>OY282508.1:2849655-5249655 GCA_958295605.1 Ajuga chamaepitys
TTGTAGGAAGATGGTTCAGAACGTTGAAGATAGAAAACAACGAAAAGCTTACGCAAAACTTGCGTACATCAAATTCTGTTGTTGTAAAATCCACCTCATGATGCTACTAGTATCATATAGCAAAGGCATTCAACAAGCAAGTCAGCAGAAAGGACTTCAAATTAAAGACCAATCTCAAGATTACAAAATATAGCCAGTTGAGATAAGAAGGATTCTTGTACTGACTATGCAATAATGTGAGGACACGTATCCAATAAACATGCACTTAACATATTTAGCATCCAACTTACTTCTATCAACAACATTAATATGAACATATGAAACACAACTAAACATTCGAAGAAAAGACAGATTTACCTCCTCTATCCATGCCTCCTCTGGTATGTAATTTTCCGAGGGAGTTGAGGTCCTATTTTTATGAAGTAAGTTGTAGTGTTAACTACATCTGCCCAAAAAATCTTTGGCAACCCACCCTTCAAGCTCATGCTTCTAGTATGTTCAAATAAGGTTTTGGCCATACGTTCTGCAACACCATTCTCCTGAGGAGTTCCTCTCACACTTTTCTGCATGCGAATTCCATTCGCTGAAGAGAAAAATTGAACTTACGGAACTCGTACTCTCCACCACTATCGGATCTCAAAACACTTCATTTGAGACCCGTCTCAGTTTCTACAAGAGCCTTCCACTTCTTGAAAGCATCAAAGACATGAGACTTATGTTTTAGAAGATAAACATATACCTTTCTCGTAGAATCGTTAATTAAAGTTATGAAATATGACGCTCTATCAAAAGATGTCACCGGTGCTGGACCCCATAAGTCGTTATGCACCAACTCCAACTTCTACTTCTTCAAGGTTTTGCCTCTTTTCGAAAAATGCACCCTTTTTTGTTTTCCAAACACACAATTCTCACATAACCCGATTTCAACTATTTTGAGGTTTGACAACTTACCCTTCGAACACAGCACTTTCATCCCCTTCTCACTCATGTGACCAAGGCGACAATGCCACAAAGATACATCGTTCTTTGTCCCTACAAGAGCAATGTTATCTGAGGAGTTGCTTGTTTGATACAACGATCCCTCTTTATTGTCTCGAGCCATCCCCATCGCTCCTTTGGATATCTTCCACGTGTTATGGTCAAAAATCACAATGTGACCTTCATCATCAAGCTGCCCTACGAAGAGTAAGTTCCTTTTTAATCCAGGAATATGTCGCTTATCTCGTAACTACAAAATAGTTCTACTCGGTGCCTTGATCCGAACATCCCCTTTCCCAACGATTTTCAAAGACTTTTCATCAGCAAGATAAACCTTTACAAAATCTCCAAAAGTGTAGTGTTTCATTACATCAAGTCTGCTGCATAAATTAAATGATGGTCCCTAATCTAACACCCAAGGTTCCAATGGACTGCTTATGCTCAAGACTAGTGCATCAATGATCTCAGTAGTTGCATTTGCTGATTTGTTATCATTCGTTGGTGTCTTGCTCTTATTTTTATAATGATCAAGTTCATGACAGTTGAAGCACTCAATATAACTTTTGTCCTTCTTGGGCTTATTTCTACCCCTCGACTTCGATCTACCTCGATTCGAATTCGATTAGATTCTATGCCTCTATTTCCTTTACTCTAGGTCGATCCTGTGGTCACGTCCAATTCTCTCTTGCGAATTTCGTCGTCAATGATCAGGTCTCTAACTTCATCAAACTTGATTTTCACCTTCCTTGCTAAAGCACTAACGGTCGTCACCATGCAACTCCAACTTTCGGGTAAAGAGGATAACAAAATTAGAGCTTGTACTCTCTGCCATCTGTAGGTTGAATAACCGCCGCATCAGATATAAACCTTGTCGCGGATCATAATTTTCCGTACATCTCTTCAAAATTCAAACACATTCTTGGTGGTTTTTGCCTATACCGTATGGAGTACAACTAATTGTTTTGTTTACCCTATCTATCTTTTCACAAATTAAAATTGGTTACAACCCATATTAGTAAATGTAATTTAGGAATCGTCGGTTGAAAACGACTTTGTTATTATTTTGGACAGAAAATAGTAGTATCTTATAGAAAAATATGGCCCTCACATTGCAAATAAAAGTTTAAGATCATCATGTGATAGACATCATTTGATTCTCTAAGGCAAACTTCACAAAGGCCGACAAATTGCTATAAAAAAATTCTTAGGCATGAGTGCTAGTCCGAGAATAATACTTAGCCAATAGCTACCTACAATTCTAGTCGATAGGGGTCCGGTTCATAAGTTTGATTTTCTTTTAGCTTTTTCAGATGATAATTTACAAGTACAAATGGGTTTATATGAGACCATGGGTTACTCGGATCGACTCGCGAAGAGATTAAGATTAATTTGATATTAATGAGTTGAGCTCGAGCTCGAACTAATTGAATACGTCTTAAGTTTTGAGTACATTGATACTCGACTCGATATGTTCTCCAATTTAATTGAGTTGTGTTAAATTATTAGTATACTCTTTATAGTAATATAATCACAAATATATCTCAATTCTAAAATAAATAAGGAGAAATCCTAAGGTCCAATCTCATATTTAGTAGTCACTTATAATATAATTAACTTTTGTATTTTAATAATTTCTTTATCGTTCTTTAATTTTGTTAATATAAATTAAGCTGAGTCGATTCAATCTCGAGCTCAACGAATTTATACTAAATCGAGCTTCACTGCAATGAAAATGATCTTTTGACACAATAAAAAGTAGTCTCAAATAATGAATATTTGTCACAAATTATGAGCATTTTCCACAACTTCACTAATTAATCGTCTCAATAACTCTAATTCAAATAAATTATTTGTGACGATAAAAGTGGTCTCAAATGCGTCTCAAATATTTTTTGAACAACTAGTTGTCTGTAAAAGTAGTCTTAAAATGATCTCAAATAATTTGTAGAGAGATTTGTGACAACAAGCGATCACAAATAACATAGTATTAGTGATTCACAATTATGATCTCAAAAAATATTATACAAAAAACCTCTTTTATTGTACGGTTTGAGTCTGAAAATGAACTCGATCAATCTCGAGCCTCAAGTATGTGCACGAGTTCAAGTTCCTATCAATACTCAACTTTGCTCGACTCATAACAAACATTAGACCTAAACTCCATACTATCAAAATTTACATGAACAAACTTCCACTCCTGACTCCACTAATAAACAAACATACCATTTAAAAAATAAAAGTTATGTTTGTTTAAGATTGAAGAGTACTGAATCAAATTTGACTGGGAGAATTAATGTGTATACTTTATTGAGATTTAATCCCCTAAATCTACGGAGGGAAACCATAAACAAACACACCGTTCTCAATTTATGAGACACAAATGTCACTCAACAACCTCAATAAGTCCACTTTTATTACATAACAATCATCATATTTCTACATTTTTGGACATAAAATCTACAGTCAACATCATACCCATGCATATTAACTTCGATCCACCACATTATCTCTTCTATTATTTTGGTATTTCAGAGTCCACGTCATCTATATAATCATAAAAATATACTTTTGGTAGATCATACATATAAATACTATACCCCACGTGTCATAAAAACTTGGTTCTAACAATTTAATTTAATTAATTATTCAGTTCACTTCACTTCACTGCATCCATCCAGGCAGCATTCTATTTAGATTCCCTCTTTCATTATTTGCTGCTACAGAGCTGTATCTGTCGGAAAATAAGAGGTATCATAATAAATTATTCACCAATTTGCAGCCAATTATTTTGATATGTGCAGCTTCTTATTTTATTAATTGATCATCAAAATGTACCGAATTTGCGGTGTGTTGTTGCAGTCAAGTGGCTCGAAAAACACTTGGCTCTGGCCGGGTCTAGTCGGCTGGGGTCGGTGCGGTGTGGTTGGTTCCTCTTGCACCCGTGTTCCTTCTTGTGTTGCACCACTAGTTCCTTCAAGCTATCGAGGAAAAAAGATATTAGTTTAATATTAATTAGTGGTCTACGTATGTGTGCACGTAAGTCCATTTTAAGCTACATAAGTCGCTAGACATGAATTAATCGGGACTTAGGCGTGATTAGACGGAATCAGAAACACAAAGGTCTGACGATAAATGGCATTTTGTGTATATATATATATATATATATATATATATATATATATATATATTTTGCCTAATTGGACTAAATAACCATAAGCCCATGCGACCCATAATTTTTTTAGGCAATAAAGGCACAAGAAAAGTAGATAAATGCCTCGTTATCCAAAAAGTTTACGACAAAATATTATTTGCACAAATTGCACGGTGCAATTCAGATTATGTATCATCATTTATACTTAAAGGTATTATATATAGTGGATAAATGTATTACAATATTTTTACACAGAACGTGTAATACTTTTAAGCATAAATGGTGATACATTTTCACTCTGATACATTTACTCATCACATGTAATACTTTTAGACATAAATAGTACTCCCTCCATTCCGAAATAGATGATGTTTTAGAAAATAGTGGAAGAATTAAGAAATAAATATATTGCCAAATATATCCCCTAAAATTTATGGAGATAAAGATTTAATGAAATCAAATGTGAGTGGGAGGTTGAAAAGTCAAAAATATTTTTTTATTTACATAAGGGCAAAATAGAGAGAAATGGTAAAAAAAACCTAAAACATCAATTATTTTAGAAAATGATTAAGAAGCTAAAACATCATCGATTTTAGAATAAAGGGAGTAATACATTTTGACCCATAATCCAAATTTGCACATGAGTCCTCCCCAAAGTTTAAAGGAAACCATGTTTAGAACTAATATAACGGGCTAAAATTAATTTTCAATCCCAATAATTTTTAGCTCGTCCGAATTTCTTCTTAAAAACTGTTTTTTTTTTTTATAATTTCGTCTCATAAATAAATAAATAAGTTGCTCGTATTTGAAATAATTTATGCAGCGGATGAGTATTGACTATCGAGCGGAGCAACGCACATGACTGACATGTGAAATCATTTTTGGTCTCGTAACTTTCAGTTCATCGGAATTTTGTCCCAAAGAAAATGTCGGCGCCGGTGTCACATCAATTAAAATCGTTAGGATGAAAGAGAAGAATTAAGGAGGAATATTTTGACATACATATCCTCGCTAAAGATTTAACCAAATCAAAATATCTCTGATAGATTGAAAAATAGAGATATTTTAGGATTGAATCCAGAGAAAAAATTGGTAGAATTGATGAAAAATATGTAAAACGTCAATTAATTGAAACGTCCTCAAATGTCAATTAATATGGAACGGAGGGAGTATTACTCAATTTCTATGTGTGTGTATATATATGTGTATTTATTAATTGTATTTAGAAGATATGTATACACGCTAATGTAACTAAATATCATATATATATATCATATATATATATATATATATATATCAAAATCGAGAGTTGAAACTTGAGAAACAAGCAACGGAGGTACCTTGTATCTTAGAGCCGTATTCACCTCCATCAGATGTTTTTCCTGATAAAAATAACATTTAAATACCATTAATAATTGTCCACGTACAATTTTGTTCAGAGAAAAAATTGTTTTTTTGGTCCTGTAACTTGGAGTCGATCCAGAAAAAGTCATGTATATTTTGAATTGTCAATTTTAATCATGTATTTAGGATCGAGTTCAATTTAAGGACAAATTTTCCGATTAATTGTTGCTGACTTGTCCAAAATTATTGATGTAGCACACCACATCATTCAAAATTAAAAAAAAAAAAAAACAAAAAAATGACTTCGAATATGTAGTGGGCGTAGAAGAGTGCGTCGATATTTTGGAGGTGCATTGAGGTCTATTGAGTTACGTAGCCCAAAATTTGTAATCAGGCACAATGCACGTAACAAATTCTGGCTAATTTTACAATTTCCGGTAAATTTTGTCCTTAAATTGGACTCGATCTTAACATGCAAGACTAAAAATGGATTCGATCCTAACATATAAGACTAATATTAACAATTCAAAATATACAGAACTTTCTCTTAACCGACTCTAAGTTACCAGACAAAAAACGCATTTTTTTCATTTTGTTCACAACATTAACAACAATTACCTTTTGCTGAAGACTTGAAAGCTGCTCAAACAAGTGTTGAGTCTGAAAATATTAAAGAAAAAAAAAACCATAAGTTTCAAGGTGTAAATGACAATATTGTCCTAGAAGTTCATTATAAAATAAAAGTTGATTTCATCTAATAATTCAAACTCTTCAAAGCCACTAAGATTTCTTTTTACTTTGTGGCCCAAAATAAGAAGTCCATGCATGCAGAAGTGGTAATGCAGGTGGTCCGTTCTGAGCTGAGTCTATCTAATCACTGCTATATATGGGGTTGGGTCGAAGTGATCGAAAATTCCATCAATTTGAAAATTGGAGAACTCAGTTTAATCCCCTAAGAAATACTAAGATTTAAGTGGTGAGAGTCGGTCTGCAGCCACGAGGCCCATTGTTTCAAATCCATTGGCCCGATACTACTCTAAACCGAAACTCCTACACTCCGACCTAAGATGGATCGATCTAATTTTGCCATGTCTACATGCATGAAAAATACTTAGCAAACCATTCTAAAATAGCTGGGGATAGCCCATCTCGCACTTTGGCCCATCTATTAATAGTTTGAGTTGTTTTCATATACATTAATTTGAATCTATTTCGTACAATTTGGGTTGGTGACATCATCAAGGATTCAGACTGCTCGAGTTTGAGATTTGTATACCTGATGTATATACGAAATTATATTAATTTAATACATGCATTAGTTGCCCCAGTACCTCTTTGGATCTTATTTGTCTTAAAGATGAATCCAATACGCATTCAAGTTGATCAAGTTCCTCTGCGCCCAGCTTTCCCAGGTCTTCCCCTAAAAGATGCCTGGTCCCACCAAAATTTAAAAAAAGAAATGATGATCTTAACAATAAAAATAACAAATGATCCAGAAAAAATAAGGAACGGATCTAGGTGTTCATTTAAAGTGCGGAATAATTAAATTAAGGAGGACAAAGTTTAAAAGAGCAGGAAAAAACTCTTATATATTAAAAATATTAATGAAAATTATCAGATAAAATTACATGTGAAAAAAAATTATTTTGGAAGTGTAAGGAGGGCGACTACCGCCCCCCTCCCCCAAATCCATCCCTATAAAAACCTATGCGTTATTTGAGCAGCAGGCAAGGTCTAGCGCCTAGTCTGGAGCAGTGTGGGTTAATTAAGCAAAGTTCAGAAGAGATTAAGCATAGAGGAATGTGAAAAATAATATAAACGGTTGACGACAGTCTAACTTTTAAATGAAAATTCATCGAAACTAGACAGAAACTTTTATCAATAGAAATTATGATTAATACCTTTGAGATTTTTGTAGTGCCTCAACTCTATCCTTGAGCTTTAAGTACTCCTGGTAGCTGCTCTGCTTGAAGAAATACCATCACTCTTAGTAATTTCACCAGGCACACCAGAAAATTGCATTTTTAGTACCACAAGTTATAATGATCACGGGTAATTTCAATCTCATAATTTAAAATATGTTCGAATTTAGTTTTTTCATTTTTCATCGGAAAAACATGAATCCTCCGAAATGTGACTATCATGTGAGTTCACAAAACGAATGAATGGAGATCAATCCAGATTAATTAATTCAAACCAGTTAGCAGGACATTCATTCAGATTGCAACATGTCATCATCAACAAACGAAGATTCCCATGTCACGTGGTGTTTTCTGACAGATTTACCATTTTTTGCTGAAAAATATTAAATTGCGCACTTTTTTACTTAGGCCGGGCTGAAATGACAAAAGGCTATTCAAATGGGTCTAAAATTACAAGCGACCTCTCTCTTATGGAACTAAAAATACAATTTTGCTCACATTTGCGCACCGAGTCATTAGTTTTAATTCTACACTACAAACAAATACTCCCTTCGTGCCGGTTAAATTTGCAACCTTGATAGGACACGGATGTTAAGAAAAAAAAAATTGTTTTTTCTTTGACCTTTTTATAGGTGGAGATTGAAGGTTGAGATTTTAAAAGTGAGGATTGTGAGAATTAATTTTCATTTATGAGATTTTAAAGTTAACTAGGACGAATCGATAAGATAAGTAAGTAAATTTAATTGAGACGGAGGCAGTAATTAATAACAATACCTGGTCATTGTAATTGGGAGATTGTTGACCTTCAATTGGACCATAGTTGCTCTGGTGATATCGTTCCAGTGTCTTGGCCATGCTAATAAAATAAAAAGAAAAGAAATAGACATAAATAGTTCGTATTTGTCACAATTTAATTATTAATAGTATAACATATCGTCACAAATTAGTCGTCTCATTCAATCTCAAATAATATTATTTGAAATGACAAAAAATTGTATAATATTTTTTTCAACAAATAATTATCTCTAAAAAAAATCTTAAAAATAACCTTAAATTACCATAAATTGTCACATGCAATTATTATTAGAGATAACATTAGTCGTCTCAAAAATGATAAACATAAAATATTTTTTGTAATAGTGTTTGGGGGTGGTTGTCTTCCCCAATTCGAAATTTTAGGATCCACTATTGTGCTAAAAGCACTTTCGGACAAGACAACCTTGTGATTGGCTAATTTTTATTTTCTTTCTAACTTATTCTAATTATTTAAAACACAAGTGATTATTTTCTAAGTATAAAAGCTAAAAAGAAAACTAAAAATAAACGAAGATAGTATTACATTTAAAAATTCTTCTTTGTTGGTCGCTTGGATTGGATATGTTCATTTTATTGTGAACTAATTTATTTAGATTGTAGTATTGTTACGGTTGCACATAAAGAAGACCATAGTCAAATAAAGAAGACTATTTGTATATGTGTGTCTGTATATATATATATAAATCTTTTTACAAATAAATATATTAAAATTCGTGCATCACACCATGAAAATTCTAGATCAGCAAACTATGTAGCTCATCACCTAACCCAATTTGCTTCAATTTTAATTCGAATATGAGAGTATCTGGTGATGTTCCAGTTTCACTCGAACATATGATTTTGGTCGAGTTTTTAGAATCGTGATTTATGAATGGTATTCATTCCTAAAAAAAAATTCTAGAGGTGAGAGAGTGTCATAAACTAGAGGCCATTAATTTAAACAAATTAAAATTGTTTAAAGAGAGAGGAAGAGGGGGCATGTGAGAAGAATAGATCTTTAATTTGCCACAAAAAATAAAGTTTTCTTCTATGAAAAAATTAACTACTTTGTACAACTTAAATAAAAGGTTCATAACAGATTGAAATAGAGGATTTCGTCTGGGTTCCTAAATCACAATCTTGACATAAAATTTAAAAGAAAAGAGAGAGCTTTATAAGCCGCAATCTGAAGAATATATCTTCATTCACAGATCATCAATTAATCATGAGATATCAACAAAAATATGCAGAAATTATTAGATAACATAATATTTTACAGAATTTGGTTAGATCCAAGTTTCATTTGCAATAGATTTGTTTTCTAAATATAGAAACCCTATTCTTTTCATAATTGAAAAAACTCAATCACAGTCATAATCATATGCATAACCATAAACACAGAGAACACACAGTGAGTGTCTGCAGGGACAGAACCAAGGAGGCGGGTGGAGGTGGGGGTAGCTGCCCCGGCCCCTCAAATTTCAAAAAATCCAGAGAGTGTATATATCTACCGTGTAATATCAAAAGAAATTTGAATTTCACTGAGATCTTGCTTCCCCTCCCGCAACTTCTAATTATGACTCTCCTTAACTGAAATTTCTGGTTCCGTCCCGAGAGAAACACAGTACATACCTGGAAGAGCTGCAGAACTCATAGAGCTTTCCTTTGTTGGAAAAGAGGATGAGTGCCACCTCAGCATCACACAGAATAGAGAGCTCATAAGCCTTCTTTAGAAGCCCATTTCTTCTCTTGGCAAATGTTACTTGTCTGTTTATCTTATTTTCAATTCTCTTCAGCTCCACTTTCCCTCTCCCCATTAATGTATTATATATTTATATATATATATGCTATTTATGTGTCTATCTGTGTTCGTCCTTTTCAAGATTCTTCTGATAATCTGATACTTAAATTTCTGATCAGAAGAAAAACACAGCTTTTTTTGGGCTCAAACACACATTTATGGTGTTTTACTGTAGGGTTTCCTTTTTCTTTTGCCTTTGCCCTTGTAATTGTTCTTGTTCTTATGCTGCTTTTATTGATGGAAAATAGTGGTGTTTAGTGGGGTTAGGTCTTAGCTAGGTTTCCAGATGTATATATTCTACTGCATATCTCAACTATGCATGTATTTAGAAATTTTCAATTCATATCTATTACTCCCTCCGTCCCAGCTAACTTTTCACAGTTGATCGGATACCGATGTTAAGAAAAAATAAATTTTGTTTTCTCTTTGACATTTTTAAAGGTGGAGATTGAATGTGGAAATTTTGAGGGTGGAGATTGTGAGAGAAATTTCTTTTTTAAGGGTGTGGGACGAAACGAAATGGAAAGTAGGAAAAGTTAGCCGGAACGGAGGAAGTAACATATTTAATTCGGGAAGATTTCGTTTTTTATCCTGTAATTTAGGGCTAGTCCAGAAAAAGTTTTGTATATTTTGAATTATCAATTTTAGTCTTATATGTTAGGAATGACTCCTATTTTAGTCTTGTATGTTAGGATCAAGTCTAATTTTAGGACAAATTTTGCAGGAAATTGTAAAACTGGCCAGAATTTGTCACTTACACTGCACGTGTTCACGAATTGGGCTACATTACTCAATAGACCGCAATGCACCCAAAAAAATCGACGCACTCTTCTACTCCCACTCCATATCCGAAGTTCAAGCCCTCACTCTAGTTCTCCACAAATTTCTTGTCACATTCGGCAGAAAGGCCTACATTATTGTCTCGGGTGGTACATTGTGTACACTGCACGTGTACTTGACGAATTTCGACCAATTTTATAATTTCCGACAAAATTTATGCTTAAATTGGAATTGATCCTAATATACAGGACAAAAATTGGACTCGATCCTTACATACAGGACTAAAATTGATAATTCAAAACAGGACTTTTCTTGGATAAGCTCTAAGTTACAGAACCAAAAACGGATTTTTTCCTATTTAATTCATGCCCTCTAAGTTCATAAAATCCGTTTACGAAAAAGACCTTTGAGACAATAAAAAGTGGTTATTTGTCACAGTTTTATTATTAGGGAGCCAACATGTTGTCATTAATTAGCCGTCTCAATAACTCGGACGCAAATATATATTTGCGATTATAAAAGTTGTGTCAAATGCGCCTCATATATTTTTTGTAACAACTAGTTAGTTGTCTCTAAAAATAATCTCAAATAATTTGTAAAGAGATTTGTAACAACAAGTCGTGACAAATAACTTTTTATTAGTGATCATAATTGTAATCTCAAAAAATATTATGTAAAATTCCTATTGTGTTGTAGTGAGGGTTCTAATAAAATGAACAAATATTTTATTGAACAGCTCGTTAGCGAGCTTATTTATTTGAGCAAAGGAATAAACATTTTATCTCGTTTTATGAATGAATATAGCTTAAATATTAATGACTCGTTCATTAAAGCTCGCGAACAAGCTTGTTCGAAACTCAATTAATAATAACAGTATTAATAAGAAAAATAACAGCAAAAACAACACTATTTATACTAGATATAATATAATATTCTTATAGTATCTATTGTTATAATGAACATTTTGTTAAATTCGTTTATTTTTTTGAAGATTTAGGAACATGTGTGTTTATTTAATGTGCGTGAATAAAATAATTAGTTATTAAGGAGCACAAATGTTCAAGAACATAATCAAATAATCTCAAATATGATTCGGCTTGACTCTGCTCGACCTCGGAAAAAAAAAAAAAAAAAAACCATACACGAACACAACAAGCTCGACTCAATTCAGATTGTTGCAGTCCCAGTTATAACTTTTGTTTTTATCCAATTTACGTAGGAAAACTTTAAACAAAACGAAACATGCATCTAAAAATAGATGAATTTAATTTTTCTAAACAAAAGATGAATTTATTCCTTTTAAATTGTCATTTCAACAATGTCTCAATTGTCGGATCATAAGATGGAAAAAAGCCATATTCGTCGAAAAGAAAAAAGCATAAAACTTGTGGTGGACACATTTGGATTTTCAAGTGATTTCTTAGCATTAATTATCACTTCCACGTCAATTTGTTTATGTTATACCCCTCCGTTTCATATTAATTGACGTTTTAGGATGTTCTTTTCTTTTTTTATTGATTGACGTTATGCATATTTTTCACGGACTCTATCATTTTCTCCCTGGACTCAATCCTAAAATATTTCTACTTTTCAATCTATCAGAAATATTTTGATTTGGTCAAATCTTTAACTGAGGATATATTTGTCAAAATATTCAATCCTTAATTCTTCCCTTTCATCCTGAAACGTCAATTAATATGAAACGGAGAAAGTATATACCCAATAAATCTAATAAAAATGCAATATAATACAAAATTAAAATTATCCCTCTCAATAAGTTAAATAGATACTTTTATAAAAGAAAACAAAACAAAGAGTAATAAAAAAGTAACAGACCCTAACGTTCTAAATAAAGGTTAGAACAAATAGCTAAATAAACGCTACCATAGCGTAAAATCAAAAGTATAATGTCGAACTATCATAAATTGGTAGCAGACTAAAAATAAACAATATTTGTGGGAAGCGGGATTTGAACCTGCATCCACCAGCCCTCTCAATAAGTAAGACGCACAAGGCATTTATTGTTATTATTATTAACTTCATTGACTGCCATACTTATTGGAAGGCAGATTTAGGTCTCAATATAATTGTTTCAACTTTATTCGTATTTTTTGTAAGACATTAAATTAAATATAAGTGCCGTTGGTGACTCCAATCTTATCTGTTAAAAGCTTTAAGCGTGTCCGAGGTAGTGGTTTTGTAAGAGCATTAGCAAGTTGTTAGTAGAAGACATATGGGAAACTCGAAGTTGAGCAGCCTTGGCCAATCACGAACGAAGTGAAAGTCAATATCAATATGCTTCATTCGGGAATGAAACAAGGGATTGAGCATAAGTAGGTGACCCAACATTGTCGCAAAAAATAACAGGAGGAGAGGTGATGGAGATTCCCAATTCAGACAGAAGAGACCGAGTCCATTGAAGATCAACAGCGGTACAAGCAATGGCTCTATACTCAACCTCAATGGATGAATGAGCAACAAACCTCTGTTTGTGAGAAGACCAAGAGATAGAATAGGCCCCAAGAAAAACAACGTAAGCACCAGTAGAGGTCCGGTCATCATTGTTACTAGCCCAGACTACATCAGTAAAACAGTGCAAGGATAAAGGGGAGTGACGGCGAAAGATGATACCAAGATCACGAGTATTTAAAATATATAGATGGTTAAGGTCAAACAAGCAACTTGTATATAAGCAATCTCGAGTATTTATCATCATTTATTTACTATATTTATATATTATTATTATTTTCATATTTTACTATTCTCACTTTACAACGACGATGAGCATTGGACTCCGCTCCACTTGAATCTTTGTCCTACATCACTTAACAATTTCATGTTTCCATTGAAAACTCGTTAAAATACATGAAATTTCTTTACCGAAACATTAAATATTTTACTTGATACGTAGAAAATGCATGATTTTTGAATCGGGTCGTTACACCATCCAACACAAAACCTGCAATCTTCAAACTAACGTGTGTAGTCTTTTAGGTCTTTTTGGGAGACTAGGAATTTTAATGGCTATTATTTTAAGAATTTCTGTTGTAAATCGTTTCACCATTTTATGGTTGTTTTCAATTTCTTAGTGTGAGCTTGAGATTTTAATAAAGTTTAATTTTGATTTTGACAAAGAATTTTACAATTGTTTAAATACGATATAAATTTTGTGTGAATTTATATGATGAAATAATATTTTCTTATTTAGTGTTGTTATTGTTTTAATGTTGTTAATTATAATACATATATAAACAAAAATGTTTAAAGTTTGTCTTTCTTTATATTGGGGGTCTCATTTTCTTTGTCTGTAGCGGGCTCCTAAAATGTAAAGGACGTCCGTGTCAAGTGCTTTATGTCCTTTATTGACTCATATGTTCTAGTCTCCCAAATTACATTTTAAATAGTTGAGCGTAATAGGGTAAGAATTCGAATTTGGCGAGGTTGAGACGTGAAATAATTCATAAAAGATCAAGCTCAGTCCTGAGAATTAGTTCCTCATTAACCGATATTGTTTCTCGAGAATCAATCACGCGCGAAGTTAAAAGAATTCAAAAAAGACCTGACCTTTGATTAAAAAATTTCATTACTACTTCACCTTTCACGTACCGAATATGTGCCCGAATTCTTCAATTTTTTCCAATCACAACCCAAACTTTTAAATGTTAATTTTCTAGCAAGATTTTCAAAATTTGAATTCAAGTTTTTTAAATTTAATTTCAGACCTTAAAAATTAAAATTAAAATTAATTCCAAAAAAATTACACAAAAAGAGAAGAAAATCACCAGAATAACATATAAGAAATTTAGAAGTATTTACAACTGAAAATGCAAAAAAAAAAAAAGAAATCCAAATAGTGAAAAAAAGAAAATTTTAAAAAAAATCCCCAAAAATCATAAAAGTAAAAGAAGAGAAAAAGGAAAATATTCTAAAATATAAAGAAAATGATTTGGAAATAAATGTAGATTTTTCAAATTCCAAATGCAACATCTCATTGCTAAATTTCCCAAAAATTCCAAATATGTGATATCTAAACATTTAATTTCAAATTATTAAAATTTAATTTAAATTTTCAGAAAATTAGAAGAATAGAAGAAAATTTTCAAGATAACATATAAAATTATAAAATAAATAAAATTCCAAAAAATTACATAAAAATAAAAAATAAATTTCAAGAAAAATTAAAAAAAATTAAGAGAAAAAAATGAAAAATAAAACAGAAAATCTATTATTAATATAAATGTATTTTTGTAAATGTCCCAATACTTATTTGGAAAATAGCCCTTCCTCCTAAAAAATGTCAAATTATTTTATATATATATATATATATGTATGTGTGTGTGCGCGCACACATTATATCGATAAATTGTCAAATTGCCAAATTTTTTAGAATCTATCAGGTTCTGGTTTTTTTCTGTAATTTCTCATTTTTCCTTTAGTTCTTATTTTTTTATTGGGAATTATTTTTTTTTGTTTTTATATTCGTTTATATATTTTTCTTTTTCGGTTTTTGCAAATATAATTTTTACTTTTTAAGTGTGTGAAATTAAAGGAAATATGTACGGTGCCTACTGAATGCATTTTAAAGGTAGTGTTGTAAATAGAAAAAAATCAAAGGTCAAGTCTATTTTTTATGTTAACCCTATAAAATTTGGTTGGAAAATTACTTTTAAAAGTTTGTGTTATGATCGGAAAAATAATAAAGAGTTCGGTACTTAGTAAATACTTTATCCGTCTCGGCCTAATTTGAACACCTGCTCCGATGCGTATATTAAGAAAAAATTATTTTTTGTTTTTTAGTTAATTTTTTCAAAGGTGAAGATTGAGAATGGAGATTTTAAGAGTGGAAGTTGTAAGATTTCTTTTTATTTTATGAGTGTGTAAAATAGAGTGGGACGGTCGAAAAAAAAAATGTGCGAAATAGAACAGGACGGAGAAAGTATGTTTTCAAGGCAAGGTAGTAACTAAAAAAAAAAACCATCAAAGGTCGTATAGCTCATATCTATTTTGGAGTAACCCAACTTAAAATTACAGGGTCCGTTTGCTTAAAACTAAAGAGTATTGGGCTAACTTTGACTGAGAGAGTTAATGAGTATGTTTTATTGAGATTCGATCTTCTAGATTTACTGAGTCAAATCTTAAATAAACGGACCAACGATGTAAAGAGAAGAAGAAAAAACAAAAAAATAAATAAAAATTTAAAAACCCACGAGGGAGTACTTCAGTACCAAGGGTGGCAAAATTCTCAGACATACAAAAGAAGTTTGGCACGTGTCATGTTCTCATTGATTGGTTTGGTTTTTTTCCTTACATTTTTTCTAGTGTTGTCTTCTCCAAGAAAAAGGAAAAAAGAAAGCCAGAGACATGTAGGCCACGTGGCATATTATCACTAAAATCTCTTCATAATAATTTCCAAAAAAGAAAAAAATCAATGAAACCAGCACTTAGTATCGAATAAGATTCTCTATTCCAAATGGTATTTCATCTTTTATTCCAACACCATTAATATATATCACGTGTATATTATGACATCGCACATAAACATGTGACACGTATTGATAAAGTTAAAATAGAAGATAAACACGAATTTCATTACTACTAAATTCTCTTAATATTTTGCCTAACAATCATGTAGGCAATAGAGTTGCATGTATTAATTGCAGCGAAAATGAGCCACAAGATTCACAATATATCCAAGTGCTAATTTTGGGAGTGGAAGATCACTTATTTCTTCTTGTACGCCGCACTGTATTTAGGGATGTAAACGCGTCAAGTCGAGTCGAACGTATACTGTTGTTCAAACTTGTATGAAATATTATTGAACTTTTAATATAATGTTTGAACTTGTTTGATGATTAATCGAATCGAGCTTCAATGAACTTTAATCGAGCCGAATACGAGTCGAGTTCTAGTAGTTTGACATTTTTACACTTGTTTTAGCATCTTTAACTTATCGAGCTCGAGTCGAGCTTTAGATTTTATCGAGCGTAAAAGTATGTTCAAGCTTATTTGATATTTTTAATCGAACATAATTTAAATGATCTTTTAACAAATAATCTTGAATCGAGTATCGAATAGTTTAATATAAATTTCAGCCCTAACTGTATTTGTGGTTTATTCAATTACACCCACCAATATTATCCATTTTTAAGTTGTTAACGGGCCCACTTAGGCAGCCATAATCCAATTTATAACACAAATCCTATCCAATTAAAGTAACAACATATACGTATATTTATATCTTTATCATTGACTTATATAATATTCTCACCGTCTCGCTTAAAGCTGCCTATTTGTCTTTTCGATTCGTTCCAACTAAAGTTGTCACCCCAGAAAAGAAATTAATTCCACGATCATCACCTTAAAAACTCAACACTCAATCTCAACCTTTAAAAAAGTCAAAAATTTGTTTTTCTTAACATAGATGTCCGATCAAAGTGATAACTTTAACCGAGATGAAGAGAGTACTCGATATATATAATTATCAACTAGGTAATTGGCACCAAAGAGCTAGATTTGGGCTAATGGTTTTAATAAAAGACCTTCACGTTTTCAACGTTCTGAGCCGGCTAAATTAGGAAAGACAATATATATACACACAGATATGTACAGACATACCGAACATATTTATATAACGAATTTAATTAATTGGTTACCATGAAAAGTCAAAATAATTTATAATCCAACTGTAGTTAACATTCTTTATAAAGTACTGCAAATTCTCTTCAAGTTCTATACACTGCATGTGGAGTCGAACAGTATCGGTCAGTTCAACCAATTTAATCGTGAATTAGTCATTATTCAATTCTACAAGGGTATAAAAATCGTAAATAGTGTTAAATTGACTAAAATTGATCAAAACCATTAAAAATCAGATTGGTTGAATCGGAAAACCGTTTCATACTTCCAAAACTTTTAAAACTTAATTTTAAAAACAATAATTATACAAATATTAAATATTTTGTTTAGTCTCATAATATCTTTTTAATTATAAATATATATTTTTTTGGCCTTTAAAAATTTATGTAATTTTCCACACAAAATATATATTATGTTCTATAAAAATATAATATAATTTTTAAAATCTAATTAATTATTATTTCTGATCGAACTAGCGGTTGGACCGATTGAACTGTAAATCAATAGCATGATCAGTTTGCTCTTAATCCGGTTCCACAAACAATGATTCTATATATGTTTGTTATTCAAATAAAATAAACCGTAATTTGATTTAACTATCCCCCTTATAAGATTTACAAAGTTGAAATTGTCTGGAAATCAATTTTTCCTAATATTCACTTTGAAAGGAGTCATACTCTATATTTTAAAAGAAATCAATTGTAACAAGTTGCATCTCTATAATTTATCTAACTTCTCAGAATTTTTGAAATAAAGTTCATTATTAAATTAAATTTACATTCCAACACTCAAGCTAAAAAATTTGATTCACATCAAATTCATTATACTCCCTCCATCCCGGCTGACTTTTCACAGTTGACAGGGCACAGAGATTAGAAAAAAACAGAGACTTTTTTTAAAGGTGGAGATTGAGTGTGGAGATTTTCAGGGTGGAGATTGTGATATAAATTTTCTTTTTAAGAGTATGAAAAGTTAAGAAACGGATTGAAATGGAAAGTAGAAAAAGTTAACCGGGACGGGGGGAGTATAAGGTATCTAATTCTTGCCTTTTAGTATATTAAAAAGTGTAATATAAATAAAGTAAATGAAAATAGTTATCCCTAAAAATATATGCATTCTCCTGATTTTAATCCAAATTGTAATGTATCCGTCTCAAAAAACGTTTTGTACATAAATTACACTGCATATTCTATTAAAAAAAGCATAATTACCAAATGACATACTCAATTATACATGCATTGCGCTAATAAATTTATAATTTTCTAAAATAACATTTTGCTGAAACAAAATTACTACACTAAAGTGACAATTAGAAAAGATCAAATAGAGTAATATGAAAACGCTCCCCTACCTACGATGGACATAAGTTAATGTGTTCATCACTAATTTATAAAAAAATATTTTTAAATCATAAAAAAGGTAATTAGATGTATTTTATAAGATATTGACACATTAATTGGTCGACAGGGGCGGCCCTAGGGCAGTGCTGTTGCACCGGGGTCCCACCGACCAGGGCCCTCGATTTTTTTTTAGTAATATATATGTTGTTAGTAATTACAGATGAATTATCAATAGTTGGTGCAGCTTAGTTGGTTAGCCTCGCCAATGGAATATCTTGTGCTTAGATTAGATAAGATCTCAAGTTCGATGTTCTCTAGTGTTATATTTATATTTTATTACATGTAGATAGTACATAATATACTACTTAAATTTTTATAAGGAGCCTCATTTTCTTTTTCGCATCAGACCCTTTGAAACATTAGACCGATCATGCGTCCCAAGTAGATCATAGGATGGGGGAACTTTGAAACATTGGATCGACCCTACTGATCGACATATCAAATATGTGACCCTACTGGTCGATATATCAATATGTGGTCCGAGTAAATCATAGAATGAGGGAACTTTGAGACATATCAATATGTGGCCCGACCCTTTGAAATATTAGACCGATCATGCGCTCCAAGTAGATTATAGGCAGGGCCGGACCTAGGCATCTTCGGACCTGAGTCGAGTTTCTATATTGGGCCCCTATTTTTTTATTTTTTCTTTAATGTACAAATATGAAAGGAAACACATAAAAATGAAGCATTTATAAAG
Source organism: Ajuga chamaepitys (assembly GCA_958295605.1). Classification (NCBI taxonomy): domain Eukaryota; kingdom Viridiplantae; phylum Streptophyta; class Magnoliopsida; order Lamiales; family Lamiaceae; genus Ajuga; species Ajuga chamaepitys. The sequence continues at coordinate 2,869,163 of OY282508.1, forward strand.
CTAGAAAAAAATAAATTAAAGTTAAAATATTAAATTAACAATCTATGAATTATTTATTTATTTTATGACTATGAAAAGAATTGGACATATACACACAAATTGAGTTCATTCTCAAAAACCAAAATAAATAAATTAATTGAGTTGGGATTTCAAGTCCTCATTCCACTTACAAGTAATAATGGACAATTAACTTTGTAAAATGACAATCACAATCAATCATACCCTTAATAAATAAATAAATAAATATTTAAAAACAATCAAAACCAATCATAAATTATAATTAAAAAAATAATGAATAGTAAAATATAATTATCTTATCTTTTCTATGGTTGTATGACGACTAGGGTTTGAAATTGAAGAATCCTCCAATTTGTAAAGAAAAAATTTCTTGATGATGATATTAATTCCCTCTTCTTTTTTTTGTGCTTGCCCTAATATATAGACAAATATAGTGTCAGGTCGTGGGCTTGCCTATCAGGGGCCCAAGCTCAACAAGGCATTACAACAAAAAATAAGTAAAATCAAAAGCTAGAATTAAACCTGGGTCTACAGAGCTAAAGTGGAGATAACCAACCACTAGACCACAAACCAATTATTGAATATATATAGCAAATATTAGATATATTACTTGTGTCTATATATATATATATATATATACGTAAAAATTATTTCGGGCCCCTAAAAAAATGTATTTTTTCGGGCCCGAGTCGACGGACTCTTCCGACTAACGGAAGGTCCGGCCCTGATCATAGGATGGGGGGACTTTGAAATATTGGACCAACCCTATTGATCGACATATCAATATGTGACCCTACTGGTCGACATATCAATATGTGGTCCGAATAAATCATAGAATGAGGGAATTTTGAGACATATTAATATGTGGCCCGAGTAAATCATAGAATGAGGGAATTTTGAAACATTGGACCGAACCTGCGGGTCGACATATCAGCGTGTGCCCCTAGTAGATGATAGCATGGGGGGACTAGAGTAATAATAATGCAAGTTAGTTACATTCATTCGCTTTCATTATATCGAGTAGAGTGCAACGTAATAATAATAGGCAGCACCATAAAGGGTAGATAGCTAGCTAGCACGTTTACATAATGGGATTGCTAATCCTAAGTTGAAAATATTTTGTGACATTGAAATTAAATAGCACACAGTAATTTATTTTCTCATTTATATCTTTTTTTTATGGTAGTTCTAGCTGGCAAATTCATTTAATTAAGTGATGAGACTTAATTATATTGTTTTAAAAAAGAAATTTTAGCATTTATTTCACTATCTAAATTAGGATTGACTATGAAATAGAAAAAAATAATATTTTTTAAGAAAAGCCTAACTATAGATCAATAAATTGATCTTCTAGTGTCCTCTAATAATAATAGAATATATGTATATATATAAGCTATTTTTGGAAATGTGGCTTAGAAATTAGGGAGGATAATTTTATTCGCTTGTAGAGTTATTCAATAGGTAGATGGATAATAGGGTCGGGAATGATTCAATCCTCATATTTCAGTAATTGAGTATGGTGAGGGTATAGCATATTTCCTGTTTACCTTACTCGCTCACCTAATTACATAAATATGTATTCCATCCGTCCTGACTTAATTTGCACATCTGCTCTAGCGCGTATATTAAGAAAAAATTGTGTTTTGCTTTTTAGTTGATTTTTTCAAAGGTGGAGATTGAGGATGGAGATTTGAAGGGTGGAGATTGTAAGAAAAATTTTCTTTTTAAGAATGTGCAAATTAGTGTGGGACAGACCGGAAAAGAAAGTGTGCAAATTAAGGTGGGATGAAGGGAGTATTATTTTATATGTTATATATTGTATACTTAATAATACCTTAATAGGAAAATTAGCCCGGCTAACCCCTAGTATATAAATAATTGGCTGAATAACCTTTGACCAAAGACTTCATATTTCTGTTAATTAAAAAAATGTAAAAACAAAATAAAAATTTCTGAAATTTATAAACTAGCCCCAAGACTTATTTTTCCTTTTAATATTAGGGTCTTTTTTTTTTTTTTTGGCCTATCCCCGCTCTCCATTCAATTACACAGGAAAGGTGCGAGCAAGGATAAAAAATTGTACACCTGCTCCGACGCGTTTATTGAGAAAAAATTATTTTTTGCTTTTCAGTTGACTTTTTTAAATGTGGAAATTGAGGGTGAAGATTTTAACGATAGAGATTGTAAGATTTTTTTCCATTTTGTAGCGTGCAAAATAGGTAGGACCGCCGAAAAAGGAATGTGTACAAATTAGGATGGGACGGAGGGAGTATAACGGGCCCGTGATTAATCGCAGGCCCGTGATTATGGGCAATCCGAATTGTATCATGGGCTTTGATGTAGCTGAGGAGGGGTTCAATTAACCCTTTATTATAATACTTCAACTTTTCATTTTAATACACATATATGTAGAGAGAGATAAATTACCCAAAAAAATACACAATTTTTTTCAACAAGTTTAATTGGTCGATCTGGTCCAGTTTTGACAACAGTGCTTCTTACCCTACATTCAAATTCTAATAAAGATAAGCATAACCCAATATACTAAAGAACATGGGTGCTTTTATACAATCCACTGATTTATATTTAAAATTCATATTTTATTTTTCTTTTATCTTGAGGATCTTTTTTCGAAGATATGACAAATAACGAAAATGAGTATCTTTAAAAATTCATATATAGAAAGCAAAAAAGAAAATCATAAGTGAAATAAGCAAAACACACAATCAAAACAAGAAATAAAAAAGAAAAAAAAAAAACTATTTTCTGGTTCTATCCGGTTCAATTTGATTTTTCTTGGTTGAGCTATGAAAACGGTTTTATAGGGTAATCCGGTCCAGAACGGACCAAACACTGGTTCTTGGTTCGACTAGTTCAGCCAACCGGTTTAGTTTGATTTTGACAACATTGTTTTCAACATTTTGTTGATTTATATGTAGTTATGAGCATAGATAACTATAAATTCATTGTTAACCTACCAAAATACTCAAAGCGCATTATAATAAACCTGCTATCTAAGTTGTGTAGTATTTTTTCCATATAAATCACAAAATAAAAGCCAAATGTACTTTTTAAAACTCTTCTCTCCTAACATACATGGAAAATGATGAAAACAGTGATGTTATAACTGAACTGGTGGTCAAAATAGTTTTTTCCGATTTGATCGATTTTTCAGTTTTCCCCGGTTCAGCTCGGATTATTCCGGTTGAACCATAAAACCGGTTCTATATGGTAGTCCAGACCAGTCTGAGTATCGGTTCTTGGTTCAACATCTGATTATGACAACATTGGATGAAGACAATTGTATAGTTGAGTCCTGACTTACCTAGTATAAGAAGTTATAAGTTCGTAATTAACGACTTCTTTACTTTTATTTTTTTTATTTACATAATTGAAGTTGAGCATGATAAATATGTATTTTTATCTAAGTAATCGAAAATCCAATCATTATAGAAAGAAAATAATAAACAAAATATTTAATAAAAATGTACAATTCAATTCTTAACAACAAGTCAAAAATATTTTGAAAAATGATTATTATATATAATATTTTATGAGTTCACCTCAAAAATATTTTCTTTTAGAAAACAAAAGAAATCTAGGAAATGAATTTGTATTTTAAAATGAATTAAATCTATGTTGTTAATATGATGAACTTATGAGTATAAATAAAGTTGGAACATTTTTATATATATACAATAAATTTGTAGGGAATATGTATAGTTTCTTACAGTTATATAAATATTAGTCATTATTATTTTTAATTGTATTTAAAAAGATAATATAAATTTAAGCATTCATTTGTGAGGAATGTGCACTTTAACTCACTATTATTAAAAAGAAAAATTCAATACTTAGAGGATCCTAATATAAACAAAGTTCCAATATTGCTAAACAATATAATATGAAAATTGAATAATGAAAAATGTATCACTACAATGAACATAAACATATTAGGTACATATTTCACTAATGATATACTAATTTGATTCGATTACCCTAAAATTTCACTACATATTGCAGCGAAAATAAGTGTTGGTAAAGATATGGAAAAAGAAAAGGAAATGAATAAGGAAAAAGTTGAAAAACAAAGTAAAAAAAAAAAATGAAAAAAGGCCAAATGTTGAAACGTCACCGTTTCCCCCCTCCTCCCCACAGCCTCCCTACTAGCTCCACACTACGCTGCAGCTCGAAACCAGATTGGCAGCTCGAAACTGATTCTTGAATTGTAGAACCGCCTCTGGCGGTTACGAAACTAACAGTATACTTAACTTCCCAATTCAATTAGAGGATTCTTGAATTGTAGAACCGCCTCTGGCGGTTACGAAACTAACAGTATACTTAACTTCCCAATTCAATTAGATGGATTTTTCAATCCAAGTTAACTACATAATAGCCTCCGTATCCTTTAAACATTCTAGCTTCTCTTCCCATTCCACAGCAATTCAGATAGTCGAGAGAGATAAGTCAATTTCGAGATTGTGAAGAGTTGCGCATGGCGGCGAAGAATAGGAAGGAAGATCCTGATGGCAACCATAATGGCGGTGGTGAGGAGAAAGAAATTCCTTCGGTTAATTTGACTGATGAGGGACTACCAGATGGAGACTCCTCTGCTCCAATTATTATTGGAGTCATTATAACTGAAGTCTCCCCTAGTGGTGGGGGAGAAGGGGGAGATGACCAAAGTAAGAAGAATAGAAATACCACTAATGAAGCTCTAAGCGATTATCCAATTGATGAACTTCAAGAATACCTGTGGAATCTTCTCAAATACCTGTGGAATCTTCTCAAAACAAAATCCCCCGACACAGTTCAGAATGAGTTGAGGGCTTTTATCAACAAGCTGGGTCTCCGTCATTCGGAGGATGTGACACACAGTTTAGGCACTTTATCTGCAACGTTTGAAACACATAAACCCTCTGAAGAGCTTGTTTATGGCTTGATTAACATGTTTCTTGACATGAATTTGAGTCGGGAGATGTACCCGTGCTTCGCTGAGGGGAGTGACAAGAATGAAGGACAGGGTGGTAAGAATGATGAGAACATTTCTAAGAATGAAGAAGGACAGAGTGGTAAGAATGATTGAAAGTGAACATTTCTACTTTGATTGTTAGGGCATGTATTGTGAAAAACACTTGGTTTCTATTTCTTTGAATTTTTTGAGATCCGAACTTGGTTTGTTGATAAATTGGTCTTGCACGTAGCTTAAACCGTATAACATGTTACTTTTTCCTATTTTTATTTTGGTAAGAATCTGTGTATTCTTTTGTGTTGGAGAAGAAAGGCGTTTTCTTTTTTCACTTTAGAGAGAGACAGTATTTTCTTTTTTTCAATTACTAATTATCACTCTTAAAAAAGATAGTATAAAGAATAATTTTACAGCCTTTTTCAAGGTTGCCACGCGGCACGAATTTATTGGACTGAAAGAAGGGACGCGGACGGCCGCCGATGAATAGATGGGACCTGATCAAAATTGCTATTATTATAAGATAAAAAAATCTCCTTTTACATTATAGTATTAACTTTTCTCCCGCTTCAGAACGCAACAGTCCCACTGGTTTGAAAAAGAAAACACAAAAGTTAAATAAAACTAATAAAATATTTAAAAAAACATTTTTTTTTCAAAGGAAATGGACAATCAATATTAAACAAATTGATAATCATCAGCCTGCAAATAAGGCCCATATCATAGAATGTAACAATAAAGATTCCACGACTTGTTTGACTAAACAAAACTGATATATACTCACCATTTCTTGATATCTTCAACCCTGCACTTTAAATTATTGCCAAACTGGGCTGAACTTTGATCAAATCCTTGCTTTTCATCCAGTCTAGGTAGTTTCAAACTGTTGCTTTTTTATTTGAATAATTTCTTGATTCTGGGTTGTTGTGTCCTCTAAGTTCAGTTGGTGTCTCTCTGCTGGTGTTCCCTTTTGTGAATTTTTATTCACAGTTTCTATATTTTGCTTTTAGAGACTACAATAAACTGTAATTTGGAATTGTTGAATTTGGTTTTGTTAAGTTTCAGATTCATGATGGCAGCTGAGTTTGAATTTTTGATGCCCACTTGTAAATTTTTATAATCTCTCTCTCAGGGTATTCATGGTTGTAACTATTAAGATATACATTGTTGTGATTGCCATAATTGTTGGAGTGTGAGCAATGTTCTAAAAGACACTAGTAGGGGGCATATTTGGATCTATGACCTAGTAAGGCCTTAGGCGTGGTTAAACGGGTCTATTAGGGATTAAACGGGAAGGAGTTGGAGAAGAGATGTCAACGAGGACAGACCAGCACCTAAGCTGGACGTAGTTAGAGGTAGACTGAGGCTTTTAGAACAAATCATTTGAGTGTGTGTGCAATGATTCAAATGGAGTGTTGCTTAAGGCTCTGCATCTGTGAAATCATTTTGAGATTTCTATATTGAATATGGTTAATCTTTAGGTTGTTTTCTTTAGAAGAATCTGGTAGGTTTGTTCACTTGAGACCATACATCAACGGCACACTTTTACCTTCGAACACCGGATGTGTGGGAATTAGACCAACAAAATGTAAACCCAGATTTCTTTGATATTTCCCTTTAAGTTGTTTATTTCCCAGTTATGGTCTATTAAGAACATATATTGAAGCTTTCACCCATATGTTCTCACTTCCTTCTGTTGGCATTACTATCTCGTTTTAGGTTTGATGCGATGAAAATTGTTCTCTTGGTTGTTTTGTGGGCTCTGGTGAGCCTTGAAGAGGTAGCATCACACGGGGTTCAACCTCTTTCAGTAATCGCTATTGAAAAGGCTGTTATTGCCTTAGACAACAATGCATATATTAAAGCATCTCCTTCAGTTCTTGGGCTCAATAATGTAAGTCTCACATTTATAAGACGATGTTATTTATATAATCATAGCCGAAGTATTTTCTGGTCCCATAATCGAACGCTTGTTATTTTCACCTCTATAATGCTTTCTCCGAGTTTTATCATTTGATTCTGGTTATAGAGGGCTAAATTTTGACTTAGAACATCTTGGCGTAGCAGAAAAATAGTGAATGGATTACAGTAGAATACAGCAACTCGAATCCATCGATTGATGACTGGGTCGGCATTTTTTCTCCTGCCAACTTCAGGTAACAATAAATTTTCTCTGCCATTTGATTTACTTCATGAAGTTATAGTTTTCTTATTCCTGCTCTCCTTCAATATTGTTTTTGAGCAATTCCTGCTCACATTCAGGTCTCTGCTTCTTTGGTTTTCGAAAATGCACGCGCCTAATAAGCTTAAGAGAGTGCTAGCAATTACTTCTGCTTTTGGAGAAATAATTAAAATAAATGATTGTGAAAAACAACAATCTAAAGCCAGTAGCGTTTGGCTAAAACAATTTAAATATAAGTAGAAGCTAACATTTGCAACCACTCTTTCAGCTTATTTGAAATTAAAAAATAAAAATACTCAAACATCCATAAAAAGGACTCATTTATTTGGTTAAGTGTCGTTAGTTCAATAATCTATCGAGTGTTGTAGCACTTTCACTATTTTTGTCCTTATATCTAACAAAAAACTTATTATACAATCTTTTTCTTTCTTCTATACTTTTTTTAGATTTCAAACATATTTCAATAACTTTAGTAATCTACTAAATTACATACAGCAAGATCACAAACTATGGCTACTGAATCAACAATGTCTATAAGGCTTTTGAAAACCTGCCAAAAGTCTCCCAACATTCGCTTAAAGGTGTTAAGAGTAGGGGCAGAAGCAACTTACGGCCACTCACTGATAAAGATTCAAAAAACAATAATGATGGATGACGAGGTAAGTAGCATGCAACAATTTTATTGTCTCGATTTTATTATATATTCTAAATAATGATTTACGTACTAAATTTAATATCGTAGGGTTCTCGAATTGGAGTGCTAATGTTTGGTGAGGACATCAAAAGGTTTGAACATGAAATTGCCCAAAACAAAACATATTTCATAAAGGATGCAACAGTAAAACAAGTTAATCCTATGTATCCAGGTGTACATCCAGAAATAGAGCTTATACTTAAAAGTTCTTGCACCTTGAAGGAAGCCTCAGAAAATATAGAAATGAACATCACCTACAATTTTGTGAAGTTCAAAGACCTACAACAAAAGCACAAACGCAATGAAACATTTGGTAAGTAAAAGTTCTCAAACTATTATATTAAGATAAAAAATAATCTGTACAAGTGGTTTCAACATCATAAAAAAATGCACAGATATCTACGGCATGCTGACAAGGGTAAAGGAATGCATAAAAATTCGTACTCAGAAAAGCGGCCTCAAAGATAAGAGAGAGATTACTATCATGAACAAAGAGTAAGTAAAATTTCAATTTTTTTTACTATTTACTTATTTAGTTTGTTATGCCTCATATAGTAATATTTAAAATTTAAAGGTAAATAAATAATTTAAATTTTTAGGTGTTTATTTATTTGATTATAAAAGGAAATAACAACACATACATGATGTATTATAATTGCTTAATGCTAGGTAGGCAGCGTGCTTAATATCAACTAATTTTTTAAACACCATATATCTCACAAGTATATTAGTATAGAAAAGGTAAGACATCAGTGATCAAATTAGATCATAATTCACACATCTTTTTTAATTATCTGTTTGCCCATAAATATAAATAACTTAAATGATAATTTCAAATATTCAACTGAAAAGACAAACAATATGATAATCAAGCCTTCACAATCAAAATATGCTGATGTTCTCTAGCTATTTTTCAAAATGACCACTTTAGCCATGACTTTATTATTTAGGTACAAATTTAGTTCAAAATCACACATGCACAATAATCTGAAAGATTATAGACTTTTGGTTATATTTCGATGGCGAAATTTGAAAATTCAAAGATTTCATTTAATGCTTTGTTTTTGTGTGTGAGAAAATAACTCAAAGGTAATATCATAAAATTTTTATAAAAGTCTAATTTCTAATAATTGTAATTTTCTTATTGATTTTACAGGTCCCAACTCATAAAAGTAAATCTCTGGGAAGATATGGCAAAAAATGAAGGACAAACATTAGAGCAAATAGTCGATCAAAAGCCAATGATTGCCCTCGCAAATATTACAACAAATGAATTCAGAGGTAAAAAAATAAAAATAAAAAAATTACAAATTTTCAATAAACTGAAATATATTATCATGTTAGGCGAGCTTCAATTGCAAACAACTTCAACTTCAACTCTACAAATTAATCCACCATCGATAGAGCTTGAGGATATGCAACAATGGTAAGAAATATATATATTATTTTTTTCAAACTAATAATATGAGTACTTATTTTAAAAAGTAAATTTGTATGTATAGTTATAATATTAAATTTATGCAGGTCATGCACCATTCAAGATTCATGGGATATATGCAGACTATCAATGGCCCAAAGGATAAAAAGGGGCAGAGGAGAAAACACTTGAGGATTTCATAAAACAAAAAGAAGATCTGAGAAAGGTAAAAATAACAAAAAAAAATAGTAGATTAACTATAACAAGAAACAATGTAAAAATATAGATTAACTAAATTCTCATTCAAATAAATAAAAAGTCAATGAACTAAACTGTGGTTCTATCCTGTAACCTGTGGTTCTATTAACAGGATACCTACTACTATTTCGCCGGAATGATTGAAGGAATTGAAAATGAGGCAAAGATATGGTATGACTCCTGCAAAATTTGCACTGGATCGGTTCGCAAAAATGAGACTACTGCAACATGCAACAAGTGTTATGATGAACCAGCGAAAATAATACCAAGGTAAAAATATATATACAATATAAACTTCACGATACTTTCATAACCATGTATACTTAACATTACATGATATTTAATATATTACAGGTACATAATAAAACTAAGCGTTCATCAAGGAAGCTACAGTTCAACGATAACTATGTTTGATGAGATAGCAGCAACATATGTCGGATGCTCAACCCAAGAGTACATTAAGTCAGTAGAAAAGGTAATAAATTACTTTGCAGTAACCAAAGCTAATAAATTTGAATATTTGAAAATACATTATTACTGTGACAAATATAATACAGGGACAAAACGAATCCAAATACTACAGAAGACTAATCTTACAGAATGCAAATGACATGAGGTTCTTGATCGCAAACAATCAAAATATTGAGGTCGTCGAAGGAAAATTGAACGCAATTGCAGAGGCAATCGAAATTATAGAATTTACAGACCAAAAAATAGATCACGAGAGAGATACAACTACAAGAATACTTGAGAATAAAACTACAATAGTGGAAGGAAAGAAAAGAGGACGACCATCAAAGAAGAAACAAGATGATGAAGAAACTACAAGAATGGAAGAGAAGAAGAAACAACCAAACATTATAGAATTTACAAAGCGAAAAGTAGATCACGAGAGAGATACAACTACAAAAATACTTGATAGAACTACAAAGGTGGAACGGAAAAAAAGAGGACGACCATCGAAAAAAAAAACAAGACGATGAAGAAGCTACAAGGATGGAAGTGAAGAAGATTCGACAAAACAAGAGAAATACAACTACGACAATACTTGAGGACAAAACTACAAAAGTGGAAGAGAAGAAAATAATGCCAATATCGAAGAAAAAACAAGAAGACAAAGAAGCAAAAAGAATGGAAGAGAAGAAGAAATACTACATCCAAATTGAAAGCGATGACGAGATGACAAAGACCACAGAAGAAAAATTAGAAGACGTAAATACAACTCCAATTTTGGAAGACAAATCTACAGAAGTGGAAAGGAAGAAGAGAATGTCAAAATCAACAGAAGAAATAGAGGAAGAAACTACAATAACGGAAGAGACAAAGAAAGTAACAAACATAATAAGAACAGAAGAGAAGAATAAAGGCGAAAACACGAAGAGAAAAATAGAAGACAACAATCAAAGTGAAAGCGACGATGAGAAAACACTTGAACAATTTTTGAAGACAATACATCAACAAAAACCTTCGGAAATAAGGAAGATCAAGAAGGAGAAACAATAAAAACAAATGAACCCGTAAAAATAAGTAGTTATGCCTTGTTAATATTTTCCAATATAAGTATTTTTTTTTTCTGTTCATTTTCTTTTATTAAAGAACGGGATGAGGTGTTACTTATTATATTTATTATTATCTTTTTAAGTGTCATTTTATTATTGGTTGTATTACACAATATTTTACATTAAATATTAATATTATTTAAAAAAAATAACGTCCCACGTGCAACGCACGTGTTAATGGCTAGTGTGTGTATATATATATATATATATTTTATCTCATCCAATAGTTCTGGTGTTATATTTTCAAATTGCATCAAAAAGTTGTGAAGCGTTCTTGATGCTACAAGTGTTTCCTTCCTCGTAACTAGTTTCAACGGTACTGTAACATTCTCGTCGTCATCCTCCACATTATTGTCGATGATGGTTGCAAATGAATCGCATTCACTTTATACGTTGGATTTTATTTGCAGTTAAAGTTATGGTATTATGTATTTGATTATTATGATGAATATATTTGTTACATTAGTTCAATTAATATATAATAATTAGATGCACTCACCTTTGTGAAAAATAAAATTCACTCGTTGTACTGAAAAAACTCTTTAAATTAATAAATTATTAATTTATAGATATATTAATACCTCTCTAAGATAATAAATTCTTCCGATCCCAACATTATTAATTTATAGAGGTTTTACTGTATGAGGCTCGTTTATCTTATATGGTACTGTGAGTCTTGTAACTAACCATTCATTTAAATTTCTAGTTTTCTAATTTAAGAACAATAATATGTCTTTCTTTTTTATCAAAGATAAGAATCTCATTACTCAAACAATGTTCATAAGTACAGAACTCTTGATCTAATCAAATCATGTCCCATCCAAACAGACGGATAGGCAGAAGAAAAAGAAAAAAACGCATCAAGTGATAACCACGAAGAATGTCATGTTTCCGTCACTGCATGCGCAACAAATAAGGAATTAAAAAACCACAACTACGATACCGAATAATTCAACAATAAACGTCATCTAGAACAAAAAAAAAAAAAAAAAAAAAAATTAAAGACACACGAACCACAAGAACGCTAGGCTTGTGGCAAAGGACCGGGAAGGTCGACGAAAAGATCAGAAGGGCAGGCAAAATAGGACGTCGGCGAAGAAAAGTCTCATGCAAAAAAAAATTCTAGCAGAGAGGAACCTAAAAAATTAACGAAATAAAATGAAAAACGAATTAAATAAACAATAATCGGATGTGATTGTCGTATTAAAAAACTAAAAAAATGACGAAATATGACCGACGGCAAATTCTAGAAGGAGAATGGTTTTTATTTCTTTCTTATCGGAATATAATTGTTACAGAAAGAACGTCTATGGGAGAGTGTTCTGTACTTAAGAAAATTACTTCTACAGATTAACGGATCAACCTCGGTAAATACGCCAAAGCAGAGTCCAAAATGAAAGAAAGAGGTAAGAGTCCAAATTTAGCTGACGTAGTAAAGGCCCAATTCTTTTTAGGTATGGGCCTTAATACTTGGGCCTGTTATAAGTCTAAGATTAATAAGTCTAAGATTGAACCCAATATTGGGCTCTCCTAATTTAACATAAATAAGCCTACAAGCATGGGCCTAGGCGGCCGTATTATGAATAGGGCTGGGTCGGTACGGTATACGAAGATTTCAACTCATACCATATATCGTACAGAAATTTTCCTCACCCCTATTTATGAATGCTGATTTTTCCTTATTTGGAATCTCCATCATTAGTAGAAGTTTGGGCCCTTTGGGAACTAATGCTTCAAAATCTTTTAAGATAATTAAATATATTAAACTCCCTCTGTTTCATTAAAAGAATCATGTTAGAAAATATTTTCGTCACAAACTAAGAGCTAACGTCATGTTTTAGTAGTTTAAGTAAAACATTAAAATTTTATATTTCAGAAATTAATTAGATATGATTGAATAAATTTAATGAAATAAATCAATATTTAAGTGTGCATTGATAGATTTTAAAGAGTTGTACCTTCATCAAATTTAATCAAAAATAAAAGAAGTTGCATATTTTCAACCACGACTCTTTTTATGGAGATGAAGTGCAAGGCTATGACTTGTTTCGGAATTAGTAAACAACAAATATCATGAATTTGTGAGATACAATTTCCTATGTTTTAGGTTTTGGTGTTGGGGTATTAGTACGCTCTTGGAAAGTCGGGAGCCTTTAAGGGTGGAGGGATGATGCAAGGGCATTAATCGAACCTCTAGGAAACCGGAGATAGGGTCTCGCTTGTGGTTGCCAAGTCTAAGGTCGCCTCAGGTATTGTGCGTGGTAAGCATAAAGAGAAGGCTTCCATAATTGAGTTATGATATAACATTATCCTTGAATACAGGTTCATCGCATCATTTAATATGTAAAAGAAATATTGTTACTTGTGCTAAGGAGGAACCGATCCAACCTCCCACCTATCTAATCTTTTCGCTTCAGAAATTGACCACTTGAGCGTCACTTGAGTTACGTCGATTTATGTTATACTTAACATATTTTAAATGGGATTCACCCACCGATGGGAGGCCCGGTGCCACGGAGCCTAAAACAACATTTATAAGAAAACGGAGGTAATAGTTACTCCCTCTGTCCCGCTCTAATTTGTCTACTTTCCTTTTTGGTTTGTCCCAATCTAATTTGCCAACTCATAAATGATAAATTTCTCAGACAATCACCACCCTCAAAATTTCCACATTCAATCTCCACCTTTAAAAAAGTTAAAGATTCCACAAAATCCGTTTTTTCTTAACCTCCGTGTCTGACCAAGGTAGGCAAGGGCCGGGACGGAGGGGGTATAATGCATGGATGGAAGATAACTATTGTCCCATCAAAATAGGGTAATTATGTTTTCTTTCCAACCAAGAATTCCAATTTTGTTGATTCTAAAACAAGAAACATGACAGCCCATGAATAGGCCATATTTTGTGCAGAACCAGAAATAATGTTCATAAACTTTCGATGAAGATAAGGTAGTAGAATTTTATTTGTAAATTAAATGTAATCAAGAAAAAGATAATCTTTATCTAGGTTAATGTATAGGCACTTTCAATGTACGATGTCATGCCACGTGTTGCAAATAATTGTAGCACTCATTATTGTACTTTGTGGGCCCATCCTATCGTACTTGTAAAATCCAACTCATTTATAAATTAGGAAAAAAATTGCTTTTTATTTTCATTTTATTATAACGTTATTTCGTATATATTTAAACGTGTGTCACTGCAACAACAAACGAGGTCCTTTCATAAATGCGAAAGGTAGTCTAGACGGTCGTCTAGGCGGCGCTTAGGCGCTAGGCGCCTCTAACCCACCTCCAATTATACCGAATCGATCCCCTTAAACATTTCTGGAACTACGCGGCACATAAGCGATTCTAGATATTTTTTTTATTTTATTATTGAAAATATCATCCTTTTTTAACTTCAAACAGTTAATTAAATTAAAAAGATAATCGTAAAAGTTAAAACTCACACTCTCCTCTCATCCTCCTCATTCCAACTGCAGAAAAATTAAACAAAAATAAAAACCCTTTCCCCCACACTTCTAGTTTCTCCGTCACACTCCTTTTCATTCCATCTTGCATAACTAATAACAATATGAAACTTTGTACTGAAGTTTAACCAGCTATAAGTATAACCTATACTTTAAACATCTAAAAACTAATTTATTTTAGAAAATGAGGAATTTTCTAGGCGCCGACTAGGCGCTAGCTAGGTGGCCTCGAACCGCTGCGTCTCCGCTTTCCGCCTTCTGCAACCATGGGTCTTTTACAGTTTTTTTTAGACTATAATTGAGGTATTAATAATAAGTTTTTTTGTGACGATTTATCATTATAAAACTCTCTGCAAATATTTTAAAAATATTTTCAAATTACTTTTTGTGGCAACTTACTGCTGGCAAATATATTTGAAACGCATTCAAAATAACTTTTATCGTCTTAAATATATTATTTACAGAGTTATTAAGATGATTATTTAGTTAAAAATATATTACCTCTACGTACTAATATACATGTAATTTTTGTTGTTTCGAAAAATTATTTTCTCCAATCTCTATTCCCTAATTTTCTTTAGAGTACGTATTAAATAAGTTGGAAAAAACCCTCATTCAAGTACAACTTTTGGGCTCACATGGAATTAATCATTGGGCCTATACACTAAAGTTGATGATTAAGAAATAGCTGAAATATTTAATTAGTAAAGTCTCACGTACACTAGGACACGATGCAATGAGGATTGAGTATCACGACTTATTTTTAAAGATGTTACTTGTTTTGTGTAAAATATTATAATACATTTATCCAGAACAAGTAATACATTTAAGCATAAACTAATAATAATACGTTTTTGCTCATAATTCGAATTGCACAGATCTAAGATCCGTACAACTATCGACAAGAGACTTCCTCAAATAGTTTTGTTACATTTGAAACTTTAACGTCTTTAAAAAAACGAAAAAGACAATCTACAACAACATGATATAGACATGAAAATATTAGCCACCTTTTGATGGGTTTAATTAACCTTAACAAAGTAAACATTATAAGCGGAAATGTCCCTACATATCGTGGGCACATGTTTTTAATTAGGACTTCTGATTTATAATTCATGTATCATTATTAAAACTACGTGAGAGTTGATCAAAATCAGAGTGGTATAGAAATTTTGAATTAGAGAATCCCAACTAGGCTAATGTGTCCACTATGCACGGCTAACATGGGAAAATCGTATCCCTCAATTTTGATAAGATAATTAATTCACTTTCTATTAAGATTTTAACATATCGTTGATGGGCACATGGGGAATAGCAGACGGGACTTGTCATTAAAAGGTAATATTGTTCTAGGTATAAGTCGATCGGTAGATTGAAATCTAGCACCTGATCGAAGTTTGAACGGAGTTAAATGAAATCTAGGTGGAACTATGCAGGAGAAGTAGGAAATAAACGGTCGACGGCAATTTAGTAGCTAGGCGGGATTTAATTGGAGCAATGGGGAGAATTTTGAAACAGTATTAAAAGGTACACCTCTCCCAACCTAGTGTACAATCAAGAATGGAAGCTAGGTAGGTTTGGTTATATCATGCCCCTCCCTGTCCAATTTGAATTATTTGTTACACCACCTGTTACATTTTCCGTTACAAAGTTTTTATTACACGATACGTGTTAAGTAATGATATTATTTAATACACGTATCGTGTGTAAATAAAAGACAATTAATTAAGGTGAAACACAAGATGAAATACATATTTGAAATATGTGATCATGGACTTCCTGTTTCCAGGGACGGAGCCAGGATTTCATAATGAGGGAGGCGAAATATTTCTTTTGCGATATTTATCAAAGTTTTCAGAATTTGAGCGGGGCGAAATCCAGTATTTAACTACAATTACACTGTTTGTTCATCTCAATATGTGGGTTATTAGAACACAATGGACTTTTGAGGAGATAAATACACAACATCGGTCAATAAATATTGTGTTTGCTTGGAATGATTTGGTAGGTTAACTTTAATATAACCCTTGTTTTGTGGTTGGCTTATAGAAACCCCCAACCCCTCCTCCCGTTCCATTTAACCGGGCTGGTGGGTTTAAAGAGACGAGCTTCTAACAAAAACAAGGCTCCCAACCTGTCAACCAAACATATTAATAGGTGGGTTAAGGCTTGTAATAAAGCATTAACCCACCAACCAAACAGTATATGTATATACACTATAGTTTTGGCAAAAATTTTGAGGAGGGCGACCGTCGCCATCAGTCCCCCGCTGGCTCCGTCTCTGCTTGTCTCAGCATTGAACATAAAGTAGGTCCTATTTCCATAGTCCAGTTTGGGGGCAAACCAAAGTCTTGATAAGGTATTGTTTGGATTCTCTTTTATTATGGTTCACAATTATCACCAATCACTTGACAGAACAAGTTGTGTGTGTGTGTGTGTGTGTTTTTGAAGTGAGATATGGGACAATGACTAGAGATTGAAGTCAATAAAATCAGTGGCTATGGAACTTTGAATGCATGGTGTACAACAATAGAGGAAAGTGACCAAACATGTTCTATGTAACCATGTATATCCAAAGTACATACCAAAATGGAAGAGGATATATACTATGTAGTAATAGGACAAGACATATGGCCTTTGGTTAGCAGATGATGTTATCTTCTGGTTAAACTTTATCGATACGTGTCACATGTTTGTGATGTTAAATCGAGCAGATATGTCATGTGTTAATTAATAACGTTGTTAAATACATATGGGCTTGTGATGGATACTTTAAAATAGTAGATAAAAAAACCATAAGCAAATGTACATGGGATCTTTTATCCCACTTTTACCCTATCACAATCATGTCCCACTCCAAAATCGAGTCAATTACAATTATTTTGTTGCGATTTGTAAATTTGAAGTTCATGGCTTAGGTTCAGGATTCATGTTTAAATTCCATGTTTAGGGTCTAGCGTTTGATTTTCTTGGACTAGGGTATATCTTCTACTTTAGACTCACGATTTCACGTTACAGTTCATGATTCATGATTTAAGGATTTAGTGTTTATAATTCAACATCTCATAGTTTAGAGCTCATGATTTATATGTTCAGAGTTTATGATTCATTTTATATAACTCTATTTTAGAGTGAAACACGATTAACACAGGATAAACGTGGGAAGTGGAAGTTTCTCTTAATTTAGCACTGCTCCGCAATATCACTATTTGAACATTGCCTACTAAATTTGGACCTTAAGTAAGTCCGAGTAAAGTAGACTAAATATTTGGCCCAAATTCAAGCCCATTATCACATTCTGATTAAAAGAATTTGTTACAATATAAAAGTTATGTTTTAAAACATAACTGTCTCGTTTTACTAATTCAAGTGAAAATATTAATTTTTTTTTTTATTTCACATGTTAATTAAATATAATTAAATAAGTCTACTAAAAAATAAAATAGGTTGAGTGTTTGTATATAAGTTGTATATTGTTGAATAAGTTAAATCAATTAAAAATAATACTTGAACGAGGATTTATAGTTTTTTTGAAGTTTGTACCTTTATATAATTGAAAATGAATTGTAAAATATAATATTCTCTTTTATTCTATATTAATTGTCTTTTTAGATACTTCTTGATTTTTCAATTAATTGACGTTTTAGATAATTTTCACGAAGTCGACCAATTTTTTTTTCCTGAACTCAATCCTAGAATACTCTAATTTTCAACTTATTTGGTCTAATCTTTATCCCCAAACATTAGTTGAGTGTACATTCTGTCAAAATATTTTATTTTTATTTCTTTCATTTTTTTTAAACGACAATTAATATAAAATAAAGGGAGTAGTTTCTAATAACCAATAAAACGAAGGAAGTTCTTGGTTTTAAAGTAAAAGAGAACCAATAAGTAGTTATTTTGTAAATCCGTTCAATTGGATTATGGACAGTTTTTATGAAAATATATTAGTGTTTATATCGAATAAACAGTGATACATTTTCATAAATCTTTTATTTAACTGGAATTATATAAATTTGAGATTTGTGCACATTATGTACGTAGAAAAATGGGTGTAATAGGATTTTTTACCTACTTTTCCTATCGATAAATAAAGCATATTTTTTTTATTCACAGTACAAACTCATTTGAGCATGCACAAATCCACTAGTACAAATATGAGCTCCACCAACTTACCTGAACGGGTCAATGGGTGATCAATAAGGCTCATGGCCTAAGTTGACGACCTCCACTGCATTTAGGAGGGGTGTTCGTCTAAGATCGACCTAAATAATCGAACTTACGTCATAATTTGTGTTAGAGGGACCAACGTCTGCTCAACCCCGATAAAATACAATATAAACCCCACCAATAAAAAGCAGTGTATATAAGCTTCCAAGGAAACACATCGCTTTTGCTCCCCACAACCAAGTTCTGATTCAAACATGTTGAGGATAAAAAGCTTGTTCCCTTCTAGCCCCACTATAGTAGGTGTACAATGTATATAGCTATATATATATATTATATATTATACGCACACGAATTTTTGTTCCTTTTACATAAAATAAAATTAAAAATAATAGAGACAAATCATTTTTTGTCCGGTATATTAGGTCTTGTCTAATTAAAATTATGTATGTTAGAAGATTTTCATTTTAGTCATATATGTTCCAAAAGTTGTCTAACTTAAGAACACTGATCATCGCCGATGACCAATTTGGCTGGAATTAGTCACGTGAAACAAATGAATTTGGGAAAGATGAAGAAAGAAAGAAAAATAAAATGAAAAATAAAACACCTCATACGGGAATTAGGGTTTAACATTTCCCTTTTTTTTTTCTTCTTTTGGCTAGCTACTAAAGTAATTTAATGATGTGTCATGCAATCCATACAAATACAACACATAAGTATCAACACTTGAAAGCCCCAAATTTATTAGTCTAATTCCGTTCAAATTGATTGTCGGCAATGGTAAGTATCTTTAAATTAGACAACATTTAAAATATACAGGACCAAAATTAAAATTTTCTAACACACAGTATTTTGAATTTTCCCATAAAATACTTAGAGAGAAAAAAGAAACAACTTTTTTGGTGACCGTAGATCTTCATAGTTTCATTTGTTTCAAAATAAAAAAATAAAAATATCTAGTATTGATAACAATTAAGGATGATGTGAGCTTTAGTAATAACTTTTTTTCTAATAGTTTTTATACAATTGAACAAGTTGTTATAATGAGATCTCAAACATTTGTAATTGTATTAACTATAATTCTCCAACTTTCAACTTTGGATACTTTATAGTAAATCCTGATAGTAATTCTCGACTATATCTAATGTACGCAGCGGAATAATAAATCGAGAATTAAGATCGTGATTTATAACTGAGCTAAACGTTGAGCATAAATTACGCTAAAGTTGGAACAACTTACTTGTTGCGTAATTGATCGGACTGCATTGTGCGATTGATTCACCACTTCAGGTATCCACACGTATATCGTCCGCCGCAGGAACTATCCTCGGTACAATTATTCGATAAGTGATCGCTAGGAAATCACTTATCAAATTCTATAGTGCCTCCAATTTTTATCTGATAAAAACCCTTAATTCTCTACTATAGAGAATATGTATATATAGTACCATATAACCCTAGGTTTATGGGCCTAATATCCATGTCCACTTAATTAATTAATTAGTCTGACTTATTAATTAATAAAGCCCACATATCCTAATCTAGTCCATATCTTTCAATCTCCCACTTGGACTAGCATTAGATATAATTCGAAGCACCAACTTTGTACCCTTGAGCGAAACAACAGTACACATAAAGTGTGACCCTTCAGGCCCCCATTATCGACGATAATCTAATTAAAGTCTGCACAAAACTCCTAGACTGCGTTGCGCAGCGAACTCGATATATGAAGGACGTTTACGTGAATTCGTAAAACAACCTTTATATGAAGTTTATGTAATATCCCTTCATTCACGACCCACCCGATTAAGCCTAGGATCTGCCATGTGTCTATCCAAATAGCTCAATCATTTTTCTCATCTTTATTATATGACACATTCGATCATATTCAATTACTTTAATTGAATATATCTTTTGCATTGGCCAATGACTTTATTGTCAAATAATATAGAGAAATATGAGTGTTCTCTCGAGTTTCAATCGAGGAATGAATCCCATTCTTGGCTCAACTACCATTTTCATTTGCCTCATGATGAACCCAACACAAGACGTGTCTTATCCTCCTTTGGGAGGCAAGCGTTGTACTTGGTCAAAGTTCATCACTTAACAAACAAAATGAGTATTGACCTCAGGTCAAAGGATCATTACATACTCCACACACTAATAAACCGTAGACACTGAAAACAAACGGTTTAATAGTAGGGTATACCAATACTCTCCAAAGTACCCATGTGTCCATCACGGATATCTAATATCTCGTAGTCGTGAGACCTACTACATTCTCTGAGAATGTGATGCAGACCACATGTTAACCTATCGCGTGTCATCAATATCCCATTCTTGATGACCATCGGTTATGGCAATTTTAGAATCATACTATATCATTTATGTCTCACACCATAAGTGACAGTCATGATTCAAGGGAACAATTATAAGAATAATAACAAACCATCAAAATAATTATTCTAATAAATGCATAAACTCAAAAGACAATCAAAATGTCATAGAATGCGATCGAGAATGAATGTCTCAAATGTAAGGTTTCTAAGACATGCAAACTATAAACTCCCACTGAATCAAGACCAACTACCAACGTGTCTAACACCCAAGCTCTCAAAGTGCTTGTTGTGTCTAGCTATACACAACTGTTTGGTTGAAGGATTAACCAAGTTATCATCAGTGGATACTCTATCTAACTTCACATCTCCCTATCTATTATTCTCCAATCAGATTATATCTACAGGGAATATGCTTATTTCTGTTCGTGGCTCTCGGTTCCTTTTGCTAGAGCAACCGCACTTACCGTTGTCACAATACCAACGGTATTGCACTGCTGGCATTTGGAACGACACCTAGTTCTTTTACGAACTTTAACAAAGCAACAACCCCTTTTTGGCAGCTTTAGATTTAGCAATATACTCGGCTTTAGTGCTGGAATCGACAGTTCTACTCTGTTTGGAACTATTCCGATTCACTGCACCACCATTTAGAACGAAAACATATCCAGACAAAGACTTGAAGTCATCATGGTCCGTTGGAAGCCAACATCAGTATACCCAGTAACTGATGACTCTAGCTGCCCACCATAGACTTTAAGAAATATTCTTTAGTCCTTCTAAGGTACTTAAGAATAGCCTTGACAGTTCTCCAGTATTCCTTACCGAGATTTTGCTGAAATCTTCTCTTTCACGGATTGCAACATGGAATGATTGCTCCCATTATCAGTATATCGTCGACATATATGATAAGGAAGACAACATTTCATTCTTAAGTTTACTATAAACGCATAGATCCTATTTGCTTCTGACAAAATCAAACAATTTGATAGCTTTGTCAAAACAAATATTCCAACTCCTAGATGCTTGCTTGAGTCCACAAATGAACTTCTTTAACTTGCATACTCCATTCGTTTTTTCTTTGGATACAAAACCTTCAGGCTGTGACATATACATAGTGCCTTCGATTCTCCATTAAGAAACGCGATTTTAACATCCATTTGTCAAATGTCAAAGTCATAGTATGCAGCTATTGCAAGTAATATCCTAATGGACTTGATATTAGTGACTGGCGAAAAGGTTTCATCATAGTCAATGCTCTTGCGCTGACTATAACCCTTTGCCACCAACCTAGCCTTGTAGGTTTGTACCTTGCCACCTGCATCTCTCTTCTTCTTGAAGATCCATTTGCAGTCTATGGGACGAGCCCCAACTGGCAAATCAACTAGTTCCCAAACTAGATTGAGGTACATCGAGTCCATTTCAGATGTTAAGGCAGCCAGCCACATCTTCGAATCGGTGCCTGACACCGCTTCGATATAGGTCTTTGGTTCGTTGTCTTCTGAATCAACCTCATCATCTTGGTTCTCAACCAATAGATTTAGTCTTTCAGGTGCACGACGATGCCTTTGAGGCCTATTGAGTTGGTTTTGCGTTGGTTCATTCGGTTTATTCTGATCGTGAGTTGGTTTTCAACATTTTAGAATATTCTCAAGAATTGCACTATGATTCTCTTGAGGTGGGACTAATACAATATCTTGTCTTTGATACATCTTATTGTCTTGAAGTGACCCTCTAAGAGTTGTTTCCCCTCCCAATAGATCATCATAACTCCCACTGAGTTCTTGTCCACTCCATTGGACAAGACCTCATTCTCTATGTTATCTTGCGGGTTTGATACAATATCTTGTTTTGATGCATCTCATTGTCTTGAGATGGCCCTCTAAGAGTTATTTCCCTCCCAATAGATCATCGAAAACTCCCACTGAGTTCTTGTCCACTCCATTGGACAAGATCTCATCCTCTATGTTATTTTTGTGGTTCTTGAATCTTTTCAAGATCTACCTTGTTGTGACCTTGTTCCTCGAAGATATAAATATCTTCAAGAAACGCCACATTCTTGGAACTATCACCTGGTGATCTTCAAGGCAGTAGAATTCATATCCATAGTTTCCTGAGGATATCCACAAAATAACATTTCTCACTTTTAGTCTCCAATTTATCAGTCGTCATCTTCTTAACAAAACAGGACAACCCCAGGTCCACATATGGTTAAGACTCGACTTCTTGCCACACCATAACTTATATGGTGTTTGCGTGACCGATTTAAGAGGAACTCTATTCAAAACATAACCATCGGTTAGTAAGACATAACCCAAAGGAATAAGGAAAGACTGGTGAAACTCATCATGGATCGAACCATATCTAATGAAGTTCGATTTCTCCTTTCGGATACTCCATTCCTCTATGGTGTACTCGGAGGTGTCCAGTCTAACCGGATTCCATGTGATTTCAAGTAATCAAGAAAATCTCGGCTTAAGTATTCCCCTCCTCGATCTGATCGGAGAGTCTTAATACTTTTCCAAGTTGTTTCTCAACTTCTAACTTAAACTCCTTAAATTTCTCGAAGGCCTCAGATTTATGTTTCATGAGATACACATATCTATACCTTGAAAAATCATCAGTGAAAGTTATGAAGTACGAATATTCGCCTATTGCTTAAGTTGGAACGGTCCGCACACCGCTGTGCGGACC
The DNA here is from genome assembly GCA_958295605.1 of Ajuga chamaepitys. Classification (NCBI taxonomy): domain Eukaryota; kingdom Viridiplantae; phylum Streptophyta; class Magnoliopsida; order Lamiales; family Lamiaceae; genus Ajuga; species Ajuga chamaepitys. The sequence goes on from OY282508.1 coordinate 2,892,927, forward strand.
AACTCGAGCACAACCTTGGCACGTAACCCTTTTTTCCAGAAAGCGGTTAACTTGTCATCTTTCCTTTGAGATAAGATTCGCAAGCACCATATGATTTGAAATCAAATGATGTGAGATAGTCTAACTTTCTCAATCTTGCTTTTCTTTTCTCATTGATATGACCAAGTCTACAGTGCCACAGGTAGGGTTTATTATCCGTATTACTTAGCTTAGGTCGTTTGTTCTTGTACATTGAGAATATTTTGTTCACATTCAAGCATATATATTCCATTCAAAAGAAAGACACTTCCTTAAAACAATCCATTAAGCGAAACAAGCATTTACTGTTTGCAAAATAGAAAGAAAAAGTCATAGATGTCTAATATTCGAATGGAAATAATATTCTTTGAAATCTAAAGAACAAAATATCAATTATATAAATCTAATTTATATCCCGAAGGAAGATCTAATCTAATCTATTTTCAACGTACAAAATAAACTACTTAAGCTCTCATCCAATGCACCATGTGCTTTGAACTTCGGGCAGTCTCTCTTCCAGTGCCCCTTCTTATTGCAGAACAGGCACTCATCCTTTGGTATTTTCGGCTTCTTTTGAACCCCTCCACTCTTAGGCTTCAAGATTGCATACCTAGATGCTTTCCCGCTTTTCTTCTGCTTGTTCTTGGAAGAATTTGCAGAAGATCTCACTATGAGCAAAGAGTTGCCTCTAGAAGTAGATGATTCATAGGTCTTGAGCATGTTGTGAAGCTCTGGCAGTGTCACCTTCGTGTTGCTCACGTTGAATTCACTATGAAGTTTTCAAATGAACTTGGAAGAGACTGCAAAATCAGATTTATTGAGACACTTGAGGGTAGCTTCGTTCCAATCGATTCCAACCTCTCGAGCAATCCGATCATCTTCAATATATATTCAAAAACCTGGCTCCCATCATGAAGCTTACACTTGAAGAGATCTCTGAGTATCTCATACTCCATGGTCTAAGCTTCTGAAGCGTACAGACTCTCCAAGTGTTTCAGCATCTCATAAGGGAACATGCTCCAATGTTGCCTATGCAGTTCAATACTCATAGAGGACAACATTAAGCATTGAGCCGATGTGGCATCCTCAACATGTTTCTTATGAGCTTCTTCGTCAAACATAGCATACTCAGGAGAATTCTTGTCAGGGATGACACTGATTGGTTTGTCCAAGACATACTCAATCTCGTCTTGCCTTAGCACCAATTGCAAACAACGGAGCCAATCCGTAAAGTTTGACCCAGTCAACTTGTTTGTTTCCATCAAACATTTATAAGCCAAAAACGACATTTTATCTGACGAGAAAATAATAAAATGGGAAAATAAATCAGATAAAGTAAACAAAATCACATTCGTATCACTAATCAAAACAAGAGTTTATTGTAATGATTAGCTACCACTAATTTTAACATATTTTGCGCCCCCAAACACAAAATACGGATTTATAACAATTATAAATCTTAGTGGTCCAAGATCCAAGTCTATATTACTGCAGCCTCTGCTTTGGCTGATGACTACAATAATATCACTAGGTAGGCCTCTAAGCCAATTGCAACAACAATTTGCAATTCTTGGTTTATTAATCCAATTAATATTGCGTCCTCAAACTATTTTGGGCGCTTTGGCGTCTCAAAATAATTTAAGCAAGTCAATTCCATCACACGATGTCAACCATACATCTATGAATGAGCCCGAGTCTTGTCGATTTAGAGTAAACACTTTGGTGTAAAACTTGTGGTCGAAAAGATTAGGAATCTCAAACAATTATGATGGATGACGCATTTTGTTTCTAAACAAGACTTGGTTTTTAGTGGGGAATTGTTATGTGATACTAATTGTTTAAATTTAATATCTAATATTAAATTATAACACAATTACTGGGTGCCGCCTACCCAGGCATAAGAAATGCGGACCACACATATTGGGCACCGCCTACCCATACACAATATCGCGGACTACATGTATTGGGCGCCGCCTACCCAAACATAAAAGCGGTCTTAAATTACTATAATTTAAATTGAATAAGCATAAAATCAAATAATAGCTTATCACATAATATCAAATAAATGCTCAACGAATAAAATTATTAATCCAATTAAAATTTTATTCTTCAATTAAATGTGGATTAAAATTAAATATATTAATTCCAAATTAATATAAATATACATTTAATATTAATTCTAAATTAACTTAAATATATAAGTCTAGTATTATTCTTTCAAAAATAATAATACTATTATAATTTATTAATCTAATTAATAAATTAATATTAGTCTATTAGATTAATATATTAATTTCAAATTAATATAAGTATACTTTTAATGTTAATTCCAAATTAACATAAATGTATAAGTTTATTATTATTATTTAAAAATAATAATAATAAGATTTATTAATCTAATTGATAAATTAATATCGTAATTGGGACTTAAAATTAATCTAATTAATAAATCTAATTTAATCAATCAAATTAAATCAAAAGTTTTTTTTTTTTTTTTTAAATAAATACAAAACAAGCTCAGCCCAAAATTAAAGCTTGTCCAACTTAAATTAATTTCAGCAGGCCTAGTTTATATAAATATCAGGTCCAACCATTATAATTAAGTCCATCTAATTTTAAACTGGCCCAACCCAAATTTGAACCCAATCTAGCCCAAGACTTTCAGTCCAGGTCCAGAAATCAGTCCGGCCCATCAGAAATTGTTCAGCCCAGCCCTAGCCCAATTGTATCAGCAGGCCAGGACTGACCCAGCCCAAAATCTTTTAGGGTTAGGGCTGGGCCCAACAGTAGCACCGCCGCCCCGCCGCCGCTCCGGCCGTCAACCAGCGTGCAGGACAACCTCAACCAAACCGCCGTCGCCGTTGCGCAGCAGTGACTCAACGGCAACGTAAAGCCGCCGCCGCTTTCGCACAGCAGCAGCAGCAGAAGAAGCACCAGCGAACACCGCCTTCGTTCACGTCGCTGCCGCCGCCGCCCGACATTCAGCCAGACCTCCACAGCAGCAGCAACAAGACGTGGTAGTGAACGTAGCCGCCGCCGGCGGCGGCAACAAAACGAAGGTCTCAGGATTGTGAAAGAAAATCAAAACCAAGTTTTGTTTTTAAAAGTCTGGTTTTGTGCGTTCAGAATATTAAAACAAGTTTCAGAATCACATTTGATTTGAAAAGTGTGAGTTATGTACGTGGTCAACGTAAATAATCAAGTTTCATAATTATCCAAAATTTCGAAACAGAATTACAAAATTTCAACAACAATTTTAATCCACAAATAATTAAGTTAAAAAATTATAAATCAAGCCCCGGGCTCTGATACCACTGATAGTAATTCTCGACTATATCTAATGTACGCAGCGGAATAATAAATCGAGAATTAAGATCGTGATTTATAACTGAGCTAAACGTTGAGCATAAATTACGCTAAAGTTGGAACAACTTACTTGTTGCGTAATTGATCGGACTGCATTGTGCGATTGATTCACCACTTCAGGTATCCACGCGTATATCGTCCGCCGCAGGAACTATCCTCGGTACAATTATTCGATAAGTGATCGCTAGGAAATCACTTATCAAATTCTATAGTGCCTCCAATTTTTATCTAATAAAAACCCTTAATTCTCTACTATAGAGAATATGTATATATAGTACCATATAACCCTAGGTTTATGGGCCTAATATCCATGTCCACTTAATTAATTAATTAGTCTGACTTATTAATTAATAAAGCCCACATATCCTAATCTAGTCCATATCTTTCAAATCCGTCTCATCCAGATTTGCAGATTTTATTTATTGTTATATTTTACACTAATTTGCACACTCTTAAAATGAATTTTTTTTCTCACAATCTTCACCCTCAATTTTCACCTTTGCTAAAAGTCAATCAAAAAGCGAAAAACAGTTTTTTCTTAATATACGTGTTCGATGAAACGTGTAAACTCTCCCGAAATGAAAGGAGTACTTCTTTTATCCCATGACTATAATTCTATATAAAACAATTTGATTATCTTAAAAGTAAAGTTATTTTTAGAACATTTTTAATCAAAATATGAACTAATGTTTCAAAAATCATTAACATGTAAGTAAAAACCTAAAATTTACTAATAATTAAATTGATATTCTATTCTAGTCCGAAATATTGATTATCCCCATCTATCAACATGAGACGTGCTAAATAACTGAAATATGAAAAAATATCGTGAATATATAGGGTGTGTGTTACTTAAGGCTGAGGAGTGTTGAGTTAAATCACTTAGGATTTTTTAGTTCATTTTTATCCTATTTCAATCGTGTTTCACTTTAAAATCAAGTCAATTTTATTTTTTTGGCAACTTATATATTTAAAGTTCATTATTTAGGTTTAGGATTCAAGATCCATGTTTAGATTTCATGATTAAAGTCTAGAGTTCGACTTTTTTGGATTAGGGTATATTTTCTATTGTAAACTTACAATGTCACGATTCACGGTTCATGGTTCACGATTTAATGGTTTAGTGATTATAATTCAATATATCATAGTTTAGGGTTCATGATACATGTGTTTGGGATTCACGATTAATGTTGTATAACTCGATTTTGGAGTGCGACAGAGTTGAGACATGATAATTATGGGATAGAGGATCCTTTCTCGAGCTAAACTTGAGTGAGGAAGTTAATGAGTGTATCTTATTGAGATTTGGACCCGTAAATCTATGAGGGAAGCCTTAAGCAAACACAATCTGAGTGTGTTTACTTGTCAATTAGCCTATTCTATTGAGAATTGCGTCAATCGGGTTGTGTTTCATGTGGAGTTGCAGGCAATATATTTACGCACATCAAATGACCTTTTTCTCATCTTTTATACTTAAAACAAAACCAACTCAATCTCCAAGCAACAAAATCAAACACACTTATTTAACTCATTCTTCGTTTTCTACTTTATTTTCCTCAGTCTACAGTACTCCAGTCATAAGTAAATGAGTGAGTCTTGTGTGTGACGGTCTCATGTGTGACGGAATACACTTTTACTAAAAAAAATGATACTTTTACAGGAAAAATTGATACTTTGCTACAAAAAGTAATACTTTTACAAATAAACGTAATATTTTTACTATAAAAGATAATATTTTTTTTCGTCATACTGTGTGATGGTCGTGTGACCGTCTCATATAAGATTTTGCCTTAAGTAAATAAAGCATAGATTATATTTTCATCTACAAACAAAAATAACTATCAACACCAATCAAAGTGATGAATATAGTCATACAAGAGTGCATTTGATTACTATAAAATGGACCCCAAAAACCCATTATTCTCAATCATTTTAAACCATCACTTCCCATTTCTCCCCCCAATCTCACAACATATCTTCTAACCAAATAAACCTTATTTCATTATTTTTTTTTTATTAAACCTAAATCTCCTAAACTTCCATTCATCACATATATTCCACTTAAGTTATTAAAACCAAATTAATCATGTCTATTACAGGCCTATCCTCCAACTCATTCCACCGGAGGAACAACTCCGGCGAGCTCGACGTTTTCGAGGCGGCCGGATACTTCTCCGGTGCTCCGAATTTCACCGGAGAAAACGGCAAAAGAGCCAACAGGATGAGCCTGGACATGCCGGTGATGAGCAATCCGATCAACTTAGACGGTTTTCCGATGGTCGAGAAACTACGAATGACGGAGAATAACAAGGCGTTTAAGCAGCCAAGCTCTCCCGGCGGCAGGCTCGCCAGTTTTTTGAACTCTCTGTTCAATCAAACGGCGTCGAAGAAGAAGAAGAAATCGAGCACGAAGGATAATATCCTTGATCGAGAGGACTGCCCTGCAGGTAGGGTTATAAACGAATCGAATAGAATGAAATACTAAAAAATCAAATTCATATTCGAATATTAGAATTTTAAATGCTATTTTAAATTTAATCCGTTGAAAATATTAAGATATTCGATTCCATTGAAAACTTAAGAGCCCCATTTTTTTTTTTTTTTTTTTAATATAACGTCTTTTGAGTATATATCAATTTGTTTTACATATACATATGATATTATATACACGTAGAGCTAAAATTATTTAATTTTGGCTTCTTCACTTTTTGCTCGTACAATTTTAATCCTCGTATCTTTAGTATTAGTCTATATCTTGTAAATTTTTTGTCACCGATGATTAATTTGGCTAGAAAATTGCACGTGTCAACCACGTGATCATTCTTCTCGACCAATTTTTAAATACGTAGCAGTAACGATAGTGAAAACATGACTAAATGCGGATAAATTCGGAAAATATGAAACTAAATTATTTTTAACTTTTTTTACAAAAGCCGTACGTGAAGAAGGTTAAGGAACCAAATATGATTTTATTATACATATTGTATAAAAAAACTAATTTAAATGTATAACACATTAACGAATCGCACAATATTCAAATAATTCAAATTGAGAAAACTATATTTGTATTTGAATTCGAAAATGTGAATATAAAAGTTAATTTGTATTTGAACCTAAATTTGAGAATATTAAATTGAATTTGAATCACGAAGCTGAATTATTTAATTTGTTTACGACCCTACAGTAGGTGGGAGGAAAAGAAGAAGCAGCATTGGCCATTTTAGAATAACGGCCACGACGTCTCCGCCGGCGGAAACTCCGACGAAAGCATCGTACAAAGAATTTTCCGATCATCAGAAGGCGAAGAGTGATGTAATTGCTGATGTGGAATTCAGATTCAGTAATGGAAATGAAGATGAAAAAAGATTCAGAAAATTCAGGGATGATGATGATGGAGCTGATTCGGATTCGAGTTCGGATCTATTTGATTTACCGATAAATTATGATTTGGATTTGCCAGTTTATGGAACAACAGACATGGAGAGAATCCGGACGGGTGGTGCAACACTAGTATAAACGTTACTCCCTCCGTTCTACTCAGTTTTACACGTAGGGCTGTACATGTATATTAAAAAAAACAGTTTTTTGGTTTTTGGTTGACTTTTTCAAAGAAGAAGATTGAGTGTGGAAATTTTGAGGGTGGAGATTGTAAGAAAAATTTCCTTTTTAAGGATGTACAAAACTGAGTGGGACGGATTGACACGGAAAGTGCACAAAATTGAGCGGGACAGAGGAAGTATTTATGTTAATTAAATTTCTCATATTTTTTGTTTCATTTTCTTATGTCTTAGTTGATGGAAGTGTTTTTTAGTCCTTTATGTTTGACTAGTTGCATTTATGGTCTCTCTATTTACCGTTTACAATTTCAGTCCCCCTAACAATAAAATTATCACGATTTGAGGACTTTTGTCACTGGAACCGTCTAAATTCGTGTGTCGCACATGCGCATCTCTGGCATGGCTAACAAATCCGGCAACAAATTAAAATCCTAAGATCGTGATGAATTTTATTGTTAGAGGACTAAAATTGCAAACAAAAACCGAAAAGTCTCAAAACTGCAAATAGGTCAAATATAAAGGACTAAAATGGAATTTTCCTGCTTAGGTGCGCACGTGAAAGAGGTAAACTACACAGAACCATCCCTATGTGATGGATTCAATCGAAGCGTTAAAAGAACGATTCGAACATGTGACTTTCGGTTTCCGTGCTCACCTGATTTTAGTTATTGTATAGTTTTTTTTATTAATGATGTTGAGAGAGTTTGATGATTTTAGTGACAATATCTACTTTTTACATCATTTAACTTTTGCAATGTCTTATAGTGTTTCTTTCTGGATTTTTCTTCTTTGCTTTTGGAGAATTTGATCATATTAAGTGCTGTTTGATATGATGGTGAATGATAAGAAATCACCTAATTTTTTTGTTAATGGGGGTGGAAAAGTAACCATCATCATAACCAGTCTCACTCTGATTTTACCTCTTATGATAATCTTAGAATTGTACGAAACTTTTACGTGGTTTTATATAATTCAGATAATTTTAAAATTGTACAAAATTTTTACGTGGTTTTAATAATTCAGCACAACGTTCTTTTTGTTTAAGCATAAATAGCTAAATCTTTTGGTGTAATCTAGTTTTAAACTTTAACAATCTTTGTAAATTCAGTTTAGATGGAGGAAACAACAGGCAAAAAGTTAAAAATATAAACTATTTTGCATGAAAAAGAGACATTATGCTGAATTTCTAAAACCATGTAAAAATTTCGTACAATCACAATATCACGTGAAGGCTCGCACAAGATTTTAAAATCATATAGGATCTTTTGCAACTTACTCAAATCAAATGCAATATCCTCATCTATCCATATAACGAACCCATAATAAGTTATGGAAAATGCTCCATGAGTACAATTTTCTATTTCTAAGGTTCTTATCGTATTTAGAAATGTTAATGTTAGATAAAGTGCGAAGATAGTAATTGAATCCAAACTGTTAGTTAATGCAGGGGCATAACTATGTACTAATGTGGGGTACATCTGTACTCCCAATTTAAATTAAAAAAAAAAATTAGTAGGTATTAAAAAAAAAAATGTACCCCCAAATCTCAATCCTATCCCCGATATTTATTTTTTTTATGTATCGTACCCTCGATTTTTAAATCCTGGTTATGCCATTGAGTTAATGTACGACTTCTTTTTCTAATAATTTTCTGCCATAATAGTAATCTCATACTCCCTCCGTCCTATCCTAATTTGCACATTTTCCATATTAGTACATCCCACATCAATTTGCACACCGTTAAAAATGAAATTTCTCTCACAATCTTCACTCTCAATTTCCACCTCTGAAAAAGTCAACTAAAAGCAAAAGATAGCTTTTTTTTAATATACGTGTCCCTTCATATGTACAAAATAAGGTGAGACGAAGGAAGTATTATTGTTAAATGTAATTTAAAAAATAATTTTTTTCCAAAAAAATAAAAAGAATTCAGCCCAAGCATAGTCGCCCCAAAAAGTCGAACCCATAAGTATATTCCCAGGTTCTTGCCGGATTGGGCCTCTCTTGTGGCCACCGGATGGGCCCTCAGCTGCTGCTCGTGAAGCTGGAATATTGGGCTAACAGTGGTCACTAAATGGATCATTAGCAGGCCTTCCAAGATATAACTACTCCCTCCGTTACGAGATAATTTGCACACTTTTTTTTTTCTTTTTAGATGTCATTTCTTCCTGCCGGAAAATTAATTCGGAATTTTTAAAATTTAACTTAATTAAATTTCATATTTTAAAAAAATAAAATTTCCAGTAAAAATTAGAAAAAGAAGAAGATTTTGAAAATAATAAATAAATTTTAGAAATATCAAAAAATATAAAATGAAAATTAATAAATAAATCGAAAATAAAATTCCAGAAAATTTAAACAAGAATTAGAGAAAATTCCCAGGAAGTATTTGAATAAGTAAGATTGTTTAAGTATACCCAATGAACTTAACCGTTAATAGGGGTATGTTTGCTTAAGGTTGTGGAGTGCTGAGTTAAACTTTGCTGAGATAGTTAATGAGTGTGCTTTAATATACGCCTTATTTAGTGTGAAAACAGTTAAAAATAACTAAATTGGTAACTCAACTTATACTTTTAACCTTTTGTGAATAACTAACAATTATTTTTAACCATTTGTACCTATTATAAAAATGGCTAAAATAAAATTTAACCATTACTTAATATGCATCCTCATCACATATTTCTCACAAACAAACATTTTTTACAATTTTATCCATATAATTGTTATGTGTATATAAATGTAAATGTATGGATACTAATATAGAAAATTGTCTATCCATTTTTTTTAATTTAATTATTATATGTTATGTATATACATGTATATATGCATGTAAATGTATAATGTATTGATAGAAAAAAGTTTGAAATATACCAAAATCTTGATTGAACATAACATTTTTCAAAATGTGTCCTTTTTTTTAAAAAAATAAAAAAAAACATACACGTATTTATATCGGAAAGCCCCCTCAAAGTAAAACTCCTGCGTCCACCGCAAAAATATCATAAATTGGTGGTGAAGATCATGAATTGCACATAAGACAGCATAATTAAATTACATTATAGAAGTTCACATAAATTCAACTTGAAACAACATTACAAAAGTTACATCAGACAGCTCAAACTAAACAACAAAATATATCCAAATTTCCCTTTGCACCCAAATCTCCTTCCAACCAGCAAGATTTCTCCATTTGTTCTACTAAACCTACATGAAAGTAAAAACATTAGTTAGAGCAAGTGAACAAATTAAACTACGTCCCAAAATAAGAGTCATGTTTCGATTTCTTACCGCTTTAGTGCTGAGGTTGGAAACAGACCCGTCAGAAGAGGCTGGAATGTACCTTGCCCACTGCACAAATTCAGATTTGCTAGTTAAATATCTATATTTTGTACTCCCTCCGTCCCGGCTTAATTGCCCGACTTTTGGTCGAGCACGGAGACTAAGGAAAAACAGATTTTGTGAAATCTTTAACTTCTTCAAAGGTGGAGATTAAGAGTAGAGATTTTGAGGATGAAGATTGTGAGAGTATTTGCCGTTTATGGAATAGACCAATTAAGTTGGGACAAATAAATATGACAAGTTGTTCAATTAGGCCGGGACGGAGGGAGTATAATTTATTTTAAATGTTTAATTTTTAGGGTTTTGTAGTTCTCTAACTATTCAATGCATGAATTTATCACCTACATTTTTTGCAGCTGCACTGAAAGCCTCTCGGTGCGGTATCTCCGGATTGGCTGTTTTGATGCGCTGTATCTCCTCTCTGCAGGATATTTTTTTAGTTTTTTTTTTCAATTTTTTCTCGAAATGATAGTTGATTGATAAAAACTCCGAAAAAACTACAATAATCGTAGTCAACTGGCAACGGTCTCCAAACAAGTAAAAGCCCGTAAAGAGACACTGAAGACCCAAACCCAACGGCCTGAACTATAAGGGCCCTGATGCCACTGAAAAGAACAACTGGAGACCTCCGAACCAAAGAGTACGAATACTAAATTAATGAAGGGACAATAAACTTCTTACTTCATGAAGCGATTGTAGGCAGATGGAAGCCTATGTTTCTTCTCAGGAGCTGAAAAATATTTGCAAGAACAATACTAATTTAATTTTTTTTAGAAACAAAACAAAAATTCGACGAAAATAAGGTTGGGATAACATACGTTTCACTACAAATGGAGCTCTCGGAGAGGAGGGTTCAGTCGATGTGGATGAAGACGACGAAGAAGAAATCCCCTTTTTGAATTCATTGCAAAAAGCCTGTTTACAGAAAGATATTTAATTCAGCTTATTAAAGTGAGTAAACAGAATTCCATACTCGATCTTATAGATACATATAGAATTCTGCGAAAAACCGAATACCTGATGAAGGCCTAACTGATGATCATAGCCTTGAAACGGAGGCTTAGTACTGAGAAATGAGAGATTACTGCAATGCCCACATTTTACTGTCACTGTCTCCAATAACCTCTTCCGTGGAATCCCGACCTAGGGCCAGTAAAACAGATACATCATTATAGGATCGACTATTACATATGTTTACCAAATTATAACTCTGACTGATCGATCCAACAGTATAGTACTGTCTATATAGATGAGGTTTTTTACTATACCGCAAGAACAGTGTTGCAGAAGCTGCAGCGGACGTAGCACAGGTGCTCGGGTGATTGAACGGAGTCCATGGGGACGACGATTTTGATATGTGATGAAGATGAAGAGGAGATGAATAATGGAGATGTATTTATAGAGAAATGATAAAAGTGGAGTTTAGGGTTTGGAGTTTAATTTCTAGGGTTACTAAGTTGGTCATAGAGAACAAATATTTCTGACTCTTTAGCTAGCAGACAACCAGCCAGGGGTATCTTTGACATTGTACGTACAAAGGTAATACTACCTCCGTTCCGCTCACATTTGCATGTAGGGACGGACACAGAGGTTAAGAAAAAATTGTTTTTTTTACTTTTTAGCTGACTTTTTCAAAGGTGCAGATTGAAGATGGAGATTTTGAGGGTAGAGATTATTTGAGAACTTTTCTTTTTAAATGTGTGCAAATCTGAGTGGATCGAATCTAAAAAAAAAGTGTGCAAATGTGAGTGGGACGGAGGGAGTAAGTAAGATTTGTGAACCTAGAATGGAACAACATATGTTAGTACAGTATAGGACTTAAACCCAGGGCTATGATGTTGCATGCTGTACACTTTGACTGTTATACTATTTGAGAGAATGATTAGGTTTTGGTATATCTATTTATACTAGTAGTCTAATAAACTTTTAGTTGATAAATTATTACTCACGGGTGTAACCTGGTCGAGTAGAGTAGAGTCAAGACTTAAGTTGGATCAAGGCTCGAGCTTGATTTGAAGTTAGTCGAGATTAATTTTCTTTTTGAACGAGCATGACAGCTAGCTCGATGAGAACTCCACAAGCTCGAACCTAATTCAACTCCACTTAATTATTTATACAAAGGAAGATTGTAAAAGTTGTCTATTAACTAAGGAGGTGCACTTCTGCACAATATTTGTCCAACCTGTAGCAATCTTTCTCAGTTTCGGCAGGAAAGCACAAATTAAGATGCACGTGAAATGTCACATGCTACTCATTTAAGTGAATTCCGGCGAGTGAGTCTCACGTAGCATCCTACATGGACAGCCAAATAGGTTTTGTAGAGAGTTCTGTGCCAAATTGGATAAATTTGGAGGGAAAAACTTAACAATAAATGATGAAATTTGGATTGATTATAAATTGCCAAAATCCCCAAAAAAAAATCCTCAATTCTGAAGAACCCTGATTTAGTTGTTCTACTATTTGAGAGAATGATTAGGATTCGGCGTATATGTTTTATACTAGGTGCATGTATACTAATTTCTCTCATATGTTCTAGTTGATAAATTGTTACTTACGGGTGTAATCTAGTCGAGTTGATGTAGGGCCAGACGTAAGTTGGACTAGATAACTCGATGCCCGAACTTGATTTGAAGTCGATCAAGATTAATTTTTTTAGAACGAGCGTTATAGCTAGCTCGATGAAAACTCCACAAGTTTAAGCCTAAATGTAATTTATTAATCCAACCAAAAATGTGACGAAGCTTGACTCTGTAACTTATAATATAATCTACTGAGGGTGAAATAGTGAATATGCAAAGCATAATTAAGCTCGTCTAAGTGTAAATACTCTCCTGTCCCGACTTATTTTACATAGGGGGTCGGCACAAATATTAAGAAAAGTTAATTTTTGGTTATTTGTTATTTTTTCAAAGGTGCATTGAGAGTGGAGATTATGTCATAACTTTCCTTTTTTAGGTTGTGCAAGATAAGGTTGGATGACCGTTTAAGAAAAATGTGCAAGATAAAGTGGGACGGAGGGAGTATGATTTAACCTCATTCTTTTGTTGATGCTTCAAATATTTTACCATTGCCCCATGTGGTTCCTAAGTATTTTTTTACATTAAAAAAGCACGGCCTCGAGCCTATTTATTTTTATGGGGATCCTTTGAGAGACACCACTATAAGACGTCGTTTCTAATAAATCATCTCAAAAATTCTCGCACAAATAATATTATTCGAAACCAAAAAAAGGAGGGTCTCAAATTCTTATTAATTTTCTTCAACAACTTTAAATTTGTAGAGCGTTTTGTGACGACAAATTATCACATAAACGTACTATTAAAGACAACAATTTATCGTCCTCAAAGCCACACCACCAACTTAATATGCCGTGGCATTTATTTTGATACAAAATATTGGATCAAGATAAGTATGTTTATCGGTATTTAAATCTTCTTCAAGACTGAAGAGTTTGAACACAACATTAAAAAAGGAATTATTTAATTCACTAGCTAGGGTTTTATCAAGGTTTATTCCCCACTACACATGAAGATACATACCAAGTGATTCATCTACTATTACTAAAAAAAATGGTTTTTTAGACGGTAAAAAATAGTCTCAAATAATGAGTATTAATTTGTCACAACTTATGGGAAGTGGTCGTAAATAATGAGTATTTATCACAGCTTTATTATTGTCTCAATAATTCGGACACAAATAATATATTTGTGACGATAAAAGTGGTGTCAAATGTGCTTTAAATACTTTTTGCAACTAGTTGTCTCTAAAAGTAGTCTTAAAATGGTCTCAAATAATTTGTAAAGAGATTTGTAAGAATAAATTATCACAAATAACTTATTATTAGTGACAATAATTGTGGTCTCAAGAAATGTTACACAAAAGACCTATTTTATTGTAACATATCCCAATTCATGCATTCACATTATCACCCACATGTGTTCATATTACTCTGATGGATAATGCACATTAGGTGAATCCTCCAGATGTAATATCTACAAGACCTTTTATCAAGTCGTAATATTAGAGTACTATCACAAAAAGTCATATCAAATAGTAGCACGTGGCAAAAAAAATGATATTATTTAATCATTAATAGTGGAAAGAATAATGGAGGGCAACCCTCGCACATAACTTATTTGAGATATCAAAAGTCGCCTCAAATTTTTTTTAATGTCGACAATTTGTCATCTCTAAAAATGTCTTTAGATAATTTACGAAGAACTTTGTAACAACTTATCATCATATAAACTTATTTTTGGAGATGACATCGTCTAAAAAGATCTTTATTTTTGTAGAAGGTTAAAAGAAAGGCAATATTTCTCGATCTATATAAGAATTTTTTTTTTCGTTTTTAAAGTGAAAATGTTGGAATGAGAGAAACAGTTGGAAATAGATACCGGACCAATGACATATGTTACATGGCTACAACAATAAAAAGATTTAGTGACACATTTTTTGTGATCACAATTATGATCTGTAACAATAATTTCATGTGACGACTTCTCGTTATAAAATACTTAAAATTTTATTTTAAGTCATTTTTTTTATAAAAAATTAGAGACGATTATTTATGAAAAATATTTGATACGTATTTTAGATTATTTTTTCTTCTCAAATAATATTATTTGCGACAAAATTATTAAAACAACTACTCCGTCCGTCCCAGCTAATTTGTCACAATTGACGAAGCACGGATGTTAAGAAGAAATAGATTTTGTTTTTTCTTTAACTTTTTTAAAGGTGGAGATTGAGTGTGGAGATTTGGAGGGTGGAGATTGTGAGAGAAATTTTCTTTCTTAAGGGTATGCAAAGTTAAGTGGGAATGATCGAAATGAAAAGTGCGACAAGTTAGCTGGGACGGAGGGAGTAATTAGTAACGACATATTGTCTCTAACATTTTAGTTTTTATTGTCTCTAATATTGTACTCCCTTTGTTCACAAATAAGTGTCATTTTAGGGAAAATCATTTTTTTACAAAAAAATATCATTCTAGTATTTTTCTGTCTATTTCTTCCATTATTATCCTTAACAATATCTATAGGGGGAAATCTTAACTCATCATGTAACCTTTTACTTTCACGTAATTGATCCCGTAATTTTGACATTTTTTAATTTAGCCCCGTAATTTGAAAATTTACTCAATTTAAGACTAATTTTAACCAAAAAAACAAGCATGAAGTACACGCACTGGATTCAAATTGATTATGAACCGGCAGAGCTTTTTTTAAGGTAATTACTCTCTAATTTCTATATTCAGCAAAGCTTACCTAACATTCCTCCTCATCACTTCCACATAACTATATAATTAACATTATTAAGATCATGTATTCAATCTATAAATCTATGATTTAACTCCATGATCAATATGAAATATCACAATAAATCACATCAAGGTTGTATGTTATTCTCTTTTCTTCATTTTCTCCGATAAAGGTGGATTCTAGAAAAACCAGTATTTGACCATAGGTTGTTTAGCATCAGTTCCGACTAGATAGTTTTATATTGTACCGCATGTATTTATTTTTGATTTTGAGCGAAACGTAATTTTTCTTGTGGAAATATTTTGTCTCCCCTATTGTAGTGTCTTTTCTCCTTTCTAGGAGGATTTTGGATCCCAAACACCCTATCATGATTGTCGTCTGGACTTCCTAATTTCGTTGGATTACTTTGGAAGTTAATCGAACTATTCTTGCCGTTAGTCTGGTAAATGAAAATTTC
The DNA here is from genome assembly GCA_958295605.1 of Ajuga chamaepitys. Taxonomy (NCBI): domain Eukaryota; kingdom Viridiplantae; phylum Streptophyta; class Magnoliopsida; order Lamiales; family Lamiaceae; genus Ajuga; species Ajuga chamaepitys. The sequence continues at coordinate 2,908,925 of OY282508.1, forward strand.
TATCGTTTAAAAAAAAAGTTTTAGAAGTGGCAATTCGGGCAACGTCATATTTCGTGTCGGGTCGGACCAATCCAAGATTTGGTCGGGCCTAAAATTAGTTGGCCAGGCTCGGGGTATTCCCTGTAATATACTAAGATTATCGGGTCGGACTGGGGCCCGTCGAACTTTTGGCCCACCAAATCAACCCAGTCAAGTCAAATAGTACTTCGAACCAACATTTTTATGATCCGGTCCATCTAAAATATCGAACCTACTGAATCGGGACATTTGTCACCTGTAGTAATTTTATTTTCCAACAAAGTCAATAGACAAATTGAATAGGATTCCATGGAGTAATAAAGCAAACTAAAATGGCGGGTTGGGTTGGGGTGGACATTAGAGACAGATCTGAAATCGACAGGTGCCAAAATCACTTGTCCCATCATCTAAAAGCTAAAGGGTTATATCTGTCATTTACTTGATGGGACTATTCTTCAGATTGCCAAATTTGGATAACATGCCAATTTTGCGTTTGCTTTCCACAAGTTTCTGTGTTCGTGTAAACAAACTTTCCTCGTTTAAAAACATTTTTTAATTTTAAATTCTAATAATTAGTTAAAATTAGTATTTCTAATATTATAATGTGTAATACATCTATTATTATAGAGTACATATTACTTCTTTACAGTGACACTCACCTACCCACCGTGAACACATTAATATATGTTCTTGTTAATGTGTAGTGATGCTTACCTACTCATCGTAGACACATTAATATGTATACATCTATCATTATATGGTACATCCTCCCTTCGTTTCATAAAGAATGTCATTTTACCTATTTTTGAAGAAATTAAGGATTGATATTTAATTGGTATGTTTTGTGAAATAAGAAAATAATAAACTAAATTAAGTAGGTTATTTAAGTTAATATTGGAAGAATTGTAGTTTTTATGGTAAAGTGACACTTATTGTGAAATTTTTTAAAGTGTCTAAAATGACATTTTTTTATGAAATGGAGGGAGTATTACGTTTTTACAGTGATTCTCACTTACTCACCGTGGACACATTAACATGTATCTACGGTTAATCTGTAGCGATGCTCACCTACTCACCGTGGACACATTAATATGTATACATCTATCATTATATAGTATATATTACTTCTTTACAATGATTCTCACCTACCCACCGTGGACACATTAACATGTATCTACTGTTAATGTGTAATGATCTAACTCTTGCGTTTTAGATAAGATGACTTATTTGCTTTCACCAATTTTTGATACATGAACTAAAGAACAAATTAACATATGTTCACGGTCGGAGCGAGAAACTATAATATTTTTAATTATTACATTTTTTGAAGTACAATGTGTGTTAGTGCTAAAAGGGAAGGTGGAGCACTATATATTCATGATAGTTTTAAAACCGATTGATACCCCCATTAATCTATTATCATAATAAGAGTTATGTTTAGAAAAGAAAAAAATCTTAATGCAAAAATAGATATCTGATTTCGTTAGTTCAATTTAAAATTAAATTTCTTTATTTCATGAAACTGTTAGATTTAATTAAAAAAGTCAAATGAATATATAAAATAAATTGTGTAAGTGTTAATTGATATTTTTGGAAAAAAGAATGTTCATTAAATTACCAAAAAGTAAAAATCTGTACATTTTAAGACAGGACTCTCATAATTGGATGAATCGAGTATTTTTAATAAATCCGTCCATGAGGGTGGGGTAGAGGTGGTAATCCCCGACCTGACGGTCCGACCTAACCCAACACGAATTCACAAAGAGAAATCCGAAACCAATCCGGCACAAATCAATTGATCCGATTTTCATGACTAGGGTGGCAATTCGGATCATCAAATCAGATTTGTGCTCGATTTCGAGCAGATTCGAGTTATACGAAAAAAATATTCAAGTATTATTATTGCATTGTAAGATAAATTATTGATTTTTTTCGAGTTTTTCTTAGTAAATACGAGTTGGGTTGGCCTCAGGTCTGTGGGGTCAACTAGGGATTGACACGCCCAATTTTGACCTAAAGCGTCATGAAATCACTAATTTACCTTAAAATGTAATGTCTTAAATCATTTTAAATACTCCCTCCATCCCTACTTAACTTGTCTAGTTGATCGGGCACGGAGGTTAAGAAAAATCAGATTTTGTGGAACCTTTAACTTTATTAAATGTGGAGATTGTGTGAGAAATTTGTCATTTATGAATTGACAAATTAAGTTGAGCCAGACAAAAATGACAAATAAACAAGTTAAACTGGAATATAGCCCTCCATCCCGCTCTAATTTGTCTACTTTCTTTTTCGGTTTGTCTCAATCTAATTTGTCAGTCCATAAATGACAAAGTTCTCTCACAATCTCCACCCTTAAAATCTCCACATTCAATCTCCATCTTCGAAAAAGTCAAAGATTTCACAAAATCTGATTGTTTTAACTTCCGTATCAGGCCAAGGTAGGCAAATTGAATCGGAATGAAGGGAGTACTCCCTCCGTTCCGGCCCAATTTGTCTACATTGGCCAGACACGAAGGTTAAGAAAAAACAGATTTTGTGGAATCTTTGATTTTTTAAAGGTGGAGATTGAATGTGGAGATTTTAAGGGTGGAGATTGTGAGAGAACTTTGTCATTTATGGGCTGACAAATTAGATTGAGACAAATAGAAAAAGAAAGTAGACAAATTAAAACGGAATGGGGAGAGTATAACATTCGATTAAGTGAAAATCAAACACGAAGCCGACTCGACCATTGAAATTGGCACCCTAGGGCATCAATTGATGGGGGCAAGAGATGGAGATTCCCTAGGAGTAGAAGGGGAGGGTGGGGCATGCATGTAATTGACTGTCAAATTTGGATGTACGATGTATGCGCACCACTGCGTGACTGCCCTTTTGCTTTAATTGTAACTCTCCATGCTTTTTAGTCATTTATATGGATTTAGCTATAATTATTTCATCTATCACTTCCCCTCTTTCTTATCCACTTTTGGCAACCTTGGATAAGACATGTCCACAATCGTTGTTTCACACCCCCAATGGTATCTTTCTCTATGTGTCCAACCAAATTCTGGTTCTTGCTTTAATATGTATCAATCTTGTCTTCAAAATATAGTGGGGTGTTTGTTTAAGGTTGTGGTAGGGCTGTAATAAATCGAGTCGAGTTGAACTTATTGTTGTTTTAGTTCGTTTGGAATATTATCGAGTTTCTAATAATATGTTTGAACTGATTTGGTTATTAATTGGATCAAGCTCGAACGAGTTTTAATCGAGCTGAATACGGGTTAAGTTCGAGTGGTTTGATATACACTTATTCGGATTTTTTTAACTTATCTAGGTCGAGCTCGAGTCGAGCGTTAGATTTTATCAAACATGAAACTATGGCCAAACTTGTTTGATATATAGTTCAAACGAGATTTTAGCGAACAATCTCGGATAGAGTGTTGAGTAATTTGGTTAAATTTGCAGTCCTAGGTTGGGAATGGTGAACTACTGTTAACTGAGGTACATAAAATGGTAAAAAAGTAAATTTAGTATTTCCCAATATATTGGTGAGAACCTTAAACAAACACACCATGTATTTTTCAGAAACAATATCTCATGCATGTCAATTTATTTGAACATTTAGGGTAAATAAGGTTTTTTAGTCTATTAAATTTTGCTATTTTTCATTTATAGATATTATCTTATGTTATTTTGATTTTGTTTTTTATAACTTTTAAAATTTGACAAAATAGTTATATCACCGACTACAGAAGGTAATATCTAATTTTTTTGAATTTATCAAATTTCAAAAGTTAAAGAGTCGATTTGTCAAATTTCGAAAGTTGGGACCAATATAAATTACCAAAACTAATATCCTTAAATACAAAATGGTAAAATTTAATGGACTAAAAGTTTACCATTAGAGTTTTTTTCTTTTCACAATGTAAATCTATATGTTATACATTATTTTATCACATGTAGAGATATAGCTGTCAGAACAAGTTTAATGGTCGGGACGGGCTACATCCGAACCATCACATATTACGCGTTGGGATTGGTCAACCCATCTTTTATATATGTTCATATGTTATAAGAAGATATAAACGATAACTATTTCTTGAAAAATCATGAACTATAATTCATTATCTATATAACATAAAATTAAAATAGTAAAATTCTAGAAAAAATATTCACTACTTAACTCAACAGTTAGACAAGGCATAATCTAATAAATCATTATTCAATCAATACATATTAAAATAATCTTCAAAGTAATTGGCGACAGTAATTTTATTTTCACCCAATAACCATTGACAGTAGAAGAATTGAGAAGTCGTCTGATCTCCACATTGGTTTGATACTGTCTGTTTTTTGTCAAGACCCCATGTTATTAGGCTTCCTCCCAAAAGGACTCATACCAATGGAGATATTTATTTTATTATATGTCCATGATTCTTCCCTTGTATATTCAATGTGGGACTTTATTGGACAATCTCAAGAATCCTCCACTTCAAAAGGACGACAAAATCTCCCCTCAAACAACATTCACCCTCTCCCTCTCTCTGGAAAACACTTGCTCAATCCACTGAACTAGTCGCTTCTAGGACACATGTCTTACATGGAGTCCACGTTTACCACCGCTAGAGAGTCCGCCCTACCTAGGTGGTGCCATGCTGAACCTCCCCCAAACAACGACCAGTTTTTCCTTCTCGGAAGACACTTGCTCGATTAAGGCAACTAGTCATCTCCGCCACATCTAGGCACATGTCTTACATGGAATCTGTGGTTTACGGATGTTGAAGAGCCTGCCTTACCTAAGTGGGGCCTTACGTAGTAAGTGGGGTTGTCTCGTCATCTTCTTGAGGCACCGCCACTTATTTTTTACTTCGAGGATTTCCGGCACATCGCCACTTGTTTTTTGCTCCGAGAATCTCCGTCACGTCGCTTTTGCTTGAGTCCATGACTCTGATACTATTTGTTAGGCTCTAACAACCCTTCAAATCTCCACATTGAAAAAATATCGCCCACCATCTAGTGGGCTATAGTATATATAGTTCAACCTACCTATTATGTGTTGCAAACCCGGCCCATTCTATAAGCCTTTGGTACATATGGTATTGTAGATGCATTATATTCAACTGTTAAAGGGGTGATCTCAAGCATAATTGTACGAATATCGCAAAGCACAATTGAGTTAGAGGTGGTAAATTCGGTTCACCCAATAAAAAGGGTAGCCTAATTTATTATTGGGCCCTCCAAGTTTGACTCGATTGTGCGATGGGCCCGGTAGACCGCTAGCCAGCCCGTGTGGCGTGCACATGCCTTTGATGTTATTGGGCCCTATGTACTACGTACGTTAATTTGATTTTTTTGTCCTGTGTGGTGAAGTTCCTAGGTTTGAAAAATACTCCCTTCGTCCCGGTCCAATTTGATTACCTTGGTCGAGCATGGAGATTAAGAAAAAATAAATTTTATGAAATTTTTGATTTTTTTAAAGGTGGAGATTGAATATGGAGATTTTGAGGATGAAGATTATGAGAGAAATTTGTCATTTGTGAGTTGACAAATTAGATTGGGACAAACCAAAAGAAAAATAGGCAAATTAGAGCGGGACGGAGGGAGTAATGTTCTTACATCCAAAAATGAAAACAATATCATGTTGTGGTAAGAATTAGGATTCATAGTTCTAAAGAAAAAATTGGGTAAATATTTTAGCCTATATTAAATTTTACTTTCTCCGTCCCGAATGAACTTGCACATTTTCTATTTTGGTTCATTCAAAGTAATTTGCACACTTTCTTAAAAAAGAAACAAAGCTCATAAATTCTACTCCATAATACACCTTTATTTCGAAATAAATAAAAAAAATAGGTTTGAAAAGTCAACATAAGCCGAAAAAACAATTTTTTAATATGTGTGTCCGCTTGACAGTGCAAGTTCATTCGGGACGGAGGGAGTATCATATTTTTTTATTTTGGTGTATTAATTTTTAACAAATTGGTCATTTAACTTTTGACATTCGACAAATTGGACATTACTATGCAGTTGTAGACGGTGATATGACCAATTTGTTAAATTTTAAAATTTAATTTGTCGGATTTCAAAAGCTAAAACATCAAAATCAAAATAAAAAAGATAATATTTATAAGAGACATTATTCAGTATTTTGGTTGTGGGTGAACACCCGTCTCATGTGCCTGAATGATATTTGATAATTGTATTTTAGAATAAAGATTATTAAAATTCTCAACAAGTCGTTGTAGTATAGTGGTAAGTATTCCCGCCTGTCACGCGGGTGACCCGGGTTCGATCCCCGGCAACGGCGTTTTGCTTCATTATCTGATATTTTGAAATTTGCAACTTCAAAGTTTTCTGTTTTCCCTGAACAAAATAAGCTGATATATTTTCCACTGTGAAATAATCCCTCCGTCCCAGTTAATTTGTCCTATTTTTTATTTCGATCCGTCTCACTTAACTTGTCACATTCATAAATGGCTATTAAAGACAACAATCTTTACCCTCAAAATATCCACATTCAATCTCCATATTTAAAAAAGTTAAAAATTTCACAAAATCTATTTTTTCTTAATATTCGTGCCGGTCAACTGTGACAAGTTAATCGGGACGAAAGGAGTAAAATATTTGTATAGTGTACAACTTTTAAAATGATAGGTAATTAAATTTTAAATTTATATTATATTTTAACTAAAATTAAGTCGAAAGTAGAACTTTGCTTAAAACAAGCAACACAAACACTCGCTAACACCCTAATATTATACCTGGATCTGTTTGTTTAAGATTGGGGAGTACTGAATTAAATTTGACTGAAGAAGTTAATAAGTGTTCTTTATTGAGATTCGATCTTCTAAATCTATTGAGTCAAATTTTAAGCAAACGGATCCTAGTATTGTAATTGAGGATATATATTATTAAATCATAGAATTTCCCGATAAAAGATTGTTTGTTCAAACTTAGTAAATATTCTTTTATTATGACTGAAAAGATTTGGCGCGGCTTCTAATTTGAGACCTCCACAAAATGTTTCATTCCCGCCTTTCTCACTCCCACCCACTCTCGGACGCAAACACTGAATACACAAGATACAATTAGCTTGTTGACATCAATGGGGAAAACATCGATCGATGATAAACAGGGCGGTATAGAAATAATATCAATCGGAAAGCTATACTCTGGTCCGTGGGAGAAGAAGTATTGGAGCTCATCTAGGGTTTGATTCTGTATTTCTACTTCATTTATGTGTATTTCTCCGCAATACTCGTGATTCCGCTTTTCCGATTGATAAGCATTTAGCTTGAATTTCACTAGTTATAGATATGAGTTCTAATTTTATTTTATCTCTAAGCTCTTCTTCGTTTCTCCTTTTCTGATTATGAATTGTACTTTTTTTGTTTGCTCTATCTAGTTAAGTAGTATTTTGCTCGAGATCTATGCTTGGAGAGATTCACGAATTGAAATTGCATACATCTCCGATCAACTTCTATTTGGGGGTGCTGGGGGAGTTGAAACCATATTTGATTTCAATTTTGAAGTGTGTTGTTATATTATCTGCCTGTAAAGTTTTTGAAGATGTACTAGGGGAAATATTGGATTACATGTGGCTTCAGGAGAATATGTGCAGGAAAACATGTCTAATTAAGGAAAGACGTAGACAAGTCAATTTAGCAATTCAAGTTGAGATTCTTCTATGTAGAGTTTATTGTTGTTTTGAGTTTTTGTGATAAAATAGCTTGCGTTCAGCTGTCACTTTGTCTGTAGACCCTGTACCATGCTTGTTGTGGCAAGGTCATAATGTTTCTTTTGAGATCTAAAAAGAGCTGCACTTGTTAAATACAAAACCTTGATAAAGCTGCCTGGGGTAGCTCAATGATGATTGCTGTTGCAAGGGCTGCAGCTGTGTACACTTAACCTGTGTGTTTGATGATACGTAATCTCTGTTATTTTATGTATGCTACATCCTGTCATTTATCAGGGTAAAGACCGGTATCCTTATCCTGTTGGGTACAAATCACTGAGGACTCAAAATGGAGGTACTTATACAATGGAAATTGCTGAAGGTCTTAAAGGTCCCTCATTTACAGTGAGTCGGCATCAAACTTTCCTGCATCTTATTTGTATTTGGTCTCCTTAGTAACTGATAATATTGGGATTCATTGTCACGTTACAGATCAGTTCTACTGATGGCAACTCATGTTCTGGAGGCACTCCAAACAAAGTGTGGGAGAGTTTTCAAAAGAAAGGCAGTTCAAAGTTGTGGCATGCAAAGAGGCTTTCGTGTAAGATAGATGGCGTAGAGGTATATCATTTTTCCGTTTATTTCTTATATGCTTCCCTTTTTATATATGATTGTTTGGGATATGTTATGGTATTTGGAGAACCTAGACGTTCAATTCTTATGCTCTTGCATCAGTTGTGTTACCTCGGAAGTGTGCTATTTAGTTTTATTGTATTGTGTGATGTACTGTTAGATGACTTCTGCCTAGCTACAAAGTGATATTATCTACTATACTTTTAATCAAACCTAGCACCGATTATTTTGCTTGGGAAATGTGTAAAGTGCTGTAAATGTAGTAAACTTCATATACTTTTCCCATGTTTCCTGCAATTTGCAGTTTTTTGGGTTCAGAAACACATTTGTCCAAAGACTACTGAGGGAGTTGGTAGCAAATGTTGGTGGGACTGCTGAACAGAGTTTGTTACCATCAAACTTCTCAGCTGTGGCTTGTGAGACCGTTTATCAACGACAATGCGAACCATGTAGCCCCGATCATGATTTGCTGCCAAATTTGGTGAAATCCTCACATGTTAAAGGGAAGAGAGCTAGAAATGAAAAAGTTGTAAGCAGTAAACGACTCAATGGGGCTCATTCCAAACAACACCAGCAAGAAGAATCCACAGAGAACGTTACCTCTTCAACTTCCAAGCAAAGAAATCAATTAAATCGTAGAAGCAGTAACCTTTCAACTGTTGTTGCTGCAAATGAAGGCCCCAGGGTTTGTTACGATCCAGGACCATTAGGATCAGGAAATGCAGCTTCCATAATAGAGAACGAAAAATATCTACCAATTGCAGAAAGAGGTGTAAAGTTGGACTCTTTGAAGATATCAGACCATCTCAAAATTGAACGTGCCCTTTCTGAAGAACAGAAACTCACTGGTTCAGAAAATCATTTTGTACTCAATATTGATACCTTGCGACAAAAACAAGAACCTGTAAGTCTGTAAGTGATATTTTAGTTTTGCTGTTGTCTGCTCTAATTTACTAGTACATGACATCACACACCTGAGTTTGGATAATTTATGCATATCGCATAGCTAGTTCATAATTCTATTTAGCCTGGTTAATTTATGACAGAGTGATAAATCAAAGTCTGATGAGGGCCAACAATCTAATAACATAATACCAGAAGAGAGAGATGGAGCAACGAATTTTCAGCATGACACGCCAGTTTTCAGTGATGCTGATCTTTGTGCACCTGACACTTTGGATTATGCTGGAGGTATTGTAACCGTAATTTCTGGTATTGTTTTGATGCGCTCAGCTTAACTTGCACTTAGTAACTATAATACACATATATTCAATTTTCTCTCTCTAGCTTATAGTCAAACTTTATATCCTTTAGCAGATAGCTCTTCCCCTTCTGCCCTAAAGAAAGATATGCAAGTGGCCTATGTTGTGAATGGTGTGATTACCAATGACTTGGCCAAGTCTGAGGCTCTACCAACTGATTCACTTCCAGAAGATGAAGTGGGCACATCTGCTCAGAACACAAACTCGGAGACGTTCGATACTGATTCAGTTGGTCAAGAAATAGCCAACTCCATGATGACAGTTCTACTTCCTCGAGCTGTTCCTTTACTTAAAACATTCTCTAGAAAGAAAAAGAAAATTGTGAAGTCATCACAAACCCCAACTCATAAATCTCAGGAAGAAAATAATGTTCCCAAGATGAGCATGAATGATTCGACCACAGGTAAAGTGTAATCCCTTGACTTTTGAAATCAGATATTAATTCCTTATTAAGTGAGGGATTTGCGCTATTGCATCAGTATGCAAGTTATTCGGGCTTTCCAAGCTATCATTTTAATCAGTTCCAGGTTTTTTATTCTTTTTGAAATTTTTATATCACTCAGCCACAGTGCTAGGTGACCATTCAGGTCTGGAACGTATGAATGAAAACAGGTGTATACCCTGTGCTGGTCATGATGAAGTTGTCTCCACCTCTGGGAACTCAGATCATGTGGTGCCTGATAGTTTCGATAATGATGGTACTCAAGGTCTGCTACCAAATCCTTATACTGCCCAAGCTGGTCAGTTGCCGAGTGGTCTGTACCCTCACATACAGCTGGAAATAAATGTTGATGCGGAAGCAAAACTACTAGTTTGTCATAGTGGAAATAGCAAGCACGGTATGCATTTTTATTTCGAGTCCTATATATGATAAGGGTATAAAAGGTCTGATGGTTTCTCATCTAATTTTGGTAAGTTGCATTAGGCATAACTTCAAATAACATTGGAGAATATTTAGCGTTACATAAAGCTCTTCTTTTGCATTGTTTAGGATATAAAATAGTTAAATCCTCATGCCCCACAAGCAAAAGATACAATGTGAATTTCACATCTTGTAGCAGCAGCTACACATTGTCCAGAATATAACATTTGGCTACTGATAAGTTAGGTGACAGTTCTAATACTGCATTTTGAGCCTGCCTCCCTTATAGTCCCATTTCTCTCTAGTTATAATTGTTGAATCTTAATTTGGGCTTCCAACTTCCCTGATCTTGAAATTCCAGGTCTTATAGATAACTACCCAATGATTCTGAAGCAATGTTAGGAAAATGGGTGATATAAGTCATTGATCATGTGTTATGCCATATGTTAACAGACACTGGGGCAGCTGGTGTTGCATTTGAGGGTGCAACAGATACTCTAGCTCCTGCCATGGAAATTACTGATAACTCTAAGCGAACCAGATTTGTTTGCCATTCTATAGATAGCCTTCCCTCTACATCCACGATGAATAGAACTTCGAAATCAGAAAGCAGCATGTGCAGAAGCCCCTCAGATATCTGTATTCCCGAGGTATGCGACACCTGAATCTGCTTCATGAATTTTGGCCAACCAATTTACAGAAAACATTTGACTGCAAGATCTTCAGAAAGCTGAAAATGCTTTTTGCCAGATTGTTAAATTGACAAACTACACTAATTGTCGTAATCTATCTTCAAATCTACAGAAACCAGGTACAAGTTTTCGCTGTAGTCCGACTGAAAACATCAAAGTGAATTATGATACAAGATCTAATGTCCAAGAAAAAGTAAATTCAAATAGCAAGACACAGGATCTTCATCTTTTTGCATGCTACATCCATCCCACTCCAATTTCAATGGTCCAGTTGATAGTCAAACAAAATGAGATTTTTACATGTGTTAAATGTGGATTCTTGGAGCACAGTGAGGACACCCTCTTTGTCTACAAGACTCTAAAGAAAGGAGAGATGATTGGGTGCCCTTCATTGATTGGTTATGTGCCCTTAGCTGTGAAAAACTCAAGAAATGTGCTTGGTGGAGATGTAAGATAAATGATTCAATTTTCAACTTTTATTATATTGTTCGTTAGATTTGCTTTATGTTGGATTACTTATTTTGTAACTCTTTCTGCAGATTGTTTCTGAGAGATCTTTATTACAGCTAACTCCGGATGGGCAATCACTTGTTTTACTAAATAGTATTAAGTTACCTACTTGTAGGTAATGAATCTATCTTCATATGATCTACATGCATAGACAGTTCATTCATGAATCACTACGTCATTCTTGATATACTAATTTTGCACTTCTGCTCCCAGGGAGGGAAAACTGCATTGCCCATGCCCAGCTTGTACTTCAGACAGTTTCGAGGATAATGCAGTCAAAATTGTGAGATTAAACAGGGGATATGCCTCACTGGTGACGAAACTGAAAACTACTAAAGCTGTGTGTTGTTTATTAGTCTGTGAGCCCAATTTCCTTCTGGCTGCTGAGGAGGGTGGGAAGCTGAAGCTATGGGTGATGAACTCTGAATGGAGGTGATTCCACGCCTTCCCTTTTTATGGTTTCTACTTAATCTCTAGTTTGGATTAAACTGTGTTAAAATTTTGAACACTGGGGATATGTTGATACCTATTATTTTAGTACACCTTAAGTTATTTTAGCACTTGCTTGTCATCATTCTGGATGATTTCATTTGCTTTCACTATTTAGGGCATCCTGTTGTAAGTTGTAACTTAATAATATGTTTTGAACGTCTGTTTGATGTTTATTTTCTGTTTCTGATATCTGGTATTTCTTTTGTGTGAATTCTTGCTTCTCAATTTGCAGTGCATCAAAGGAAGATTGTTATATACCTACATCTGACTGCATGTCCAACAGAATAGTTGAGCTAAAAAAAGTCCCGAAGAGTGCTGTTCTGGTAGTTGGCCACAATGGGTTTGGGGAATTTGGCATATGGTATGTTGCGTTTTCCTTGTAAATCATTCTACTCTCTGCAGTTTTTATTCTTGACTAAGTAGAACCATCTGTTATTTCCACTATGCTACTGCTTAGTTTTGGTTGCATGTCGGTTTTTGGCTTTTCGGAAGCCCACTAACATATAGGCTTTATTTTTAAGCTGGGGGGAGGAAGATTTGCATATTTATGTACTAACACAATACGATCAATCGTTTTTATGATATTTAGTTCGTAGAGATGAAATCTTCATCTGTTTGCACAACTATGAGATTATATCTGCTCAAACACTTATTCTCAGAGTATCCTATTTCAGTCATGGTGCAAAATTTTGCAGCACAGTGGGTCTCTCTTTTGCATTTCCTTTCTCTTTATCCTGGTAAAAAAGCAGCTGGCATTTTTTTTGTGCAGGGATATTGACAAGCGCAACATCTTATCAAGGTTCTCTTCCACAGGCATGTCAGTCTTGGAGTGCATTCCTATCACTGCCTTCAGATGGCAAAGAAAAGGAGAGTACAATAAGACAAAGGCACTTGTAGACGATATCATGGATTCCACAAACACGTGGTTTTCAGGAAGAAGTGAAAATCACATCTTTTCGCCAGAGGATAAAGATATAGCATTTTGGCTTTTGATCTCAACAAACTCTGATCCAGACTACGAATGTAATCAATCGAGTGAGGACGAAGAAGCTAATGGAGGTGGATGTTGGAGGCTTGCTTTGTTGGCCAACGACACGGTCGTCACTGGAAGTGTTGTGGATCAAGGGTAAAACTTTATTGCTGGAATTTTTATTTTATTTTTTGAATAAATTGTGTGCTGGTTGAAAGAAATTCTCCTTGCAGGGTTGCTGCCATATCTGGTGGTCATGGAATTATTGGTAAATGCAACGGACAGGTTTACGTATGGGAGTTGTCAACAGGAAAGAAGTTAGGAAACCTACACTCATTTAACGGTAACACTACTTATTGCTTCCCGTAGAAAACTAAGGCTAATTCGTACCCAGTCGGATATTATCTGGCTGGGGCAATCAATGGCGGAGTCCCAACTAATCTCCATTTATCCACCAAATCAATGGTGCATTGCCCTAGTCGGGTACTAGTACAGTAGTACTATCTGACTGGATGGATAAGAATTTCCCCACTTTTAACGTATACATTCTCGCAGAGGAATTCACTGATTGATGTTTGAAATGGTTTCTTCAGGTAGCAGAGTTTCACGCATAACGTCGGACACTTCAAACTCAGGAGCTTTGGCCATAGCAAGCCATGGCCAGCTGCAAGTTTATCTTCCAGATTGAAGATTTTTTATTTCCCCCCTTTTTGCAACATTTATTGATGATCGCTATTAACAAAAAGAATATTTTGGTGCATTGAGCTCATTGTGCACAGAAGATATGATATGATTGCACCATAAATTCACCAATTGTAATAAATTTACTCCAGAACAGCTTCTTGTATAGTGTACTTGTTTCTTTTTCCAAATTCATGATTGATGCTGTTTAGGCTCGGTTCTTTTTAAGGAAGTGGTGACGCACTCTGCCCCGAGGAAATTTGTCTCACTGGATTTGGTTTTACCTAATGTGGAGATTTTTAGTTAATTGAACATTTATAAAACCCTACTATTCTTTGTGAGGTACGTGCAAGGTTTATAGTTTACTACTTTGTTTTGTCTGTTATTACACTTTTATGGGTTTTATGCATCATCTTAAAAGTCCTTCATAAGAAATAGAGTACTTTTTATTATTTTTATGATTTGCTAAAAATGTAAAGTGCTGTTGCCGACAGTATTACATTCTGCAGAATTTCTCATCATGGACTGAGATTTAAACGACATTTTCGTGGACTACAGGATATCCATGCCCAAATGTAAAAAATACCTCCCGACTTAACTTGCCTAGGGCTTAACTTGCGTAGTTGATCGGCACGAAAATTAAGGAAAAAAACAGATTTTGTGAAATTTTTTACTTTTTCAAAAATGAAAATTGAGAAGTGGGGATTTTGAGGGTGGAGATGGTGTGAGAAATTTGTCATTTATGAGTTGATAAGTTAAATTGAGACAGCCCAAAATGACAAGTAGGTAAGTTAGGGACGGAGGGAGTAATAAATTGATAAGCAAATCTAGAAAAGTAAAAGTCTATTACAATAATGTTACAACATATCGAAAAAAAAAAATGCTCGAATCCAATTTGACGTAACACGAAATTCCTCAAGGAAAAAAATCGAAACAAGTTAAAAAGGTCAAACAACTAGTAATAAATATCATATATTATCCAATGCAATTCTAAGCCCTCTCAATGAATACCTAAACACAGAGATAGAGAATCTATTTAGCAACACCAGATGATGGGTTGAGCTCATCCCAAGCCTCAACCCAAGTGACCATAGCATCAGCCAGCTTCGTAAAGTAAGGATCGACCGCAGACAGTTTGGCCTTCACTTGTTTAGCCAGCTCGATGTAGCAATGCTGCACGGTGGTGCATTCTTTCGGGAGGCTAACCGACTGGAAAAAGGGGATGATCTCTTCCTGCCAATAGATCCCTTTGTACTCTTTCTTCAGATTGACGAACGGGTTGCTCGCTTTGCTGTGCCATATGTACGGCAGACCGGTCTTGACACCAAAATTCATGTGGTCACATATCACCTACACGAAAGAATATATGAGATCATCAACTTTGTCCAACATTTACACTTGCATGAAGATGGTGCTTTGAAATGTAAACTTTGTGGAGTATAAATTATCTAGCATGTAGTCTAGTCGAACACTCTTGAGTTCGCCTCAATTACCAACCCATTGGGCTGAGTTTGAGCTTGACTCAATTAGTTGTATAGATATGTTTGAACCGCCTGCACTGTAACTACAAAGGATCAATAAGACTCAACCGGGTAGTGTATAACGATCCTATCGAGTGATGATTGGATTATACCCCTAAAAATTAGCACTAGAATTGGAAAAGTATACGAAATTAGACAAAAACAAGTATATGATGGTACCTTGGTGCACCAACCAGCCCACATATCGTCGTATCGCCCGATTGGCTGGCCATCACCCATGAGCCCAAAGTACATAGCAGGCCCGATCAAATCACGGTTGAATGCCAAATTCATACCACACATTGGGAAGATGGTCCCCTTGGGAATTGTCATAACAGCATCCACATATCTGCAATCAGATTGAACATGAATAAGTTAGCTTGAGATACAATACATCATGAATCTTTTGATGGGTTTTCAATTTCAAGAAAATACATGCCTCGTGTTTCGCTCACGAGGCTTAACAAGCTGGGTAGGTGCGTCGTAGTCAGGGATGTTGAGCCAAAGACCATGAGAAACAGCAGTCGGGACACCCTCACGAAGACTGAAAGGATATCCACGAACAAAGTCTGCGCCATCCCTGTAGGGATCGTACAGAGTGTTGAAGAAATATGGAATGGATGGACATAAGAGATTCTTTATGTGCTGCTCAAGGGCATTGATGTCTTTTCCAGATGGGTCCTTTGCAACCTGGGAAATAATTAACAATAACTAGTCAGAATATTATATAACTTAAACATAGAAGTTATACAAGAAAATTTTATTGTGTTTCAAGCCACAAAATCCTTTCTCAAAAAAAAAAGCCACAAAATCCCATATTGATGCCACTTCTAGTGACATTTTACAACATTAGCATGTTGAAGATAAACAGCTGACAGAATTGAAGTAACTATTTTTATTTACTTGATCTGAGACAGAATCAAGAAACAGCGAATCGACCCGACCCAATGTGCCCGCCCAACCTGCCCAAAATTTTAGATAAACTGGGCCATAGGAATCTTGATCCAACGTATCATCAATTCCCGACTCAATAAAATTGTGACCGAGCCCAATATATGACATTGGCCCGATATAATCTGGCTGGGCCAGGCCAGCCGGCCCGAATTAAACAAAAATGAAACAGAGAGACATCAGCAACAAACCAGTTCATAAACCTAACTGAATTTCAAATATTCAATCTAAAATCAGATTTAAGAATAATTTCTTATTAGCAGCATCAATCAATTTGGAGATATAGGTAATTCAAATTAGCTCAGGAACCACCATTTTTATGATTTAAGGCCTTACCAAAAACCCCCAATTCAAAAGCCAACATAAACCCAAAACCATCACTAAAACCCTAAGATCTCAAATTCACAATTCCTCAAAACTCCAAATCAACAAGAAGATCCAATCCGTCACACATAACAACAATCAAAGTTCCAATCTTCAACAGAAAAATCATAAAAAACTGCAGAAAAGGTTGATATACTTACGAAGCAATCATCATCGATAGTATAGATATACTTCTTCTTCGACACCATGTAACCAAAACACCTGCACGCAGAATCCTTGAAGGAGATGCAAGAAGCCTTCGGGCCGAGAATTCTGTTAATGTCATTGCGATTGTAGAGTTCGTAATCGAAGCCATCAGGCACTCTAATGGTTTTGGCAGGATCGCCATCTTGAACTATGATGAGATGGTAGGGCTGAAAGAAAGGCCTCCACATCTCTAAGAAATCAAGGTTTCTTATGGTGGGTATCACTATGTCTAACTCATCTTTCAGCAGCGGCGTTGCCTTCTCTCCTGCCATTGTTGTGCCAGAGAGATTGGGAGAGATTGAGAGAGAGATTTATGTTCTCTGTTAGAGATGCTGGTTTTATACACGGAAGAAACAAGGTGGACAGTGGACTTGGTCTTTTGCTCTTTAATAATTAATAATTTAATTAATGATTTATATAAATATAAATTTTAATTGTAATTGACCAATTTTATTGCTATTAATTACCCGTGAATAATACGAGGTTGCCGAGTTGAAAAAACATCGGAATTATCGAAAATTCAGAAAAAATTGATATATCAAATAGAAATTTCCGATATATCGAAAATAAACTTAAAAAAAATTAGTATTTTGATATATCGAAATTAATATTATATATCGCATAAAATTTTGTATATCAAATTTTCGGTATAATATGTCGTCGATATCAACAAAAATTGATATTGATAATACCAAAATTTTCGATACATTAATTACATGAATTTTATGTGCTAGCAAAAGAACGAGAAGCTTTTGCAAGAACATGAGTATAGTAAACACTTGCATGAAGAATAGAAAATAACATAGTCACACAACTAGAAATTATAGAGCCAATGTTCGAAACAATATCGCTAGCATCTTCTAGTGCATTAATACTTTCTTTGCATCCGGTTGCACTATACACGTATAATTAGTATTTGGTGATTTTTACAATATTGTAAAAAATTTATATGGATTTTTTAATAGAAAAAAGTATCTGATCAGCATTTTTGATGATATTTCGTTTATTATTAACGGGTATTTAACCCAAAAATACGAAAATATTGACTATGTTAATTTTTTTTCAAAATCAGATAACATTCCTTACAATTTTATAATTACAAACAAACCTCACACAGAATTATAAAATTACAGTGGGGTATGTTTTTATGTTACTATTTACCCACTATTTAACAAAGTATTACTTCCATTCATATAATACCCTTTTTATTCAAAATCATTTTTCTAATATTCCTAATAAATATTTGGATATTTTTTTATTGGAGAATAAATAAATAGACAAACAGAAGATGTTGGAAGGATTTCATGGAAGACGGCTAAATTAATTTTATTGTTGTCATTCGCCTGCATTTTATAAAATATATATAATAAGACATAATAAGAATAAAATTAATACTCCTTCCGTCCCGACTTATTTTGTACAGTTGATCGGACACGGATGTTAAAAAAAAAGATTTTGCTTTTTCTTTGAATTTTTTAAAAGTAAATATTGAGGATTGAGATTTTGAGGGTGAAGATTTTAGAGGTGTGCAACATAAGATGAAATGGTAAAAAATGAAAAGTGTGCAATATAAGTGGTGACGGAAGGAGTAATATTGATTTGTTTTGTTGAGCACAAGAAAGGATAGTCAAAATCTTTTCATCAAAATTTTCAAATTTTGAAAATTAGATCAAACCTATGATACAACTGTAATTTGGATTTTGAATGTTATGTCTTTATCTAGAGAAGTGCACAAAAGAAAAGGCTGTAAATGATTGGCCCATTTAATGAGTCATGATTGAATTTTCTAGTACTCCAATCAAGATTCAAACATAATGAGTTGAGTCATTCACTTATAAATACAAAGGCCAACTTCGCTATTACTGTGGTACCGATATTATTGTAAGAGAAGAATGTATATGTATTTAAATATGAGGAACTCACAAAATTATATAATTTCATTTTTATCTCAAAGTGTTACCTGTACGGCTGTATCACTGTGCCATAGAATCACCCATAAATAAGATAATTAAATAAATTAAGATTATCTTATGGAGAAATTAGGTAGAGCTGGTAAAATTGATTTGATCCATTATAGTTCGATATTTTAGATGGATTAGATCTGTAAAGTATTATTGGGGCCAACATGTCCGACCCAATAAACTAGCAACCGACCCTATATTATAGAGGAACTGATAGGATTTTGCTCACTACTTTTTGCCTGATAACGGGCCAACCCAACATATGACATGTCCCTAAATTAATCAATTGAAGATTCTAGGAAGTCCTCTTTTGTTAGTAG
This sequence comes from Ajuga chamaepitys, assembly GCA_958295605.1. Classification (NCBI taxonomy): domain Eukaryota; kingdom Viridiplantae; phylum Streptophyta; class Magnoliopsida; order Lamiales; family Lamiaceae; genus Ajuga; species Ajuga chamaepitys. The sequence goes on from OY282508.1 coordinate 2,928,027, forward strand.
TAAAATAAGAAGAGAAAAATTAAATTATGATCGACCAAAATATACAATTTGTTAACATGGTTTATAGTGTTTTTCTTTTTTAGTACAGTTGTAGTTGAAAAGGAGTTCGGTGGAATTTAATTCGTAATTTATGACCTGAATTACAAAATACTCAATCAACTGAGTTATAATCAATTCTCGGGTGGTTTATAGTTTCAAATACAAAAATCGAGAAAATAGATTTCAAATGTACCAATATCCCTGACATATAACATGAAGGCCTCAACTAGAAACATAACATGATCAGAACATGCCTCCATAGCATGTGCAATTTTGTTGAGTTGTTGGAACGTGGATTAACAGCTAATTGTCCAACCCATTTTTTTTTTTTTTTTTTTTAAAAAAAATTTAATAAAAAAATATACTTGCCATCTTGTTGCATGCATGTGACAGCTTCTTTTCATTACAATGAGCATCTTTACCTTCGAGTGAAGCCGGCAAAATCGAACCGGTTCGATGTCCCGACCAGACAATTTGATGTTGAGATGAATTGGACCATAAGAATTTTTGTTTGAAATATCATCGGACCCGACATGCATAGTTTGATAGTTGATTGATCCGACAACTTTAATGTATTTTAGGAGGATCTGTTAAACTAGGCTGACCAATTTTCGACCAGATAGAAATTCAAACTATGCCATCGTATTGCATGCATGTGACAGCTTCTTTTCGTTACAATGAGCATCTTTATCTTCGAGTGAAGCCGGCAAAATCAGACCGGTTTGATGTCCCGACCAGATAATTTGATGTTGAGATGAATTGTGTCATAAGATTTTTTGTTTGAAATACCATCGAACCCGACATGCATAGTTTGATGGTTGATTGATCCGATTATTTTAGTGTATTGCAGGGAATCGACTAGACTGTGCTTACTAATTTTCAACTAGATAGAAATTCAACCCAGCCCAACATCAAGATTCAAATACACATGTGAGGCCCAAGAATAGTCGATGGCCCACCAAATATAATCACTGGTAACTAGATCTGCGGGCCCATGTGTAGAATTGGGCTGGATCCCAATTATCTTTGGGCCATTCTTTTGGTGAATTGACCAAAGCCCATTGCATGGGTTTTGTAATTAGTTAGTAATTGTGGATATCCCAAACATCCAAAATTGGGCCATTCTGGCCTGCAAATTTCTATTTTACGTGACCCAATAAATAGAGGAGGCAAAATCGATTCAGCATGATGGACTAGCCAAGTCTACCCGACACTTCAGGTGTTGCACAAAGACTAGAGGCATTGCTTGGCCTTCACATTTGATTTTTCTTACTTCTCGACAGTTACTTGTACCACCATCCTCACGACGGATGTTATGTAATAACTATTATGGAGTCAATATTTCGTGGTTTTGCAAATTACCTAGAGTCAACAGTGTCGCAACGACCCTCAACCCCAAGCAAACACAACTGTTTTTCATTTTTAGAGAGCGAAGTAATGATACTTAAGCCGAATTATAGGGGGTTTCTTTTGCGGATAAATGAACCAATTAATCATAAACCAAAGCAAAATCAACAAGGATAAACAACTTGAACTACAACCATCAACAAAGATGGAGCCAGCAGGGGACTGGTAGCGGCCGCCGCCCCTCTCAAAAATTTTGGTAAAATTATTGTGTATATACATATACAATGTAGTTGTAGTTAAATAATGGATTTCGTCCCTTTAAATTATAATTTTTTTATAAATATCTCGAAAAATATAGTTCGGCCCCCTCATTAGAAATCTTGGCTCCGTCTCTGACCATCAAGATATAAAATATTCAAATTCAGTCACATTCAGAAACCAGATATTAATCCCATAATACCAAACTGAGGGAATTATATATATATATATATATATATATATATATATATATATATATATTAGAAGTTACCTCACAAATCCATTGTCATCAATGTCAGCAGCAAGGTCATATGTTGATCAAGCACCCATTTTGCCATTCTTGCCTCTGCTAGATAAAGAAAAGCTCTAGCAACAGCAAGAGTCGAAATGAGCAACCAAATCGCTGCAAAAATCTGACCACCCAACGATCTAAACGCCCTGTCACCATATCCAACAGTAATAACAGACATAACCGACAAGAATAACGAATTGAGCCTCTCAACAAAATGCATAATACAGAGAACCACAACTCTCAGAGCCAATGCAACCTTCATCGGAATCCTCATCCGCCCCTTCTTCACATCGATTATGTAAGAGCCCCGCCCGCGACACTCCTCAGAAGATAATTTTCTTGCAAATCAAGCATGTAGGTAACCATCCCAGATAAGAAGAGTATATCAATAAGACCAAACCCACAATCACAAATTCTTCAATTGTAGCGGATGAGGTCACCATTTTTCAACACAACAGACTTTCGGGCCAACATGACACTTTATCACAGGCTCGGCCGGGGCTGCCCCGCTTTGTTTCTGTTTTCTTCTGAAACCACCGCCACCCCCCAAATAGGTACTTTGCTTTATTGGTCTGAGCATTATTACGTTACTGCATTATTGAAATTAGAAAACTAAATCCAGCTAATGATTAATCAGATTGATTGTTATCACTCTTTTTTCACAGCACACTTGAAATTGCAAGAAAACATCATAATCTTTCTCCAAAAAAAACAATTTTAACTACTGTTTCTTCTCCTCAGCATTGCATCAGACAGCTTGACAGCATCTCGATTATCTCTCACATTGTGTACCCTCACAATATTCGCGCCACCCAAAACCCCAGCTGTGACAGAGGCAACGGTTGCCGGATCTCTTTGACCTGCATCATGCCGGCCACAAATCTCGCCCAAGAATCTCTTCCTCGAAGGCCCAATCAGCAAAGGCGCATGAGACATCGCTAAGCTCTTCTTACCAATCTCAGACCGGATGGCAGGCAATCCCATAAGAATGTCCAAATTTTGCTCTGTATTCTTAGAGAACCCGATTCCGGGGTCAATAACCATCCTCCAAGCTGGAATACCTGACAACTCAGCATCTCTAAGCCGTGTACACAACTCCGATGCCACATCAGCACAAACATCACCGTAAACCAGATTCTCTTTATTCTGCATTGTACATGGATTACCTCTCATATGCATTGCTATGTATGGAACTTTAAGTTCGGCAATCACATTATGCATGTCTGCGTCTAACTGTCCACCTGACACGTCGTTGACAAGATGCGCGCCTCTGCTGACGGCATCCTTAGCAACCTGTGAATAAAACGTATCGACTGATATTAGCTTTCCCGCCATCTCTGGCATACTTTTAACAGCTTCCACAACTGGAATTAGTCTATCCAGTTCTTGTTCAGGCGATAGCTTCGTCGCCATTGGTCTTGTAGATTGTGCACCTAAATCAATGATATCTGCACCGTCTGTTAGCATGGCTCGAACCTGAAAAACAGCTGAGTCGACTGATAAAAACTTCCCCCCGTCACTAAAACTATCGGGAGTTATGTTAAGAATACCCATGATAGAAGTGTTTGTCGACCAGTTCCATAACTTATTCGCTACAGGCAATACTCGTTTCATCCCATCTTTTCCAATTAACGACTCGCCTCCCAGCTTCTGCCATGCCTCAAAAAGCCCACCAGAATGTCCTGAAAGCAAATGCCATGACTTAGCTGCATCATTCTCTGAATGAAAGCCCAATAGATCAATTAATGGGCCCATTACAAACGGTCTCTCCCATATTCGTTCGTGTGGGATAATAAGAGTATCAGTGTTTACCCTTTGGCTCCCATAGAATAAAATGTCCAAGTCGATTGGCCTAGGGCCGTACCTAATGCCAGCTGTACGGCCCATGTCCCTCTCAATCTCTTTCAAAGTTGCTAACAGTTTATGTGGATCAAGTTTCGTGATCCCTCTAACAGCAGAGTTGAGAAAGTGAGGTTGATCGGTTACATAAGCTGGTTCGGTCTCGTATAAGCAGCCATGTCTTGTGATATTGATGCCTGATTTCTTCATCCTTCCTAACGCATCCTCAAAATTACGAAGCCTGTCACCCACATTACTTCCTAGAGCAACAATGACTTCGTGCTCTTCGGAGTTAACTTCCACCGAACTATCGTGAAATAAACGGGAAAGAGAAATTCTTGCTCCTGTGAACAGACAAAGCCAAGAGCAATCATACCTCAATAACATTGGCATTAAATGATTGCTTATAATTCCAACAAAAATTCATCAGTACATAGATTAGAAGAAGATTGACAGAATATAAATAGAACTCAAATTCTTCTGTCACACTTCATGCTGCACCTACTATGTCACTTCGATTCACTACATTTTATTGAGAAAAGGGGACTCCTTTCAAGTTCCATTCTCTATACCATTTAACAAGCTATCACTCCACATGAGCACGATTTAAGGGGTGGCAATTGAGATTGAAACATATGATTATCCCATTTTATAATAAATTATTGGTTTCGAGTCGAAATCAGGTTAATCGTGTTCGTGTCAGGTTACTTCGGATTTCTCCTAGTAACGGGTCGGGTTAGGTTTGCATTGCCTCCTGAGGTTAAGGATAGCCACCAATTACAATTTCATTTTCATGAATCAAACAGAGTAGAGGAGATTGTTATTGAAGCTTACACTACTCAAAATAGTTCGTAAAAAATACAGTATATTATGTATATCTAGTTGACACTAACAATCAGACAGGCAGAACGACAACTGATAAGCAATCAACGCAATAAACTCCAAAATGATAGAAAGACTGTAAAGATTAATGGATAAATATACTGAGAATGTGGTAAAGAAACCACCTTTACATGAACTCTTTGCAGCTCTGGCCCCATTTTTAATGGGCACCAGCTGTTTGATAAAATTCATCCCAAGAATGTTTTTTTACCAAGACACGATGCTCTATTCTCGTCACCTCTGCAACCCCACCTGCGATTTCGCACATACATTACGCTTTGATTCACACAGAATTGAAAAGGAGGAACAGCAATAATCCATGTATATAGTTCATAAATATAAGAAAAACTTTAAACTTACCATCTGGAAACTCTCACCAAAACATGTCAAACCCACCAAGACTTATGCAAATAATTTTCACTGAAAGGAGTTGGATTTCTCAATCAAGAAATGAAATGGGATTATGGGAGTGAGGAGCTGAGTGGCTGAAGTTTTAAACTGTTAAAAACTGCAAATTTGAACCTAGGGGCAATATGTAAAATATGGTGAAGACAAGGATAAAGAAGTCATTTCAGATTTTAATGTTTTCCAGCTATTAATTTTGTTTATTCTTTTTTTTCGTACTGGGAAATCAAATTATCTACTTCTTCAGTTTATTTGCCTTTTCCGGTTGTCCCCTAAAACCCCTGCGCAAGATTTTGTGGGTTTTGGGAAATCTTTATACAATGGCTTCAATGTCGTTCACACAGTTCTCATTGATACCCAGGTGCTTTTCTTCGTCATTTTCCTTTCTATTGATCTTTACTCTGTTTTAATGCATGCATGGAGCAGAATTAATTCGAGTATGTTAAGGAATAACTCAGATTGTTGCTAAATTTCTCGTTTTTTTGTTTGTGTGTGATAGTGATGTGTGTGGAATCTTGAGTGATTCTGTTGAATTTGAAACAAGACGGAGCTTCATATCTTAGAAAGGAAGTGTTTCTTTTTTTATTTCTTTTTTTTTTTTTTGTGTGTGGTGGGAAAATTGTTTCTTGCTTGATTAAGAATTGAATAAGACTGTGTTTTGTCCTAGATTTTTGGATGTTAGAATATTCCAGGTGCATAAGTATTCACTATTCAGAGTATGTTACTTTGTATTTGTGCATAAAGTTGAAATTCAAACCAAACTGCTCGATACACTTCTAGATCGTTCATTAGACGAATTATATTCGATAAAAGAAATCTCACAAGCTTGAACGTAGAATTCATCAAAATAAGTGAGAAAATATCAAACTACTAAAGCTCGTTTAAGCTCGATTCGGTTAATAATCAAACAAGTTCAACTGTGCAGGATATGCAGATGGCACTTAAATGTGAACACTTTCCCTTGTATGAACGTAAAGCAAATTCAAGATTTTCGATTGAATAAAAAACTTATTATGGCAGTTTCGAGGGATGGACCAACTGATTCGTTAGCTCAGGAGGTATCGGATGGAGAAGAAGGAACTGTTAAAAAGAGAACGCGAAGAACTAGTAAACGAGCTCCAGCAAGAACCAGGAAAAAAACATCAGAGAATTCGGATGACGAATCTTCACTCAGTGGTAGTGTTGAAGATGGGGAAACATTAACAACTTCAGACTCAACTGAGGGTGTAAAGAAAACCAGGACCAGAACACGGAGAAAAGGTTAAATATATTTCGAAAATAGTAAAAATTCTCCTATTGGTTCATTTGTCCCAAGAATTCAAATTGCAGGTTTATAATTTGATAACATGCAGCTCAAACAACAACCGAGGCCTCGGAAGAGAAGGCGACTAAGAAGGTTACTAAGCCAAGAGGACGTAAGAAGAAGGCCGATGTCGTGGATAGTGACATCAGCGAGGCAGAATCTAGTGAGCCTGAGGGGGACACATTTGTCTTTTCACCCATGGATGATGAAGGTGAACAAGAACTAGAGCTCGACATAGATGATGGAGAGGACATAAGCTCTACATACGGATGGCCACCCCTAGTTTGTTGTTTTGGTGCAGCTCAATATGCTTTTGTGCCATCAGGAAGGCGGGCCAACAGGCTTATTGACCACGAAGCCCATGAGCGAATGAAGGATGCTCTGTGGGAGCCCGAGAAGTTTATTCGGGCTTCTGGAGGATCTGCAAGTAATGTTGCTGTGGCTCTCGCGAGTTTAGGAGGTAAAGTTGCGTTCATGGGCAAAATTGGAGATGATTCATGGGGTCACTCCTTGTTATATTTTTTAAATATTAACAAAGTACAGACAAGATCGATACGCATTGATGATAGTAAGGTAACGGCTATTTCACGCATGAAGATTGGTAGGAGAGGTGGCTTGAGGATGAGTAATGCCAAACCATGTGCCGAGGATTGTTTATCGTCGTCTGAGATTAATGTTGATGTGTTGAAAGAGGTAAGATTTCTTATCTTTGGTTCGTGAAGTTTATGCTTTGTTACATTAATTCAAGAATCTGTTGTCTTGGTTATCCTAATGATGCTCATATTTGAATTCATTTGATCATATTTATATTCAATTCTGTTTTTTGGTAAGAATGGTTTATTGAAGACAGAAATTTGTTGACATATCTTATTTCCAAGCACGCCTATTTTCCACTTGGTACCTGACCTTAAAAACGTCTCTGGTTGCTGCCTCTACTTAATGATTTTTTTCAGTGGCTGCATAAACTACTATTTTCCAGAAAAACAAAATAAAAAATTGCAACTGAGGTCAAAATATAGTCCGTTTTCTACTTTTACCCCCAAAACATTAAAACCCTAAACTAATTTGAAGGTGTAGCTGAAGTTAGAGGCATTGAGCCTCAACACATTTTCAACGAACGTTGTTTCGTGAGGCTTGATTCCGAAGGCTTTAAATAGGCCAATGTAGTGCTCGTAAACACATTTGTCTTTTTCCCATTAGTTTATGGTTTAAATGTTTTTGGGGGATAAAAAATAGCAATTCGACTAAATTTTGGCAGCAATTGCAACTGACAAAGGGTCAGGTACCAGATCGAAGATAAAGGGTCAGGTTGAACTTTATATGAACCCTAGAACTTTTGTGTGATAAAGTGAAACAAAATCCTCTGTTATGCATATGGATAGCCTTCTTACCGTACTGCATTTTATGTTCTTTACCACGTATACTCTAATTTGTGCTTAATGGCATATTTACTGATTAGACATTAATCTTTTCAGGCAAAATTGTTTTACTTCAACACATTCAGCCTCCTCGATCCGAATATGAGATCAACGACATTACGCGCTATCAGGATCGCAAAAAAGCTAGGAAATGTGATCTTTTACGATGTCAACCTCCCTATGCCACTCTGGCGATCTAGTGAAGAAACGAAGGCGTTCATACAGAAGGTGTGGGATCTATCTGATGTCATTGAGGTCACAAAGCAAGAGCTCGAATTTCTTTGTGGAATAACACCAACAGAAAAATTCGATACGAAAGATAATGACAGATCTAAGTTCACTCATTATCCACCGGAAGTGGTTTCCCAGCTATGGCATGAAAATCTCAAGGTTCTGTTTGTGACAAACGGAACTTCTAAGGTACATTATTATACGAAGGAACACGATGGTGCTGTACTCGGAATGGAGGATGCGCCGGTGACGCCTTATACTTCGGATATGTCTGCAGCTGGAGACGGTATTATTGCAGGTAAGCTGGCACTAATCCTTGAGTCTTGCACTATATTGTTCGTAATCATTACATCGAACTTGTGTTGTTCATGACTCCATCGTATTTTGCTTTCCGGAAATTTATCTGAATCACTAAATTAGATAGAATAAGTAATGAATGTATGAGATAGAAAGTGAGGGTAGCCTTGATAGATGAGACAATCGGTTAAGCGCGATTAAGATGGTTTCGGCATGTCTGTAGATGCCTTAGTACATAATAAAGAACGTGAAAGATTCATTAACTCATATTAAGCGGATCAAATCTTCTGTTCCATTTTTGTGTTTCACACCAAAATTAAAAGTTTACACCATGAATTGTGAACCTTGAACCATTTACCGTGAACCATGACTCATGATGAACTATTAAAGAAGTGCGTCATATATTAACCATGAACTCAATTAGTTTAGGTGTTTATAAAGCTATATCCCTTTTATTTTATTTCTAGTAACAACGTCTTGATGATCGTTTCTGTATACTGAAAGTGATCGTTGGGCGCGTTCCTTTGTCGTTCTTGGTTCAGGAATATTGAGAATGCTGACAGTTCAGCCCCATCTCATCTGTGATAAGGGGTACTTGGAACGTACTGTCAAGTACGCTATCAGCTGCGGCGTCGTAGACCAATGGCTACAAGCACGCGCGTTAGGGTATCCTGCAAAAGAAGGCATGGAGGACGTGGAGTCAGATCCGCACGGTATAAGGTCAGTAACAGAAAAGGAATACAGAACCTTAGTGCATTCATCTCCAGAAAGATGATCCTCTGTAACTGTGCCACAAGGGCTCTAGATATCATTCTTGTAGGACTAGTTTTGGATGTATGTTGTAAGATTACACAAGTCTTGAGATGAAATAACTGTTGTTGGTTACTTAGCCTGTAATAACTGTGGGTTATACACAATTTTGAATTCAATCTATTCAGAGATGTTAAGCCTACCAAAACCAGCTTTCTTGTTTTGTTCTACTCCTTCCGTCCCAATTGTATAGACTTGTATTTTTTTTCGGGTGTCCCAAATATATAGTTCATTTATTATATATGGTAAAAAAATTTAAGTCATTCATTAATACTCTCTCCGTCCCAACTTAACCTGCCTACTTGCCATTTCGGTCAGTCTCACCTTAACCTATAAGCCCATAAATGGCAAATTTCTTATACAATCTCCACCCTCAAAATCTTCACCATCAATCTCCACCTTTGAAAAAGTCGAAGATTCCACAAAATTTCTTTTTTTCTTAACCTCCGTGCCTGGTCAACCTAGGCAGGTTAAGCCGGGACGGAGGGAGTATTATATATGTGTATTTTAGTCGATTTTAATATAACATAATTAAATAGAATAATAATTCTATTGTTTAACTTGAAGTAGATGAATGTGTTGTTATGTATAAGCAATCGAGATAAAGATGTTAGAAAATATAATGAATATAACATTATATCTTGATTTTTTTTTTCTTTTTGTGATAAATATTTATTGATTTTATCTAAATTGTTAGTAATTTTTTAATTATATTTATACAGTTAATTATTTTTAGCGGGCGCACAACGGTAGTCTTTCTTTAATTTTCTAAGATATTATTTTTTAATATAATTTATCCAATATTTTAAGTTTACGGTCTAGTTATATAAAATAATTTGATTTCTAGCCTACTCAGTATCTATCCCCTATTTGGTAAAAAATTGTCACATGAGCATAATTAAAAAGATGCATGAGACGAACTCCTAGATCCGTCTATAAATGGGTCCCCCTCACCTAAATTTCTAGGTCCATCACTGCGTGGCGCATGCCCCTAATCCGACCACAAGTATCCCCTTAATTTATGCATAGTATCTAATAGAGAAAAAAAAAAAAAAAAACGTGTGCTGTGCTTGTGAATCTGTGATAAAGTTAAGTATAGGATAGCCAGGTCAGCAAATCAGTTATGGTAGTTTTTTACTGATCAGTTTTCAGCTCAAGGGACTCATTGCATAACGATGAACAATTCATAATACCCCGCCCTCTCTCTCCGGTCAAATTCCGATTTCCTGTCTCCGGTATTCCGTTCCGGTCATTCAATCAATGTTGCCTTATTGTGAGAATTTTCCAGTTAACTTTCTATTTCTGCTCAAATTCAGAGTTCTCTTCGTTAGATCTAACGGCTTCGTTCGCTCATGCTACGACAAGTTCAATGCCGGCGATGCCACCGGAGTTCGTCTCGTTAATTTCAGGCGTGGAGATTCTGCTTATCTTCCGATCAAATTACCTGGATGTACCTTCTACAGTTCGAGAAACACAGATTTCTCTTTGGTACACTCTCTTGTCCAATTAATTGATATTTCCGATTCTGCTGGAAATAATTTCAGAAAACTGAATTCTGAATATACTCTACCGATCCGTCATGATCTATCCTTTCTCCATTGGTTTTTGTCATCGATTTATGAAAGTGCCTAGAAATGTTAGTAGTTGTAAATTTGTAATCATGCTTATGAAGGAATTTCGCAACACATTTCAAATGCCAGAAGTTTAAAGCTTCTGGTTATGCTTCAAAACATGAATAACGAATCTACGACTATTACAGTATTCATATTCTGAAGGGTAAACCTAAAAAACCTTATGAATAGCTGATTTAGCACTTTACAGTGTGTAAATATTTTCACAAATCCGTGTAGATATACTAAACTGAAAACATTATACCGTAAAGTGCTGATTCGGCTATACTGGGGGTTGAGATTTACCCTATTCAGAAAATGAGATCTCTCACTGGGGAGCGATTTCATTCACTAGCTTCTAATCTCAGAATTTGTAGTCAGGCGAGAGAAGACGCCGTTATAACACTAAAATCTTGGCAGTAGATTTACAGTTAATTTACATCTGAACATTTACTACCAAGTCAATTTTCATCTAACATCTGACCCTGTTTAAACTGTCCAATAAGTGAAGATATGTCCCTTCTTGAGCTGTTCTTCTTCTTTATCTGTACAAGCTTGTCGTAGACACACCACGGAAAACTAATGTAATGATCTCTATCCAGCCCCTCATTATAACGACCCCAATAATCAGGATGATATGTCACATGATACCAGGCTGAAGCCTTTGCATACACATCATTCCTTTGTAACGATCTATTTCCTTTCCCAAACCAAGATTTAGCTTCATTCCTCAATGACCGCGCAGCTGCACCAATCGCCTCTGCATCTTTCCTCCGGTCAAAACTCTTCGACGTCCCCATGATACTACCACCTAGTATCTCACCCTCGGTTTTTATCCCGTAATACTCCATCAAGTTACCTAACTTGTAATCATAGTCGGTTTTGTACTCAAAGGCCTTACTTACGTACTCTTTGAATCCCTCGACTTCCATATCAGGGTCGTATGACCTCATGGCGACTTCTTTTGTGAAGGATTTGAAAGAGGCTGTTGAAGGGGCTATATCTTTCACCTCCCTGAACAGCTTCCCAATTATACGGTTGGATTCGTAGGTTGTCTTGTCGGGCTTTTCCATGAAATCAGGATATTCTTTTACGCGTAATTTTGGTGGTATTTCTGCAGCAATTCCTGTTTTAGGGAAGTCGACTGCTATGGAGAAGAGCCGAGCTAGCTCTATACAGTTCTTACTTAATGCCATGGCGTTGTCCTTGTCAGCAAATACGGCGTGGGCGTTGGCGATGATTCCTAAACTGTCGTTTACAATGTAATTGGCGAAGTATTCCTCAACTTCCTGTAGATTACAGAGAAGAAGACGAAATGCGGTTTAGCGACAGTGTGAGTATCAAGTTTTCGTTCAACTGTGAGTGCCATCTGCATGGAAAAAGGCATGTAGAGAAGCAAGAAATAGTGAGAAAAAAAACATGAATCGGGTTACATCATACCTCAATCGTCACATCATGATCGAGTAGCGTGTTTGGAGCAGGGTCGTAATTCATCGGTGGGACTTGTTTCGGCGGAATCAAATCAGGGTCCCAACAGACGAAGTATACGTCTCCATCCAAATCACTCCCTGAACATTCGTTTGGATGGGGCCTGTTATTACAACAGATTGTATTAAGTCTACAAAATCATACAGCATTAACATCTACACTGAATTTACTTCACATTTGTCTACAGAGCAAAATCTATGAACAAATCAGTTACCTGTTTCCTTTTTGCGGGAAGACCACACAATCCACCATATGATGCAATGCTGGGACATCGATGGCTCTTAAAACACGAACATCGCCAGGGTGCAGACATGGGTTCTTAGCCACAGCAACCTTTCCCTTGAGAATGTAATCGCCGTTATTAGTTGACACATACTCATTGGACATCACAGATTCCTCGGAGAATCTTCTCCGTCCAGCACCAGAAAATTGCACAAACACCTCTCCATATTCTAAAGTGCCAGTTTCATCAAGACATCCCATCATCTGCCTAGCTTTTGGGACGAAGATTCTTGCTTTCACTCGTAAATCAAGCAACTTTGATGACCGAAAAGCCTGCAGCATCATCGAAAGGAACGGTTCGCCATCAGGCCTGTAGCCACATTTTAACATTTCCTTCAGAATGTCAGAGAATTCTCCTGGAGACATCAAATCCAGTGCTTCCTCAGCATTTACTCGATCTACTAACATATCCTCCAGCTGAGCCACTGCATCCCGTTGCTTCTTCTCAAACACATGATCACTGACCCCCATAGTAGATAGAAGTGTAATGATTTGACGGTTCAAGAAACAGGGCTGATACTTGCTCCATGCAAGAACGTCGAGTTTTGTATTGTTAGACTGATACTTCAACATACTTGGTCTCAAAGACAACTTAACCGATGACTTTGGATCGACTGCAACAACTCCCTTGTAGCCACGGTACCTTATCTGAAGAGCAGATGGGATAGAATCTCTAAGTCCACATTTTAGAGCAACTTTTCGAGCAAAGTCAGCTGATATCTTCCCTATCCCATCAGAAAAGACATATTTGGTTCCAATTAAAGTCACATCGTCGATATTTTCAGTCTCATTCACACCAACATATAGCGCTTCTTTCGAAGAACCAAAGGATTGACCAAGCCTCGCAGCATACTTTGCCACGTTTTTTATGCTACTAAAGTCACCCATCCATTGCCTAATACCATCAGCATTTAGTTCAGCAGTAGCAGCAAACATCCAAAGGGCATTTTCGCGAAGTTGACTTGAGGAAAATGCAAGAAAATCGAATTTCTTGTTCCCTATTCGTATACCATTCCTCAGAGTCGAAAGTACTCTCTCATAGAGCATTGTTCTTTTGTTCTCGGCTGCCCTTGGGGCTAAATCAATCGAATACATTTTCTCCCACTCCTCATCCACAAACGAAACACGAAGAAAATTATCAATATGATGATGGAATTGGCGCAAAACACGGTTCGACACACTTATCTCAGGACCGGAGAAATACACTTTGGTTGGCGTTACGTGAACCCTATGAACATACACTAAACCGTCGTCTAAACAAATAGCAGGAGATTTCGGTATCTCTTTGAGCATTCGGTACTTGTAATACTGCCGAGCTAGCCACGCTACAGGATTGTAACAACATTCTTTCGAATAGTAAAGCTTATCCAAAGCATGCTCTATGTATCTGTAATCAAATCTTTGTGGATTGACCAAGTCAAAGAAGTTACCGTCTAGATTCGGCCCCGGAATACATCCAGTCTGCACCAATCTGCAAATCTGGAAAAGTATCTTATACGGCAACATAAGCCCTCGGGGAGGTTGTATGATTGGAACTAGAGCAGCGTCTTCACAAAAGGGGATTCCGTTTTCTAAAGAGAGCCAGTTTCCATTTTTCTTGCAGTATACGAGATTGTCTTTGAAATTCGGGAGTTTTACAACGTGAGGAAACTGGATACAGAAACCAGAAGATTGTCCGATAATTGATGGAGTGAAGTCTGTTGTTCTCACCCACTGGTCATCTGGAGTATGCTTAAAGTAGCTGTGAACAGAATCTTCAAGTTTCTTGTATACTCGAGGCGCACCAAATAACTAAAGGATAACCAAAGTACATCAGATTCTGTTTTCTACTCCATATATACGATAACACAACATTATTATAACATCATACGATGAAACAAGAAGACAATTATTACTGCGTGAAACAATGAGGAATAGGAGTGAGATTCGATATATAAAGCAACAAAACGTAATGAAACTGCTGCTTTCGTTCTCAAGAACTTTAGAAGGAAATGTAATTATTACATGTACTCATTAGCATAATAACTCTAAGGCATCAGCAACCAAATATGGCAAGAATAAAACGACAGTGCGACGCTGAAAGCTTGCCTTATTCATATAGGATGGTTCATGCTATTCGACCTGAGCTCTACACCGTTTTTAGTTTATGAGGGATATAATTCTGACCATTTAAGTACAGTATAAAGTATGCTTAATTGGAACCGACATTGTACTGTTGCCATAAATAAGACGAGGATTACAGTAGGTGATTCCTTTTGATGCATACACATGAATGTAAAAAGAGTAGGACAGAGAATTTAACAGAACCTGAATGAGGAGAAGCTTTGCTCGACCATGTGCATTATACAGCACAATCTGCCATACATTTTCGTACGAGAGCTGAAGCCGGTACTCAACTGAATCACGACGCAGATGGAAGTGCATTTTCTGCAGCCCATTTTCAAATTTAACAGAAACATATGCCTCCCTCCATATCACTGAAAATCTGTCTTCTGATATCTGACATCCAAAATTCAGAGTTACATTCTTCATTTCATGCGCAAATTCCCGAGGATTTTGCACTATGTCAGAATCACACTCATAAGCCTCCAGAAAAGAAGTGTCATAATATAGGGCCGTGTTTGCCAGTTTGATAATTATCTCAGCGCATGCGGTGGTTGTAAATTGGACTCTAGCATATGCTTTACTACCTCGTTTAAATAGCTTTACTTCTAAAGCAGTTACAGTTCCTTGGCCTGTAAACCGTTCCAAGAAGTTCTTAACCGTTTTTGCAGGAACACGGTGAGGGAATCCGGATACCTGAATTGTCTTTCCCATTTAACCGAATGCCAACTGCAGTTTGATCATGAATAAGGATCAAGATTAGGAACTAAGCATTTTTAGTTGATTCTGTAGTATATGAGTTTGATTATGAATGAAAATGCAGCTGAAAATGAAATCGTTTCATCTACAGATTGGGAGGCCCATCAATCTTACATCTTAATCCCCTATTCCACTTCTATAGCATATCAAGATAGATAAAACTATACTGTTACAGAAAGCAATAATTCACATCCAATCTCGCCAAAAAATCAAGATACATTTTCTCCGAAAAGTCTTCCAAATTACAATATTCTAAAAGTCGCTAGACACTAGTTAGCTGGCTGAACATAGCATGACACCAATCAACGCTTAGGCAAGGATGAGTACAAGCCGCTAGTCGGGTGGCAGAACAGCCTAACACCTAGACGAGATGAGCAGCGCATATATATAGTTAGCAGGGAAGGAATCGAAAAAGAAACATAGACGCGATATGGGAACCTATCACCCCTTCAACTCAACACAGAGTTAGATATAAGTATAAATCATACACACAGCAAAATGTCATTTATATTATTCATAATCAAAACCTGATATCTTCTGTAGGAGAAAAGAAAGCGTGGACAGTCGAGATGAGCAGCGCATATGTATAGTTAGCCGGGAAGGAATCGAAAAAGAAACATAGACGGGATATGGGAACCTATCACCCCTTCAACTTAACACAGAGTTAGACATAAGTGTAAATCATACACACAGCAGTGTAAATCATACACACAGCAAAATGTCATTTATATTATTCATAATAGAAACCTGATATCTTCTGTGATCAAGATTATACATAAACCATGATCAAGAGAGGGAGATCTAGTATTACCAAAAAAGACAAAAAAGACGACTTGAAAGTTGAAATGAGTTGACTATCACACTGCGCTTTCAAGAATTCATCAACACCAATAAGTCTTTGTCTTGTAGACTTGAAAACAGAGCCATTACAATAACACATTCTACTTCATCCTTCACTGATTGGTTAGTGTTTTAAAGAGAGGGTTTCTTTTTCTTCCCTCTGGACCCGCAACGTGAGTGTGGAAAGGCAAAGATTCCATACCATAAAGTAATTTATAGATTGCTGACGATTGAGATCTACGTCGGCTGCTACCCCACCCAACACTTCACGGGTTTATGGTTCATGGTTCAGGTTTACATTTAGAATTTAGGGTATAAATTTTATAAGTTTTTATTGGTCAAAGATCTGAAAGATAGATTAACTATCATTTCAGATTCTAAAAAAAAAATTCTATCAATTTAGGGCCTAAAAGATTTAAAACTATCAATAAAAAATTCGGAAGTCTTTGGAAAATTGCAAAACCTACAAACTAAAATTTCACGAAATAAAATTGTCTCGAAGTGATAAACAGTGGAAACATATGTCAAAAGTCTTTCATGATATTTATTTTTTTTAAATTGGTCATTTTTTTTAATTTTTAGTAGTTTCATATTTGAAATTGTTGACTTTTTTTTTTAATTTTTTTAACATCTGTAATTTCTTTTTTAAGTTATAAGCGGGAAAAAAAAATTATTTAAAAAAAAAAAATTATTTTAAAAAAAAAAACTGTAATTTTTTTTTAGTTCATAATATTTAAATTCATGTAAACATATTTCACTAAAATGTATTTTTTTCTTATGTAAATACCTTTTCTGTTAATTCGTATATTTTAAATAGCATTGCAAATTATTTTATTATTTTAGATATATCACGATTTTTTTTTTTTATATAAAATGTAGTGAAAGACTTTTGACGTATATTTCCCTACTTATCACTTCGAGATAACTTTATTTTTTAGATTTGCAATTTTCCAAACATGCCCTATAATAATTTTGGATTTATGAGTCTTTCATAGATAGTTTCAATCTTTTAGGCTCTGGATTGATAAAACTTATATTCCAGGACTTGAATTGGTAGTTGACATATCTTACGGATCCTTGACCGATAAAACCTTAATAAATTATACTTTTATTTTATGATTTATGGATTCACTATTCATGGTTCATTTAACATCTCACAGTGATTTTCACATATCTATTATTAAGATTAATTGCAGTAACCCCATTAAACTATCAGCATTTTTACACATAAAGCACTAAATTTTTTTTTTGGCATCGATACATATAAAATTACCAGCCCACGAATATGTTTTAGGCTCAAATGAATTAATTATAATTAAATTAATATTAATATTATTATTTATGTAACTTGATTATTTAGAATGCCTATAAATTTATGTGGTAATGTGGCCGTAGGCCCACGTAGAAAGTTCAAAAATCTTTCCTGTCACTTTCACTTCAAAATTGCAAATATATCCACATTACCCTTTTTTACCTTACTTTTTGTTGGGTTGTGTTATTCTCAATTGGCTGTGACTCACAAACTCACAAATCACATTAATTCACCATATGTCGTGATGATACATGACATGTCGTGTATGTCGTTTATCATGTCATGTATCATAAATGGAAGAAGGGTGTTTGTCATTTGTGTGGGTGAGGGAGTGGTAGGTGAGAAAGAAATAAATGAGGGGTACCTTAGGGCCTTCACTTGAAATGTGGGTATTTTTTCAATTTAAAAGTCAAAGTGGCCGAAAACATTTTACAAGTTTCTGCATGGTTACAGTAAATTTTTACCTAAATTTATTGTTGAAAGAATGAAACTTAATATTTTTAATGTACAAAATTAAAATAATACTAGTAGCACATTGTGACGAACCAAAGAAAACGCACATATATAATAGCACATTATATCGGGGTCAGGGGGGCCCAGTGCCCCCCTTGACCCCCACTTGGGTCCGTCCCTGGCGCCACGTCCGACGTGGCGCATTCGCTGTGACACATCTACTTAAATAGTGTAAATATTATTTTGTTTAAGAAGTTTGTAAGGTAGAATGTGTATTGAAAATTGTAAAATGTACGTTGAAAATTGTAAAAGTGATGTAAGTAATAAGATGTGAATGTGAAAGGATGCAACATCCGACTGTAAAGTAAAATACGTTGGGATGAATTATTCCCCACTCGAACAGGAACATCCCCTAATTGTTGTTTTTTTCCAGATAAACATGAAATTACTTGATTTCCGAGTTTGATATAGTGAGTTCATACTCTTTTATAGAAAATATGATATGATTTTCCTAACTGCATATGTCGATATACACATTCTTATTATGTAATTAGTTGTACGGATTGTAAATCGGGCAATCTGGGTCGTGGACGAATTTTAGGATTATGTGGAATTATTTTTATAAAAGTGTATCACTATTTATATCTAATTCATTTAATTTAATAAAAGATATTACCTTTTAGCATAATTTTTTTCTTCATAATATATAACACTAATATTTTTTCTCGGAAAACTACTCACAACCTAACGAATCCGTCTAAATTATACGAATTTAAATCTTTCCAACTAGCGCACAAAAACTACTCATTAATATAAGGATCCGCACATTAGTGGGGTAGTTTAGTTATTTCAAATCGAGTTATTATCAATATATACCCTAGTTATATGTTGATTTATAAAAGTTGAAAAGAAGACATCTTTTTAGTTGCAGTAGATTATGTTCCTGGACCCTAGTGGCAAAATCGATTTATCTGTGGATAAGTCAAATCTATCCGATATTTAGATAGGACATGTTATATACGTGTTAGTTTAAAGTACCATGAGTTTAATAGCGCCAATTTGATAGGCTAATGTCTTGAAAGATCAGACCAATAGTATAGTGTATTTTAAGAAAATGAGTTAAATTGAACTCACCAATTACTAGTTGAATATATTTTCATCATCGTCAACTCCACAGTTAACACATAACAATTATCCTGCAGACCGAACAAATCGATCCAAACGGTCGAACTACCACCTCTAGCTAAGCTCGGACACATCCGTCAAAATGGCCGAAGTACCACCTCTAACTAAGTCTGTGAATCGCCTTTCACAAATTTAATATTTTCCGTTTTTATTTTAGTTCGATAGTTTCCACGAGCAATAGTTTCGGCCTTAACAATGTTTGGGTTTAGCTTCTAATGAAAAGAAAACACAACGCTCGGGTCTAAATTGGGATAAAATTCTATAGAAGTCGGCTTGGGCCGATTAGAGGTGTACCATCTGTTTGGAAAACCGGATCAAACCGACCACTAGTCCACAATTCGAAAATTGTTGATCCGATTTCGATTTCAAACTTTGAAATTTACAGTTCGATTTTGATTCTTCTATTCTCAAATTTTGAAATGTTGTTTTAACCGTACAAAATTATTTTTTATTTTTTATTTTTTTTAACATGTTATATGTACGATCAAGATTAATTGGTCGTTTGAAACGAATAGTCAAAATTAAGTGGCCATTAAATGCAATCAACGGTTTTAACGAAACACTGTTTATATAAAAAAAAAAATCTTTTCCACAACGAACGGTCATGATCATTTGGTCGTTAATATTTTCAAGTTTAACGACCACGATCAAATAGCTATTGTAAAATTTCTCATACGTATTTTATGTTCTGCATTTTTCTCCTATGCACTTCTTTTTTCTTTTTCTCTTTTTGCGTGTAACTTTTTTTTTTTCAAGTTTCCTCCATTAAAATCAACAATAAACTAATATTCTTTTCCTTCCGAATAAATTTGCGTACTTTCATTTTTTGTCCGTCCCAATTAAATTTGTGCATTCTTTAGAAAGAAAAGTTATAACATAATCTTACCCTCAAAATCTTCATCTTCAATCCACCTTTAAGAAGTCAAAATAAAAAAAGAAAAAACAGTTTTTCATAATATTTGTGTATTCTTTTAGGGTGCAAGTTCATTTGGGAAGGGGATAATAAATGTGCGAAAAGCAAAATATGATAAAGAAAGATTTCAAAAACAATGCTTTGTGTAAAACCGAAAGAAAGTTAAGAAAACTAAAATAGACCCAAAAAGAAAATGAAAAAAAATACCTGGAGTAAAACCAAAAGTGAAATTTATGGTATGTTTGTTTATGGTTTAGCCCAGTAAATTTAGGGGATCAAATCTCAATAAATATACTCATTAATTCTCCCAGTTAAGTTTGACCCAGCACTTCCCAGTTTTAAACAAACATATCCTATCAAAAGGGAAACATATGTGTTTCCTTAATTTATGTAACGAAAAGCATACTCCCTTCGTTTCGCTCTAATTTGCCTATTTTTCTTTTCGATTTATTTCAATCTAATTTGTTAGTCCATAAATGATAAATTTCTCTCATAATTTTCACCCTCAAATTTCCACATTCCATTTTTACTTTTGAAAAAATTAAAAGTTTTATATCTTTTTTTCCTAATCTCCGTATCCAATCAAGATAGGTAAATTGAGGCTGAACGAGGGATAGAACATAATGTTGTTAAAGGAAAAAAGGTTTCTTAGTTGTGTGGGTTACTCTTTTCGTACTATATAATTGAGTACTTTTTGGACTATTCCGACAGAGTGGGGCCCATGGAGAAAATAATTTCAGCCACTCTAATTTGAGTCTTCATTTTGGCTAATTCTATCGCACTCACTTAGGTAGGAATGTACACGAGTCGAATCAAGTCGAACAATTTAAGGTTCGAGTTCGGCTCGTTTAAGTTTTTATTGTGTTCGAGTTCGCCTCGTGTTCGTTCGAGCTTCTAAAATATTGTTCGAGTTCGGTTCGTTTTGTAATTACTAGATTCACGAATAATTCGAGCTCGGTTCGCCAAAAGCTCGATAATGTAATAAACGAACATAGTTCGAGCTCGAGTTCGTTAAGCGTGTAATTCTAAGCTCACAAATAGTTTGAGTTCAGTTCGATAAAAGCTCGGCTTGATTCCTATTGAATCCAATTTTATGCATTATTTAATTTTTTTTTTATATATAAAAAATATTAATGAATAGTTCGCGAGCCCTGCTCGCGAGCCTAGTTCGCGAGCCCAGTTCGCGAGCTTGCGAACCAAACACCTATAGGCTCGAGCTCGGCTCGAAAAAAAATTCGAGCTCGATATTAAGCTCGAGTTCGGTTCGTTTAGGCCAACGAACGATTCCGAACGAATATTTTTTCGAGCCAAGCCCCGAATAGTTCGCGAACAGTTTGGTTCGTGTACATCCCTACACTTAGGTAGTGCTCAAATGAGAAATCTATCATACATTTGAAAGGTGTATGGTGATCTAATGACTAATCTTGATTTGATTTTCATACACTTTTCAAGTGTATGATAGATCTTTTATTTGAGTACTATCCACTTGGATAGTAAAGAAAAAACCCTTCATTTTTCACTTGGGGCTTATGATAAACACACTAGTCCCAACAAATCTTACTAATATAAGGAAAAATTACAAAAAAAAAATCTCAGCTGCCACCATTTTTACACTTAAATAAAGATATTATTTTTTATTGTAGATTTTCATTTTATCTTTGCACGAATTATAAGTAACCATTTACATGTATTTTCGATAAATTTTTTCGATAACAATTAGCACGTGACTATCATGCAATTAATGAATCAAAAGTATTTTTGTTATTCTTTTTATTAGCTACATTAAAAAAAAAAAAAAAAAAAAAAAGAACTCAACAAACGTTCCCCATAAATCTGCAGCAACTCCACGTTTCAGCAAGAACACATCAAGAGAGTAATAAAGCTCAGGTCAATGGAAGAAGGATTATGTTTTTATGGTCGATTTGCTCGAAGGAACATGTCGTGGACGGATATGAACCCTAGAAGGAGATTCTGGGCCTGCGAGAGGTTTCGGGTATTGAAGTCTCCAACTTAGTCTCTTTAATTTCTAGTGGAAACCCCTAATTTTTTGTCAAATTTGAGATAAAAAGTTGCAAGTTTTGGGGGGAAACGTCATTTTTTTGTTGGAAGTCCAATCTCCAACTTAATCTCTTTAATTTCTTGTTAAAACCCCTGATTTTGAGTCTAACTTGAGATAGAAGTTGCAATTTTTGGGTAGAATTTGTTATTTTTTGCTGAAAATTCATAGTTTTGGGTGGAAATTCCTAGTTCTGTCTCTAATTTTAGGGTGGACAAGGTTGCAATTTTTTTTTTCCAATAAATTGACCCGCCGATGGGCGCTAGGGGTCACGAAGTCATACCTGATTTGATGCGAAGAGTGGAGGCTGCTGAAGCCCATGCTCGCCGGAGAATGCAAGAGAAAGGTGGATGTGAGTGGTGTTTGGTACTGAAGTGTAGATAGTTATAGCAGAAGTATTTTCTGAATTGTATAAGCAGTTGGTCTTGTACAAAGTTTTCAATTTTTGTTGTACTTGACCTGAAATATGTAATTGCATTTGCAGATTTAAAATGTGCGCTGACTGCTTCCTTGAATTCATGATGATAAAATGAATTAAAAAACACGCTTGATTAATTAAGGGCGTGATAGTCATGTGTTCATTGTTGCCGGAAAATTTCGCTAGAAATACATGTAGATAGTTACCTATAACTAGTGTAAAGGTGGGATGAGAATATGTAACCAAAAAAAGTATATTTATTTAAGTGTAAAAGTGGCCTTAGTTGAGATAGTTTTTTATAATTTTCTCCTAATATAATAAAAGATATCTCTCGGTAAGAAATATTAGACATATTTTTCTGCCTATTTCACTTTCTTAAAATATCAAGTTTAAATTATAACTAACATAAAAAAGAATTATAAATAAGGGTAAAGATTTGTATATGTATGGGGTAAAGATTTGTATATGTATGGTAAAATTTTCTCAAAATTAGTTCCAAATTAAATTTTGTTGACAATTTGCTATATGTTACAGGTAGGGATGTATATGAAGCGAATCTAATCGAATACTGATATATTCGATTTGTATTTGCACTTTTTAAGAGGTATTTGTATTCTGATTCGATTTGTCCTCGAATAGTATTTTTTATTCATATTCGATTCGTTTAAGTAATCGAATAATTTGGAATAATTCGAATATTTGTATTCGGATGTATAACAAGTCAAATTCGAATCAAGAAAAGTGCTAAAAAATACTATAATAAATTCGATTATTGGTATTTGTATTCTACAAAATATCTTGGCACACGTACACATAATATTATACATCAAATCCCGCCTAGGTGTTAGACTTTTATTGATCGGCCTACGTTTATTTTCCAATTTCTCCCCGCCTAACTGCGTCTATGTCCCGATTAGTCCCGCCCAGATCCCCAACTAATCACTAAACCCCAGTCCACTGCCAAATAGTGCCTAGCAACTTTTACAACCTTGTATGAGTTCCAAATAAAAATAAAGTAAATAATAATTACTAATAAAATTATAAATTATACTTTAATATTCTTTTATTTGGCCAAAAGTTGAGGAATTTAATTGTAACGCCCGACTTTCTCGTCTATTATTTTATTGATATTTAGGTGTCATTAATATTTTTCCCTACATATATATGTAATTTATGCTATATTCTATTCAAGTTATTTTCAAATTAATTCAAATATATAATATAGAAAAAATAGATATATGCCAGATAGCTGCTAAAAAGCATAAGCCAGAAATTACATTTCAAGACCCAAAACAATATTATTTATTTTAAGTCAATTATAGTTCAAGAAATTATATCTTGAATTTATAATTGAGCACAGTATGTATGATAATATTACCAGGTTCAAATCTCATATTAAGTAGCCATTTCATGCATCATTATTTATTTTAGGCCCTAATCCGTATTTATTTGGCCTCAAAGTTATTATTTTAATTATGTGAGCATGGCCCGTCAGTTGGCCAGGTCATGAACTATTCTTCAACTGCATATCCGTAAAATATTTTATATCACGGTGTTTCTTGATCAGATATATTATTCCTAATCTTTTAGATATACGAATCCATAAACCTAACCCTAATACTTATATATATAGCCTCACAAATACCTACCAAATAGATACGCAGTCAAAATAATACTACGCCCTAAATTCTCCGGAGCAGTAGCAGACTTCACGTCCGTTATTAGGTGTCAATCATTATTTCCATACGAAATATACTGTGAAGTTCATATCAATTTCTGGGCGAAATTAGGTGTCATCATCGTTATTTCCATACGAATAATAACAGTGTCAGACAAGGGAGGTCTGTATGGGGGTGGTGATTTTGGTGTGTTTGGATGTGGGTTGTGCGTGTGTGCATTTATGTGTGTGTTTATGCGTGGGTGTGTTGAGGTGTGTGTTTATGTGTGTGTTCATGCGTGTGTATGTATGGATGCAGGTGTGTGATAGAGTGCGTGAGATTAATTGAGTGTGTGTGTTTTGGTTTATTGGAGTGGGTGTGAGACTGTGGTAGTAGAAAATGAGAGAGAATAATAAAATACGATTAAAGGGGAGAACTGTTAGTTAATATATCGAAGGAAAATGCAGGAATTGTTATCCCTTTCCACACCTTTTCTCTTAATATTTCTTTTATTCCATAAATTCTTTTGTTTAGCCTCAATAAAATATGTAATTGTGACATTATTATATACTATGTAGATACTCTGATCAAGAACACTCTTTACGTAAAATATCAAGATTTTGATCAAACTTCTCTATTTCAGGTGGGGTTCTTACTTTCTGTATTGATTATATGTGTTTGTCTCATTTATGTGATATAATTGTTACTTATGTGATGCAAGACCTAAGTTAAGTTGCATTGTATGTTTATGATATGCAAGATCTAAGTTGCATATGTATGTTATGTTGGTGTGATCCGGGCAACCTGTGCTACGTATGTTATGTGTAATATGTGTAAGTTAGTTGTTATTCATGTTCATGGCTCGAGCATTTATTTTTAATACGGACTTGATGGCTCGAGCATTTATTTTTAATACGGACTTGTAAGAGGCTAGTGTAGCTTACCCCCAACTAACATTTTTCAGGTTGATTCGGAGTTGCGTGACTAGAGTCGAGGCGGGCGGATAAGCGTACCTAGGAAATATTTATAGTTGAATTAATTTCTTTTATTGCATTTTGTTTTAGGATTATTTGATAATTGTTTATGCTTTGATACATATGAGTCTTTAGGGATATTTATGTTAAATTGAATTATTCATTTATTTATTTATTGTGTTTATTGTTGGACCATAAAGTGTCTTAGTAGTTGATTAAGATTATGTGAAAAGAGACTACACTTTAATCCATACGACCTAACTTTTGAAACTTAAGATTTTACGTACAAATCACTTAGAAAATTATTTCTATTTTTCTTCCGCTGCTACAAGTTAATATTTATGAAATATGATTATACGATATGTTTTGCGTACGAAAAATGACTATTTGAATATGTGCCATGAAATTACTTATGCCCAAAATGTTGTTAACGGCTCTGATTTATAAATAATTTTATATTAAAATTAAGGATTTTCATTGATAGGATTATTTGGCTATTTAAAATGCTTTAAAAATGAATTTTATGAAAATCGGATCGTGACATTAATTATTTTATTCGATTATTTAACTTTAATATTTCTTACAAATAAATATATTTCAAATAATTTGGGCAGTGCTCATAATTTGAATTCTAGTCTTCTTTAAAAGCTCATAATTTTGGCATTACTTTAATTAAGGAGGTGTTTGCAAACAAAACTGATTGTGAAAAAGTGATTAAAATTGATTGTTGTAGTAAAATAAAAATTTGGTAGTGTTTGGAAAAAAAGTGATTTTAAGAATTGATTCATAGAAGCTGCTCTCTCATTGATTCTCAAAAGCAGCTTAAAAGTGCTTCACATAATTGATTCTGAAAAAGTAACATGAGTTTGCAAACAAAACTGATTGTGAAAAGTGATTTTGAAAATTGATTTTGGGGGTGTTGTTGAGTTTGCAAACACCCTCTAAGAATTCCATCTAATATAATCTACTTAAATTAATTAATTATATTTCTTTATTTCATAATAATATATCCCGAATAATTTAGATAACTAGATTTCTTTATTCCAGAACTCATCCTCAATTTTTTTTTCGAAAAAATATAGGGTGCGTTTGCTTAAGGTTAGAAAATGCCGAGCCAAATTAAACTGAGAGATTGATAAATATGTTTATAAAAATTTGATTCCCTAAATTTACTGAACCAAACCTTAAGCAAACACACCATGGAGCGACGGTACTTTATAAATTGTGTAGGCATATTTCTATCATCTCCGCATCTAATCCATCCTTAAATTTTTATTCTTAAAAAAATCTAAAGTGACATTTTCGTTTGCTTTCGACAAAAGTGGGCCCTCTAACGCGTTCGCATCATTGGATGATGGATAAAGACTAACGTCAGACCCTCTGCGTCACCATTGATGAATTTTCTATTGTAGAAAAAAGATGCATTAAATTACTCCTACATACGGTACGATGGAATCTCGCCCTCCCCTTCCACTCTCTCACTCACTCCAGTACAGAACTTGAACAATCATTGACTTGAAATACCTTCAATTTCTCAGTCAGAGAAGTTGTATCTGTGTTTGTTCTTCATCGATCGTTCATGAATGGATACTTGAAAAAGCTTCAGTGTGATTAGTCAACTAGTTTCAAGTTTCATCTCTTCGTTTTCTCGGTAACTCTTTCTCTCCTCAAATTCCATGCCGTTTCGGGAATGGGAAATTCATAAAATTAAATGAAGTATTAAGTGCATGAATTTTGTCGCGTTTACTGTGACATTTTTTAACCTACTTCGTGGCTGGAAAGAGAGAGCAACATTGTTTTTTTAGCAAGCTTTTAGTGAATTTATCCCTCTGCTATCTTACGTAGTGTATGAATAATTTATGAGGAAACTGAATTTTGATTCCTCCGATTGTATTTATAAGCGAATAGTTTGGTTTTTAGGAACAACTTCCTTTTACCGGACGACTGGGTAGGTAAGAATTACTCCATTTCTGGATATGGCTATTGAATCTTGAGTCAAGTTCCAGAGATATCAAATATGCCTTGTGTAAATGAACCTAGTGATCACATTATTAGATTTTTGTCTTTTTCTTTTTCACCTGTGTTAGGCATAGATTTGTGATGAAATAAATGATCTAAATGGTGACGTAGAACGTTTTACGATTTCATTTGTTTTTTTACCTAGTTTATAATTTACCATATGAATATTATCTTCAAGTTTTGTGTTATGAGAGTCAGTTCATTACAAGCATAAAAATGAGCATATGACTGAGGCTTGTAGTTTACAGAAGACTAAGTGATGCCTAAGTGTTGAGCTGAATTAAATAATCTCGTCCCAACGTTTAACAAGAATTGCTTCCCATGAAATGTTAGGATCTAGACTTGTATCTCTGCCTCTGTGTTGAGCTGAAGGGATGGATCATGTGGCCTTCTTTTTTGAACGAAATGGCTTAAGTAGCACAATTTTTCTGGTTGAAGATCGTTTGTCGTGAAGATTATTTGTTTATTTTTAATCTTGTTCTGTGGAAGTTGGAAGATGTTTCTTGAATATTTCATCCGAAAAAATGTCCTGATTTTGAGCTATGCTAGCAGTATAGTTTTGATCCCTTTTACCTCGTTTTTCCCTTTTCTCTTCTTAATACTAGTGGAAGTCCTCACTAATCTCTCTCTCTCTCTCCGAAGATGCTTTATTAATCTTACAGGGTAGATGATACACTCTAGGGAATGTAGTACCTCCGTTTGATTACTGATTCATACTCCTGATTAAACTGCAGTTACATCTGGTCCAATGGGAAAGACTATTCAGGTGTCAGGCTTCCCTTACCTCATTGCAGGTGATGCAGTCGCAAAGTTTTTGGAGCAGTACACAGGCCAAGGATCTGTCGTTGCTTTAGAAGTAAAACAATTGAAACGGGGTACAAGAGCATACGCTAGAGTTCAATTCACTGATATCCAACATGCAGATAGGATTATTAAAATGGCAAATGATGGCCTGTACTATGGGAGATCTTATTTGAAGGCTTGGCCGTGGGACGGTGACATAATACATAACCCTCGATCATTTGTGCATGAAATGGAGGGCTTTGCTTTGAATTTCGGATGTCAGACGTCAGAAGAGAAATTCTCGGTGCTGTGGAGGGCGGTGAATGTTTCTGTTAAGTTTGGAACTGGGCTGAAGAAAATGAACTTCTTTTTGCATCATAATTCGAATGATTACAGGCTTCAGCTCTCCTACGAAAATATATGGCAGATTGTGCTATATAATGCACGTGATACAATGGCAAAGATTCTTCTCATTCAGGTTCTGTTAAAGTATTTTAAACATGATTTATTACCTTAGAGCTTTATCCAGAACCATTTCCTTATTTACAGTTTATTTGTTGTAACAATATCGTTGTGTTATGCCACGTCTTCATTAAAATTAAAACTGATGTTTTGCTGTTATCCTTTAGTTATTTGGGGCAGCTCGCATATACAAGAAGCTCAGTGAATCCATTTATTGCTATTTTAAGCAAACTCCAGATGATCAGTGGGTTAGAACGACAGACTTCACTCCATCATGTATCGGACAATCTTCTGGTCTGTGCATCCAGCTTCCATTTGGCATGAAACTTCCCAATTTCAAAGCCAATTTTGCGTACTACAAGGAAAGTGCGAACACACTAATTTTGGAGAATGGAGTCCCATTTGCTGAAGACCTACCTCTAGTTCCGATTGTGCGACCTCCACATGGACATGAACTGCCGTTTGGAATACTGTTCAAGGTTTGTAGTTTGGTACAGACTGGATGTCTCCCTGGGCCGAAGCTAGACGCAAATTTCTTTGAGTTGGTCAATCCACGAAGGTATGATTTGAGATACATAGAGCATGCACTCGAGAAGCTTTACTATTTAAAGGATTGCTGCTATGATCCTACGGCATGGCTTAAAGTGCAGTATAACAATTATCGAACATTCAGAGAGCAGCCAAAACTTCCTACTATTTGTTTAGATGAGGGTCTGGTATATGTTCGCAGGGTTCAAGTAACTCCAACCAAAGTGTATTTCTCCGGTCCTGAAGTAAACGTGTCAAACCGTGTGTTACGCCACTTCAGCGACCACATTGATAACTTTCTTCGTGTTTCTTTTGTTGATGAGGAGTGGGACAAAATGTATTCCACTGATTTAGTGCCAAGGGTAGCTGCAGGGTTCGAGAATAGAAGAACAAAGCTATACGAGAGAATACTTTCGACACTGAGGAATGGCATAAAAATTGGGAATAAGAAGTTCGATTTTCTTGCATTTTCTTCGAGCCAATTACGGGAAAATTCTCTCTGGATGTTTGCTCCAACCTCTGATCTAAATGCCGAAGTTATTAGACAATGGATGGGCAACTTCAGCGACATAAGAAATGTGGCGAAATATGCTGCGAGGCTTGGCCAATCATTTGGTTCATCCAAAGAAACACTAAGTGTTGCTGAGAATGAGGTAGAAAAAATCGAAGATGTGACTTTGATTGGCACCAAATATATCTTTTCAGATGGGATCGGGAAGATATCAGCTGACTTTGCTCGGAGAGTTGCTGTAAAATGTGGTGTTAAAGGTTCTATCCCATCAGCTTTTCAGATAAGGTATGGTGGCTACAAAGGAGTTGTTGCAATTGATCCCACTTCGTCAAAGAAGTTGTCTTTGAGACCAAGCATGTTAAAGTACAAGTCAGACAACATAAAACTTGATGTTCTTGGATGGAGCAAGTATCAGCCATGTTTCTTAAATCGTCAAATCATTACACTTCTATCTACCCTAGGGGTTAGGGATCATGCCTTTGAGAAGAAGCAAAGAGAAGCAGTAGCTCAGCTGGACGGTATTTTAGTCGATCCCCTAAAAGCCGAGGAGGCTCTGGATTTGATGTCTCCTGGAGAGTACACTAACATTCTGAAGGAAATGTTAAACTGTGGCTACAAGCCTGATGCGGAACCATTTCTTTCGATGATGCTGCAAACTTTTCGCGCATCAAAGTTACTTGATTTGCGGGTGAAAGCAAGAATCTTTGTCCCAAAAGCTCGGCAAATGATGGGATGCCTTGATGAAACTGGCAGTTTAGAATATGGACAGGTGTTTGTGCAATTTTCTGGTGCTGGAAGAAGAAGGTTCTATGAGGAATCCATGATGGTTAACGACTATATGTCAAGCAACTGTAATTATCTTCTTAAGGGGAAAGTGGCTGTGGCCAAAAACCCCTGCTTGCACCCTGGTGATGTTCGTGTTTTAAGAGCCATTGATGTCCCTGCATTGCATCACATGGTTGACTGTGTTGTCTTCCCGAAAAAAGGGAGCAGGTAAACTGACTTGTTCCTAGATTCTAAGTTTAGGCCAATGTAAAGTGAATTTCTTTGGTGTCATCTTAGTGTATTATGTATTTATGTTCATGTGATAACAGGCCCCATCCAAATGAATGTTCTGGGAGTGATTTAGATGGAGACATATACTTCGTCTGTTGGGACCCTGAGTTGATTCCACCAAAACAATTCCCACCGATGAATTACGACCCTGCTCCAAACACAACACTCGACCATGATGTGACCATCGAGGTATGGTTCACGTTCTTTTTAATTTTCCAAAATGCATAATAATTACGAAAGAAAAGTTGAGATTTAGTCATCACAGAATGACCTGTTGAGAAAATTTCCGCTTATGTCATCATTGTTTCTTGCTTCTCTGGCTTCCATTTTGCAAGCAGATAATATTTAAAGTTGAACAAAACATTCATATTTACAGTATTGTTTTCTACAAAAAGTGGAAAAATAGTCTAATATGATTTTGAGTTTTAAAACTTGATGATGCCTTTTGCTGAAATTGTCCATTACATTCGTGAACTACAGAAATTATTTGTCAAATTTCAATATATTTGACTATTTTTAGAATGTCAATATGATAAATTAGTTGTCAAAGGTCAATATATCACTATACTTTAGATTTTTTTATCTGCTTTAATACTAATGTTAGTATTCATTGTGAAAACTATAATTTTGGTTTAGATTGATAAGCATTTCAAGTTTCTTTGATAGAATAACATTTAAAAAAGAAAGGCACATTGTTCAGTACTAATATAAAATTTATCATTTCAAATAATATTTATCTTTAAAACTCATTGCAAATGCTTTGCCAGCAAATTTTGTTGTCCCACTTCAACTGCATTTGTATCCACAGGAAGTCGAAGAATACTTCACGAATTACATTGTGAACGACACCTTAGGAATCATCGCCAATGCGCACACTGTGTTTGCTGACAGGGAGGAAAAAATGGCATCAAGTGAGAACTGCTTAGAGCTGGCTAAGCGCTTCTCCATAGCAGTCGACTTCCCCAAAACGGGTGTCCCTGCAGAAATCTCTTCTGATTTACGCGTTAAAGAATACCCCGATTTCATGGAAAAGCCCGACAAGCCAACCTACATATCTGAACGTGTAATCGGGAAGCTTTTCAGGGAGGTGAAAGATATATCCCCTTCCACAGTCTCTTTCCGATCCTTCACAAAAGAAGTTGCACGAAGATCATATGACATGGATTTGGAAGTCGATGGATTCGAAGACTACATAAACGAGGCCTTTGAATACAAAACCGACTACGATTACAAGTTGGGCAACATGATGGAGTACTACGGGATAAAAACCGAGGGTGAGATACTGAGTGGTAGCATCATGAGGATGTCCAAGACATTTGACCGGAGAAAAGATGCAGAGGCGATTGGGGCAGCTGTAAGGTCGTTGAGGAATGAAGCTAGATCCTGGTTCAAGAGAGGAAGCGATTCGGACGATGTTTATGCGAAGGCTTCGGCTTGGTATCACGTGACTTATCATCCTGATTACTGGGGTTTCTATAATAAGGGGCTGAAGAGGGATCATTACATCAGTTTCCCTTGGTGTGTTTATGACAAGCTTGTCCACATTAAGAAGAATCGTTCAAGAAGAGCTGCTGACGTTTCGTCGCTTACCGGTCAGTTCAGACGGGTTATGCTGGTGTGATGGTAACTGTTTGTGGCCCAGAAAGTGATTCTTCTTGTAAATAAACAATTGTAAATATGATTGCGAGTCTAGGTCCGCACGTGCGTGCGTGTGTGTGAGAAGCTTGCCTTGCCTTGGCTGTGATTAGTTTGTGGGAGCTGGGTTGTACATACAAGAGAACTATTTGTCATCGTGTTTGGAACTATCCTATTTATGGGCAGTGTTTTGTGTTGGTTTATTTTAAGCAAATTTTTGCTTTTGGCTCGAGTTCCGCTAAAAATGAGTGTTTACATTCTTCAGCTTCTGCTGAAATTAAGCATTTTTAAGTTAAAATTTTGAAGCAGGGGATATAGGGGGTGTTTGCAAATGTTTAAAACAGGTACTTTTGAACTTTTACCTTAAAAGAAGCTAAAGAGTTTTTACTAATCACAATTCACAACTTCTGCTTAAATTTAATCTAGTTTGG
This sequence comes from Ajuga chamaepitys, assembly GCA_958295605.1. NCBI lineage: Eukaryota > Viridiplantae > Streptophyta > Magnoliopsida > Lamiales > Lamiaceae > Ajuga > Ajuga chamaepitys. The sequence goes on from OY282508.1 coordinate 2,960,624, forward strand.
ACCAAAAGCTACAAACTAGGGGGCGTTCAATTGCTTCTATTTTTTTATTAAAGCAGGTGATTCTAAAATGCAACGATTTTTAACTTGCAGCTGTTTAAAACCACTTATTTTTATCACTTCTACAAAAGTAGAAGTCATGCAAACACCGCCAAAAACCCCGATACTGCTTCAAGGTGTTTCTTCGTAAAAAATTCGGAAAACATTAATCATTTGGCACACTATATGAGTTTACTACAATTACTTTTTCTTCAAACACTATCCACTTTGGATTTAAGTTAATTTTCAACAATTTCTAATTGTAATGACTTCCTCAAAAGTAATCGCAAACACTCCTATAGTTCCATGGTCAAAACTCTTCCAAGTTGTATAGATACAATTGAAGGGTGGTAATAATGCAGAGACAATCAATGGAACAACAAATATAGACCAGACAATTCAACAATTGTAGACACTCAAAAGCTTTTCATTGATTTGTTCTTCAAACTTTAGATGCAGTTAGTCATCAAAATTTCAAGAAACTTGTGTGTGAATCTTCTAGACTAACATTTTTCACTGATAATCTTCACATTCCACCTACTAAAACCTACTCACATCACTAACTTGTACTAGTAACTGGTATAAAATTTAACCAGCTTAGTCATAGCATACGGTATCTTAAACCTAGCTTCCTTCTGCTTACGGTTCAACGGCTTTCCCTTCACCAGAGGGTCTCGATTTTCCCTCACATTTGCTAGCTTCCAAACACAGCATTCCGATTCCATTTCAATAGAGTCCAGCAAGTACACTCCCGTTTTTTCTTGGCTTTTGCCACCTGTATCTTCCGAGTAGGTGACTACCATCGGCTTGTCTTTGAACCTCAACAAGTCATCCGGTACTTTAAGTAGCCGGTCTGCACTCGGACTTGATACCTTCATAAGAATATAAGATGTTTGCTTCACTAAAATGAAAATCTAAATTGAAATGCATTAAGAGTGCATAAATCTTCATATAACAGAGCCAGTGTAATATTGTTACGTCTATAGCTAAATTATCTGGGAGTTCTCCACTTGCACCAAGTTCATCCAATTTCTTCCTATATTCGAGATGGAAAGATTCAATCTCCTCAACGCTAGGACACCCGTATCTGTTTTAAGACAGACAACAACAGAAAATAGTCATCATCAATGCCACATTTCATGTGTGAAATATTTGTAATAAGGATTGAATTCAATCTCGATTCAGGAAATGTGCGTCTAAGAGTGACCGGACAAAAGGCATACTCATGTGAAAGTTTATCCAGTCTAACATAAACATAGCCTCTGGGAGAAGCTTTGAATGCATAGAGCTCTATCTCTTCACCAAACTCTTGCAGTACTTCACGGGCAATTGTTAATGCTTTTTGACCCCACCTGCAGTTTTCCAGGACAATTCCGCCACCATCTCCTCCATCTCCAATCTACACGTTTTGATAATGTTGAATAAGAGCTAATTTTGCGTTTTGTGCAGCAAAATAAATAACAAGCATGAAACCACACCTCAGGTTCAGCTTCATCCTCTTCATCCTCCCAGGTAACAATCGGTTCTTCTTCTCCATTAGATTCATCTGAATCTTTACACATATAACATACAAGCGACGAAAAATGACATTAAAATTTGACTATTGAAAAAGCACGGCGTAATATATATAGCATAAGATAGCAGTCTAGTACTACATTAGCAACCATACAACTAAAATACATAGGCGTAAACCTCAATTTCTACTTACAATCCTCAGGTTCAGCTTCATCCTCTTCATCCTCCCAGGGAACCATCAGTTCTTCTTCTCCACTAGAATCATCTGAATCTTAACACATAACACACAAGCGATGAAAAATGACGTTAAAATTTGACTACTGAAAAAGCACGGCGTAATATATATAGCATAAGATAGCAGTCTAGTACTACATTAGCAACCATACAACTAACATACATGGGCGTAAACCTCAATTTCTACTTACAATCCTCTGTTCTGTTACTGCATATTTAGCTTTGGCTATAACAATACAAGAACTATTATAAGTTCCGAACTACAGAGGGACAAAGGATTCAAATTCTTTCCCTCTCCTACTTCACGATTTGGTTTTAACATCAATACAATTATTTTAAAACATAACTCCCTCAATTATTGCACAAAGGCAACCCGGTTTGCCATTACAAGTTCATAATGCAAAGCTCAAATGAATGACTTGTTCTATTTCAGTCTATTCCACTACAATAAATTACTCGAAATTTTAAGACAATTTTAGGATTCATAGCTGGATCATAATTAATGATTTTGAATTCATGAATTCATGGTTCATGTTAAAATTTAGAATCTAATGTTTAGGCTTTATAATTAGGCTATTTTTTTATCCCATGGCTCATGAATTCATGGTTAATATTTCAGAAATTCAGGATTAATCGTTCATGATTCAGGGTTCTTGATTCATGATGAGTGCTTCTAACGTAAGTGAAACAGAGGATTTGATCCATACAAAGCTAATCTTAGAACAAACCGTGAAGACAAATATCAAACACATGGTGCGCACTAAAAGTGGAGAGAGAGAGAGAGGTTACCATCACCTGACTCCTGGCGGATTCCATCATTAACAGAAGGAGTATGCACCTGGCGAAAAGCGGCAATAGAAGTAAAACGTGAGGCGGCTTTCGGAAAATTGCAGCTGGATTTGAAGCCATAAACAATGCCGTGAAAATCCGGTTTAGGGAACGTCGGAAATGGAAGATGTTGAATGTGAGAGGAAAGAGACGAAGAGAAACAAGTTTTTCTTAAACCACTGTACTGCAAGGAGCTGTATATTCTACCATAAACTGAATTTCTCATGTTTTCTTGGTGATTACAGTTGGGCAAATTCTTCCAATTTCTACAACTTTGTTCCGGTGGGAAAACAGTGAAGCGAGCTTACAGCCATAAACCCTTCCCACAAGGTCTGAAACTCAGGGAGTCTGTAATTTAGGGCACAATTGTTAGTTTTAATTTTCTTTTGAATCAGTTTTATTGCATCAAATTCCCCCGTGTTTTTGAAATATTACATAAAATTTTATTGTGCTTTTAGAATTGTGCGAAATTCTCGCATAGTTAAATAAATTATGCGCGAAATTTCTAATTTTGTTAAAGATAACGTATGTGTGTGACACCGTGTTTGTTGCAATGATGATTCAACTTTTCTTAGTTTTTAGGTGATAATTGATTTAGCTCTATTAAAGTGTCATTTTATTTTTTAATGGTAAATATAGTGCAAATTAAAAATAAATGTAGCTCAAGTTTAAAAAACACCTAGGGTCCGTTTGTTTAAGACTGGGGAGTGTTGGTCAAATCTGATTGAGGAAGTTAATGAGTATGCTTTATTAAAATTCGGTCCTCTAAATTTACTGAGTCAAGTCTTAAGCAAACAGATCCCTAAAAAATAATTAAAATGACACTTTGGTATAGTTAAATTAGAGGAACAAAGATAACTTACCACAAAAAAATAATAATAAATAATTAAACCATCGTTGCATCAAAACTTATTCAATATTAAAATATACTAGAAAATACCAATGGATCATCTTGCCGTTTGTCCACGGTAGGATAACATTTTTTTATGTCGATAAATCGAATCACAATGCCGAAACCTTAAAAAAGATCTGTCGTTATATGAATCCTAGAGTACAACGTTGGATGCTTATTCCCTACCCATACAATCTATTAAGATTTCGAACAAGCTTGTTCCCGACCCATTAATGGTGAAATCATGGGAAGAAGATTTCTGGTTCGTAACTTAAGTGTTGAACGCAGTACTTGGCATGCACCTTATGCTTAGAAAGTTTTTCTTTTCTTGGTCGCGTGCCCTTCCACTCGTCGTCACCGTCGTGGTCGACCAGTTCTTCCGCTTCGTGGGGTTTTCACCAACCTACCGCCACCCGAACTATTTCACGACTGTACGCAAAATGTTGTTGGCCTCCCTCTGCTTAGAAGTTGTCTTCGTTTCGCTTTCTGAGTGGATCTTCACTTCCATTGGGTACTAACTCATACACAAATAGCTTCTTCTTCATCGTCAGGGCTAGTTTAGTCGAGTCGAACGTACTGTTATTCGAGTCCGTTATATTTTAGTCGGGAAAAATTTATTTTTAGTCATGTATGTCAGAGTTTGTCTAAAAAGGTTTGTATGTTTCGAAATTTTAATTTTAATTCATATATTTTGAAGAATGTTCAATTTAAGGACACCAGACGCTGACTGTCAATAATTGTTCCGCGTGTGAACTAGTAAATTGGGGGTTTCTCAGTTAAATAGTTAATGGCAGTTATGGAGCCAGATATATATGCAATTCATTAAATAAACTCAAAACGACGAGTTATTTCTCTCCAAGAAGTTTAACGTTAATGTGGATTTAGATTGTGTATTTTTTTAATTGGTGTGGTGATTTAATTACTTGGCATGTACACCTGAATTCATAACTGTCACGTTGGTTTGTTTACCCAAAGTCCCCAATTTATTGGGCCACTAACACATATTCTAGCATAATTAGTGATCCCCGACATCTGGTATCCTCAAATTGATCATTTTTCAATATATAGTGGACTAAAACTGAAATTTCAAAACATACAAGATTTCTCTAGACAAATCCTAACATATATGACTACACATAATTTTTTCCCTATTTTGGTCAGTTGTATTTTTGGTCTCTTCAGGTCATGTTTATGTAATTTTTAGTTATTTAATTTTTAATTTTTTGCGATTTGAGAACTTTTTTAGTCGAAAATTTGGCCTCGTCGAAAATAGCACATGCATATCATGTGTGCATTAAATTTTATTATCTTTTCTTTTGTGATATGTGGCAAAATGACAGATTTTTTTTAAAAAAAACACTTAAAATTAAATAAAATTCTTTTTCTTACAAGTTTGTGCAATTTTTCGGCGAGGGCCAAAATTTTCAGATGAAAAACTTCTCAAATCGCAAAAAAATAAAAAAATTAAAGATCTAAAGTTATAAAAAGAAATCGAAAAGAACAAAAAGTGCGACTCAAAACATACATAACTAAGATTGAATTATCTTCGTTTTTTTGCTAATTCATCTTAATTAGGTACCGATGGGTGGCCCTGTTTGCGTGGCTAGCTTATGGTATTCCAACTTTGTGGGCTACTCTTAGGCGACCCTGTCACATCCCGCAGTATTATGAGGATCCTTCTTATAGACCTTTCTTGGATATTAGTGGATTCGCGTTGTGGGGGTTCTGGCACGGGGATGATGGTTATGTGAGTCAGGTGATGGTTGGATTCATTTTGTTTGGATTGAGTACAGAATTGACTGTGTATCATATGTATATGGAGGCAGATAGAATTACGTGCAACCGGGAGTACTTTCAATGGCTAGTGGACGGGATACGAAGAGGCACAGTCGGCGGGAGTGAGATGTTGGCGGACGTGCTAATCGCCAAGGGATTTGTACCGACGCTGCAGGAATATGGAGAGACCTAAGACTCCGTATTATGGGGAATAACAAAATTACTGAAGGAACGAACTCTTATATATGTAAGGATAAATAAATTTGGAAGTTCAAGGGAAGCGACCGCCTCCTGCATCCCCCCGAAGTCCATCTCTGGGGCAGGATCGCGTTTCTACTATGTAATCTTCCTCTGGAATCGTGTTTCTTTAAGATGATTGATTAAACTTGGGACAAATTCTTGCAATTTCTACAACTTTGTCCGGGTGAAAAACAGTGAAACGAGCTTAAAACCATAAACCCTTCCCTCAAGCTCCCGGTCCTTAAGTTCTGTGAAACTCCCGAGTTTCTGTAAGACCATTTTTATCGACAACCTTCTACAATCTAATTTATTAATAAAATATTTAGTCATCTCTTATTTATATACACAACCCACTCAACAATTCAACTCAACATTTTTATATTTGATCAACGGTCTAACCCAATAAAACCCAACAATTTAATAAATATTAATTTCTTTCATCCACATGCACAACCTATTTCCCAATCAAGCCAGTATTGAGCTACTATTTAATAATTGCATATTATTTTGGGAATATTTTTTAATATATTTGAAAGAAAGAAACTTATATTTAATTCCGCAATTACAATAAGAGAATAAAGTTTCAAATTTTAATTCAAAATATGTTAACATTAGGCTCTACTTGTAGAGGAAAGAAAAATTAGGAATTTTTATAATTTATCTAAAAGTAAAAATTATGTCATTTATTTATTATCTAATATATTTCTAATAAATAATTTAATATAACCATTTAAAATTGGACATGTGGTGGTTTATGAATTATGAGGCAGTTGTTCAATTAAATTTCATTCTTATATTTTTTCTTTAATTTTTTTGTCCTTTGCCGATGACATGAAAGAGGGTCAACGATAAAGATGGTCTAAATTATGGCACAAATTTAATTTTAATTTTCTTTTGAATCTTACTTGTTTAGGGCACAATTGTTAGTTTTAATTAATTAACTAATACTACCTCCGTCCCACTTTAACTTTCCTACTTTCTTTTTCGGTTTGTCCCAACTTAACTTTCCAGCCCATAAATGACAAATTTCTCTCACAATCTCCACCCTCAAAACCTTCACCCTCAATCTTCACCTTTAAAAAAGTCAAAGATCCCACAAAATCTGCTTTTTATTAACCTCCGTGTCCGGTCAAAGTAGGAAACTTAAGTCGGGACGGAGGGAGTACATGACCTGTTTAGTTTTAATTTTCTTTTGAATCAGTTTTCTTTTGTAGTCTGATTGGATTTGGTGACATATTATATTGGTTCAAATTATTCGGTGCAAGCTCGCTCAACATTTTAGCTTGATCGGGCCGCTAAATTATTTGTCTGAAATACCATCGTGCCTAACAAGCTCAATTTAATGGGTCAAAAGTTCGACGAATCGTAGACCGGCCAAATTTTGATGAGTCAAAAGTTTGACTTTACTCACTAAATTTTGGCCCAATAATTTTTTTTATTTTTTTCTGGCACAATCCAGTCCAGACTAATATATATAATGTTGGCCTGATAGATTGAGTTCATAACTAAAAGATCGCAATGGTCCATTTTGCCATTTAGGAAAAAAGTCATAATTGATCCCATAATTCTCCACTTTTATGAATTTGATCCTATAATATGTTATCTTTTTAATTTAATCCCGTAATCCAATAAACTGCTCAATTTCAACCTAATTTTCGTCGAAAATTGATTAATTGACTGAAAATAATAATATGTCCATGATTATTAAAATTGGGGGAATATCTAAATGATATAACATATTCTTATGTGTAATTATTTTGTATTGACTTTTAAAAGAAAATTACACATCATCACTTAAATTACCACTCAGCCAAAAAAAAAAAACTCTTTCCCCTGAATTTCCTCCGCCAATTCGCGGAATAGAATACAACGCGCCACCGTCGGCACCGCCCTCTGTGACGGCCACTATGATCACCATTCCCTCCGCGCATCTGCGCTTCGCTAGTTTGGTGACGGCAGGGATTTTAAGTATAGATGAAAATTGAGAAACTGAAGACATGATCTTTTCATAAATATCATAAATATGAGAACAGTGATGAGTTGAGCAAACGATTAGGTGATCAATTATGATTTTTGTCCGACATCTTTTATGTCGATAAATCTAATGACAATGCCAAAACATTAAAACAAATGAATCCTAGGATACAACGTTGGATGCTTATCCACTTTTTTATTAAAGCTTCGAACAAGCTTGTCCCCGACCCCGACCCATTAATGGAGAAATCATGGGAGGAAGATATCTGGTTTGTAACTTCAGTGTTGAATGCAGTACTTGGCATGCACCTTATGTTCAGAAAGTTTTTCTTTTCTTGGTCGCCTGCAATTCCACTCGTCGGCGCCGTCGTCGTCGACCAGTACTTCCGCCTCATGGTGTTCACAAACGGCCACCGCCACCGCAACTATTTCACGACCAAACCCCAAATGTTGGTCTGCCTCTGCTTAGAAGTCGCCGTCGTTTTGCTTTCCGAGTGGATCTTCACTTCCATGGGGTACTCATTCATACACGTAGTTTTCTATTCACTCATGTTTAGAGATCTTACCATATTTTGACATATCAACTGAAGAGTATATTTCCTCTGTCCCGGCTTTATCTTGTACAATGGTCGGCACAGTTATTAAAAAAAGTTAATTTTTTATTATTTGTTGACTTTTCAAAGATGGATTGAGGGTGGAGATTATATATGTTATAACTTTCATTCTTAAGACTGTGCAAGATAAGATAAGGTGGGACGACCGTTTAAGAAAAGTATACAAGATAAGGTGGGACGGAGGGAGTACTAACTTGTTCTTGCAGCGAGTAGAAAATTAAACTATTAATTCATCTATAGAGAATTTGATTTATTATCTGGGATGACAAAATTAGCGCAGTTCGATCCCGACATTTTAAATTGGTTGGGCTATATGAATATAGGTTCGAAATACTATCAAACACTATTCGATAGGACAAAAGTTCGACGGACTGCAGGTCGACCCTGAAATTTATAGTAATATAGAGGTGACAATTCGGGTATTCCGGCTCAGTCCATCACGCCAACACCATATATTGGGTTGGTTCGAGCTAGCCCAGAATTTCATCAAACTAAAAATTCCTTAAATATACTAAGATTTTCGAGTCAAGCATATTGAAATACTTCGGTCCTACATACATATGACCTAATCCATCTAAAATATCGAGCGATCGGATCGATTTTGCCAGCTCTAAGTATATAGTAGGGAGATCGACGTCCGAGGTTTGATCACTTAATAAAATTTTGGGTCACCCCAACCCAGCATATAATGTTGACTAGACGAGTTGGATTACCACCTCTAGTTATTACCACTTAATAGTCTTGTGCCTTTTTCTACTAATTCGTCTTCTCTAGGTACCGATGGATGGCCCTGCTCGCGTGGCTAGCTTTTAGTATCCCTGACTTGTGGATCAACCTCACGCAACCGTGTCACCTCCCACAGATATATCCAGATGGCCATGCTTACAGAGGTTTCTTAAATATTAGTGGATTTGTGTTGTGGGGGTTTTGGCACGGGGACGATGGTTATATAAGCCAGGTTGTAGTTGGATTTATCTTGTTGGGATTCAGTTCTGATTTGTCTGTGCATCATATGTACATGGAGGCAGATAGAATTATGTACAATCCAGAGTACCGTGAATGGTTACTGCACGAGATCGGGAGATGCGCCATCCCCCGAGGTCGGATGTTGGTTGACTTGTTCACGGCCAGAGGTGAATATATACCGATGCCGGAAGATTATGGACGGATTTAAGATTTTATCTTAAGGGGGACAAATTCTTATATATTTTAGAGTATTAATAAAAAAATATTATATGTAAAAGAAAAAAAAATAGAAGCTCAAAGGAGGCGATCGCTTCCTAGCGTCCCCCCTAAATTCATTCATAGGCGGGATCATTTTCCTACTATGTAATCTTCATCCGAAACCGTTAGGTCCTTTGGATAAAAGAAAAGTTTTCTAATAACAAATATATGTGTTCTTTCTCATCATAAGATCATTATTTTAATTGATGTTTCACTAAACGTCCGTTTACTTAAGACTTGGAATGTTGGACAAAATTTGATTAAGGGAGTTAATGAGTATGCGGATTTTTAAATTTGCTGAGTCCAATTTTAAACAAACGAACCCTAATTATTTCATCTTGTCTCACATTATCTTTAATACATAACATGTACTACCTCCGTCCCTCTCTAACTTTTCTATTTTCTTTTTTTGTTTGTCCCAACTTAATTTTTCAGCCCATAAATGGTAAACTTCTCTCACAATCTCCACCCTCAAAATCTTCACCATCAATCCCTACCTTTAAAAAAGTCAAAGATTCCACAAAATCTATTTTTTCTTAACCTCCGTGCCCGGTCAAAGTAGGGAACTTAAGCCGAGACGGAGGGAGTATTAATTAGTTACATAACTCAATATATGTGCGCTTAATAAATATTATGAAATTCCCCTTTAATACTAAAGGAGAGACGCTCCTCTTTTAGCGCTGCCACATGTCATCTTCTCAGAGCCTTTTTGTGAAAAACACGCGTCATGCTCACAACACATGGTAATTTCATTTTCGTTTGGTTAAACCTTATAATTTGCTTATTACTATGTCTTTTTTTTTTTTTTTCATTTTCTAACGAATTTAGAAACAAAGAAAAAAATATTCCTCGTCCTCATAAAATGACTCAAATTTGGATCTCTAAAACACGCGCCAATGATCAATAAATAACCAATTGTACATACAACTTTTTGTTTATTCTGTCCTCTTTTTCTGTTTTTATGCAAACTTTTGTTTTTTAATACTCATATTTAGTTCCAAATTGTAAAAAATCTCAAAATTTTAAACAAAAAAATTTCAATTTAAAAAAATACAAAAATACAACATAATATGACAATATATCATATATTTATCTAAAAAATATATAAATAAATAATGATGTATTATTTAATACATAAAAATTATATATACTAACATTTCATTTTTTTATTAAAAAAAATATTATTTTAATTGTCATGGAGTCAGTGCTCTATCAGTAAAACTGTACCACGAAGAGCCTGAATTGTGCCTATCACATGCAAGTCACGTGCATATTAGGTCCAACTGCGATGGTCAACACAAATATGTCTCTATGCCAGTGACCGAAAACAATCTCTACATACATGATATTTGATTTCATACTCCAACATTTCATTTCTACCCTAATTTTGCGGGAACGGCAACGAAAATTGCCAAGCCTACATGTATTGTTATTAACAAGAGACAATTTCAAACGAGGATTACATAGTAGAACGTTGATGCTGCCTAAATAAAGGCGGCATCGGAATACATTCACCTCTGGCCGTGAACAAGTCCGCCAACATCTGACTCCCATCGATGGCGCCTCTCCGAATCTCGTGCACTAGCCAATGACGGTACTCTGGGTTGCACATAATCCTTTCTGCTTCCATGTACACATGGTACACGGCTAAATCCGAACTCAATCCCATCAAGTTGCATCCAATTGCAATCTGGCTCACATAGCTATTGTCCCCGTACCAAAATCCCCATACCGCAAATCCACTAATATTTAAGAAAGGTTTGTAAAAGAAACCCACCGGATAAATCTGCGGAATGTGACATGGCCGTCTGAGAGCAGCCCACAAAGTTGGAATGCCATAAGCTAGCCACGCCAACAGGGCAATCCACCGATACCTTATAGTAGAAAAGGTATAAGATAATTTAGTGGTAATAAAGTAAATAAAGAAGTTAACTCTATACCTATTTAGGGTCCCTTAGTTGCAAATCATCAATGACAATGGTAATGGATATGAATGAGGAGTTAATCATACTATGGAATAATATGGGAGGAGTTGTTAATAAAATGGGGTAATGATTAATTTATTCATTATGTACCAAGCACCGTAAAGGGAATGAGTCATTATTCATTCTCATTCCCTACCTCTAAACCCCCCAAATCAAGCGGGTACAGATGCGGAAAATAATGAAAAATCAAAAGTTTTTGGCATTACCAATATATTATGGGAATTGAAATTTTTGTATTTCTATATGTAACTAGAATTTAAAAGTGTCAAAGAAATCGAATTTATGGTAACAATATGCGAATTGAAAATTTTACTTTTTTCGATATATATTGAAAATTCAAAATTTCGGCATTTTTGTATATACATAGAATTCAAAAAGTGTGAAAAAAAATTAAAATTTTAGTATTCCTATATATACTGAGAATTTAAAAGTATAAGAATTCAGAAATTTTCGTATTTCTGTATAGGGTCAATTGCAGCAACCCCTCGATCATTAGAAATTCCGCACGTGGTCTGCGCAGTGAAAAAACTTTGAGGGCATATTTTTGTCCAGATAACCTTTTTAGTATGCCAAAAGTGTATAATTTCTTCACACCATTTTTTTTCCTAACAATTCATTTGATTACAAATTGTTCTCCCCCAATATCTAGAATCTTCATTGTTGAAGATAAACAGATCCTCTACCTACTAAAAAGCATTTTCATGTGCGGAATTTCGACAAAAAATGATCGAAAAATAAGTTTGAAGGTTTATCAATCAAAGTCCATATAATTACCCAAAAAAATAAAAAAAATAATAATAATTTATAAATAAAAATGCTGATAATTTGATGGAGTTACTATTATAACCCTTCTATATACATCAGGCATCAAAAAGAATTCGGTAGAATTCTTCTGACCATATTCGAATTTCGATATACTAAAATTTCGTACCCAATGGAAGTGAAGATCCACTCAGAAAGTGAAAGGAAGATGAGTTCTAAGCCGAGGGAGGCCAACATTTTGTGTTTGGTTGTGAAATATTTGTCATGGCGGTAACTACTCACAAACCACGTGAGACGGAGGCATTGATCGACGACTATGGCTCCGACGATCGGAACTGCAGCCGACGTCCAAGATACGAGGAGCTTTCTGAGGATAAGGTGCGCGCCGAGTACTGAGTTCAAGATTGATGTTACAAGCCAGAAATCTTCTTCCCATGATTTCGCCATTTTTGAGGAGAAATGATGCAATTGCTTGTCCTACTGAGGATTAATAGAGTGTATGGAAGGGAATAAGTATCTAACGTTGTATCCTAGGATTCATATCACGGGACTATCTATCCTACATAAATCAATGTTTATTTTTTTGGTTTCTCAAAACGAGTCAATCCCACGTATTCGAGATTATGTGTACAATTTGAGACTATTGAGTTGATTATTGAACCCACCTACCCCTATAACTAATTTAGTCATTTAAATTAGGATTCCTGATACCTTGAACTGAGATTTGTTGGAAAAATAAAACACCCAAAGTAAATAGATCCCAAATGATCTTTTAATGTTTTTGCATAGTGACTAGTGGTTATGACGATGTTATCCTAGGAGAAAGACAAGTTCGTTGTGGTCAAACGGCAAAATGAAACAAGGATAGATTTTTTATTAACCTCCGTCCTTCTCAAGTTTACATATTTTCTTTATTGATACGTTTCACATCAATTTATACATTTTTAAAAATGAATTTTTTTTCATAATTTTGATTCTTTAAATTTTCATCATCAATCTCTACCTTTGAAAAGTTCAATCAAAACGAAAAAAATATTTTTTTCTGAATATCTGTGCAACCTTATATATGTGCAAACTCCCGTGGAACGGAGGGAGTAGTATATAAGATCACTTACTACATTTTTGTGTTTCATCTTTTCTTTTTTATTATATTGATGTATGTATTAGATGATGCAACTAATTAATGTGTTGAGTATTAAATTTAATGTAATCGAAGAAGAAACATTTAATGCTCAAAAAGAAAAAAAAAAAGAAAAAAAAGATGAAACATTTGGTGTAATAGAGGATCCCACCATGTTTTATAGCGACATTTTTCATGTAGAATACTCCATCTTAAATATATATAAGCAAATATTTATTTATTAGATATCCCAAATAAATAGTTCATAGTAGTAAGTATTTCTTTAGTTCATTTACTAATATACGCCTATTCATCTGTGTATGAAGAGGGTGTTTTTCCTAATTTTTTCTAAGTAATTTTTAGTTTTTAACTTGAAAAAAGTTATTACAAGTGTTTGTAAACTATATAGGTGTTTCTTTTTGCTTTAACTTTTGAAGAAGTGATATTGGAGTATTTGTAAATGCTTAAAATAAGTGATTTTGAGCTTTTAGCATAGCAGAAGTTGAAAAGAGTGTGTTGCAAATGACTGCTTTTGCTTAAATTTAAGCTAATTTGGGTCAAAAGCTGCAAGCTAAATATGTTACTTTTCTAAATCATTTAGTTTTATCACTTCTCCAAAAGTAGAAACAATTGCAAACACGGCTCTTAAAATCAAAGTATGTAGTGTTTGAGAATAAATTGATTTTGGTCAAATATAAAAGTTGTAGTGTTTGATATTTAAGCAATTTTTAGCTTATAAGTGAGAGAAAAAAACTTTTATTTATTTACCAAAATAGCAAGAAGTTGGAAAAAAATAATTATTTTATACTTTTAGCTTTTGTCTTGAAATCACTTTATTTAAAGCATAAATTATTTTTTCAAGCACTCCAGAATAATTTTTCTCAAGTTATAAATTAAAAACACTTAAAAAAGCATATTACAAAATTAATTATGTATTTATTTTTCTCAATATTTTTCTTAATCCTTGTAAAAAAAATCAATAAACTTATATACATATATATATATATATATATATATATATAGAACAGAGAAAGCATTTAGTACCTATAATGAAAGTAACTAAAAAACATTGCACTTCCTCTGTTTCAAAAAAATAGTCACATTTTAACTTACACACAGATTAAGAAAACATCTTTAATAGTATTGGAAATACAATATTTACCCATTATTTTTTTTATCATAACCTTATTTATTTTAGGATACATAGAGAGATTAATAATTCAATAAACTAAATGTGAACATTTTATAGAAATTATGGTAATGTAACTGTTATTTGAGACAATTAAAATAAAAAGTTGTGACTATTTTTTGGGAAGAGGAGTATTAACTATTAAGTGACTACAGATCTAGATGCTAAAAAAAAGTGACTATAAATCTACTCATAGACTTTTTGACTAAACATACCCAAACATAAACACACAATCTCTAATCGCTAAAGGCATAATTAGAGATCTCCAAACTAAAATTTTATCACTGTTCATAAATGTGTTTTCTGCATATATACACATCTTGCCCAGATGCCAGATTTACAACATCTCTCGAAGAAATCTTTTACAAACATGAATATGAAATAGGATCATTGTATCTCCTAAAAAAATCCATTTTGGTACGAGAGATGCAAACAAAAGTTATATCCACAAGCATCTGTCAAGAAAAAAATTAAAAAAATTGTAATAATTGGAATGAATGTATTCTATGTACATTGTTGAATGGATCAGTATTTTAAAAACAGAGGTTCTTCTGTTTTCTTCTGTTTCTGATGATCAGTTGCAGCAATAATCTCTCTATAACAATTCAAGAAGGTAACACTCTCATCCACCATGAAATACCCGATAAAAATCTGGTAAAACTTGTAAAACCGTTCACCAAAGGGGAAAAACCAGGTGAAAACAAAGAAAAAGCCCTGAAAAATGTGGACGACGATCATGGCGCGGAATAGGAGCTCGACGGGGAGTGGATGTATGAGGCTGTTAATCGCCGGTTTCTTCTTCGGATGGAGGTTTTTTAACCTAACATATTCGCGATGTAAATAGGTGCTGAAATAGCCGCCGTGGAAGACGGAGAGGTTGAGGAGGAAGGCGGCGGAGACGGCGAATTCCCAATTTAGGGAAATAATGAGGATTTGGGAGATTAGGGAAATGCAGAGGTCGAGGGCGATTGGCATGGCGACTTTGACGGAGAAGAAGAGGCGGTAGGCGATTATGAAGACGACGGCGGCGAACCAGGAGAGAGGGTAGTCGAGGAAACGGGTCATGAAGAGGACCGACCCGTTGGCGTTGGAGATTACGGCGAGGAGAAGCCAGAACTCCGTCAGCCATGGCTGGTGTTCGCAGCTTAATTCTGTCATTTCTCTCTCTCTTCGGAATTGATGAAAGAGAAAGGAGAAAAGGTTGACGAGATCGAGAAAAAGATTGTGGTGGTGAAATTTGGTTTTTGGTTTGGAGTGAAAATCGGTGAAATTTGATTCAAAACTGTAACAAACCTCCCTGTGTTAACCTCCGTACGACATATTATCATATCACCAGTTTTTTTTTCTTTTTTTATATTTTACTCGTTCCGTCTCACTTAAATTTGTATATTTTTCTTTTTAATTCGTCCCATTTAGGAGGTGTTTGCGATTGTTTTTTTCTAAGGGGGTATTTGCATTTGCTTTTTTTAAGTGATTTTCAGCTTATAGCTTGAGAAAAGCTATTTTGTAGTGTTTGCAAAGCCAACTTCTGCTTTAAAAGAAGTGCTTCCAATATAAAAGTTAAAAGCAGAAATTTAATGCTTTTCTCCACTCAATGGCATTTCTGTAAATAATATGATATTTTTAAAAGACATAAGTGATTTTATAGCAAACACTCCAACTTCTACTTTTATTGAAAATCACTTTTTTTGCAAACACTACCTACTTTTTACAGAATTGATTTTTATAGAATCTCTAATTTTAATCACTTTTTCAAAAGCAAAAGCAATCGCAAACACCCCCTAAGTGATTTTGAGTTTATACCTTGAAAAAAGTTATTGTGTAGTGTTTGCAAAGCCAACTTCTACTTTAGAAAAAGTGCTTCCAGTGTAAAAGCTAAAAGCTGAAATTTAATGTTTTTCTCCACTCAATGGCAATTCTGTAAATAATATGATGTTTTTTCAAAAGGCATAAGTGATTCTATAGCAAACACTCCAACTTCTACTTTTATTGAAAATTACTTTTTTTTACAAACACTACCTACTTTTTATAGAAGTGATTTTTATAAAATCTCTAATTTTAATCACTTTTTCAAAAACAAAAGTGTTTGTGAATGTTTTTGAAAAAGTGATTTAAATTAGAGATTTTATAAAAATCACTTCTGTAAAAAGTAGGTAGTGTCGCAAAAAAAAACTGATTTTTAATAAAAGTAGAAGTTAGAGTGTTTACTATAGAATCATGTATTTCTTTTAAAAAATATCATATTACTTACAGAATTGTTGGAAGCACTTCTTTTAAAGCAGAAATTGAATTTGCAAACACTAACTTTTCTCAAGGTATAAGCTGAAAATCAAAAAGCAATCACAAACACCCCATTAGTAGACAAAACTGCACCATGGTGCAGTTAGACTTAATTGTCCCTTTTACCCCGCCACCATCGACGCTCCTTTTTCTCTTTTCTATTTTTTTTTTTTTTTGGTTATATCAGTTTAGTTTCTATTCTTAAAGGATTTTTATCGATCAAGGACACGAAAGATATGTCAACTATCAATTCAGGTCCTGAAAGATAATTTCTATCAATCCAGGGCCTAAAGATTTGAAACTTTGAATGGAAGACCCATAAATTCAAAATCATTATATGGCCTGTTTGGAAAATTGCAAAACCCAAAAAAATAAAATTTATCTCGGCGTGATAAGTAAGAAAATATACGTCAAAAGTTTTTCACTTTATTTTTTAAAAAATTATCGTGATATATCTAAAATAATTAAATATTTACAATATTTTTTTTTAAAATATACAAATTAACAAGGTATTTACATAAGCAAAAATACATTTTTAGTGAAATATGTTTACATGAATTTCAATATTATGAACTCAAAATGAAATTACAGACTTTTTTTAAAAAAATATTTTTTTTCCCCGTGTATGACTTAAAAAATTAATTATAGATGTTCACAAAAAACAAATTAAAAAAACTAACAATTTTAAATATGAAACTACATAATATTTAAAAAATAATAATTTAAAAAAATGTCGTGAAAGACTTTTAACGTATATTTTCACTGTTTATCACTTCGAGATAATTTTAATTTGTGTATTTTTATTTTGTGGGTTTTGCAATTTTCCAAACATACCCTCTGATGATTTTAGATTTATGAGTCTTCCACTGATAGTTTCAAATCTTTTAAGTTCTGGATTGATAGAAATTATCTTTTAAAATCTGAATTGATAGTTGATCGATCTTTCAAGTCCTTGACCGATAAAAAACCCTTCTTCAAATGAACGACAACGTACTGTGTCATCCTCGTATTTTGTTTCATTTTTTTTTTCTTTCTAGACATTCTAATTTTTATTTTTTTATTACAACAATATATTCATTTTACGGATTTTAGATTCATTCTCTACAAGCCAAATATACTAAAAAAAATATATCCTTTTTTCTTTTGATTTTTTACTAAAAATAATTTACACAAAAAACACATCATTAAAGAAGCCAACAACATAAAAGACATTCAACTCTATTTTAAAAGTCCATGTCTATCTCCTCCCTGCTTAATCCCGCTTAGACCCGATTAATCTCCTAACTTTAACAGAATATATAATTTCTTGCTACGGAGCCCGTAAAGGGGTTCTGGATACTGCTGTACGAAGCCTCAATTAAGTGCTAGACCCTAATCTGTTGTCCAACTAGCGTTTAACATCTTATACTATAACATTGCAATTCAACCAAATTTTATATATATATATATCAGTGTTCTAAAAAAGGGTATAGGTGCCTCCTAGCCACCGACTAATTCGCCTAATTGCCCAATTTTTTTTATAATTTTTTTATTTTTTTACCTTGTTAGCGTGTTTTAATTTATGTGAGTCATTTTAAAATTTTAATTTCTTTTAACACCTTTAATTTAGTAATTCTCCCGTAAACTCTCTTAAAATTTGAAGGTGGTGGTGTTTATTTTATTATTTTTAATATTTTTTTGTATGTATTATTTATTAAATAATTAAATTACTCGTGTAAGGCGGCGCTGCTAGGCGCTCTTGTAGACGGCGCCTAGGCTTTAGACCACAGTGAACCGACCGACTAGCGACTAGCGATTTTTAGAATATTGATATATATATATATATGTGTGTGTATATATATATATATATATATCAAAACGTCAATTTCACGTAATAATATTCATATCCAAAATAACTATACAATTCAGCTTATCTTCGAAGGATGATAAAGATAGAATTTGGTAATATTTATATCCAACATTATATACATGTAATAATGTTCCAGTGGCTTTAGGAGAATGAATAAATATTAAAATTAAAATCTATGTAATTGTGGGTTTTGTTGAAAGAATAAATATAAATATAATAAAAAAATTTGTAACATCGTGTATTTAATTTTTAAAGTCTAATTTGAGAAACTTTTTTACTATTTTATTATGAGCAGTCGTCTTGCCTCTCTTTCGAAATTTTAAAATTATTAAAATCGGGTTAATTGGTTTATTGAATTATCGGTAATCAATTTTACCCGATTTTTAATCGAGTTATACTGGATCACTTGAAATCAGTTACATACTGAAAATCCAATCAATATTATATCAGATTCTCAATCAAAATCGATCGAATTAGTCGGTCCGAGTTTAAAAACATTGGTCGCAAGAGGGAAAATTAGTAAAATGAAAACAAAAGGAAAAGAAAAAAAAAGGATGGGACTCACAAATAACAGAAAGAAAAATAGAGAAAAAGAGAAAAGGGACCATTGTTATTCAACTGGATCCGTGTCCAGCCCTAGCACTTGCGCTCTCCGAACGGCGACGCCTCCGCCGTCTACGAATCACCACCGTTTTTCGGTTGCTTACCGTGTTGCTGGCAATCGAATACATCGGTGTGGCTGGCAAAAGAAGAGAACGGGTAATCGCCGCCGCCGCCTACTCTCATTTCCGGAATTAACGCTGTCTATGTCGAGGTGAGGAAAACAATTGTTTTCATGTCTGATTTCGACACAGTTCTGTTTATTTTTTTCTTGAATCAAGCTCTCTCTCACTTGCTCTCTATATATGTATGTAACTATGTACTGTGAATTTGCATTTGAAGTCTGGAAATTTGACTGGGTAACTATACCGAATTTCGGTGCATTCATGTTGAGGATCTGTGAATTGCATAATTAGTAATTGCGTTGGATTTCAAATTCAGTTACTTTTCTATGATTTATTTTTTCTCCTTGTCTAATGATATTTTGTATGAATGGAAATTACTGAATGGACTGGTTCTTTGTCCTAAATATGGTTGGGTACAATTTGTATGATGTTGTACTCCTTACTTTTAGATGTTGATTTTTTACTGATTTCTTAGTGCAACACATTGATAATCGAAGTCTGAACTTATTTTTGGCGTCTTATTTATCATTTTCTATTGAATGATCACAAATGTTAGTCAACAATATAGGTGAAGTCGACTAAATGAAAATACTGTACATTTGGGACTCTTAATCATAAAAACCGACTTATTTGATATAGCAGAGAAATGATAGGAGGTGCTCGAGTTCATCTGAAGGGATGGCAGCAGGCTGCTGTTGCAGTTGGATCAGCTGTTGGAGCACTATTGGATCCACGAAGAGCCGATTTGATAGCTGCTCTGGGGGAGACAACTGGAAAGCCTGCGTTTGAAAGGGTGTTGGACAGGATGAAGAGGAGTCCAGAAGGCAGGGTGAGTTTTGCGAAGGGCTGTTACTTTTTTATTATTACTTGCTATTAACTTGGAGTTTTTGACATCGTCATCTCTGAGCAAAGAATTTGTTTTTCGACTGGCTTCATCTCATTTACATTCAATTTTCTGTCAAGATTTAAGTACATATGTAGCTTTCCATCATTGTCTAATTATACCTCATTTTCAAACGTTTTTGTCCATTACAGGCTGTACTATTGGAGCGCCCTCGTGTTATCTCTGCTAACGTAGGCCACGCATGGGACCTTCCACCAAACACATTTGGTGCTGCATACGCAAAGTTCATGGGATCAAGGAATTTCTCCCCCGATGATAGGCCACCCGTCAGGTTCATGGAAACAGAAGAAGTGGCCTACGTGGCAACCCGTGCACGTGAGGTTCACGACTTCTGGCACACCCTGTTTGGGCTGCCTACCAATCTGATGGGTGAATCAGCACTGAAAGTTATAGAATTCGAGCAGATGCTTCTCCCCATGTGTGCCTTATCCGTTGTGGGGGGCACTGCTAGATTCAGCGAGAAGCAGAGGAAATTGTTCTATCAACATTACTTTCCTTGGGCCCTTCGTGCTGGTATGCAATGCAACGACTTGATGTGTATATATTATGAGCGCCACTTCGACGAGGATCTGGAAGATGTTCGTCGGAAATGGGGTATCGTTCCTGCTCCGGCCCCTCAACTACATGCAGTCTAGTAGTGAAATGTGCTGCGTCTCTGTAGAGTTCTTCAATGGAGATTTTAGAGAAAAGGAAGAAAGATGAATAAGATTTTCTAGGGTGAGGATCATTAGTTCTTTGCTTTGTAATTTTGTTCCGGAATTATGAAAATTGGTTACAATGGATGTGTAGCATAAAGGATGTGCTTATGCAATGTTGTGAAAGACACTAGTGCTGGTTGGGCGGTAGACTTGTTAGTCGAGGTTTAGGCAGGGTTGAGTGGGGCGTGGTTAGATGAGGAATTAGGAAGAAAGTGGAGGCAGCAACTCCCGTCTAGCGTTTGGACGAGGCCTAGTAAGAGATGTTAACCATGCATGTACTTTCTTGTATATATATAATAATAGAAATAGTAAGAGTAATGTTTGAAAAAACTGTACTTCCCTTTCTAATTTAATCTTAATAAATAAATTGTGAGATCAAGTAAATCTCGGAAGAAGGTTTTGGAGCCGCAACTCATAATAACCTTCCTCACCTTTCGCGTTTGTGCGAGTTGAGAGGATAAATTGCTAAATATTATTAAAAGTTAATTACAACAATTCTTCAAATTATCAGTATTTTCGTATATAAATTATCATTTTTTTTTGTCATTGGTATATACAAACTATTTGGACTCAACCTTGATATAGGTTTTCTTTTTTTTTTTTGTCACTAGTATATACTAATCAAATATTTTTATATCACTTGTTATTCTAGCTAGCATTTGGTCAAATTCATTTATTTATATAGAGATAAAGAAAAAAATGTTTTTATTTGATAGTTGTGAACAAAGTAATTAGTTACTTACCAACATGGTCAAACACATTCCCAAATGCGTTCGTAAACAAAATCAAGCATGCATTCTCGAGTTCAATTAAATATAAACGAACCAAACACGAATCTCTGCTCGACTCGATTCGTTTAAGCCCTAAATAATACCTTGTTGAAATGTACAACACAACTTGAACAAAATAAGATAATTAAAGATTCACAGAAAATAATTACTTGAACAAAATAAGATAATTAAAGATTCACAGAAAACTGTCAAGTTTAACGAAAACACTGATTGAGCAGAAGTCAAGAAAACTAATCTTCCTATGGTGCCCTAATCTTACTAGGTGCCCTCTTGAAATAGAATACATCATCATCCAATCAAGTAAGAGAATAAGGTAATGGGTAAAATAGCATACATCATCATCCAATCAAGTAAAGAGAATGGTAATGGGTAAAATCAGTTAAAATGGTCAAGGTAAGTAAGAGAATAAGGTAATGGGTAAAATAGAATACATCATCATCCAATCAAGTAAAGAGCATGGTAATGGGTAAAATCAGTTAAAATGGTCAAGGTAAAACTCAGTTGGGTAAAATAGAATACATCATCATCCAATCAAGTAAAGAGAATAAGGTAATGGGTAAAATCAGTTAAAATGGTCAGGTAAAACTCGTTGGCATCAGAGATTGCACGCAGTGAAGTACATGGGTCATTGTAACTTCCTCTCTTATTTGTATCATACCAAAGTAAAAAGTATTACCCGTCAAAACCTAGCAAACACTAAAATCATTAAAAAACTTCAATATTTATCACAGTCAATAATTTATTGCCCTAGGAGGGATATCGGTTTGATTGTTGATATGATCACTTCTATTATGTTATAAAGAACTTACTAGATAACAGATTTTAATGAGCAGTTTTATTGCTAGATTATACTTCTGTTTTCTAATTGATTTTGACTAAGGGTTCGTTAACTATAGGTGTTGATATTGGTGTCATTATTTGTGTTTCAAATATAGCTGCTATATCTTTTCTCCATGTTGTTTGTCAATTATGGGTTTATACTTCTGCATTTGTTAAAATTATTGAAACTATTAATCCTCTTCCCAGGCTTATAGAACCCAGTGGTGGCTCCAGCTCTGCAGGTGGGGGAGACCGGTGTCGATCCAAATAACAAGAAAAGGAAGATGAGTGCGGAACATCTAAATGAATGGCCCTACCAAATCAGTTGATGAAGTTAAGGATGAATTAAAGGCATACATACATCTACAAGTTGGGTCTTGTACAAAGTTATGTTCTGTTCCATTTTTATGTCTCTACCCGACCGAAAAAATGACTCATGACATCAAAGCTTCCTACTCGCAAAGTATGTCTCGGACAAAAAAAATGTCTTATGACATAAAAAGTAATTGCGTTTTTCTATCTTTCTTGTTCACACAATTCTTCTCTTTTGTTGCTTTTTCTATTTTTCTCGTTCACACAATTCTTCTCTTTGTGTTCAATACATGCTTGAATTTGTAAGGCGCTCAAAAGGAGGGCAGAATGAGAATAATATATAGTGTAATACGAAAATTTCAAAGTTAATCCGGATGTTTCAAGAAATTTTCTTGGCGGAATGAGAATAATAAGATCAAAATAATAATAATATAGTTCGCATATGAGTATTTAACTTTTGATCTTCTATATAGTGTAATACAAAAATTCCAAAGTTAACTACGGTGATATGGATGAAAAATGCTAGTAGATACAAATTTGATACAAATTGGTGGAATTTTTCTAAAGGAGATGAAATAGGTTTAAATATATACAATAATCTAGAAAAATTGGCCCAAAATTCCTTTTATATTCTCTACTTAGTCGAGAATTTATCATCTGAAATTATAGTCTTATTTAAGTTTAGGAGGTTACAACTTGAAGTTGAAGTCTTGCAAAGTGGGTACTTTTGTTTTAGCAATACAATGATTTTGTTAATAATTTAATTAATAGCATAGAAATTTCATGTCAACCTTAAAATGCTCTAATCTTGTCATGTGGTATAACGAACCTTCTTTTAGTATATTAAAGATAAAGATTAAAAATATAGATTGTTGTTATTATTATTATTTTGATCTTATATGAAAACTTTTTAATAGACATGATTTTCTTGCCATTGAAGGCAAGTTTCCTTCCAAAAAGTATTATAGAAAAAATGTAGAGTAAGAGGCTAAACATGTTTATTATGAACATTTTGAACATAAACAAGCATATTAACTCTATTTATAGCAAGAAGCTCATCAAATGCACAATGAAGATTAAATTGATCCTAAGAGATATATCTCTTATATTTCTCTAAATTAATATTTCTTTAAATATATTTCTAGTAGAAACTATTTTTTAGGTAAATCAATAAAATATATTATATCAAAATTATCCTTAAGAAAATAGTTTTCTCCTTAATATTTTTTATATTTCTAACCGGAGCTCAACCAATAAAATATATTATATCAAAATTATCCTTAAGAAAATAGTTTTCTCCTTAATTATTTTTCCTTAATTTTAATTTTTAACTCAATATAAACATATAAATATCTATAATTTTAGAAACCTAATTCAATTGAATATTAGATATTTAATAAATTGAAAAATTATTTAATATTATTATTATTCACTATAAATATATGCATATATATTATGATATTATCAATTGCCAAAACTTTAATAAGCACCAATATGTAAATAAAAGAAATATAAAGAAAATTATATCGAATAATAATAATAATAATAATAATAATAATAATAATAATAATAATAATAATAATAATAATAATAATAATAATAATAATAATAATAATAATAATAATAATAATAAGAATAATAATTTTGAAATTAGAAGTCATGAAGTGATGATACAAATTAAGATTTATCAAGGTTATATTAACTTGTTGTAAGACTTCAAATATATTTTTATTGTTATCGTTTTTGTTAATATTTTTTCAGTAAAATTAATTTTTTTATTGTTTGTATAAAAGATGAAGTATATCTTTCGGATGCTCAACTTAATTATGATATAATATTCGATGAAACAACACTATCAAATTGGGATTAGACCATTTCTTAATTCAAATTACATATACTACCTCCGTCCCACTTTAACTTTCATATTTTCCTTTTCGATTTGTCCCAACTTAACTTATCAGCCCCTAATTGACAAATTTACCTCACAATTTCCACCTTCAAAATTTCCACCTTAAAGTCAAAGATTCCACAAAATTTATTTTTTCTTAACCTACGTGCCCAATAAAAATAAAAAAGTTAAGCCGGGACGGAGGGTATAAATTATCAAACTCCACTTTTAGTATTCTCTAATTCATTGAGCTTTATTAAAAAAAAAATTCTCTTAATCTAAGAAACAAAGAAAAAATCCTCCCCTCCTCCCACGGTGACTCGAACCCAGTACAAAAAGTCTAGGTAATATGCTCCTTAGGCTTTAGTATTCTTTAATTCATTGAGCTTTATAATATGTTTAATCATAAATTTCAAGGCAAATATTTTTCAAATTACTTAATTGTCCTTATAACTAATGATGTTACACGAATATTTCAGTCATTATATTAATTAAAACAACTTACACTTATAAATAGAAATATAAATATAAATAAATAATATAATATAATACTCCCTCCGTCCCGGCTTAAGTTTCCTACTTTGACCGGGAACGGAGGTTAAGGAAAAGTAGATTTTATGAAATCTTTGAATTTTTTAAAGGTGTAGATTGAGGGTGGAGATTTTGAGGGTGGAGATTGTGAGAGAAATTTGTCATTTATGGACTGAAAAGTTAAGATGGGACAAACTAAAAAGGAAAGTAGGAAAGTTAGAGCGGGACGGGGTAGTATAATATAATATAATATAATATAATATACTCCCTCCGTCCCGGCTTAAGTTTCCTACTTTGATCAGACACGGAGGTTAAGAAAAAACAGATTTTATGGAATCTTTGACTTTTTTAAAGGTGGAGATTGAGAGTGGAGATTTTGAGGATGTAGATTGTGAGAGAAATTTGTCATTTATGGGCTGAAAAGTTAAGTTGGGATAAACCGAAAAGGAAAATAGGAAAGTTAGAGTAGGACGAAGGTAGTACTAGATAGATATAATAATAATAATAACAATAATATAATATATAATATAGATATAGATATAGAGGTAGAGGTAGGGATAATACCATTAACATATTTATATCATGAATAAACAACTTGTGAATAATAAGAGTAGAGTTGCAAACAAAAAGAGTTCTCAATAAACGACTTGTGAAAAAGCTTATTTATTTGAATAAAAAAAACACTTTTTTAGCAATATTATTTAATTAATAAGATTCTTTATTTCAAAAAGAAAAAAAAAAAAAAAAAACAATATACTAACTACATGCTAATCAAATAGTATTTTTTATCACATGTTATTCTAGCTAATATTTGGTCAAATTCGTCTATTTGTGTGGAAATTTGGAAAAAACATATTTTTATTTGATGGTCTTTAACAAAGTAATTAGTTACTTACAAATACGATCAAACACGTTAACGAATGCGTTCGTAAACAAAATCAAATACTCTCGAGTTCAGATAAAAATAAAGGAACCAAACACAAACACCTGCTCGACTCGGTTCGTTTAACCCCTAAATAAAACCCTGTTGAAGAGTACAACACAACTTAAAAAGAATAAGATAAAACACGAGCCAGTTCACAAGATGCTTATACATTCAAACTATTGTCATATCAGTATGGCAACACATAAAACCGTTACTGATGTAAAGATGAGAATAATACAACAAATACGAGTGCAGTAAAAACATCTCATTTACCCACAAATTTCAACGGAACATATATTTGATATCACAATTACACAAAAGTTTAATAAAACACACTTTTTAATGATCATTAGCACGGACCTTAATTGCTGCCTCCACCAAACAGGTAATCCAAAGAAGAACCTCCTCCCGGGGCAGCTTGGACCTTGGTCGAAGGTCGATCCTGGGACAGAGTAATTATTCGAATAAAATCAAATGCCAATATGCAAAGGCATGCACTGTCTACACATCATCGTCCATCAATAAGCACACACATTTTCCCTTTGGGCACAGTGAGTTAATTCATCAACTATCGAAATGCATCAAATAGATTGTTTCATGAGACACATGCTATAAAGCAGTTTCTCCAATGACAGTCATATTGGATGCTCTTGTATAACATGTGTGACCCAAGAATAACAGAAATGGGAAAGCACAAAACGGCAGAATCAATAATACTACTTAAATTTATAATAGCAGCAACGGTGAAAGGTTTAATAACGAAGCAACAATGAGACAACATTTATGCTATCAAAACAAATAGTGCTACTGGTTAATGGAGCGTATAAGGACCTCATCATGTAACTGCTTCCACTAGACACATGCATGAAACAGCCGTAAGAGTTTAATTCTCCGTCTTTAAACAAGTGGATGAGGAGCAATCACTTCATCAGCTTCATAATCTCTTAAGAATGTGTACTTTAAATAACAACTGATGAATTATCTCCATGATTCATAGAAAATTGTCAACAATTTAACGAAAAAATTAAGATTTCGAAACGTCAAGCAAACTAACATTGCTATCGTGCTGACTTAAAATAGAATACATCATCATGGAATCAAGTAAGAAAAGAACGTAAAGGTAAAACGAGTTCAAATCATCAAGGTCAAACTCATTAGCAGCAGAGATTGCATGCAGCGAAGTGCATTTCTTGAGGATCATTGTAACTTTCTCTTTTATTTATATGACACCAAAATAAAAAGTACCACGATGAAGAACCTCATCAAAACATAGCAAAACACGAAAAAGTTGTTCACTCCATGACATACCGTGATGAAATTGCGAGAATTTTGACCATCTGCTCTGACGTAGTTGTTGTTTGTACTGCTACGCACCCCTGCAGGAATCTGCTTGTTAATCTCTACAGGCTGAGGAGCGGCATTAGGTTTCGATGGAAGCTCTTTACTCTCACTTGGCACAGTTTGCGCTTTCCCAGCTGCTGGTTTTGGAGGTTCACCATCACCAAACAAGTAACCCAACGAGCTCTGTCCTCCGCCATTGCTAATTCCACGACGCATCTTTCCTGTTCTTTCACATAAAAACCATTAATCATCAGGGAATTGAATACTTTCTTTATGTTTATGTAGAAATTCCTGAAGAATACAAAGCTTAATTTCAACTAGATTCAATAATCATCACAATATGATTATCTTCCACAAAAAAAAAAAAAGTAAGAATTTCCATTCGAACCCCCAATTTAGGCTTCTCAACCCTAATCACTGCTGTGTCTCGAAACGTAACGACTAGTATAAAAGATACTGAGAAAATTAATCATAAGTAAGTCTATTTCATCCTCAATTCTAGCAATTACAACTAGCTTCTGCTATAACGATTATCAAGAGATACTAAAAGCACTAAATCAAGCTCCATTTGTTCTTAAACATCAAATTACAGTTGAAAAAATTGAGCAAACCAATTGAACGTAGTAAGAGCAGCATAATTCAACATCAACAATTCTGCTTCTTCTTTTCCTTTTTCTAATAAACAATTTCAACTAATTCCGTTATCCACAATTGCGATCAACAGTCCACCGACATGATACTAAATCAGCTAAAATCAACTCAAAATCAAAGCTCACAGATGAAATCAGCAACTAAAATTACAGAAAAATAAGATCAAACAGCATACTGAAGTAGAAAATACCTTGATAAAGTGAGAAGTGCAAGAGAGAATGTGCGGATTCAAGATTTTCGATTACCTTTCGAGTGTTTGAGATCAGATCTACCAGAGAGGGAGAGGATTTGAGTCTATTCACTATGCTATACAGTATGAAGCCATGAAAGTATTTGAGCTTAAAATTGCTGTTTCCAGTATATTATTTATTGTTCCAGCTCAGCTAGCACTATCAGGTATTAGGAGACTCAGGACTTTAATATAGTGAAGTCGGTGAGTTATGGTGCAGGAGTGGAGTGACCAAATCCGGACTGGAGATGGCTATTCCTTGTGCGGCTTAACAAACACCCTTTCTGGTAAATTCATTATTTATTGTCAATGAATGGACAAAACTTGTACTATCTCCGTCCCGAATAAACTTGCACTGCTAAGGATTTACGGTTATTATAAAATTTATTTGTTGCTTTCAGTTAACTTTTCAAAGATAAATTAAGAATGAAAATTGATGGTATAATTTTGAGAGCGAAGATTGTAAGATAAATTTTCTGTGTGCAATTTGATTCTTATCCCCTACCCGAGGAAATCACAGTAGGAGGCTGTGGGGCGAATCGGTGACGTTTCACCAGCTGCACTTTTTTTTTTTCATTTTTTTATCCAATTTAGTTTATTAGCTTTTATTTTTTAACTTTTTCTTTTTCTTTTTTTTTTTCGTATCCTTACCGACACTTCCTTTTGTTGTTATGTCAAAATTGTCGGCGGCCAGATTCGATCGGTCGGACATGTCGGATCAACGTCATATTTTCAATCTGAAATTTAGTCGGTCCTAAAATTAATTGGTCCGACTCGAAGTATTTCCTTATAATATATTAAGATTATCGGGCCGGTCCGGAACCCGCCAGACTTTTAGCCCATCGAACTTGCTCAGAACACATTGGGTTTTTGGGCCATCGGCCCGGTCTAATTGGGCTAAATAGTACTTCGGGCCAATATTTTTGTGACCCGACCCATCTAAAATATCGATCGAACTAATTTTGTCACCTCTAGTTTTGCCACAACTCAGTTTCTCATATTTCTTTTGTTCATTTACACACACACACATATATATATGAATACCTATATTTTATGATTAAAGTTACAAAAATAAAAATAAAAAATAGTCGAGCGTTTTAGGTCGTTGACTAGGCATCTGTCTAGGCTGATTAATTGTCCGACTAGCCCGCTTAAAATATAAAAAAACTATTGTTTATCATAAAATTAGGTCGGCAAGTTCAAAGGGCCAAAAGTCCGACGGATCCCGGATCGATTTGATAATCTTCGTATACTATAGGAAAATATTACGAGACGAATTGACTAATTTTAGACTTAATCAAATTTTAACTTGATCCAAAATATGACGTTAACCCGATGGATCTGAGTCGGGCCAACGGGCAATTCTATACATAACAGCAAAAAAAATTGTTGGTAAAAATATGAAGGGGAAAAAAAAGAAAAAAAGTCAAATGTGGGGCGTCGCCGTTTCCCTCCTCCTCCCCTGCAGCCTCCGTATTGTGATTTTCCCCCAACAGCAGGGGATAAGGACCCGTGCAAATTTATTGAAGACGGATGAAAAAAAAATGCAAGTTCATTATGGACGAACAAAATATTATAATAATAACAATAATTAAACTAAAAAATAATAATAATAATAATAATAATAATAATAATAATAATAATAATAATAATAATAATAATAATAATAATTGGTAGTTGAACGGACAAAATATAAGATTCTTTTCACAATATTAGAAAAATAGGTTGATATTTTTTAATATGTTATTTGTGTGATGACTGATTTATGTTTGGTTTGAGTATACTTTGTTTAAAATTCAAATAAAAATCGGTTGAAAATGACATGTAGACGTTTATAAATAGTATTCTAATTTCATATTTCATATTGGTTGAAATCGATGATGATAAGTTCGATAACGATCTGAATATTCGATATTCGTATATTCTCATCACTACCTTTGTCCCAAAGGAGAGTTCAGGATAACATTTTGTTCGTCATGTTCTTGTTATTGTTGTATTGCAACTGCAAGAATTAATTAGTTATATCTTAAGACGATTGATGTAGAACTATATGCACCGAGAGCAGGCAATTCATTTCATGAAAAGAGTGTTAAACACTCCACTCTATTCCATCGTACCTAATATTGAATGAATTAATTTTAGTCCCGCTAATTTAATTTCGTAGAGATTCATATTGTAACTACTAATCCATTTTTTTCTAACATTATATACATATGAATGAATTGTTGATTAATATTTTGTTGGTATATTACATATGCCTATTTTAGATGGCAATAACTCATCCAAAGACCACACATGCATTATAAAGCATCATCAATCTTCCATTGAATAACTAATTCTCCCTTCTTCCCGCTCAGTTTTGCACGTAAGAACGAACACGTATATCAAGAAAAAAATAATTTTTTTGTTTTCTTTTTCTTTATTATTTTAAAGGTGGAGATTTTTAGGGTAAAGATTATAAGAAAAAAGTTTATTTATAAGAGCATATAAAATCGAATGAGACGGATGGAAAACGAAAATATGCAACACTGAATGGGACGAAGGAGTACTACACATTATTACGACCTGCGTTGTCGATAAGTATTTTGTCCTCTATTGGTGCTAATTCGATTCGCATAAATAATTGGGCCTATGTATTAAGCTTTGAAAGATGATAGACCAGTTCAGATTAAAAAAAAAAGGATAGAAAGCGACGGAACCAAAAATTTAGGTGAAGGGGATTATTTATAGACGGATTTAAGAATTGATCTCACGGAATAATTGTTTTTAACTATGTTCATGTGACAAATCTTTACCAAATTAGAGCAGATTTTGAGTAGGCTATAGATAAAGTTCGTTTATACCCTAAACTTAAAATATTGGATCAATTATGTGATAATATCTTAGAAAATTAAAGGAGGACCACCGTTGTGCGTCCCTAAATATAATCACATCTATAAATAAAACTAGAAAATTACAACAATTTAGATAAAATTAATAAATTGATTTAATCGCAAAAGAAAAAAATCAAGATAAAAATGTTTTTATATTCATTATATTGGATTCAATATATTCATCTTTATTTATTTTATTTAATTAAGTTATATTAAATTCGACTAGATTACACATATGTAATAACACATTGTAACAGGGCAAGAAGAACACACATGTTACATGTATAATAACATATTAACGAGCCAGGAGGATCCAATGCCCCCTTGGCCCCAACATCCGTCCGTCCCTGAGGATAGAGCAGTCGTAAAGGACACATTCAAGATTAATAACAAGGTAAATTAAAATGCAAAATTCAAAGAAAATTAGGGGTAATGAAAAATATCAAAACTTTCGATGTACGAACATCGCTACAACACTTTTCGATACGGTCAAATGTCACTCCTTTTTCCATGGTTGATTGCTGTAAAAGAAGAAGCCAAATTGCTACCTCAATATGTGCGTGCGTACGTACGTGCATTTCTACCATCTCTTTTTATTATTATACTCTTCGTCTGAATGAATTTGCATTTTCTTTTTATCCATTCTAATTAAATTTGTACATTTTTTAAAAGGAAAAGTTATTATACAATTTTTACCCTCAAAATCTTCACCCTCAATCTACCTTTGAAAAGTTAACATAAAGCAAAAACAAAATTTCTTACTATATGTGCATCTTTAGGAGTGCAAGCTCACTCTAGACGGAGAGATTATTATATATGTGATTATTATTAATGGCAATTAATAATACAAGTTTTAAAATTTGACCTTATAAGTGAAATTGGGCTTTAAAAGAATTGTAGAAGTTGGGCTTACACACATACAAGTTTTAAAATTTGACCTTATAACTAATTTATTCATTTGGGTAGCCTTATAAACCTATTTATTGGGCCTTTGAAAATTAAAAGAATTGGATTTCGAATAAATTATTGGATCTTCTCAACTACAAGACGTAGCCCAATATAAATTGCACTTATCTGGATACATGAAAAATTGAATAATTTAATATTTAAATGCACATAAATTTATGAACGTTATAAGTTCAAGATGACTAAACTCGAGTCTGCGATAGGCAAGGGGACAGAGTGTCATGTGGTCCTTTTGCATTGAAACACCATTGAGGAAGCGGATAGACATGAAAACCATTGAGGAGGATATCTACACGCTGCGTATTTGTAATAAGACAGTCATCATTTTTCTGTGGTGAGTTTTTATGATTATGTATTATACCAATCATATACGAGATATTAAAATATATAATAATTACATAGAAAATACAAAAAAAATAATGTTTAAATATTTCAAATATATATTTAAAAATAATAAAAAAAATTCATATCACATATCACGGGTTTTAGGTGATTTTTATTCGTGGTGCTGCCTCCTCTGTCTAAATCTATTGAATTGAAATTACTGATACATAGATGAAGTATAGCTACGGGTTTTTATGGAGGACAAGTCTTGATTATGGCTAAGGGCAGGGACGGACCTAGGATCAAGTTGAAGGAGGGCCGATAGAATATTATGATATTGTTATATTTAAATTTAATTTTTCTGATATAAATAATCTGAAATACTCATTATCTAATTCATACAACTACCAATTTTATTTTAGGTCTAAAATAACGTAGAAGAAAAGGAGCAAATAGTATAAAAGGTGGGGAGAAGGGGGCCTGGGGATGAATGTAGTTCCATGATCCATCCCTGCCTAAGAGGATGTGTGTTTCTAATTTAGCATGAATATATTTTTAATGTTAAAATACTCAATCTCCACTTGTTTTAAGATTTAAATTTAAAATTTTTCATTCAGTACAATCTTATCCTATAAATTTTATCTACATATATCCTATACTCAATTAAATACATATTTTCTAGCATTGATTTGATATCTATTGTAAAATCATACCCTATACAATCTCAGAACAAACATACAACTTTACTATTCACCTTATTTTTAAATCCAAGGATTTCAAAGGCATGATTTCTCCCGACCCACTTAAGCCTAAACCAAACACCCCCTTAGGGTTTGCTTATGGATTGAGAGGTGTGTTAAATCAGGACATACAAATTTTAGGACGTGTGAATACATATAATGACGTAGATCATTGTTTTAGTATGAAAGTAGGGTAAAAATTATAAAAATGTGCAATCATTTTATTGGAAATGGGAAGGGAGGGAGTAATGGAGAGAGTATAATATGTTTGAATTTAAGTGGATTAAAATGTGTTTGCAAATGCTTAACGTAAGTGCTTTTGGGCTTTTATCATAAAATAAACTGAAAATAGTATTTGTAAATGACAGTTTCTACTTAAATTTAAGTTGATTGAACTATAATCTACAAGTTAAAAATTAATCATTTATTTTAATCACTTCTTCAAAAGCAAGGAAAAGTGCAAACACCCCCTAATCCACTAATTTTAAATCTCAACCCCAACGTAAATTTGCCTCGATCCATCTTCCATCAGAACGGAGAAATTAATAAACAAACGTATCCGTAAATTTCAGCAAATAAATTTGACTCGTAGTAATTATTTGTAGAGAATCTATCGTACTTTTTAAGTATATTATAAATATAGATATAGAAATAAATAAATAAATAATAAAAAATAATCATTAAATCCATATAAGATGATTATACACTTTTTTTTAATTGCATGGTAAAGTTTCCACGTGGACACGAATAAGCCCATCATTCTTATCAACTTTCTAAACAGGTCAAAGTTAGGCAGATCTCTAAACGGTGACGTTTTAGAACTGTTCATCTTTCTCCAGGAACTCACAGCAGCAGTAGAATTGAACAGAAACAGAGGAAGCAAAAGATGACAATTGGGGCTGTGGTCGGGGCATTTCGGAACCGTTCGTTTGCTACTCATCTGTCCCTCTTCTCTCGATCGGTAATTCCTCTGCATGCACAAATTAATCAATACTCTTTATTTTTTATTGGATATCTTGATTTAATCTCTCGATAGTGGAAATTACCATTCCAATACGGTAATTTGTTATAATTTATGGAATCGCTTGTTCGCTCGTTGCTTTATTTGTTTAGTCAATAAAAAATGAAGAATTAAGTAGTTTAAGTTTGGTGTTTTGATTTCATTTGTTCTTGGATGCATAATGGCAAAATGAATTTTAAAATGGAATATTGCATTTGTTATGGTTTCACTCATAAAAAAGAGGAAGAAATAAAGCTCTTATGAATAACTTTTATTTATCCATATAGCTCAGCACGCTGGTTTTGGCTGAACACGAGGGAGGTGCTGTGAAAGCTTCATCATTGAGTGCAGTGGAGGCTGCTAAATTTTTGGGCAAAGACAATTCTATATCTTTACTGCTTGCTGGTTCAGGTCCTTCCTTACATGAAGCTGCTGCTCATGCTTCTTCATGCCATCCTTCCATTTCTCAGGTACTTCGTTTTAGTGTTTCTTTACTCTTTAGATGGCATTTGCCTAAGATGCTGCTTATAAGCTCTAATATCTTATAAGATGTTTTTTGAGCTTGTAATGTTACTCTTATTTATAAGGTAAGTTGTTGAAGTGTTTTGTTAACATAATGCTTCATGCATTTTATTTGAGATGAAATAAGATCGTCATTCCAAAAACTTTTACTGGACACGTCAAAGGTGCTTATAAGCTCTTAAACATGTGTTTGGGGTTATAAACTCTAGTAAACATCTTCTCTCGTAGTAGCTTTGGCATCAATTGCTTGTGAAGGGATTAAGGTAAATAGTAACAAGAAAATAATATTTAGGTAATTACTTTACTTATGGTTTGCAAACATTTGTGAAAAGAGTTGAAAAACTTGTAGGCATTGCCCCGGGGGGGGGGAAGTGTGGTGGGGTGAGAGAGAAAAAAGGTTTTGTAGACCATGGAATGTGGTTCTTTCATCTGAGATACAAAGGGCAATCCCTCTTCTTCTTATGTTATAGTAAATGGGAAAGACTTGGCCCTGCTGCAATTTAGATTTGTCTAGTTTCTAGATGTATAAATAAGGGAACAAACCTACATTCTTGGAAAAGAGTACGGAAAGAAAAGCATTTTCAAATGCTTGAAATTGCTAAGACATTGTTACTTTTACGTCGAGGAGTCGGGACCAATCTGGTGGAACTTGGACAAGTTATTGTTGAAAGAAACACTTTTGAGACTTGTTACATGCACCGTACTCGGGAAGTTAACTTTCTCTTTCATGTTTGTGTAATGCAGATCCTTCTTGCTGAATCGGACAAGTTCGCATTTCCTCTAGCAGAGCCATGGGCTAAGTTAGTGCATTTGGTGCAGCTCAAAGGCAGCTACTCACATGTAATTGCTGGGTCAGGTTCTTTCGGAAAGAACATTCTCCCTCGTGCAGCAGCACTTCTGGATGTTTCTCCCATCACTGACGTGATTGAGATTAGTGCATCTAATCTTTTTGTTAGGTAACTTCTTGTTTGCCTAATGTGAGTCTCCCCATAGCTTTTCTGCAATATTTTGTGTTGTCAGAGCAGTATCTCATGTTGCCGACTGATGATTAATCATGTCTCCATACATATTTTTTCATAGGGCAGACCAATATATGCTGGTAATGCTCTTAGCACTGTTCGCTACACTGGTTCAGAGCCCTGTATGCTAACCGTTAGGTCTACATCGTTTCCTTTGGGCGCGGTGTCGCCTTCAGATTCTAATGATGTATCTATTGAGAAGGTTGATCTTTCAACCTTGAGTGAAGGTTTGTCATACATGCCTGAACCTGTTCTGCTTTTTGTGCACAGAAAAATTTGAATGGCTGACTTAGTTTCTTTCCTCTTGTTGGATGTCTTGCTTGGATGTCAAATTATACAGCTTGATCCTTGTAGGAACTCTGACATAGAAAACACCTTATTGTCGTTTCAGAAGATGCGGTTGCCAAATCAAGGTACATAAGCCTGTCTTCTCAAGATACAGAGCGCCCAGATCTGGGGAATGCACGCGTTGTGGTCACTGGAGGGCGAGCTCTTAAAAGTGCTGAAAATTTCAAAATGATAGAAAAGCTTGCTGAGAAACTTGGGGCGGCAGGTTTTTCTCAGTTTCCGTGGACTTGTAAAGTTTCTTCCCTCATAAGGTGTCCATTAAGTTTTATTTTATCTCGCAGTTGGAGCCACTCGTGCTGCTGTTGATGCAGGATTTGTTCCAAATGAACTTCAGGTAAGGCAATTTTTCTGGATTTGTGGTTCAGTACATTATGAGGTATTCAGTTCCTTCGTCTAAAACCTGAGCTTGGAGACGGAAGAGATATGAGGCCCGCACAAAGAATATGGTCCAAAATAGTTATTAGTGACCACAACGAGCAAATTGATTATAAGGATATTAAGCATTTACTTGCCAAGTAGACAAAGATTGAATTTCATCAAAACCTCCCTCTTTTTATCTTCTATTTCAATTATTGAATAATCATATAATAGATTTTGGACTTTTCTTTTATATAAAAAGAAATAGAAAGAGATTGACTAGGAATAACATCCCTTGTATCAACGAAACCTACAGGGTCGTATGTGAATGATATTTGGATGGATTAAAACGAAATCAGATCTCGAGGTTCTTTCTGTGACGAGGCATTGAAGGCAGCCGCTATGTTCTTCTATTGTCTTTCAGATATCATTGCTCCAAATAAAACTTGATACCATTTTTTTTGGTCTCTGGATCGGGAGCCAATAATAACATCTGGTAATTTACTTCAAGTTTGGAAGCATCTAGTAATTTGATGCTCGACATCATTTTTAATTCACTATTTATTGCTCGAGTTGAAACTTAAAGTTTGTACTCAAAAAATACAAACTGGCCATGACCCTTGGGCTGTATGATACTTAAATTATGTGTGTATATTCTTATATAAGATTGTTATATGTCTATTAGTTGTGTCGTAGCTGATGCAGCTTTGATCTCTGACCAGGTTGGTCAGACGGGGAAAATTGTGGCTCCTGAATTATACATGGCTTTTGGTGTTTCTGGAGCTATTCAACACATAGCTGGCATGAGGGATTCTAAGTTCATCGTTGCAGTAAATAAAGATGCTGATGCCCCCATTTTCCAGGTCCTGCTCAATTCATCTTCCTATTTGTTCTCCCCCCTCCCTAAATCAACCATAGGATTAAGATGTTTAGAACATTATAGGTTTCGTATATATGACCAAAAGATAGTGAAATAGCCACACAAAGGGCCGATCCTAACAATTTAGTAGCCTGGATTAATTTAAAAAACGGGGGACTCTATTTCTGTCACAGATTTAAAATAAAAATGAGGCCCAAAAAAATATGGAAACAAAAATATTGTAAATTGTGTTAGCAGCAACGCTTGATCCTTGGCTGCTAAACTGAGACTAGATAGCAGACATTGCTGGGCCATCCCACTAATGTGATAAAGTTTACAAAATCGTTTTATGGGCACATTTCTCATGTGTCACTACCACTAGACTACTTAAACATTTCCAAACTTTTCGGGGCCCCTAAGTTGCTCATTCTTTGTGGGGCCTGAGGCTAGCGTCTCTTTGGCCTCACTAAGGAGCGGCCTTGTAGCCAAGCAAATATATTTTTTCAAAATATAACCTTAGTAAGGTGTGAAAAGCAGAGAAGGTGAACGGATTCATAGTCGAGGAATTTTGTTTCATTGCGTTGGAGGTGGCTCAAAGCTTGTCCAATGTGAATATTATGTTAATGAGCTATGACATGTGACTATTGCAGGTTGCTGATTATGGACTTGTAGGCGACCTTTTTGAGATCATACCCGAATTATTGGAGAAACTTCCCGAGATAAAATAAACAGATATCATTCTGAAAACATTGGAAAAGTTGAAATAAATAAAATTTAATGGTTAATCTTTCTATGGATATGTTTGTTTAAGGCTGGACAGTGCTGGGCCAAACTTGGCTGAGGGAGCTAATGAGTGTGCTTTATTGGGATTTGGTCCCCTAAATCTGTAGGGCTAAACCATAAACAAACGTACCCATAGTTTTCTTCACTTTTTCGATTTGATTAATGGTGCAGTTTGAATCTGAGGTCTTAATCTGAAATACTGTGGGATGAGCACTTTATTATGGAAAAGCTGATTGAAATTACTATTTTCTGAAATAAGAGTTGCGTCAAAAACGTTGTCTCAAAATAATAGACTTCCTTTTTTGCCACTTTTTTCTCAAATGGTCCTCTTTTAAAAAAATTGATGCTTTCTTTTATTAGCTAAATTATAAATTGGAATATTTAATTTCATGAATAAGTTAGATGTGGTTGAATACAATGTTTGTGGAACCGGATTGGTGATCGAACCGGTCATGTTATCGGTTCACGGTTCAATCGATCCGACCGATTTAACCGGTGGTTTTGCCGAAAATAATAATTAATTTGATATTACATTTTATTATAGTATATCACCGTAGAGCTAATTTATATTTAATTTAAATTGTATTTGGAAAATGACATAAATTTTTGAAGGACAGAAAATATATAATTATAATAAACAAAGGTACGAGACTAAACAAAATATTTAATTTTGTATTATTATTTTCAAAATAAAATTATCAGTATGGGTATGATAGTTGTAAAATGCACCACACAAGTTTGAGGCTAAAAAAGCAAAGATTATCATGCATGATTTGGGATTGTTGAGCTAATTTTCAATAGTTGGATAGTGATTTGATACGTCCACTAAATCAATTATTTCTTGAATATCAAAGTAAGAAAAAAAAAAAAATTAAGAGAATATATTTAGAAGACATTAAAATTTACCTTGAAAAGACAACCTAAAATTTTAAAAGCTAGACACGTACAGATTGTTTAATTTTTTCTTTAACTAAAAATATTTAATGAAGAGAAGAAAAATATAAAGCATTTAGAATTTTTTCATTGTACGATTTTAATTCAAAAAATAATTTAAGAATTCAATTTAGTCCTATATTTAAGAAATTGCTCGTAATTATCCTTTTTCTAGGGGGCCGGTGACCAAACTAGTGGGAAAAGTTCTCATGCGCCGATGTCAGATAATTTGGAATCGATCAGATTTTACTGTTACATGATCAATACGTGTGCTTCTTTAGCCGATTTGGTCGGCAGTGACAAGAAAATAATCAATTACGAGCAAATTCTTAAATTATTGAACTAAATTAAATTTTTAAATATTTTTAGCACAAAAAGGGTACGATCAAAAGAATTATGGACCAAAAATAAAATTTTACCTCCTTTAGTTGGTGCTAATTCTACTCCAAGAAACAGTTGGGCCTATGTCTTCTCCTTACTTTTGTTACTAGTTGTTACTGTACTAAAAAACGTTAAACAATAGTCGGGTGGGGTGTATCATTTAATCGTAGCTTAAGTAAGGTAAAACAGATCTAGATGAGATTAAACGGGGCAAAATTGAGTAGAAAATGTAAGCGGTCGACGACGTGGAGAGATTAAGAACAAAGCTAGCTGTCATGCATCTATCATTTTATCTTTTCTCGTTTTATTGAATGCTCGGACATAGGGGCCACGCTAAACGAAATCCAAACTAATTAATGAAGTTCTAGTTCATTGAAATTATTTTAAATATAATTTTAGATTCCTCGATCCAAATACAACTTATAAAATACTTAATAAATGACCTCACCAAACAACTCGATTAGCCTAAAAACGATAAGACTAGCTCATTTGACATTCATATCCATGATCTTGTTTATAAATTGCTTTAATTTTTTATTAATTTTTTTATTTTATTTTTTAGCAAAGAACTTGATAAACCTTAAGGTGCCTATAGACTATAATAAAGATCGGTTTAAATATTTGATGTTAAT
Organism: Ajuga chamaepitys; assembly: GCA_958295605.1. Taxonomy (NCBI): domain Eukaryota; kingdom Viridiplantae; phylum Streptophyta; class Magnoliopsida; order Lamiales; family Lamiaceae; genus Ajuga; species Ajuga chamaepitys. The sequence goes on from OY282508.1 coordinate 3,000,693, forward strand.
GTTGTCAAAAGGAATGGAAAAAAAAAAGGGAAAAAGAGAAAAAAACATATAAAACTACATTTGTGTGAAATAAACATATAGGAACAAAATAAAATGAAATTGTGTAGGAAAAAGAATATATAGAAAAAGTAAATAATATACAGTAAAAGCTAATAAAGTACAAGGACCAACAATCAAAGAAAGGAAAAGTACAAATGAAAAAATGATAATTCTAATTGATGATTGTGTTTACAGCTTAGCTAGCAACGAGGGACATAAAAAGATAGATGAAGGTACAAACAGATCAAATTTAGTAAACAAAGTAAATGACATTATGAAGCGAATGATTACTTATGAATTTTGCGGGATGGATTTTGAATTTCAACCGAATTCTTTTTTGTTGAAAATCGAAATATTTGGAATCGAACCAAACCGATTGTATATAAAAAAATCGAACCGAATCACTCGTTTGGATCGATTTTTTGGTTCTGTTCGATTTTGCTCACCCCTAATTCAGGGTGGTCCTGAGCATGAGCCGACAATGACGATTTTATAGGGCTCTCTAAAAATACGTGTTCTAATTAAAAAAAAATGAAGTATCACTTATTTTGAAAAAAAAAAAATATTTATCTTGTGACAAAAATATCACTTAATCTTTTTTCTAATAGAAAAAAATTAATGTGGTTGGATTGAGTTCATCCATTATATATAGAGCTATTAAAATGGGCTTTAGCCCTTGGGTTGACCCGTCCCCTTGCATAAGAGGTGGGCTGGGTCGAGGTTTTAGTGACCCCAACCTGTGGCCTGCCCAGCCAACCCGATGACAGCTTTTTATGTCATCATGTAGAATTGTACACTATGTATTTATATTTTATGAAAGTTAAAAAAATGAAAAACTATGAGAATTATTTTGATTTGTACTATTAACTAAGAATATAGTGGTCTAATTGTTAAATTAACTAATTAATAAATAGATAGTTTAACTTAAATTATAATTTTATCTTTTTAGGGACATATAGAGAGAATTAATTGACCCGTCCCAACCCATATCCGTGGTGGATTGGGTTGACCAAAATTTTAGTAGTCTGCCCTTCCTCGTTCCGACACTCCATTCTAACAGCTTTAACTATATATAAGTTGAATTTTTATCTTAGAACAATCAATTTTTTTAGCATTAATTTAATCATCTATACTAAAATCTTATCTTACATAGGTGGATATTTCCCTTAAGTCCACTTAACATTATCCAACTATTTCCCTAAATCCACTTAACCTTATCCAACCATAACCTAGGAGATTGTCGACTTATGCAAAAAGCCCATCAACATAGTCTTGTGTAAAATAACACAATTCAAAATGTTACTCCCTCCGTCCCAGCTTAATTTACATGTTTTGATCGAGCTCAAAGATTAAGAAAAAATAAATTTTATGAAATCTTTAACTTTTTCAAAGGTGGAATTTGAAGGTGAAGATTTGAGGATAGAGATTGTGAAAAAAGAAATATTTTTTGAGCTGACAAAGTTATTTGGGATAAATCGAAAAGTAAGTAGGCAAATTAAGTTGGAATGGAAGAAATATTTTATGTTATTATGAATTAACTGCTAAAAAGATGCAAATTGTGTTAAATCTCTTTTTCCAATAGGGGATAATAAATATTTGTTATATGGGTATTTTATCTCTCACTTTAACAGTGAGATTCATAAAACATAGGACACCAGTGGCAGTGATCAAATACTGTCAAATATAAAATCTGAATCGACGTGTCTTGAAAATAGTGTCGATACACGTACTAATTCGAGTGGTCCGGCCTAACCCATTCGATTAACTTTATATATTAGGCTAAAATTTTATTGAACAAACAATTAGTATAATCATTTTTGTTTCTTCTCAAAATACATTTTATAATATATATATAAAATGTAATATCAATTTATCAATTAATTTAATAATTATACCACTTTACTAATTATTTATTATTTGCTAATAATACAAATCGAAATAATTTTCATAATTTTTTCAACTTTCATCAAATATAGATACATAGTATACAATTTTATATGAGCGGGTTACGGGACGTGCCACTAAAACCTCGGCTCAGCTCACCTATTATACGGGACTGGGCAGGTCAACCCACAGGCTAAAGTCCATGTTACCAGCTCTAGAACTAACCATTGTTCTATCTAATTTAGTCTACAAGCCGAGCTAAAATTTTCTATCTCCAATCGATCGAAAATGTCAGACGGACTGAATCGACCCCCAGATACATTAGCTTTTTCTGTATTCAAGAGTCAATATATATTACTACCTTCGTCCCGCTCTAACTTTCCTACTTTTCTTTTCGGTTTATCCCAACTTAATTTTTTAGCTCATAAATGGTAAATTTCTCTCACAATTTTCACCCTCAAAATCTTCATCTTTAAAAAAGTAAAAAATTCAATGAAATCTATTTTTTCTTAATTTTCGTGCCCGATCCAAATAGGAAAATTAAATCGGAACGGAGTAATTTACAGCAATAAGGGGTATTTTGACAATGAAGAGCTACTATCTGTAGATTAGATCCTCCAAAAATTTAACCATTTGTTCACCAATTTCAAAGTCAACCCTCACAAGGGGCAAAACGTTAAAAACCCATGTAACTCGGCCGATCCAGTTACACAAATCAACACAGTATTTAATACGGAATTACCAAAATTATTAAAGTATATCCGCATATTACTTTACTAATTTTCGAATTTATTTAAGTATTATTTTGTTCAGTTTCCATGTCTCCCTCTTCCGAGATTTGGTTTGGAGTGACCTTGAAGGTACGCTGCAAAAATATTTAGGTTTCATTCGGATGCGCGGCTGTAATCTTGCTTAATTTTCAAGCCTCTTCTTTCTCTCTCCTGTTGGTAAGTTTGGTAAGCATAATCATCAAACGTGCTTCTTTTGTCTTTTTTTTTTGTTCTTTTTTTCTGGTTTCGGAATTGTTGATCATGTAGTATATAAAGGTGAAGTGTTTGCAAGTGTTGGATTAGTGGGAGTGTTGTGATAAATAAACACACAATTAATAGGTGATCATCCCATTTTTAGTAAATTGTTGAGAAATCAGTGCATTTTATCTGATTTGAGTTGCAGGTTGATTGATCTTGTGGAGAAATAAATCTTGTTAATGTGTTGAAATAGGTTAGAAATATGGGATTTTTCTTCTGTGTTGGTGATGTTGTTGGCTGATTGGGGTTTGATTTGCACTGTATATGCAACCAAGATTGGAATTTTATGGTGTTTTAGTAGGGATTTAGTTTCCTTTGTTGGGAATTATGAAGTGGATCTGCAATGTGGTTGGATAATTTCGACGAAACGTTTTAGATGAGAATGCTTTTGCCTGTATATGTGTTTTTCTCATTGAATTCTTCTCTATTTGCTTATAAGTGATTACAGATTGATCATATCCTAATCACCAGTAAAGCATTTGATTTTTACTATGATGCATCTTTGTGTTCGTAATTCTAAGACTTCTGAGTGGAATCTTGCTGTTACTTCTCCATTGTAATCCTCTGTTGGTTTTCGAACTGCTAGTGATGTTCCTGTTTCTTCGAACATTACGTGCGGTTGTTGAAAAGATAAAGAAGCTAAAGGAATAAGTTATTAGCATGTTTCTAAACTTTTAAGGATGTACCTTGCTGTGTTAGAAGATTTAAATTGGAGAATCCTGTTGAGTTCTGACGAAATACTCTGTTCTGTTTCTTGATAAAACATAACGTCTAGATTGTTCGATCTGTAGATTAGAGTTTATAATAGAATGCACCTGACTTTTATGTAGATTATTGTTTGCCAGAAAGGATCTTATAATGGCCAACGAAGTGTCGAATGGATCAAACAATGTAAGCACCAAGCCTCCTCCTGAGCCTTCACCACTGAGGAGGGCAAAGTTTTTTCAGGTAGGTGTTGATAATATTACGAATAGTCACTTTCTGTTCATTAGATTTAGACGACTTTGGTAATTAACAATCACTCCGGATAGAATCCTGCTCAACTTTGATATATGGTCTTAACAGGCAAACATGAGAATTTTGGTTACTGGTGGAGCTGGATTCATCGGCTCTCACTTGGTCGACAAACTGATGGAAAATGAGAAAAACGAAGTAAGCATTTCTTACTCTAGCATTCAAACAATGGACATTTGGGCTTTATATGTCCACAAAAGCAGATATGTAAATTGAAATTCGTTATTTCGTTAGGTTGTTGTTGTGGATAACTACTTCACTGGATCAAAGGACAACCTAAGGCAATGGATTGGTCATCCCCGATTCGAGCTTATTCGACATGGTATGTAGTGTTTGTAGTTCATCAGTTATCAATATTTTTATTTATTTATTGCATTTTTGGTTTACATACAATATGGTCATGATTAAGCTTTTCTTTTACAGATGTCACCGAGCCTTTATTGATCGAGGTTGACCAGATATATCATCTTGCTTGTCCTGCTTCCCCGATTTTCTACAAATACAATCCTGTCAAGGTGACTCTCTCTCTCTCTGAGTCGTTAAATACACACACACAGCGTGTCGATGTTTACACATACACTCTGATATGAAAATAGAATACAACCCAATGGGAAAAGGAAATTCAGACCTAACTAACATAGCTTCTCTCCGATGGAGCAGTGGTAATTAACCTTGATTTTTTAATCCGACAGACAATAAAGACGAACGTAATTGGAACACTAAACATGTTGGGACTTGCTAAGCGAGTGGGAGCAAGGTTCGTCAAAATTTGTCCAAAGTTCTTTTTAATTTTTAATCCTTTATTTATATCTGCTAATGTCGTGCACTATTTCAATAGGATTTTGTTGACATCAACGTCCGAAGTTTATGGTGATCCCCTTGTGCATCCCCAGACTGAAGACTACTGGGGCAATGTCAATCCTATAGGTAACGTCGTCTTGCGACGAGTATAAACCATGACATTTTTACTACGGTGCTTTATTTCTTTTTTACTATGACACTGCAGGAGTTAGGAGTTGCTACGATGAGGGGAAAAGAGTAGCTGAGACGTTGATGTTTGATTATCATAGACAACATGGAATTGGTATTAGCCTCTCTTTTACTATTTATATCGAACATCCCAAAATTGTGGTAGAAGCAAAAATGTAATCCACTGCTAACCAATACAAAATCTCAATTTTCAATAGAGATACGGATTGCAAGGATCTTCAACACTTATGGTCCACGTATGAACATTGATGATGGTCGAGTTGTTAGCAATTTCATAGCTCAAGCCATACGGTAATACTCTTCAACCTTATTGCCTTCTGAACACTTGTAATATGAATGTAATAGTTGATTTGGGACCAAAAATTTGTGCATCACTTCCTTACGTGCTGCTGTATGCAGTGACGAATCTTTGACAGTTCAGTTACCTGGAACACAAACGAGGAGCTTTTGTTATGTTTCTGATATGGTATATACCAATTTATTTTACAATATTTCACCTGATGCTATTAAAAATGGATAATAACGTTTCTTACAATCTTCTTCGTTGAAGGTTAACGGCCTAATCAAACTTATGGAAGGAGATCATACTGGACCCATCAACATTGGCAATCCGGGTTAGTGTCACTCTTACGACTCTCAAACATGATTCTGTTCTGACACACTAATCTTTAACCCAAACATGATTCTGTTCTGATGCTTTACCCCAAATTTACTTCATGTTAAAGTACTCACTGAATAATATACTACTATCAGGTGAATTTACTATGACTGAGCTTGCTGAGACTGTCAAGGAGGTACCTTTCTGAACTTCTTCCACGTTCTGGTCGACAAGTACTACGTTCATTTTATTAGTTGTAGTTTTAGCTTAGATAAGAAAATTAAGGAGTACGTGAAATGGACAAATAAACCCTCAATTAATTTGTCGTTCACTATTCAAATCCCTTAAATTACTTCATTATTCCCTCTATATTATCTCTCTTTCTGATTATTAAGGGGCCGTATTGGAATAAATGTGGAAAAAGGGCTAAAAGACAATTAAAGGCATAATTGTTGAGAACAAGTTAATCTTGGTTAAACGGAAAAAGAATAATGAAACTCAAGTTGTGGCAAAAAAGTATTTTCACAAGTGGCTGCTAAGTTTGAAATTGTTGGTGGTGCTGCAGATGATCAATCCGGACGTGGAAATCATAACAGTAGAGAACACTCCAGATGATCCTCGTCAGAGAAAACCGAACATAACAAAGGCCAACGAGTTACTAGGCTGGGAGCCAAAGGTGAAGTTGCGTGAAGGCATTCCACTTATGGAGGACGATTTTCGCAAGAGGCTTGGAATATCCAGGAAGAACTGAGACACACTTATATGCAGCTTCTGTGTGCTTCTTTCGGGTCAAGTCCCTGTTTGTTTTCGTTTGCCAAAGTTGTCATTTTTGGAGTGCTATAATACCCGGTTTTCGTTTTCCCCACAAATATGTCCTATAATTTTCTTGTTGCTACAAATAACATATTGAGACTTTTGCCACATTGTTTTATATCAATGGATTTTTTGGATTAACTGAATCTTGTATCTTTTTTGAGTTTATTTTGAAGGCACACCCTTGTCCAAGCCTAAAATGTACTCCCTCCGTCCCGGCTTAATCTGTCTAGGTTGATCGGGACGGAGGTTAAGAAAAAATAGATTTTGTGAAATCTTTGATTTTTTCAAAGGTGGAGATTGGGGTGGAAGGAAGCAGTGATAGCTGCCCAAAGTGCTGCCTCAAAGGCGTAACAGCGGCGGAAGGAAGCAGAGAAACAACCCCGAATAAAACCACGTGAAGTGCGGAAAATGCTACACTGAAAATAAGACCCAGACTCCCTCTAAACTACCATCCGTGTTAACCTTAAGCCAACCTACATCACCTACACCATAGTTTTAGGAATAACGTCTAGTCGGGGCCTACGGAGTGATGTATAGTGTGGTAAGAAGAGGGGGAATTGGTAAAAAATACGGGTGACTAATATATAACTAACATTTAAATGGGGATTAGAAGAAACTAACATCGCTCAAAGCCACATTGCATCATCTTCTCCCATTTTATTCATGCGGTTTCGGTACAGCCGTACAGGTGGCAAATCGGACGCCTTAGCCTGGCTTGGCTCGGCCTAGCCCATTGTGTTGACGCTATATATCTGGCTGGTTGGACCAGCCCAAAAGTTCATCGGGCCTAAATTAGCCAGTCCCGTCCAGCACATCTCTTTATAATATGCTAGGATTTTGGGCTGACCCCTAACATGTAGGACTTTTGGCCCATCAAGTCGAGTTCATCAACACCAGTAATACTTTAGACCAAAATTTCAGTTCATCTAAAATATTGGGCAGTCTGGGTTGAGCCATCAACCCAGGCCATTTTTAGTTTCGATTGCCAAACATCCCATCAAATCATGATTGAACATTATTATAATCATAGATATTGATCCATTCTATTTCGGCCGAAATCACCGAAACGTTCCATTCCAGTGATGAAAACAGAACACTTTGACTTTCACTCTGCTTCGGCCAACTTCTCGGCCTTTTCAGTTTGGAATGACTGAAATATCTTAAATTCCCCAGATGACCGATACAACCGAAATGACTTGAATTTTTCTTTTTTTTTTTTGTAATTGCTTTTGTTAATTACACATAGATATCTGTATTTATTTAAATAAAACGTAAGAAAGTATATAATAAATGAAACATAATTGATCTTTTGGATAATTTGTCTCATTTTCTTTAGTTCAGATTCTAGTATAGTCTAAAATTTAGAGATCAAAATTGTCAATGCTAATTGAACAAATTAACCCTACGAACATATGATATGGAAAAAACATATAATATTTAAGCAATAAATTTAGTTTTAGTAATATGTTATAATATGTTTAGACCTACGATATACATACACATATATTCATACCTTCGTACACATTTAAGACGAAACGTCAAAATATTTTGATACCAAAATATCTCATTTCAGCTACTGCAAATTCATTTTGATACCAAAATATCTCGTTTCAGCTGCTGCAAATTCGAAACGAATATTTTGATCCCAAAATATCTTATTCAGCTATTACAAATTCATTTTGATACCAAAATATCTCGTTTCAGCTGCTGCAAATTCGAAACGATTGCGGGAACATATTGATAACTTTGTTTATGATGCTACTCCTTTCTGTACTAAGAAAAAAAATATTTATATTTAATCCACAAATGGATTAGGCAGACACGTGTATTACCAGAAAAAATAAAAATAACAAAATCAATAGATAGAGACGTGGCCCCAGAGATGGGTCAAGGATTTTTCTTCATGTGACGTGTTCTCCCAGAAAACAGCCCATTCACTTTCTTCCCCAAAATTGAATCGGCAAAAATCTCAAAACCACTGTATCGCAGTGCAAGGTATGAGAAATCGATTCATTTTGTTCCACAGATTTGTTTTTTTTTTTCGGATTGATTATAATATCGGATGTTCTGAAGCTTTTGAGGAAAAACAAAATTTTATAATGAATAAAACTTTGACAATAATTAAATCCATGGATAAGAAAATCAGAAGATCTGAACGAATATATCTGAAAGATGCTTCCAAGCAGCTGTTTTTTTCCTTTTCCCAATGTCGTTGCTGCTGGAAATAATACTCTTCTGTGTTTTAGGATTTTCGTCCAAGGCTAAAATATAACATAAAAAAGTAAATTCCCTCCTGATCGGCGGGTTTTTTGGAATTTGCACCGCCATTGGGTTCGGGCTGAGTGGTTTTGAAAGACGGACCTGGAACAAATAAAGGGCCTTGAAGGTAGGCTGCAAATATTTAGGTTTTATTCTTGCTTAATTCTCAAATATTCTTCTCTCTCTTTCTCTCTCCTGTTGGTGCGTTTAGTAAAAGCATAATGATCAAGCATGCTTTTTTGTTGTTTTTTTTAATTTTGAAATTGATGATCATGTAGTTGTAAAGGTGGAGTCTTTGCAAGTGTTGGAGTAGTGGGAGTGTTGTGACTGTTGTCTATGTTCTTATTATCCCTTTTCAGTAAATTGTTGAGAAATTAGTATGCATTTTATGTGAGTTGAGTTGCAGGCTGATTTGATCTTGTGGAGAATTTAATCTTGTTAATTTTTTAATTGTTATTATTATTATTATTATTATTTTATGTTGGTGATATTGTTTATTTTGTTGGCGGGCCGCGGGTTGGAGTTTGATTTGCACTATATATGCATCCATGATTGGAGTTTTATGGTGTTTTACTAGTAAGAGAGATTTAGTTTCCTTTGTTGGGAATTATGAAGCGGATCTGCAATGTGTTAGATAATTTTCAACGGCAGTCGTTTTAGATGAGAATGCGTTTACCTGTATAAAAGTATGTTATTTTAATCGAATTTTTTAAATTTCTGTTTTCTTTTAAGTGATTACAGGTTAAAGCATTTGGTTTCTTGTTTTTATTGATTTCCAGAGTATGATACATCTATGTTTTTGGCAATTTTAAATTTCTGAAAGGAAATTTTCTGTTAGTTTGTAACTTCTCTGTTGGTTTCCTAACAGGGTGAAATTTTCTGTTTCTTCAAACATATAACATGTGGTAGTTTGTTCTTATAAAAGACGTGGAAACTAAATGAAAGTGTTCCTATATGTTACTAAAATGTTAACAATGTACATTTCTATGTTAGATTTAAATTGGAGAATCGTGTTGAGTTTTGACGAGGGGATTAAATAGCATCTTTGTAGCTCCTTTTCTGCCTCGAGATAGAACGTTACATCTAGATTATTCAATCTATAGATTAGAGTCTATAATAGAACGCACTTGACTATTATGTGGACTATTGTTTGTCAGAAGGGGTCTTGTAATGGCTAACGAAGCATCGAATGGATCGAACACTGTAAGCAGCAAGCCACCTCCTGAGCCTTCACCGCTGAGAAGGGCCAAATTTTTTCAGGTATTGACATTATTACAAAGTCACTTTCTGTTCATTAGATAGATGTATTTGAAATTTTAACATTCCCTCTTGGGTTGAATTCCACTTCACCTTGTATGGGATTAACAGGCAAACATGAGAATTTTGGTTACTGGTGGAGCTGGATTTATCGGCTCACACTTGGTTGACAAACTGATGGAAAATGAGAAAAACGAAGTAAGCGGTTATTACACTAGCATCAAACAATAGACATTTGGTTTTATATGTCCACAACGAGCATATGTAAATTAAATTTGATCTTGCTTAGGTTATTGTTGTGGATAACTACTTCACTGGATCAAAGGACAACCTAAGGCAATGGATTGGCCATCCCCGATTCGAACTTATTCGACATGGTACTTAGTGATTGCAGTTCATCACTTATTATTTTTTTTGGTTTACGAATAATACTTTTGCAGATGTCACCGAGCCTCTGTTGATCGAGGTTGACCAGATATACCATCTTGCTTGTCCTGCTTCCCCGATTTTCTACAAATACAATCCTGTCAAGGCAACTCTCTCTCTCTCTCTCTCTGACTCATAATACACACACGCAGCGTGTTGATGTTTGCAAATACTGAATAACTACCCAATGTGGAAAGGAAATTCACATCCAATGGAGCAGTGGTAATTAATGTTGATTTTCTAATCATACAGACAATAAAGACAAATGTAATTGGAACACTAAACATGTTGGGACTTGCCAAGCGAGTAGGAGCAAGGTTCGGTGAAATTTGTCCAGAATTCCTTTTATTTTTTACTCCTGTCTTTATATCTGATAATTTATTTCATGTACTATTTCAATAGGATTTTGTTGACATCAACTTCCGAAGTTTATGGTGATCCCCTTGTGCATCCCCAGACTGAAGATTACTGGGGCAATGTCAATCCTATAGGTAGCCTCGTCTTGCTACGAGTATAAACCATGATATTTATTCTATGGTGCTTTACTTTTTACTGTGACACTGCAGGAGTTAGGAGTTGTTATGACGAGGGGAAAAGAGTAGCAGAGACGTTGATGTTTGATTATCATAGACAACATGGAATTGGTATTAGCCTTTCTTTTACTATTTATATCGAACATCCCAAAATTGGTAGAATTAAAAATGTCAATTACTGCTAACCAATACGAAATGTTGATTTTCAATAGAGATACGGATTGCACGGATCTTCAACACTTATGGTCCACGTATGAACATTGATGATGGTCGGGTGGTGAGCAATTTCATAGCTCAAGCCATACGGTATTACTCTTCAACCTATAGTTTTATGTGACCGATAATTTGGGAATCACTTTCTTAGATGCTATTATATGCAGTGGTGAATCTTTGACCGTTCAGCTGCCTGGAACACAGACGAGGAGTTTCTGTTATGTTTCTGATATGGTATATACCATTTTTTTTACAATATTTCGCCTGATGCTATTAAAAATGTGTAATAACGTCTCTTATAATCCTTTTTAATGAAGGTTGACGGCCTCATCAAACTGATGCAAGGAGATCATACTGGACCCATCAACATTGGCAATCCGGGTTAGCATCATTCTACAACTCCCTCACACTAATCTTAAACCTTTGATGCTTTACCCCCAACTTACTTTGATGTTAAAATATTACTATCAGGTGAATTTACTATGACTGAGCTCGCTGAGACTGTTAAGGAGGTACCTTTCTGAACTTCCACATTCTGGTCGTCGATAAGTATTATATTTTGTTATTTGGTATTCTGGGCGTCTATAACGTTAATGTCCTGTTAAAAAACAAAAGGTTGTTCCACCTTCACCTGTATCAACCTAGTCTTTTCACCCACACCGACCCATATCACGAAAAACCAGTAAAAAGGACTAGGGCAAACACTTAAATAAGACCGTCTTACTACAGATACCTTTCCGTAGCATAAAAAATGTTACTTTTGATGTAAATAGTGTTACTTTGAGTATTAACCTTTACAAGAAGTAACAGTTTTGTGAAAAAAATAACATTTTTTACGTCAAAAGTAACACTTTTTATGTTAAAAGTGACTCTCGTTTTCAAGGCGGTCTTGCTAAAAAACTAGGCCATTACCCCCAGAGCACAATCATCACAATCTTCAAGGTTACAACTGGCGAAAAAAAAAATCTTGGCTAAATGAAAAATAGAAGAGGAACTTAAGTTGTGGCCTAAAAGTTGTTTCCACAAGTGGCTGCTAAGTTTAAAATTGTTGGGTGGCCCTGCAGATGATCAATCCAGGCGTGGAAATCATAACGGTCGAGAACACTCCGGATGATCCGCACCAGAGAAAACCAGACATAACGAAAGCCAAGGAGTTGCTGGGCTGGGAGCCAAAGATCAAGTTGCGCGATGGCATTCCGCTTATGGAGGACGATTTCCGCAAGAGGCTTGAAATTTCCAGGAAGAACTGAGACACTTATATTAGTCAGGTCCCTGTTTGTCTTGGTTTCTCCACATTGTTAAATCAACATGATTCTCAGAATTTTTCGGACAAACTGTGTTTAGTCTCCTGTTTGAGTTTATTTTGAATGATTATATAAAATTATCACATAAATAATTAGGGTTTAATTGCAATTCAATCATATCTTAATACATGAACTTTTTAAGTTTTGCATTTCAATACACGATGTTACTTTTCGATGTGATTTTCATGACATTTTATAGAGCTCGAACCCGCTGCCACTGTTGATGCCCATGGAAATTAACTTAGTTGATATTTTTTTTGGTTTTAGCTTTTTCCTATATTGATTTCAATATTAAAGAGCTATAATGGGGTAATTAGAAGGAGAGATAATATAAAGAAACGAGTGTGTAATTTAAGAATTCTTGGGAAATAGCAAAAAATAAAAATTAATTAAGGACTTAATTGTCTGTTTCACTTATACATCACTTCTCTAATTTAAGCTAAAATAACTAAAAAGTCGGAGGTAGTATTAGATTTATATATGAATGAGTTTTGTGTGTGAACGGTCACACGTGTGACGGGATACACTTTTACCGGAAACATTGATACTTTTATAGGAAAAAATGATACTTGTACAGGAAAAAGTAATATTTTTACTACATTGATACTTTTACAGATAAAGGTGATACTTTTGCTACAAAAAGTAATACTTTTTTTTGTTCAAAAAAATGTGATACTTTTACAGATAAACGTGATACTTTTACCACAAAAAGTGATATTTTTTCCCGTCACACTGTGTGACGGTAGTGTGACGGTCACATACGAATTTTTGCCTTTATATAATTAGCTGGTTTTTGTTACTTGTTTTTAGAGATTTAAGACAGATTTTTACATATTTAGCTGGTATCATCTAAATTTCTTTGAAACATTACAGTGTGCAAAATTGGAAAATTGGAAATTGATGAAATAAATTACAATTTTAAAGGAAATATGATGAAATTGCAAAAAATTGGTAAAAGCCAACCATATATTTTCCATTAACCCAAATAAATAATTACAGAAGTTCCAAAATTTGAATCTTTGTTCTGCTATTATATCTACTTTGAATTTCCCAGAACATGTAAAAAGTGATAATATATCGTTGTTTATCTTATCTTAAAAACATATAGATACTTAATTTTCTTCACATCTGCGCAACTTTTCGCGCGTTATTGATCTGGAATGTTCGCTATTTCTGTGAGGAGCCTGTGCAGAGCCTGAGGCTTGGAGAAGAAGGGCGAATGATCAGAGCCTTTAAGATGAAAAACTTGCTTAGGTGGACTTGATTGAATCATGGCCTCCTGAGCCGGTTCAGGAATGGCGAAATCGTCGTCTGTTTTGATATAAAACCTCGATACTGAACCGTAGTTTGTTGCAGAAAGAGACAGCTTCTCCTTCACAGGTGCAAATGGTACGGCTCTCATGGATACTGATGCTAATGCTATATCCTTCGATGGAGATCGATTGAACAACAGGTCTTCCGACAGAGATTCATCGAGGTTTATAGCCGTTGGCTGCTGTTTCTCCCCGTAGATGAATTTTCGAGCGTGTTGGTTTATGTCGCTTATGCATGACTGAGAATCAAAGTTAGAACTTAGAAAGTGTTGCAAAATTATGGAAAAGAGTAAACAATTTTTATGTTGAGAAACAGAGGTATTTGCAGACCTGTTGAGAGAAGACGTCAAGGGCACTTTGGTCATTTTGCAGCATAGTTGCAGCAACAAAAATGGCTTTAGAAACTTTGGCTGGATACATCTCCATTGCATATGAGATACAAGCTCCACCTAGATCATGTCCTACTAAAATCACCTGCATTACCCAGTACCGAAATACTTGTGTAAAACGATCTTCTGAATGGAGTTATTTTATTAGTGTTACTTTTAACGTATTTTTATCACACAAAAATTAAAACCGTCGGTTTCTCAAGTTCTGTAAAAGATTAATACTAACAATAACAACTTTTATGTTAAAATAATACCGTTTTATGATAAAAGTAAGTCTCGTCTTATAAATCATTCCGTAAGAAGGTTGTTTTTAAGTATTTGCCCACTGAAAAAATATTAATATATAATTTATAATTCTGTGTTTATAATGTAAATGTAGAGGAAACTTCATATTTATTGAGCTCATAATTACACATATAAGTGAAATTATTATTTAACTGATGATAAATATAAACTTTTCTTCAGACTTTTTTGTGATTTATTATCAAATTCTTAGTAGTATAGCATCATGAAAACTCCTAAAACTTCCGTTCTAATGTTCGCGGTGGACAAGTTAATAATTTCACTAGCTAATGTGTCACCATCTCACCGAACTAATCCATAATTTAGGGATAAGATATTTACACATCAACGGTGGACACAATCAACCTGTGGAATGAGTAGGGGTAGGATCGGCTCGGTTTTAGGGATTTGAGTTTTTCAGGTCAGGTACCCGACACATTCAGTACCCTAATAGAAAACTCAATCGTCCAACCCGATCTTGCGGGTACTCGTCGGGTCAGGTTTTCGTTAAGTTACTTTTTTATGTTCAACATTTTTTTTTCTTTAAGGTTATTGAAAGTGGTGTACGATTATGATTGATTTTGTTAAAATAGGATACCCAATCTTAACCTGACTCCAACCCGTCATTAATCTAAAAAATTTACCAGGTTCGGATATCCGAACCCGATATAAAATTGTCCACTCCTAGTTACTAGGGATAAGGAATAAATACATCTATGCTATCCACCTGGGTAGTATCCAAGTGAATAGTTCACCGTACACTTGAAAAGTGTATAAAGATCTAATGCCTAACTTCATTTTGATCTCCATACACTTTTAAGATGTGTGGTGGATCACCCAAGTGGGTAGTACCGACTTAAGTAGGGTAGAATTTACCCCTATATAGAAAACATACCTTTTTGTGAAGGGCAAGATTGGCAAGGAAATCTGTAAGAGGTTTGGCATAAACAGCTAAACAATTAATGGAATTAATGTCACAAAAATTGGCACCAGAGCCAGTGAGGTCTATGGCTACAACTTCACAATTAGCTTCTTTCAATAGGGCTATTATTTTGTACCAACACCATGCCCCAAAGCCTCCACCATGAACTAGAACAAAATAATGCTTTTTCTCTTCACCATCATTTTCCTGAAATTAATACAACACAAAAATTATTTTCTTAAAAAAAATTAGATTTTAGTTGTGAAATTTAAGTTAAATGGTGGAAATTTGTTCACAACAATCATTTGTGGAAAAGATCAAACAGTGTAAGTTGCAGTAGACCCTCTTGTAGTTTTATAATCTTGCGCGAGACTTTCATGTGGTTTCAGTGATTTAGCATAATGTCTCCTTTTCAAGCAAAAAAGTTTACATTTTTATTTTTTCCACTATCAACTGACTATTACGGTTGTATTTTTAAGGTGATTTTTACGACTTCTATTCAAGTGTTTAACTTGAAAATATGAAGAGCATTAATGAAGTAAATTTTTTCCAACTAAAAAAGTGAATATTGTGCTGAATTATTGTAACCATATTAAAATCATGTACAACAAGATTATGAAATCACTAAGGTAGAACATTTCTATTGTGCTCTAAGTATGTGGCCAAAATAATATCCAATAAAAAATAGGAACTTGCTAAATGGGCAGAATCAGTCTATCGACAAAAATATTATGTTAAAATTAAAAATATAATCGATAATTATTATAAGACGAAATTTAAATGTTAAATATTATTTTGGAACACGCTAAAATTTTGACGTGTTTTCTTTTTTTTTTTAACCTGTTAATGTTAAAAACTTCGTTACCATCTTAACAAATAATTTTCATTTATAATATTCAATACATTTATCAAAAAAATTTAATTTTAAAAAAATATTCAGCCCGGGCAAAATCAGCCCACCTACCAAACTATGACAGCACATTTTGTCAAAAGTCAACAAGATTTTATTATTAGTTTTGATTAGTCAAGTTTGAACTATATAGTCTTGCCTAAGCTAGATTTCATTTAAAGACGCCTCCTTTGAATATGACAATCAAATTATAATTAATAAAAAAATGTACACAAATATTACTCCCTCCGTCCCAGTCTAATTGGCCTATCTCGACTGAGCAAGACTAAGAAAAAATAAATTTTATGGAATCTTTGACTTTTCCAAATGTGGAGATTAAGTGTGAAGATTTTGAGAAAAATTTGTCATTTATAAACTGGTCAATTAGATTGGGACAAATAAAAATGAAAAATAGGTCGATTAGGTCGGGATGGAGGGAGTATTTCAAAGACCATTCTACGAAAAAACACCTAATCATCGAACATTTTTTGAAATTAATAATAAAAAGATAGGTGCGGAACCTGAATAGGGAGGTGCAAAGAAGAAACACGGTTCGAACTTGAAACTGAATATGATCGTTTCGAAAACTTAGGAGGATTCTTCGGAGGGGTTTTAGTCGAGACGGAGCGATTCAGCAGTTGAAGAAGATCGCCACCGTTGTTTTGCAAGTGTTGTTGGTAAAGCATGGTGGCGATCTGGGCTTGTTGCTTGATATACGAATCTTCGAGGGATTTCTTGGTCGGGGAAGAAGGAGGAGGAGATCTTGATTTTCTTGATTTCTTGGAGTGGTTTGATGGAGAAAGCCATTGTGGAAGAAGCTCTTTAGGGGGTGATTTTGATATTTTTGATGGAGAAAAACATGCAAATGAATTTCCCATGTTTTTCTTGGGGGGGATTATTGCATGAGAATATAGAGGATGTAACAAGTGTGGTATGTCATTGGACTTGTTTTATAGTGATGAAACTCATTTTCTCTCTCTAAAAGTTGAATGGAATACTCCCTCCGTCTCGACCTAACTTGTCTACTTTGATCATACACGAAGGTTAAGAAAAAACAGATTTAAAGGTGGAGTGAGGGTGGAGATTTTGAGGTGAAAATTATGAGAAAAAATTATTATTTATGGGCTGATAAGTTAAGTTGGGACCAATCGAAAAAAAAAATAAACAAGTTAGAGCGGGACGGAGGTAGTAATAAATTGGCCCACATATTATTAATACTGGCAAATTGGTGTTAGTTGGATGGATAGGGAAATGGGGGTGTTGATCTATGTTGAATAAATGCGGAGGGCATTTAGGTAATTTCAGCACATGTGCAGTGCTGTGGTGGACTAATAAATTCACATGTTTGCCCACAAAATTTATATTCATTTTTTTCCTTTTTTAAGAAAAATTTAGTATTTAAAAACCAAAATTTGTTTGGGCTAATTTTGGTGGTCATTATGATTAATTAATTTTTGGCAGCTGTTTTTTGAAGGAAAATGCCAAATATTTGTTCAGCAAAACACTATATTTATACTCTCACTGCTCTAAAAAAAGTATCATTTTAGAGTAGATAAAACTATTTAAAAAAAATGTTTTAGTTAAAAAACATCATAATTCTTTCAGTGTTTTCTCTAAATATATTTCGATAATCTTCTTTAAAATCTCATAACTTTTGCGAGAGTCCTCTCTAATTCAATCTACTTAATGGATATTGTAAGGATATATTTATTCTTTCTACACATTCTTTATTTTTCAAAAAAAGTCTAAAGTCACCCCTTTTTTTTTTAAATTGGGGGAGTAATTTTTAGCACTCGATTAAGTAAAATATACTCTTCCGTCTTATGACAAGAGTTCTATATCAATTTTTTTTTAATCCCATAATAAGAGTCATGCCTCAAAATTATCCCTCAAAATTCATGTTACATAGTTTTGATATTTGTATATAGATTAAGAAATTATTGATATACTTTTAAAAAAAAAATGGGGGTTGAGGGGCAACAACCCCTTGCCAATTCGTTACACTATTCACCAAGTTAAATTACACCTCGATTTCCTATAG
Source organism: Ajuga chamaepitys (assembly GCA_958295605.1). Taxonomy (NCBI): domain Eukaryota; kingdom Viridiplantae; phylum Streptophyta; class Magnoliopsida; order Lamiales; family Lamiaceae; genus Ajuga; species Ajuga chamaepitys. The sequence goes on from OY282508.1 coordinate 3,018,890, forward strand.
TTCCATAATCTTGTATAAGAACTCACGCGGTTTTAGAATTGCATAAAACCCCTAAATAATTTTAGTAATTCACCACGATGTCCTTTTTCTGCTGAAAAAGTGTACATCGTTAATTATTGTGTTTTTTGGGTTAAACACTAATAATCTTTGTAAAAAGTAGTTGACAAGGGAAAAAATAACAAGAAGAAAATTAAAGATCTAAGATTGAAAAAGGAATATTAAGCTAAATTCTTGAAGCCATGTAAGGATTCTATACAATTATACAATCACGTTTAGTCTCGTACAATATTATGAAACCACGGAAGAGTTTGGTGCAATTAACCAAACTGAAATTACTTAAAAAGAAATAAATATTAAAAAAACAAAATGAACTCTGAAAATTCTACTTGATGCAAGAAAAGTCTTCATTGGCTATGACATTATTAGAAGTCCAAATAAAGCAGCTCCTGTAATAATAATTTAATAACTGTACTAGATTATTATACACAAGAAATCTGACCAAAGACAGACAACTGAAACTTTCCAACAACAAAAACAGCAGAAAACAACAGATTGACTACAAAAAAAGAATGCTCGATTGAAATAAACAAGTTGTTAAAAGAACAGTGTTGTTACATTACATGTCGGCGAATTCAACCGTATCTCATGTAAGTATGGTAGACCTAATCCTGCACGGCGTAACATTGAGGAGCCAGCTCAGGTAACCAAAGGTAATCTATTGTAGAAACGTTTCGTACATAATTCTGATTAGTTCGGACTAATTCGTTGAAGATTATGCACTCTGGTTTCTTCCGGAATAGTACGGATGAAGGGTGGATTTGCACCGTTAGACCACTTGACAAAGCCCTGCCATTTCATGAATTCATACTTGAGGCATTTAGAGAGACATCTATATATATTCATCAACTTTGAGTATCTTGACATTGTAATATAAGTAGAGGTGTCAATTCAGGCAACCCGGCCCGCCAGGCCAGCACCATTTGTTGGGCTGAGCCCTGCCGAAAATTGGTGTGTCCAATTTAGTCCATACCCCTAAGAAACACTCTGATTTTTTAGCAGGCACGCAGCCTGTTTAGGCCATCAGGTTGGGCTTTTTGGGGCTGACAGTATGCCCATCCGGCAGGCTCGGCCACTTTTGACACCTCTAAATACAAGCCATGGTAGATTGAGAATAAACGGTTACCTGTAAGTGCCATCAGGCTGCTTTAAAGCTGCGTTAAGAAAAAAGGAAGCAGCTAAGCCTCTACGCAGTGAAAGCATGTCGTCTCCACATGAAGTGATACGAAGTCCCATTTGTTCAGCATTCTTCCGTATTTGACTAAGAATAAAGCATATAATCACATTAGAGAGGACTATCAAGAGAACTTTTACAAAGAGGGATAAATCAGGAGTCAAAAAAGAAAAAAGCTCAAACCTGTGGATATCACGAGCATGCTTTAGAGAGCGGCTATTGATAAAATTCTCTTTGCACCATTTCCTGAGTTTCTTTTCGGCCTTATCTTGACGGCTGCTCCCTAGCTTGCTCTTCTCCAATAGATCGTCAGAAGCACGATATATATTTAGTAATGTCAAATGATCTCCCTCAAGACATGAGAAGCTTCTCATAGCAGCTCGTGACTACAACAAAGAGAACAGCGTAAGCAGCATAAAACAAATATTGCAAGAATAAAATGACTATTAAAACAAGTACTTGCTTAGGGTAAGTAACGAAATTGAAAAGACTGAATATTGTATTAACTCGAAATCCAGAAGTTTATTTGCAAAGTTTCTGATCGAACCATCTGCAGCATACATATCTAGAAAAAATTAAGGCTTCAAGAATAAAATAAAATGGATAATCCCTTTTTTGAAGAGCATACATATCTCGAAATCCTTTTTTGCAAGTTTTCCAGCAGACTACGATATCCTTTTGAAGAGCATGCCAATGAGCTAGAGAAGACGGCAAGTATACCTCTTCCCATTTTTCACGGGGAGCATAATATATAGATTCAACCGAGAGCATCGAAACAACTATTAACATTTCTTCCAAGCAATTAAATTGACTGGCAACAATGAGGGCCTTCGAATAAATAGGATCCAGTGGAAGCCTGGACATTTGACGACCAACTGGATCCGACAATTTACTTCCATCTGTTAGAGCACCTAGCAAGAATAACAACTCCATTGACTTGATGATGGCCATCCTGCATGAGTAAACACAACAGACAGTGAATTGTTAGAATCACTAGCAAGCACATAATGTACGTGCATTGCAGCAAATCAATGACTATAGGAGCGGTTCAAATAAATAGGAATATCAAATGCACCTGTCTGGTTCTTCAATGAAGTCGAACCCAAGAATATCATCGATACCAAGAGCTTTAAGCTGCAAAATTACATTTGAGAGATTGCATCGTTTGATTTCTGGTGTTGTGGCATCTTTAAGTTTGTAAAATTCATTCTCTGGATAAAGGCGGTAGCATTTTCCAGGTCCCTCACGGCCAGCACGGCCACTGCATTCAAATTGTAACTGTTTGTCACTTAATATAGATATGTTCAGATGGAAGTTGGTTCTTTCTTCCATTTGTCAATGAGCCAACTGTGCCTTTTTACCAGTAAATAGTGATTCACATAAACAAGAGAGAAAAAGTGAATAAAAGATATCCTAAAGTAAAAAATAAACAACTTGAAGCACGTTACAAGTATAATCTATCGCTCTGGAGATTAAGTTAAGATGATTCAATTACTCTACCTCCTTTGAAGTGCTTGTGCTTTTGATGTTTTAACAATGATTAATGGCTCAATCCCCGTTGAAGCATCATAAGTCCGTACTTTAACCATTCCTGGGTCAATGACATACTTAATTCCAGGAATTGTCACCGACGTTTCAGCAATATTGGTTGCTAATATTATCTGAACAGGTAAACAGAAGCAACTTACAGTCAGATATATTTACCAAATATGGTTTTAGGTAGAAGCATTAACTCGTGGTGAAAATGCTGGTGCTTTTTTATACATTCTAAGAATTTTGTCAGTTTAAGCACTTCGGTCTTGGGGCAATTCAGCATAAAGAAACAATATGAAATATTCTTGACTCTTACATGCTGCATATCATCAAATACTAAGTATCTGAATCACATAAAATGGTGTAGAATGGATTATGCCGCATCATTCAGTAAGTAGATGGTACATTGGTGGAACCTATCAAATCGAACAGGTTATAACAGAGAATGGTTTTATATTTTCTCTACAAATCACAATCCCATTCTTAGATGGTAAGGGGCTAATAAATTGGTCAAAATCTATGATTAAACATACCATAAGAGTTGACTAAGCAAACAGATCACGAGAGACTGATGAGATGGATTATGAGAGTCAACATTTCATCTTTCCCTTCTCAAATGGTAACAAAATTAGTTTTAATCAATTATTCACAGCAGATATAAGTATTTATATATTATAAATCAACGAAGATTCACATGCATCAGGCATTCCAGTTCAAGAAGTCATGTATTATACATCTTGAGGCATCTAAAGGAAATAAGTCAAACCTTACGAAACCCAGGTTCTGGAGGCGTGAAAACTTTCATTTGTTTGTCTGATGGAAGAGATGCAAATATTGGAACTACGTGAAGCTTGCGTTTATTCTCAGGTAATTTTGGAAGGCGCTCTTGGACGAGCCTCTCAATAGATTCTATTTCTTCTTGGCCAGTCAAAAACACAAGTATATCGCCTGGTCCTTCCTCTAGATGGATCTGGAAGGTATTAGGGGAAAATAAACTTTTAGTATGATGCCCATGAAGAGAAACTATTGCCTCTTAAAATACACTTTTTCAAACCGGACTACTACTATTCCAAGGGAAAATAAAACAAAAATTAGCAAATACAGTAATTCCATAACAATTTAATTTTTAAAATGATCTGTTCCACTGAAAAAGAAGAATATAAAAACATTAAATCTATCCTCCAAAATAAGATCAGGGATGGTGAAGGATTCTACACTAGCAGGCAGATGTGCTATTATGCGTTCTCCTAGATTGCATTTCATCACTAAAATCTTCTTTCTTTTAATACATTAAAAAGGCATGTTGATGCCACTGCACTCTTATTCTGTCTTTTACTGTAACTTTCATATGTGCATAATACTTTGATCCTTCTCAAAAGATGGTTAGTTTTCACGTTTAAGATTCCATGTTCACTGTCTTTTTCTGAAAGTTTTACAAGTTCTACACAAAATCAACTAAGAACATCTTTGCAAAACAAAAATAATAAGGAACTGCAGGAGGCAGGGGCAGTAGGCATTTGCAAGCTTACCCTTTGGCAAGAGGAGAAAAACAAAACAAACTTGCCAAAGAGTGATTTATCAATAAATTATGTAATCAATAACAAAAGGGAGATGTTATATGAACCTGAAATATAGTAATCAAGGTTGCATCTACATAATCCGTCTCTGGTTGATGAGTGTAGAGTATATCAACAGGATGTTGCCGCCCCTGGACATGAACAGCCCTTGCACCACCAAAATACTCGGAAAAAACTTGTGCGTCCAAACTGGCGGACATGATAATCAACTTCAATGGGGATAGATGTTTGCCTTGACTGTGCTTCACGATGGTGGTATTCTGACCCTCATTCTCTTTCTCCAACGATAAACCATTTTTGGCAGGTGTATGATGATTATCTACAACATTACTAACACCCGAAGACCTTTTCTTTTGTACAGTCTTCAAAAGACCAAGCAATACATCTGTGTGGACGGTTCTCTCATGAGCCTCGTCCACAATAATAACTGAATATTTAGAGAGACATGGATCCAATAGTGCTTCCCTGTAATAGCAATTCACATATGGCCAGTTAGCTAACTGAAATGTTCTTTTGTTAAAGTTTAAAAAAAAAATAAAGAAAACTAGATCCAAGCAGGAGCTTAGTATCTCCATGGGCACTTTATGAACCTTGTCTATACAGACAAAAAACAGCTAACTACGATTTTAATTAAATCAATTTGTGTAAAGTTGCCACTGAAAACATAAAGTCCTCTTTACCTCAATAACAAGCCATCTGTCATGTACTTAATCTTAGTTGAGCTGTTAGTCACATCCTCAAATCTAATTGCATAACCGACCTTTTGGCCTAATGGCACTCCACATTCCTCAGAAACCCTTTTCGCAACGGTTACAGCAGCAACACGTCTAGGTTGAGTTATCCCAACGATTCCACCGTTGCGGCAGAACCCTCCATTATATAAATACTGGGGTAATTCTGTCAAAATATTATCACACCATAATTAAGTAATATTAAGCAGATAAGAGAATAGATACAGTAACTTTAACAAGCCAACATATATTATCAATTGTCTGGAAGTCCTTGAGAATATGAGCACATAAACTTTCATCACATGAAGGACTTGCATGCATGTCATTACATGCATATAATCTACGTTGAGCACAAGGGTCCATCTTTTTCAGTCGTTTAACACCATAATACTTGTCCAAGAACGTAGTTCCTTTTTTCTCAAATCACGATTTAACCCCCTATTCAAATTGGAGACATTAGGTGCACAAAGGAGAGGCTACAAGGCAAACTAACAAGGTACTCATATGTACGAAATTAAGGCATGAAGAGGGACCATGGTGTCAAATCTGAACAGGAAATTCTTCGTCGGAAAAGAAAAAACAACTTCCTTCTTCTATATAGTTACTATTTTTTACTTTTCTTACAAGAAAAATCCCATATAGTTACTACACTTGATTGTTTTATACAACCTTGGGGGTTGCAGCAGAATTTTAAATTTATCCTGCATTGACAGAGTACCGCTACTACGCAAAGTATTAATTATCAACATTAACACAGATATAAAAGGACGGAGTTTGAAAGCAATATCAATGAATAGCTCATATATTCTCAAGCATCATTTTTTGAAAAAGAAAAACAAAAGAAAAAGGACTTTTCTAATTACAACTTAAGGTCATATAACACTTACGCGTTGTCTTCCCGCTGCCAGTTTCACCAACAATAATTAATACGTCATTATTTCTAACCTCTTCCACAAGTCTCTTTTCAGCTGCATAATGTTAAAAAATCAGCCTTCTGCATAAAAATTACACAACAAATTTGCAAACAAGCGCAACATTTAAATAAAACCCTAAGTTGTTACCTAACTAAATATCAAACACTCCGCAATAGCATTATAGCAAGTGCCCACAACATGCCAGCAGCATTATACGCCCAAAAGAAATTGTTTCATTACCAAACGGGTCATAATAACGCACACACCCACACACAATTACCTGCAGCAATTGGCAAAGCTTTCCTGTGTTGTTCAATCTTTCGCCTCCTGCAATAAAACAAGAACATTCATATGTAAATACATAAAATTGAAATGCAAGTTAGTAACTACTTCATGTGAATGTGTGAGTACAGCGTACTTAGCAACATAGTCGGCTTGTGGCCCGTTCGGTTGATTCATTCTCGCAGCATGTGCAGAGTTATTAGAAGCCATTGACGGCATGGCGAAACACAGCTATGTCCGAGTTTGCGTGTTCAAATTTGCTTTCCGAATTCGGTATTTAGGTAATCATATACACTGCCAAAACCTCTCTTCACACCAAAAAAAAATACGTCGGCAGGAATATACTCAAATAACCTTTAACCCCGCCAACGACAGAAAACAGTAGCCTCTGCAATGCAAAAAGGGCTTTATTATTATTTTTTTATATAACAACCGATTCAGCAAACTAGTGAGCATTACCCAAAATTTCAGGTTATGGCCCCGGTATGTGTCAAATTAATGATTATGAAATAGATGACTAATTTGACATATTATATGTGAAAAAGATAAGAAACGGAAAAGTTTATGGGCATCAATGAAAGCCAAATTTGTGTTATTCTTTACGGTGTCCTAAAAGTCGCTAGTCGCTAGCCGGTCGGATCAGTGGGATCAAGCGCCTAGATGGAACCACCTTAGACAAATAATATAATTATTTATAAATATTTAATAAGTTGATTACCCAAACTAATTCCCAAGTTAAAGAACCTGTGAGACGTGAATTACAAAATCACTGTTTCAACAGCCAAACTATTTACCTTTCCCAACTTCATCCATTATGCACGATTAGAGTTCAATGGCAAATCTCCTATTATATACTCCATATAATAAAACTTAGAACTTAGCCTAGCAATAAATCTCCGAATCCTAAAAGCTAACGCAGCCTAGCACTAGCAGTGTAGCAAACAACAGAGCAAGTGAAAATTAACAGCAAATTTTTGTTAAAGAAAACTGTAAAAAATAAAAAATAAAATAAAATAAAACACCTGTAGGCTGTAGCACCGGGGTAGTGGCGGGAGCAGGCGGAGGCGGAGGCGGATACGGAGGCAGGATACGCCGGCCGTAGGCGGAGGCGATTCGTTGCTCCGCTGCTGGCTGCTGCGTGACGGAGTGCAGTGTTTCTTTTTGTTTAGTTGCAGTGTGTTGAGGTGGGAAGGTATTAGATTTAGGGGTGAAACCGAAAACGTTAAAAGAAATCAAATTCCTTTAAGGGGGTGTTTGGTTAAGCTTAAATAGGTCCGGAAATTCCGCCATTTTAATTTTAGAATTTAGAAATAAGGTAGGATTTCACTGTAAAATTCAAATAAGTGCTCGAAAATATTAGTGGATATAATATTATATTGTAAATAATTATGTGATATTATATGTATATTTATAGGATATGATTGTATTGAATTGAGAAATTTAAATTTAAATCTCAAAACAAATAAGAATTTAGTATTTTAACATGCGAATTTTATCTGTAAATGCATAAAAACATTCCCTAAAGTGTTACTAACAGTAACTGGTCAAAAATGAAACTAAAAAAAAAGGGTGGATAGACGGATTAGTCGCTAATTAATCGGTTAGGCGGCCTAACGTGTTGGCCGATTATAAGAAACTTGTCTTTTGGCCGATTATAAGAAACTTGCCTTGGAGTTTTAGTACACTGCTTTTATTAAATTCTCTATACAACAAGATAGAAAAGACTAAGGGTTCGTTTGCTTAAGACTTGGTTTAGTAGATTTAGAGGACCGAATTCCAATAAAGCACCCTCATTAACTCTCCCAGTCAAATTTGGCCCAACACTCTCCAGTGTTAAGTAAACGGACCCTAAAGGTAAATTAGTTAATCTTATTTGTTTTCCAACTTAGCTTATATTTTACTGAGCAAACCCATATTTTTGTTTTGCATATAAGTTCAAGAAGTTAATGTCATGCATTCCATGCTCTAATTTGTTTTTGTATGTGTTCTTTGTTTTGCAATAATTTATAGAGGATTGGGCTCTCAAACGTATTTTTGCAATTTCATATTTTAGACAAGATATATCCATAATTGATAATTATTGATGTGCGTCTTTTTGGAACTTCTTATTTTTGGAAAACGTTAAAATTTGATTTTCTATAAAACCCTAAAATACGTATAAAAGAAATTCGCAGTGGTGTTTTAACCATGTTCCACATTAATCTAATATTACGTTGTTTTAATTTAATATTTAAAATTCAATTAGACTGACACCTCATAACAACATAGTATTCATGACTCGATTTCAATACCATAATTGAAATAGAGTATCTAAGTCCTAGCTACGTGAAAATTTACATAACTTGCAACAAATGTTCACGTCCTTGCTAGTTCTCTGGATGAACTATCGGTAAAGACATAAATACCCTTCAAACCAGTGCACAAAACAACACTAACTAGAGCAATTGCAACAGAAGCTGCTGCAAACAATCTACCATTAGTCCCCTTCCTCCCTTTCTCCAACCTCGACTCAGACCTTACTGACGGCTTCGTCAGAAACGAGGCATATGAATCAACGTCTTCTCTGCTAAGAGCTGGGTTTAATGATCTCAGTACAGCCTGGAAATGTCTGTTGCACACGACGGAAGCAGATATATCTTCCCTAAGAGCAACTATACCTGCTTCCTTGCACAGCCCCTCAAGCTCAGCACCGGTGAAGAGCTCGGTGTCTTCTGCTATTTGTCTCAGGTCAACATCGTCGTCTACTTTCATTTTGCGTGTATGTACGCTAAGGATTTCGTGCCTACTTTCAAAATCTGGTGGTGGGACGTATAGCACCTGTTACACAAGAAAACAGGGAGCATAATCAACACTAACCATCAGCACTAACTTCAGCTTGTATTGCATAGAAGGATCTTGTATATTGAATTTGAAATCCAGTTATGGAGCCTAAGCATTCGTACACTGTTTTCTTAACAAAAGAAAGTGTAGAGCACAGACAACTTACTATATCAAAGCGTCCAGGACGCATAAGGGCAGCATCGATTGCATAAGGTCTATTTGTAGCGGCTAAAACAAGAATTCCCTGCCGCCAAAAATAAAAAGGTCATCAAGGGAAGGTTTTAAAAATCGGGTTTCAGTTAGCCATGTTTAATGTTGATCTCACTTTAGCCTGCTCTAAGCCGTCCATTTCGGTCAGCAAAGTAGAGAGAAGCCTTTCCCCAACTGTTGTGCTTCCGCTTGAGCCTCCTCCTCTGCCATTGACAACAAAAGTGTAAGCATGGTGTTTGGGGACAAATAGCTTAGACAAGCAGAACACTTGGAGCAATCCTAGTACATCAAAGGGGGCTGACCATACAAGTTAAGAGAGCATAAATCGGCGAAGTTAGAAGCAAGAAAATAACCACCTTAGCCTGCTGTAAGATTCTTAGGAGAATATGTATCGCACTGCTGTAAATGTACTTTAACTTGAAAAATATATTGCATATATAGACTAATATCTAGGGATAGTTTTGCACTGAGGGACTAAGCCATCTATCATCAACCAATGATATGAGCAGGAGTGATTGACTGACAAGATAGTCCAATATTCGATCTCTGAACTAAGAGTTGAACTCAAATGAATACACCAACAAAAAAATCTCTACATGTTGCTCACGGGTAAGATTGAAAACTCACACCGTGATATGATTCCTAGCGTGAAACTGACCACAGATGCTTACACAAAGTGGATATAAAATTATGAGCGTCTTCATGAGACTCAAGCAAGCATTCATCAAAGTTGATGGACTATTACAAAATAGAATATGGTAAATTACCTTTTTGCAGCAACCACATCAGCCTCATCAAAAAATATTATGCTTGGTGCAGCAAGACGAGCTTTCCGAAATGTATTACGCAACAAAGCTTCGCCCTCACCAACATACATGGAATATAGTTCTGCACCACTGACACAGGGTTGATCTCAGAAAATGAGCATATAGCAAGTGACAACCAAGATTCACAAGCAAAATACTGATTATGGACAAGCTTGTTAAACATTCGAATTTTTTTGTGTTGCTGTCATTTTACTAGAATTAAGCATCAGTCTCCTAACAAAAACACAATTTAAACTACACCAAATTACTCTGGATAGGAGAAGAATGTCTTTTATAACTTTCAGGACGAGCATCCTGCTACACATCAAACCATAGAATGGCTGAGCCAGAAACTATTCGAGTAAAACCTTAAAAACCTGGCTACTTATCTATGATGAAAGCAAACTTGATTATATATATTTATACGTATACGTTAAGAACCTAGTACCCAGAGGTGGCTTGTAATCAGTAGAGGAACTTGGCAATGGTGATTTATTTCCTAAATGGTTACACCCTGTTTCGGCATTTAGTTGTCAAATCTTGAAAACTAACCAAGTAACATATCGTAAGATTCTTTAGACCTTCAGCTTAAGAAGTTGCTAATACCCAACTTTAGATTCAACTACAGTAAAGTAGGATTTAGAGGAGAATATACCTCAAAGAGAAAAAAGAAGCTTGAGCAGCACTAGCAGCAGCCTTGGCGAGAGTTGTTTTTGAGCACCCTGGAGGCCCATGAAGAAGAATACCACGGATTGGAGATACTCCCAATCTAGAAAACACTGAGGAATGTTTTAATGGCCACTCAACTGCTTGCTGAAGCTTTTTCTGTTCAATATGCAGAAAATTTAATCAGATTCTGCCAAAGCTCAAAAGGTCAATCAGCAATAGAGATGGCTATGCTTCAAACCTTCACATCTTTTAGTCCTCCAATGTCATCCCAAGAAACCTTAGGAATTTCCATGGTAATGCCTCTTGTTATACTGGGACCAACCACAGATTTAGCCTGCTTCCAGTCATCCATTGCTATAATACACTTACTAACATCCTGATGCTCACTGGATAATTTTTTTAGTGCAGACATGGCAGCCTCACGACATAAGGCTTCTAAATCCGCCCCGACATAGCCATTGCAAGACGCAGCTATACCTTCTAGGTCAACATTTGCATCCAAAGGAAGTCTCTTAGTATAGAGCTGACATTTTGAAATAAATAACTTAAGAATCTTAATTACATTAAAAAACTGCAGAAACTGGACTGCACTTTACAGTCTCAGCTTGTAATAAAGAAATTCACATACTACTGCATATGGTACCTTTAGTATTTGAAAGCGTTCCTCTTCATTAGGTGTGGACACTTCAACCTCAGCATCAAAACGTCCTGAACGTCTAAGTGCTGGATCAATTGCATCCACTCTAGACAGAAATGAGTTTTATCAATGGAACATACAGGAAATACTGCACCCATAACTCCAAAAAAAAGTAAGCAAACCAAATATAGAATTACTAGAATAAATCTACTTCCCATCAAAATCATTAAATCTGATATCTTTGTCATTGTCAATAGACCATTTATATAGATATACCTATTGTCTTTACTTTTGAAATCCTTCTGCTTTTGTAAAGAGTAATATATCTACGAAACCAGCCAGAATAAAGCATGGCTTTCAGTGGCAGAACAATTTTCAAAGATAATAGAAGCAAATATGATTGTCCCCAACTATAATCATGGTAATTACGAAACAAATCAAAATTAATCCCATCTCAAAATTAATCCCCCCAACCCCCGTGGAAAAAAAATAAAATTAAAAGAACTTTTCCACAAGCTACTAGCTATTGCAAGAAAACGAAGAACTACCTATTAGTTGATGCAACTACCACGACATGCGATCCAGATGGGGAAAAAGATTTGTTCGAGTCCATCAGCAAGAACAGCTGAGATGCCATGCGAATGTCTTGTTCCCTCCTGCAATTGAGCATTATATGAGTTACCAATTCATCCTTCATTGCACCTTTTTTATACTAAAACTAGTAGTTGACAAAACTAGATATCATCTGAAACAATATCTTCCTCATTCTTTAATCTAAGAATTTATAAGAATATCATCCAACAGCTAAGATTACATCATATGGAACAATGATACTCTTCCTGCTTATTCTATCTCTGCAACTTCTCTCCCCTTCAAAACAAAATGCATGTTCTTTAGAATCTTTAGCATCCAGATAAAGAGTAAGGAGTTGAGTTCACCCACAAAACGATAGCACAATAATACTCCAAAAGGCAGGACACTTAAGATCATGCAAGAGTAATAACACAAGTCCAGTGCTCAAAACTTTGTCTATTTTGGAGGTACCTCGAGTCCCGGCGAGGGCAAAGTGCATCAATTTCATCAATAAAGACAACCGAAGGATTGCCTAATTTCGCATGATATCCCGCTTCAGCAAAAGCCTCCCGCAAAATTTTCTCGCTTTCTCCAGCATGTGATTTGTGGACTGAATGAGGACTGCAAACAATGCAAATCAATAACTGATATAGTTTTAGAAACAAGTAAACAAGTTTGTCTAAACTTGGATAGTTCTAGTCGTTCCCCCTTGCATTTGATGTGGTAGCTCGAATGCCACAATAAACAGCTCCATCATCTCCTGTTTCTTTTCTAATCGATTTTAAAAAAACTTTGAACTAAAAATCATGTAAACGCCAGTGTCATATAACCTAACAATGAGTATCCAATGCCAAATTAATTAAAATATATCAATATAAAACAAAGAGAAAATTCCAAATGATACACCAAGACATCACCAGAAGCATGTATTTCCCAAAACAAATCAAAAGCATCATAAATTTTTTCTACTCAATGAAGTTCAAATATCATTACAAATTTATATTGGAAACAGAAGACTTGCATTACCTAATAACTGTCAGATGCGCATCACATTCACGAACAACTGCCCGAACCAAGCTCGTCTAAAAAGCATCACAATTTAAAACGTCAATTTATATACTCACAAGCAAGTCGAGAAACTGAACATAAACTTACAAACCTTCCCCGTTCCAGGCGGGCCGTAGAGCAGCAAACCACGAGGCCACTGAAGATTAGGAAAAAGTTAACAACAATAATGAATTTACTGAAATCTCTTCAATGATACTAAAATGGAAAAGCTCGGGTGCGAGTGTGAGCATAGAGTGTAAGCAATGGCGGAAGTTGTACTTTGAGGCCGAGTATTTTGGACTCGCGCGAGTAGAGTGTAGGGTAGGAGATGAGCTCCCGGAGAGCTTGTAGAGCTTCTGAATTGCCAGCGATCGCCTCCTCCGCCCTCCATCCGGCGGCGCTGCTGCTCTGGCCGGTTGGGTGTAACGTAGTGCTTTTGCTTGAAAGAGCCATGGAGCTGAAAATGGCAAAAAGAGGCCGCCAATTATTCTGAGCTTTCCCTGAAAATAGAAAGAAATATGCCCGACCCTGGCCCAGCCCAGGCCCAGGCCCAACATTCATAAATGGCCTTACTTATTTCAAATAATAAAAAGGCCCTCTCTATTTTAATCATTAAATAAAATCAAGTATATATATATATATATATATATATATATACATATTCCCTTCGTCCCGAATAAACTTGCACTGATAAGTGGACATACATTTCAAATTCATCTTTTTACTTTCTTTGATAGATAAAGATGTATTGTGATGTAGAATTTGTGAAATTTTCTTCTAAAGAAAGTATGCAAATTCATTCGGAATAGATGGAGTATTAAATTACATAAAAGGTCCTTATTACTTTATTTTATTCTTGTACTCTTCAAAGTTGTTTAAGTTGCTTGATTTGTTTAATTGATAAAGTTATCTAATTTGTTTTCATTGTTTAAATTGTATACGTTGTTTAATTGATAAAGTTGTTTAATTTGTTTAGGTATTAAAATTGTTTAGGTTGTTTTAATTGTTTAATTAATGAAGTTGTTTAATTTGTATACATAGTTTAAATTATTTAAGTTGTTTTAGTTGTTTAATTGATGCAGTTGTTTAAAAAATAATTAAACAATTTATTTTTTAAAGGAATTTAGACAGTTATTTGTTTATAGAACAAGGTTGTGCAAATAATACAACTCCGTCCCGATTAAAGTTGTCTACTTGTCTTTTCGGTCTATCTCAATTAAACTTGCAACCCAGAAAAAGGAAACTAATTCCCACAATCTTCACCCTCAAAATCTTAATTTTCAATTTCCATCTTTAAAAAAGTCAAAGAAAAAGCAGTCAAAATCTCAACTTTCAATCTCCATCATTAAAAAAGTCAAAGAAAAAGCAATTAACTGTTTTTCTTTAACACTCGTGCCCAGTCAAAGTGGCAACTTTAATTGGGACGGAGGGAGTATAATTTTTATAATCAAATTATGTAAGTAATAAGATTGCGTTACAGAATTGTACAAATGAAAAAGCCTGTTGTTAAACCAATATAAAGAGAATTAACACTATTTCATGCATTATGTTCTACTTCTTACAACTTGAATAAGAACCCATCATCATTAATTCGTAATATAATTACTTATCAAGAAATATAATAAAACAATTAAATAAAATAAAATGAATATTTTTGTTTGGAAGATAATAAAATTTAGATTATCTAATAATTTCTCTACAAAAACTGGTCATTTGTTAAATTTTTTAAATACAACCCAAATCAATACAAAAATAGTCAACCTACAATAAAAATGCAAATTTTAAACAAATGATCATTCAAAAAATTATTACATTTTCTGGGATCCAATCATTCATTCAATATATGTAGTACGGATGTGAAACTAATGATCGTTAAAAGAGAATAAATTTGATAAAACTTGATTATTAGAAAAACTATTAACCTAAAAATAAAAGAGAAAAATCCGTTTTTTATCCGCTAACTTAGGGCGAAATTTGTCCTCAAATTGGACTCACTCGGCCCTAAGCTACTGGACTAAAATTGATAATATTATAGTTAATGGACCAATTTTGAACTCGCCCTAAGTTAGCGGACCTAAAACGGATTTTTCCCAAAAATAAAATATCCTCTGTTTCCATATCAAAGGGCAAAAGGATTG
This sequence comes from Ajuga chamaepitys, assembly GCA_958295605.1. NCBI lineage: Eukaryota > Viridiplantae > Streptophyta > Magnoliopsida > Lamiales > Lamiaceae > Ajuga > Ajuga chamaepitys. Next base: position 3,034,058 of record OY282508.1, read on the forward strand.
CAAAAGTTTTCCTCACAGCATTGCCTGTAATAAAATCACTTGGGGCTTAACATGTCTTCTCCAAGTCGCCAATATATCTTAAGTAATAGTAATAGATTTAATATGCAAAACTACTAAACTCAATCATTCGCCGACATTCAGGCGACGTTGTAGCCTGATGATTAATGTATCACCACACTTCCAGCAGAGGCTTGGTTTGCTGCTCGATTACTCCCGAAATTTTTCTTGTTCGATTCCCTGGCAATCCTGGACCCGAACTGGAAAGGCAAATTTAAATAAAAATAAACGAATGTTCAAGAATGGATAAGGAGTGAAAAGCCTGTAAAAGAACACCTGAATTGCCCGTTTGGGTAGAACAGCTGCTTCATTCAGGCCAAGTAACTGAGCAACCTGCAATCGTGTAATGGGAATATCAAATATCATCGCGTGGCTAAATGAAAGCACTTAAAATATCCAAAGGATAAATAAATATTGCACTGCTTATAGATAGTAGAAATCAGCAAATAGCCAAATAGATTTAGATGACTCCAATGTTTGTAACTAATTAAACCAAGTTATAGAAGATCTCTGAAATGTAATTACAAAACATTGTACCTCCCTCAGAATTTTCTTATCACCGACTCCACTTGGTTGATTAAGGTCAGCAATCTCCCATAGAGGAATGTCAAGCAAAGTCTTTATGACATCTTCGTCCAGAAATGGAAATCGTGCCTGAAAAAAACAAATAAGAAAATTTTCGAATTTTCATAATAGTTACAGTGACTTTAACTTGAAATCGCGTATATGCAGTACCTCCTTTCCGTTGTCACTTATGCATCTGTCATCTCTCCCCAAGTTCCTCTTCCAAATTCTTTGCATGTCTAACTTCATTTCCTCATGGAGACCAAGCCAACTGATCATACACATGTTGAAGCACCATTCACAAAGTGCAAAATTGATAAAGGAGCATGCTTAAAAAAATCACCATTCCTGATCCACAAGTCAAGAATGTGTACAAACATAGGAAAAAGGAAAACGAATAATTGCCCTTACACAGATTATCATTGATGTCAACTATCATGAGAGGGAGAGGGGGGTAGGGGGAGGAGGAGATAGTACCTTCTGTTTCGAAATTTTGTTTTATGCCGACCATAGCCTGCACATTGTTCATCGGCACCAGAACCCACAAGGAGAATCCTGGCCAGAGACTTGTACTTGATACGTTGGCAGTCTGCACCTTCGATGCTGCTTGTTTCATTATAAAGCCAACCATCTCCTCCAGCAGCTAGCCACAATGCTAAGCCTATATTCAGATCCTGAAGCATGTGAGAAAGTAGAAATTTCAGTAATCCAAATGAATGAGTTGACAGCTTATCCTTTTCTGTTGTTAGCTTATTTTTTCCCGACAGGCATTAATAAAGAAAGGGAACGCAATGAATAAGTTCACTAGGCAACATGAATTCGTTATTTACAGCAGTTCTCAATTTTGAAATGTATTTTAAATAATTCTAAAACAATATTGAAATAAACAGTTAAAACTGACAAGAGCAAAAGCTACTAATATATATGCAGAGCTGAATAAAAGCATGTAGGTAGAATCCCAAAGAACAATATACGCATGCACAAAAAGAACTGTACCATGTACGTTTTAGCAGGATTTATAAGTGCCATCACATGCTTCATCTCAAGCGTCAACTTCAGTAACTCAGCATCAATTTCTATAAGGTTCCATCTGTAAAATGACAAGGCAAAACAGATTACTACTCGTACAAGGTGAAGGCATAAAAAGATAATAATCCTTTTACATGATAAGTTTCGGATCAGAGGTTCATTACTGCAATCCATCCATGAGAAACTCAGATAGGTGACTAAGTTTCTGATATCAAAACTTTCTGATATAAAGAGTATGAATCTCGCACAAAAGTTTAGATTCAAATTACATTACAAACAAGGACCAAAATAATTTAGCTGAATTGGTAATCTACAAATATCCGCTCTGCTAAACAGAAATAGCAACTGTAACATTAAAATCCAAACCAACAGACCTCCTTGATGATGCAATCCTCTGCAGTTCCTTCAGTCCAGATCTAGCTGAGATTCTATCAGGAGCTGACTCACCATCAAAGCTGACATTAAGCAGATCAATTTCATCTGCAGTCACAATTTTCCAAACAAAACAAAGCTCCGGATGATTTTCCCGCCTTTTTTCCAAATCAAAAAATACTATAGGACAACAAATGTAGCTCTATCATGAATTCAAATTTCCTGCTCAGCACCACATGAATGTACGTGACAGACAAAATTAAGAGCCAAGAGTTTCAAGTATTCATCTAAGGCTGCAAAGATCTTTTAAGGTGCAGATGGTTGCATGGAAAGGTCAAAGAGGGCCGAAGCTTTTATTTGAGTACTTACATTCAGAATCAATGCACTGATGCAGCAATGCTGCAATTATCATGGAATCTAAACCACCAGAAAACAGCACAGCTATTGGAGCATATCTTTCTTGTTTATGATTTCCCAAAAAAGCCTGAGTATGGTACCCAATAATCATCGGAATTAGGATTAAGAATTTGTTAATAAAAAGGGTCACCGATTAATAAACAAACAACAATTAGCAGAAATAATTATGAATTGGAAGGAAAGTAAAGTCAGTAATCCATTATAGGAAAAAGTAAAGTATCCAACACAAACCAAAGTGAAATCATCCTAACTTATTCCTTTCCCTTCAGAAAACATCCTTAGCTAAGAAAACTTCAAGACCAACATCCACAAAATTTAACGACTGAATTATGGATATTTGACATTTTTTATGGGTAGATGTTCCATGAGGGGAGAAAGGAAGATATGAAGGAGAGATTCTGCAGCTGGAATCCAATTGTCTCTATCATCTTTTATGCACTACTGGAATGGGAAAATATTACATAAGGGAAGAAAGTAAAATAGGAAGGGAATATCTGCAGTTATGCTAAAGCATAACACATAGATTGAAATCCAAAGCTGGAAAGCAGGAAGAAGCTATTCAAAGGATATCATTTGCAATTGTTCCTTAAATCAGATTAAATGTTTAGCGTGTCCACGTGGTCAAGTCCCAAAGACTCAATTATAGCAATAGCTTCATACTAACAATAATCTTCATCATCCAACCAAAAATGTAGACGTCAATGCATAGCTAGATCAATCTTCAATCATTCAACTCCTAAAGCAAGTCAACCCAAGATGAGAAGATCAAACAGGTTGCTGAAGAATTGTACAGACCTCATAGATTCTATTCAAAGAAGTGCGCCGCCTTACAGATTCTCTCAAAGACATCAGAACCTTTTGAGATGTTGTTAAAGGCACATTTTCTACACAACCTGTAGAAAGAAAGCAAGGATTGACAGTTAATTCAATTAAGGCCAAAAAAGAAAAGAGAAAAGTATGTTAAAGAGAAAAGCATCATGGAGGGTTTAGTCATGGCTTGATACGGACCCGATTCAGATGAAAAATCTAAAAGCATGTCCCTTTGTATAACCGGAGATTCACCAAAGTAAAATTTTGAATTCTCAGGTTTAGGCTCAACATAATTCCTCTCCCATGCCATCAACTCTTTTAGCTCAAAATCAGTCCACTCATGTTTCTTAGCTTCTCCAATTAGACATCCGCTCAATTCTGAAGGAGACATGGAGACACTATACACACCACATGACAGCTCTTCCCAGAAATTTAGTTCAGCTTCCCCTTTCTCATCAAAATCTGTTCACAGATAGGAATCAGTAGGATGTTGTTCATTAAATCAGAATAAAGACAAAATAAAGACTGTTCAGAAAATCTCTGTACCAAATTACTTAAGTACAAATGAGTAAGAAATAAATAAGATGAACTATCACGAGCTGAATAAGTACAGTCAAGTACAAGTTTTGTAAGAAATTTATGTACATGGATGTGCTGTTGGGAGAACAGACATCATTTTGACGTCTAAAAATAAATTCCAGCGGTACTCTTGGCACTGAGTAAATTCAAGAGCTAATACATTTTTCAAACAAAGGGGAGATTACGATCATAACAATTGGGATCTAGTGAGAAGTATGCACCGTTATGTTGGTGAATAGAAGGAGGCGACACAGAGGATAACAGTAGCCGAGGATCAGCGAGTGTTGGCCAGTGAACTAGAAGACTTCGTCTTCCAAATGCATCGCGACCAAACCACAAAGTTTTTGAACTATCCTACATGAACCAAAAAAAGTGAGCAAAAACAGATAACTACAAAAACTTGGGAACATGTTATCCTCGGTATTTTTTCAATAATAGAAGAAACTTACCACAAAATGTTACCTGCCAATAAATCAAAGCCCATGGGCCCCTGATTTTGGATAGAAGTTCTGGGACAGAGTTTTTGTTTCCACCATAACAGGAAGAAGATACACTGTCTTCATGGGAAGTACATGAGCAGCATTGTCCCAGAGACTGCATAAGAATCTCTGTATCGTTGCTCTCGCTTTTAAAATGAATCCCTCCAAATATTTCACCTAGAAATCATAATCACATAGACAAGATAAATCATTTTCAGCATTTATTTCAGAAGGGGAAAAACAAGGGTGCTTTGAGGACTGCACAATAGAGATAAACAAGTCGAACCCTCGATATCCAGGAAAATGCGAAGATCTCTGACCAGCCAAAACCAACATACACATCACACAATGATTAGAGAAGAGCAAACGACATTAAGTTTAAGCAAAAGTAATATTGACCAAGATTGCTGATGGAAAGACGGTAGGTAGACATCCTAAAAGATAGAAAATAATAATTAGACGGTAAACAATTAGAATCTCTGAGTTGCACTGCAGCTACTTAAGTCCTTGTCTTCTAATTTTACGTTTATCAACATATAATATTTCAAGCAGTGGAGCACGAATATGTGCTTAAGCTACAATGAGACGACCAAATTGAAATCTGGCACTAGTGTAACAACATTGAGAATCCAATAACAAGATGCCGCAACTACAATTAACTAACAACACGAGAGTCACATTTGCAAAATCGCAGCTAACATTCCAGAGAATCATGATACTTGAATCACCAAGTAACACAAAATAAATTATTACATTACCATTATAAACTAGAACATTGCCAAATGCATCAGTTAATGGTTGGAAAACAGGATTCACTCCTCTAAGTTGCAGAGTTGCACCAATTAACCGCAATTCCCCACACGATTCACTCCCAAGGCCATTTTCCACAGTTTCTTCTCTCCGGACAATAGATTGCACTAACAAATTTTCTCCTTCATCATAAGAAACTTCTGGATACAGATGAACTATTTTAGCTCCTAAACTATCAGGGCCCCTTCTCTGCAGAGCTGCTTTTATATCATCCTCCGACACTAAAGGCTGAAAAAAATCACAAAAACGGAGTAAGAGAATAAATCTAATAACACGTAGATCAGACTTACGGAAAATTATAACTACATTTACCGAATCATGAAATTCAGCAGACGAACAAGTGTAATTCGGAATTAAAAGAGACAAATCAACTTTAATTCCAGATACAATCAGTGATATACCACACATTGCTTTTGCTCTCAATTGGTAGAACCCTAGTTGCATTCAGCAGTATAAACCCTAAGAAGGAATTTGGGGGTTTCATTATACATTGTATGCATATAATAACATTAACAACTGCTTTCTAACATCAATCGCCTCCGTAGCATAGTGGTAGTGCGTTCGCTTCGTAAGCGAAAGGTCGCGAGTTCGATCCTCGCCGGGGGCTTTTTTTATATTTCCCTGTTTTCTGGGGTCCTTTTTCTCAATTTTCGATTTTCGCGGTTTTTCTAAATTTTCTATTTTTATGTTTTAAAGATTTTGGGCTTTTCTAAAATTCTTTGTTTTCTCCGGGGTTTTTCTTAATTTTCGACTTTCCCGGGGTCTTTTCTTAATTATCGATTTTTATGTTTAAACGATTTTCCAAAGCTAGTTGCCGGGGTATTTTTTAAAATTCTTTGTTTTCTCTGGGTTTTTTTTTTTAAGCTTTCGATCTTCCTGGGGTTTTTCTAAATTTTCGACTTTTATGTTTAAGAGATTTTCCAAAATTAATTAAACGAAGCTTGCTATTTCCTTTTTTTAAAAAAAAAATAAAAGACATTTTTATATCTCATAAACTTTCTAAATTGAGTGAGTCTTGTGTGTGACGGTCATACGTATGACGGAATACACTTTTACAGAAAAAATTGATGCTTTTAGAGGAAAAAGTAATATTTTTACTACACTGATACTTTTACAGATAAAGGTAATAATTTTGCTACAAAAAGTGATATTATTTTTGTTTCAAAAAAGTGATATTTTTACAGATAAACGTGATACTTTTACCACAAAAAGTTATACTTTTTCCCGTCACACTGTGTGACGATCTCATATAAGTTTTTGACTTCCAAATTTAATTTTGTGAAGACTACTATTTTCTTCGTGTGATCTTATTTTTTTTTTTTTCAAATGCGAAAAAAAAAAAAATACCAACTTTCATTTTTTTCAATCACAACTTCCACCCACTTTTTTTTTTACATCTAATTATTTTGTCATTGTCATATTATATTACCTTGACAAGAACGTTCTATATCTATCGCATATTTTATAATCCGATATCGTCGTCGTGTAAATTGAGAGTGAAAATTGTGAGAACAATAAATTAGTAACTTCAATCATCGATTAGTTGATGTAGTATAATAATATATGCCATAATAGTTGGTTTCGGGTGACCACATTAACACAATTAACACAAAATCTAATAATGATAGTAGGAATATAATTAGATGGCAAAAATATGATCCATGTTGTATTTGAAAACAACTAAAAGTTGGTGAATTATTTCGGTACATATAAAGTTGGCAAACTCTCATATACACCAGGTGTAATCGTACAATCTGGGTTAAATGACATCCATGAAAATGTATCACTGATTTATATTGAAACGCATAATAAATTTTATGAAAAAGTGTTCACGATTCGAATTGCACGAATCTACAAAAGACCAACTCTTTGATCTTCGTATTTTAATTTAAAATTCACCTAAGGTGATATTTTTGCAATCAACCCCTTCGTTCTTTGATAAATTCTAATTTTAACGCTCCATATTTATCGTGTGATTTTTTTCTTTTACTTTTTGTAATTCTATTTGTGAAGCTCAGAAATGTCAGTTCTAAAAGTCATTGTCTAGCTCCGACTAGACCTACTTTATCAACAATTCCCCACAATCCAACATATCAATAAAATATCCATTTCTCTTTCCTCCACATACACAACCTACTCACTCCACAACCCAAAAACTATATTTTTGCACTTTATCAACAACCCAACACAAACCAAAATTTTAATAAATATTAAGTTCTTTTATCCAAATACATAACTTATTTCCCAATAAAATCAATATTTTTGCTACGGTTTAATAATTGCATATTATTTTTTGCGTTTTTTCTAATATTATTAAAGGAAAAAATTTATTCTAATTCCGCAATTACAATAAGTAAATTTATTTTCTTTAAGTTTAAAATAGCATGCTAAATAATAACCAAATTATAATTGCAAAAGTTGAATTACAAAATTGAAAAAATGAATTAAACTACAAATACATATCTAAAATATTAAATTACAAATATAAAAGATACAAATTATATACTCCCTCTATCCTGACCTAGTTGGCCAACTTGCCATTTTTATTTGTCCCAACCTAATTGTCCTAGCCCATAAATGACAAATTCTCTCACAATCTCCACCCTCAAAATCTCAACTCTTAATCTCCATCTTTGAAAAAGTCAAAGATTCCACAAAATCAATTTTACCTTAGTCTCTGTGCCGGCCAAGGTTGGCCAATTAGACCGGGACGGAGGGAGTATTTAATTAGTGGTACCGAATTTTCGACATATATGCTCAATATTTCTATGGTCCAGCTCATCTAAAATATCGGACCAGTCCATTTATTTATAAATGGAAAAAATAAAGAGTTTCAAAATTTAATTCAACATTATGCTCTACTTGTAGAGAAAAGAAAATTAAGAATTTTGATATTTTTTAAATTAAAATAATCTATTTATCATTAAAACTCTATCCAATAAATAATTTAATACAACAAATGGTGTACCGACATGTGACAGATTGTATAATGGATTGGTTGACCAACCCATTCCACAACTTACGTCATGAAAAAGTTAGCCTTTCTTCATTAAAATTTTTATCAAATTTTTCTCGTGATCCCCACGATATTGGGTGGAGGTCATTATTAAAGCTGGTCTTACTAGACTGTCCTCGATTACCTATGTTTTCTTTTTTCAACTCCTTCCTCTTAATTAGTTCCTCTTAGGCCCACTTCACCTAAATCCTAACTAGCGCTAGACCTCGATTCGCTAACCAATTATTTGTTGGTTTATAGGGAAATGAATATAATAATCAGCCAAGTAAATTTTCCTTGATAACAAAGAAAATTTGCCTTGATTAATTATGGAAAATAATCCTTATTTGTATGGAAAATATACTTTTGTACTACACTCACAACACAAAAGGAAAAAACTACAATAGTACATTGTGTCATTATTTTTGTTGCCATGTTTGATTTTTCTTCAAATATAATAAAAATAAAATGTAAAATTTATATTCATTTTTTGTGACACTACATCTGTAGTTTGGAACCTACTATTCTTTTAAAGGATTTTTTATCGATCACGGACCCGAAAGATAAGTCAATTATCAGTTCAGGTTTTTAAATAAAATTTCTATCAATTTAAAGCGTAAAAGATTTAAAACTAAAATGTAAAATTTATATTCATTGTTCGTAACATCACATCTGTAGTTTGGGATAAAAGATTTTATCTGTCAAGAATCCGAAATATATGTCAACTATCAGTTCAGATCTTAAAAGAAAATTTCTATCAATCTAAAGCTTAAATGATTTGAAACTATCAATGAACCCATAAATCTAAAATCATTACAGGGCATGTTTGGAAAATTGCAAAATCTACAAAATAAATAAAATTTTCTTGAAATGATAAGCAGAGGAAATATATGCCAAAAGTCTTTTACTATATTATTATTTTGTAAAAAATTATTTCTTTCTTGAATTTTCTGTATTTTCTTACTTTGAAATTGTTAGTTTTTCTTTTTCTTTTTTAATTGTTATTATAAAAAAACTGTAATTTTTTAAGTCATACGCAAGGAAAAAATGTTCTTTTTTTAAAAAAACTGTAATTCCTTTTTGGAGTTCATAATATTTAAATTCATGTAAAAATGCTTCATTAAAATGTATTTGTGTTGCTTAGGTAAATACTTTTTTTTGTTAATTTACATTTTAAAAAAGAAGTTGCAATTTATTTTAGATATATCATAATAATTTTAAAAATAACAATGTAGTGAATGGCTTTTGATGTATATTTCTCTACGTATCACTTCGAGATAAATTTATTTTGTGGGTTTTGCAATTTTCTAAACAGATCCTATAATGATTTTAAATTTATGGGTCTTTCATTGATAGTTTTAAATCTTTTAGGTCCTGGATAGATACAAAAATTCATTCAGACCCTGAATTGATAGTTGACCTATCTTTCGAATTTTTGATCGATAAAGGTAAAATTTTAACCTAATTCCATTGATGATAAATGTCGTTACACAAAATTAGCTATGCAGCTTGTGTCGTTGCACTACTATACATCGACCAAAGTATTAGTTAAATAAGTATCTATATTCTTCCTCCGTTTTAAAATAAGTATATTTTTTATTTTTTCTTTTAAAATTAAGGATATATATAAAATGCAAATATTTTCATACAAAATCCATTTTATTGGATATATTTTGTGAAATAAGGAAATAACAAATAAATTTAGTATGTTGTTTATGATAAAATTGGAAGAATTGTAGTTTTTTGTGCTAAAACGACACCTATTTTGAATTTTTTTTCATTTTATCTAAAAAGACACTTATTTTAAAATGAAGGAGTATTATATACACAATCTTATTAGTTTGTTGTTTAATAAAAATGTGTAAAAATCAAAGTCACAAGTAAAATACTATTTGCATCCACGGGTAGTTAGTTGTTCGTGACCAAAAACTAGCTATGCAACAATGGTCGGAGAATCAATTCATAAATATATAGATATTATATGTGTAATCTTATTAGTTTGTCGTTTAACGAAAAAAAAGTCTATTCATAGTTAGTTAGTCGTTATAAAAACTAGGTATGCGGCACCAGTTGGAGAATCGATTCATTTTGTATCTAGCTATTACATGTATAATCTTATTAGCCTGTCGTTTAATTAAAAAAACATCTGTTCATAATTAGTTGGTCCCAAAACTAGCTATGCGACAACAGTTGAATCGTTCCAATTAGTATCTAGCTATTATATGTATAATCTTATTAATTTGTCGTTTAACGGAAAAAGCATCTCTATTCATAGTTAGTTGGTCGTTATAAAATCTAGCTATGCGACAACGATTGGAGAATCGGTTCAATAAATATATAGGTATTACGTGTATAATATTATTAGTTTGTCGTTTAACGGAAAAGGCATCTATATTCATAGTTAGTTGGTCGTTATAAAATCTAGCTATGTTACAACGAGATTTTACAACGATTGGAGAATCGGTTCAATAAATATCTAGGTATTACGTGTATAATCTTATTAGTTTGTCGTTTAACGGAAAAAACATCTATATTCATAGTTAGTTGGTCATTATAAAATCTAGCTACGCGATAACGGTTGGAGAATCATCAGTTCAATAAATATCTAGGTATTACGTGTATAATCTTATTATTTTGTCGACAGAAAAAAGCATTTATATTCATAGTTAGTTGGTCGTTATAAAATCTAGCTATGCGACAACGGTTGGATAATCAGTTCAATAAATATCTAGGTATTACTAATTTATATGATATTCTTTTTCAAACTAACAAGCAATAAGATAAAAATCATATGAGTCCAACTTCGGTACCACTCACCCATAATTTATTAGACAATTTTATCTCTACCAAGTTTTACATAATACTCCATTTGTTTTATAAAACGTGTCATATTTGAAAATATACGATTTTTTTTATTTTTAGTCAGTTTGGTGAAGGTACAAATCTTCAAAATCACCAATGCACATTCACACAACTTATTTCAATTTTTTGGTCAATTTATTCAATTATATTTAACTAATACGTAAAATCTTAGAAAATTTATTTTTTACTTGAACTAGTAAAACGAGACGTTTCGACCAAGATTTTTTTCTTGATAACTTTTTTATAAAATGGAAGGAATAATAAAATTGAATTCACCTACCAACTTTTGTGAATTCAATTCACCAAATCAAGAAATTTATGAAATCACCCTAAGAAATATTCAAGAAATCTGGAAATTTTATTTTGAAAATATGTAATAGTTGGCAAGCATGGACAAATCCTACACAATCTCCAAGAATAAAAGGTATATTTAAAATGATTTACGACTTTTTTTCTTTTTTCTTTTGGATGAATTTGACGAAGGTACAACTTATTTGACATATTTAATCATGTAATGTAAATAATTTGTGAAATTCAAATTTTAGTTTTTTAAAAGTAAAATGATATATTGACATTTGAAATATAATTCTCATTCGCTGTTTTAAAAGTCACTAGGGGCTAGTTTGACCCAAATTTGGTCTTAGTGTCTAGTCTAAGCCTAGACAGAGTTGTACGAGGTATAAACGTGGTTAGGTGAAAATCTTTCAGTAAAAATGTAGGTGGTAATAGAAGTCTAACGTCTATGCAGAATAATTCCATTGTCTGTGCAGAGTTAGACCAATTTCTCTACGTCAAAGTTTCATGTGTACTAGTTGCACGGTGCAATTCGGGGTGTATGTCATAATTTAAGCTTAAATGTATCACTTGTTCTAGGTAAAAGTTTCATACTACCAATACCTATAACATGTGATACCTTGAGATATGAACATTAGGAGAGGTCTCTTGTGTACCAGTTGCACTAAGATTCGTGCAATCCGTATAATGATTAAAATGTATTACTATTCATGCATAAATGTATTACATGTGATGGATAAATGTATCATGATGAAAATGTATAATGATTTATGCTTAAAGACATTATATGTTATGGGAAAATGTATTGTAACACCTTTCCCCAAAACATATAATACATTTAAGTATAAATGACGATACTCAACCCGAATTACATCGTGCAACTGGTGCAAATGAGACTTTGCCTAAACATTAATACATTTTCCCGTTATACTTTTTATCAAGAACATGTAATATCTTTAGATCTAAATATTAATACATTTTTGCCCATAACCCGAATTGCATGGATCTTACTTCGTTTTTTACAACATTGCTCTCATTATAGGACAGGAGGAAATAATAAATAATACTACCTCCGTCCCGCTCTAGTTTGTCTATTTTCCATTTCGACTTGTCCCAACTTAATTTGTCATTCCCTAAATGAAAAAATTCTTTCACAATCTTCACCCTCAATCTCCACATTTGAAAAAGTAAAAAATTTCACAAAAAAATTATTTTTTCTTAATCTTCATATTCGATAAAGATAGACAAATTAGAGCGAGACCGAGCTACTAAATAAAAACATAGTAACTGGGAATAAAGGGTTTACAACAAACCCAATTTATTGCCACTCCCCAAAATTATTAGCAAAAAACCAATGAAAAACAACTGCAAAGACCCCACTCACCTTCCATGCAAAACAACCTTAAAAACAAATGGGCCCCACCCAAATCTTGAAACGGGGCCCACCCGTACAACGTTCCCTCCAAACATTGCTTTTACACTGAAACGGCCACCAAATTTTCCAGTGTGAATTTTGAGTCAGAAATGGCTTGGAACCGCCTTGGGATTCTTTCCTTAAATGTGTTGAAACCCTATCATTTTGGTGGCAAGTAATTGCCCCCACTCTCCTCCTATAAATCACCACCCCCTTCACTCATTTTTTCCTCTCTTTTGGGCGTGAAGATTTTTTTTCTTTGCGCCATTAAAACAGTGTTCGTAGGATCTTTGTCCTTTTTCCTCTTTTCAAAAGACTTCCTTTTCTTTCTCTCCGTGGTTTTCGAGTCCAGAGAGGTAAAACCTATGTTTTTTCTTTCTTTTTTTCCCCCAGTTTATATTTGTTTATTCTTGGAATGTATATGCAGAGTTGAAGTTTGCTTTATCTGATGTTTGATTTTGTGTTTCTTTATGCAGAATGGTTTTGTGTTTTTTAATGATTTTTGGTGTTTTTAGGTGTTCACTGAATTTGCATGATTTGAATTCTGGTTGCAAAAAATGGATTTAATTAAAAAAAACCCATGATTTATCTTGTTATTTTTTCCAGGATATATGTGTGTATTCTTGGAATGTATATGCAGAGTTGAAGTTTGCTTTATCTGATGTTTGATTTTGTGTTTCTTTATGCAGAATGGTTTTGTGCTGTTTAATGATTTGTGGTGTTTTTAGGTGTTCACTGAATTTGCATGATTTGAATTCTGGTTGCAAGAAATGGATTAATTTTTTCTTTTTTTTTTTTAAAAACCCCATGATTTTTTTTTTTTTTTTTTAAATTTTTTTCCAGCATATATGTGTGTATTCTTGGAATGTATATGCAGAGTTGAATTTACTCTATCAAATGATTAATTTTTGTATGTTTTTATGTTGAATGGTTTAATGTTTTTTTGTGTTTTTAGGTGTTCATTATGCTGAATTTGCATGATTTGAATTCTAGTTGCAAAAAAGGGTTCTTATTAATTTTTGGGGTCTGATTTATTTGAAGAAAAAAACCCATGTTTTTTTTTCCCCAGCATATATGTGTGTATTCTTGGAATGTATATGCACAGCTGAAGATCGCTTTATCAGATGTTTAATGTTTTTTTATGTAGAATAGTTTTGTGTTTTTAATGATTTTGGTGGTTTTTAGGTGTTAATTTTTCTGAATTTGCATGATTTGAATTCCAGTTGCAAAAAATGGATTTATTAGAACTTTTGGGTCTGATTTATGTGAAGAAAAAATGAGTCGTGTATTCTTGGAATGTGTTTGCAGAATTGAAGTTTGCTTTGATTTTTGCGTGTTTTTATGTAGAATGTGCTTAAATGATTTTTGTGTGTTTTTTTAGTTGGTCGTTGTGGTGAATTCGCATGATCCGAATTCTAGTTTCAAAAAAGGGATTTTATTAAAAAATTTGGTTTTGATTTAGTTGAAGAAAAATGGAGTTATAGTTTCTTAAAGCTTCTGGATGAAATAAAAATGTTCTTTAATCTCCCTAAATATTTGATATCTTTCTTCTTTGTGGCATGATTCACGGGCTGCTAGTTCATATTTTAGAAATTCATACACATATATGATTGTGGTTGGTATACCATATACCTGGGTTACTTTTTAAGCAAAATCTTGGTGTACCTTTTTGTGTTTGGGATATGATTGTGTTTTTTATTCTGTTTATGTTGATCTGGCCAACACTAATTTTCGGTTGATATAATATGTATATGTGTATACAGTATACATAATGTGTTTCTGTTAGTTTGAGCATGTATTGATTCTTCAGAAATTGGATGCCCTTTGTATTGATTATCTTCATGTTACAAAAGTCGGTAATAGATTCGATCTGTGGTTCTGTGGTATGTTTTGGGTTTCTGTAGATCTCGGCTGTGCTTATTTTTCCGCTACTCTGAATGATTTGCTTTTAAACCAACTGCTGCTTTCTTTTTTGTTATGTTGAAGAAGATCTCTCTCTCTATATGTAGTGTTCGGTTATTTGCTTATGCCATGAATCTGCTACTTGCCTGTTTCGAGTGAAGTGTGCCAGTTTTTGCCTTTGTGATATTTCTGATCTTATGGATTCTACCAGAGAGTCACTATTACTTTACTTTATATGCATTCTGATTCTGATCTTGCTTCAAGTTTTGTCCTGTTTCTGTTTCCGACTTATAGATTCGGCTTTGTTGTATATAGGAAATACCGCTGCTACCTGCTCTAACGAACCATTATGCTTTCAAACCGTTATGTTAGTTGGATTTAAATCCACGATTCTGCATGAATACTGCGGTGTTACGTGTCCATTCTTGATATGGCTTAATTGACATAATCCTAAGTTATCGTACCTCAAGTACGATACGTCTACGTGTCCATTCTTGAAATGGCTTAGTTGACATAATTCTTATAGATTCGGCTTTGTCGTATATAGGAAATCCGCTACTATCTGATCTAACGAACCATTAATGCTTTCAAACCGTTTACTATGGTTAGATTTAAATCCACAAATTCTGCATGAATATTGTGGCCGTTACGTGTCCATTCTTGATATGGCTTAGTTGACACAATCCTAAGTAATCGTACCTCAAGTATGACACGTCTACGTGTTCACTTAGGCATTTTCCATTATTCTTTAAATCTCTGTATTTACTCGTGTACGCCTTTTTCTTATTGATGATTAGTTACCAAATTCCTATTTTTGTAACTTTCGTGTTGATTGTTTGCAGATATGGTAGGTAACTTTCGACCGGAGGACGTGTCAGATGCCTTCGTCAAGCAATATTATTATATTCTAAAAAAATGCCCCGAGAATCTCCATAAGTTTTACCAAGAACTGAGCGCATTTGGCTGGCAAGGGCCTGACGGTGTTGTCACACCGGTGAAAACGTTAACTGTAAGTTTACTCGATGCATCTCCTTAATTATTTTCAATTACGAACGATTTCTGGTTTCAGTTGACTTGACACTAATGTAAATGTAGATGTTAAAATTCTTTACTCAAGTCCACTCGACCTAATAATTGTTTCGACAATCTTGCTCCAGAAATTTCGATTTTCCAATTAACGCACTTTAATTTAAAATCAATGTTTGCTAATACTCTATCGAATCTATTCAGGAAATTAATGAAAAGGTCATGTCCTCTGATATCAAGCATTGCTCGACGGAGATCAAAACGACAGATTATCAAGAATCTCTAGAAGGAGGAATCATTGTTACCGTTATTGGTTGTTTTACTAGACAGGATGAAGTAAAACAGAATTTTACTCAGACCTTCTTTCTGGCGAAACAAGAAAGAGGTTTCTATGTCTTGAATGATATTCTTCGGTTTCTTGATGTATGTGAAACACCAATCGTTGCTTCTGCTATTAGCGACGACGAAAATGATCAGCCTGCTACCGTGCAGATCTCTGGTGGGTTCCGACCCCATTGTAGTTTTTTTAACGTCATTATTTATATTTTATGTTTGTGTAGTTCGTCTTATGAAATCTGACTTGCCATTTTCAGTCCCTTCCAATCCTGCTGATAGCCTGACATCCGTAGAAGTCGATGGCCCAGCTGAAAATGGAAAAGTGGAGGAATCTGTAAATAGAGAAGTCGAGGAATCTATAGATCGTTCTGTCACCAAGGACACTCCTGCTAATGGCGGCGCTTCGGATGAAAGAACTGTTTCAACTGCACCAATTGTGAAAGAGCAGCCAGTTGATGCTCAGGCTAAAAAGACGGAAGTGCCCTCGGCTGCTGCTCCGGCTAAGAAACCAAAAGTTCGCTCAGCTCAAATCCAGAGAGTGCCCTCGGTTGTCACTCCGCCCCCAAATGATCCTCAGAAAGCCACCTATGCTTCTATGGTGTGTTATTATACGGCATTATCATCTGAGATTTCTATTCTTGTTAATTAGAAAACATATGTTTACTATATATGTATTATCATATTTTATTTATGTAAAGGTTTCAAAGGATACTCTGGTGGCTTCTCCAAAAGCTGCAGCAGTTGCTCCGACTGCTTCTCCAACAGCTAAAGCGCCAGCTCATCTTGGCAATGGTTCAGTAAAAGCATCGACTGCTAATGGTACTGTATCAAAAGCAGTCACTTCATATAGCAAGGTGGCACCTAGTCCCTACACAGACGGTAATTTTCTTTTACTAGGTCAATTGGTGTCGACATAATATATTTAGATATAGGTCTTGATACTTTTTATTTTTCGACTGATTATTGCAGCTAGAGGAATATATATCGGTGGATTGCCGTATAACATAACTAAACAGGGGATTGTGGAAGTTGTTAAGAGATTTGGTGCGGTTAGAAGATATTCGGATACTGTCCAGATTAAGAAACATGAGGTCAGATTTTAGTCCGACTCAAGTATTTAAACTTATCACCTTTATTTTATCTTGTGTTTGTTTTTTATTTTGATCGAGTGTTTTCAGGACGGTTTTTGCTGTGGATTTGTGGAATTCGAAACTCCAGAAGCTGCACGCCGTGCAGTGGAGGTATTCATGAGCTTAAGCTCATCTTACATTCGTCAAGCTTTTATACAAATTAATGAGTTATTTCACTCTCATAGTTATTTGTGAGTACCATATCGAATTATTTTGTCTTTGCAGGAACATCATGTGATGTTCGGCGAAAAAGAAGCCTATATCACCTACAAGAGATTGTCTCGCGGTATGTGGCTGCCGTATTTTCATCTATGATTGATTTTTATGTTTCTTAGGATCTTGCATATTTTGTCTCGCGGTATGTAGCTGACCGTATTTTCATCTGTGATCGATTTTTATGTTTCTTAAGATCTTGCATATTTTTTCACAACACGAAAATTTGTCTCTACCAGCAACTTCCTTTTATCAAAATATATTCTTGACAAGTTTGTGATACTTTTGCATTGAAACATACGTCCGCGTAGAGGTGGCAAATTAGTATGCATGGCCATTTTAGATGGGCTGGGCTATAGGAATCTTGACTTAAATTATCTTCAGGCCCAATAAGCCCAATTCAATGAGCCAATGGCTTGACATCCCCATTGGGCCACGTGTCAACCCAACATATATTAGTGTAGTTTAAGGGAATGGTTGAGCTAGGTTCTCCATTTTTTGACTGATGGAATTTTAGGGTGACCCGACCCGGCATATGGTATAGGCCCGATGTGCTGGGCTAGGCAACATAAATTGCCACCTCTATGTTTGTGCATCACTCACTATATATATGTTTATTTGTTTGGGTTTTGCAGGTAATGGCGGTGGAGGAAGGTCTCCAATGAGGGGTGGCGATGATTGGAGTCGAGGCAGGGGTCGTCGTCGGAGCAGTTCTGCCGGCCAACGGCGCCAGTCGAGATAGTCTGTCTGAGATAGTTTGAAGTAACCGTGTGTATTAACCACCCTACCTTAAATTCTCATTCCTATAGAGAGACTATGATTTGCCTGTGATGCAATATATAAAAAACTACAATGTTTTGAAGAAGAGCCTTTAGATGTTTGCTTGGTGCAATGTATTTTTAGACTACAATATTTTGAAGATGTGCCTTAGGTGCTTGTTTCTTTATTGCTTTTTGTTTATTTTTTTTTACATGGGCTTCGTTATCGACCTGATAGATTGGCCCCATCCGTTATTTTTCTATATGGACTTTGTGTATATCCGCTTCATAGACTGACCCAATCCGTCATTTTTTCTATATGGGCTTTTGATAGACTGGCCAATCCGTTCTATATTTTGATGAATTGGATTGTAGTATTCTAGCGTGAAGTGTCATTGAGCTCAATAGGCCTACTTGAAAGACTAATAGGTGGTGTTTGCAAACTCATTTAAACTCCCAAAATCAATTTTTAAAAGTACTTTTTATAAGCTGGAGTGTTTGCAAACTCACTTTTGGGACCCAAAATAGCTTCTGAAAAGCAATTAAAAGCTGATTCTTAGAAGCTGCTAAGACTCAGATTCTATCAGCTTTTAGCTTTAACACAATTTTATTTCCAAACACTATCAAATTCTAAACTTTTTTTCAAAATCAATTATAAGCACTTTTCCAAAAGCACAATTGTTTGCAAACACCACCACAGTCTAACGAGCTCAATAATGTATTTTAGGGGATGGAGTGATTAGGTGGGGCGGGGCTAGGCTATGCTAGGGCTATGTTCTTCATTTTTCAGATTGATTAAATTTTGGACCAACTCAACCTAGCTGGGCATAAGCACTGGCCCAACCTCTAGATATTCCCTTGAACTTTTTGTTTCAAATTTAATATTTTTGAATTTGGATGGAAATATTTGAGGATGAATTTGAAATCCAGTGTCAAATTTATTGACGTTTGAATTATCATGAATTTAGAAACACATGATTTTATTTACGTGGATTTAAAAATCAATAATTTTAAATTCATGCATTTCAAACTTGAATGTACTATTAGGTCCATGAAATCTAACCAAATAAGCTAATGGTCAGATGGACTGTGAACTATCTCGGCAAATCATATTATATTTTGAAAGAATATGTTAGGTTGGACTCACTATTTTTCGATTGGAGTGGCTCATCTCGCCACAAGATAGTGTTCGAGCTTGACGTTTGTTTTTATCCATTTAACAGAGAATAGAGTTGATCATTGAAAGACTCGTTCGTTAATTGCACATGAATAGACTCGTATAAAATTGTTAATAATAATAGCAATAACGTTTTCTATATTATTTATGTAATTCACTTATTTAAGATACTCATAAATTGGTTGTTGAAAGAATGAAATCCTTATGTGCCAAACTATAATAATTTTACAAATATAAAAATTTAATAAACTTGGTGTTCCTTAATATTCGTAAATATTTACCAATATTAACGAACATCAAATCAACATGCTCGGTTTAAACTCAATTCATCTAGAAATTATGAAGTTTTTCATAGCTAAACTTAATCACTTTTCACCATCTCCTTAAATTTAAGTACAATAAGAGTGTTTGCAATTTATAGCTTTTACTTAAAAAAATTAGTTTTTAGTTATAAGTTGTAAGCAACTACGACCCTACTCCTGCTTATTTTTTATTTCCTAGAAAGGATAGAAATACTTATTTATCAAACACTTCAATTATAAAATTTTGATCAAAATCACTTAATTCTCAAATACTCCCTCCATCCCACCTTATCTTGCACATTTTCTTAAACGGTCGTCTCATCATATCTTGCACAGCCTAAAAAATACAAGTTATGATATAATCTCCACCTTCAATTTATCTTTGAAAAGTCAACAAACAAACAAAAAGTAACTTTTCTCAATATTCATGTCAACCTCCCGTGCAAGATAAGTCGGGACGGAGGAAATATTACTCCCTATTAAGCATAAGTGATTTTTACACACATTCTAATTTTAATCACTTCTATAAAAACAAATCAATAAAAAACACCTCCTTAATAAACATTACTAATCAATTCAAAATTCGACTCGACTAAATGATGCTCGACTAGACTCGACTCGGTTAGTTAACAACACAAGCTCGGAGTCCCGAAGGACAAAGGTACAGATTGGGTTACGCAGATTTTACCTTCGTTGGTGAGTTTCACTTTTGCCCTTTTCCTCCCTCTTTTATTATCCACTTTTACCAAATTAAAAAGGATTATATGATACAACACCTGTCTTCCCACCTGGGCCCCACAAATGTCCTCTTTCATTATTTTTCCCTACACGTTTGTACTAATGTTTTATTACATCCTGTCCTAATCTATGACGTGCCCCTCCATTTCATCCCCAACCAAATTCCTTTATACTCTATATTATATTATTATTCCCTCCGATTGGGTCCAATTTATCTACATTGGTCGGACACAAAAATTAAAAAAAAATAAATTTTATAAAATATTAGACTTTTTTAAATGTGAAGATTGAAAGTGGAGATTTTGAGGGTGAAGATTGTAGAGAAATTGATCATTTATGGGCTGACAAATAAGATTGGGACAAACCGAAAATGAAAGCAGACAAATTAGAGCGTGACGGAGGAAGTATTGTTTGTTTTAGTACAATAGATAGGAGGTGAGTAGAGATGGTAAAATTGTTCCGACTCAACGATCGAACTACTCTATCTCGTATTTGAATAGGCTGAGCCACATAATTCTTCTCCTAATTACTATCGGATTTAATAGGTCCAATCTCATGGACCAACTAGAGGTGCCTATCCGGTTTCGAAACTAATTACACCTGGAACCGGAATCGTACTGTAGGATAGATAGTTTCGAAACCAAAATCACCGATTCGGTTCCAAATCGTCGGTTCCCGATTTGGGATAAAAGGAACCAAAACCGAACTGTATCTACACTGATTTCGGTTTCGATTCGGAATCGGTACCGCGGTCAATGATTACGAAAATCGTTGACCGGCGGTTCCGCGGTTCCTCAACCGAATGGGCACCTCTAGCAGACCAGTGGTCCGACGAGCTATGATTTGTTCCTCTTAATATATTTTCAGAGACTAGATTAAATTTACTAATTTTTTATCCAATAAAATTTTAATGTGTTAATATCTAATTTAAAATATGATGTTGGTCCGACCAACCATGCAAAAAACCCCACCTCTAGAACTGCCCGAGATCTCTTGGTCTTAAATCAAAGAATGGTACCATCAATTAATATATATCATTTTAGAACACATACACATGCAAAATGCAAATCACATCATGGATATTGATATATTCTTAATAAGTGATAAATAAAACATTAACGACGAGTGAGAAAATGACACATGATTTATAAATATACAAGATAAATTAAGGCAAATTAAGGAGAAATATTCCTCACTTTGAAAATGGAAAAAAATGCCACTTATCGTTAAAAAATAATACTCCCTCGTCTCACCTTATCTTGTACAGGGATGTTGGCACAAGTCCTAAGAAAATTTGTTTTTTGAGATTTTGTTGATTTTTCAAAAGTTGATTGAGGGTGGAGATTGTATTATAACTTTCCTTTTTAAGGGATGTGCAAGTTTGTTTGGGATGGACGAAAATGGACAGTGTGCAAGATAAGATGGGACGGAGGGAATAATCTAAAACGTCTTTCTTCCTCCCATCAGAATATTTCTAACATGTTATTGGTTATCTATTTATTTTGATTTATTTTTCTGTTTGTGTTTTTCTTTCCTCATGTTTGTTTTTGTAAGATTTCTCTGCGCCTTTGTGTCTTTAAAGACTGTTGGTGATTGACAATCATTCGAAATAAAGTTTGATGGAGATTGATGATCTTAATTCAGAGTTTTAGGTAGTTGTTCGTGTTTTTTTCCAATTCGTTGCTTACTGTGCATGTAGTCATGAGGCACGAATCTGATTTTACTACTATTGGGCATCTTGTGGATGATATTTAACGTATGCTTTTGACGGATTATTTAATGTAATTGTTCATAGGCTTGCGCCTTTTTTCTTTTCTTCAGTCGATCCGATTATATGGATAAATCCTAATTTTCCTTATTGAATTGTGAGTCTTGTAATTAAAATTAATTAATAAGATTTTCGATTCTAGAAAAAATCTAAAACATCATTTATTTTACATTAACCATTTAATCTACCCCTTTTTCCTTTCATTTTCACTCTTTATTATATTATATACACTCTTTTTTATACATCATATCATACGACATAAAGTGCCTAACTTGAATTATTCCACTTTTTTTTTATCTACACTTTGTTCGTGTCTCATCCCAAAGAAAAAAAAACTTTAATTAATTTATATATATATATATATTCATAGTGAAAGTTCTGCTTTTCTGGAATAAAGATCTAATCGTTTTAAATATTTTTCTCTTTGATTAATTTATTTAATTAAACAACTTTCGTGACGATCCTCGCAAATGATATTTGCAATCGATTATTAAAGACAAATTAATGTAATTTAATAGTCAATTAAGATGGGGTTGACCCTTCTCCCACGTCACTAACAACATAATCTTTTATTTTCTACAAATTAATATAAAATAAATTTATCGTGTATATGATAAATTTATTTCGTACTAATATATATCGAGATATTTTCATATTAGAGTATTTTATTTCGTACTAATATATATATATATATATATATATATAATATCATATGTTTTTCATAATTTTAATATTATAATAATAATAATTTAAGTCGAGTTAAAATTTAAGACCCTTGATATTTTCTTACATTTTAAATTAAATAAAAATAATAAAACGATGGTAAGCCTTTTGCACAAGGTCCATTTACTCTCGTGGTCTAAGGCAACCGGCTCTTCCGCTTCAGTGGAAGCGCGACCTCGTATTATATGTTTAACATATTATTAAAACTTAATATATTGATTAAATACAATATAAATTTCTCTAGATCATATGTTGATTGTAAGGGTTTTCAGTTAGCATTGAAGATGTTGAGCTTTAAATTTTAGACTACACTGAATTCGAAAGAAAGAATCAGATAATTCCTCAAAAGATCAATTATGTGTAGTATTTTATAATGCTTTGAACATTTCATTTAAATATATATATATATATATATATATATATATATATGTGCGCGCGCGCGTTAGATAAAAAGAAACCAAATTACATCAATTTTTTTTTCCTAAATCATTCCGATCATCTCCGCCATCTCAATGTCATTTCGGCCGTTTCACCGAAACACTTAAGAAGTTGGCTGAAATAGAATGACCACCAAAGCGTTCTGATTCATAATAAGAATGAAACATTATCGTTAAGCCTGAGTAATTTGATTTATAGATTTGATAACATCATGTTTTTAAGTCTTCTAAGGTCAATTCTTTATTCTTCTTTCATGTAATATTATTACCCGCGGGATCACATGTTCCACTTAAGTGTTTCATCTTGTATTTTGTTTTAGTTGTTTTTCATTTATTCACGACACATGTATTGACTGATATCACTAACTAGCATGTGTCGTGTATTAAATATTATGTTACAGAAGTTGTAACAGATAGTGTAACAGGAAAGTCGAATTACATTATTACACTATGAATAAAGTCAGTAGTGCAATCCAATCCGGATTCTCTGTTACAGTAGGTGTTTCATTCCCTGTTACACCCAATTCACTATGTGACATATAACTTTGTGACCTCATATTATACACGTGACGATTGGTGAATGTGGTGAAACACAAGATGTAACACCAAATGTAACGGAGGATCTCGTGGAGTGCGATCTGTAGGATCAACAAACTAGAGATTAAAGTGGAAGATGATTGTGGCCATATATATATACCCAATTATTTCATTTTTTCTTTTTTTAGTGTCGACATGAACTTTAGTAGCAAGGTATATCTTGTGTCACTTTATTCTTTGGAGAAACATATATTTATCTGCAAGTCCTGTAATAGTTATCAGATCCATTTAATCGAACTATCTGATAATCTACTCAATCAATCAAGTATGTTAAATTAATAATTTTATTTATTCAAAGAAAATTTAGGTGGGAATCATGCAGGTTGAGCTGCTATTGTGCTAATTTGATGAGGTCGGATCGATAACGCATGGGATTCTTTATTTCACTTTTATTCTGTTCCAATCGTGTCCTACTTCATAATCGAGTCGATTATAGTTATTTTTTATAATTTGTGAATTTAAAGTTCATGATTAAGATTCAGAATTCAGGATTCATGATTAGATTCCATGTTTAAGGTCCAAGGTTCGACTTTCTTGGACTAGGTTATATTTTCTATTGTAGACTTACGATTTCACGATTCACGGTTCATAGTTTAATGGTTCAGTGTTTATAATTCAATAGATCATAGTTTAGGATTCATGACCCATATGTTCGAAGTTCACGATTCATGTTTTGACTCAATTTTAAAGTGAAATATGGTTGAGACAGAGTAAACATGGGACATAGGATCCTTAGTACCCATCGATAATCCTAACTTGAATTTGCCCAATAAATTTATTGTTGAAAATATCAACACGAACCTCTAAGCTCGTTGATACTTGCATGCACACACTAAACTTATTACTACTATTATAATATAATTAATTTTTGTAAAAATTAAAACACTAATTTAAAATTTAAATAAGTAGCTTACATGTCACATGTTAATTAATGATGTCACTCACACACGAACATGTGATGGTTATTTTGGAATATCAGATAAAATATCATCTGGTATAGGGCAAAGTCTTCTATATACCAGATACACGATACTATTCGAATTAAGTATCACTATTTATACTGAAATGTTTAATTGCTCTGGGTAAAAATATCTGGATAAATGTTATAATACATTTATAACGACTAGTTATACTTTTCAGCATAAACATTAATAAATTTTGAACACAATACATTTCTTCATAACAATAATACCTTTAAGCATATATTAATGCGCATAATTCAAATTGCACGAATCTCACAAAAAGATCGTACTCCTGAAATAGAGAATTCCATCTGCATATCTTTATCCACTTCTTTTAAGTAATAATTGGAAAATTTTCCACTTCTTTAAGTAATAGTTTTCCAATTGATCAATCAACCTCATCTTTCCAAATAAATATCAACTAAAAATTGTTTGAAAAACACTAAATTTTATAATCACAATCTAAAAATTTATTAAAAATTTACTTACCCTAGACGAAGTCCAGAGTTAATGGTTATGAATCTTTTTTCTAAAAATAAAATTATCACCCTATTGAGCCATTCTCATGTTCAATTATGTTGATTCAATATGATCCTAATTTTATTATATCTTAATCTAATAAGAACTCGAACCCAATAAATATCCATCCAAAATATCATATGGAGTTATATCGTGCTATCAAGTTCTACCGAAAATTATCATAGAAGACAACCAAAGTCTATGTGTATGTTTGGTTCGGGTTGGCCCAACCTCTGATGGTTTGACCTAGCCCCTCTCTATATATGTTTGTTTACACAAGTTAACTCAACCGCTACAAACCACCACAAGTTTCAATATCACTTTAATCATAAAATTAATCATTATTAACAAACTCTTACACACATCACATCATATTTTACAATTAAAAATTATATTTTACATTATAATCACTACCTCAATCACCTAAACAAATATTATTTCTTTACTCTACAAATTACTAACTCCAACCACTATTTTCCCAACCAACAGTACCCCAGCCATCCTCGGCCAAACCAAACATGCACTATATTAAAATCTTTGTGATGATTGGAATCCTTGACTCCAATTTTGTGTCACCACTGCAATGTGACAGCTAGACTATAAATTATCACAAGAAAAGAAAAAAGGCACCCCACCCCACCCCACCCCACACCACCCACCCCCACCCCCATCCACCCCCCACCCCCAACCCCCAAATTTTGAGAAATTTGATTCCAATGGAAGTTCCCAATTTTGTTTGGCTCAATAAAAAAAATGTTGGGGGGGTATTGCACAGCTAACAAAAAAGTACAAGTAGCCATTTTATGAGCATGCAACGTGTCCTATCCAAGTACCAAACTCAACCTTTTGTCATACTTTCACATCAACAATTATACTTTTAACATAGTTTAATGTGGTAATAAATTTTAATAAAATAATTGATCTTGTATTAATTAATTAAATGGTAGCCCACCCCATTTGACACGTTACATTTCTTAGACTTGTAGTCTTGTAATAATAGTTAACGCAGACTTAATGAGGCGCCAATCATCAAGACCTTAATTTGATACTTTGTTAGGTATGGCTTTATCTTTATATATATATATATATATATATATATATATATCGGCACCCCGAAAATATTTGGGTCGGAGTATGACTTTCAAATTAAGTTTCGAATTAGTGAATGCTGTCAATAGGAGTGGCGATATCATACGCAAAGAGGAAGAGACTCATAAAATGACCCGAAGCATAAAGTGAGAAAACCAGAACCTCCCAGAATGTATTATCATATATAGTGTACGCCGAGTCCTAACTGAGTGGCGGCAGAGGTAAATAGAGCTTTGCACATTTTTGTTAATCTAAGAACAAGATCTATACATCTCGATCGAAAAAGAAAGAATCTTAATTTATCGATAAATTTCTTGAAAAAAACGAAAAGAAAACGAAAGATGAATCATAAATCATGGATCAACTAAGTCCTCTCAGGGACTTTCTTAAAGATGAACCTCATGTAAATATGTATAGTGTTTTATGTATACCAATGATGTATATTTTTTTTAACGAAAAAGTGAAAATTTTAAATTATATTATACTGAACAAGTATAAAAGAGTTAAGAATGTCATCCGTGGGGTTTGGAGAAGAGATAGAAGCCCTAACCAACAATTACTTTTGAAAATACGCCTAATGTTCAACAATTTCACCATACACCGAACTATTATTAGATAAAAAGAATTGACATCATTCACCACCATTCTCGCGTCAACTGCACAGATGATTTTGGAAAAACCAAGGGACTTAATCCATGAAAAGGCTTTATATAATCCCAAACTCTCGTCTTCTATAACATGCACTTGACAATCTAAAACAAGTGAACGACACAAAATGGAACCATCCAAATCGTCTTGAACAGGGGCGGCTCGATATTTTCAGGAACTCTAACCAAAACATGAAAGTGAGGTCTTCTAATTTATGAAGAGATTAATAAATTAAAATTAATATAACTTTACTTCTAGACTTTTTAGATGTAAATTATTATTATTATTATTATTATTATTATTATTATTATTATTATTATTATTATTATTATTATTATTATTTTCTTTTGAAGTCAATAGTAAGTCGCTGTTTCATCGAACTCTAATTTCTTTTTCATATCTTAGTCTTACCTCAATCACCCCCTCAGCTAGATTTAACTCAGCACTCCTCAACTTTAAATAAACACACCCTATAATAATATAAATTGTCATCATACAATTTATCGTTTTAACATCTATAATGTATATTATAACGCACATCATTTTACAAACATAGGATGTGTTTATTTAAGGTCATCTCCAATATATTAAGGAATGTTAAACCTTCTTTTTTATACAGGCTGTGTTTGTTTATTACTGGAGGAGGTTGAAGTACGATGGGTTGGAGAAAATAAAGTGGAAAAAGTAAGTTTAGTTAAATAAATAGGTGTTTGGTTTTGTTGGTTGGAAATTGAGTTGGAGTTTGTTTATATTATAAATATGAGAAATGTGATGTGATATGTGTAAGAGTTAATTAGGTAAAAATATGAGAAAAGAGAGAGAAACTACCTTATTATGCTGAATATACAAGTAAATACAGTTGGGTTGACCAAATTCTCAATAAATTTAGCCAAAATAAAAAACACTCATATTTTTTACTATTTTATTTAGGCAAAAACTTGTATGTGACCGTCACACAGTGTGATGGAAAAAAATATAACTTTTTGTTGTAAAAGTATCACTTTTTTTTAACAAAAAGAAAATCATTTTTTGTAGCAAAAGTATCACTTTTATCTGTAAAAGTATCAATGTAGTAATAATATCACTTTTTTTTCTATAAAAGTATTACTTTTTTTTTTCTGTAAAAGTATCAATAATATTAAAAAAGTGTATTTCATTAAACGTATAACCATTTACAACACAATAATATATCAACACTCTCCAACTTTAAACGAACTGAGACGAACACATTTTCCCCATCCTATCATTGTCCAAACATACCTAATACATCGACACATATATATGTATGCATATTGAAGAGAATCCTTGAAGTACAAGAGGTGTGTAGGGGACCGAATTATTTTAGTCGGGATCAACAAAGCAAGATTGCGGCTTGACGATGTTAAACACGTGGCACCTCCTCACTGATCCCATCCTCCAAGACATGCATCCCTGTTCCACGACGGACACGCGTCGCCTCTTCCCCTAACTACCTTCTCTCTCTTATTAACCAGGGTTATTATACTATGCGCCCCACCCCACTCTACTACTCTGCACCTTCACCAATTGTCCCTACCGCAGTTGACTTTATCAGGGAAAGTAGATTGAACATGTAATCGGGGATTTGATCTCGAACGCTATAAATAATTACGTTACATACGATTATCGCTCAATTCTTTTTCCTTTAATTTTCATCTATAAAATAACTTGTTTCATTATTTTTTTTTTCTTAATTCATGATTCACGGATTCATGGTTCAAGTTCAAATTTATCGTCTGGAGTTTAAGCTTTGTTATTAGGGTATAGTTTTATGTCACGCTTCATGAATTCATAATATATGAATTCACGAATCATGATCCGCGTTGTATGTTTCAGATGTTCAAAAATCAAAAGAAAACGAAGAATGAAATAGGTTGTTTTGTGGAAGGAAAAAAAGAATGAAAAGATAAGAGGGGTAACGCATGTAGCGTATATTATTGTAGCGTTTCTAAACGGAATTGTATGATGGGATTTTATTTTAGATAAATAACTTTTTTAGTTTATTTAGTTTTTTTTATTTTTTATTTAAGGATATTATATTTAGTTGTTTTGATTTTAATCTTTTAACTTTCAAAACTTAATAAATTGGTCTTTTAGCTTTCGAAATTCGATAAATTGGTCATGTCACCTTCTACAACTAGTATGTCCAATTTATCGAATTTCGAAATGTAAAATATCAATATGTCAAAGTTCGAAAGTTAAATGACTAAAATTGGAATGATCAAACTAATGTCCTTAAATTAAAATTGATGAACATAATGGATTAAAACCTATTTACCTTATATTTGGCACATACTACTTTCTTTTTCCTATAATGAAACTGATCATGTTCTAAAAAAATGTCCTAATATTAATTTTAATTTCAAAATTCAATGTTTTATATCACTAGTTCAAGTATAAAAAACTTAATTTCACGAATTTATTAGATATAAGTAAATAGATCATGTTTTTTTAAAAAAAGTTTATGTGAGTCTGTATTTAAAATCGTATCTTATTGACTAATAATAAAACGTTATGCTTCATCATACCTAACTCTTTCTTATAGAATGGAAGAGTTGTATATTAGTTCTCCTAAAATAGAGTGAGTTTTGTGTAACGATCATACATCATACAAATATCACTTTGCATGGAGCCTCACTTACCCAAACAAAGAAAAAAAGACGGAGCTCATTTGCCCATTTTACTTTTTATTTTACTTGAGTTGATCGTCACATGTAGAGGTGGTAAAATTGGCCCAATCCGAGTAAGCCCGATATTTTAGATGGGTCGGGCCATAGAAATGTATGCATGAAGTACTATTTGGCCCGACCGGGCCGACTGGACGGGCTCCGGGCTAGCCCGGAAATTTAAGTATATTATAGGAGAATAACCCGAGCCGGGTCGACTAATTTTAAGCCCGACCAAATCTTGAGCCGGCTCGATCCGATCCGAAATACATCGTTGGTCCAACGGGCCCGGACCGATCGACTCGGACCGTCCGAATTATCACCTCTAGTCACATGAAATGAGATCTGTGTGACTGTCCCACACAAGTTTCTATCTATTATTATAATATTTCATAAAATACTGATACCTAAAATGATGATATGAAATTTCGCACCTATTACATAGAGTTAAACTTTAATGAAAAATAAATAAATAATTTGGTGATGCCGTGCACATGTTGGTTCATCATCTTTCACTTTGCTTATTTTTATAATTAGAATAATACATGACATTGATTACATCTGCCCTTTCTAACTAAAATTAATTTGTTGTAATAATGTTAAGTTACTTTCAGATCACGAATTATCTCATAACATTTTTGAATTATAACTTGTCACATGCATTTAGTTGAGCTTATTGAAATATCAATCAATTAAAGTGTACCAATGATGATGGATATGTCTTGATTTTGTTATCATTTCTTTTAATTTCAATAAACCATCGGTAGATGGAGGATTTAGGTAATATCCCGACCTGTATATATAAATTTATATAAATGTTTGTACAAGTTTATACAAATTTGACACAAAGATATCCTAATGCATCAATTATTATTGGACCTTTAACGCCATTTTAATCGCTCAAAGAGGTAAATCTTGCATTTTACTTCTTTCCAATAGCAATATTGGCTAGTGGATTTGTCACCTTATTTCCTTCTCTATGTATGTGAGAGAAATGAAGACAATTTTTTGCGGTTTATGTCTAAACAAATCTGCTATCAACGATTGGTACTTCCATCCTCCTTGAAATTCCTGTTTCAACATATACAAAATAGAAAGAGCATCCATTTGTATCTATATTTTCGTATAACCTAACAAAAAACAAAATTTTAGTCCTTCGATAATGACTCTGATCTCAGTAAAAATGTTATTATAATGCTCAATATGAATAGAAAATTCAGCTAAAAGCTCAGATTTATGATTTCTAATAATGAACCCCCCCCCCCCTCCCGGGGCCAAAATCTCCTTTTGATGTTACATTAGAGTTGAGTTTGAACCAAATATCATTTGGAGTTTCTCATCTTACCAATATTGTTATCATTTAGTTTAACTCTTCCGTCGTTCCATTGTCCCAACAAGAGAGTTTTGTTTAAAAAATTAATATCTCGTTTTACTATTTAAAATAGAAAATTAAAATTTTTACTTTTCCAAATTAGTTAGATATGAGTGAATAAGTTAAATAGAAAAAATAAGATAAGATGTGTAAGCATGAATCGATGGTTTCGGGAGAGTTGTGCCTTCATCAAATTAATCAAAAATAAAAAGTTGTATATTTTCAAATATAATTCTTTTTATGAGATGGAGAGAGTGTATATTTGTTATATGATTTTAGACTTAAATAGATACTTTAACTTTTTAAATAAAACAAACAAGCCCTTGAAACTAGTTATAAATTCGAGACCAATAGGAGTCTTTCTGGCATATTATAATGAATTCTTATTACTTATGATGAAAATTATTATTATTATTATTATTATTATTGTTATTATTATTTATGATGGAAGATATTACATGTTTTGATGAAATATATTGCATTATTATAATTTAATATAATTTTTGGATATTATATTATTATAAATTTCTAAATTTAGTTATATTACTTGGTAGTTATTTGTAATTTTTAGAATTATTCGTTCATTTCTCATTATAACTTATTAGTAATTCTTTGTAAATTATTATATTCTTTGATCTCTATGAAGTTATATTCTGTTTGTTCCTAAATAAAAGCCATGTTTAGAAAATCACTTTGTATTGAAAAAAAGGTTATTAAACCCAAAAAAAAAAAAAAAAACATATTTCTTCTAATATTATTTTTAGATATATTCCGACGAATCTCCCTAAAATCTCTCAGTTTTATTATTATTTAAATTAATTATTCTTTCTCGTTGGTATAGGAGGAGATGGTGAGCAACATTATGGTAAAAAAAGCTTTTTTGGAGGGTAAAGAGGCAACTTCTCATGTGCACCAGTTGCACGTTGCAATTCGAGCTGAATAAAAGTATTATAATACATTTACCCACAACATACTCTTTTAAGCATAAAATTTATTACATTTTCACCACGATACATTAACCTAGAATAAATAATGTCTTTAGACATAAATACCAATACATTTTTGCACATGACTCAGAGTACACAGATCTTATTGGTGCACAAGAGATCTCCTAAAAAAACTTAGGAGTATTGATGGTTAATTCTATCATACCCTGTGGATGATACCTGAACGAGTTATACACAATTGAATTGATGAGGGTTGCAGAATCAAAAGTCAATATTATTTTGATTTACATCAATATTCTAATTCAATGATAGATTCATCCGAATATTGTCCATAGGATAGGGTAGAAAAAATAAGTATTGAGATAAATTCCACGAAGACATATTTATCTATTTCGTGACCACTTAATATATTTCTCACTCTAAAACTTCTTTTATTTAGGTAAGGAGGGAGTAACATTTTATAATTATATTTATAGAAACATGAAATACATTTCAAAACAAACATTATTTCCTTTATTCAGAACAAGTGACATCTTTTATTTCAAGCATTAATATTTGTAAAAAAAATCATACAACTCTTGAGTTCATCCGCAACCTAAAATGTACGGATATAAAATTCGTATAATTAGTGTACATAAGAGTTGATCTAGCTAAAAAATATTGCGTTTTGGAACCTATAGCGGTAATCTACAATGAAAAATAAAATAGATAGGAATCGGTAGCGTAGCATCATCGACTCGTTAATTTATGGTTAAGGTCAGAGGGTCGAACCTTATTTTTTCATTGGCAAAAACTTGGATGTATATAATGCACAATAATACTTAATGTACATCTAGATTCAAAATTGCGCGCAGGTCACACGTGACCCAGATCAACTTCTTTTTTTTTTTTTTTTTTTCTTTTTCCTTACAGTAAACTTATTATGTTCTTGTAATATAGGAATTTTGTGTTTAGAGTTCTTACAGTAGACTTATCGTGTTCTTGCAGTATAATTATTTTGTGTTTAAAGTAGACTTATTGTGTTCTTACCGTGTTTAAAAAGAAGGCGCGTCGCGCGAGGACCGGTTCACGGATGCGATTTTTTCATAAATCATATATCAATAATTTTTAGAGTCCACGTATTAAATTATAGTGATGTATTGTTCATAACATGCACGGAAGCGTTACTCTTTTCCATTTCACTAAAATAAAAAGGAAAAATAGAATAATTAAATAGAAGATGTTGCGTGTGATGAGGAACTGACTCGGTGGAGTCGACCACACTGTAGCATTATCCAGCTCCAACACTTTCTATCAAGACACTTTCATTAGAGACACCACCATAAAAGGCCATTTCAGTCAGACCCACGTGTCGCCCTCTTCTCTCTCTTCCTTTCGCCACTTGTCCTTTCCCAATACTTCCCCACTCTTTCCTACCAATCCCCTTCAACCAACCAAGGGCTTTTCCGTCATTCCACCCTTCTCTCGTTTTCATTTTTCACCTCTCTGTCACATACAAACCCCCACCTCCTCTCTCTCTCTCTCAGCAATGTCCTTTCCCTCTCCCTTTTTTTGCCTATTTTTATTGCCACCTGTCAGATTTCCCCCCCTTTTGCTGGATTTATTGATTGATTGTTGATCGACAAGCTTGATTACTTCATTTTTTTGGTTTGAATATTTACTGATTGAGTCCGTAATTGGAGATTCTGGGGGGTTAATTAATATGCAGTTGAAGATCAGATGTTTGAATCTGAGCTCCTGTGGATTAGATCATGGAGTGCGGTTTGTGTATCCGAATAGTTAAGGTGTTTATTGAAGGACGGTTTGAGTTCTATGGGGGATGGTAAAGGCGGTAAAAGCATTGCGAAATCATTAGAAATGGAGAATTTGTCGCTGGATATTTCGTCCAGTAGGTTTTCTAGAGACCTGTTGCAGAGATTTATGGGTACAGGGTGTGAACATGGCGGAGCGAGAGAAGATGGTGGAGAAATTGAGTTGAATCTAGGGTTGTCAATGGGGGGAAGATTCGGAGTTGATAAGAGTTCGAATAAGTTGGTGAGGTCTTCTTCTGTAGCTAGCTGCTTACCGGAGGTAAGGGATGACAATGACGTGGCGGCGGCGGCGCCGCCGGTGCGTACAGGCTTAGTGAGGACGTCTTCGCTGCCGGTGGAGACGGAGGAGGAGTGGAGGAAGAGGAAGGAGTTGCAGACTTTGAGGAGAATGGAGGCGAAGAGGAGGAGGTCTGAGAAACAGAGGAATTCGAAGAGCGAGAGAGAAGGCGGCAGCGGCGGAGGTAGTAGCTCCGGCGGCGGCGGGAGTCTGAGTTTGGAGGAGAAGAAGGAAATTGAGGTTAATTTGAGGGCGAGATTGGATAGGGAGAAGTCTCTATCTTCGTTGAAGAGGCAAGGATCGTCGCAATTCGGGTCGTCGTCGATTTGGGCGGCCGCAGCTGCCGCCACCAATCAGGCGCTCCTCCGGAGTGGAAGTGACGTGGCGGCGGCGAAAGGAAAGGTGAGTGGTGGTGGGGCCCATGGATTGGGGCAACTGGCATCCCCGGGCTCTGTAGAATCAAAAGGGGGGAGTTCTTCTAGTGTGTCTGATTTGGAGAGTAAAAATCTACCAGGTATTTTTTTTTTTTTTTTGAGGAAAATTTAAAATCAATTTATGTTGTGTAGAATTGAATTTCCTATTGGATTGGCAGAAATAGTTATTAGCCATTTTTTCTATTATCTCTATATCTTGTTGTATTCTACACTTATTTAGTAGGTTATAGATACAATAGTCAAGAATTTAAAAGTTCGAACATAATGCGGAATAGGGAAAATGGAACAGATGATTTGAAGCCCCGTCGACGTAGCTATCAATGTTGTTTAGAATTCTATTAGAAATTCCCGACTAGTCCATAACTAGGCGTTAGGTTTTCCGATTACTCATTGCTTCATCGCGCCTATGCACTGTTAAGCTCTACCTAGGTTGCGACTGGTAACTAAACCCAGTATACTGTTTAATTAGTGGCCAACGACTTTTACATCATTGGTTTAGAATGGGAATTGTTTGCCAAAAAGGAAAAGAAGTATTGAAAATCTAGGCCATGTTGATCAAATGTTATGATCTGTTTTTCTGTGATCTAGAATTGGGAATTTTAGGCAACCATCTTTCACGCTTTTTCACATTTCTGTATTGTTAGATAATTTCGGAAAAAGAACAAGAAAATGGAGGAAATTCGAGCAAATTTAAAAATCATAGGCTAGTGTTCATGTTTAGGTTTCAAGTCAAACAACAAACTTTATTGCAATTACAACCAAGAAAATTTTCATGATAATAATGCTGATACCATTTCCAGGATCAAGTGGTGAGCTGAGTCCGGCCAGCATTCAGTCAGCGGCCAACCAGGATATCGGCTCTTCAGCTACAAAAGCAAGAGAAAACGCGAGCAAGCAAGGAGGATCCGATATGGAGAGCCCGTCCAAGAGGGCAGAAGCCTCAAGATCCCGGACCAAGGACACCGGGACCAACTCACTAGAGGACATGCCTTGTGTTTTCACCAAAGGAGACGGTCCTAATGGCAGGAGGGTAGACGGGATCTTGTACAAATACGGTAAAGGTGAACAAGTTAGAATAATGTGCATATGCCACGGAACCTTCCACTCACCGGCAGAGTTTGTCGTGCACGCTGGTGGGACCGACACTGATAACCCGCTCAAGCATATCGTTGTAAACCCCAACTCTCCTCCTCTGTTGTAACGGTAACTGTGTGCATTATAAGATTAGAGTTTAAATATCGCGTCAACGATTCGGTTTCTTCTGGAAACTAACTGTGAGGCTCATGCTTCCACGGGCTATGATACAGAACAAGGAAATTTTTGGATGATATTGGCAGGAAGTGTTGTGGAAATTCGGAAAAGAGGTGGCACTGTATAGCTTTTCTTCATTATTGCATTCAATTTGAAACTGAGTGTTTTCATGTTAAGGCTGTTTGATACATCATTGTGTGATCATCACAGGCAGGGTTAGTTACCGGGTGAAAACCTGGTAAGAAGATTACAGACTCCGGCACCACAAGGTAAACTTGAAAAATTACAGTCATCTGCAAAACATGTCATGAATATTTAAAGCTTTGAACATTTCTTGAGATGGTTATAATTGAGATTTTAGCAGAAACGGTCATTTTGTATTTGTTGGGCAGCCCGGTTTTGGGCAAAATTTTAAGTGGGATCCGGTAAAGAAAAAAGGAAATTTGAGGTTGTATTGGGCTTTCCTTTGGAGGAGGATCGAGACGGTATATGATTTGTCCAAATCATAATTAGATGAGTGAGAAATTGAAGCTCAAAGTGAAGGGTGAGAAGGAAGTTTGAAAATTCTATCCACATTAAAAATGTGGAAGAAAGTTGGTTCCAAGGGCTGTTGAGATTGTATAGCATAGAGGCTCTCTTGCGCCTTAACGGCGCAAATATAGGGCCGATCCATCCCTCCTCTCAAGGGGGACCTATATGCGTTTGCTCAGGCTAACGGTTTTTTACGTTTTTTTTTTTTCAAAGTCCAAACCTTGTACGCGCTTCCGCAAGTTCTTTTTTCCTGAACTCCTTGACTTAACAACTTCTTACATGTTCTTTTTTTTTTTCCCAAACTCCTTGACCTTGTATGTAGAGCTGGTAATTCGATCCGCCTAACACATGAAGAAATGACGATAAATTAATAATGATAATTAAAAGATTTAGCTTTAAATAACCAACAAACAAAATAAAAAATTTACAGTTTATTAGTTTAGAAGTGCTTTAGGACTTAAGAGTTAGGAGATGGAATTAAAAAGATATTTAATTAGTATCTACTAATTATTATTTAATTAAACTAAAAAAATAATGAAATAAACTCCTACTTACATGACTACGTGCTGATACGATGATGTTGCCTTAAGCTTGATGCTAAAGGCCGGACTACTTAAGTTAAGGGTTTGGGACCTTATGTGAGAATACGGGAAAGAAAAAAATTAAATTAGAAGGTTGTCGGCCCGCGGTTTAAGGACTACGATGAGCCTAACCCATGGACTACGTTAGGCTGATGGGCCGGGTCTGGTGAACCCGACAACCCCTTGGGCTAGTAATTTTAGAGTCCAACTCACCTAAAATATTGGGCGGGTCAGGACTAGTCCATCGATTTGGGTCAATTATGCTGGCGTTATTTCTATATGCTTGCGCAAGCTAATTTTGTTTTTTTTTCCCAAACTCCTTGACCTTGTATAACATAGAGCTCTCTCTTGGACCTACGCAAGGGTACAAATTGAGGGCCGATTCGTCTCTCCTCCCAAGAGGAAGGACCTATATGTGCCTACGCAAGGTATTTTATTAAAACAAAGAAAAATTGTAACAAATCTGTAAGTCATATATACTTTCTAAAATATATTTTTTATTTGATTTTTTTCTTTATGTATTTATTAAATGTTTTAAAATTTATATATTTATTTCAATATTTAAATGTTTCCATTTGTCGTGAATTTAAAAAATCTAGGGGGCCAAAAAACCGACTCCACTGGGGATCGAACCCAGAATCTCCAGTTCCGTAGACTGGCGCCTTATCCATTGGGCCATGGAGTCATCTAATGTACACTATTTTCATTGTTTTCTATATTAATATGAGAAAGACAACTATAGATTTTAAGGGTGACAATAGTTCGAGACTAGTATTGAGCATCTCATCCCCATTTCGATTTCATATTTTAAATACTATTCTCATAAAAGTTCCCACTTAGAAAATCTGGGTCGGGGATGGGAATTCTCCGTTCGAGAAATGGGTCCCCAGCAGAGAGTTGGGTGCCCCACATATTTTTTTCTTTATCTCAAACTTTTTTATTTTTTATACAATTTTATAATAAAATATTAATTTCTTCTAACTTCAAAAATCTTTGAGTCTAGTACTACTTATAATAAACAAATAACACGTACCTTATATGTTGTTTCAATTTATTTTAAATATTAGAAATATAGTGGGGTTTTATACAAAGGTAATGAAGAACCTAGGATTAATTATTAAATAGTGTACGTATTATACATATTACAAAGTGACAAATGTTAAAATAAATAATTAGAAATTAGGATATGACAAATTCCATTTTAATTAAGCGGGATGGGACGAGGAGCATTGATCTCATCCCCATACCATCATCGTTTTTTCTAAAGCGGGAAATCTCCATCTCCGCTCCCACTCTCGCTATCATCGAAAAATTCTCTTCCCAATAACGCTGGGTCCAAACGAGAATGGATTCCCACGGAAATTTGGTCACCCCTAGATTTTCCAAGTCATTTCGTCAGTTGGTCCTTTGATCTACACGGTTTCAATTTTGACAATGATAATGAGGAAAATCACTTAAAATTAGGATAAATATTTTTGGGTGTTTATTGTATTTATAAAGACTAAATACGTACGTAAAGAAGATCATTATGAAAAGAAACATAATTGTTGAAGATGATGATTGAATAGATATGGTTATAAAATTAATGCATATTTATCGCAGAATGGTTAATGTCTATATATCAAATAAAACGTTGACATGAAAAATTGAAGATCAAACCAAAATAAAAATAATAATAATAATAATAATAATAATAATAATAATAATAATAATAATAATAATAATAATAATAATAAGTTAACATTTTTATTACGTGCATGGCACATAAATATTACAAAAAATTATAATCTTAGCTAAATTCGGTGAAACGAAATTTCATCTTTTATAAATTTGATATTAAGTAGAAAAACTATCAAGAGGTAAAAGAAGAATTTATGAAAGAATATAATTCACAATAAAAAATAAAAGTTTCAATAATAAATACTCACAGTACAAAATTTATGAAAGAATAAACTTTGATAATTTAAAGGTATATGTGAATAAATCACGGGAAAGGAGATGGAGTAATGTAATAAGTATATAGTTCAAAAAAAATCAAAATTAATTAGGGCTAGTCAAATATTTCAAAACAAAATCAGCTAAAAGGAAAAGAGGGCTAAAATTAGGGATTCAAAATAATAAGTTTTATACAAAATTAAAATTGTTTTTTTTTTCCTAAAAATCTATAAAATTAGATTAATTAAAAGAATATCACGTCTCAAGTGGTTTTTCTTTTTTTTTTTATTATTATTATTATTATTATTATTATTATTATTATTATTATTATTATTATTATTATTATTATTATTATTATTATTATTTATTATTTATTTATTTATTTTTTTTTTATTTTTTTTTTTTTAAGGATATTGAGAGAATTTAGGGGTAGGAATGAATAGAACCATCAACCTCTTAATTTCAAGATCAAAAGTGATGGCATCAAATTACGAGGTACCATGATAGAAAATTAGAAATGCATTGAGTTTTACGTAGTAAAGTAACGCAAAGGGCCAATTGTCAATTTTACTAAGTACTTTCAGTACCGTTTGTAAAATGTTGAAAACTAAGATATAATAAAAAAAAAAAATGAATTTAGTATTTATGAAATAATTTCGTTCGAGTACTTCAGTGTCTCAAGTCATAGAGTATTGCGGAGTTGATCATATGTTTATTAGTGGATATTGACGTGCCACATAAGCAAAAGAGGTTCACTAGCATTTAATTGAGAATGATAAAGAAATTTTTAAAAAGGATAAATTATTGAAAAAGTGTTAATGTGATATAACGAGAGCAAAGAAAAAAAATAATCAATTAAATGACAGTAGCTCCAATGGTTAAGTGCTTATGTGACGCGCCACATAATCTCTAGAGAGAGAAATCGGTACTCACTAGTGTCACTACTGAACATATTTGCATAATATTGGTTATTGGTGACGAAGTTAGATAGCTCAAGTGACAAAACATCTACTACCTAGGCCTCGGAAGAGAAAGAAAC
Organism: Ajuga chamaepitys; assembly: GCA_958295605.1. Classification (NCBI taxonomy): domain Eukaryota; kingdom Viridiplantae; phylum Streptophyta; class Magnoliopsida; order Lamiales; family Lamiaceae; genus Ajuga; species Ajuga chamaepitys. Next base: position 3,073,927 of record OY282508.1, read on the forward strand.
AAAAATAATTAATCAGCATGATGATTATGAATTTGATTTGAATAAATTTTACATTGATGAATGGGAGCTCCATGTCAATTCAGAAATTCAGAAAGTGATCGTAACAATGCTAAAAATTATTCTTCCAAAGTTCTTCTAAGGGTGGAGTCAAAGTAAGAATAAGTTGGTGATTTGAAAAAATCGAGCGAAAGAGATTGAAAATCATCATTTTTCAGTTTAGTTTTTTAGTGTGATAGGTTAGATTTATTTTTATGTTGCAGTTTCCATCCATGAATGGACGAACAATGGTGTTCAAGTTTATTTAAATTCTTATTTTATTTTGTTAGTAAATTGATTTATGGGGCACCTTATCATTTTGTTGTTTACCACCTGTTAGTTTCTCGGAATCTGATAAGTATGAGGATGAAATTTCCGCAACTTCACAACTTAATTCTGTTAAAGTAAACACATTCGGAGATATCTTATGAGACATCATCTTATTTAAGTATTGAGCTATATGTTACAACAGTTTTTCAAATGCCCTAAAAAGGTTATCAATTATGGTGTTAAAACATTTGATATCAGGTTTACATTTTCCTCTCTCCAATAACCTGAGCAGAACCCATTAATGACAATTGATACAACCACAATCTAAAAGGCACCATTGACTTTCTAGAAAAATGAAGAAACAGTAACAATAACAAAATGATTTGTTACATAATTATAAAGATAAACATTGTACAAATTGGCAAGATATACTTAGCTAGAATATTCTAGCATTTGAAAAGTAGAATAGTCAATAATTTCCTATAGTATGCGGGTGGATCTATAAATATGAGTTTTCTTCAAAGTATTTGATAGTAGTGCGACAAAAAATGCATCACTTAAGATTGAGTTGATAATATTCTTTAGAAACCACATATCAAATATCAAAGAAACAAAAAGTTTAATTATACTACCCGAATTCGGAGCAGAAATATCTTCATTTTCTTATTCTTCTTCTTGTAGTTGATCTTGTAGTTGATCGGTCTCCAACTCTAGTAATGGAAACTCAAACTCCTGATCTGGGTCCACATTTAGATCTAGTAATGGAAACTCAAACTCCTGATCTGGGTCCACATTTAGATCAAGTAACAAAGGTTTTTCTAATGATTGTGTGACTATCACTGGCATAGAGCCCTCAATCTCCACATCCTGGTGTAAGTTGGGATGGTTCGAGTCTATCTCGGCTCCCTCATCGATTGAAAACTTCTGAATTCAATGTTGGGATGGTTCGAGTCTATCTCGGCTCCCTCATCGATTGAAAACTTCTGAATTCAATGTAGAAAAATTGAAGTCAAATAAAAATTCTTCTTCTCTGATTACATTTGCGTTATACGTAGCGATGGAGTATTTGTTTTTTATAATCCATAGTAGATTATTTCTATATATAAACAATAAATAACACTTGAAATTTTTAGTTTTTTGAATTTCGGAAGAGGGATGAAAATTTTATAAGGGAGGAAACTTTAAAGACTATTTGTTTTTTATAATCCATAGTAGATTATTCCTATATATAAACAATAAAATAACACTTGAAATTTTTAGTTTTTTGAATTTCGGAAGAGGGATGAAAATTTCATGAGGGAGGGAAGTTTAAAATTCAAAGACGTCAACGTTGGAAAACAGATAAAAAGTGTATAAGGAGGAAGGCATTAAAAATAAAGCGCACAAATATAAAGGGAGAAATGAAGTATAGCGCCCAAATATAAATAAAGAAAGGAAATAAAGGGAGAAAGGAAAGAAGTACAGGCGTAAATATAAATGGAGAGAGGAATGTGATTTTAGGAATAATAGATGAGAGAAGGAAGATTAGATGAGGGATATATCTGTCAACATTTTTAATTCTTAATTCTCCACTTTCTTTCTAAAACGGTAAAATCAGCTTAGCCAATAACCTGACTTGGGCCCATCCGACATCGTAAGTGGATCGGGTCACAGAAATGTTGTTCTGAAATATTATGGGGCCAGCAGGCTTGACCTTATAATTCCTTTTTTATCCATGCCTTTGGAGGACAAGTCGTTAACAAACGACAAAAAAACTATAAAAAAATAATAATATTAGAAATGATAAGTATTGCTCGGTGTATTACGGTCAACCTGATAAACTTAAACTTTCCAATTTTTTGTCCTATAAAATTCAGACAAACTTGACCAGGCTAGCATGACATTGGTCCAATGGACTCGTATTGGATCGGGCCAAATGGCCCAAATTGTCACTATTCAAAATTCCTTTCGGGAGTTATATCAACATGGTTTACAGAATGAATCAATGTATATTTATTTGTAGTCAGAATAATCTTAGTCAAATTTGTGGGTTCATAACACTTGTATTGGTTACAAAATACACTTAAATCTCGATAAAGTTCGGATCGGAAAAAAATATTCATTTAGCGAATTTATTTATTTATCGATAAATGAATATTTCTTATTTTAGATAGAGTTTTAGGTATAGAAAGCACATATACATTTACGAAAATTGTGAATGCTATAGAAAAAAGTTAAGACGGAGGTTTGCTTTGGCTTAGGTGGGAAGAAAAGCAACAAACTATAAATTCATATTTTCAAAAGAAATGATTATTGTAAAATATTATTAATTGATTGAATATTTTGGCTATATAAATATTTTTTTTTTTTTGTGGAATTCAATGATTATTACTTTACATTTTTGTTGGAACCTTAGGTTTTTTTTATTCTTTATTAATTGATGCATTTAGCGATATTATTACTTTAGTACACTGGCTCGAGTCGGAACTGAAAGAAATTATTATATTACCTCCACATTTTTTTAGTTGTCATTCTAGTTTTTTTGTTTTGTTTGTAAGTAGTTGTTATTCTAACTTTTTTACCACTTATTTTTTAATATTAACCCTATATTTGTGAAAAATATTAATAATAATAAGGAAATGAGGAAAAAAGGAAGGGATTTAAGGAAATTAGTTAATGGCTTATTTGTCTACTCCTTAAATTTCTTAATTTTCTTATCCAATGCTCGAATAACAACTAAAAAAACGGAGGTAGTATTAGCAATTTAAATCTTCTAAAACCAGAGAAACAAATTTATGATAAACGCGTTATTTGAAATTTTGGGATCAGTGTCATTTAAAGAAATAAATTTATGCTAAAAACGTGCATAATTATGTTAGTGCTAATAAAGAAATACTTTTTATTTTTTGCTAAACGCCCATAATAATTTGAAATATATCCAAATTAGGTCAGTGTCATTAAAAACATAAATTTATGCAAACATGCATAAATTCAGTGAGTAGATCTCTTATACATCAATTATACGGATCTTAAATTTTGACATTTTAGATTATGAGCAAAAATGTATTAGAATTTATACTCAAATGTATTACTCCTTCCGTCCCGACCTAATTTGACTACCTCGATCGGGCACGGAGGTTAAGAAAGAATAAATATTGCAGAATCTTTAATTTTTTCAAAGGTGGGGATTGAGAGTGGAGATTGTGAAATAAATTTGTCATTTATGGGCTGACAAATTAGGTTGGGACAAATTGAAAAGGAAATAGACAAATTAGAGCGGGACGGAGGTAGTACAAGTTTTGGATAAATGTATTCTTTCGGTAAAAAATATTATGATACTTTTACCCAAAACAAGTAATACATTTAAACACAAACAATTGCAAATACTCCATAAAAGTGATTTCCGAAATTACTTTTTAAGCTGCTTTTTTGAGTTGCTATTGGATGTTTCAAACTTATTAAAAGCGATTCTTGAATTTTTCAAACATAAATTACCAAAAAGTGATTATTTTACAAACAATAGAATTTCTTAAATTTTATCCGGAATCACTTCATTCTCAAAAACTATCTAATTTTTTTTTTTTTTCTACAACAATTTAACCGATCGAACTTGTGACTCAATGATCCAGTTCATTTTTCGATTTGATGACCGATCCGAATTTAATTATATCTTGAGGGCTAGTTTGGTAGTTGAGTGAATTTGATAAAAAGAAATAATAGTGAAATCATTATTGAGTACAGATATCGGATGTAATCGAATTGTATGGAATATTGAGCTAAAAGTAGGAATGAGCTTTCGGTAAGTTCAGATGAACCCGTTTCAACTCTTATTATTTTTAAAATCAACCCGAACAAAATACATCTTCTTAACCAAATCGAACCGAACCGTAAAGCTTCCGATCTTTGCATTTTTATCTATATTATTGTTTACAGAAAACACTTGCAATTTTCATGACATTTTTTCTCCTAAATTTACAGATTAAATTAGAGACGAAAACATGGACATAAATTTTTAATTTTCATGTATATTATAAACTTACAATGTGAAAATTACATATGTGTATCAATTATTAAGAAAAATAATATACATCATATACAAAATTGAAAAATTAGAAATAAATGCGTTTATTTCGGTTGAGCCAACTAGAATTTTTAGGGGTTAAGAATCGAATCGAACCGAGTTACAAATCGATTCTAATTTTTGTAATGAAATCGAGCCGCTTATATACACAAATTGTATTAGTTCGATTTTTCTCACACCTAACCAAAAGTACATCAAATCCGACATATGTCCATTTAACTTTTTCATTTTACCCTGAACTTTATCGAACCGAAATATATTTGATCTAACCGAATCGTTCAGAACTGGAGAACCGAATTAGAGCTCAGTAGAGGTAATTTCAAGGAAGTAACATATATCTATATATTATTTAATCAGGTTTCTTTATGTTATGACTTAAATTAGTTACAAATTAGAGTGAATTTTAATATTTTATAATACTATTATTATTTCAAGATTTCATGAGTAATTTAATAATTAACAATAGAGTATAATATTTATGATGAAATAATTTAGAAACACATAAGCTATTATAATACATAATGATTTATTAATATCTTAATAATTTCTTCTTCTTCTTCTTCTTCTTCTTCTTATTATTATTATTATTATTATTATTATTATTATTATTATTGCACACCAGTTGCACAAGTCATGCACGATTATTATATTGAAGGTTGATTATTATTCTAATTATTATTATTATTATATTTATTCTTATTATCATTATCATTATTAGTAGTATTTTTACTACTAATAATATTAAGAATAACTATTATAATAATATTATAATAGTATTATTATTACTGTTGCACGGAAATTGCACGTGACATGCACGCAGTTGAAATATCAAATATTCACAGCATTATGTAACATAACATAATCCTTTTTTAAGAGATTGAATTACACAAACTAAATTGTATAAAAAATCTGTTTATATAAATAATTTGCAGAAAAGGGATCAAATTACAATTCAGTTTTTAATCACATTTGACAATCTCAATGTTGAACAAAGAATTGTAAACTGATCCACTTTCAGTTTTATTACAAATCTTAACAACTAAAACAAAAAACGAAAAAACTAGAAAAAAAAATAAAAATCTATCCTTGTTACTGCCTAGCTAACTAGCCATCTGGAGGAGGTTCAATCTGCTTCAACCGACGCACGACGTGCTTCATCGCCGGCCGTGCAGCCGCCGTTGCCGCCGTACACAGAAGCGCGACATGCAACAGTTTCACTAGCTTGCCGTGCGGCCCCGTCTCCCACAAACTAGGCGTAAAGACGTCTTTGACATCGCCTCGTTTGAGCAGCATGCTTGCCCACGAGACGATGTCAAAGCCGTCTTCATGCAGATAAAAGGAGGGATCTAGAACCCTTTTATCCGACATCAATTCCAGCAGCACTACGCCGTAGCTGTACACGTCTGCTTTATTGCACACGCGGCCCGTCAGCGCGTACTCTGGCGCAATGTACCCGTAGGTCCCAGCTACATGAGTCATTGCGTGAGATTCTGCTTCTGGAAGAATCTTGGACAGCCCGAAATCGGACAGATAGGCGTTGTACTCATCGTCCAAGAGGATGTTACTCGGCTTGATGTCGCGGTGAAGAATACGCGGCGTGCATTGATCGTGCAGATATGAAAGTGCACAGGCAATGTGCAGTGCGATCCTGTGCAGTATGGTCCAGTTGAAGCCTCTACTCGTGCGATCTGTGATGAACCGGTCTAGGTTTCCTCCTGAAAGGTAATTGTAGACCAGGAACATGTCGTCTCCACTGGCGTAGTACCCGATTAAGGTGATGAGATTCGGGTGTTTGATTCGTCCGAGCGTGCTGACCTCGGCATGGAACTGCGGGGCCCCTTGGTGTCGTTCTGCCGTGAGGCATTTAACGGCTACGAGGATTCCTGGTGCAATCTCTGCCTTGTATGTGTAACCGAACCCACCACTTCCAATACAGTTTCTTCTGCTGAAATTCTCCGTTGCCTGAACAATGTTGTCGTAGGTTAACGGTACACCTATGTCGATGAACAACGTAACTTTCGACGTTGCAGAAGCTTCGGTTCTTGAAATGCTCTGTATCCATTTCTTCGTATAACAGAAAAAGGCCAACAGAATCAGACATATTACGATAATAACCGATCCAGATATTACGGAGGCCAAGACAACGAGAGGGAGGCTATGACCGTTGCTCGTATAATGCACGTCCAGTTCAGGTATCGGTCCAGAAAGTCCGGTTTTAGCAACACTAGCTGATGATTCACTTTTCTGAATAAGTGCACCACTGAAATTATTCTGACTAAAATCAAGAATCACTGAATGCCATGTTTGGGAGAAGGTTAAAACAGATTGGGGAAACAGCTCATAAGAGAAGAACGATGAGTACGCCACAGATGAATCATAAGGCGGGACGAGGTTCTTTTCGATTGAGGGCAGATTGTGACATACATTGATATCAAAATCTGGGATTGGGCCAGATAACATGTTAGAGCTCAAGTTAAGGTATTGTAGCTCAGTGCATTCTGCAAATACACCAAAAATCTCACCTCTAAAACGGTTCTGAGCTAAGTTTATCGTCGTTATGCTCTTACATCTTCCCCAATTACTTGGAAATTCACCTTCAAGATTCGCACCCGGAGCCCACAGAATCTTGAGCTTCGGAAGAGAAGTAATCTCATCAGGAATGGAACCTTCGAACGAGTTGTGATCAACCAATGACGCTTCACCACGTGGCCACCTCTTCATCAGAGACGCACTAAAATGATTCGTCAGGACAAGAACCGACAAATCAGAACAGTTTCCTAGATTCGCCGGGAGAGGACCACCCAATTTGTTTCTAGAAACATCTAGAACCTCAAGTCTCGGAAGCTTTCCAAGCTCATTGGGGATAACACCATTTAATGCATTTGATGACACCGAAATTGTCCTCAAGCGGCTGCATTTCCCCAAAGCACGCGGGATTTCCCCCTTTAGTAAGTTAGCCGACAAATCCAAATGTTGCAGATTCGGACAATCATATCCGAGATCACTTGGAATAACGCCAACCAACCGATTAAACGACAAATTCACCACTCTTAACTTCCTAAAACGGCCAATGAATCCAGGGATGACGTCACTGATCGTGTTTCCCGCTAAATTCAAAATCCTTAAACCCCTACATTTCGACAGAGAAGTTGGAAACTGCCCGAAAATTTTGTTAAATCCTAAATTAAGGACCCTTAATTTCGTCAACTTGGAGAAATCATAACCGGAGAAATGCCCAAATAAGTGATTCCCTTCAAGATCAAGAACTTCAAGATTTTTCAGTCCCCATATCTCAACAGGGATCTCACCATCAAGCTCGTTAAATGGAAGCGATAGAGCCCTAAGTTCTGTGAGTTTTGCTATAACAGATGACATCCTACCCCCCAATCTTCCATTTATTATAGATGAGCCCCCACAGTTTCTTCTTACTCCAAAGCCATGCAATACTAATTCCGAGTTTAACGAGCATGAAGGAGACAGAGAAAAGTTACCTCCAATTTTCAGCGACGAAACTCTGAAATTAGAATTGCAAGAAACTCCATACCAAGAGCAGTGGTTTGAGCCAGCATCATTCCAGCTGTCAAGAATACCGTACGGGTCGGAGACTGATTTCTTAAACTCAAGAAGTATCGTCCTCTCATCAGAATCTTGTCCAGAAACTGATGGAAGAATGCGGAGTAAGAACATAAAAATGAGCAAACTGAATGCCTTTGCCATGTCAACCAATGGCGCCATTTTTGCCAATCTTCAAGAATCAAGAATCACAACACCTGAAAAAGAAAACAGAAAGACAAAAACATTATTAACCCCTCATGTTGCAGAGTTCTTGAGATTGAAACAGAAAAAGACGAAGCCAGAGGAGAATGAACAGAAGCAGATATGGCAGAAATCTCAAAAAACGTATTCACAGATCACTTCAAAAAACATATATATATATATATATGTTATTTTTCCTTTTTTATTGCAGGAAACAAGAAAGACATAAAGGTGGTTGAGAAGCAAGAAACCTTGGAGAGTAAGCAAAAAGAGAAAGATTTGTGCCTGCTTCTCCTCCTTCTGCAGATTGGTGTTACTTCTAGTGTGCTTGCTATATTTTCCCGAACAATCTTTTTCCATGACATTTTAAGGAGAGAAGGGGGGGCCCCAGAAACTTTTTTGGCTCGTAGCGTGGGCCCTAAAGGGTAAATCCATACAATGTTGGGCGGGCATTTGTTAAAATCGAACAGGATTTCAAAGCCATTCCATCTGTTGGTCCATGTGGCCTACAAAGATATCATCCACGTGGAGTAACTGTCTAAAATGTAAAGGCTGACATTGTTTTTAAACTGGTTTCACACTTTCACTTCACAAACCACCTATTTTCTCTCCCGTTTTTTAATTATTATTATTGTTGTTGTTGGTTCACCCTCTGGGTATCGGGATTCGCTAAGACAGTTTATGTTGTTAATTTTCATTGTTGTTTGATTTTCGAAGAAAAGCAAATTCAATGACAACAATCAGGGTGTATATTTTGTTGGTTGTTCTCAAAATCTTGGCTTTCTACCAGATTTATGTTACAATGATGATATTTACTTTTTTTTTTAGGGTAATGATGTTATTTACTATATTGCAGCACAATAAAAGGAAAAAAAGAAAGGACAATTGCATAATATATGCAATTCTAAAAAGGAAATTTTTTACACAGGATTACAGACTTTTCACTGTTGGACTGCAAGAATATATTTGTCAAGTGCACTGATTGTAGCCAAAATTGTAACTGAAAGTAGTTGAGCAGCATTAAATTTGGGATTATCTTAAACCTTCAAATAATTTTGTCTGATTATCTCAAAAGATTTTGAATACAACATTACAGTCATGAAATTCTTGCAAAGTTTATTTCTGGGAAGAAGTGAAACCCTTTCCTGTAACAATCTCATAAGCCCGGCAGTAAATAAATGGTGTTACCTTTTTCAAGGCAGAGCTATTAACACCCCATTTCCTCTAATACACCCCAAAGAAAATGTTTGGTCACTTTGGCCGAACAAATATAATCATGTTCGGTTACACCAGCAGAACATGTTTTGAGGTGTTTGGTTGGTGCGCCCGAACACCTCAATATTAGCCAAACACTAAAAACCAACTTATTTCATGGGGTGTATTTAGAGGAATTGGGGTGTTAATAGCCCCGTCCTTTTTTATTTCAGTGTAAATCTCGAGTAAATTACAGTAAAAGAAGAAAATATACATCAGAGTTTGTTAGTCAGTCACATGTTTCTTCTTCTTATTATCAGAAACCGAGTTGGCATTAATTATAGTAATCTGCAGTTATTATCAACCACTGCATAAAAGGTTAATTGTGACAGGATGCTATCTTATAATGGAGAATGAACATGTTTCTAAGTAGGAAATTCAGAACAATTAAAGTAGAATAATAAGTATCAGACTGAAATCATGGCCTAGAGGAGAAGGAATGTGGCGTAAAATAGTCACCAACAAGATTATCTTTTAAAGGCGAAAAAAGTAAAAACTCTACAACGTAATTCGCCGACATTAAGCAGCATCTTGTAATACATTGGCTCCTAAACTATTAGCTACAGAATATCAACTTACAATAGATAAAAAATGATTGAAAAAAGATGGTAAGTTTTTCTATGAGAGTAAAAGAGCGAACCTCTATTCTCTAAATTGACCAGATAAAGGTACACTACAGTTAGATTCTAACTTAAGTCTAGTTCTATCCAGGCAAACCTTTAGAAGCACATAAAAATTGAAGATGTTATTGACAAGACGGCCAATTAAAGCTCTCACTTTATCAACAACATCATAATCAATAAGATGAAACACGAAAAGCACGAGCATTGCCTTCTTGTTTGAAGCCTTTATATGCTGATTCTCTAGCATGCTTCCTCGGAAGTGGTTATTGTCCCATTTGCCAAACTGTTGAGCATTGAGAAAAAATAATTTGAACTTCCGTGAATACGAGAAAACAGGGGCGGATTCAATAAACAATGTTGTATGATGTTAATCAAACACACTTTTCTACTTCAAGAAAATCATACTACCAAAGGGGGAGTAACGTACATGTAGATGGAGTCAAGCAGGACAAGAACGCCTATGTACAGTTTCACAATTTGTGCTTAACACAGCATTTTGACCAGGCTGGACACTGACAGCGTGGCAACTTACAGCAACAGTCTAACCAGCTAAAGCAGTTTCTCGAGCAACTAGGTAGGATGAACCATTTGAAGGAGCAACCTGGACTTTTACTGCATTGGACTGGCCACTGACAACAACGAAATGCTGGACAGCAGTCAGGGCAATGCCGCAATAGACTTTTCTTCTTTCTGGAACAGACAACGGGCAGATTCATCATTCACTTATTATTAATTCAGCCCAGAACTTCAGGCTATTGACTGACCAAATTGAAAATAAATAAATTAAATTATTTGAAGGTGTTATGGTCCCTAAACAGCACTTTGTAGAAGGGTTATGATCCTATGTGAGTTCATATATACCATGGATTGTTTCCAACACCCACAGCAACATATTTGCAAGTCAAACTTCTATGTCGCAATGGAGTAGATATAAATCATATGAACATTCAGTTGATTGAGAGAGTAAAAGGCACTCACACTGGCGAAGCAATTGGTTGGTTGCTAGTTACAATATCCGATTGACAGTTGGAACTAGAAGAATCCCCAGAATCTCTTACGTTTGTGTCAGCTAGGTTACTCCCTGGAACCTTTTCAACATCATTGATTGGTTTATCTACCGTTCCTTTAGCTTCACGTTTCACATCCTCACCAATATCCATCACTTGGATTGAAGGGGATAGGGTTGGGAACGTGTATTCTGTAACAGATTCATGGGTAATGACTGAAGATTCTGAGGTGGATCCTGGAGAATCTTTGCTGGATTCTCCTAACCTGTAAAACGCTTCACTTGTGACATTACATTTTCCATTTACAAATGGCAGTTTTGTGCCCCAATTAGGCCGAGAAATGTTCTTTTCTCCTTTGGAATTGAGAAGTATTTGAGAATTGATTGGGATGAAATCATCAAAGGAAGAGCTTGACGAGGATGAAGGCACAGAATCGGAAGAATCTGGACTTTCAGCTGAGCTATTTTTTCCTTTAATATCTGTCTCTTGTTGGCCTGAATTTAAAACTATAATCAGCGATGAGAATGTCACACGTCTATTATGAGAAGCAGATTCGTCTTCCTCTAGGTGCTCGTCAGATCCATCTTCACAGTCCATAACTGAACCACGGCATAAACATCTCTGAAACATAAGCAAGGCAACATGACCATTATATAGATGAGTTTATATTAACTTAAAGGCAGAGATGGAAGGATACAATACAAAATCAATGAGGGTGAAACAACAGAAAATAGTCAAATTTCCATGCATGTGATTAACTAAAGTATTGCTGATTGATGGCTAGATTCTAGAATACAAGAGCTCACTATGTGAATAACGAAACATTTCAGAAAAAAAGCGGAAAGTTGTGTAAACTAGGTGGAACATGTAATAAACCAAATGACTAACGAAGTAGCAACAAAAAGAAATTCTGGCATTGCAAGTTAGAGTTGCTCATAATTGACACATACTTAAACCCGGATAGATTTCACAAATATTCACATTGTAAGGGTTAAATTGCAGCATACTTCCACTAAGTTAAGAAGAATAGCTATTAACTGAATTACATTGGTCTGGAATTTTATATTATTATAATTATATACAGATATACAGATAGTCAATTCACTATTTTTGCCCATAAAAATCCATACATAAAATTAATTTATCTTCTTTTAGAACCAGCGGAGAAGGATAATATAACAAGTAAAATTTATTGCCGAAATTTCCTCTTCCACAATTCTCGAATACATACAACACTTGAGCAATTTTCAACGGTTTGGTTAAATTTTGAATTAAAAATGCACGGGAAATGCAATTATCTTCCACACTTTCTATCGAATCTAATATTCATTGAGGAACCCTAAAAGTTAGAGTAAATTGATCAAAGAATAAACGTTTCACTATTGAAAAATCAACCAAACAAAATGATATCTAAAGATTGTAATAAGAATTTATACCTAAACCTGAAATATTTCCCCTTTCATGCGTTTGACAGAAGAAATCGGAATCAGGTGCCAATGTAGGGAAGAAATCTAGGAGACCGAATTAGGGTTTTGGGAGAAATTGAATCCATCGAATGAATATGGAAGGAAGAGCTGGGTTTTCGGAGTATTATTTGAAGGTGAATTATAAATACAAAATGTATGCCAATTCCCGTTGGCGCCATGTTTTTAACTACTTGGTTTGTGTCACGTGATCCTCACGTGCGTGGACTTAGGTTAGAATTTTAAAGGGCTTAAATCATTTTTGCTCCCCTAACTTTTTACTTATACAATTTTAGTCCCAAAAAAAATTAAAAATTTAATTTAGTCCTGTAACTTTGGAATTGATCCAAATTTAGTCCATTTTTTCGTTGTCGGTGATCAATTTTGCCGGAAAATTGCATGTGCTGGCCACCAGACTCATTTTTCCATCCAATTTTTAAATAGCTGGCATCGGTAAGTGATTTTGGAGTAAAAATAACATTAAAAATTAAAAAAAATAAAAGAAAGAGGATTTTTTTTTCTCGTTTCTCATCACTTGTTGGTGCCACATATTAAATTTTTTTGTTGGAATAATGAATCATGTGAATGGTACATGCAATTTTCCAGTCAAATTGGTCACTATCGGAAAGAAAATGGACTAAATCTGAACCAATTACAAGACTAAATTAAATTTTTAACTTTTTCTGAGACCAAAATTGTACAAGTGAAGAATTACGGGACCAAAAATGATTTTAGCCCAATTTTAAAATTATACTCCCTCCGTCCCAGCTAACTTTTCATAGTTGACCGGGCACAGAGATAAGAAAAAACAGATTTTGCTTTTTCTTTGACTTTTTTAAAGGTGAAGATTAAATGTGGAGATTTTTAGGGTGGAGATTATAAGAGAAATTTCTTTTTAAGGGTGTGGAAAAGTTAAGTGGGACGGATCGAAATAGAAAATATGAAAAGTTAGCTGGGACGGAGGGAGTACTTATACTTATTTTTATGTTTATATAATTATAAAATAAAAAGTAACATTTGAGTGCCACAAATGCGTTGATTTAGTTTATGCAACGAGTCACTCGACTAAGAATTTCATAAATATATAAATTCCTCTAATAAGTAAGAGTGTAATAATTTTTTTCAGAAAATGTAATATTGTTAATTAACATTCAGGACGTTGATGCCTAGAGTATGACCCGGTTCCTTGGCGTCCAGATTCCGACGTTTCCATGCTTATTGTTCGTATTCAAACTACACCGGCTGATCCTGGAGTAAGCATTGACGGGTTCTGGTTTCTTCACGCTAAAGATATCTTCAACGTCCCTGTTCAAAATTAATCACATGAAAATCTAGATAAAGAAACCAAAATGCAATCACCTATTGTAAAATTATTATTGTATTTAAATTAATTCAGCTAGTATATATTATAGTATTGAAATTATCATTTATCGACAAAAAGAAGCATTAATATCATCATATGTACACCAATAAAAATCACAATTTATATCATTTTACATCTCGTTGTATTGGACATTGGACGGACCTAAAATGCCTAATCATTAATGGCATATTTGTCTTTTGAAATCATGGAATTGAATAATAAGATTAAATATTAAATTTTTATATTTGTATTGAGACAGTAAAATATATAATTTTATTGTAAATGTCAAACCAGTGTTGAAAAATGTGGCTGGTTATAATACTATATTATGATAAAAAATGCTTATAACTTACCTAAAAGAATGCTCGTAACAATTACTCCCTCCGTCCCGGCTTAACCTGCCTAGGTTGATCGGGCACGGGGATTAAGAAAAAACAGATTTCGTGAAATCTTTGACTTTTTTAAAGGTGGAGATTGAGAATGAAGATTTTGAGGGTGAAGATTGTGAGAGAAATTTGTTATTTATGGGGCTGACAGGTTAAGGTAGGACAAACTAAAATGGCAAGTAGACGGGTTAAGTTGGGACTGAGGTAGTAGATTGTAAAACAATTATTATGATTATTGGAAAAAAAAAAACTAGAGAGATAATAAGTGATTTTCTTTTTTTCTCTTTGAAGAATAATAGGTAAGGATGTTGGCGAATAAAAATATTAAGTCAATAATAGGTGGAAGTAATTATAGTAGAATATGATTTTATTGAATTGGTAAAAAAAAAAAAAAATCATGTTTGCATCTCAAAACAAACGGATATTGATACGTACTCTCTCCGTTTCGAGATAATTTGCACACTTTTTCTTTTGAAGTGTTCCGTAATAATTTGCACACTTTTCTTTTTAGATTATCATACCGTTATCGTACCGAAAATTTCCGGTACAGTATCATACCGTACCGAAAATTTCGGTATTTTCGGTAATTTTTCGATACGGTATGTGTAGTATTTCGGTATTTTTTCCCACCCCTAATTATAGTGTAGGATATAATTTTTAATTGAAAAATATTATGTGATGTGCGAAAGAGTTTGTTAATAATAATTGATTAAATTATTAAAGCGGTATTAGAGTTTGTGAAATTTGTGAGGGTTGAACCAACTTTTGTAAATAAACATAGAGAGGGATTTGGTCAACCCGAACCAAACATACTCTTTCTTTTCATTTGAATTAAATCATTATAAAACCAATCAATCATATTCTTCTGACACCCTATATAGCATAGATGGGGACAAGAAGTTTCAATTAATTAATTAATATACGTTGATGGGGTATGCAAACACAACAAATCAATCTAAAATCACTTTTGACAATTCAAAAGTGATTTTAGAGTGTTTAAAAACTCTTGAAACTGATTGTCAGGATCACTTAAAATCTGATTCTGAGAAGCTGCTATCACTCAACTTCTACCAGCTTTTAGCTTTTAAATCACTTTATTTCCAAACACTATAAAATTCTGATTTTTCTACAAAAATCAATTCAAATCAATTTTCTAAAAGCACAATCATTTGCAAACATTCCCCTAGTAACGTTTCAACAAATGACCTACGCAATAGGAATAAATTTCCAATTCACGACAAGCCAAGCTAGAACTCCTTTCAAACTCTCTTCTCGGTTTCAACAAATGACCTAAGCAATACATGACTAAACCTGATAATTCAAAACATACATGACTTTTTTGGATTGGCCCTAAGTTACATAACAAAAAACGGAACTTTCTCTTCTATCCAAAATATCTAATATTTTTTTTTTCCCAAATATAACGTTCAGGAAGTTTTCAAAAGTATTTGTGAATACCAACAATACTACGTTCTAATTTTGTTTAAACACACTACTAATTATTCGCAGTTAATGCGTCACTGTATCATAGCCACATGGCCCCCACGAGATCCCCTGTTACATTTTGGTGTTACATCTTGTGTTTCACCACATTCACTAACCGCCACGTGTATGGTATGATGTCACAAATTGATATGTGTCACGTATTGAATTGAGGGTAACAGAGGATGAAACACCAATTGTAACAGGGGATCCAGATTGCACATGGCCACACATAAATATTTACAGTTTTATCGAATTAGAAATTGAATAATACTGATTTTCTTTTTTAATTTTCCGCTGTCAATTACTAAATGAATTGCTCTTACCACTTATAACAAAATCAATTCGGCCTGCACTACATTTTACATAGACGGTCATGAGAATTTTGATTCAGGAACTTTGAGTTGTGCATGATAGGTGTATTAAGATTATTAGAATAAGTGATTGAGAGAATATAAATTATCCTATTCAATGTTTATTAAAGATGAATATGTTCTATTATTTATAGAGAAAAACGACCATAACAAACATTTGCAAATTAGCACAACTTCAGACTAAAAATAACTAAAGTAAACTTAAGGGATCTAAATCTAAATCTCTTATTACATACTTCCTTCCGTCCCAAGCTAATTGTCCTACTTTGACCTGACACGAAGACTAAGAAAAAACAGATTTTGTGGAATCTTTGATTTTTTCAAATGAGAAAATTGAATGTGGAGATTTTGATGGTGAAGATTGTGGGAGAATTTGTCATTTATGAGATAGGACAATTAACTACGACCAAACAACTAAGACAAGTAGAACAATTAGGCCGGGACGGAGGGAGTACGTATGAACTACAGTTGGATGAAAACCTAAAAAACTCATGAAAATAGTCAATACTACAACTATAAACAATGTCACACATACAATAATACGTGGCACTTTTAAATAACACAGAACCTCTCTTGCAAAATTTCCTGACTAGCTCCGATTAATCCTCATTCTAGGCGCTAGGCTTCTGTTGGCCATTTACGTTTATTTCCCGATTCCTCCCCGTCTAACTATGCCTATGTCCCGATTTGTCCCGCCTAGACCCCGACTAATCACTAAGTCCCAGTCCACTATCTAACTAGCGCCTAACGACTTTTACAACCTTGCAAAGAACCAACTTCGGATTACGAAAAATTTAATGTAAAACACAGACATAATATGAGATGGATCTTGCTGGTAAATTGATCAATCTTATCAACCACAAGCATACAAGGGAAAAGGAAACTGAATTTAATGGGGTATTTCGCATAGAAATATGTGTTATCTTGGATATTTGGGATAAGCTACTTTTTTTATGCTAACGAAATAAATATTGAATTGTCAAGAATAATTTGTGCCTATTCAGACTTATTACATGAAGTAAACGGGCCCTCGAAGTATAATTAGTCCCGAGCTAATGAATTATAGAGCGGCATGACAATCTTAGTACACTTTCTTATAAAAATTTACTCCATTCGTCTCGCTTTAATTTGCCTACTTTTCTTTTTGGTTTGTCCCAATTTGATTTGTCATTTTCATAAATGACAAATTGCTTTCACAATTTCCACACATTCAGTTTCCATCTTTAAAAAAGTTAAAGTTTTCACAAAATTTATTTTTTCTTAACCTCCGTGTCCGACCAAAATAGGTAAACTGGGTCGGAATCTCTTCAAACATTGGGTTAGACCAGCCCGACTTACAATATTGCCCAATGGGCCGGGCCTGACAAGACCAAACGGCCCAAATTGTCGCCCCAACTGTCAGTCTCACGAGCGAGAAGTCGCGTTGCTCATGTGCACCATCGAAATTGGAACAAGAAACGTGAACACCCAGAGCCACAGCCACAGCCACAGCCATAGCCACAGCCCCAAAATTACAAAATCTATCCCGACCGGGGTGACAGTGGAGCTGATGACGAGTATTTCCGTGTCTAAAATTTGGGAAAACCCCTACCAAAACAGACCATTCCTTCAGACTGAAGGTATTATTTTTCTTAACAGACTCAATCTATGTAGATGCTGTGTGATTCATATGTTAAGTAGTAGAAGATGAAACTCTGGTGTGGATTTTGTCTCCCGGTTTGATTCTGTTTGTTTTTTGATGTGTGTGTGTGTTTTATAGTATGACCTTTTGGCATGTTTGTTTTAAATTTTCATTAACTCTTGGCTGTTGAATCACTTCATTAACCTGATTCGTCAAATTAATTGTTTGATATTACGAGTTATTCTTCTATTATTTTAGATTCTGGATGATACAGTTCCAGTTTTGCGGAATCAATGTTTTTACTCTTGTAGGATGTGTGTTATGCCTGAGAGTTTGTTCGTTTCTCTGGTCTGTGTTGTGGGATATGGATTCGAGGCATGCGTATTTTTGGTGTTCCAAATGCCTTTGTTCTTTTCCAAGTAATTGTAATGGTGGGATTAACTGACATAAGAAGTTGCGCTTGCTGCAAATCTTGTCTGGATTATGTTGCTGTGGGGATAAACCGTGGCAGAAATTTGAGAACCTTAACATTTTACTTGTTTAATGTGACCAAACAGTATTGGAAACTAGAAATGCGGATAGAAATTTATATAACTAAGTCTTTATTCAAATATACGGGTCGAATGTATGTCCGCCCTAGCATTTATTTATCATTATTATGAGAAATTGATAATTTGCATTGTTCAGACAAAGAGCATTGGGTAGTGGAAGAATGAAGTTATAACATTATTGCTAGAAGGGTAGAACTGTTTTCCTACTGGAATCATAATAAAATAACGTTTAAGGAGGAAGCCTTGCTGTCCTCTAGACGAGCATGTGTGAATACTTGCAAGTCAATTGTGAATGCTAAACCTGGTATCCATCTTTGGTCGTGTGAAGAAACATCCACCCATCCAGCTCGTGAAATTCATTTAATTGGTGATATATAGTTAATCTCTTGATTTTATACCATATGACAGTGAATGCTATGGTCTTCCAAAATTTCTACAGTTGTCTTTGCATGTCCATCAAGTTAAATTTTCTTATTTATTTATTTTCTTTTTGGCATGAAGCCACAAAGCTTGGACCCGCATATTTGTAGTATTCCGGCAATGATTATCAGATGTAGAATGTTTGTCGTATGTCTCTTGCAAAATACATTTGGGTCGACACCCTGGAAATCTTTTTACTGAATTTTACCAGCTGAATTTTTCTTCTGGTTTTTAACACCAGACTAGATAATGTTTTTTTCTGGTTTCTATAGCAAGTTCTCTTATCTATAGTCATAGTGTGTTCCCTTTTCAGTTTCCACATAAGAATGTAAAAGGATTTGGCTTCAACAGCTGGGGCAACATTGGGTGCTAAAAGTAACTCAGACTGCATGTACTAGCCTACATCTTGAACTCGACAGATGAATAGAGCCGTGACCTGTAAAAACCCGGATGAGATAAAGGAGAGGATCAAACTAAATGGCTCAACCAGGACCTCCATCTTTCGGCGCTGATCCTGAATCTCTCAATTCTCTTAACTCTTCAAGATTTTCTGCAAATGGACATACACGTGGAACTGGGTTCCCAGGCCTGAAGAAGAGAGGTCATAATCTTGGAAGTCGGTCTTGGATATTAATTGATACCAAAGGGAACTCAGAAGTGGTGGAATTGGACAAGTCTACTGTAATGAGACGCTGCTCGTTGCCTTCCAGAGATCTGAGGCTTTTGGATCCTTTATTTATCTATCCATCCACAATATTAGGTCGTGAGAAGGCTATTGTTGTCAGTCTTGAACAGATTAGGTGTATAATCACAGCTGATGAGGTTATATTGAAGAATTCTTTGGATGGGTCTGTGCTACAGTACAAATCTGAACTGTGCAAGCGTCTTGAGATATCAAAAGACAATTATGGTATGATAACATAGTTACTGATCTCTCTCTCTCTCTCTTATAGCTAATGAAGTAGTAATTATCATGGAGATAACTCATATAGTTGATTCATTTTTGGTTTAGGATTTATTTTTCAACACCATTTCTTCAGTAGAATGAGTAGTGATGGCCATGAGAGACATTTTTACTGGTTTTCTTGCAAACAGCATATCAAATGGCTTAATATTATGGATTCCTTTTATTTACTGTAAAATCTGATTGTGCCATTAATATTTCCACTTTCTGAGTGAATTTATTTTCACGGACATTATTTGCTATGTGGTTCAGATGATCTACCTTTCGAGTTCAGGGCACTGGAGCTTGCTTTGGAACTTACATGCATGTCTCTCGATGCTCAGGTATGCAAATCTATTTTGATCTAATCAGGGTCTCCTCTCTGGAACTTCCATTTTTGTTTTCTACTGAACTTCATGGATTTAGTAGGTAAAGGAATTAGAATTGGACATATATCCTGTGTTAGACGAATTGGCATCATCGATAAGCACTCTCAATTTAGAGCGAGTACGTAGATTCAAAGGGCAACTTCTCGCTTTGACTCAGCGAGTACAAAAGGTAGATCAACTGCTTAAGCCCAGCATACACATGATCAATATTAATGTTATATAGCTTGTTCTCGGATTTTAGGTTTGTGATGATATAGAACATCTGATGAATGATGACGGAGACATGGCAGAGATGTATTTAACCGAGAAGAAAGAAAGAAGGGACAACCTTACCGACAGCGATATATGTGACCAAATCAATACCTCAGACGATACCAAGGTCATATCTAAATCTGCACCTGTTTCTCCGGTGGCATCATCTAGTGGGTTCCAGAAATTGCAGAGAGCTTTCAGCACTATGAGTTCCAGTAAACATGGAAGCCTCTTGAGTTCATCTACTGGTGGAGAAAACATCGATCAACTTGAAATGTTACTCGAAGCATATTTTGTCGTCATTGACAGCACACTCAACAAATTGCTATCGGTAAGAAAACGATTCGCTATAAGCACATTTATGTTACCTTCCCTTTTTAGGTGTTACTTACCACCATTATGCATAACACTTGTTTACAATTCTCACAAATTTTTTCAATCAAAAGCTGATGTTTTCTTATTCAATTTTCGCGGCAATGCAGCTTAAAGAGTATATTGACGATACTGAGGATTTAATCAACATAAAGCTGGTAAGGATCAGCGGTTAATTACTCCCTCCGTCTCAAGAATGTCAAAATAAAAAAATAAAAAAAAAAAGAATTTGTCCCAAGCTAAGTCTCCTGTTGTAAAGGAGCGATTTTCTCAAGTTAAATTTCGATAATTTATTTAATGTTGTACCTTCAATTAGTCGACCAGAAATTAAAAAAAATTACTTTTTCCGTGCTAACAGGGGAATATTCAGAATCAACTGATCCAATTCGAGCTGCTTCTTACAGCTGCTACCTTTGTGACTACCATATTTGCTGTCGTGACCGCGGTTTTTGGTATGAACTTCGAAGACTCTATATTTGATAATCCATCTACATTTAATTGGGTACTTATCATTACTGGAGTATTCTGTGGAATATTGTACATATCCTTTTTGATGTATTTCAGGCACAAGAAAGTATTCCCTTTGTAGACCTTATCAATTGATTTGATATTAGCATTCACATAAATGGTTATGATTTATGGCTTCTCAATGTTGACATTCTTGAGCCTCTGGCATAAATATCATGCTCTTTTACATATGTGTTGATGCTAAATTTTTGAAATTTGAATCAAGGTTGGCAAATAAGATTCTCATGTAAGTTGATTTCTTGCTGTTCTTTACCATATTTGTCACAGTTTTAAGCCCTTTGTATAATTCAATCTTATCTTTTTAAAACTTGCAATGTAATGCATGAACTTTTTTATTGTTTGTAATTCCATATACAAGATGATTTTCTAGCATGATTTTGATGACATGACTCTCAGAGCTTTTGCTAAAAGTTCTCGTCTAGCTTTGATTATGAGGGTGTTTGGCTGAGCTTATAAGCTCCTAAAAACATCTTATAAGATGTTTAGGAGTTTATAAGCTCTTGCAAAGTGTTTGGCAAAATAAGATGTTTAGGAGCTTATAAGACAAAAAAATAAGCTCTAAGAGATTATAAGATCTAAAAAAAAATAAGTTGTTATTCTCCAACTTATTTTTTAAGATCTTAATTGTTACACTCAAATTTCACACACAATTCACACACTTACACACATTTCACACACTACACACACTACACACATTTACACACTACACACATTTTCACACACTACACACATTTCACACACGATATACACATTACATACATTTCACACACTAATCAAAATGTGTGTTTAATATTAATTTTTAAATTAGACCCCAAATTTATAGCTAAATCATTATATACAATTGCAAGCTTATAAGCCCTTTTATCCAAACACTTTGTTAACTTATAAGTTCCTTAAAATAACATCTTATAAGCTCTTGAAACAACTTATAAGATGTTTAAAATAAGCTTAGCCAAACACCCTCTAAATCCCGTTTAGGCGTTAAGACTATTATGCTCGAATGTCTATGTTTTTTCCTTAACTTTTTTCCACTTAATCCTGCTTGGACCCAATTAAACTTGTATAAACGTTAATTAAGCATTAGATACTAATTTGATGTCCGACTAGCGTATAGTACTAGAACATTCTGACACTGGCTGCCACAACGGAGGTCAAATCACTTTAGCATAGAAAAAAGTCCTCAAGTGTGAGTATTTTGACCAATATAAAACCTCGACTTAGGTGGTGTCCACGTGACAACAGATGTCGAGCTTTGGAAGCCACGTCATCGTCACTTTGAAAAGTCATTCTATTGGCTGAATTGCAAAAATAAAAAAGTGCATGTATTAAATCACAAATTCTAAGGGTGTTTTTGTTTTGAGTTGCTTGAAATTCATTAAGGAGATCCAATTCAATAAAGTACATTCGTACTCATATATTTTCTCAGTCTACAGTAATTCAGCATTCCCTAATCTTAAGTAAACACATCCAATACAATGTGATTAAATCAACTCCCTGTCTCATAAAGCTATTTACCATCTAATTTTCACAAAATTTAGAAATTCATTATGTTGTGGGGTTTGTGCCGAAGCATTTCATTTCGGGCACAACAAAATAAATAAAGTTGTACCTAAAATAATTGTGGTCCTGCAGAAAATCGACACCGGAGGGCTCTCTGGAGAGAAGCCTGCAACGCTTAAGTCGAAGATTGTATTTTAGCAATATATTAGAATATGAAATGATTGTCTTTTCAGTGATCATTCAGTAACATTGTAACCTTACACTTTTGTAGGGACATGTCAGATGCCGTTCTATACTTTTTAGTAGGAAATAATGCATGTGAGTGTATCAAGGTGAATTATGGTTCTTTTATGTCCGGAGAAGTTAGTGCAAACTTTCCACGTGCTCCTCTTGATATGTTTAAGTAGGCACAACGGGTATTTGGGACATCATACTTTCGCGCACTTAGCCCGAACTCTTCCTAAGGCAATTTTAGGCCGATCGTGCTTAGGTTGTTATGATGATTCCGAGACAGAGTGAAGGTTGATAGCTATTTCGTGATGTGAGAAGTAGACTTAGGATACTCAGGTGGTCGCATCAAGTGCTCCTATGAGATGTGGGAGATCACGACCTCAGTTCTTGGTTCTTCTAGGGTAGCTCCTCATTATGACGCATCATTTTTAAAAACGTGGACATCCTTCTGCGCTTTATTTAATACGATCAATTTAAAGGTGTTCAATAAATAATAATTTCAATGAATCATTTATTAGGAGTATCTTAAAAAGAAAAAAATTTAATACACCCTTAATAAGAAAAGGAGAGCTTCTTTTCGAGACATGAAAAATGAACTATCTTGGTGAGACGGATGTAGTATAAGATTGGGTAAAAGTTGGAACAAATTATTGCAATTAACCACCCTTTTCTTTCATGTTATTACACCAACCATTACTTTAAATAGCAATTTCTTTCAAAAACAACCCAAAAATATATTAATCTTTCATTTAAATGACTTTTTCTCCACAAATTGCTTTTCTCAACCTGTACAAGTAAAGCTATTCATTCTTCTGTATTCTATTATCACCTTTGTTGTAATATACCCCGACTAGCTATGAATAGGCCCTTGCTTATCTCCGTTTACGCCCCGACTAGTAGCTATGCCTTGATCACGACTTCTATAACATTGAATATCACTATGAATGCATCTCAATCTATTACAAGATTTAAACATGAACCTGATTTCCGCCTCTCAATTATCTTCTTTATCAATAGCATATCTGACTCATCACTACCCTCATCTTCACTCACTAAATCGACGTCGGACATCGACTCCCGATCCTCGTCGCGTCCCTCCACGTAATCGCAGGAGAAACTCTCCGCAGGAGGGTATTCGTGTCTTGTATCACGTTCATCACATATACACATAGGACTCTGGTGAGTAGACGAGGATTCTGTTTCGCTGTATGAAAATCTGTCTCCAGAGCCTTGCCTGTAACCAAGCGCGGTTTCTAGCTCCTTGATGCGTGTTTCGAGCCTCGTTTCTATCAACTCATGGAGTCGTAAACTTAGCTCCCATGGCGAAACAGCATAGTTTGCCGGTTTAGAGCAATTAGTCATTGTTTCTGCTGTTTCGGTTTCTGAATCGGACGCACCATTCACCGTAGTCGCCCTTAAGTCGCCTTGAACTATTTCTGGCTCCAAGTCTCCATCAAGCTGTGCCACAAACACATAGACGTAGCATAAGCATATATACGAACAAGAACAGACAACTACAAATCGTAGATTCACAATAAATACTGACGAGTGAATATCTGGGAGGATATAGAAGATCCCTGTTTATACTAATAGATTAACTTGGGCCGCAAGCAGCTAATCATAAAAGAAGCGAATCAAATCCATCACAGAGAGAGAATCAAAACTTTATAATTAAGAACAATAACAGAACATCAATCCATTTTTACCTGAACAGCAGAAGACATTCTCTCAAGTGCAGATTTCTTGATGTTCTGTTCTAACATCTCCAGTTCGGCTTGAAGCTCTGCCTCGATTCTGCTCAACAACTCTAGATTCTCTGTGTTGTCCTCATTTTTCCTGAAACTATTAATGTCGTTCAATATCTCGACTTTGATATCCTCTGGAGATGGAATTGGCGACTGAGGTGGGGGTAGATCGCTCTCATCATTCAGCTCCTTCACCATTAGCGTTTCTTTCATATCGACTTCTTCGTGCAAATCTTCGACTAAATTTTCCATCTGCTGTAGCTGCTTGTTCAGCTCATCTACTTCGTTTTTCCAGGATGTGGTTGCGGACAGGATGCCAACGGTCATTCCAGCAATGAACAGAAGCATCGTTTCCGGCCCTGATAACATAAATTTCAATACAAATACCAGAAATCCTAGCAATTCAGCAGATAGTATCTTCAGTTTTTACGATGCCATAATAAAGGAAGAAATTGAACTTGTCTACAGATTAGTAAAATCAAGAATAGATAGATAGATAGAGGGAGAGAGAGTTTATACTATGAAAATGTATCATCGTTTATACTGAAAGATATTATTTGTTCTGAATGTATTATCTTTGAGCATGCAATATATCATTGTTTATACTGAAAGTATTACTTGTTCCGAGGAAAGGTAATCACTCTTTATAGTGAAAGGTATCTCACTTGTTCTGAGATACCTTTCTTCAGAACAACTAATACGTTTCAGTTCTAACTCTATTATCTATTCACGAGAAACTGCACATGATCTGAATTACACAGATCTAAGATCCGTACAATTGGTGTACAAAAGAACTACTCGGGTGAGTTGGAATAATTCCAGCAATTCAAAGAGATCCAATCACCATTTTCATAATCCCCTCACTAAAGTAAGATACCAAACCACTCTTACAAGCAACAAAAATCAAGAATCACTACCCAATATATCCAATAATTCATTTCCAAATAAGAACTAAAGAAGGAAAACTTCTAAAGCTTCTAAAGAAAAACACCATCTAAAAAGTAAAAGTACAATACCAGCACCCCAACAACAACAACAACGATAACAGAGAGATACGGACCTTGTGAAGGCAACATTTTTGCATCTCCAGAACCACTCTGCTGCAAACTGCTCTGTTTCGGTTTCTCAACCGATTCAAACTGTTCCAACGAAGATGAAGACGACAACACCGTATTTTCACCATCAAAAGACGAACCATACCCCCACACTCCATCACTAACCAACACCGGTCTCACCGTAGAAACAGTTGGACATAAACACGAACCATGTTCCACTTTCTCAACACACAGTCTTCTATTTCTTACCAACTTCAATTTCCTATCTTCACCATCATCAAGTTTCAACCTTTCTTCACCATCTCTACTGCTCAATGAATCAAATTCCGGAATATGATCATCTGAATGCTGCTGCTGCTGATGATCTTGGATTCGTTTTCGCGATAATCTGCGTAAAGGGCATGTTTTATCTCTCAATTGCTGCAGGAAGTTTCTTGACTCTGATTGAATATTGTATGAGTATTTGATCGAAGGTCCACGTGTACTTTCTTTTTCATCATCACACAAATTCTGCAAGTTCTTTGCTATATATCCAGCTCCAGCTGCTGCTGCAACAACCCATAAATCCATTTTCTCACAATAGATCAATCATCCCACATATTCAACTTTCTCTCTCTACAGAATCTGTTATACTGTATCTCTTCTGTATATAGTTACACCATCAATACTACTTTCTCTCAAATCTCTTCACTTTCTAAAAAAGCAGAAGCTGTTGAACCCTGATTCTTGAAAACGAAAATCTTGAACTGGGAAAAAATCAGAAAAAAATAAAAAAATAAAAATCTGTGAAGTTTGGTGGCAAAAAGTCAAGAACCCTTTCGATGAAAATCGTGGTCGAGATTGGAAGCGCGAAGGTCTAATTCGTATTTTGTTTGTTTTCCATTTATTTATATTTATGTATTATTTGAAGTGAATGGTAAGGGCGTGTTTGGGTACATGTCACCAGTATTTAGAGCCACTAATAGTAGATTATGAATATGAGAACCTTATTCAATACTGAAATCTCAAGATTTTGATGTTTGCCAGGTTAGGAGAAATGACTTGTTACGGTGATCTACGGATACAACTCATCTCATTCGTGAACTATAAAACTCGACTTGATAAAAGTTCGACCGAGCTCGTTTAAATATCTACTCAAAATAATCAATCAAATCGAAGTTTGATAATACTCGCATTAACTTATGAGTTAGTTCGTAAATGTTGACCTGATATGTTGCCACTTATTTATAATTTTACCAACTAATGATATAAGATTATCTAACTAAAAATATTTTTTAGAAATATAGGTAATACTTCCCATATTAGATTATCCGATGTCATAATTTCTCTATACTTTTTTGTCATATATATATATATATATTTTTTTTTTTTAAAAGATAAAGAATCTTATTATTTAATAATGTTTATAAGTACAAGACTCTTGATCCTATATGTAAAATTATGCTCCATTCAAATAGATGAATAGATTGGAAAAAATCACCAACGCTGTCTAAATAATAAGCAACCAAAGAAAATCTTGACTGCATACACAGAAAAATAATAATCGAAAAACTACCACTACCATCAACAATGGAACAGACTTATGGCATAGGAAACCGCAAGCATTTTTTCAGAGAAATAATAGAAAAAGAAAAGAAAATGGAAAGAGACCGACTGGTATATCTAATTGAACTCCATCCTTCAATCATGTCAGGGTTCTCGTCTCCTCTACCGTAAGGTAAATCTCTCTCTCCCCCTCTCTCTACTGGTATATGTAATTGGGGTGTAATTGCAGCGGTTGTGAGTGTGTGTGTGTTGAGAGTTTGCTTATCAGTTGGGTGTTGTAAACTATGGTGGTAATTGCGTTTGGATTAAGCAATTTAGAAGCACAGTGAAGCTAAAGTATATACAGGTTGCCTGTTAGGATTGCAGTCAGTTAGCAGAATAAGTTTTCAAGAGACAATTAGTTTGGTTGTCTCTTCTCTCTCAATCTCTAATTGGGTGGATATACTGGATGGAGTGTCCGTATTAAAACTGAATATTTCTTCTTAACTGTTGAATTTGACACCAATCATCGATTATAGTCATGGAATAGAACATGTGATGCCGTTGTCTGGCGGAATAAGTAAAAAGAAGTTTATGACTCTAAATCGAGAAGTTCTCTTCAAATTTAAAGCTAACGGAATTGTTCTATGTTCAGGTTTTTTTTGGGCTTTCCGGAAAAGGAAAGACCCTCCAAAAAATGGTTAAATGCAACGAGCACACATTATTCTTTAGTAAAAGGCGAAAGAATAGCTCGCTTGGTGTTGTATGTTGACTAGCTTTTGTTGTGATATTCTGCCCCCATTTTCATTTAAACAGCATCTGTACTAGTTCTTGACACATTGTATTGAGTTAGGTTTTGAAAAGTTCTTGATGTTGTTTTCTATTATGTTTATTAGAATGACTTGAAAACTTTTCTTAATATATGAAATGTAATTTTGATCTTGCAGTAGATTACACTTATTTCTTTGGCTTCCTAGGAGCCTGTCAAATATGTGAGCTTATGCATCCTCTCAGATAATTCTAATTGGGATGCTTCTATTGTTGGCATCGTAGAGAATATACTATAAAACCGGAAAAAAAGTTGAAGAATGCACAAAGACAGATACCATTTTGTCCTGGTTCACGGGGATTGCCACGGGGCATGGTGTTGGTACAAGGTAACAACTCTGCTGAGATCAGCGTCTCACAAAGTCACTGCACTTGACATGGCTGGCTGCGGAAGGGACCCGAAACGGATAGAAGAAGTCCCATCAATCACAGACTACTTCAAGCCCTTGATGTTGTTCATGGAGACATTGACAATGGAAGAGAAAGTGATACTGGTGGGCCACAGCAGGGGTGGCATCGATATCTCTGTTGCCATGGAAAGATTCCCTGAAAAGATTGCTTCAGCTGTTTTTGTCAACGCTGCGATGCCTGGCCCCGAGCTTGATCTTCCTACTTGCAGTAAAGAGGTATTTATCATATTATGTTCACTAAAGCATTGAAATCATCCAGCATTCAAGATATAGATAAAATGCAATATGGGATTGGGATAGCAATTGGATAAGGTAGTATCAACAGTTTCCTTGTCCATTCTGCAGCAGCGTCAGGATTCGATGTGGTAGTTGTACATGTTCAGGCCAAATTAGCCATGAAGTAACTATTTATCTAGGACTTGTATGGTACCCACGAACTAGTCTTAGGGGATGTTTGCTTGGGGCTGGGGTGGCTGGGCTGGGGGAAGTGGCTGGAGTTAATGGCTTGGGATGTTAAAGAGTGATGTTTGGTTGGGTGGGAAATTTAATTATTAATGGTGAAATGTGATGTAATATGAGTAAGAGGTAGTTATTAATGATTGAGAGAATAATTAAAATAATTTTTTGATTTGTGATTGATGTCCCCCCACCAAATCCTAATATCGTGGCTTGGCCAAACAAACATCACTTGGGGCTGGCCAAACTGATTATGGGTTTGGCAAACCCCAAGCAAACATCCCCTTAGTAATGGAGTATAATTATGTCGCCCAAATATCCTTGTGCAGTAATAAATGTCATCCAACACCAGATTATATATAGATACTTGATGTACAAGTTTTCTTGCAACAATAAATTTTGAATGAGATGGGGTAAATTAAGCATTTAAATCATAAATCCCATTTCTTCAATCAAATTGTTTAAACTTGTTTGATTGGATAGTTTGAGAAAAGATCAGGCTCTCCAATGGACAATGAGTATAATTACGGCCATGGGAAAGACAAACCTCCAACTTCTTATATATTTGGGCCCGAGTTCCTGGCGTCAAGAGTATATCAACTTTCGCCTCCTGAGGTAAGATATGAATATGGTTTATTTTCAGAAAGTTGATGAACTGAAATGGGATTTGTGCTAATTCATTTGTTTTTTTTCAATGTCAACCAATTGAAACAGGATTTGACTTTGGCAACATTCTTGATACGACACTCTCCTCTGTATGATGATTTTCATTTTCCTTCAAAAGAAACATCTTTTACAAAAGAAAAGTTTGGTTCAGTTCCTCGTGTCTATGTAGTTTGTGATCAGGATGACTTGATGAAGGAAGACATTCGAAGTTGGTTGATCCATAACAATCCGCCTAATGAGGTAAAAGTGATCAAGGGCTCAGATCATATGGTGATGTTGTCGAAACCACACGACTTTTTTTCCTGTTTGCTGGAGATTGGCAACAAGTACTGCTGATCATGATCTCTCTTCTGTCTCTAATGGGTAAGCGCTGCTAACTCTTTAATCACAATGTTGTTGCCTACTTATAAAAAATAATGATGTTGGTCTCTTCTCTTCCAAAAGATCTTGTGATTTTTACATGTGCGTGATAGTTAAGTTTCTTCAATTTATTGTAAAATGCTGCGCTGTAGAGGATGCTCTTCGTCTCTGTTTACATGGAAAAAATACTGCTCTGTACAAGATGAAGCCTATTACTTTTTTCTTTTGAAACAAAAAAGCCTAAAAATTGAAAAATGACCGCCATAATGATAAATGTAGGTGCAGATTAGAGGGTGTTTGGCTGAGCTTCTAAGCTCCTAAACAGATGTTTTGGAGCATAGAAGTTCTTGAAAATAGTTAGGCAAAATAAGGCCCTAAATAACTTATAAGATGTAAGCTCCAAGAGCTTATATGCACAAAAAATATAAAAAAGAAAATCTGCTTCATCTTATTTTTTCAGAATCTTATGAGTAGCATTCAATTCACAAAAATACCCTTACTATCTTTTAGATATAGAGTGTGTTTCCTTTGATTTTACTTTTTAAGAAGTGACTAAATTAGATTTTTTACAAAAATCACTCATAATTAAAAGTGTGTAATGTTTGAGAATAAAGTGATGTTGACCAAAATTTTAAGAATTAAAGTGTTTGATAAATAAGCTCTTCTTTCTCATAAAAGTTGTATATCAAATTATTAAAATTGAAGAAGCAGCGTGTAACTTTTAACTTTTAAGTAATTAATTAGAGCAGAAGGCAAGCACCTCAAAGGGTCAAGTACCCCCATTTAACTTTGGTGGTGGGGGAACTGGGGTACGGAAGTCAATGAAAATAATGATGTTTGTTTTTGGTCATTATATAGTGAACAAAACTTATGATGTCAAACACGTCACCTATAAGATTTTAAGAGATCTTATAAGCTTAATTTTCCATACACTTTGACAACTTATAGGGTATGTTAGAGAATGGGGCGTGGAAAATTTAGACTTGAAAATAATGTTTATTTTGGGATAGAATGTGGTAAAATTGATAAGATATGTCAAATCGTCCGTAACCAAAATGTATTAAAATTTTAAATAATAATTAACATAATTATTTCAATTAGATCGTCCCGTCCCCCATCTGGACGGGCACATTCATAAGCTCTTAAGATGCTTATATCATAAATATAGATAGTCATAAGCTCTTAAGACGCTACATTTTATAAGCTCATATGACATGTTATTCGGTGTTTGTGCTTATAAAATGGTTAAAATAAGCTTAGTCAAACATCCTCGAAGAAAAGGTGGGGAACCACCTTTAGATTGGTTTTGTTCATCATTTGAAAAATCTTGATTTCAAGAAAAGGGGATGGAGGATACACGGAACAAAACTAGTTCTCAATGATAATATAAGAAAGAGGATTACATGAATTTAGATTAGAACTAGTCACAGTAAAGAAAACAGTTAGATAAATGAATCTGAGAAACTTTGTAAAATCTAAGATTATGCCTTCCCTGTGTAACAAAACCTCTTATAACTGTAAAACCAAATCAATATTCTCCCAAGACTAATTAAGCATGTTTTCTGTTGACAGCGCTACCGCAGAGTAGAGCATTGGTTGGTATGTTGTATTCATTAGAAAGACTCTGCACTGGATCGTACACTCGTAGATATAGTTGTTGCCCGAGGTATTGCCTTCCCCACATCGCCGACCTCAAATTCCACATACCCTGGTTGGCTAATGATACTAATATAGCTGTCCAAGATTTCCGGTACACCTGCAATGGCCATTGTAATAAACATAAAGTTAGAATCCTCAGTACGTGTTGAATAATAGTTGAACCTTTGTCAATGTTAAGGTTACCTGTGTTGTGTGTCTAGTCAAAGCATCAACCATATTGTAACCATTTCTGCTGGTTTCTGTCCAGTTTCCATTTCCAAATCTGGTTAACAAAATGTAATCATTAAAAAGGCCATTATCATATTCTTTTTGTTATGCATTATATAGATTTATTTATTGTACAGGGCCTCCAAAAACTTAGGACCGGCACTAACATATGAATTATGCAATCATTAATGGTGTTGAGAATGCAACAGCTAATTACCCGACAACCCAAAAATCGTAGCCATCAAGATGCCAAGATTGCATGGTGTCCTCATAGTTTTGAAAGACAATTTCGATGAATTCGTGGAGAGAGGCTCCCAGCACTGACGTGGCTAGTTTATAGCCCTGGTTGGACGGAGTAGTTTGGATCGAATTCAGGGTGAAAACACCGGTGATGTTGAAATAATCAGCAAGCTTTAGAGGAGTGTCAGGGTTGATGTAAGAGATTCCATTGACAGTGTATCTTTGCTTCCCGTTGATAATAGGTGCTGAATTAGCTAAGATGATAGTCCTCGATCGTGTTATTTTCCCATAGTGGAACGATCCTTGTGGGTTCGGCCTTGCAGCATTCGCCGTTAGATTCCACCTGAAACATCAACACTTCCAAATCATGTTTTCCGATAACAACAGCAAACTAAACCTTGGTATTGTTTTTGTCAAAATACATGATCTCATTTATACTTGAAAAAAGTTGATTCCTCAGGTTTATACTGTTGCCTGTGTAAATCTCCTGGCTCGATAGTGCTCCCAGGTGTAGTCATTTTTTACGAACTGGGTTAACAAATCTGTGTTCTTTATTTTTCATTTGATCGTTTCTATTAAATTCTCAATAATTGCACTGTAGTTCCTAACATATACCTGTAGGATTTGGCTTGCTGCATGGACCATTCGACTTCGCTGGGTGGACCAGCCGGTAAAGGTCTGGAAACGGCAGCACGAGAGTTGGTATAGTGCAGCACAGCAGTGGTAGTAAGGACCGTTTTTGTAAACCTTGTCGACGCAACGATGTAGTAGTCTTTGGGCGATTGATCTAAAGTGACCAAGACATTCACCGACTGACCCACATGAACATCAATAGAATCAAACAGATTCTGAACCACGTGAGACCCTTCAACCTCAACAAGCTTCAGTTTATGCCCCTGGATCCTAAAGTTAAAAGAGGTGGACAAGCCTACATTCGACACTCTGAACATGTATGTTTTACCTGGAAATCGTACATTAACAAGTTAAACACACATTTAGCTCTGATTTGTTTGATCTTAAGTCGTGAAAATCGACCTTGATCACCGGAGAATGTAGACTGATTCTGGCCATTTATAAGGACTCCATCTGGGAAAGGCAAAGATTTTCCTGAATCAAGTGTTTGCCGCAATGCCTGCAATGAATTGTATTTGATCTGACTCATAAGACGACACATCGACTTTTGCAGGAAAAAAATGTATTTGAAACAGGACTGGAAGTATGAATTATTATGATAGTAAATAGTAAAGAAACCGAACGTTGTGGCTGGCCTTGTACCAATCACCAATGAGCAGGGTGAAATCTCCGGCAGGCTTGGCGTACGGGACCGGAATGACAGATCTTGCATAGACATTGAGTGCACCAAACCCTCCGGCGGCTCTGTGCATCAGAGTCGACGGAAAGTAGGTGTAGGTGCCGATTTGATCCTTGGTCTGAAACTTGTACGTGTAATTGGAGTTCGGTTGGACGGCGCAGTTAGTCCCGGCCACACCGTCTTGCCATGAGTTCTTCCTCTGTTTAATCCCATTCCTAAAATGCAGCATTCTGATTAAAACAGA
Source organism: Ajuga chamaepitys (assembly GCA_958295605.1). Taxonomy (NCBI): domain Eukaryota; kingdom Viridiplantae; phylum Streptophyta; class Magnoliopsida; order Lamiales; family Lamiaceae; genus Ajuga; species Ajuga chamaepitys. The sequence goes on from OY282508.1 coordinate 3,107,514, forward strand.
ACATGTTTGGATGAGAAAATAGATGTTATGTGACTGACTTACCATGTTAAAAGGAAAGGCTGATCCAACTTATTGATGAGGTTAATGATTATGTTGTCATTGGTTACACAGGCGAGTGTAGGACCAGGAAACTGGCCGTTTATGAGGATTACCTAACAAAATGCAAACAGTAGTTAATTGAACTCTGACGTCGCATTTGAATGGAAGGATTTGAAATATGTTGATTCTAAATTCATGCATTACAACGAACCTGTTGAGGGAGTCCAAGTGGTGAAACGGTGCCGTAAGTGGCTGTCCATGTATAATACTTGTAAGGATCTTCAGCCACACTGTAAAATGCCAAAACTTGAAGCAAAGACAGCAAAACCACTATCTTCACCATCTTCATCTGCTGCACAGGTATCCCAGTTCAAAGAAAAAAAAAAAAAAAAGTTAAAATTTACAACTATGAGATTATTATGATGTACATTGCAGATATAACATTAAATGAAGTAAAATGAGATGAAATTGGAGGCACGGAACTGTACCAGATTTGAGTGATAGACAGAGAGTTTTAGTTAATCTTCCTTAGTCAGTTTAGCTGGTCTTTATACTTCGGAGATTAGGATCCGGTGTAGTTACTGTACTAGGTCCAGTGTACACTCTCTCTCTCTCTCACATAAACAACTCTCTTTGCTACATTCTCACACACACTAGCCACTAGATTCGATGCAATAACTGCACCGAATCCAAATCCAAAAACGGGTGGCTTCTATGTTTATTGCTGAAAAGGGAAGCAAAGGCATTCATTGATCTGCATGAGACGCGTCATGTATTCACTACGTTAAACTTCACAATTGTTATATGAATATATATATTTTTCGATAACAGTCACTGTTATTATAATGGGATGGGGAAGTGGGTTTTCCAACTAACTCTACACTCCAATGTCCAAAGGTCACAATGCATAAATTTCCATTGGCAAAAACAGATACTCCCTCCCGGTTGAGTTTGCACACTTTTCTTTTCCGGACGTTCCATCTAAGTTTGCATACCCTTAAAAAGGAAAGTTTTCTCACAATCTCCACCCTTAAAATCTCCACCTTTAAAAAAGTCAACAAAAAAGTAAAAGATATTTTTTCTTAATAAACGTGCCGGCTCAAATGTGCAAATTCAGCCGGGACGGAGGGAGTAGCTGGCACATTACTGACAGAAAAATTAAATGATGGTCGCTAATTTATTCCTGACCGAATTTGTTTCCGTGCCAAAATAGCCACGGGCTTTCCTGTCGCTAAAGTTGTATCCCATCGATAAAATATGAAAAAAATGGTCATTTTATAGAAGACAGATGTTTAGTACTCCTTTCGTTTAAAAAAAAATGTCATTTTAGATACTTCGAAAAATTTCATAATATGTGTCACTTTACAAAGAAAAACTACAATTCTTCCAATATTATCTTAAACAACCTACTTAATTTAGTTGATTGTTTCCTTATTTCACAAAACATACCAATTAAATATCAATCCTTAATTTCTCCAAAATAACTAAAATGACATTCTTTTTTAACGGATGGAATATTTAGCTACACAGTTCCCCATCACTGATTGCCGATGGGAATTCCTTAGGTATAATTGATAATCGCCAAATTTGGTAAATTATCGACGATATAATCTATGGGCTTCTGGTTTCGTGACAGAATTTTCATCACTAAATAATAATGATATTTATATTATTTATTAATAAGCTTTTAACCCTACTCAACTATACAATATGTAATACTTAAATTTAACATAAAAAATAATTGTCCATCAAATCATCAAAACAAATCCAAACCGAACATCTAAAATAACATACATCATCCAAATCAAAATTCAAACTTTTGAACCGAATTTTTTGACTGAATTGTTCCACAAAAAAGAAAAAAACAATTATCATATTATGTTGTCCTAATTTATGGGTTTAGTTAGTGTGAATTATATTTTTAGAATTTAAAAAAAAATTAAACCTCATCGTACTATAGATACTCGAGACTAGTTGGTGAACAAACAATGGATGCATGTTCAAGAAATATTGACTACCCCTACACGCACGCAATCGGAAAAAAATATAAAATAGGGTTGCAAATGAGTCGAGTCGAGTCAAACGTATTATTGTTCAAACTTGTTTGAAATATTTTCGAACTTTTAGCGTAATGTTTGTAGTTGTTTTGTTATTAATCAAATTGAGCCTGAACGGGTGTTAATCGAGTCGAATACGAGTCGAACTCGAGTAGTTTGATATTTTTACACTTGTTTTAACATCTTTGACTTATCGAGGTCGAGTTTAAGTCAAGCTTTAGATTTTATCAAACGTAAAAGTATGTTCAAACTTGTTTGATATCTTTAATTGAATATAATTCAAACGAACTCCTAACAAACAATCTCGAATCAAATATCGAATATCTTGATTTAATTTTCGATCCTATATAATAATTGCATATCCTAGGTTAACGTAGGTAAAATAATGTGCAATTTGATGTAGTTACGTAAACAATACAATTGATCCCCCCAAAACAAAAACAAAACAAAAAAGTAAATAATGCAACTAACATTTGTAAATAATACTATATATACACTAGGTTGATTTTACGGTACAACCATAATATTAGTATAACTGATATCTCAATCGTTCGATTTATATTCTTTTGATCATATCATTTAGATTGATATTTACTCTATTTATCTCGTCGTAAAAACTTGTGTGCATATGATGCACCATAAACTTATTGTACACCAAGTTCACATTGAGATCCGCGCGCGATCCATTGCTGTTGCCCCAACCTGCGCCCGATTTTCAATTTTTTTTGGTCTAATAATATATATTTTGTTGCCTAATTGTATACATTTATTAGTTACAGATATAATAATTTTTTTTGAATAATATATTATGTTGCCTAATAGTATAAATTTTGTTGCCTAATAGTATACGTTCGCTGGGTCGCGAGCGCGAGCCGTTTGACGGACGCGAAAATCACTATTAATCATAATTGAGCGCGTTTTTTGAGTTCCATGCTTTTAGTTTGGAGTGGTGTCAATAAACTATTGTACATCACATGCACACAAGTGTTGCTTTTACCTCATAGCAATGTGAAATATTAGCAATCCCATCCAAATACAAGTAAACGCAATTAAAATCTCTTCATTTGAGAAAAAAACTTCTTTCTCTTTTTTTACTTTCCTTTTTCTAAACATTCATATCCCGAAAAATTCATGAACGGTGGTGGTAATCGACTCGTCAAAGAACTGAAATGTGTTGCTCGTTAACTCAGAAAACAAAGAATCAAGTCAAATAACTTTCTAATTCCAACTCTAAGCATATTTTTTTTTCATATAAAATACTAAAATTAATTATCCTCATTGCAACAAATTCAACCATGAACCAGAAGTACAAATTTTATATATATAAAAAAAAAAAGTTAGATTACATTATATGAGTTGTGCCTTTGAGGGCCCTTTGTTTGTACAATGTGAATTTTTAACACTAAAAATTTAGTTATATTAATGCAAAAGTCGTATAATAGAAATCCGTATAGTATTGAACTATTAATTAATATACCAAGACAATAATTAATGAAAACGTTGAATTTTTTTGGAAGTCTTGAGGCAGTGAGCTGTCACCATTGGATCACATGATGATAGTGGAGTGAAATCAAATTGGTTTTTAGGGGACTGAGCTTTTTAACTTAAAAAAAATAAGAAAATAAGGGTATTGGTTGGATCCGGGATGGCTGAGACACTATTGACTGGTGAAAATGGCTGGAGGTACCAAGCGATGGTAAACGACTGAGGATGCAGTGGTAAAAGGCTCGGGATGAGGGTTGGGTGTAGGCATGTCAAAATTGATCCGCCCCGCCCCGATCTGCTCCGATCCGAGGCCTTTGGGGCGGGGCAAGATCTGCCCCGATGAAGAATGGGGCACGCCCCGCCCCGCCCCGTCCACGGGGCGGGTCAGATGCGGGTCAGGGATCCCGCCCCGCCTTGCCCTGCCCCGCCCCGCCCCGTCCCTATATATGTATAATTTTTTTTAAATATATTATGTATTATTATATAGATATGTATATATATACAAAGAAATATAAAATATATATATGTATTTATAATATAAAATTTTATATATAATATGTTATATATATGTCTAACTAATATATTAGATTATGACTAGATCTAGTAAATTTAAATAATTAAATTCTACTTTTTAATAATTAAATTTTACAAAAAAAATTAAAAATATTGAAACAAAGTTAATGTAAACCTAAAAATTAAAATCCTATTGACTTCAACAGAAAAAATCAAGTTTTTTAACAAAAAAAATAATTTTTTTTATAAAAAAAAAAAAAAAAAAATAGGGGCGGGGCGGGGCGGAGCAGACCCGCCCCGTGCGGGGCAGATCACGGGGCGAATTTTTTTGCCCCGTGGCGGGTCACGGGGCGGGGCGGGGCAGGGCGGGGCAGGGGCGGGGCAGGTCAAAAATTCCAGAAACCCGACCTGACCCGCCCCGTTGACATGCCTAGTTGGGTGGAGACATGATTATACGAGCTTTTTCTTTAATCGACCCTTTTTTTTTTTTTTTTTGCAAATTATTTGAGTTTGACTCATTTCTAATCTTTTTAATTGAAGTAGGTAACGGAAATTATGTTGTAAGTTTTCAAAAAAGAAATTAGAAAAAAAAATTATTAAATCATTTTAAATATATAAATTTAAAAAATGTAAATGGTATTAAGTAATTAAACACTATGAATAATTGATACAATAGAAAAATGCATAATTAAATCCTACATAATTCATATTTCTAAATAAATTAGTATAATTTAAGTATTAATATCAATAAAATGTTGACATTTAGATTTTATATAGTACTTCCTCCGTTCCATATTAATTAACGTTTTAGGATGAAAGGGAAGAATTAAGAATGAATTGACAGATATACCCTCACCTAATTTAGGGGATAAAGATTTGACCAAATAAAAATATGTAGAGTGCAAGGAGAAAACTGCTAGAATTGGTGAAAAATATGTAAAAAGTCAATTAATAAAAAAAAGATCATTATGAAACGTCAATTAATATGTAACGGATGGAATATGTAATAAGTGTTAAATTATAAATTATAAAAATATATTTTATTTTCCTCTTTTTCTTTTTTAATTGTTTGTATTATTTCAGAAGCAGTTGTTTCTTTGCCACTAATAGCAAAACATCAGTTCGAATCTTCCATCTCAATTACGGTGCTCCAATCATATCCTACACTAAAACTGCATCGTTTCGAGAAGTCAATACGAATAATGAGTTTTAAAATCTAAATCAAAACGACGTAGTTAACTAATTGTATGTGTAGGACACTGTTGAGACGTTGAAGTTAAAAGAGAGGATCCAAATTGCAAAACGAGTTGCCCCGAAATCCTTATTTCTTTTCTGTGGAATGTTTTCTTTCTAACAGCGCAAAGTACATTTCAGCAAATCACATTACAAATATCATCCTCCTTTCCCTTGTATTCCTCTCCACTCCAGATGATATTCATCTTCGATCGCGCGTCAAACGTGACGCGCGATCAACAATGAGAAGCCGAGTTTCTAAAGCTAAAACGAAAGATCAATAAGCCAGAGTCATACTGGGGCAGCTATCCACCGCACAAGCCAAGATGTCTCTGTAGTCTCGCGATATCCTAAACGAATCATAAACATTGCCATCGCTGCTCTTTTTGTACTCGAACAACAGATTCGAATGGTCAAAAGCGGTCAACTTCACATAGCCATAATCGACGTCTCTGAAAATGCTCCACTTGGGCTGTAGAATGGAGAACGGTGATAGGCTGGCGCCTCCGCCTCCAGCCACCACGTGGATCGTTCCGTTTAAGCTGCCCTTGTAGTAATGCTTCTCGTTGTTTGTACAGATATTCTGCAATTGTTTGAATGTTAACATAAAAACTAAAACCCTTTCTATAAAACATAAAAACTTCAGAATGCAAACATCATTGTCTCGAAGTATGTGAGGGTCGGACGGGTGCTTTGAGCTCCACATGCTCGAGAAATCCAATGAGGCTCGGAGAATCCATTGACTCGAGCTTCTGCAGGTCTTGGGACGTGTAGAGAAGACAGACAGAACTGTCTTTTAAATAAGGGTATTTTTTTTTTTAAAAAAAAAGTGAACTCAGCTCAGCCCATTTCCTTAAAATGCACGAAGATTTGTCGGCCAGTCTGCCACCCACCGAGCTGGCGAGCCATTGGTCCAATTGGGTTTGGTGGGTCCGGTGATATTACAAGCCAAAAGTTCTATGGCCCCAGCCCTCCTAAAATGTCGAGCAGGCTGGGCCAACCTGTCGTGCTAGGTCGCTTTTGCGGCCTCTAGCAGTAATATGCAAAATTGTAGGAACAACAAGAGAGAGAATTGAAATTACCTGGTACACAGGACAGGTCCTTTCGTAATTATGCGCATGCCCAAAGAACGCTATATCAACCTTATACTTCTGCCAAAGTTTTTGAAGGTCATCTCTTCCCATTGGTTCTGCAAACGATCCTTCATTCGCATAAGAAGCATCGGAGGAGTAACCCAGCACACGATGTGCAATGAAAATTAGCCAAGGTTGTTTCTGTCTGTCGACTGATGCCAAACAATGCTCAATGAATTTATACTGTTCAGTTCCTTCTCTCCAATCATGTTCTGTGTCAGCTATACAGAATCGGAACATGCCATAGTCGGTGGAGTACCTGGCGAAGTCGAGCAACAAGAATAAGCCTTCTACTGTTCTCCATTAAATAGAAACAAGTTCTATTGCATACACAATAATTTTCTTATATCATATACACATTTTTCCATAAGAGGATGTTTTTCTTCCCGATCTGGCAGAAAACATGTTTGCCTATTACGACACATAACAAAAATCCAACTTCTCGAATCACGCCCACATTCACAACTTTGGTACCGAGCATCTACAGGTACCCCAAGCTCATGAGCTTTCGTTATCAACTGATAGAGGTGGGAATTCAGGCTGCCCAACCCGGCCCAGTACACCAGGCCAATGCTATATGTCGGGCCAGACCAGGTCGAAATTCTATCGTGTCAAGAACTGGTAAGCATAGCCCTGCCCAGCACTTTAAAATACACTAAGATTGTCAGGTCAGTGGCCCACTGGGTCAAGCCTGTTGGGCCCGATGCCACCTCTACCAACTGGTTCTGAGCATTGGGTCATTAGGGGCAGTTGAAGTTTGTCAATGATAGGTAAAATTGATAAAGAAAGAATATCATCATACCAGAATTTAGCTCGATTATCAGCAGGAACAAAAAACATACTTTCGGCCAAGACCCCACATTCTCCACCTGAATCCATGCTCCCATAAAACGAACCTGATCCAGGCCAGTCACGCTCATGGTTGCCACTGCAGAGAAACATCAGTTTTACGAGAGAGGGGGTTAAGAAGTGTGTCGTCGAGCAGTTTGTTGAAAATGAAAATGCACCTGGCAATCATGTAAGGTACTCTCGAAGCAATTGGCTCGATTTGAGAAGTGAACTGATCCCATTGCGAAAGATATCCATTAGCATAGCAGATATCTCCAATGTGAAAAACTATGTCATAATTCTTCAAGTCATCTGTGAGCTGCTTCGTAGTGTTAAGGGAACCGCGTTGAAAATTGTTATACTCATTGGAACCATCAATTTCATCCTGCGTTGATGAAATCAACATAAAAATACTTTCTTCGTAATCGCAAAATGATCTTATTAGAATCGTCTCTAAGGACAAAGACGTCCAAGTAAGAAGCATATTCTAGAGATAATCGAACCTTTCCCATGTCACCGAAAATGATAACCCGTTGCACAGAGTTCTGACCGGGATATGGAGATGCTTTGAACTGATAAACATCACTCCAGATATATGTACCATTGAGCAGTTTATGTCCCAATTTGTAGGTGTACCTAAAAAATCAATAATATGTTCTCCAAATAATTATGCATATGACTCACATTCAAATAAATTACCTTCCCACAATAATAAATAAGATCAAAATGTCGATAATGGAAGATAAATCAATTTAACCCAAAGAAATGGCAAATGCGAAATACGAAAAGTAGCAGTAGGATTATATTATCCCTTTCTTTTGAACACAATTAAATAATATAATGTTGTGTGATAAAACATACACTAAGTTAGGCCATAACTCCTTCAGAAAACCAGTATGTATGAATCCAGGGTCTCGCCATCCGACAGTTCTTGCAGGAGCACCTACAAAATCGAGTAACATTTACTATAAAATATAGAAAAGAGAAGCTCTTGTTCCTCCAATCAAATGAATTTTGTTGTTGCGAGTTCCTATAATATGTGCTAATAAAGGCATAAAAGAACAAATTCAACACAAACAATTAAGCAGGAAACGTCTTTCAGCTTAATTTGTACTGACATACTAATGTGACGACAGTTTCACAATCCAAAAGTACGACTGATGATTAAGGACAATTATTAAAAGGGTTTTTAAAAAAAGAAAAAGAAACAAGAGATATTATATTCAGAAATTGAACCAAGGAAAGAGGATGTTAACTCACCACACATGCTACTACGATCAAATGTCAGTGTAACTGCCAAGGACCGTGTTATTTCCCCTCCTTTTGGACCCCATTCAACAAATGGCTCTGCTACATCAATATCATAACCGCTGGTCCAGGTTACAGTCATCTAAGTACCGAATTTAAAACATAAATAAATTATTTAACGTCAAAACAAGAAAAAGAAGGGAAAAATTAGTATTGATGTGCGCTCACTTCATTCCATGTCTTTCCGTGTGCTAAACGTGGGTATAGAGGTGCATTTGGATTCGCAAACGCAACTACATTTGACACTGCCACCAGCTTCGGCTGTTGCAAGAAAATGACAGATACAGAATTGCAGTATTTAGCATCCACAAGACTGTTTTCTTCGAAAAGTGAAAATATTCTAACAAAAGAAAGTTGCTCTGTAGAAGATAAAGACTATTACGGCAAACGGAGTTCAAATGGACAGAATTCATATGATATTAGATTGCACCTTTGGTAATATAATGCTGAATATATAGTAATTCACGTTCACATAAAAGCGCAAATAATTTATTAGATATCCCTTAATAACTCATGCATAAAAGTAAACACCTCTCTTTGTGTTATAATTATAGCAATTCATTTCGTTTCGATTCAGCATATGATTTTGAGTACAGTTTCAAAGGCAATACGTTATCATGTTTCACTATAATCATCATAAATAAGCTAAAAGAAATAAAAAATCGTCTTAGTTATAGAGCAGGATACGTACTTTTGAGACACCACCGGAAAATAAAGCAAATGAGAAGTCCGATCTCTGGTTAATCAACCGAAACTTCAAAGATCCTTTGCCTGTTTCCCTGTACTTAGGTTCACTGAAATTTGCAAACTGATACTGCAAACAAGAAGGGGAAAAAAAAAAAAAAAAAGAAAGAAAGATATATTAGCCTTTTTTCCAAGTTGCAACTTCTAAATAAGATGTTACAGAAAATATAGTGAAGTCATCGTCAAAAAGGTATTAGACACAACCTTTTGGCAAACACTTACATACCGAAGTTACTTTCATCATAAAAAGTGTCAGTTTTAATGTAAAAAGTGTTACTTTGAGAATTAACTTTTATATAAAAGCAACAATTTTCAAAGTGTCAGTTTTACGCCAAACACTTTTTATGATAAAAGTGACTCCCGTCTTATGGAAGATCATCTTAGACAAGTGTTACACAAACCTTTATGGGTGCTGTACAGAGATATGGTGGTCCGACTCTTGGATTGTCTGGAAGACAGGTGGATGAACTGAAAACAATAAATTAAAATTTGTAAATAAGGTTAATGCCATCATATCAAATTAAAAGAAAACATAGCCGCGGAATTGCTCATACACAATATTGAATGAGAGCAGGATTAAGAAAACTATAACTTCATGGAGTAAATTAAATGGCAGAGAAAATTTATTGTTACCTGAAGTTGGCAGGAGAAAAAATGCCGATCCAGTCATCAATCGATGGATTCGAGCTGCTGTATTCTACTGTAATCCATTCACTATTTTTCTGCTACGCCAAGATGTTTTAAGTGAAAATTTAGCCCTCTATAACCAGAATCAAATGATAAAACTCGGAGAAAGCATTATAGAGGTGAAAATAACAAGCGTTCGATTATGGAACCAGAAAATATTTCGGCTATGATTATATAAATAACATCGTCTTATAAATGTGAGACTTACATTATTGAGCCCAAGAACTGAAGGAGATGCTTTAATATATGCATTGTTGTCTAAAGCAATAACGGCCTTTTCGATAGCGATTACTGAAAGAGGTTGAACCCCGTGTGATGCAACCTCTTCAAGGCTCACCAGAGCCCACAAAACAACCAAAAGGACAACTTTCATCGCATTAAACCTAAAACGAGATAGTAATGCCAACAGAAGGAAGTGAGAACATATCGGTGAAAGCTTCAATATATGTTCTTAATAGACCATAACTGGGAAATAAACAAATTACAGAGAATCTTTAAGAAATCTGGGTTTACATTTTGTTGGTCTAAATCCCACACATCCGTTGTTCGATGGTAAAAGTATGCCGTTGATGTATGGTCTTAAGGGAACAAACATACAAGATTCTTCTAAAGAAAACAACCTAAAAATTAACCATATTCAATATAGAAATCTCAAAATGATTTCACAGATGCAGAGCCTTAAGCAACACTCCATTTGAATCATTGCACACACACTCAAATGATTTGTTCTAAAAGCCTCAGTCTACATCCAACTACGTCCAGCCTAGGTGCTGGTCTGTCCTCGCTGACATCTCTTCTCCAACTCCTTCCCGTTTAACCACGCCTAAGGCCTTACTAGGTCATAGATCCTAATATGCCCCCCTACTAGTGTCGTTTAGAACATTGCTCACACTCCAACAATTATGGCAATCACAACAATGTATATCTTACCCTCAAAAAAAAAAAAAAAAACAATGTATATCTTAATAGTTACAACTATGAACACCCTGAGAGAGAGAGATTATAAAAATTTACAAGTGGGCATCAAAAATTCAAACTCAGCTGCCATCATGAATCTGAAACTTAACAAAACCAAATTCAACAATTCCAAATTACAGTTTATTGTAGTCTCTAAAAGAAAAATATAGAAACTGTGAATAAAAATTCACAAAAGGGAACACCAGCAGAGAGACACCAACTGAACTCAGAGGACACAACAACCCAGAATCAAGAAACTATTCAAGTAAACAGCAACAGTTTGAAACTACCTGAACTGGGATTTGGGATGAAAAGCAAGGATTTGATCAAAGTTCAGCCCAGTTTGGCTATAATTTAAAGTGCAGGGTTGAAGATATCAAGAAATGATGAGTATATATCAGTTTTGTTTAGTCAAACAAGTCGTGGAATCTTCAGTGGTACATTCGATGATATGGGCCTTATTTGCAGGCTGATGATTATCAATTTGTTTAATATTGATTATCCTTTTCCTTTGAAAGAAAATGGTTTTTTTTTAATATTTTATTACTTTTGGTTAACTTTTGTGTTTTCTTTTTCAAACTAGTGGGACTGTTGCGTTCTGAAGCGGGAGAAAAATTAATACTTTAATGTAAAAGGAGTCTTTTTAATCTTATAATAGTTCCCTTTAAAAAGTTAATTTTTTTACAAAATAGAGAGTTATATTTTAAATATTAATATATTGTATTCTTAGTTTAAATTAAAAAAGATTGGTTTTTACATGAATCACTAATATTTGTTTGAATACATCAGCTCAAAAAATAAAATAAGCCATGTATATGAGAATCTGTGGGTTTTTTCAGAATTATACCTTTTTATAGTTAGTCTAGAAAAAAATTATATATTTTCCAAATATTCTTGCTGTTTTTTGAGTCATTATTATAAATAAAAGACAACGTTACATGTATATAACGTATTGGGGTATCCCAATACCTAACTAATTCCGTAAAATAATATTATAGGCTGACGAATTTTTTTCAATTTTAGACTGTCTCGAGAAAAAAATAATAATAATAAAATAAAATAGAAAATTCAAACTCTATATTCTGTAACTTAATAAACTCGCCAACATTGTTTATTCTTATTATAGCTACTGTACAATTTTAGCTTTAATTTACCTATATTATTTGTAAACAATTTAATTTAATTTAACATTTTAATGAATTAAATCAAATTTTGAATTATTTATACATATAATTGAATTGAGCTCAAGACGAAGATGAAAGAACAGAAAGTCTGAATCTAAATTGGCTCAAATTTGAGTTCTATGTTATTCTTAGTCGAATTGGCTCAAATTTGAGTTCTACGTTATGTGCACCTCCGAAATTTGAGTTCTATGTTATGTGCACCTCAGTAGAAAGAGTGTGCTCCGGTTGCAACCTTAAGATCATAGGATTTGGATCTTTTAGAGTATTTTACGATGCATTGTAGAGAAAAAGTGACACATTCTTTATGAATCCCACATTTTTATTTTTTATTGACACATTAAGTGTTCAATCTCTCTCCGAAATTCATCTTAAAGTATTCAAGCAGTCCGTAAAAAGCCGGGAAAAGTCCATCTTAGATGTCTTAAGAGAGGCATGTAGCCTAAAACCGGCAATTCAAACCGAAACTGCCAGTTTCTGGAAAGGTGAAACCAAAATCGAATCGTGCAATGTAAGAAAATCTAAAAATCTTACACTAACTAAAGTAAATTTGCATAAGTACAACTTTGTCATTCTTGTAATTGTATCTCCTTGCACCTCCAACACAAGCCGAGGGGTAAAAATGTCTTTCTTCACGCACTCAAACCAGCCCAATTCTTGAAGGCAATCAAAGCTTCAGTTTTTCTCATGTTTCTCTTTCTCAACTTTGCCACTTTCAGCTTCTTATGCTTCTCCATGAATGCCTGCTTGTATCTCCATTTATCCACGAATATCTTCGACTCTTGCGATTTCTCCACGACCTGCATCACCGCGTCAAAAAACCCGCCCTTAACCAACGCATACAGAAAACCATCTACCAAACTAGTATCTAACTTAAACTGTCTCTCTCCCTCTAGCGAAATCTTCCTCTTAACATCATTCCACAGCAGCAAAACACTAAAGTACTTCTCAGCAGTCACATAGCCATTAATGAGCGATAAATACGTCTGCCCATTCGGCTCAAACTGAAGAAACTTCATCCTCCTAAAAGTCCTCGTCGCATCCTCCAACCTCCCGGCCTTACAGAAAGCATGAATAATCGAGTTCCAATCATGAGTACCTACTTCTATCCTAGGATCCTCAACAACCTCGTCTAAAAAGGCTGCCATTAGCTCAGGCCGGTGATGTTCTGTTAGCCCTGTCATAATCGTCAGGTAACCACCTTTTAAATCGCTCACTCTTGCTTCTCTCATGTCACGGAAGAGAGAGAAAGCGGACTGGAAATCTTGGCAAGACATGGATGTTTCTATTAGAGAATCATAGCTACTTACGTCTAATTGTAGTCCTAAACTAGAAATTTGTGTTACTAATTGAGCAGCCTCAGCTGTTCTTTGCTCTTTGCAGTAAGCCCTCAAGATTGGCACGTAAACACCTAATCCGATGCATGCCCCTAACGCGTTCATTTCATCAAGGATTCCATGTGCCTTGTCTAGAAAACCGAGACTAACACAAGCAGTGATGACACCATATCCGAAAGATCTTTCTACTGCAAGAGATGAAGGTTCAATTTTTTGACACTCGATGATCAAGTTCGCTAAACTCTTGTAGCTCCCATTTTTCGAAAATTCTTTTACCACTTCATTACATGTTTCTTGACTAGGCCCTTCCCCGTCTTTCAAACCGCGTAGTACAGTAGAGGAAACTGATTCAAAATCACGTTTTTTCAGAAACCCACAAATCAAATTATGCACATAAACCCTTCTATCAGAAATCCCAAGCCTACTCATCACAACCTCTAATTCAACCACCTTCTCATTCACCCCCTTAACTGCATACAAATAAGCAAGCAATCCAAAAGTCACCTCATCCGGCCTAACGCCTAAAACCGACATAGTATCGACCACTTTCTCAGCATCAACAACCAATTCAACCTCACGGCAGTAACACTCCAATGCAGCATTACAGGCAGCCAAATCAGGCTTCATAAAATCCACTTTTTCATCAAAAGCAATCCTACAACACTCATGAAACACAGTCACAAAAGCAGAAAAGCTCCCATTTTTCCTACATATATCAATCAAAACATGGCCCCACATTTCAAACGGCATGAAAAACCTATTCTTGAACATGTTTTTCACCAAAGCAAAAGCAGGAGGCCCAGTGTTGGCATTCTTCATAGAATCCAAAAGGGTCATTACAGTATCAAATTCTAACAACGAAGGGTTCTTCTCCAACACAAAAAGTATTGATGCATATGCTCTTTTGAGATTGTGGGTGTCGGAAAACGAGGACAAGTGTGTAATTAAGGAGTTTGTAAGGGGCTTACTGGGGAAATTGGAGCCATTGGTGAGAGTCTTGAATGATTTCCAGGCCTCGTCTGTGTTGCTGCTGGAAAGGGAGTTCTGGAGGGCGGTTTCAAGATCGGATTTTTGAGCATGAGAAAGGGAATTTGAGGTTCCATTTTCATGGGGTTTAATTGTTTCTTGCGATTGGGGGGGTTTTCTGAGTGCAAAAATTGAAGGTTGGAGGAATGAGTAAAGGCTTGGGATTTCTGTGTTTGATGAAAAGGGTCGTCTTGAAAGCAGAAATTGAGCTGATTTGAGCATCTCTTTCAGCCCCCTCTCCCTCTCTCCGCCGGAAGGAAGAAATAGTTGATTTATATATGCTTATGATATTAAATCTATAAAAAAAATAATAAGATAGCTCTGACAACCAAGCTGGAATAGCTCAGTTGGCTAGAGCGTGTGGCTGTTAACCACAAGGTCGGAGGTTCAAGCCCTCCTTCTAGCGGTACTTTTGAATATTTTTTCAATTTTTCCTTTTTTTTCTTTTTTTCTGCTTCTATGTTTTTTTGTTTTTCATTTGATTATGTTATCCTTTGTTTTTTGCGGGTATCAGCATGCGGCTTAACCCCGATCACTTCCTCAAGAGTAGGACGAGATAATAGAGCAGAATAGGAGCCAATAATATAGCGCACATTAGAGACTACTCCCTTTTAAGATAAGGCAGGGTTTGGAAAAACCCCTTTCTTAAGAGACTAAGAGATAGAGCAATCCTCACTCGACAGCTCAAAACTGACCAATACAAAACCATGTGATCCGTTCTCGTTTACGTACCCCACTGGCTTTGTCGTACCCTTACTACTCCTCGTTCACTGGCTTTTACTTGTCTTTTACTACCTTATTTGTACCCAGCTACATGATGGAACTCCCCTCGGCCAATCGTTTGCCTTTTTTTGTTTGATTTTTATGTTATTTTAGTTCACATCCTTCATATATAGAAGGTCAAATTGCAGATAAATAAAAGCCACAATCTTCGAAAACCATACAAACATTAGATGCAAATACAACAAAAATTTGACAAATGAGAGAATTAAAATATTGATATGTATCATCTATCATGCACTCTACATATCATACGCTAGAAAATGGATCATTTACAGAACGTTAGCTCCCGCTCTGCGTCTCTACGTATTAAAGATTGAAACGGTGTCGTTTTGATTAAGGTCGTTTGGTGCCCAACACGCAATGTAAGAACGAACGTCATGCGAATAATCTATAATTCGAAAAGTTAGAGAATTTTAAAATGTATATATCATCTATCGTGCACTGCACATATTATACGCTACGAAATACATCCTCGACAAAATGTTAGCCCATTACATAGGGTGTTGGGAACCGAACGACGTCGTTTTAGCCAAAGTCGTTTGGTGTTCAGCACGCGGTGCAAGGATGCAGAGGATTCGGATCCCATATGCTTTTGTGTTGGTTTGTGGCCAGCCGAATGGTGGTGCCCATTTCGCATAGCCGTTTGACGACTATTTATTCAATACAAGTAATCTTCACTTTCATTCAAACTAACATATTAATTTGATATCTACACTTCTACAACAACCTACATACTCACTATTAACCCATTGATTTGACATTCATAGTGCCAATCATACTCAACTTCATCCCATTATAAGTATCATCTTTTTATTATGCGAATGAACGTACGGTACAATCTTAAAAAGATTCATACAATAATATCACCTTCCGAATAGGTTAAGTTCCGAAAAGAGAATGAAGGAGAAAGAGATACACCACCTCGAGCTAGTGAAAAACTTCATGAAAAACAGACGAAGGAGAAGACAATTCACTTAAACTTCGTTGCCTTTTTCTCGTGCAGCATATTTATTTTATCTTGAGATACTTGGGCTTGAACTTCTTTTCAAATGGGTAATCCAAATAATGAGATGAAATTATCATGGGCTTAATTAATAGTCGTTACAAATTTTTGTGCAGAATGTTTCTTTTATCTTGAGATATTTGGGCTTGGATTTATTTTCAGCATAGGTAATCCAACTAAGGAGATGAGCTTATCATAGACTTGATTAGTAGACGTATTGATATACCTAATCGAATATGCTCCGAAGAGTTACAACATGATCTAAACATCATCTAAAGAATTGAAACCCAAGTTATGGGGTCAATATAACATTTAACGAATTACATTACTAAATAAGAAGCCAAAAGAAAATAAAGAGAAGTATTGGGGTCAATATCGAAATTCGCCGAATAACTAAAAAATTGTAGCAGTCTCAGAGGGGAAGCTCGAAGTCGGAAACGGCGATGGAATCAGAGACGCCGCAGCTACGATCGGAAACCGCCATCATCGAGGAATGGAACGGCACTTCTTCGTCAAAGCTCACGAAAACAGCCACCTTCACTGTCGCCGGAGACACCGTCCGAAAATCCGCTCGCCGTTTCAATCACGTTTCTCGGAGAATTCTCGACGCTTTTGTTCCCGAGGTATAAGATCGACACAATCCTCAATTTTTTTGGATAAAGCTCTTGTAATGTTAATTGATAAAGGACTGATTAAGGTGTATTTGATCAGTGCAGCTTGAGACTTTTTCAGTTTATTATAATGTCTAATGACTAGTTCTCTGTTTGATTTTCGGCTTGTAACTTAGAATCCAAGTAAAAAAGATTAATAATTTGATCTGATTATGTTGGCTAATTTGTATAGTTATATTCTTCTTTGTTTTACTGGGAAAAAGATATGATTCTGGGTTGAAAGGCTGTTTAGATGAGCACCATTTGCTTTCCTAAAACTATCGGCATTCTAATATTTCTTGAAAAAAATGTAAGAAATGTTAATGTTATGGCCTGTGATAACAAAAGCTTCAACCTGTTGTTATGATTGTGCTTGACTCGTCTTAAAAGAATTTCGTTTTATCTGAAATCCGTGCAGGGATTTCCGAGTAGTGTGACTCCTGACTATGTGCCTTTTCAAATTTGGGACTCATTACAGGTTGCAAATCTTCTCTTGTGTTGTCTTTCAGTTCAAATTAAAGCTTCCTTTTTTTTTTTCTTCTTACCGTTTTCGTGCCATGTTGATGACCTTATTTCTTGCAGGGCCTTTCAACTTACATGAGAACAATGCTCTCCACCCAAGTATTATTTTGTCATAAAAATATGTTTTCTTAGACTTTTCCTATCTTAGTTAGAACTGATTAATTCACTTTAATTGCTTTAGGCTCTTCTAAGTGCAATTGGGGTTGGTGAAAAATCTGCCACGGTTCTTGGGGCCACATTTCAGGTATATGAATCATGGCTAAATTTTTGGATTTACAAGGTGCAATCTAATTTTTGGTGTTTTGTTTTTTAAAAACCTGAGTTGATCTCGTTGTCCTTTCTAAAGGTTTTCTTTCTTCAAACAATTTCAGTGGTTTCTGAGAGATTTAACTGGAATGATTGGAGGCATCTTATTTACATTTTACCAGGTACATTTGGGGTTTTCCATGATTTTTTTTTGGTTCTACTACAAGATCTTGAGACTTACACTATCTGAACTGCCCTCCTGAGATTTTTGCATGTATTATGCTTGTGGCAAATAGTAATAGCAGAAAAGATTAAGTTTTTCTTTTGCTTAATGTTATTGTGGCATTGTATATCGTCTGGTAACCCAATCGAACACCATATATATTTTTCTTGCCCTTAGGGTGCAGATCTGGATAGCAATGCCAAAATGTGGCGTCTTGTTGCAGATCTCATGAATGACCTTGGTAAGACTTTCTTCAGTACAAATTATCAATTATTACTATTTGATTGGACCGTTTGTATTCTTTTATTATATAATATTTTCAAGCATGTCTCTCTGTTATACTTATTTCTGCAACAGTTACTTTTCCAACTTCATATAGTTAGTTAAAATCTAAAATTATTGCAGGGATGTTGATGGACCTTCTTTCCCCCTTATTTCCATCAGCTTTTGTGTTCATTGTATGCCTAGGGAGCATATCACGATCATTTAGTAAGTTTTGTACTGCGTTTAAATAATTAGCCGAAGCTCTTATAAGGACCACTGACCACTCTAATTCCTTTGCCATGCAATGATCGAATATAGTCATACTTCTCTGTCAGGGACCTTTGATTTTGAGATATTTAAAGAGTTCTCAATTATTTTGGCTCTATTTCCTTTCATGCGTAGCTGGGGTTGCCAGTGGTGCTACTAGAGCCGCTTTAACACAACACTTTGCTCTTCAGAACAATGCAGCTGATATATCTGCTAAGGTAACATACAGCATTTGAAGGGTCTGACGAGATATTTAATCAACATAACATTTTCATATGTAATGCAACGATTATTTGTTTCTTATATATAATGATAAAAAACAGTGTATTCATTCACGCAAACTTTTGGCAGGAAGGAAGTCAAGAAACTGTAGCAACAATGATTGGGATGGCTTTTGGGATGCTCCTTGCCCGTGTTACTATGGGCCATTCAATGGCCATTTGGTTTTGTTTTCTGTCCCTCACAATCTTTCATATGTATGGTTAGTCTCCCTTAATGGTCCTATTGCTCATATTTCCTGCTGACGTTAGTGGCTTCCTCATGCCCGAGCGTAAGAAATTCAACTGCAACTACTTCTTAACATAATCTTTTTCTGCACATTATTTGCAGCGAACTACAAGGCTGTTCGTTGTCTTTCATTGGCTACCTTAAATTGTGAAAGAAGCTCAATTCTTTTGTCAAATTACATGAAAACTGGTCAAGGTGAGACGTCTATCTATACGACACTTATCTCTTTTAATGTGCGTATATACAGCACTACATGCTCACTAGTATCATTTTCCAAATGGCACTTCTTCTGCACAGCAATATGCCAGAAAGGAATAATGAAAAATCAGAAACTTATAGCAGACATGCACAAATGTTATTTTAAATAAGTGTCCCTTCTTTTTGCGGTGATGCTCTGTCATCTCTCGACTAGTACTTTTCAGTTATTTTTCAATTACAATTTCTGTGCAGTCATATTGCAAATGTGTGCTTTCTTCCATGTGCATCCGGAACAATGACATGAGATTTCCATCGTGTTTTGCTAGTTCTGTCCCCCAAACAGGTCTCAGCTATGGAGCATGTTTTACCACTGTGGATGACTTCATGGACATCAAATAGGGATGAATATATTCACCAAAGAGTGCGGTTAGGTGTCCGTATTTCTTCACTCAATAGTGATGAAGTGTGAGTTCTCAACTTTTTGTTTTTTCAATTATTACATTTAACAGATCGTTGTGTACCTGACTGAATCGGAAACAGAGTTGTATTGATAAGTAAATGTTCTTTTCATGGAAAACAGGGTGGACCTATCATGTCTTGCCAGCTCTCATTACAACAAAGGTTCGACTCTTCTGTTGCATTCTATGAATTATGATCCGAAAGATTGTTGTCTTATTAACTTCTTCGGTTTATGCTAGGAAATTATATTCTACTTGCAAGAAAGAGCACGGTCAGTGTAATTATGCACAGAGACTCAAAGGCAGCAGATGTCTTACAGGCTTTCATGCACGCTCTTGTCTTGTCAAAACTCGATGACAATAATAGATCCATTCATCGCGAGAGCCAGTCATGGATGGATAAGAACTATGAAGACTTTGTTGCTAAGGTACTTCATCAAGCACTATTTTGATAAGGCTAGTTCTGTTTTAGTTCACGAAACAGAACTAGTAAAAAGTCACAAGTGACACTTCTGCAAAAGGTTTTGATTTTGTCTTGTCTATTCAATCATTCTTTCGTTGTTACTTGGCAGCTCGGGTCATCAGGCTGGAGAACCGAGCGTCTTCTGTCACCCTCTGTTGCATGGAAAGCAAGTTGGTCTGCACATTCCTCAGGTGAAAAATTTGACTAGGGAGAGCTTCATGGAGTCTCTAGATTTAGCAAATCATGTATTAAGAATGCTTGTTCACTAATAAACTTTTGTTATGTGACATACTGGAAAACTAACAAGATGTAACTTAATTTGCTGCATTCCTTCACCTAGTTCGCATATACATTTCAAGATCGTAATAGGTGATAAATTCTCAGATACCGGTAAATTGGTGGCATACGGAATGTTTTTCATGGTAATACATTCATGGCAAAATATATTCGTAGCAAACTATCGTGGCAAAATACATTCGTGGCAAGTCAGTATTATGATAGACTCGGTGCGTATTCACACTAGAACAAGGGGTACAATTATACCTCCAATTTATATATATACAAAATTGTAACAAGTACCCTCACATTGTAGAAAAAATATATTTGTACCTCAGTAGTAAGTCTGGAGATCAATTTCAATACAATTACTTCAGGGGTTCAAACAAAATTATCCCCCAATTTTACTCAAATTATGATAGTTGAATGTGCATGTACAAAATCTCACACGTTCATTGAGAATGATGTCCGAGTTTCCGATGATCATGTTGTAAAATATTTACATGTGTAATTTTTAGTTATATGCCGTAACTCCAATTTTAAAATTTTGATATGTCAATAGTGACATTTGACACGATTACCACGAATCGTGGCACATTTATCGCATAGTATAAGAAAAACAAATATGTCAGAGGATATTTTAGCTAGGTATACTATAAAATGTAAAAACAATATCAAAGTAAAAAAATGAGTAAAATTATGCTAAAAATTACAAAATATCCCATTTTTATTTTTTTCCTAAAAATCCCCTCACATTTGTGGTGAAACATTGGCAAATTTCTAGCTCATCCAAATAGTTGAAGTGACTGAGGCTTGTGTATGGCAGTTTCACGGTATGATAGAGAGTGGCGGAACGTAGTTTTACAAGAAAAAATGATATTTTTACAGATAAAAATGATATTTTTACCTAAAAAAGTGATATTTAGAGTATAAAAATGATTTTTTATCTAAAAATAATAATATTTTAGCAAAAAAAAGTGATATACAAAAAGTTATGATTTTTTTCGTTATACCATGTGACGATTTCACACAAGTTTTTGTCATAATTCAATGGGTGAAAATTACTGCAATACTCTCTACGCATAAGGATATATGCCCCCTTTTTTTTCTGTATTGTTTTTTAATTTCTTTTTTTTACTTTTTTGGACTTTTTCATTATTCACGGAGTAACAAAATCACTCTTGTACCCTTATAAATTTTCCATATTCCCTTGGGTGTATATTAAAGTTGGGGAGTGTTGAGTCAAATCTGGCTGAAGAAGTTAATGAATGTGTTTTATCGGGATTTGAACCCTTAAATCTATCGAGTCAAAGCTTAAGTAAACATATCCTTAATATGTATCCTTCATCTAGATCCCTGTCTTGATTTCTGTCTCCCTCGTGATTTCCCGGCAGAAAGAAAAGGAAAAAAAATGATTTTAAAAAAAAGGACCAATTTAAATGAATATTGCCATGGATGTATAAATAAAAATTAATTTATTCATATACATATATATATGTAATATATATAATTTGTTTTCATAATTAACACATTATTCCACGAAAAATAAAACATACAAACAATGTTTATGATCACTCAGTTTCTCTTTATTCTTACTCATAAAAGAAAATCAAATAGCTAGACAAGAAACAAAATCAATCACAAACACGAAAGACTAGTAAAGGTAGCTTTGACGAAGTAAGATCAATTGAGAGGATCCACAAAAAGAGCAACAATTTGTGGGGCCAGAATCTTTTCGGGATATGTGTAGCCATCTTGATCGTTCTTATAAGTCACCTCAAATGATCGGGCGTGGTTGACAAATTGTTCGACTATTTCCTTGGGCACCGAAGTTCCATTGGCCCATTCTTCGTTTATGTCCTTCCATCCCTTCTCTACTAGTCGGGCGAATTCCGAAAGTGTTTCCTGCTTTGATACTCCACGATCTTTCATGTAGCAATCTACCACTGTCAGCAACTTTCCTTCCCTGTTCTCGCGCTTCATTATATAATTCAATTTATATATAAGATAGAATTTGTATGAACTCCATGGAAAATAAATGTATTTAAAGACAAAATAAGAACTAGTCTCATAACATTTCATCATTTGCATTTTCATTCCTAATTTTGAAAAAAATAGAAATTTATGGTCTGCTTGGTTGGGAGTTTAGAGATAGAAAATAAGAATGAATGATGAATCATTCTCATTTATGATGTTTGATACATAATAAATAAGTTAATCATTACCCTATTTGATTAACAATTCTCATACTTCATTCCATAGTATGATTAACCCATCATTCATGCTGGGCATGTCAAAATTGATCCGTCCTGTCCCGACCCGCTCTGATCCGAGACCTTTGGGGTAGGGCAAAATTCGACCCGATGGAGAACGGGAAACGCCCCGTCCATGAGGCGGGTTGGGATCGGGTCGAGTGTCCCGCCCCTATGTATGTATAATTTTTTTTTTAATACTATATATTATGTATTATTATATAGATATATATATATATATAGGCACACAGAAATACAAAATTTATATATGTATTTATAGGGTCCTTCTATAGTACATCCGGTGTATTAATACACTTAGACATAATAACCCTTGGATTTTCTCAATTTAATTTCAACCATTAGATCAATTAACTAGTTACCTATTCAATTGGTATATAGCTTTTAATAACTTGTTTTACTACTACTACTACTACTACTAGTATTATTTTTTTATTTTTTTTGAGACAATTAATCGTTGCAAAATAAGCTTACACACATTTGAAATGACTCTTTGTTCTATCAAATAATATTTTTTTCCACCTAGTTATTGAGATGGCTATTTAGTGACTATATGTTGTCTCTAATAAAAAAATTCTAACAAATACCCATTATTTGAGATCAACTTTTACTCAAAAAGTCGATTTTCTTGTAGTGGTACCTACACGATCTGTTACTTGCTTGTTCTTATATTTGTCTATTTTAAGAAAAATATAAAAATAGTGGAACCTACACAATTTTTTTAATTTAAATACAATTGTTGTAATATTCTAAAGAATTATGTGCATTTATATTTAGTTAAAAATCATATTATATTTACTTAAAACTCCTATTTTATTTTGTAATCTTGATAAGTTTAAATAGCATTCAGTTTTGGGCTTGATTAATTTAATTATAATTTTCAGATTCAAATAATTAATTAATTTAAATATAATTTTCATATTCAAATAATAATTTTTTTTTTAATTCTAATTTGAAAATTTTCAAATTTATTTGATTTGACATTTTACATGGTAACTTAGATAAATATAAATTATTTCAACACTCTATTTTTTAGGTATACCCCCACGATCTTCATTGTCATATTCAAAGTAATTAGCCTAGAGTTTTTAATCAAAAAAGTAATAAATCTTAAAAATGTAAACTTACTTAATTGGTCTTTCATTTGTCTATATTAAGAAAAATATAAAATAGGGAGACCTACACAATCTTTTAATTTAAATAATAATTGGAGTACCTGCTAGTAACCTGCTATCACAGGTAAAAAGGTAGGTGTATTAATACACCTGGTGTATTATAGAATAACCCGTATTTATAATATAAACTTTTATATATAATATGTATTATATATATGTGTGTGTGATTCTAATTTATTAAATTATGACTAGATCGAGTAAATTTAAATAATAAAATTCCATTTTTTAATAATTAAATTTAATAAAAAAATTTAAAAATTAAAACAAAGTTAATGTAAACCTAAAAATTAAAATCCTATTGACTTCAACAAAAAAAATCAAGTTTTTTTTAAAAAAAAAAAGTAATAATAATTTGTTTTTTATAAAAAAGAAGAAAAAGATATGTGCAAGGCAGATCACGGGGCGCTCATTTTTGCTCCGTGATGGACTGACGGGGCATGGAGCGGGGCGGGGTGAGTCATAAAATTCAAAAACTCAACCTGATCCGCCCCAATAACATATTAAATTTATATTCATTATCATTGTTATTGATAATTTGCAATTAAACGAGCCCTTACCTGGAGATTGCCACGTTCTGTGTTGCCCATGTGCATCATTTATGTTCAATTATCGTTGCCGGTATAGAAAAATCACAAATTTTAGTCAACATACAACACATATTGATAACATGATGCATGTCACATTAGTTCCAGCAATGCATGACTCACATGTGCCAATTTCCAACTAAATTCTCCATTTACTCTAAAATTATTACCAAATCCACGAAATTAAAATTAGTATAAGACATAATTGCAAATATTACCCTCGTCCCGTTCTAATTTGTCTACTTTTTTTTTCGATTTGTCCTAACTTAATTTATCAGTTCATAAAAGACAAATTTCTCTTACAATCTCCAACCTAAAAATCTTCACTCGCAGTCTCCATCTTTGAAAAAGTAAAAAATTTCACAAAATCTTCTTTTCTTAACCTCCGTGCTCAGTCAAGATAGGTAAATTAGACCAGAACGAAGGGAGTATTAATTTTTATGGGCTTAAATTGCAGGCAGTTAATTCATACTTGACTAATTTTGTGATTTCCTTTATGTAATAGAATCTAAAACTACCATGATTCATGTACACTATCATATTGAAAAAAAATACTCCCTCCGTTTCATGTACACTAATTTCGCCGGAAAAGAGCGACCGAAATTTTTTGGCACGTGACCCACATGTGCTGTTTTCCGGCGAAATTAGTCACCGCCGACCAAATTAAGACCAAAAGGGATCCAATTCAAGAGTTGTGAGACTAAATTGAATTCATAACTTTTTCTGGGACCAAAATAGCACAAGCCAAAAGTTACGGGACCAAAAAAGTTTTTAGCCCTGATGTTGGAGCTTATAAGATGTTTAAAATAAGTTTAGCCAAACACCCTCTTAGGTTCAAGATTCAGGATTCATGTTTAATCCATGTTTAAAGTTTAGAGTTCGACTTTTTTAGATTAGGGTATATAGTAGTGCTTACTTCATGGCTACTCAAATCCTGGACGTGTCGTCCCGTCCTAGCCGTAGATATTAAGATTTTGGGCCGACTCAATACCCAATCAATGGTCTCTTTAGTAGCAGATTTTATGCCCGGGATAAGAGCTGAGAAGAAGATATTTAAGGCACTGGTAATAATTGTATTGGTCATATACTCCTCAAAAGTAGGCATATGTCGCTCCATAACCCACTTCAGTTCTCGGGTGTATGCCCTTCCGAGTTGTTTCACCTAATAACACCATCAACATACAATTATATATATGTATGTCAGGTCGATCCAATATTTTAAGAGGTCTTGTGCAAGAAAAATATCTGAACCTTCATACTTGATATTCTTCTTATCGAACATGTAACAAGATACAAAATGATTAAAAATTATTATATATTAATATCAAATCTCAATATAAAACTTCACATAAAGTAGTTCAATAACACTGTATTATTGAATGAACATATTTTTCATTTCCCAATATAGATTTCTAGTAGGAAATATTTCGAAACCGTTATTTTAATATTGTAGTAGATGTTGCTAGTATTGCCTTACAAGAAGATTTGAAACATATACTGTATATGATAAGGTCTTTGAAATTTTATTTGATTCGGAGAAATTAACAATCTTTAAAGTATGTTAGAACAAGTTGATGAGGGAATTATTGATGCATTTGTTTCGCAAAATGTTAGAAGATGTCAAATAATTTATCTTTGCTTTAGTGCAGTTTGTTTTTGTCATATATACGCTACATGTTTCATCTACTGGTACATTATATTATATATATTCATTATCTAATACATGTAACTCTTGATGAATATCGATTGATGAAATGCAATAACATAGACATGATCTCATGTGCACTTGATACGGAGAAATAGAGAAAACTTGTAGGCGATATGTATGCATGAAATAAGAAATTTCAAGAAATTAGTGATTAGTGTGAATAGATAAAACATACTGCTTCCCTGTAACAAGGAACTGCATATGATTTTTGCTGCTTTGCTGCTTCACCTTCAAAATCTTCATATACACTCATAACAAATCTGTAAACAATTTTCATGTAATCTGGGAGTAGATCGATTTCATTCATATTCCAGCTGAGGAAAAACCAAACGATCTAAGGTTAGGTATTATTATTACTAGATGTCCGTCCGTGTTATTCACTGGACGGAAGTTTTTGGAAGACAAAACAATGCGTACCTCTGCAGAATACGAGTAAAGAGCTTAGCTTCTTCGAGTGTAGCATAATTATCATAGGTATCATCAATTACCGAAACCATTTTTATGTTTTTTGTAATCTCCATTCGAACAAATGAGTATTGTGGTTCAAAATGAAATGCCATGCCCCAAAGATAACATTCCACCAATCTATCTCTCATATACGGCAATTTTGACTTGAGGTCAAATTTGTTCCACCATCTTCAAAAAACGATATACTTCCATTATTTCATATTAATTGTCGTTCTAAAAAAATGAAACAGTTAAGGATGAAATATTTTAATAGATATATCATTAACTAAGATTAGAGGATAAATATTGATCAAATCAAATATGTGTGATAGGTTTAAAAGTAGAGATATTCTAGGACAGAGTCCACGGAGAAAATTGACCGACACTAAAAAAAATTCATATTAGAGACGGAAATTAGTAACGAGTAATATGGGTCACAAAATAAAAACAGAATAGAAATAGAATAGTGACTAGAAAGCGCCAAAAAGTCATTAGTATACGATTAGTGACGAAATAGCAACCGAATATTAGAGACTGACATAATCCGTCTCTATTCAGTAGGTAATTTGGTCTCTAATTTTATACTACAGAGGAAAATTCCATCACTAAATTTAGAGACGAAATAAAATTGGTCTCTAAGCTTTAGAGACCAGCATTATAGAGACTACCATTTTCGTCACTAATCAGTCACTACTTTAGTTTAGAAACCGATATCATGTAATTAATATGTCTCTAATTTAAATTTTTCTTCGTAGTGAAAATTCGTGAAAAAAATTTAAAACGTCAATTAATTTACAGAAAAAAGAAGTAATTAGAACGACAATCAATATGAAATGACGGGAGTATATGACTTCTCCATAAATCATTTAATAAAACACCAGCGACAAAAATAATCACTATTGGATTAATGTTCTTATAATACGTTTACCTAAAACTGGTAATATCTTTAAGTAAAAATCGTGATATTTATTCTGAATTATAAAAAATTATTTTTAGTCTTGTATATTAGAGTTTTGTTCAGAAAAAGTTCTTATGTTTTGAAATTTTAATTTTAGTTCTATATGTTTTGGAAAATATCGAATTTAAGCACACCAGAACCGAGGGCCACTAATTGTGTCGAAATATGTGAGCGTGACCCAATAAATTAGGAATTTCAGGTTAAAAAACTAACGTGACAATTCTGAATTCAAGTATACATGTCAAGTAATTAAATTAACACACCAATTAAAAAATACAAAATCTAAATTCTCATCAGCGTTAGACTTCTTGGAGGTAAATAACTCGTCATTTTGGGTTTATTTAATTAATTGTATGTACACCTGAATTTATAACTGCCACATTAATTATTTGACCGAAAATCCCCAATTTATTGGGGCACATACGACACAATTACTGCTCGCCAGCATCTAGTGTCCTTAAATTCGACATTTTTAAAAACACAGTGGACTAAAATTGAAATTTCGAAATATACATGACTTTTTCTCGACAATCCCTAACATATAGGACTAAAAATAAATTTTTCTTATCCTGAATTGTACCATACAACTAATGCACATGAAACTTTACCGAGAAAAAAAAACACGAAGTAAAAAGAAGGAAATGATTCTTTACCTGGAGAGTTCAGAGAGCTCTTTCCTATACATATTCTGCAAGATTTTGAAACTCAATTTAGCAAGTTTGAGAAGTAGTTCATCTCTTGAGTCCTCTTTTCCATAGATGGAAATGTTTAAGGGGACATTAAGGATCAAAATGCCACGATGAAATGATTGTTTAAGTGCTCGTTGCACTTTGTCTTTAAGACGATGTTTTAATTCTGGTAACATACTATTCAAGTGATCGGTCGTAAAAATGACAGCCTCGTCCAATATGTCTTCATTGTGAATCCGAATATGAGCGGCTTCATACAAGCTTAGTAACCCCTCGATATCAGTGCTAAGGGCTTCCTTGAATTTACCATCTTTGTCCACAAATTTCTCAAAAACATCTGTTTTAAAAAATATATATATATAATTTTAGATTCAATTTTAATACGGAAAAAAATTATTTTTAGTCCTGTATATTAGGCCTTGTCTGATAAAAATTCTTTATGTTTGAAAATTTCAATTTTAGTCATGTATATTTTAAAAATTATTCAATTTAGGACACTGATCATCGCCGACGACCAATTTGGCCGAAATTAGCCACGTGTGATGAACGTGACTAATAAATTTGGGAAAGGTGAAGAAAGAAAGAAAAATAAAATGAAATACACCTCATACGGGAATTAGGGTTCAATTTTTCCTTTTTTTTCTTTTTCTTTGGCTAACTACTAAAGTAATTTAATGATGTGGCATGTCATCCGGACAAATACTTGACACATAAGAATCAGAACTCGAAGCCCTAAATTTATTAGCCTAATTCCATCCAAGTTGGTAGTCGGTGATGGTCAGTGTCCTTAACTTGAACAATTTTAAAACATACAGGATTAAAATTGAAATTTTCTAACATACAATACATGATTTTTTTCTAAACAATGTCTAATATACATAACTAAAAATGATATTTTCCTATTTTAATACTACATGCTAAAAAGTGCTATTAATAATCTATAATAACACATTTTCCAAATCTAGGCAGCATCACTTGAGAAATTAGCATATAGAGAAAAAAGAAAATCAAATGTTAAAAACTAATATAATTCATTAACAATTAATTGGAGAAAAAAAAGTCCAAATATATTGGATTAATATAAATAAAGAAAAAATTCATCAAGTGTTACATAGAAAAGTTGCTTATTCTCAAAAGTTTACTTATTTAAATCAAAGAAAAAATAAATTTCTAATTACGATGAAAAATTATCAAATTTGAACAAATAAAAATAAAAATAATTATTAATTTTAAGATTGTCTATTTAATTAATGGAAACAGACAGAACAAGTGGGGTGAGATCACATGTTTCGCTTACGTGTTTCATCTTATATTTTACTTTAATTGTGTTTCATTTACCCACGACACGTATATTAAATGATATCACTAATTAACATGCACTCCCTCCGTGTCATTTCATCTTGCACACTTTTCTTAAACGGCCGTCTCACCTCATCTTGCACAACCTAAAAAAGAAAAGTTATAACATAATCTCCACCCTCAAAAAAATATTACCCTCAATTTACCTTTGAAAAGTAACAAAACAACAAAAAAAAAAAACAATTTTTTCTTAATACCCGTGCCGACCCCTCCTGTTCAAGATAAGCCGGGACGAAGAGAGTATGATGTATTAAAAATTGTGTAATAGAAAATAGTGTAACAGAAAATCCGAATTGACACATACAGCAGGAAACATGATACTGATGTTGCCTTAGCAAGCGAAATCGAAGTGAAGCAGCAAACAAATTGTAGTGATCATCAGAACTATAAACTTGACAGAGTTTCTGTTTGATCTCTGTCTCAAAATGATATGCTAATCCCAAATGCTCTACTGTGTCAATTAATGTAATCAACTTTGTTGATTTTGCAGCCATTAATATGCTTCTTACATTTGTCTTCAAAGTTTCAATTTCTTCTGCATATTTTTCTTGTACCTGTGAAGACATGTTTTGCTTATTAAATCTAGAGTGCACACATTTTAAAAAATTAGCAGAAATTGTTTAAAAAATGGTTAATTACCAGAAAAATTACGACATTTGGTTCAATTTTCAATTGCAACATGTCTTTTAAAACTGAGTAACACTTGTCTGCATGTGATGTACAATAGGCTTATTGTACATCAGTGCAATTTAGCACATGGACTCCAAAAAATCGCTGAAATATAATTTATAAAAAATTCGCGTACGCGAACTGGTCAGCGTGCGGGTCGCGCCTTTTTAAAAAAAAATCTACTGCAAGAACACAATAAGTCCACTATAAGAACACAGTAAGTATACTCTAAACACAAAATAATGATACTGCAAGAACACGATAAGTCTATCAAAGAACACAATAAGTCTACTATAAACACAAAATTACTATACTATAAGACTCTAAACACAAAATTACTATACTACAAGAACACAATAAGTCTACTTTAAGAACACAATAAGCCTACTCTGAACAAAAAATAATTATACTATAGGAACACGATAAGTCTACTGAAGAACACAATAAATCTACTCTAAACACAAAATTATTATACTATAAGAACACAATAAGTCTACTGTAAGAAAGAAAAAAAAACTGAAAATCGCGCGCGGATCTCAATGTGGACCGGTGTACAATAAGCCTATGGTGCATCATATGCACACAAGTTTTTGCCCTTAAAACGTATTAATGTCAGTCACCAACTATAATTCTTTTTCAATTACAACATCGACTAAATTTTTTTACACCTGATTATGTCACCATCACTACCGTTAGATGCACGTGGACAAAACCGCCATTTACCCTCAATCAATTTCACAATCTGTCATTTTCATCGTCGTTAATCGGTGATTGAAGTTATTATGTCACTTCTTCGACTCTCAATTAACGACATGGGAATTGACGGATTGTGAAATTGATTGAGGGTAAACTAGTGTCTTGTCCAGGCGCATCTAATGGTGGTGATGGAGACACAATCAGTTATAAAAATAATTAGCCGATGTTGTAATTGAAAAAAGATTATAGTTGGTGACTGAGATTGATAAGTTTTAAAAGACATGTTACAATTGAAAATTGAACCAAATGTCGTAATTTTTTTGGTAATTAACCCTTAAAAAAATAATTGCATAACCTATTTATTTCTTAAATAATCTAAAAACAATTGTGTTTTTAAAAATTATATTTCCTCCCTCTCGATTAAAGTTCTCACTTTGATCGAACATGGATATTAAGAAAAAACACGGAAGTATTCACTCCGTCTGGGCTAACTTTTTCTACTTTCAATTTCGATTCGTCTCACTTAATTTTACACATCCTTAGAAATGAAATTTCTCTCACAATCTTCATCCTCAAAATTTCCACACTAACTCAATCTTCACCTTTAAAAAAGTTAAAAAAATATAAAATATGTTTTACTTTTAATCTCCATTTCCGTTTATATAACTGTGAAAAATTAATCGAGATCGAAGAAATAGTATATGAATAGTATTTTGAACCGACACACGTGGTACACCCACCAAAGTAGTCACATCATATCTCTTGTACAAAAAATGGGTACTACGATTTCGGATACTCGCACATACAATTAATATATATTATATATAAACACACACGAACACGCATTCAATAATTATAGATTCAAAGATGTATTATAACTATTAAAGTAGTCAATTACAGCAATAATATTAAACTATCAGTATTTTTATATATAATTTATTAAATTTTTTTTGTGGCACTTATATATATAAATTATACGAGTTTCAGCAAATACATCACCAAATTTATTTTTCAATCTCGCTGAAATTCCACTTGTGACTCGAATTTTTAAGGGCTTTATTTTTCAAACACGGTTTTTAATAGAATCTATCGCTTATCTTCAACAATGTAGGTTCTAGATATTGGGAGAAAAAACTATTAATGATTCAAATAAATTGTTATGGAAAAGAAAGGTGCGAAAGAATTTCATACTCTTGACATACTGAAAAAGTTGTTTGTATAAAAAGTTATTAAGAGTTTATCACGCGCATTTCACGTGTAGAATTCCGACGAAAATGATCGAAAAATAAGTTTGGTGATTTATCTGTCAATAGAAAAATAAGTTTGGTGGTTTATCTGCAAAAGTCATATAATTTATATGTATTGATGCCCAAAAAAAATAGAGAATTAAGTGCAAAAATACTGATATTATGGTGAAGTTGTTGCAATTAAACCTTATAAAATACCTATTTGGGGCATGTATGATTGTATGTAAACTAACTTGCATGGATGAGATAGGGGGTTTGCAATTTTTTATTTTTTTAAGTGTTTTTAAACTTATAGTTTGAGAAAAGTTATTTTAGAGTGTTAGAAAAAACAGCTTCAACTTTAATAAAATTGATTTTTGACCAAAAGCTAAAAATAAAAAATACTTAATTGCCAACTTTTTGGTTTTTGATAAATAAATAGAAATTGTTTCTTTCACTCATAAGCTAAAAATTGATTAAGTATCAAACATTCCGACTTTTATATTTGAGAAAATCAGTTTTATTCTCAAACACACTTTAGATTTTAAACAACTGTAATCACTACTTTCAATCACTTCTTCAAAAGTTAAGCAAAGTAAAACACCCCTATAATGCATATATGCGTGTAAGCAAGATTGTAGAAACCGATAGGCATTAGTTCGACGGTGGATTGAGGTCAGCGACTAGTCAGGATTTAAAGGAGGCTAATCGGGATATAGACGTGGCTAGACAGTGAAGAATCAAAAAAATAAACGTAGCCAGCTAATGGGAGTCTAGCGTCTAGATGAAAATTAGTCGAAGCTAAAGACAACATACACGTTGTCTCTAAAGAAATGTGTATACATGTAGTAGCGTAGATGAAGATATGTAAGTATGAATCCAATGTTGTCACACTTGCAAGTCAATTCATATGATTTTACTGAGTCATTCATGCCGCAATGGTTTAACTCGTATACTAGATCAATTATTAATGAAATCATTGTAGAATTGTAAGTTGAATCATTGAAAAATCGGTAGAATCGTGTAAATGGAGCTCCGCCTTCTTCTCCTCAGTTAGTGTAAATAAAATTTTGCCACACGGAATGAGATCGTGTGATTGCCACACATAACACTTACTCTTTTCAGTATATATATATATAAGCATATTTGAGATGCATATATTCATAAATAGATATTTCTATTATGTTTGCGGAATCTATAAAATCCTACACTTCTACGTTCCGGTTCTATAGATCGTCCACTAATGCTAGTTAAAATCGCGAATTTAACAATTTTAAACGAATCGATACCTGATCATCAAACGACATCGTAGAGAGAAAATGATCCCACATGCTGGGTGGTGTGGTGACGACGGGTGGCCGGACATTCCTTACATTCCAGGAACGGCCATTTCCGACAACAGCCATTGCTAAATATGTTTGATAGTGTTGTAATAAGGCAAGATAGCATACACTAATTTATAGGCAAATGAACTGGTACTACAATGCTAAAATAGTAAAAACGAGGAAAATGAGATTAAGAGGGTGTTTGGCTGATATGACGTTTAGGAGCTTATAAGCTTTTACAAATAGGCATGTCAATGGGGCGGGTCAGGTCGGATTTCTGAATTTTCTGATCCATCCCGCTCTGCCCCACCCCAAAGATCTCGGGTCAGAGCGGATCGATTTTGACATGCCTACTTATAAAGTGTTTGGCAAAAATAGATGTTTAGGAGCTTATAAGACAAAAAAATAAGCTCTAAGAGCTTATAAAAAATTTAAAAAAAAAGTTGTTATACCCCATCTTATTTTTTAAGATCTTAATTATTATACTCAAATTTCACACACTTACACACACTACACACATTTCACACACTACACATATTTCACACACTCCACACATTTCACACACACAACACACATTTCACACACTACACATATACTTCACACACTACACACACCACACACACCACACACACTACACACACTACTACATTTCATACACTACATTTCACACCCTACATACACTTCACCCACTACATACGTTTCATATACTAATCAAAATATGTGTTTAATATTAACTTTTAAATTAGACTCCAAATTTATAGCTAAATCACTATATTCAATTCCAAGCTTATAAGCTCTTTTATCCAAACATTTTTGTTAACTTATAAGCTCCTTAAAAATTACATCTTATAAGTTTTTGAAACAACTTATAAGATGTTGGAGCTTATAAGATGTTTAAAATAAACTTAGCCAAACACCCACTAAGTTGATCCTTATAGTCAGAAAGGGAAAATTGATAAAAATACCCTTTAACTTTGGGGTAATTAAAAAATTACCCACTAACTTTGGCCATTTAAAAAAATGCCCCGTAATTTAAGATTTATTGATAAAATTGCCCTGCAACCGGGAATTGCCTGTAACCCTCCCGGTTACCTGTTGACGTGGCAAAGGACTGCTGATGTGTGCACCAGCTGGACGCATTTTTATACCAGGTATTCATTCTCCCCTCCATAAACTCCTTCTTCTAGCCCTAATTGAAGCCCTAATTCTTCATCTTCTTCAACCACGTCCCCGATTACTGGGTGTAGAACTTCTGCGACATCAGAGAGAGACGCAAAGTAGCGCGCCGTGTTTCGTGCTCATTGTAGCTCGCCGTGTTTCGTGCGCAAGAAGCTCGCCGTGTTCAGTTATTTCGCAAGGTTGCGCGACGTCTTCTTCCTGGTAGTGAGTATGTCATTTTCGAACACCTCTCCGGCTGGATACTTGGTTTGTAATTGTGGTTTACCATCTGTTCTGCAAACTTCGAAGAAAGAAGAAAATCTGGGCAGAAGATTCTATGGGTGCCGCAACTGGAATGTAAATCTTGTGTATTTCTTCGAAGTGCAAAATGTTGATTTAAATTTTGGGGTGTTTTTCTTCTGATTTTTGGTTCATTTATTCTTGATTTTTTTTGCTGTAGAGAGGAGGTTGTTTGTTCTTCCAGTGGATCGACCCACCAATTAACAATGCTTCCACTTCTGCGGCTGCGGGATTGCAAGGCGAAATGAGGGATTTGGTGGGGAGGCTCGATGCTATGCAGCAAAAGATTGAGAAGATTGCGAAAAAAGTGAAGCTTATAAGGCTTATTATGACACTAACTTGGGTTCTGTTGTTGGCCCTGTTGATCAAGAATATGGGGATCAAGATCTAATTGCTCAACAAAATGGATAGTAATGTTGATTGGAAAAAAAATTATGGTTAGTATTTGTGTCATGTGGGGGTTGTTGGACAACTGTGGCAATGTGTTTTGTTTTACACAAAAAAGTGAATGAACAATTTCTATGTATTCTGCTATTGTAATGAATCATTTATTGGTAATCACTATAATTGATGCTCGTTCCTGTTCATATTGTTATTAATGGATGATTATTCAATATGTTCTAATGGGGATGATTAGTCAATCTACAATTGAGTTGTATACAATATTTGATATTTGGAGCTGAAAATAGAGTAATCAAATGGCTGGGAAGATAATAAAAGCTAAGTAAAAGGCAGTTTTACAGCTGAATAACAGTTTTACATAATCCCAATATTTTTGTGCTTCAACAATTTAGCCTGGCCTACTTGAAACAAAAACTATTCCACAAGCAATATCAAGTTTAAGGCTTCAACAGGTCTTAATCTGTTACAAAATGAATCTGCCACAAAATATTTAAACTAATTCAGCCGTCGTATTAAGATCCTCACATTGTGCTGCACCCAGGTGGGCGTTCAAACACATGAGGGGTGTTACTCCCAGAGGCCATTTCCTTGAAAATTGAGAGGTGGATGTTATGCAATTGATTGATTTCTTCATCTATACCGGCTCCGAAAGCTGCAATTTCATTTGCATCATCTTCGACCTCGTCTTCGTTTTCCACTATTGGGACCTCAATGAATTGTTCTTGGCCAGCGTCCTCAACTTCAGCTGAATTAGGAAGATTGTCTCCAATTACGTCTGTAGTACGTATGGAAGTCGTGTTCTTTTTCCCAATCTTCCTTTTTGGTCGAAGCTTGGCCGGTACAGTGGACGGTCTAGGCCCCTTCTCCCCAGCAGATTTCACAATCAAATCCTAATACCAAACCAGCCAACATATTAAGCAAATGATACATGTAATTCTGTATGGATTTTGAAAAAATTAAGAAACGAAAATTTATTACCGTATCTTCCGTTTGAAGGTTATCTTGAGTCAATTGGCTGATCGGGAATTCTTGCGAGCCTCCAACATTTGTCTGTCCCTGATATCCAGTTTAGTAGATTAGCTATTTAAAGTTAACTAAACGAAACCCAACATTGTACAAACTGAAAAAAACATAATCAAACTTGCCTCATTCATGTTCGTCTCATCATCATTGAATGCGTCTTCTTCGTCTATTCCTTCCAAACCACATTCTTGCAAAATCTTCCTCATATTAGCTCGCTCAATCTCAGACTGCCCCGATTCATCCTTAACATGATTTTCCACCAACTCGATTTGGTCAGAGCCAAAAAACAACCAAATTAATTGAACTTAACCCATTTTTCCAAACACAATATTAATCAAGATATTGCATATGCTTCGACTAAACTACTCATCATTAACCCATTCTTTTCAACAACACCAAGCAAAGCCCAGCCGCAACACAAGTCATCTACTCCAAGAACTCTATCACTAACCCATATTCGAATTAACTCAGGCAAAATAAAAACAACTACTACACATGAACTTTGTATACTAAAACCAATTGATAAATTCAAACTGTATAATTAAAAAAATGAAGCATAAATATTAACGGGCTTACAAATGGACAAGCTCGACGGTTGTGACCAGGAATCCCACAGACGCTACATTTTACGGTAGTTTGGTGCCTTTTCTTGTGGTGGGCGTCTCGATTAGTGGGTCTACCCCTCTCTCTTTCTTGCCTAGGCAGTGGCTCGTCTGGCTCCCTTCTACGCGCTTTAGGCGGTCTGCCCGCCCTTCTAACAACTTTCGCTGGTAGGGGGGGATACCCTCCGAAGATGCCCACTCTTGCCTTCCATTTATTGGCATTATCACTGGTCCATATGCAGCCAAGTATGTCTCAACCCGATAACACCTGAAAATTTAAGAAAATGAGTATAAAACTACATCGATAGAATTAAAGTCTATGATGGCATCTTTAATTTTTTGATGTTCGTACCTGTGTACATATGAAAACGGGTCATCTCTAACGCGATTGATTTCAGATAGTGCATGCTTGCATGGAATTCCGGTCAAATCCCATTTCCTACAAGCACAAGACTTGTTCTCTAAATCAACCGAATACTGATTCCCATCGAAACATGAGACTTGAAAATGAGTGTCACTGACTTTAATGGGGATGCAATCGGCTACTTTTGACATATTCAAGTCCAATATTTGCTGAATTCTCGGACATAGCTTTCCTTTCCATCTCTGAGCTCGATCGCGATTCTCCGTGCATCTTTTCATTAACTCGTTCATTATTGTTTCCAACATTGACAATATAGGCATCTCCCTTGCATTCAATATCATGCTATTGAAACTTTCGCACATATTATTCATCAAAAGGTCACACTTCGGGTAGGTGTCAAAGTGCGATCGACTCCACTGATGCGGGGGCCTTTCATTTAACCAAGCATAGGCAGACTTGTCCATATTTTTTAAATCCTCCATCCTCCGCTTAAAATCAGCCACCGTGGTTGACTTGGCTGCCCTCCAAACTGCCCTCGTGTAAAGTAGTATCTTCTCCAACTTTGGAAGGGTTGACACCTTCAGTGAACAAGTTCACCTCCCTACTATCTTTCGCATCTTGAAGAAAATGTTGCAATTCCACTTCGTGGCTTATCGGAGTAAAGTACGCTTCGCCTTGACCCCTACCCCACAACAAGGGCTCCTTGCACTTCTCAAGATGAGCAACAAATTTTATCAAATCCCTCAAAGTAAACTGACTAGCATCAACATGGTCAAACTTCACCACTTCTCCTCCAATGTAAGCCCCTTCCCAATTCTCAACTGAGCCCCCATAATGAATTGAGAATGTATAAAAAGAACTGTTGGGACCTGGTACATAGACACGAGTAAAGCAAAATTCAGTCCAAGATAGAGTCAAATAATTGCAAATTGAGACTACTACAAAATGGGACAATCACTTTGAGAAATTACCAAACAACCCTCAATAGCTCATTCCTATCTATAAAAAACTGCACAAACACTGTCCCACATATGTAGTAAATGCAAAATGGGACCACATCTTGAGAAGATAACAGCAGCATGCAACATATTTTTTTTTTTTTATTATATGTGCACAAAAAAGAATCACAAGTAAAAGTAAAAAAATCCAAAAGAACAAACGAATCATTCATACAACAGCTGTACCCTGTCCATGTTCACACCAATAGCAACAACCACAAGCAAAGGAAGGAATATTTCGACCCCACATAGTCATAACACAGTTGGACGCCATTTTCAACTCAGTATAAACTAATAACGTTGTCCCCTTGACCGTAAACACTAAAGTAAACAGAAGCTACAAACAGACAAATTTTAAAATCCCACAAAGCTGTCAACTTGGAATAAAGTAGCAAAATTTCGTCATTTTACTCTATTGAACAACGAAAAACTCCATAAACAACAATAGAAACACGATTCGAGTAACTAGTTTACAAACCCGAAAGCAAAATAAAATCGGGAGAAGATTACCATAATCTGGGCAGGGCTCGCCATTTCTGCCAGGGTCGCGACACCGCATCTCGGAGTCCTCCCTGATCGGTTCTA
This sequence comes from Ajuga chamaepitys, assembly GCA_958295605.1. Classification (NCBI taxonomy): domain Eukaryota; kingdom Viridiplantae; phylum Streptophyta; class Magnoliopsida; order Lamiales; family Lamiaceae; genus Ajuga; species Ajuga chamaepitys. Next base: position 3,146,440 of record OY282508.1, read on the forward strand.
CAATGGAATGATTCAGACCTCGGGTTAGAGACTCGCCGTCGTTCTTCTTCCAGCCGCAGTAGAGCCAATATCGCGATTTCAGGGTTAGGAGAATTGGGGATGGGTTTTGCCCTAATTTGGACACGTGAATATCACGTGGTTTACTAACCTGCGCCACGTCTGGTTAAAAACGCGTCCAGCTGGTGCACACATCAGCAGTCCTTTGCCACGTCAACAGGTAACCGGGAGGGTTACAGGCAATTCCCGGTTGCAGGGCAATTTTATCAATAAATCTTAAATTACGGGGTATTTTTTTAAATGGCCAAAGTTAGTGGGTAATTTTTTAATTACCCCAAAGTTAAAGGGCATTTTTATCAATTTTCCCTAGTCAGAAATGGCGACTAATTTTTTTTCTCTAGGGCTATATTCGGTGGACACGAGTTTTGAAGATAATCTGAATTGTATTGAACCTTAAATTAAAAGTACTTCGAACCGATAATATTCGTTGACTATTTGATTTATTTGAATCGGATCAATTTAGTTTTTTTGTTGTCAAAACGAACCGTTCTGAATTAAAAAAGGTTAAATAGAACCATTTGTAAGAAATTAACTATAGAATTTTTTTCGATATCATTTAGTTCATTTTTTCTATATTATGATATTGAGTTAATTACAAAGTTTTTGAGAATTTTGACAGTGCCAGTATAATGCTACTATTGTTATAGAATTTCATACAAGAGCTTAGCAATTCATAATAGAGAAAAATAATTATAACGAATACCTTTTAGAACAAACATAAATAAACAAACTATAGATATATTAATCATAATTTATGTAAAATAATACATTGTACATGATATGTTTAAATTCAATTCTACGAGGTTTTAATCCAACTTATAAAATTTATTATTATATCTAATATTTGATTATTTCCATATATAAAGATTCTAGATCTGAATTCATCACTCATAAACACTATCATACACTTGATTCTACCGTATCCGGGCATTATTAACAAATGTTCTCACATCATTCCATCGTATGATTAACCTCATTTATTACATCGTATGATCTTGAATCAAGTGAACCTTTAGTAAAATAGAATTATACCCAAAAAGTAAGGTCTTTCAGGATTGGTCGTTGTGTGTCACCACCTCCCACCTATCCCCTCTTTCTTTGCTCTTCCGGAACCGGTATGTAAACAGTAAAAAATAGCCAAAATGATAATTCAACTTATATTTTTTACCTCTCTCTCTATAACTATTATTTTTAGTCATTTGTACCAACTAAAAAAATCATTTTCTATAAAAAAATGCTACAATTATATTGTAATGGGCTTTTCTAATAGCGGCCCAGGTTTTAGATAAACGACCCAAGTACATTCACCTTCGATTCAAACAACACCCATATTCTATGTTGTTATCAGTCGGTAATATCCAATTGAATGATTTAATTATTAATTTTAAAATTAAATAAAATTAATCAGATTACTCATTCGATTGGATAGCGTAGAATTAGCCGTGTTTATTTTAGACTTGACCAGGTTAAAATTATTTTGCTCCCGTAATTTTTTACTCGTATAAATTTGATCCCGAAAAGAATTATTAATTCGATTTAGTCCTGTATATTTGGAGTTTGTCTGTATTTAGTTATTTTTTCACTGTCAGTGATTAATTTGGCCAAAATATTATTTGTTGGTGCCACGTATTAGAAATTAGTCCGAGAAATGGTCATGTGACCGGCACGTATTATTTTTCAGCTAAATAAATTGGTCACTGACGACACAGAAGAAACTAAAGTTTCGTTTGCTTAAAATTGGGGAGTGCTGAGTCAAATTTGGCTGGAAAAGTTAATGAGTGTATTTTATTGGGATTCGGTCCCTTAAATCTACCGAGGCCAATCTTAAGCAAACGAAGCCTAAATACAAATGCGTTCTACAAATACAAAACTAAATTAAATTTTTTACTCTAACAAGAGTTAATATTCTACAAGTAAAATATTACGGGATCAAAAATAATTTTAACTCGACTCGGCCCAATTAGGCCAAATTGGCACGTGGTTGGAAGCAATAAGTTGGGGCATAAAAAAGCAACTTCTCTGTCCTCTCATTACTGAAAAATGCTTAAAAAAATGGTGTCAACATTAACTGCTCTGCTCCTACTACTCACATGTCAATGTTCCGCTCAAACCACGGCGGCGGCGACGGCCGGGGAGTACCTGGAAGCACATAACAAAGCAAGAGCTGAGGTAGGGGTGGCCCCGCTTCAATGGAGTGAGGCGCTGGCCAAATCCGCAAGTTTAACGGTGAGGCTTCAGAGGGATAAACAGAACTGCAGCTTTGCCAACTTGAGCAACAGCAAGTACGGCGGAAACCAGATGTGGGCCGGCGGAGTGGGGCTGACGCCGCGGGAGGCGGTGGAGAACTGGGTGGCCGAGAAGAAGTTCTACAACTATGAGAGCAACACTTGCGCGGCTGACCACCATTGTGGAGTCTACACTCAGGTGGTGTGGCGGAAGTCGACGGAGGTGGGTTGTGCGCAGGCGGCGTGTCCGAAAGAGCAGTCTAGTTTGACTATTTGTTTCTATAATCCGCCGGGAAATGTCGTCGGAGAGAAGCCGTATTAGGTGGTTAATTATCTCTCTGTATGATTAATCATTATGAATAAATTGAATTCTGTCTCGTTCTTAGATTTGTTTGTGATGGGGTTCTGTGATTGAAGTTAATTGTCGTTTGTCTTTGATCAAACACCTCAATTTCATGTTAAAAGTATGACCGAAAATCTATTCAATACTCGATTCAAGATCCTTCGTTTGAAAGCTTGTTTCAGTTATGCTGAAATCAAACAATCTTGAACATACTTTTGTGTTTGATAGATTTTAAAGTTCGACTTGAGCTCCAGCTCGAGCTCGATAATAAAGGCCCCTATTCTTGCTCACCAGCTACTCAGAGACATTGACGAAGCTAGCAGGGGCTGGCGGCAGCAGCTGTACCCTCAAATTTTCTGGTAAAACTATTTTGTATATACATACATATACAGTGTAATTATAGTTAAAGAATGAATCCCGTCACCCTCGAATTTCAATAACTTTGATAAATATCCTAAAAAGATTATTGCCCCCCTCATTCTGGCTCCGTCCCTGCTCACAGAAGTATATGTTCTTTTAATTTCGATTTGATCTCGGCCAATATATTGATTAATAGTCTCATGAAGATGGGAAATTTTGATATCGCCAAGAAAGAATTTATGGCATTTCCTGCACGAGATGTGGTGACGTGTAAAAGTGGATTGTTTAAGGATGCATTAAGCATGTTCAGAGAGATTTTGCTTCTGTTATAACAGCATGTTCAAGGCTTGGATCTGGAAAATGGGTGCATGATTTGTTAATAGGGAAGAAAATACAACTGAATTACATTTGGTGATCTGTATTGGTTGACATGTGCTCAAGATGTGGAAGAATCGAAACAGCAAAAGCTATATTCGACGAGGGTTAGGCGATCAGGACAGCTGAATTACTTTCTGTCATCTGCAATTTTGATTTTCTCAGCCATGGAGGAGGATGGAATCTGTCCTGACCGCGTCACCTTAGTTGGAATCTTGTGGAGAAGGGTCGGGAGTATTTCGAGATGATGAAAAAGAGATGCGCGATTCAGCCTCAACTCGAGCATTATGGAGCAATGGTTGACCTTCTTGCGCGCGCTGGGCTTCTAGAAGAATCTTATGCGATGATTAAGGAAATGGCGATGGAGGTTGATGTTGTATGGAGGACTCTGCAGTGTGCTTGTAGATCTCACAATAATTTCGATTTGGCTGAAGAAATTGTAGGCAAAATTGTTGGCAAAATAAAGCATCTTACTGATGGAGATTACGTATTGTATTGTCGTCGAATATTTACTGCTCTACTGAGAAATGGGGTAAAGCAGAAACAGGGGGTAACGCAGAAACAGTGAGGCGGACGATGAGAGTTCATAAGAGTAGCGGAAAAAGCTGGGCCGAATTGCGTGGGGTCATTCACTACTTCCGGGCGGGTGATATGTCGCAGATACTGAAGCAATCTACTGGTTCTGGAAGCTTTGATCCATCGGTCTAGAACAGAAGGTTATGTTTCCGTACAATAGTTGGTTATGATGGATGTGTCCGAGGAAGAGAAGGAGGAGAATTTGAGTTACCACAGCAAGAAATTGGCGTTGGCTTTCGCGGTTCTAAAATCATGTCCGGCGAGTGAGATTTTGATTTTCAAAAACCTGCGTATTTGTCTTGATTGCCACCGGTGGATTAAGATCGTGTCCAAGGTGCTACATCGGGTGATAATAGTGCGGGACAGGGTTCGTTTTTACCTGTTTGAAAGGGGCGCGTTTTTGGTAGGTGATCATCATCATAATGTAACTAACTATTATGTATGTCACAGCTCATTAAGTTCATTGAAAGCTAGAAAGAAATACTCAAATCTGTAATCTCTTTTGTATAATTTGAACTATACATTTGCACTTCTTTACATTTTTGAAGTATCTTTGCTTTTCGACGCCGTTGATTTGGCGTATGAACGGAAATTGATTAGGATTCACCAATAGGCAAGAATCAGCCATCGGAAGAGTCTGATATCTTCGTCACTATCTATCACTTACGGTGACCTGACGAAGCCATAAGAACAGCAACAGCAACAATAAACATAGCCAACATCCCGCCTAGAAGAATGTACGTTCTTCTAGACGATCTTCTGTACTCTCCGAACAGAAGTACACCCCAAAACGTGCTCACTAGCGGAAGCGCCTGCAATCAAACAAGCAAAGCGACTTTTTTCAAAATTGAAAGTAACAAAAGTTTCATTTTCAGGTACTAAAAAATGAATTTTTTCTGACCTGGACAGCATCAGCTGCAGCATATCCGGCAGCTTGGCCTCCCATGAACTGGAGCCCGTTTCCGAATCCACAAAGGAGGCCAGCCAGAAGGGCCCAACCTCTTCCGTCCCAGTCCGATAAGTAGGCCCTTATTGATGACTTGGGCAGGCCCAAAACGGGCCGGTACAAGAAGGTGATATTGAGAATGATGGCAATGACAAAACAGGAGACTGAGAAGTAGAAGAAAGCAGTGTATACACTCAAGTGGGGTACACCGTCTTTTAGCGTGTGCCATTGATCATTAGTCGCAAGGTTGAAAGCTGGAGAAAAGAGAGAGAAGCAAATCCCTGCAAAGAATGTTATTGCCAAACCTATGAATGTGCCCTTCCCCAATACCTACATCAAGAGAGAGAAAGAGAAAGAGAGAGAGAGAGAGAGAGATAGACCTACAGATATTAGACTTCAAGAATGTATAGAACAAGAACAGATGATCCTATAAAAAAAATCTTGATCAAACAACCTTAATTGCGCGTTTGTTTTCGAGTTGTATGAGAAAATGTGCTGTCCCGAACTTTGCTTTATCCGTGGTAGCATTTCCGGTCTCAGGATCTATTTTATCGGTGTATGTTTCCTTAGAAGCATAAGCATCTGGTATCCTGTGATTTAGTTCCAAATGCAGATCAGTACAAAAGCAACAAAACTAGGTCCTGATTACAGAACATTAATGATAATTATATTCCACATTTTATCGAAGAGGCGGCGGAAAATACATACGTTGCTCCGTCTTTGCCATTGGAGAAGCTACTAAGCTTGGCTTCGTTATCAGCAGCATTGGATGAATGGACAGCAGAGCCAAGACAAACAGCAATCAAAAAACATCCAACACCGGGAAAAAGGATCTCGGCTTTGTTGATTTTATCGTCCAAGAAATAATTCAGAGTTGTCCCTGGATTAGAAAACAGCCCAGTGTGTGTATAAACTTCAATGGCACTCCATTAAGGATCACATAACACACACACACACGCACAAAGAACATTGAAACAAAAAATTATTACAGATTTATAGTACCTATGACAACAGTTATGCTAGATGTAATAACCTCAGTCACTGACAAACCAACAAAAGCCCAAGCATATTGTGTAGATAGATTTCCAAGGCTAAGAACAATCCCACCCACCATTGCAAACATCACACTTGGCCAGTTATCCTGCATTAATTCAAAACCCAAAAAAAAAAAAAAAAACTGAAACTTTTCAGTTCCTTGATTCAGGTAATTGTCCAAATGGATATCCCAATGCTGATTCTTGAACTAAAAGCCTTATTTTTTATCCACTGAGTTCACGATTTCCAAATGGGATACACTTAAATAAGACGCTATTACAGGTGCTATTCTGTGTGACGAAAGTTACTTTTATTATAAAAATAATATTTTTGATGTATAAGTGGCACTTTGAGTATTAAACTTTATATAACATTAACAGTTTTCAAAAAAGTACGTTAACATTTTTTCCGTCAAAGCCACTTTGTCTTATACAGAAGACAGTCTTACACAAGTGTTTCTCCTTGCAAATTCATCCACTAACTTTTGACTTGGTACCTTTTCTCCGGAAATTGCTGATGTATCCCAAATGCAACGGCTAAGCCACACTGCAGTTTCCGCGAAAAGGACCAAATCCCCACAAAGTTGATAATGTACTAACAATGCAATTCGTGAACTCAGTGAACATGAATTCAAAACTTTCACTACGTATGTGATGGGATAAAAAAAAAACTAGCTTTTGAATCAACATTCAACAAATATTTATCAAAGCTCAATGCACTAAAGAATCAATACTGATCATTAGACCTGAGATAGCTGGTCCAAGAAATTCGGCCTCTGAATCGTGCTGCTTCCAATCTCACCAAATGTGAAGGCAATGAGAACAGCAGCTAAGAGATTAGTGAGCGTGTAATCGAGATACGTGTGCTGAGGAAGACGGCCGCGCCTCTCGAGGAGAGTTAGCAGCGCAGGCCATGTTCCCAGCAAGGTTAATGCTAAGAGCATGCAGGCTATTGCGCCGCCTTTGCTCTCCACCAAGTACATTTTCAATTTTCTCAAGAGAATTCTCTCTGAGGAAATTGGTAGAACAGTTGGAAGGCTTAAATAGTCCTGTTTACAAACATACAAGAAATTTATCAGATTATCACATGATTAGTGTAATATGATTGTTGCACAAACAAATGTTTCAGATTGAATTATGAGGAAGTTAATTAAGTAGACATGATTAAACACACACACACACAGAGAAAATTCCCAGATAGTTTTGTGAGTTGTGATCATTGCAACAGCAAAGTCAAGCTTTACACACACACCCACAAACACACACACACACACACACAGAGTAATCCCAGATCATTTTGTCAGTTAAGATTATTGCAAGTCAAGCTACATAAACATATAAATCATCCAAATTTGCAGAGAAACATCAACAAACGTGACTACAGATGAATCTAACAGATTAAAACTCAAGAACTCGTGCATAATGATTACCATGATGAACAAGAATCTTGTCATCAGAAGAACTCCTCAACTTCATGAGATTTTTTCAAATAAAACCTCCAAACAAAACAATAAATTAATCATGCCATGAAAAGCAAGAAATTGATAGAACACCCACCACTAGAAAACAAATGAATCAAAATCTCTTTGAAAAAGATCCCCAAAACACAGTCCCCACTTCAAACTAACAATCAACAGAAACTCTGAAGGAGATTCAAAGAGGAATCTCTAAGAAATATGATTTGATAAAGATGAGAAGGTTGCAGAGTTTAACTATACAGTATATAATGCAGAAACTGGCAGAATAATGAGAGAATCAATATTAAAGTATTGTGTTTAGAAAGGCGTGGTGATCTGGGAATCTCATTGGAAGATTCAATAAAATGAAGATAATATGCTGGTCTTCAAGTCAACTGTTACGTTACCAATTGTTAATGTCAGCTGTTGAATCTACTGCCTAAATAAAATATTATTTATATTATAATATTCATGGATATGATTGGCTCCAGCCTATGTAGTGTGGAATCTTTGTAAAAGTCACCCACAGACCCCCAAGTTTTTATTGCTGGGCTATGATCCCATTCAGCTGTACCAGTCGGACACCTTACAATGTTCGACTGATATAGTCGAATGTAATTGTATTTATTTGGACAAAATAACGCACACTTTTGTTGGATGTATGTAAAGAAAGTGAGTGTGTTAATAGCCCGCCTTCTCATAAATGATATCCATACGTTTATGATTTTTTAGTTTGGCGATGTGATACATAAATTGTTATATTTTAAAAAATAAGGTTAAAGATGAATTTCACAATAATATCTTTTTTCTTCAATTAGCAAACGTCTTTCTTATTGCTGCGTGAATATATATGAATAGTTCCACACCAGACGGTGGGAAATCTTAATTACTCCTTCCGTCTCAGTTAATTTTTCATAGTTGATCGGATAAGGATGTAAGAAAAAATAAATTTTGTTTTTTCTTGATTTTTGGAGATTTTGAAGGTGAAAATTGTGAGATAAATTTTTTTTTTAAGAATGTGAAAAGTTAAGTGAACGATTCGAAATGAGAAATAGGAAAAGTTAGCCGGAACGGATGGGATAATTAGTAAGAAAGGAGTTTCAACCAAGAACAATAAAATTCAAATTGTTGACTTATTAGGTGTCGTTACTTATTTTGATTGATTGATCATGACATACGGAAATTGCGAATAACCGTGATGCACATGGTATGGAGTATGGACATTCCAATAAATAAATCAATAAATAGATAATTTGTTGTATGAGATACTTCAATAATTATTGCCATATTAATGGTGTTCTTGAATGGAAAATTTTGGAGAAAGTTTGAATTTTGGAAAATGTCCCAATTTAAGATTTGAATTTCGGGAATTTTTAAGTTGGGACCTAAATTTTAAATTTTTTCTTAAGTAGGGCTTAGAGTTTTAAAATTTATTCTCAATTCAAGGCCATGTCTTGAAAAATAAGAAACATTATCTGGTGTACAGAAGATTTAGTACGAAGTGAAAATCATTTGTAGCTCAGTTGATAGATTATTTTGTAATCTAGATCAGTGGTCCGGAATCGATTCCCACATACCCCATCCTGATTAGGAATGTACTCCACAAAAAAAAAAAAAAAAAAAAAAATTAGTACGAAGTAAGATTTTCAGTGCGGAGTATATTAAAATTTTCTATATATCTTACAAAAGAAGAAAGAAAAAGATTTAATATGGAGTAGAAAGATTTTAAGTGCTGAGTGGATTCATAGTACAAAACCTTATGTACATCGAATATTGTATGTTATTTCAAAGCGTTAGCCCTTTGAGAATAAATTTCAAAAAACCTATGCTCTAACCGAGAAAAACTTAAAAGTTCAATTCTTAAATTGATAGCCTTTAAAATACGAATCTCTAATTAAGATATTTTTCAAAATTTAGGCCAGTGTAATTTCGACTCTTAAATAGAGTTAAAAGCATAGGGTAACGTGGATCAAAGGAGGTTATCTCAATTCTGTTCAAAAATAATTTAGGGAGAATAATTTTCTCTAACTTGCAAAGGTCAAGTCAGATCAATCTTGCTGTTCCATTCATATTAATTATAGATTTTTTCAGTTTAGTAGTGTGGGAAAATTTAGAGAAATCAACATGTAACTTGTCTCAAATTAATTCCAATTTAATCATTTTACATTTTTAATTGTTCGAGTTTAATATTTTTAAGCTAGAATTTGAAATTTTGTTCGGATAATTGCACATCCATCGCATATTACTATCTCAAACTAAGGTCTTTTCATTTTTCCGGCATCGCACATGTCGTCGACGTGTCACCCTGATAAACATAACATAAAAGATATACCAAAATTAAACATGAAGACCATAAATTCATTGGAAAAACAAAATACACATGTTGGCACGGTAGTGTGCTGTATAAGAACAATTGTCGAATGAGAATTTCAAATTTCGACTAAAGGGTACCAAATTCAAAAAAAAAAAATACAAAATATAAAATACTTTCTCCGTCCCAGTTAATTTTTCCTACTTTCCATTTCGGTCCGTTCCAGCTAACTTTTCACACCCTTAAAAATGAAATTTCTCTTACAATCTCTTACAATCTCCACCCTTAGAATCTCCACACTCAATCTCCACCTTTAAAAAAGTCAAAGAAAAAGCAAAATCTGTTTTTTCTTAACCTCCGTGCTCGGTCAACTGTGAAAAGTTAGCTGGGACGGAAAGAGTATTTACTTAAAAAAAAAAAAGCGTATTGATGTGTTTGTTTATAGTTTCCTTCAGTAAATTTAGGAGATCAAATCCCAATAAAACACATTCATTAACTTTCTCAGTTAAATTTGGCTTAGCACTACCCAGCCTTAAGGGTGAGCTACTTTAAGTTCAACAAGGGTGAAAGCAACTTCCATGAGGAAATGTAGTTAATGATGATGATGATATAGATAAGTGAACAGGTTGAGTCAATTTATGCATGCCCAATTGCAGAAACAAAATTGTTTTTCGACATCCTAATATCTAAACCGCTGTAATCAGTACACGTGTTCTCTACCAAACTATAACGGCCAATTAATTGTAGAGCTGTCTGTTTCTGACTTCCTTTTAACATTCCTAACAAATATCCCACCAAGTTGCAGTATTATCCAATGTGAAACAAAAAACATGGTCCTACTGGCTACAGCAATTCTCCTATCAGTCCAATAATATTAGGCGTCATTGACTAGTGCCTAACCATTAGGGTATGGTTGTTTATAATTTTCCCGTCAGTCAGAATGGAGGACGTGACTATTTAATTCAAATAATACGTTTCATCACTTTTTAATGATGAGTTGACAATATCTTATCAATTTTACTGCATTCTATCCAAAACAAACATTAGATCTAGAATTCATGCAATCAAGAATTTCCCCAGATTTTCCACGCGCACTTAATCTATAAACAAACATACACAAATGCAGATCAGAGAAAAAAAAATATATGTTTACAACAAACCTAATTCAACCAAAGCAGACTATATACAGGCATACCGCAGCAAAAAGCCCTAAAAGAAACGACACCAAGCACAAAATCAATTCTAAATCACGCTTGAAAGTCTTTGTATGATCTGTATTCCACAAGTGTAGCAGTCGCCCTATGCTATACACATCATCCCTCTGAAAATCATTTTCGGAGATTTAAGTAGGTAGTCACCAAAAAGCTAAACTGCCAACATATGCAGTCCAAAGAACCATCCAAATGAAACAGGCAAATGTGTCTCCATACTATCACAGTATACTGGATTCTATGGACCAAAGCAAACAAAAAACAAAACTTTTTCCCCCATACCTGCATATAATAGGTTTTACAGTTCCTGCTCCAAGTTAAAGGAGGATTTAAGCTTCAAATTTCTGTCCTTGCTATGTCTTGCAAATAGTTTCCGAGTAGCCTTTGATCAAGAACCATGTTTGGTATCTGTACAACAAATTTATCACCCACAAGAAGCAAAAACACAGTGGAAGAGAGGGGTAACAAGTTGCTCGCATACCTTGTTGCCATAATATATCTTGGAGTTGTTGCCAATAGCTTCAATAAACTTGAGTTCCAAGAACTGGGGAGTAAGTTTCAACTTGTTTGCTTCCGCTTCTTTCATCGTGCTACAAAGCCCACCACAAAACAATATTTTCAAGATTTCATGCATTTTTTGGAAATAACAAAGTAGAATCAAGACTGCCCAGGAATGCTGTCTGAGGGTCATAGGAGAAGGAAACATAGAATAACGGCTGTCATTTATCCTCAGTAAGAAAACTTTAACAGTTAATTTCGCTCATTCTTGTGATTATCCGATACTTCATTGTTCATTCTTGTGATTACTTATATAAAAAAAATAAGTTATGTCCAGAATGTTCCATCCTACGGTATATTCAGAGAATTGGTAGAAAAGAAGTAACAACTTTACCGGTAATAGTCAGCATCAGCCAAACTCTTTTCACGAGCTAAGTACATTGAATTAGAAATTTCCTCTTGCTTCCTCGCACTGTCTTTTTCCATCAACTTCTGTTCCATCTGTATCTTACTAACATGAGCATATTTTTCAGCTTCACTTATAGCAATTTTTTTCTGAGTTTCTGCTTCCTTCTCAGAAACTCTCTGTTTCTCTATTGCGATCAATACCTGTTGGTAAAATTGCAACTCAGCTTTGTGTATATCAAAGTATCAGAACATAAAAAAATAAAGGATACCTCATGCATGACTTAGCTTACAAACTCTAACTACTTCAAGCAAATGAAGCAGCAGTTAAGCTAGTTGGTGAACCATCTCCTCCCAAACTTTATGACTATAAATTTCAATTGGACTCTTTAACAGTTTACAGGGTCTTCTCCCCCAACCCCCAAAAAAAAAGCGCACACGCATGGATGCCTTAAGGCCTAGTATTAGAATCTAAAGGTATACCTTGGTGCGCTCTTCTTCCATCTGTTCAAAATTCCGCCTTATACTCTCAGGGATTTTAGGCTTCGTTACACGCACACTAATAATTTCAATTCCTGGAGCATAGCGTGTGCAGTCAGCCTGAAGAGCCTCTTTCATTTTTTCATCAATCTGTAAATTTTGAAGGAAATTCTTGATTAATTCCTCCTCCTGACAAGAAGGAAGACAAAAAAGTAAATGATATTAATTGAAATTCGAAGTGTTACCTGATCAAACATATCAATATACACTTGCTGAAGGGAATGTCCACTGCAGAACTGATTAATCTCATGATGGATCTTGTCATATATCCACGTGTTGTCATATTGGACACCATAATCACGTAATGTGTCATATACATAATCCTTGTGAAGACGATTAACAACCTGAAGGCATGATGATGAATATTTAAAGCTAACAACACAAGTTTAATCCATAGGAACTTGGCAGGTCAAGAAATATTACTTCTATCTTCTCAAAATTAATCATAACACCACCTTTTGTTCCACAAGGGATGTCCCTCACCTGTGCATTACAGTGACAATCATGTTCTTAGTCAAAATCTGGCGAATTAGAGTATTTTACGTGAGATAGCATCGCATGTGTGCATGTGGTGTCTCTGTGTGTGTGTGTTGGGGGGGGGGGCTTGATTGTTACCAAATCTGTCTGTAAAGTCACTTGAATGGGCTCAAAGTGTGTTATCAGGGGCAATTTCAAATGAAACCCTACATTGCACAAAAGTTGGGGGAGCCGGAGAGATGAGAATTATTGGATCAATTGCTTGTTATGATGGCAAGGCACCGTAAATGCATAGCTACATGGTGAGAAATGTCATACCTGGATGTGTTACCATATTCAGAAGGGCACCTCCTCTCCAATAAACACCAACATGACCTTCCGGGACTTGATGCAAAATGGACAAACTCTGCTTTAAAGTTGATGATGATGGAATGATAATCTGCACATGATTCGGTATAATGTCATAAGTCCTTCCCCCATACTTAAAAATAGTAGCACCGTAGTAAGCAATAATCATGTTGCATTAATTTGTCTCAATCACAATGTTTTTCTCCATCCACAGGAAAAAAGACAAAGATGCTATCAAGAATGTGACAGATTAGCAGAACAACATACCAGTTAAATGTTAAATCCGGCAACTGGTATCTTTTTTGGAAATTTTCACCTACCTATTTTAACGAGTATTTAAATTTTAAAGTATATAAAATGAAGCATACAAGATCAGAAGATAACTTTATTATAAAATATCTATACTCAATCTTTACATTATACAGATCTTAGAGATGGGAAATGGGGATGTTGACAGATGATTTATGCCAGTATATAATTGAACAATTCAATCAGGCAATTCAACGAACCAAAAGACAGAATCATTTTAGAATCCAAGTAACCACAAATTTAAGGGTTCTCAACTCAGCTGATGATTTGTTTTCTTCTTTATTGGGTTGGGGTTCCAAAACAAAATTACATGTAACTTTTGTCCAATAATTTTCACTATCACCTTAATACAAAGGGTGTATTTACTTAAGGTTGGGGAGTGTTGGGTTAAACCTGGCTGAGGGAGTTAATGAGTGTGCTTTATCGGGATTTGGGCCCCTAAATCTACTGAGCCAAGCCTTAAGTAAACACACCCAAAGAGTTCCGCCCCCTTGACTCTAAATTTCCGTCCCAATACTCTTTAATTAAAACTATTTTGCCCCGGAACAGAATCCTAGATCCGTCCACATTGTCCCAGCTAGTGAGTTCTAACAGCAAGTTAATTATTAATTTATTATCATCTGTACATGAACTTTTACTCTTGTGACAGGAAAAAAACAGTCATACTTCCCTAAAAGCAAGCAATCACAGAAAATAGCCATGGAATAGCTGAAATTATCGCAACTTGAATATCCCGAAGAGAACACGTCACGCCTAATTTGACAAATAAAACCACAATCGGTAATCAAGGTAAACAATTTAGCTTCACAACTATCTATACTTTGGAGAGAAGCAACCTAGATTCCTATGCGGCATAATCACAAACGCGAATAGTATTTTCGTTACCATTGCGGCAATAGCGAGGAACGCGAAGAGAACAGTGAACATGGCGGAGAAATCCCCGCCTCCGCCTCCGCCACCGCCACCACCAGCCGGTGCTCGTGGCGGTGGAGCGCCTGCTCTCTGCTGATGCTGTGCATCCATGTCTAGAAAGCGAAAGTAGGGAACCTTCCTGTGTTGAATGAGTGTGTAAGTAGCAGATGTAGCTTGAATATGAAATTACAAGGAAAGTGGGGGAGTTTTGCTTTATTTTTTGTTTTTAAAGGACTTTTCACTTAATTGGGTGCTATTTTCAACTTTATAATAATATTGAATTATGGAGTAGTGAACTATTACTCACTTCGTCTCGACTTATTTTGCACATGAAGGTCGCACGAGGTATTAAGAAAAGTTGTATTTTGGTTGTTTGTTGACTTTTCAAATGTGGATCGAGGGTGGGGATTAACAGTGGAAATTTTAAGGGTGGAGATTATAATTTTACTTTTTCAGGCTCTGCAAGATAAGGTGGAACTGAGAGAGTACTATACTTTTCACTACTATGGAGTATTTACTTGTATTATCATCTTAATTGTATATAATAATATATACTGATTGTTAATTAGTTACTCCATTTGGTGTGTCAAATGACCTTCATATCGGGAACAAAGTGAATGAGATAGACACGTTATAGAGTCTCACCTCATGTCTTGATGAAGTGAATGAGACATATTATACCTAATAAGGTGTTGGCAATGGATGAAAGTCCATTTTCATCTAGTGTTGGTGCAGATCCCATGTTATTTTTCTTCTATGAAAGAGTACGAATCATTTGGAAAATTGCACCTATTCAGTGGGATGGTCTCTCGACTTCACTCATTTCTTTTCAACATTGATGGAAGGTAGTTTGTGAATCTCATTCTTCTAATGATAGGATTCAACTTATAGTTTTTAGAAACAGGTGGATGTTCGAAGCTACTTGAATTGCGGAAGCAGAAGTAGTGAAACATGCTACTGATGAATGGCTGGAGTCTTGTAGGATCTCACAGCCATCAAGAAATGAACCATGGTCAGATCCCTACTTTCTCTTTTACTCCATTTAATTGTCTTTGCTCAGTTCCGGTAGTGTATATTTATCTGCACAAGCGCCTACTTCTTTACAAATTCTAAAGTCAGCTTTAGGGGCCTTGTTCAAGATCAAGACAGGAATGTAAAATCCGCATAGGCAATATCTAGGGACTTTTCACAAAATCCAATGGAGTTGTATCTACACGCTGTCCGATTTGCACAATTGTCTGCCTACAGGAATAATTGGAAATCAATCTACATTGTTATTGATGTTGAGGATATTGCGCAAAAGATCTCAAACCGAAGGTCCCTTGACCCTCAATCCTTCTTAATAGCCGAAGACATCAACTTACTGTGTTTGTTTTTCGATTTCTATAATTTCGGCTTTTCTACTTGTGGGAAGATTAAGTCTTGTTTTTTATTTGGCATCTTTTGCCACTGTTAATCCATCCTCTCAAGAATGGAGTACACAGTTTCCACGCTAGTTAAATCCAGTTAACCATAGGAAACATCAATCTCCATTTCTAATTAAATATAGAGCTTCATTTTTTATTATAGTTTCAACCATCAACCATACAAGAATCACCTATCGCGCGATTCACAATTTAAAATATATATTTATTTTAAAAGAAAAGAATAAGATCAAATAACTGAGGAAGAGTATTTAACTTTTTTTTTTTTTTTTGTTTAAGTAAATTAAAGAAATTTATAAATTTAGGAAAAGATCAATATATAATACAATAACCTATATATTTATCATATATAAACGAAGATTTTCTTACACAGAATAATGTTTTTACTATATAATGATGATCCATAATTTTCCTTATTTAGCACAAATATTATACATTCTTTAATTAGTGACTAAGTATAAAGCATGTTTTATTTAATAAACCGGCGAACTAAAATTGAAAATCATGATTTCCACTAATAGTAATGTTTGTTTGGGCGGGAAAATTTTTTAGTTTCTGTTTTCGACGAATTTTGTTATTATATTAAGTATAGATTAATAATTTAGCATATTCCCATCCAACACTACTATATATCCAATCACTTACTGTTCATTAATGGCGCGTTTGCGATTGTTTTTTTAAAAAAATTATATCAGTTACTCTTCATTAAAATTAGAATTTTTATAAAAATCATTTATGTAAAAAGTAGGTAGTGTTTGCTATAGAATTACTTATGTCTTTTGAAAAATATCATATTATTTACAGAATTGTCATGGGGTGGAGAAAAACATTAAATTTATGCTTTTAGTTTTTATATTGAAAATACTTATTTTAAAGCAGAAGTTGATTTTACAAACAGTACAATTAATTTTTTTAAGTTATAAGCCAAAAATCACTTAGAAAAATTAACACAAACACCCCTTAAGATTACTACTACTTACGAGTCTTCCACATCAAACTTACGAGTCTTCCGTAACAAGATTCGTAATTGAATTCCCGCCATAAACGAGAGAAAATTCCAAAAACGATCCAAATCCCACTTCCCACGCTTCCCCCCTCTCGATAAAAGTGACAGATACTGCTTTGCGAAACTTCCTGTATTCCATTTTTGAAAATGAAGAGAGAGAGGGATCTAGAGAGAGACAGTGAAGAGGCCTCCATGGTCACCGAAGAACACACCATACCCTTTCTGGAGAGCCAACCCGTGTCCCAGCGCAGGAAGATACGTTCACATTACCGTGAAATCGAAAGCCGCATAAATGGTAGTTGTATTTGAAGTTTGCACCTGCTCCTTCTGTGTGTGTGTGTGTGTGTATATTGTTTTAGTTTTAAAGCTTAAATTTATATTTTATTACTTTGTTTGCAGCGGAAAAGGATGAAATTGCAAATGGATCTTCGTGCAAGTTTATAGATATTATAAACGAAGTAGAGAACATCCATAAAACAGGTATTGTTACTCTTCTCTGTACTCACTGTGTGTTAGTGCGTGCTTTTGGGGTGGAAATTCATTTTTTTACCTTCACATTGTAATATCATCTGTATCGTTCGTTTAGACGACAACTCATATGGAATCCTTTCGTTATCTGATATGGACTGCAACAGTTCTATCAGTTCCACGAGTAATGTTAATGTAGGTATCAACGGACTTTTTTTCGACTGACCTAATAGTAATTATTTCAGTGTTAATAATTTTGAAGTATATTTATAGCTGTTGATGAATCCAGCTGAACTGATTACTGTTAAAATTTGAAGCAACTGAGTTCGAAGTGAAGTCTATCATTTGGTGTTTGATAATGTTTGCGACCTTTTGTCGATATCAACAAACAACAAGTTTGTAAACATTTTGTGTTTGTGAGTGCGAATATGAAATATTATTCTCGTTTGGTGTGCATTTTAAAAATATGAGTTACATAAATGACTTAAATTTTCACTATAGTTTTTATTATTTCTTTTTGTTATATGAGAATGAGATGACTAACAAACAAAGACTGAACATTGAAGTCTAACTGCTCTCAAATAGGAGTACAATTTTTTTACCAAATGTTTTGTTCGTCAACAACCTTAAGTATATCTTGAGATGCTATTTATCTTTATGCAATATCCTTTTCACAATTTATTTGTGCAACCCATCTCTGTTGACATCCATTTCTGGAATATGGCACTGTCTCAAGTAAGCTGTTGAAAATTCATTTTCTTCAAGGTTTTAATTGAGAATCATACTAATAACTTGTTATTAATATGATACCTTCAATGTGCCTGTATTGTGTACACTTTCATTGTTTTTCTTTGGTATCATATCATTTACAAGTTTAATAACTTTCAGTGCACATCCCGAGGGAACAAGTGGCCGATGCAGAGGCATTGTTTGGATTGGCCAAGACTTTGGTAGCCTCCGTTAAAGCACAAACTAGTGGAGGTTTTACTGCAGCTGAGTTTGTTTCCTGCTTGATTAGAGAATATGGTCAGCGTAAAATTAAGAAGGAGCTTTCGGAGAAGTCGCATGCTATTTCGTGGGAAGCACTTGGCTCTTGTGTTTCGTCTGTTTTCATGAATGGATTAGGGTGCATGACAATGTAAGTGTTTTCATTATTTTTGTACATCGGACCAAACTTGTTGAAGGTGCAAGGCGCACGGAAGTGCGCTGAGAAGTCAGAACACAGCACATGCGATATAGCAAAGGAAGTACTGATTCTGACTGAATGCAACAGTAGTCATGTTACCATTGATAATGAATTAATGTGCACCAATAGTCTTGCTGAAACATGATAATGGAGTATATTTACTCATACACTTAAGCTATTGCAAGAATAAAACTATGAGATTAAGCGGTGAAATTTGAAATTCTATCTTTGTTAGAGTAGACGCATTATTAATTGATTTGCTCCAATAGTCATGCTCAAACATGATATGGAGTTTATACAATACTACGATTATTTTGAGCCATTGCCAGAATAAAGCTATGATACTAAGCAGTGAATTCGAAAATCTACTTTGATAGGAATCATATTATATAATTGCATATATGGATGAATATATCAATATTGTTATTTCTTGGCTTGCTGGACTTGTAGGATTGGACCTATGAAAAATGAGATTAAGCAACGGAAGTTAGCAGTTCGTAGGATGCGATCAAATACACTAAGGAAAGCTCGGCCATTAGAGGTATGATTTATGAAATGACCTGGGTGCATTACTGTAACAATTGTTTTGAAATGCCCTTTGTGTCAATGTTTAGTTGCTGTTAACATGAGCGCTTTTATTGTTTTAATAATTTGTCTTCCTGCATCCTATTGATATGTTAAGCAATAGAATTTTGATCGTTTTCAGGTGTATACTACTGAATAACTCGAGTTTTGTGCTTTTTAACAGATTGAGAAAGCTGTGGAGGTAGTTACGGACACTGACCGGAATATACATGCTATGTTTGAGATACTAAAGAAGAAGAAGAAAGTTAAAGTTGAAAACCTGATATTGAACAGAAGCTCATTCTCTCAGACGGTTGAGAACTTGTTTGCGCTGTCTTTCTTGGTAAAAGATGGGAGAGTTCAGATAGCCGTAGATGAGAGTGGCTCTCAATTTGCTGGTATAGCTTAGCTCTTGCTGCATGCTCTTACATACATAGAAAAATATACAAAATTGACAATCTTGGTCTTTAATGTTGGTGTTTCCTATTGCAGTACCAAGAAACGGTCCAAGTGCAGAAGAAATTAAGAGTGGAGCAGTTCAATCCCACCAATTCATCTTCAGATTCGACTTTGATGATTGGAAGGTTTGTCAATGCAAATAAATCACACGGATTTCGTGTATTTAGGTGTTGTGTTGATAATACAAACAACCAAAGCTGGTTTTTCTCAAAAAACCTGTGTGATTTAACTATTTGTTGATCATATATACGCTGTACACCAATGTTTTTCGGTTCTGGAAACTAGTGACCATTTTACACATTCTTAAATTGCAGCTTATGAAGAGCTGTGTGCCGGAAGGCGAGGAGGTAATGGCAACAAGGACAACAGCAAAAGCAGTATCAGAATCAGACTGTAGCCCAGCAAAAGCACTTCCGAGTGATTCCCAGTTAATATACACTGCCATACCGGTTAAGAAGTTGTCGAGGAACTACATGGCCATACCATGGGGAATTCCGACGAGGGGCTAATTCTATGTTACCCGCGCTTGACTATACACTATGGTAAGTGTATCTTAGATTAGTATTTATGAGTAGTATGGAAATATACCCAATGACTTAAACTGACTGATTCTGGCTCCCTTTTTGTGCATTCTTCCATTACTAGAAGCCTTTCATTTTGTGGAAACTTTTGCTCATGTATAGCTGCTTCAATTCCGAGGCGATCTAGGCTAATTCTATGCTACACAGTTAGGCTAATACCCGATTAGGTAGCATAAATTTTTTTGATCATTAGTCTGTATTATAAATTAACTTATGGTCTACTCTTTAAATTATTAGTACAACGATCAGAAAGGTTCAAGTGTTCCTTTCTTTTTTGCAAATCTTGTCATATATCTGACAGCATTTCCACATTTTGCAGAATTTCTTATATATTTTCTTAGCTTTCTTACAGTCCTAGGTTTTCATTCAAGAGCTATTTAAAAAAAATTATCATCATTTTTATTGTTGTCCATATCCACGCTAATATAACAATAAGATACTGTCTTTGTCCTGTTCTAACTTATCTAAATTTTTTTTTCGATTTGTTTCAATTTAACTTGTCAGTCCTTAGATGACAAACCTTTCTCACAATCGTCACCCTCAAAATTTTTACCTTCAATTTTCATTTTTAAAAAGTTCAAAAATTCAACAAAGTTATTTTTTTCTTAATCTTCATGTCCGATCGAAGTAGGCAAGTTAGATCGGGGCGGAGGAAGTAATTTATAAATGACAAATCCTGCCAACTACATCTGGAAGTAAACATTGAATAAGAGCATTAGTTTTGGAAAAATGCAATTGTTTATATTTGCCTTTTTTAGTTAATTCTGAGTACTAAAGTGTGGTTTGGATTATATGTACGGTTATAGTATGGCAAATAAATATCTACCGACATATGTTTTACAACGCAATATTATGTAATATTTAATACAAGTCAATGGAAAACTATATTCTTCCTCTTGCATGCCTTGTCAACAAAATAACAAAATACTTTGAATATTCATAAAATAATGGGTGTATTTACTTTTGACTTCTCAATTCATCGAGGATTGGATCAGCTGAGTTGTGTTTACTTTGGGGTTGCTGACAATATATTTACACACATTACATCATTTTTTAATCATCTTTTACATTAAAAACAAACTTCAAATCAATTTTCAACCAACAAAATCAAACATTTATTTATTTAACCCAACTTTTTCTTTCCATTTTATTTATTTTAGTTTACAGTACTTCAATCTCCTTCGATCATAAGTGAACATAGCTAGTGATTTACTCATAATTATCTCTCGTCTTTCTTTCAGCTATATTAAAAGCTCGTAATATAGTATAACATCTAAAATGAGACCTGAGAGTAAAATTTTACATCTTGTTCATTGTCGGATTGGGTTTGTGCTCGAGATTGAGTTAATTCGGATTATATATCAACAATTATTTGAATAATAATTATTATATTTTAGAACAAAGTATCAATTTTGAATTGACTCAAATCAGAATTAGATTATTCATGTTTGTATTGGGTTGATTTCGAGTTTTTCCCAATAATTTTAATTCAGTTGGATTGATGTTATATTTAGTTGGGATTGTCACCCCTAATTTATGATGTTATATTTAGTTGGGATTTTCACCCCTAATTTATAGCTATGTTCTAATAGTTCTCATGTACCTCCGATCATATTTTGTCTAGGCGTTAGACGGTCTTTAGCCGTCCCACCAAACTCCACTTACGCCCGCCTAAACCCTAATTTACTGCCCGACTAGCGTATAGTACAACATTAGCTTATAGTATAATGATTTCTAAAGCACACATGAAATTAATTTTCAATTTTGAAACTGTAGAATAGAGTAATTGCACATGACATTAAATATGAATGCACCCCACCCCCACCTTCCCTCTCTCACCAGCACAACAATTTCACATTAAGACAGAAAATGACCATGACAAAGGAATCAAACTTTTTGTGGTTGAGACACACACCCACTATATCTTAGCATCATTACCTATAAGACACTGGAAAAAAAAGCAACACACAAGATTAATAGTAATAATGTAACCCTTGAAATAAGCATAGCCACTAAACATAGGTACTTATAAAATCTCATCAAATTTAAAAAAAAAAAAAAGACAACAAATAGTAGCCTCCCTCCCTATCTAGATGTACATAGCAAAAATCTAAATAAAGAGATTAGATTCTTCTACCCCATAATCAGCCATACATCTCCACTCACACAGAATCAAATTCCCATCTTTTTCCCCACAGAAGAGGAAAAAAGCCCTAATAAAGTGGAGATCTTTTCTTGTAGAGAATCATTCTTTGTGGCAATGATTTCCATCTTGCTCAACACTAGATCATTGGGCAAACGAAAGCGGAGATTACGATCGTTGAGACGAACGCGATGGTTCTGCTTAGGTTCACACCAGGGCTGTTGCTGCTGTCGGTGTTGCCAAATCCACTTCCAGTTGGGCCGAGGCCGCTGAAACCGGGGGTTGTGGGAGAGCCTGGGATACCTGTTCCGCTGCCTGGAAAAGCTCCGGGGCTTGTGGGGGTTCCGCCCATTGGAGTTCCTGGTGTGTTCGGAGTGCCTCCGGACATTGGAGTTCCTGGTGTCATTGGAGTTCCTCCGGATGCTGGAGTTCCTGGTGTGGCTGGAGTTCCTGGTGTGGCTGGAGTAGTGCTGCTGCCGCCGCCGCCGCCGCCACCGCCGCTGATGCCAAAAGATACAAGAAAATCAAGACACTGAATTTGATAAGAGTGTAAACATGCTAGTCGAGCGGCAGAATAAGGTCCATGGCCTAATTAGGACTTAGCAGGACTAAACGGGAGGAATTGGGAAAAGAGAACTTTTAGAGCACATAGACGAGAACTTTTAGAACAGAGACGAAAAAAAGGGGCATATGACAGCAAAATGCAAGCCTAACTTCGCCAAGAAATGTTTGCGAAAAGCATAACATGGATTAGAGATTGTCCAAAAATGAAATTCCTATTTAAACATCAACATCATAATTCACAACAGCTCACATGGCTAAAGCACTTATGTTTTCGGCCTCACTGGAACTAAAGAATATATTATTCAAGAACTTCTACAGTGCCATTTGGATCTACCAAACTTTCCTAATGTCAACATTTTCAACTTCAACCAGTCATTTTTCCCACAAAAGATAAAATAAACACTTATTCGTCGCATCGACAACGATAACAATAAAGAAACCACTAATTATTTTATAAAAAAACAAAAAGGCATTCATCGTACACGTAACGTAGAGCTCTAATTTAAGACGCAACAAAAAAAATTACCTAGGACCTGAAGGATAAACACATCCAGAACTTCCTTGACCTGTAAACAATGGTGAAAAGTAAAAAACATTGGTTAATACCAGAAACATAGTTATCAAAATCAGGATCATTAAGTACACGTGGTGAAGTATCCACCATTGATTTGACACACATCCATGTGTATGAGTGTGCGACTGTGTGTAAATCAAAGGTAGATGCTATACACGATGCGGTGCTCGGATTCGGAAGGATTCTTACTAGGGGGATTTGAAACAACAGCAGCAGTTCCTGAAAACTCACAGCTGCCAGCAATATTACCCTTCCTCTGGTAATAGCTATTCACAGCATAATTGCAGTGATCTTTAACAGTATTAGGGTTATAACAGGGCCCATTTTGCAAAATCGGTGAACAATCAGCTCCGTTAGCACATGCCCAATCTATGTTCTTCTGAAGAACAGTGTCGCTTAATCCACTATTGCAAACACAGTAATTTGCATCTGCAAATTTAAAAACAGATCAGGAAAAATAACAGCAAAAAATAGTAATTGCGAAGCAAAAAAAGGGAAAAGACCAAAAGTTTCTACTAAAAGAGAAGAATGGAAGCAGAACTTTTAATCACTTTTTTTATAGCAAAAATTAATTAGGTTTTTGTTTTGCTTTTCTGTTTCCAATTCGGAACATGGTAGTTAGTGCTAGCTAACTAATAGGAAGAACACTGATTAAGGAAAAAAAGAAAAAAGCACATTAAATGCTGGAGAAAATTTACCTGAAAAACCAGCAAAGGCGAAGAAGAAGGCTAAAATTAGTACAAAAACAGCCATGATTGTTCCGAGATCCTCAGTGTAGAGATAATTGGAGCTTTTTCTGTACTCAAACTGGTTGGTGAAAGTGAAATGGAAATTCTGCAAGCGTGATTTAGATAGAGAGAGATGCAGGAAACCTTGAGAGAGAAAAAGGTAGAGAAAGAGTAGAGGGATGGGAATGGAGATTTCTAGACAAGGAGGTGAGTGTGACGGTGCAGAGGTGTATATATACATACACCTATGGTGTCTGCATTTGGACAGAATTATCATTATTAGCATCATTATATTATTTTTATTCTTTTTATAATCGAAATTTCATGCTTGCGCTGAACTAATTTTTAGAAGCCGGCAAGAGTTAGCTTGAAGTATTTCATGTACGTTCTGAAGATAGAGTGACAGACTTTACGTATATCTTCTATTTTTTATCTAGTACAAGATGCGTCACACTATCTTTGAAATATATCGTGAAGTATTCTAGAAAATTCAAAACTGTCTCGATTACTTAGAAACTATCTTATATAAACTGCAGAAATCGAGATATACCTTTCGTGGATCTCAGGTTCCAACACCATTACACACAAGGGGCATTCCAAGTGATTTCTTTTAAACTTCGAAATTCCTACCGAGTCTTTTCTTATATTGGTGCTTTGCAACATGTTGCTATGTACGTAGATTGTACAACTATTTGAGATGAGTCTTACACGATTATAACTCATGATCTCAAAAGACATTTAAGTGGTTTCAAACCAAACAAGATTCTCTATTCAAAATATTATTCTGTCTCCTATTTCAACTCAATTAGTATACGTCATATACTTATTTGTAATATCATAATTATATCATTTTATACACGTAATTCGTATTGATATAGTTAAAATAAAAATAAAATATACTACCCTCGTCCCACTCTAACTTTCCTACTTTCCTTTTCGGTTTGTCCAAACTTAAATTTTCAGCCCATAAATGACAGATTTCTCTCACAATCTCCATCCTCAAAATCTTTACTCTCAATCTTCACCTTTGTAAAAATCACTGTTTTTTCTTAATCTTCGTGCCCAATCAAAATAGAAAAATTAAGTCGAAACGAAGAGATTAATTTATAGTATAGGATCCAGTTCAGTGCTACACTATCAAGAATTTTGTAGTTCGATGATACTGGTGCTACAAGATCAAGAGGTCCGGTAGTTTTAGGGGAAAAAATAAAAAAGAAAAACATGGTCAGAATTATTCTTATTATTTTATTATTATTATATTGAGGTTAGAGAGTGTGGGTCTCGGGGGAATTAAACATTAGCAATGCTCAAAGCTTTTGTCATCTCATCTGACTCTAGTTGTACTGCTTTCATGAGTTACTGACACGTGTATGTATGCGTTTTTGGGATTTCACTCCAAACGGTCCTTAACTGTGTGGGTGGTCAAAGTTAACCGGTCTTGGTTAATGCCTCTGGTTAACGGTTATATGTATGGGTGTATACTGTTTTCTTTTTCACACAGTTACGGTTAACAATTACTCGTAATAAATAGACAAAGTCTCATGTGCATCAGTTATACGGTGTAATCTGATGCAATTTGGGTTGAGAATCATCGTTCATGTTTTAAAATATTATATGTTTTGAGTAAAGATATTACAATACTTTTAAACATGAATCGTGATATATTTCATCGTTATGATACATTTATTTATCACATGTATATAATACCTTCTGAGTCATGATCTAAATTATATCGATCTAAAATTCGTATAACTGATGCACAAGAGACCTCCCATAATAAATAACGTATGACTTATAAAAACTCAAATATTAATAATCTTTACCGTAATAAATATACCACTTATATTAGTAGTACTTTTAACCAAAGTTCTATGCTACCTCCGTTTTTCCATAAATTGAAAACTAACGTAAATAATACTTCCTCTGTCTCGAATGAATTTATATATTTTCTATTTTCATTCGTCTTAGGTAAATTTGCATACCCTTAAAAATGAAAGTCATCAAACAAACTTCATCCTCAAAATCTACACCAACAATCTTCACCCTTCATCAACCTTTGAAAAGTCAACAAAGTTCCAAAAAGCATTTTTTTTTCTGAATATGTGTGGCGAACCTCCAGTGCAAGTTCATTTAAAACGGAGGAAGTAATATAATTCTCGGTCGAGACGGAATTAAATTGGTGAAAATCGATTTCTAGTTATTGCCTTAGATACAAGATGCTCTATCAAGAGCTACAACCGATTCCCAGTATTTTTTATAATTTTAGAATTTTTTTGTAACTATATCATAGTTGAGTGTGTTTTTTGTGTGACGGTCTCCCGTGTAACGGAATATACTTTTACAGAAAAAATGATATTTTTACAAATAAAAGTGATACTTTTACTAAAAAAGTTATATTTTTTTTCGATCACAGTCTTATACAAATTTTTGTTATCATAGTCTTAATCATTTTCGTAACTATACTATACTTTTGGTATTACTATGATATTTATTTGCCACGATACATAACTGCCACCACTTCATAAAATTTTAGCCATGGTACTATGATAGGTACGTTTTAAAAGTAATGTGTTAACTTAGTTGCTTGTAATTATCGAATACTAATAATGATAATTATAAAAAAAATAAGATTGTTGAGTAAGGGGGAATGAGAGAGTAACATGTACATGTGGCAATTCGATTTAACTCGGTGGAGCCTAGTTTATCGGATCAACATCCGATTGGGCTGACTCAAAATTTTATTGGACCAATATTATTGAGCTTATTCTCTTAGATATACTAAAATTTTTGGATCAGTTCATGACGAGATTTTTGTGTCTACTAGGTTAAGTTTATTGGATCTGATAATACTCAGATATAAGTTTTATAGTCCAATTATTTAAAATATCGGACAAATTGAGGTAGTTCAAATCAAGCTGATTGAATCGAGAGTCTTTTACTTATAAACATTGTTTAAATAATGAGATTCTTGTCTTAGATAAAAAAAAATATATATATATATCATACCTCATAAGTGATATCCAAATATTAAATTAATATGTAAGTTTAAATTAGAATAATATTAACTTTTAATTTTGTATCTACACATCTAATCTAACGATGTGTAGCCCATTCAAATACTCCCTCTATCCCATCCAAATTTGCACACTTTTCTTTTCGGTTCCACATCAATTTACACACTCTTAAAAATAAAATTTATCTTACAATCTCCACCCTCAATCTCTATCTTAAAAAAAGTCAACCAAATACATTTCTTTCTTAATATACCTGTCCGATCCTACGTGAAAATCTGAATGAAACGGAGGGAGTATTATCTACGGTGGAAAATCCCATAATGACCATAGTCACTAGTTTTACAATTTTATTTATTGATTTTTATCCTTTTACTTTTATGTTTCTGGAGTGTTGTTTGGGCCCACTAAATTTACAGTTATCCTTCCACCTTTTCTGGTGTAGTGTCGCTATATTGTAACACTTTGTTCGGCCCCCTTTGGTATCCGCATCTAATTCCTACTCTACAACTCATATAAAGGACCACTTTTCACTAAAATATCATTCACATATGCTCTCTCCGTCCCGTTCAGTTTTGCACGTAGAAACCAACGCGTATATTAAAAAAAAAATATTTTTTACTTTTTAATTGACTTTTTCAAATGTGGAGATTTTAAGGGTGAAGATTGTAAAAGAAATTTCCTTTTTATGGGTGTGCAAAACTGAATGGGACGTATCGAATTGAAAAGTGTGCAAAACTGAGCGGATGAAGAAATTCTTTTTTTTTTTTAAATTAAATTCTAGTCTATTTCTTGATAGTTTCTATTTAACGAAAAATTACGAGTCCGCCATTCCAAAAAAAATACAAATGGTATTAATAATCGAGCTGAATCGAGTATTTATAAATTTGAGTTAAGTGTAAGATCGGTTCACTCGACGTGATTATTTTACTAGATATTGTGAAATTTGTTATTCAACAATTAAAAAAGCTTGATAAATATAATTGAATATTCTTTATATATTAAATAAAATTATTTGGGATAAGTGACATTTTCTCAATTTTTTTAAAATTATAGAAATTTGATACGAAATTAATTTTAAATTATTAACATATTGATCTCTAATTGTTTGTTGAGAAAATCGTCTATATCGAAATTTCTCCCATTTTAAATTATTAACATATTAATCTCTAATTATTTGTTGAAAAAGTAGCCTATATCGAAATTTCTCCCCTTTTTAGCTCACATTTAATTTTATGTTGAAAAATAGCCCATATCGAATCTTCTCTCATTTTCTAGTTCTTTTCCATTTCTTAATTATATGACTGCAACTCTTAGATTTTCATTATAATATACTTAAAAATGATAAAAATATTATTTTTGTTATACTAGTATATTTCTTAGATATTATTTATAATATAATTCATTTAAAAAAATTATTATTATTATTACTCTAAGACTATAACTATTAGACAGCTTTATATTATACTTAAAAATAATAAAACTTCTTAGCAGTAAAAAAGTGTGTCATTCAAAACATTTTTCAAATTAAAAAGTTTAATATACCCGCAAAAATTTTCAGGGTATCAACCCGATTCATTTACAACATTTTGAGAGATGTGGGATCTTCCAAGCTTGATTGACTGCTAAAGTTTTAAGTTTGATTGAATCGGTGAAATTATGTTATAACTTTCATTTCTTAGGTTATGCAAGATAAGGTGAGATGATCGTTTAAAGAAAATATACAAAGTAAGATGGGACGGAGAGGAGAGTACTATTACCAGTATTTTCAATTACTCTCCAAATAAAAATTAATCTGAACAGAGAAAAAAAAAGGTTCAAAGAAATTCAAAAAGTTGGACTGTGAGAGGATATTTCTAGCCTTTTCATTGAATATTGTAAAGCTACAAAAGGCAAAAAGAACAGGTGGCATTCATGAGTTGATTGACACACATGTATGAGTCAATATGAGAATTAGTACGAGATTGTGGGTCCGTTTGCTTAAGATTGTTGGGTCAAATTTAACTGAGGGAGTTAATAAGTGTGCTTTATTGAAATTCGATCTTCTAAATTTACTGAGCTCAATCTTAAACAAACGGACCCAATTTTCCATTTTCTTTTTCTCCTATTGAAAAATGTTTTTAAGGTTGTAGAAGCTGGAAATCGGTAATCCAACGTTTTATAATCGTCTAACATTTATGTTGTTTAGGCGTTGATTAGGTGATTGATTAGTTTTAATTATTTTTATATTTTGGTATTTTATTACTTATATCCTACCTTCAATATTTTTAAAATATTGTACCATTTAATTTATTATTAAATACATGACTATGTATAACCTTTAAATTGAGAAAAATAACAAAAAAAGTGTATGAAACCTTCAAAAAAGATAAATGAAAAATTATCTGGCTGTCTAGGCCGACTAATTACTTCACTAACCTGTCTAAATCTAAAAACGTTTAAAACTGGGCATCGCTTAGTGACTAGTTGCTTAATCAGCGCCTAGACCGAATTCAACATCCATGCTAGTAAGGTTTGCATCTCACTGATCGTCAATTCCGATCTCCCGCAAATCATCTCCAATCCCTCATGAACTTTCTCATGTAAACTATGGATTATGCAAGTCCCATGCAAATGGCGGGATGTACATCTCATAGGTCCCAAATTTCTAGCACTGTCTAGTGATTGTTCTATGCCTTCAGCCACTGATTCTCACCGATATTCAAACCTCTACACAACTATTTAAGAAGAGAGGATATGAAACTCTTGAATACCTCCTCTTTTCCACTATGACAAGTGCTTATTAGCGTTAAATTTATTTGTTTTATTTTTTGTATAACCCTATCATTAGTATTAAACAGTATTTGAAATTTCTTAAATCTCATCAATTTAACTTTATATATACAAGATAGATATTCTTTTCTACTAAATTTTATTTATTACCTCCGTCCCGCTTTAACTTTCCTATTCTTTTTTTTCCCAACTTAACTTTTCAGTCCATAAATAAAAAATTTCTCTCGTAATCTCCACCTTTAAAAAAGTCAAAGATTTCATAAAATCTATTTTTTCTTAATCTCTGTATTCGTTCAAAGTTGGAAAGTTAAGTCGGGACGGAGGGAGTATTTATTTATTTGGTATATGGATAAAGTTACAATCAAGATACACTTATATATTCGGACAACTATAGAATGAGTTAACTAATTATGTTTTTCGTGTTGGCGGTGAGAAGTTTGTGATTGGATATGTGAAGCTTAAGCCTCAATTTTATTGATTAATTAATTAAGTAATGGATAAAATGATTAAGACCGAATAAATCGACATACCAACTTTGATGCGCTAATTTGCCACGCCAATTATAACGCGCTTTCATACGTATATTCATTCACAATATTAACTACCCCTCCGTCCCGATTAACTTGTCACAGTTGATCGGGCACGGATATTAAAAAAAATAGAATTTGTAGGATCTTTGATTTTTTTAAAGGTGAAGATTGAATGAGGATATTTTGAGGGTGGAGATTGTTGTCTTTAATTGTCATTTATGGGTGTGACAAGTTAAGTGGGACGGACCGAAATGAAAAGTATGACAAGTTAACTAGGAGTCTGGGACGGAGGGAGACTTAAATTTGCCTACTTTCCTTTTTGATTTGTCCCACTTAACTTTGCACTCATTTAAAAAGGAAATTTCTCTTACAATTTTCACCCTCAAAATCTTTACCCTCAATTTCCACATTTGAAAAAATCAAATATTCCCCAAAATCTGTTTTTTTCTTAACATTCGTGTCCGGTCAACCGTGCAAAATTAGCTGGGACAGAGGGAGTACTACCTCCGTCTCACTCTAATTTGCCTATTTTCCTTTTCGATTTGGCTCAGCTTAATTTACCAATTCATAAATAGCAAATTTCTCTTACAATCTCCACCCTCAATTTTTATTTCTAAAAAAATAAAAAAATTCAAAAAATTTATTTTTCCTTAATTTTCGTGTCCGATCAAAATATACAAATTAGATCGGAGGAAGTAGTATCATATACGTCTATTTGTTTTGAAATAATTAAATTATTTACTCCCCCGAATTATAGCTTAACTATGACGTACTTACGACAATGAAACGCTCAAATGTATTAAAAGTTAAAACACGAATGAGTTGACCTTAGACTAGAGTTGGAATTTAGCTAGCCCACTTAAAGTGTACCGACGTCTAATCCGTTTCGTATTAATCATCGTTTTAGTTACTTTTTTCATTTTTTAATTAATTAATATTTTAAATATTTTTTAGGAATTCAATTAATTTTTTTTGTGGATTTAATTTTAGAATACCTCTACTTTTCAACTTATCATAAATATTTTATTTGATCAAATCTTTATCTCCTAATATGAGCTGATGATATATCTATCAAAATATTTCATCATTATTTCTTTTATTTTTTTCTAAACCGACGATTGATATGGAACAGAAGGATATACTTTTAGGGCTAGTTCACTTTGGATTGTAGATAATAGCGTGTATAAGATTATGGTGTATTAGAATGAGATATAGTAAGAATATGTATTACCCTTTTCAATGTCTACTAGGGATAGTTATGTTTATTATTTATACAGAATTATTCATATCCTATTTTATTCGGTGTCTATTTTGGATGATTATGTTGAATTTAATGTCTACTAGGGGTAAAATAATACAGTTCTTGAATTCGGATAAATAATCAACCTCGTGAGATGGGATCTCTAATGGAGCAATTTTGTCTCGAATATTGTGTTATCCCGAATATTTGGAACTATTTTGCTTTTATGTTCCAAAACCAAGTAAATGCTGGAGTATTATGAATAATTTGTCCTTATTCAAACTTATCTTATTAAGTAAACGGGTCCTTAGTAGATAATTCACAGACAAAACATCTCGTAAAATGTTTATATTCGAGTTCGATCAACGTTCATTCAAGTTTGTTTGTTTTTATTTGTTTACTAAACGAACAAAACTTAAATATTGAAAGGTTCATTCTTTAATAACCCATGAATGTATTCGTTGAAATTGTACAACTACAACAGTAAATAATTTTATGTTATTATATAACTCATATATTTAACTTCTTGCTGAAAAAATAAAATTTAAACATAGACTAGAATAGTATCTGATATTCGCTTTGACGAGCAAAAAATGTTATAAATTTAGCATCCCTGAGTGTCTGCTAATGCTTCGCAAATATTTCTACGAAGTTAACATACTCAATTTGCTTCAAAAAATAAATACTACTCGAACAATTTAAAATTCAGCTCGGGTGAGGTTGTCAACAACCTTATAAAATAACAAGCCGAACCATTTTCTTTTGTCCAATGGGCCCACTGATCTATTTACGTGGGGCTTAGTTAGGCCCAATTCATGTTTTTACTGGGTTTTAGTTGGGCTTAGTGTAAATATGATTATCTTCGATTATCTCTAAATTTGAACTTACGATCCATCTTGTTGGACATTCAAATTGGGGATGACAACCACTCACTGGACTCAACGGTCCGATTCAACCCAACATGAATTCTTGGAGAAAACTCTATAATGAGCTGATTAACTCGAAACGATTCGAAATTAATAATTTATCTTATAATAATAATTAGTTGTTTTAAATAATTTTTAATATATGATCTGCATGTCCTGAATCCAATAATAATGTAAATTGTCACCCCCTATTCCAAATCCAAAAATATAAAGAACATTAGAAAATTGATGATGGATCAGAAGCTTTGTGTAGCTTGAGCAAAGTAAGTCGAGATAACTCGCGAGTCACTCGGAATCGATTCGTAAAAGATCAAAATCAATTCAAGAGAAACAAGTCGAGCTCGAGCTACTCGAGTAAATGTTGAGTTCAAGTTCGAACGCATTGATACTCGGCTCAGCAGCTCGCAAGCATAATCGAGTTTGTGTTAAATTACTAATTTACTCTTAAGAATTGATATAATTGTAGATATATCCTAACTCTATAATGTCCCATTAGCAACCCTATATAGTATAATTAATGTATCAATTAAAATGTATTTTTTACATTTTATTTTTGTATAAATCGAGTCAAGCTCGAGTTTGAAAAAATATAAACTCGATGAAGCTTGAATCTCAAATCTTTTAACCGAGCTCGAGTCTGTCAGTATTGACTCGACTCAGTTTTCACCCCAGCCAGCTTGAGCCGGAGGACAATAATATTTGGGCCAGAACCAAAAGTAAACATGCTGTGAGTTATGATTATTAGCAGCGACTTGGGCCCTTATAATATAATATTGGACATATATACTTGCATTCCAGCCCATTTTATCACAGGACATGTCCTTTTTTAGAATACAATAATACCCTTTTGTTCTCAATATAAAAGATCATAATTGAGATTTCAGGCTCCGACTTTTTTGTAACTGTTCCATATAATCGTGAGATAATGTAAACTGCGAACATGTCCCCGTCTACCTGGCAAAATCGATTCGATTCGATGAATTGATTTAGTTGGTCCAATATTTTAAATTGATTGAGCCATATAAATCTTGATTCGAAGTACTATTTCGCTTGATAGACACGATTAGATGGACCAAAAACTCGACGATCTGCAGGCCAACCTGATAATTTTAGTATATTATAAAGGGATATGCTAGATTAGGGCGATAAATTTTAAACTCGATTAAATTTTGATCCAAAACAAACCTAAAATATGGCATTTAGCCCATGGGCCGGGCCACTTAAATTGTCACTTCTGACAAGGTGCAATCATCAAGTATTTGCTTTATATTTTCGACCATATGTAGAACTGGTAAAAGGTTCAATGGATTGACCCGATC
This sequence comes from Ajuga chamaepitys, assembly GCA_958295605.1. Classification (NCBI taxonomy): domain Eukaryota; kingdom Viridiplantae; phylum Streptophyta; class Magnoliopsida; order Lamiales; family Lamiaceae; genus Ajuga; species Ajuga chamaepitys. Next base: position 3,180,319 of record OY282508.1, read on the forward strand.
TGTCTAATATTTGAGATGACTTGGGTCATAGAAATTTTGATTCAAAATATCATTGGATCCTATGAATTCTACTTGATAGGCCAAAACTTTGACGGACCACAAGTCTACCCGTAAATAATTGCTCCATATCTTCGGCCACATGTTCCTATTATGCTATCGTGTTGATTGTTTAATTATTTATGACTTGCATATGGCCTATAACATGTTATCGTGTTGATTGTTTAATTATTTATGACTCAACATGACGCCATGTTGATTGTAGAGTTGTCACAACGGGCTAACAGGACGGGACAGACTACTAAAACCTCGATCCAACCAACACACCACAGGCCACAGGTTGAGGCAGGTCAACCCACCCTCTCCATCACTCTCTTATATATATAGAAAGATCGGCTATGATTAATGTATTGTAGCTATTTATTGATTAATTTAACAGTTACATCACTCATAAACTTATTCATCATTTGGCAATAGTATGAATTGAAAGAGTTCCCAATTCTTTTCCATTTTTCAACATCCATCAAACATAAATACATATTATACAACTTTACAAGATGACATAGAGTTATCAGTTAATTGACGAAATGAGCCACAAAAATAACAAACTACTAAACTCGACCTATCCCGTAAAAAATGTGGGTAGGGTAGGACAGGTCAACCCACGGGTTAAAACCATTTTGACAGCTTAGTTGATTGTTTAGTTATTTGAGACGTGGATCATTTGAAATCCCTAAAACACCCCTGTTACTTCCGGATAATTTCAAATTACCATCATTCGAATCAGCAGTGTGGCCCGGTCTGCAAAACCATTTCATTTGGTAAGTCGTCAACTATAGAACCCTCACTAAAGCCCTAGCCAAAAAAAAAAAAAGAAAAGGAAAAAAAAAATTGTTCAGTGTTCGCCTTACATCCATGGAAGAAATGACGAAATAGAGTAGATAATCATCAGCATCGATCAATTTCCGCAGAAACAAATGGTGCCAATGCGATTTCTAGCTAAATCAGGGCCGTCGACCAGGCCTCTGAGTTCCAAATTCATTTCCACCTCCATTCACCTCCGCCAAGAGCCGCAGCTGGTGGAGCCTCCGCCGCCGCCACCGTCGCAGACTCCTCTGCCGCCGAATCCTGCATTCGGGAGCCCGCTATACAAAGATAACTGGAGGAGCGCTTCCTTCAATGATTCTCCCGCTGCTGGTGCGTCGAATTTACCTGCGAGGTTCGGGTTTCTCCACCTTAACCCCGTTGCGCAATTACAGTCGTTATCGCAGACGCTTGATGCGAATGGCTTGATGGATCAGTTTGCGGAATGGACGACGTCAAAGCGATGGGAGGATATGAAGCAGCTTTTCGAGTTTTGGATCAAGTCTTTGGATGGCAATGGAACGCCAAACAAGCCTGATGTGAATCTTTATAATCAATATTTGCGGGCGAATTTGATGATGGGGGCATCTGCAGGGGAGCTGCTTGATCTCATTGTGAAAATGGATGATTATGGCGTGGTGCCTAATACGGCGTCGTTTAACCTTGTCCTCAAGGCTATGCTGCAGGCCGGTGAATCTGTGGCAGCTGAAAGTTTGATCGAAAGGTTGGTTTTGTCATAGACTTTTGAACTCCAGTGATGTTTTACTGTTAGGATGTTGGCTAAGTTGAATCTTGGAAAAATAAAATGAAATTCTGTTTAACCTGAATTTATTTCAAGAAGCATTGGCTATATGGTAGTTCTTTCATTTAATTTTGGAATTATGTATGGAAGATGCTTATTTGAGAATGTGTTTCGATGTCATTCTGTTGCTATTAGTGCTCCCAAGGAAACAAAATGTGGTATATTAATATCTTGATGGACCAGCAGCTTACGCAACGAAATGATTGTAGAACCCAATGGGAAACTCAAATGAATGAAGCGGGACGTGACAGACACCCTTATATATAAGGGGTTATTTGATGTCTTGTCCGTTCCTGTTCTACTTCTCCATTGACTTGTCTCACTGCTTCTTCAAAAGCATGAATCTTTTTGTACCTTTTTATCTAAAGAATGTTATGGATTGAGTGTTAATCCTGCTATCGTTATATTATTTCATAAGTTGCATGTATTTAATTTATGGATTTTTTTTTTTCCAGTGATGATGACAATTAGTGCCCTGCACAATTTTCTATTTGATGGATGAATCTTTACTTTATTTATTTCAGGATGCTCCTCACTGGAGAAGAATTCAAGGACTCTTTGCCTGATGACGAGTCATATGATTATGTTATCAAAGTGCTTCTTTCTAGAAATCAGATCGATCGTGCCGTGAAGTACATAGATCTGACATTGAAATCTGGATATATGTTGTCAATTAACGCCTTTTTGGGCTGTGTTAAAAGTTGTGTTGAGAACAGGAGGCTAGATTACTTGGTATCAATTATAGAGAAATGCAAGGTACGTATATTTGCATGCCTATTTGACTAGCAATTATATTCACCTGTATTAATGACTCTCTGATGTTATGCATGTTCTCAGAAAATGGATCAGAACAAGTCTTTAAGCCCCCCTTGGCCCGCATGCAATTATATTGCAGATATTGCAATGCAATCAGATAATAGCAATTTGACTTATTATGCTCTTGAATTCATGGCCAATTGGATTCGTCGAGGAGAAATTGCAAAGCCTCCTGTTCATCTTTCTGCAGAGGAAGGGTTAATTGTATCTGCCCTTGGAACTGCGGGTAGAACGTACAACCCTAGACTCCTGGATGGTTCATGGGCTATCCTCAAGCGTTCTTTACGGCAAAAGAAGGTTCCCAATCCCGAATCATACATAGGGAAGATATTTGCCCATGCTAACTCTGGGAACCTGCAAAAGGCATTTAGTACTCTGCATGAATTCGAGATAGCTCATGGAGATTCTACTGTAGAAGATGGAGAAGGCCTTTTCTCTCCATTTTATTCTTTAAACCCTCTGGTGCTTGCATGTTCCAAGAAAGGTTTCAAGACTTTGGATATGGTAAGTTCTTCTGTCTAGATGTCTTTGGTGCTAAGGTTATATTAGTAGCATCCCTTTTTCCTCTATTTTATTCTATGAATATATATTTGTTTCTTGGGTGCATTACCTTAAGCTTGATCATTGATGTCATCATGAATGAACAGCCAATTCGCGACATGTTATATGGAACTATTTTCTTCAGAAAATATTAGATTTCTATCTTGATCCTAAGATCGCTTATCTTTTCCGATAATGAATGACAAAATACAAAAATATCCTTGTATTCAAACTTACGGCTATTAAAGAAATTCGCCTATTTAGCTCGGATAAGCATTTTAGCGATATGTTTTGTGAGGTTCAAAAGTATATAGGTCATATTTTTCAACAGTTATGCCTGCTCTGAGGTGATCAGAAGAGAATTCCATGAATGATTCAATTTGCTGGATCAATGTTTTTTCAGCATTCACCAAGATTAATTTATTTTTAGACTATTTTCCAAAAGGTGTTGCACTTAATTGTCACCGAAGAGGTGCTTCCTACAATATGGAAACAGTTTGTCCTAACACAATTTCTGATAAGAGATTAGCGAGTTGTTGTAATTTGGAACTAAAGCATGTTGCCCTTTTAACATTGCCTTCTACTTGTTTAATTATCATTGTAATGGTGTGTCTGTTAGCCAATTGCACTTACTCAGAATTGCCTTATTAGCGTAGTGCATTTGGAAGCATATATTGAGAATAAGACTAGAAGAATAAATAAACTAGTTTGATCAGGTCTCATGTTTCATTTATTACAATTCTATCTACCTATATTTAGTAGTTTCTGAAGTTGGGGATTAGAGTGTCATGTTTCAACCTTTATGTTAAATTGCTCTCGAGTTTCTTTGTCTGTTACCTATGTGGTTGCATTATGTTGTTTGCAGATGTGTATATGCACTTAGTCAATGACTGAATCTTGAACTGTTCGCCCAGGTTTATCTTCAGCTTGAGAATTTAAGTCGAGCTGATCCTCCATACAAGTCTATTGCTGCTCTAAATTGCATAGTCCTTGGCTGTGCAAACATCTGGGATCTTGATCGTGCTTACCAGACCTTTTCTTCTATCAGTGATACTTTTGGGTTGACCCCTAACATCCATTCATACAATGCCCTGATATCTGCCTTTGGGAAGCTTGGCAAGGTAACGAATCACCTCCTCCCCCAATTTATTTTGATATATTTCTCTGTGCAACACCTGTTGTCCCATTGAGTGTTTCACTTAAGACGCCTCATACAAATACTGTTTGTATTGAGGCAATATTTCCACCACACTTCTTGGCTATACTAAGTGCTATATGCTTTGAAGTGTTTCTTTCTCATATTGATTCCTCCTTAGACTAATCTGGTTGGTTTCGGATAGTTGAACAAGATATATGGGATTTCTCAGCAGGGGTGTACACATAAGTTAACATCCAGCATTGCGTTTGATCATTATATACGCCATAGCATACATGCACCATGTTAATAATGGTTGATTCTGTAAGCTTTCAAAGATCTGTATGTAGTTCTATAATTCTATCTTAAAATCATGTGCTAAAAACTTTCCATAAATAGACTATTAGAAGCTGTCTTTATGTTTGGGATGTTAGTCGAAGACATTATATGTTGTGCCATAAATGAATAGACTAGAATAAAGTTAATGAGTTTCACACATTTTCTACCCAGATGAAGAGGAATTAATTAGGATGCTCACATGCATTAGTCATTTGATTTTTCTTATTCTTTTTTATAATAGAAGGCCTTTTATGTGGCAGAGCGACGAAGCTGTCAAAGTATTTGATCACTTCAGTGGATTGGGTGTCTCCCCAAATATGACTACATATTCTTTACTTGTTGATGCTCATCTTACTACGCGAGATCCTAAAGCTGCTCTGGCTGTGATTGATGACATGGTAATATTCGTTCCCTGTAATTGATGTTATTCCAACTTCTTATTGTTGTTGCTCTCTCTCTCTCTCTCTCTCTCTATATATATATATATATATGTCAAATTGCGTGCTCATTTGGACTTGGAACACTTCAAGCAGATAAGTGCAGGGTGTGAACCATCTAGGGAAATGCTAAAAAAGGTCCGCAGGCGCTGTGTGAGAGAGATGGATTATGAGTCTGATGACAAGGTGGCATCTCTTGCCAGGCAGTTTAACATTCGAATGGGTACAGAGCTCCGCAGGGACCTACTGTTCGACCTTGAGTACACCACAGATTATGCATTAGAGTAAGTGTTTTTAGAATCATCAACTCACATCTGTATCATGGTGATAATGATGCCTTTGTAGTGAGTGAGTTTAAATGTCATTGTTCAGTTTGGTTTATTTCCCGAGATTGAGAACCCTCTGTTTCTTCTAATAAAATTAGAACGTCCCATGCCTAATAAATCGAGATTCTTATATGTTTGCCTTGCATATATAATGGCGGTGAACAACTGTAGGCAAAGCAGATAAATGTAGGCGCATACTTTATTTTCTTAGGTCAGTTTTAATCACAAGAAAACTGCAGCCTTGATTTATTATTTTGTAACAGCTTCCATAGTTCATGACTTGTTCCAACCTCGTATTTGAATGTTTGAATCGGTATCTCATGTTTGAAACTTTTTTCAATGCTCAAAGGTAAGATAACTGGACAGGCATACAACAGTAGCATATCCTAAGAATGGTAAGAAAGCAAGAATCTTGAAGAGGATCTCCAGTAATTAGATGTTTATCGTCGGAAGCTACAGCACAGCAAAATTCCAGTGGTTCTCGACTTGTAATTTGGAAGTCCTTTTATTGCAATTTGCTTGTAAACTCAGCTGATTAAAAAGATGGTTGCAGCCTCAAGATTTTTGATTTTGTGCTGCCTTCTGGAAATGACACAGAAATATTTATTAGCTTACCTTCTCAACAAGGCAATGTTTTGTTTGAAATTTACACTAGATTCAGAATAATTTTGATTTGATTCGAATGTTCAATTCGTTTATATATTATATATTTAAAAGGTGTTTTTGTATGATATGTGTATATGATGTTATATATCTAATATAAATTGAATATCCTGAAAAAATATTGTGTATATTTAAAATGAATTTATGTGCATAACATATAAATATTTTATATACAAGTTAATTTAATTGGAAAAATGTAAAGAAAATTAATGTTTTTATATTTTAAAAATGAAAAAGACTTTTCGAATTGAATATGTTTGAACATTTTCACGAATGAAATTTGAACACATTTAAGATTGTACTAATATTCGAGTTCATATATTTTAAAATTTGCGACTTCAAATTTAATTTCTTAGTATTCAGTTCGGGTTTCTAAGGGACGAAAACTGAATAGTTTCATAATAGTTTACCCGTTTCTGTTCCTCCATGTTGGCCTTAATGAGTGAATACATAGCAACACCTGCAATGGCTATTCCAGTACCAATCCCAGTTTGTGTTGAGATCCTATTGCCTGCACATTTTAGTAGTTATTCACAACATTATTTACATGCAGATATTGCTTCTTGTATTCAATAAATCTATTTTAATATGTATGTTTCAAATTTTGTTTCATATTGCATAGTGAAACGAAATATAGTCTAAATAGAAGAACGCAGCAAGCAGAACAGAAGAAATCATTACCAAAGACAATAATGGAGAAACCGATCACAAACACTCGCTTCAGAACGTTTCCAACAGCGTGCGTAAGAGGGGCGACTCTTTCCAACGTGTTTGTTGCCACCTGAAATCATCAGAAAAACCGTACAAAATATGTATTATACTTCCGTACATTCTACGGTTTTTGAAGGGGGCAGGGGGGGATGGTGAAGACACAAAACTTACCTGGTTGTACAAATGGTAGAACATTCCAATCCAGAAAAGATCAGACAAGAACTTGTACAGTCCAACTTTTGCGATTGCATCTTTGAAACCATACTGCATTAACTTAGGACCCTCAATCTGCAATGTAAGAATTAAAGAAATTGTTATAGGACAAAATATGTAATGAAAAGATGTCAAATGCAGTAATGAAAATGCTCGTCTGCCAACCGTGAACACAAGCTGATGTGCTAACCTGCTGATGTGTAATTAGCTTCGTTTTATGAAATATTGGCATATCAGCTTGTGGACATATTAACTTGTACGTACAGTTGGTATGGGAGCGCCGGAGCGGGAGAGTGTAATAATTGGTTGGAAGAACTTACAAGTATTGCTGGTGGGAGGCAGAACATGAGGGCAATAATGGAAATGTATGCATATATGTTTGTACTATCCATCCCTGTCTGCATCATGCATAGCATTTTTGTTGCAGGAGTTTCAGATATGAAATAACAGAAAAGCCCTCATCAGATACAGAGACAATGCTGTAAGAGATACATTTGTAAGTACTTTGTTATAGGTTTTTCACCATTGCTTTCTTTGAATAAATGCTTCTGTAAGTAAAGGAAACATTTGAGATCATTGCACTTATGAATCCGGTCCAATTGAACGAAAGCTCCGTCAACGATGCCATCGACACACCTGTACAAGTTCAGTGTTCAGAAGAGCAAGATAGTGAACGGGTTTTATTCTCAGTTTGTATCTGTTGTCGAGTATTTTTAGAATCAACGTGTTTAGACCCCACGTATCGCAACTTACCGAGTACAACGGGGGCTAACGAGAACCAAAGTGGGAGTGGAATCTGGTGACCTAAAACAAACTGGGAAGCAGCAGCACTGAAAAATGGCTCCAATGCTGTACAACACAACACAAATCAAGTAAAAGGAAGAATCAGTTATGCCTCATGGAAGTCCCAGTATTTAGTCAAACCGAACAGAAACCAACGGAAGAGATTTTAAGAAAAATCAACAGACATAGTAAGGTTTTTCCTACCTTTGATAGTGTGTGTGAAGGACACAGCAACGGCTGCAAATGAGACATTGGACATGACATGTCCAAGAGCGTGACAGAACGCTACCGGAGTAAGAAGCCCGAATAGTTCCTTATTCATTGGCTGTTTGATGAAATCTTGAATTAAACAACCAAGAAAACTGACTCTCATGAATATGATACTTAATCTTAAGGAAACTTACAGCGCGTTTTGGTAGGCCGACACCCCAGCTAATCAGACAGTATACTACTCCGACCAGAAGATGAATAGCCGAGACAAAACTATACGAGGTATGAAACAGAACTTACTAAAAATGTTTGGTTTAAGGTAGACGAAAAACACACTAAGAGTTCACTACTTACTATGGATATGGGAAATAGTTGTAGACCTTCTTGTTTAGTATATTGAATATAACATTCAGGAAATACCTGCATCACAAGTAGATTATATAAAAATGTAACTTTCCCATGAGAAACATATTCATTGATATACACCGTCTTACAGATCTTTTATCGGAAGACGGAAGTTACTTTTACTATAAAAAATGTTACTTTTTAGGTAAAAAACGTCATTTTGAGTGCTGGTCTTCATAAGAAAGCAACAGTTTTGAAAAAATAAGTTTTTTATGATAAAAGTATGTCAAAATAACACTTTTATGGTAAAAGTAACTACTGTCTTACAAACGACGACTTAAAATAAGTGTTGCTCTTAATATACTTTTACCATGTAAAGAAAAAGAATCCAGTAACAAGAGCAGGGAATCTCTCTGCAAAGCTCTTATTAGGCTTAGCAAACCTGCAAGAACAGATACAATATTTGATCATAAGACATAAAAAATAAACAAATTTGTAATAATCCAAATTGTTCGAACCCGGTTGTTAGTTCAATCTCATGACCATCCGCATCAGCAGCCGCAGCTTTTGGAACACGAAACTCAGACGAACCTCGAAGATTCGATGCTTCAGCTGTCAAAAATCTGCCTGAAAACAACACTGGTTTGGACAGTGTAATCTTCCTCAAGATCGGCGAATATTCCAGATCATCATTTCTACGTAGAATCGGTGAAGATGAACTTCTGATATGCTGTTTGTATAACGAAGAAACTCTCGACTGATGATTGAGTGGCAGATTACAGATTGAGGCCGAGATTGAGGCCATTTTTCGAACAACAAATTCGATACAAAAAAATTATGTCAAGAGTAAGAAAATGGCTCTTGTCAACTAATGATCATAATATGCAAAAAAAAGAAACAAAAACAAATAACAACGTTGGAACCTATATTCGATTCAGCCGTACTACGGAGTTATCAACGAAATATTGAACTGTTTATGACAGCAGAGAAAAGATGGAATTTTTTTCAAGAATCTGAGAAAAACTATGAACAACACTGTTTGATTGACTCATAATGGATTAATGTACTTTGATTTTTTTTTTTAATTTTTTAGTTTGATTTATGATTTGTTTATGAGTTGATGAAGTATCCACTTTTTGTTAGTAGGGTCAGTTGTTGTTCCTGATTGGTGTATTATAATTTGATGCTGTTATGAGTCATTTTCTTGATTCCAACTTTTATTTTAGGGGTGAGTGGAATTAGTCCTTCTTGGAAGTATTATTGGAAGTGGGTGTGATAGATGACAATTCTAACCCGCCCCGTCTTGTCCTACCCTGCAGAGGTGGCGATTCGGGCGGTCCGACTAGATTGACCAACGACGTATTTCGAATTGGGTTGAGCCGGTCCAAGATTTGGTCAGGTCTAAAATTAACCGGCCCGGCTCGAAGTCCGTCGGACGTTTGGCCCATCGGTCCAAATAGTACTTCGGGTCTATTATATGGTCCGGCCCATCTAAAATACCGAGCCTACTGGGCTGGCCCGTCGGACCGGACCGATTTTGCCACCTATACTGCTCTGCTTCTATTCGGGTCGTCCTGTTCAGATCTGCAATAGGTTGGATTGTAAATGAGTTGAGTCAAGCTTTTAGGTGTTCGTGTTTGATTTATTTATTTTAATTGAATTCAAGCTGAGCTGAGTTGGACCTTGTTTGAGAGTGTGAGATTTTGTTCATGAATGTATGTTCGTGAACTTTTGTGCTTGAATCAATAATTGTTTTGTTCACGAACATCAAATAAACACACATTTTTTCTAAATTTTCATACAAATAAATGAATTTAACCAAATGCTCATTACAATACAAAGTAATATAAAAATGTTGTATTATACTCCCTCTATTTCTTTTTAAGGATTAAATGAATTGACAAATATGTCCATCTATAAACTCATTTCTCTCTCTAATCTCTAAAATCATGTTCTTAATTTGTATCTTCCCTCAGTCTCTCTTGAATACAATAGTTGAAAATTAAGAGATATTTTAGGATTGAGATATGGATAAAATAGGATGAAATAGTGAAAAAGATCTAAAATAACAATTAATTAGAAAAAATATTTAACAAGATAAAATGACAATTAAAACGAAACGGAGGAGTATGTAGTATGAATATTGTTGTTGTTGTTATAATAATAATAATAATAATAATAATAATAATAATAATAATAATAATAATAATAATAATAATAATAATAATAATAATAATAATAATAATAATAATTGGGTTTTACAAAGCTGGTTCACGATTTAATAATGAACGAGTCAATCATGTTCAAGCTTTATTCGTTTAAAAACGAGCTCAATTTTCTTCGTTTATCCAAATGAATGAGCTCATTAACGAGATGTTTCACGAGCTCATTAATTTACATTAGTTCATAACAATAAGGTGGGATGGGTCTGGGTATAGTGAGCTTTAGACTGTCTAAAACGCTCCTGCATACGAGCTAAAAACTATTCAAAGATCCAATCAGATGATGCTTCTGGATGTGAGTGAAAAAGATCTAACGTCTCAAAGAATTAAAATATCTTCAATGCTCTTAGATACGAGTCAGAACTATCTACAATGCTCCTAGAGATGAGCCAAAACTATCTGCAATGCTCCTGGATACGAGCCAAAACTATCTAAAGTCCCTCAAATGCAACTCATTGACACAAGTTTAAAAGATCTTTCAAATCAAGTCAAATAAGACTCCTTGACATAAGTTTAAAAGGTTTACCAGTCAAAAACCAATTAAAAACTCCTTGATACGAGTATAAACTCAAACCTAAACCTAAACCCAAATGAAGAACTCCTTGATATGAGTATAAACTATCTACAAATTCAAATCCAAATCTAAATTCAAGTTGAAGACTCCTAGATATGAGTGGAAACTATCTAGCAAATTTAAATCGAAGAACTCCTTCTTATAAGTATAAACTATCTAGAAATCCAAGTGATGACTCCTTAAAATAAGTATAAACTATACGTATGTTTTGAAGAAACCCCAGAAATGATTTCGAGACTTATTTGTAGGCACATAAAATTTGTGCATAATTAAATAGCCCATTAGATATTGCCAAGTGTCCGAATTTTTATTTCTAGGCAATCAAAATAAAATATTGCAAATATGGAAGATAATTATCAATAATTTGGTAACAAAACCAAATATCAAATGCAGGAGTTCACCAAATCAAATTGTATCTTCTTATCCAAGGCAAGGTTTATCACCAAATTAAAATTGACCAATCAAATCACGTCATTCTATGGAAATAGATTACATCATACACCATTATAAATGGCTTTCCTAGTCATTCCAAGAGACACCACAACAAAAGTTGGAGAATTCAGTGTAAGCAGAATTCTCTCCCCCATTCAAGGTGTCCTGCATTCTTAGATCAAGGTGCTAAGCTTCTACAATCGGCGTTTATCCAGGACAACGGTCCGTCAAACAAAATCCAATTCAAGAAGTAAAGACACCAATACAATATACAAACAAGTCAATAAATTGAGAAGAAACCCAAGATGTGAATTCTAAACCATTTAAAATCGACGTCAAGACGTATACAAAGGCGAAGATCAAGATATCAAGTACTCCATCAAATTTCAAAGTCAACCAAAGAGAAAAATTAAAGGAAGAAATAAAAATTGTATCACACAAATTCTCAAATCCATCAATAATTCAAATTGAGCAAATTTGTATTGTTACAGATGTATTTATAAAAAATACCTATGAATATATAAAATATAGTGCAAAATTGCGGTTTCAAACCGAAGCTGACAGTTTCAATTCGAATCCTCCGTTACAATTTTGTAAAAGGTGAAACCAAAACTAAACCATACATATACGGTTTACGGTTCCGATTTGAAACTGGAATCGGGGAAATGCTCCGATTTCGGTTTTTGTCAAATCGTGTGAACATGTAAAAATATTACCGACTTTATAAACAATACAGAGGCCCATTTATAATCTCAGTTCAGGCCCACTCCAGATAATAAACCAGGCCTATAAATCCAGTATTGACTCCAGAAAATAAACCAGGCTTGCTAGTCCAGTATATTTCCGGCCCATTCGAAGAGCGGATCCTCTTTCAGAATTTCGGGAATTTGATCAAACACCAAATCCCTAATATGAAGAGAAAATCCAAATCAAAAGTAAAAAAAATTAATTATGCTTTATGAATTACTGGAATATTTAATCGCAGAAGCTGAGAATCGGTTCGGTTAAGCTGTGCAGAAAAAAATGGGGCAAATAACGAACGGTAAAGCTAAAAAGGAAGTGAAAGAAGACGTAAAAAAGGAGGAAATTGAAGATGAAGAACAAGAAGAAGAAGAACAGGAGCAAGACGGAGTTTCCGTGCACTCACCTTGCAAAATCAACTCTTCCGCACTCCGCAAGGTACAATTTGCGTTTTTGTAATTTGATGTTTTGGTCTGTATGTGTGATTGTTGTAAATTTTTAGGTGTTTGATTTTGTTGAATTTCAGGATAAATCTGAGGTGGATTTGGAACTGAGATTGCTTGAAGCCCTAGAAATCTATCCTCCTGCCAAATTACGAGGTTTTATTTTTGTTTTTTAAATTGATTATTTTTCCAATTTCATTTCTCCTTCATTTTCTTGGTTATTGGTGTAGAATCTCTGTGCGATGTTTACGTACATGCATGCTGTCCATTTCTAGCTAGAATTTTGCTCGTTAATTTGGTGATAATATTGAAAAAACATTCAGTAGGAGGAATTAATATAAAAGGGATATCAATCTGTGAAGTTTATTTGTTTATTTATTTTTTACGGTGTTTTTTAAATAAATAAATATTTCGAATACGGAAATGTGAATCTTGACCATCTGATCCTGCAAATTCTAGTTTCCGTGTTAAAGATACTTCTCGTCTTTTAGAACGGATATAGTTGCATAATATTCCCTAAAACTAGGGATGTTTATAGCTTAATTTGTTTCTTATATGCGGATTGGGCTTGCTGGTAATACTAGTTATTTGGTAGTTTGGTATTGAATTTTTCTTTTTGTTGATTGCAGGCGTACATCGTCACTTTGTTCTTTATGGTTTAACCGAATACATGCGCAGAAGGTTCACTTTGTTTTCCTTTTATACGTTCTTTAATTGCGTAACTTTATGTGATCGATCTGACCTATCCTCTTTCTCACTTTTGGGACTTTTGTTTCCTTAAATGTTGCAGTTTCAATCGTCCATTTACCTCTGATGACATTCTGAAGTTGCTTGGGCGGTTTTACAACTTGGAAATGGTGGTATGTTCTTCGTACTTGCGCGCTTATCACCTTGGTAGAAGTAGTTGATGGTAACTTAACTATAACAAAGTAAAATATGAAACTATGACATGCTTTAGAGCGAGTTGAGCACCGTTCAAAACATGAGTATATATAGCGTACGATTGGCTGGACAATGCAATGCAGAGATTGTTTCTGCAGGTAATCTACATTGTGACTATGCTATAGATTTAGGTGAAAAAATCACAATTACTACCCTTAAGGTCTTACTATTTAGAAGTAATTTAATTAAGCTATTATCTGTTAAAATTATATTCACCCTTCTTTAGGTATTCCAATCATCTTCTTAAGCTTTCTATTTTTCTTTTAAATACCTCCAGATTTGTAAGCTTTTTAATTTCATTTTATTATTATTATTATTATTATTATTATTATTATTATTATTATTATTATTATTATTATTATTATTATTATTTATAATTAGGTTAAATTATTTCAGGGGTATTTCATGGGACTTTAACCTTAGATAAACCATGTAAAGTTCGCTGCAATTTATATAATTACCTGTGCTCATGAACTAAAGAGTGACATTAGTCGTTATGCTTTGTCCTCAAAAGAAGTCTTGTATGAAGGTCGTTATGCTCATGAACTAAAGAGTGACATTAGTCGTTATGCTTTGTCCTGCAATCCATATGGTAAGGAGTGAATTTGTAAATATTAATCTATTTGTAGGTGGAGTTGAAATTTAGAGCTGTCTAGTTCATGGTACCATCTTTTCCATGACTTCTAACCCTTATTGTCTCTCCTTCGTGTTTCAGAAACCAGATGATGAAGATGCAGAGTTCCTGTCGCACGAGGAAGACTTCCGCTTGCCACAGAGTTATTTTGAGGACGAAACTTGAAACAGATAGGTCATCAAGCAAGAAACCTGACACAGTTATAATCTCTTGAGTACATAGTTTTTGCATATGGAAGTTTTACCGGTTTAATTTTGCTCCAACTCGTCTGATCCTTAACTAGATGTTGCTGCCAGTCTCTTTTGATGGTTTTAATACTTGGTTTAGAAGACCACAGATTTGAAAGGGAAGATGCGCTTGGGTTGCAGAAGTGGTTTATATATATAAGCCTCATATTTTTTTTTTGGTTATCAAATTTGATGAATTCAGTTACATGCTTTCTTCAAATGTGGTGAATTCAGCCCGGCTAACCCGGCATTTTAGTCAGGCTGGCTGTAATCATGGCCCAAAGTATCATTGGATCCACTAGGTCTGATCTGATTGGGCTGCTATCCAGTCCGACAAATAGTAGAGTATTTTAGGAGAAAGTGTCGAGCTGGGCTTATCATTTTGCAGTTTGACTGAATTTAGGCTCGACATATGTCATTCGCCAGGCTGGGCTTGGCGGTCCGAATTGTCACTTCTATCTACACACCTCTAATCTCCGGTATTAGTTTATAACGGGTTCTTTTCTGGATTCAACTCTAAGCAGACTGAACTGAATTTTTTTGAGCTATAGAACGTAAAATTAGAAAGATACACAATGTTCTAAAAGTTGCTAGACGAGCAACACACCGAGAGCTAGGTGGAGATAGGCCCAATTGGCAATTTTGGTTTCTACACAGCCTGCACTTGGTGAACTTTACTAAGCGCATTATCAGCTATTCTCTATGTACAAAATTAGATATTATTCAAAAGCATTTACACATTATTGAGTCATAGAAATGTTTACATCCTTATTTGAGTTTGATATATTACCTTCCTAAGAATTTGTTTTTCTTTTTAACAATTTCGTTTTCTCACTTCCACTACCTAATTTCATATGCATAATTTTGGATGATTAAGAGTAATTATTTCTTGAAACTCCTAAATGACACTTATTTTGCAGAAAAAAAATTTATGCTTAAATAACACTTATTTTTTAACGGAAGGAATGGAATGTGTGTCGCACACATACTTGTACATAAGGATACATCTTATAGACATGTTCACAATAAACATAATTGTATAACTTGCAGATGCGACGCAAAAGGACGCCTAGCGCCTTGTCGGGTTTTAGATGGGGATAAGCAAGACTCGAGACGTATTAGAATACAAACATTATACGTTGTCATCTTCTTCATTGAGGCCTTGCAACTTCTCACCCGCTATTTGAGTCATTTTTTTGTTTAGATATTGCTGCTACAACTCAGTGGGCAGTGATTTTAGTTGTCACGTATTGCAGACTTTTGCTAGGGAGATGCTCTTCAAACATAAGCAGTACGTCTCCTCAACACTTTTCTTGCATCGTGTCACATGTGGCATGCGACCATAGGCTTGTGTGCGAGATTTGATTCTATAATCTCGGGCTTGCTACGAACTCCTATGCGAGATTTGATGGCTTACTACGAAGAGTTCGCAGCAGAGACCCAGAAATGCATCCCCATTTTTATCAACACACCCAAAAAAAAGATGTTCAGTCATTATTGGTTGAATTTTATATCAACATGTTCACCGCTGGTAACTGAACACATTTTATCTCAAAAAGGTATGAAGTGTGGACAATTCATAGGGTGCGTTATAAAGCATCTGAAAATTGATATAATCCTTCATATAAGAATAATCACCGATGAATAAACTGATTGAAATTCCTGCCAAGAAGAAAACGTCTAAAATTCTAAACGTCAAACTAAGCGAACATCAACTTGTCTACGAAAAATGGAAATCAAGCCACGAGTTTTTGACCGAAGGGTTGGGGGAGAGAAATTTGATGTAAAGAATGCAGGCAAATCGACATAAAAACATCACATCTTCTAGATGATGTTCTGCTAATGGGGATTGAATTATCACTAACTGGCAAAAGTTTCCTGTGCTTGATTTCAGGACGCTTGAAATACGACACCCTTCAGAAGGCCATGTGTTCTTGGCATGAATAACTGGATGCTGGTGCTGCCGCGTCATCACTTCTGCAAACAAATGGGATTATAAGCGCAGGGATAATAGAAGAGGTGATCGATTATCAGCTGGAATAAACGCAAACAGAATAGAGCTAACATTTCACCTCAGGCTCTGCTGCCTTGGATTCCTCAGCTTTGGTGTTCTCCTCACCTAAACAAGGCAAAATGTAAAACACTTAACACAAATAAATTACAGCAAAAAACGAAATCGAAATGCTCCTACGCATATCTCTAACGCGTATTACGATGAATAAGATACTATTTACCATCTTCAGGCAAATCTGAGGTCCAGAGAGTGAGGTTGTCTCTCAAAAGCTGCATAATCAAAGTGCTGTCTTTGTAAGACTCTTCGCTTAAAGTATCCAAATCAGCAATCGCCTCATCGAATGCTTGCTTAGCCAAGTGGCAGGCCCTGCAAAATTTTAAGCAAGAAAACACTACTCTTGATTCAAAGATTTCTGGAAAGTCTGATGTATGAATGCTCATAAAATATACTAACAGAATTACCTTTCAGGAGAATTCATGATCTCATAGTAGAACACTGAGAAGTTCAAAGCAAGACCAAGACGAATAGGGTGGGTAGATGGGAGATCGGTACTAGCAGCGGCAGTAGCAGCCTACAAAGAACAATGAACATATAAGAAACAAAGTGAACAGTATGAACTTGGTTGCTTATTAGTTTTTTTGGTTAATGGATATGCCTCGTAGCCCTTGAGGGACTCTTCAGCTGCCTCCTTTTTCTCGTGATCATTTTTGAACTCAGCCAGGTATCGATAGTAATCACCTTTCCTGAATAATATAAGGCCATAACTGAGTCAATAAGCAGCCATGTCTTGGGGATCTATTCTTCAGTTCCACTATTAAAATTGGATTCTCTTTATTTCCTTTAGATGTTTACTTGCTAACTACATATGAAAAAGGATCTCAACTGTGAAGCATGAAATTTTTCAACTATGTTATTGCAATGGTGAATTACTACTAGCACATGATACTAATGATGCATCGCTATAGAATGTTTCTAAGACAGTATGCGGTAGTATTATTGCACGGTGTAATTCGTACACAATAACAAGGAAATAAGTAAAGTAAGACAAATATAGAAAAGACCAGAAAAAAAGTTTACATATACCATGTCCAAGTTGACTTACATCTTGTAGAAGAAAACAGTAGCTTCTGCTGAACCTGAAGATGGAATTAGGTGCTTGTCAATGACAGACAGTATGTCCTGGCAGATCTTGGCCAGCTCATCCTCTACCTTCTGGCGGTAGTCCTTAATCAACTTCACATTGTTCTCGTTTCCCTTGGACTCTTCCTTTTGCTCGATGGAAGATAAGATTCGCCATGAAGCTCTGCGAGCACCAATAACATTCTTGTAACCCACAGAGAGTAGATTCCTTTCATCCACTGTCAACTCAACATCAAGCTTAGCCACCTGTTTCATGCTCTCAACCATTTCTGAGAAACAAATAGAATGTAAGACTATTTTGATAATAAAACTACCATTTACACTACTGCATGTCAAGCCATACTTCTGTATTTGCAAATTGGCAATTACAGTTGAAAACTTCAATTTTAATTTTCAACAATTCAACTGCATATCAATTCAGACCAATTATACAGCACAATGGTCTGAGGAAAGAAAACAACAGGTCTGAATTGTCCTATGGAAACAGTAAACGAAAAATCATCAGATAAGATTTGATAACTAAACATATCCTGCAACAGCTGCAAAGCATGTCCCCACAACAGCTCGTTTTCCTCTTTTCACTAATAAACAAAACAAAGTAATTACCCCCTCTTTTCACTAATACGTCAAATGAGCCAGTGATGTTTTGTTGGATAGTAAATGAGTCATATTGAAGCCAAGGTAGTAACAAAAAAAAGAAACTGTATCAAATCAACCAAAGAAGATAAACAAAAACACAAGTAATTTGAATGCTTAGTTTCCAGAACATAAAATCAAAACAAAATTATCAAATAAATTTCTTCAATAAATCTCAATATACTGAAAATTAGACAAAACAGCATCAAACTCCACTTCCTAAATTTCAAATGCATCTACATTCCCCAATTTCAGAATCCTACATTTTGAATTACGTTCCTCAAGGATGCAAGCTAATCTCATCACCTTATGCACAAACTTAAGAAATATTTCTCCAATTGCAAAGATATGTACATTCAGGAACCACATTGTATCCATTAAAACAACACCGACATTCCAAACAACAAATCGCCGCAAAAATCACATAAATACAACGAATTAAACACAAGTACGGATCACTGTAACACAATTGCCTTCATAGATAAACACAGAGACACAAAGGATCCACACAAATCGGTTCCGCATCTACACATAGCACCAACACTTACAACCAGAGACGGAGGCGCGTAGAAATACGGAAGGAAATATCGATATACATTGAACCACAAAATTCACATACCGTCGTAACGCTCAGCTTGTTCAGCAAGCTTAGCCAGGTAAACATGAGTCTCTCTCTCCTTCTCCGTCGACATTTTGCCTTCTTTGCAGATTGAGGATCTGGAAGTGGTCGAAATGCAGAGGAAGTGTGAGGTGTGTGAATTGTGTTGCGGAGAGTGGCTGGAGAATGAATGAGGACAGAGAGACGAAGAGAGAGAGATTATTACACAGGAAAAAAATGAGGGGGAGAGAGAGGAGAGAAGGGAATCTTGACCGTCGATTTTGAGGGTAGTTATGTCATTTGAATAAAGTGGGGGCGCAAATTGTGGTAATTTAGGGAACTTGTGGGGGCACACGTGTGTGGGGTTTCCTTTTCCTCTTATTTAATTTAATTTAATTGGCACTAGTAGTTACTAGTAGTTGCCCGTGCGATGAACGGGAAGATCCTTTAAGCACCAACACTATTTGTAATTTACAATACAAAGTATTATTGATCACGATTTAATTACGAACAAATAAAATAAATAACCCGAAAACATAAATGCTCTGTTTGTTTATGGCTGTGGGTGGCTGGAGTACTGTAGGTTGTGGGGAATAAAGTGGAATATGGAGGCTGTGGTAAATAAGTAAGTGTTTGTTTAGGTTGGTTGGAGATTGGATTGTGGGGTAATTATAATATAAAATGTGTTAAAGTTGATTTGATGTGTGTAAGAGTTAGTTAGTGAATGATTGATTATTGATTAAAGTGCGTATTAGGAATGATGTTTGATTGATGATGTGTGTAAGAGTTAGTTAGTGGATTGATGATTGATATTTTATTGTTCACAATATATTGGGCACAACCACTTGCCAAACACACAATTGGTTGGGCTCAATCCTGAACGGCTGAGCCCAACCACAAACAAACAAACCCAAACATCATCCTTACTCTAGGGTATGGTTTTCTATAATAAAAAATTAAATACAAATAGATAGATAATTTCACCTCAGTTATGAAATATCATGCCACACATCAAAATACAATAAACAAAAGCTATATATCTAATTCCACAAATCCTTAAAATCTAGGTTGCATTGTCTATGCTGCATTAAACATTATATATCAAATATATTTTTGATCTAATACTTCATAGAAGTCGCATAAAATTATTAAACCCAAGTAACTAAACCGGAATCTAAACCAAATCTCTTATATGCTAAAAGATGAGAGATTATAAATTAAACCAAAAAATATTATGAGCGCAATCTAAATGGGCTGAATCAGTTAGTCTGCTAATAAATTGTCCAATTAAGAAATGAATTTCCTCAAACACCAGGCCCATTGTTGAGCCCACAATATTACACATTTTTTACCATAACAAACGCAAGGTTGAAGATCTGATTACCCAACTCAGCAACCCCCCCCCCCCCCCCCCCAATTTAACCGTTCCATTTTCACCGATTCTAGAAGGGTCACAACCAAACCCTTGTCTTCCGGGTTCCAACACACACTTGCCCCTTTCTTCAACATTTATCTCAATTACAGTCGATTAATCTTGTAGAGTTTGTAGAGTTTGGTTATTCCTCCATTAACGTGCTTGCAAGCTCATTGTTAATTTACCTAATTCAAAAATTATTAACTCCTCGTTCATAGGCCCCAACCTGACTGTGTTCATTTTGATCCTGAAAGTGTTTTCTTCTTCAGTTGTCTTTTATGAAACAAAACTTTTGGCAGGTATTTCTTAATTTAACGATTTTACGAATTATTTTGAACGATTTAATATTTGGTTAAATGAATTTTTATTTTTACTTGATTTATTAGAAAAATTGACTAATCAGTTGTTGTATGTTTTGAATATTATATTGATTTTGTACATTCAAACCACAGCATGTTGTTAATAGATCCCGTTTTCCCATTCTGATAAGTGTAGTTTTCAAGATCAATGCTATCAACAAAAAATTGACTCTATTTAGAGTAACTTGTAGATATATTTCGAAATATTATGTTACACAAATTATACATAATAGTTTATTCTTTGTTGCGCATTTGATTGTTTGATGATACGATGCCTAATATTTTAGTTTGACCAAATTGCATGTCTGTGTTCCAGCGCCGAGAAAAAGGATCAGTTGGTATAGATTATGTAGTTAAATCAAATGAGGTATTTCAAAAATTTAATCCAACCCTGATCTTAATGTGTGCTAGAGTATATCTACATAATATATTAGTTTAATTTTCTTTTTAAACGGAATCTCATAGAAGACTTTGTTCCAGATCTAACCTTCTGAAACACGTATAATGGACAAAAACATTACAGTGTAAAAGTTGTTATTAATTCTTTAAAAATGAAATTCTTAATTTTCTTGCTTAATTTATTAATCTAATATAAAAATTTCATTAATAAAAATCAAATATCTTTGAAGATATAGTGAGTATATTTACCTTCTTATCTATATAATATATACACACAATCTTGGGTAATTTTTGTTAGATACTCCCTCCGTCCCGGTCTAATTGACCAACCTTGGCCGAGCACGGAGACTAAGAAAAAAAAAATTTGTGGAATCTTTGACTTTTTCAGATGTGGAGTTTAATAGTGGAGATTTTGAGGGTGTAAATTGTGAGAGAAATTTGCCATTTTGGTCTAGGACAATTAAGTTGGGACAAACAACTATGGCAAGTTGGCCAATTAGGCCGGGACGGAGGGACTATTAAACTGATCTGGCGAAATTTTTTAAACAAACAGAATATTTTTCCACAAACAGAAAAACATTTTCAAATTTATGTTAAATTGCATGTATCATGAGTACAGTCTTAATTAAAATGGTAATTTTAATTTGTTTAATGTATACATCATCTTAGTACATTTCAGTATTTCCAATATTTTGAAAACGACTTTAAGTGTATATACATACACTGGGTTTGCATGTGCGTTGATCCCTGGTAATAATTAAGTATAACATAAATCAATATACTACGTGTATTATGAATATACTACGTTCAGAATATGTCATATAATGAGATATTTTGGTAAATACATAAGTTTTTTATAATGACTGAGTGATAAAAATGCAAACAGGATTTAGCTAGTACAAATATATTAGATAGCTGATACAAAAGATTAGAAAGAAAATTAGATTGGATATGCTCATTAACAATTTTTTTTCACAGACATTCATTTTTTTATATTTTTTTTATCAATGTTCACATGAAATTCTATACACATATATCATATGTTTGGATTAGATAGGGGATATAAACAAAAATAATATCTTCTTCATATACATCATGAAATTCCATACAAATACATTTTATATTTACATGAAATTCTATACACATACATTATATGTTCACATGAAATTCTATACACATACATCATATATTTCACAGATATCCATTTTTTAGCAATGAATACAGCATTTGTCTCATAGTTGTGCAAAATTAAAAAACTTAAAAATCAAGGAACCTGAACATATAATTCATCACATCTTCTTCTCATAGTTGTGCATTTTAGTTACAAAACCAATACTTATCAATATAAATTCTAAAAGCATTTTAGACACGCTGTATTCAACATTAATGGATTAGATAGGGGATTTAAATATAAAAAATAGAAACAAATGCAGTCTCAACAGTAAATACATTTATACATAAACATGTATTTATATCTACTCATAATATCATGTAATTTATTATACTGACATATTCAACTTATTTAGCTTATAATACAATTTACCTCAATATCCTGAAACACGCATTTGAAGCTTTGGATTTGATCTGAATTTTTGAAAACATATACAGTATAAGCACTGAATAGTCTTAGCTTGAGTGCCCAGTTGAACGTCGTAGCATTAACCTCGCTAATCTTAGCAAAAACCGGAGTCATTTCCTATAAGAAAGAGACACAATGTGTTTCATCATCATGGTAAATCGATGTAACATTTAATGAAATTCATAATATATTTGATACAATAAATAATTTTTTACGTCTCTGCAATTCAGTGAAACAGATTAAATACACACTATACATATATATTTTATTAATATAAACAGTGATCTATATCTTAAATAAACTAAACTGTCTATAATCTATATTCTAATGTACAGATTTGATCAGGTCAACGACTCTCTGTCCGCGACCGTCCACAACAGATATAAAGCTCCAATGATACGTTGACACTTGGCAGTCCATTTTTTGGCTGCAAAATGAAAAAAAGAAAAAAAAGAAAGAAAAAGAAAAAGAATGTTAAAATATTGTTCTCTCTCTCCATTCACGATTACGGAATTTCCTTCTTGCTCACTCAACCCTACAACTAATCTCCGGTGGCCGCCCACCAATGGGCTACCATCACCAATCTCCACTGGTGAATGTCCTTGATTTAAAGAAACTACCCGCAAATTTGATTAACATGCTAAAATATTGTCTTGGAGAATAGGAGAAAATGAACACAAATCATAAGCAAATTCTTCATAGGAAGTCCTACGTTTGGTCAAAAGGACCTCATATTACAGAGAAGTCACAAGTTTTTCCTTGTTTTTTCAATTAAATCAAAATCATAGTTTTTGGAGCTAATATTTAACATTGCTTAGTCGTTGAGACAAACTAATTTCAATCAACTTCAATCAAATGTTCAAAGGTTCAAACTCTAATAATAACATAAAACTAAGATTTTTTTTTTAAAAGAAATAGAAAATTCTTCCCTTTGCCCTCTCTGCCGGAGAGCATGGTTCGACGGGCACCGGACGGTGGTGATGGTTACGAGCAAGAAGGTAGAGGACGATGGTGGTGGCCACAGTTCCACTCGGCGAAAACTTGTGGGCATCTGCTGGAGACGAGTCTAGAAGAGGCGGTGGAGATTGGTGGTGGTGGCCAGTGGTGGACGGCCACCGGAGACTGGTTGTAGCACTAAATGAGCGAGAAAGGAAACAAATTCTCTCTCCTGTTATCGTGAATGGAGAGAGAGAACACTATTTTATTTTTTTCTTTTATTTTGCAGACTAAAAATGAGTTGCCAAGTGTCAATATATCATTGGAGGTTTAAATCTATTGCGGACGGTTGCGGATGGAGAGTCGCTGACCTGATCAAAGCTGTTCTAATGTAAATGACAAATTGGTGTGCCTTTCTTACATTAGTTGTTATTTGTGATTCAAGGTAATACATGTAAAATAGTATATTAATAGATTTGTAATGAAAATGTAATGCATTTAAATCATATTATGCTATAGTCATACAACCTTTGCTAGTTTTAATGAGATTATGATGCTATTTTGGCAGCGAACAAATATGAGCCGAAGACAATAGAAGCATCAATTACTCACCCTGAAAATGTGCATGTAAAACAAATGTTTGTTGATGTATATTTTGACGGCATGTTGATAACAGTCAATGAAAAAAAGAACTTACAAAGAGGATCAATGGGGCCGACGACTATTTTTTCTGAATGACGGAATGAGTGATGATGTGTTGCTTTCTATCCTCGTATTTAAAGATGTGAGATTAAGGCTTAGGATAGTTTTAATGATCCCTATAATTCAGTAAAATAAAATATATCCAGATTGCTTTAACAGAATTGATTTGTTAAGATAGGCCAAAATTGATTGCCTATATCTTAAATTGATATTTTGTCCGATTACACAACAAAGTCAGTATCTCATAAACACAATTTCAGCAGAAAAAAAGATCATGTACTAATTGCATGCATAATGGAGTAACAGATTACCTAAAAATTGGGATTTTTCGGATATTATACATTGTGACCGGATCTTCATATATTTGGTGATTATTTTCATGTTTTCTTTCTCAATATAGTAATTGCAAATGGGCGGGAAAATCACTATTTTCCAGATGTAGTATAAATCCATTTTGTTTTTATATATATATAGATAATTTCATAAAGTTCCCTATGTTGAATAATAGAAGGGGTAATATAAATGATGTAGTTCTCTCATATACTCCCCCGTCCCAGCTAACTTTTCATATTTTCCATTTCGATCCATCTTATTTAACTTTTCACACTCTTAAAAAACAAATTTCTCTCACAATCTCCACCCTCAAAATCTCCACCTTTAAAAAAGTCAAAGAACAAGTAAAATCTATTTTTTTTTAACATTTGTGTCCCGATCAACTGTGAAAAGTTAACTGGGACAGAGGGAGTACTTGAGTTATACGATTTTTTTAAAATTTGTGTCATTTAATTTTACTAAGTTGTGAGAAACATATTACTTATTTTGAAAAAATATATCAGATTGGAAAATATATTAAAAATACATGCTAAAAAATACTCCCTCTATCCCAAATGAATTTGCATACTTCCCTAATCGGGGTGTCCCATCCTTTTGCACACTTTTCATTTCGGGAGATAAAACTTTACATTTTTACCCCACATTAATCACATAATTACAAATCTGTCATCACATAAAAGTAAAAACAAATTTGACTAAGTCAACATTTATCAAAAAGTAAATTTTCTTAATATATACGCCGAAGGGCCAATGCAAATTCATTCGGGACGAAGGGAGAAATACTTATAATAAGTATAGGCTAAATGGAGGATTTTTATGTCATTTTACATTTTCTGCCTAAGAACTACACTTTTTTTTTTCTCCTGTTAAGTTCATATTTTCTTTCAATATTTTAAAATATAAACAAATTTTTATTCCTATCTTTTATGCATAATATATAAATGATAAAGATGTTTGGGCTGATTCCCTCCGAGTTGAAAAATATATTTTTTTTAATAAATGTGTTGAGTATTGTTAATGAAAAATTATTTATGAAGATGATAACTAAATTTTTAACATTAACATTTGGTTATGGGTAAAAAAAGAATAAGAAAACACGTAATGTTTTTTAGAGTGTTCCAAAATAATAGTTAACATTTAAATTTCATCATTTGATAGCTGTCAATTATATTCGTAATTTTAATTAGAAGATAATTGTAAAAAGAAAAAATTAATTTTAAGAAAATATTTTTTTCGGCCCGCACTGAATCTACTCATATAGCAACTTCCATGTATAAAAGTTCATGATTTTCAAACTTGACATCCATATCTCATACATTAAATGAGATATTTGTTTTGTAAAAAATAAATTGTTCCTTAGTTATTATTTGGGTTAATGTGAATTAGATTATAGTATTGAGCGTAGGATGCAACTAAAAATTAGTAAAATAATTTAGGTGAGGAGTTTTGTTATATATATACACACTAGTACAACAAAACAGTTTATTTTATTAGAGATAGAATTTCAAATATTTTATTTACTAAAGCTACAATACCCTTAAGAAACATCCTTGTTTAAGATGAATTTCAAATATTTTATATACACATACAAATTTACAAAAAAAAAAAAAAAAAGTTTACACAATTTTTTTCACACCATTTCCGTTATTTCGGTCATCTACTCAGAAATTTCGCCAGTTTCGGCCATTTTGGACTAAAACGACCGAGATATTAGCTTAAAATAGAATAATTGTCAAAGCATTCTATTTTTATGATCGAAATGAAACGTTTCGGCTATTCCAATCGAAACAGAATGGAATCAATAACTTGGAAAATATTGAAAACAAACAAATATGGATTAAGAAAGGGAGCAGCCCTAAATGAAACGGATAGAGCTAATCTGGTGAAATTGTTTGTGTTATTAACGCCCAATTGCAAGAGAAATCCCGACGTTTTCCGAAATTATAATTTAAGCTTAATTTTTAGAATTTATCAAAATAAAAATAACTTTTATTCATAATTACAAATCGAGTCATGATAAATTTTTTGATCACCGAAATTCACATTTTCAGTTTTTTGCCATAGTATTTGCTGACAAGATATTAGCATATTGCTTTTTGTTTGGAGGCAGTTCCTCCATGGTTTTTGCAATCTCGCGGTTTGGTTGCTTTATTTGGAAATTGTTTTTCTTGGAATTGACTACGAACACTTTGGCTCGGCAATCTCGGGTTTTGTTTGGAGGCAGTTCCTCCATGGTTTTTAGCAGGGTTGGCTACATGTCATGATCATGTGTTGGTATTTGATGGATTTCTAACAATTCCAACGCTTTGGCTCGGCAATTCCGAGTTTTGTTTGGAGGCAGTCCCTCCATTGTTTTAAGCAGGGTTGCTTTGCGTATGCCGTGTTTTGGGATACGTCATTTGGTTGTGCTTACAGATTTGACAGCTACGAGCTAATGCATTGAAATCTTCCCAGGGATTTTGGACTCACACCGATGTGAGGAGTGTTGGATTTCCTCCATGCTTGGATTTCGTGACATAGGGCAAGGTGTTTCGCATCTGTAGTACACCAGAAGACAGTTCTATTCCTTGCATCATATTGGCTTGTTCTTGCCTTTGCTTATATCATTCTGTACACCTTTATCTATCGACTTGTGGCATGAAAAAGTTTTTAGTTTGCCTTTTGTGAGTGACCGTCATGTGGTCTCCACATTATTCGCACGTTTCTTTTCTTTTCTTTATTTATAATACTACCTATTTAAGTAGTTACTCCATACGTTTTTTTTTTAATTGATCTTTTAGCTTCTTAATGATTTTTCGAATTAATTAAATTTTTAGCTATTTTTCATCATTTATCTCAATTTTATCTCTGTGTGAATTGTAACTGTAACATAGAAGTACATTTACTTTGAATTTGTTTGATTTCAATGCACCCAGACGAAATTTTAATGCCAATTGTTGACGTAGTAGAGCCTGAATGAAAACGACATAATTTAATCATGAAACATAATCACTAAATGATACTACCTCCCTTTTTTTTAGATGTTCTTTTAGGTTTGAATAAGGAAATTAAGGATTATTGAAAATAGACAATTAAGCCCTTAATTAGATTATATAGATATGGTAGGTTAGATAATTAGAGTTTTTTTAGGAGTAATTATAGGGGTACTTTGGAAAAAATGTCGAAAAAAAGCTAAAAAAACAACTATTTATAAACAAAGTATAAAAGCTAAAAGAACATCTAAGAAAAAAAGGAGGTAGTACGTTTTTAAATTGAGATTTAAAAAGATCATAATATGTGGACAGTTAGGTTGACCAAAGTCATGATTTTAGGATCCACGTCAGCAATAAAAATGTAAAATCTGGTTAGTGCATCAAATTGAAATATTACTTTTAAAGACGGTGTCTTTTATCAGTTTATGTAATATACAAATAAAGTATCGATTTTTTCCGTAGATATGGTGACACTCTATGCAAATGTGAGTGATTCGGCACAACTAACTAATGAATAATTGAATAATAAGTTCGATTTGATCCGCTCCACATATAAAATAGTACTAACATGATATTAAAATATGGAAACAAAGAAAATTTTGTTGCTTAATCTATAATATTCGGTACTTAACAAATATTATTAAGCAGAAAAAAACTGATAAGACATTTATGGATATCCATATTATCGGAACATTTTTGTTTTTCAGACAAAACATTTTTTACCATTCATATAAACCATTTATTATTGCAAAGACTACCTACTTTTACTTTTTTCTTTTTACATTTTTTTAAATTTAGTCAATTATTTTAAAGCAGGAGTAATCGCAAACAACAATAAAACGAGGGTTGCAAGTAAAAATAAAGGACCGATGAAAATATATTCGAAGTATAGTGTGTTCCACTATTTTGAGCTATGTTGATCAATTTAGTGTGTACATCATCTGGTGTTTATTACATAAAAGATAAATGATTTTTTAATCAATTACTTTTGGTAATATAATTTTGTTTTTTGAGTATGATTCTAATTGTGGTGGGTCATTGCATTACAATTTTTCGACTGTAATATAGAAATATGTCACTTTAAATTTAATATCAATTGTCGATGTATAGCACGAAATTGAGATTTTAATCTATTCAGTATATATTATATGTGGGGTATATAAACACCATGTAATTTGTGTGTCTCCAGCTCTGATCCACGTTAGTAATTAGAGTACAATTTGTGTGTGTTCACCAAATTGAACATGTTATTAAGGTAGCGTTTTAAAAAAATTCATACTCCAAATGATCAAAATTAAGAAAGAGGATGTTTTGAGTGGTGATGATAACTAGTAACCGCAACCCACGTTAAAAATCATATTCAAAATGATCAAAATTAAAAAAGAGGGTGTTTCGAGTGGTGAGGATAACTAGTAACCGCAACCCACGCCGAACGTGGAAAGCAGTACCACCTACAAACCACCCGAGGGTATATCTACCGTGAACGCACACGCGAAGCATCGACCTTTATTATTACATTACAAGGGGATAAAGGCCGGATAAAGAACCCTGTTGAAAGAACCTTGATGACAAGGACTAAGGTTTAGGTTTGGGTGCACATGTGCGTCCACGGAACCCACACCCTCTCAGGTTACCCTATCCACTCACATTCGTATATTTGAAAACTATGAATTTATAGACAGAAAGTGATGTGGGACAGCAAAGTGGGAAGAGCAGATCCGTATCAGTACTCGGAAAAATAATATAATCGGATCGCGCCTAAGGAGACGAGATTGAAATCGGAGGAGCTGTGAATGCAGATGAAACCGATGGCGGCGCAACGGCGGAGCAATGAAACACTGGGCGATTTCATGTTTATAGTTGAAGAACCAACAACTCAGAAATACTGCAAATATGAATGAATCAGAGAATAGTGATACTGGAAAACGGAAATGGGACAATGAAACAAGTGGAAATATTGAAAAGAAGTAAATATGGATTCAAAAAGGGGGTAACCCTAAATAAGCCCGGATATAGCAGCCCATAATTCTAAACCCCTGTAGTTTCAGCCCAAAGTGGTCTTATTCCCAATAGGAAGCACAAAAATTCTTCCTCTCCTTCTCTTTCCCTGCGACTTCATAAGCTTTTCCAGCTGCAATTGAAAGCTTGGAAATCCAGGTAACGCAAAATTCCTTCTGTCATTTAGTTAAATATACTTTCATGCTGCGATTTTTATAATATATATTTTCCTTTTTGGGGTTGGATAGGGGCGGAGGATCTCTGATTATAAGTTTGTGAAAATTGTGTTGAATCGGATTGTTTACCAGTGAATTAGGATGTTTCCCCGATTAATTTTGGGGAAACAGTGTTTTATGTGCTTCTAATCAGTGTGCCATGTTTATCCTAAGGGTTAGAATGGAGTTGCAGTTTTGTGCAATAGAATTGAGTTGTAACAGTTGAAATCAGGTGATGGTATTTAAATGGTTAAAATTGAAGCATGTTCGCTTGGTTAAGAATTCAAGCTGTGACAGAATATGCAAGTTAAGAAAGGTTACTTTAACGAGCAGAACCGCCGCTGCAAATTCAATTTGTAAATCCCTTTGCATTTATATAGATGATAGAGCTAATCTGGAGGAATTGATTAGTGTAACATTTGCGAATATAGCTTATTAATAGCTGATGTTGGGGAATAATTACCTGACAAGATTTGAACCGACGACACAGTTGAATACAGATGGATTCAGATATCGAAACAGTTGAACAGAGATTAAAGTTTTTTACAGTTCAGCTTCAGACAGAATGCGGAATTCTTGAGAGACTCGTGTATAAACACAAGAATCAACACCGAAGGTGCTCATACTTCCAGTATATTCTCAAGGTCTGTAGAGTTGTCATTGCTTAATATA
Source organism: Ajuga chamaepitys (assembly GCA_958295605.1). Taxonomy (NCBI): domain Eukaryota; kingdom Viridiplantae; phylum Streptophyta; class Magnoliopsida; order Lamiales; family Lamiaceae; genus Ajuga; species Ajuga chamaepitys. The sequence goes on from OY282508.1 coordinate 3,210,682, forward strand.
ATTTTAATGAGCAATTTTTAAATAATTTTTTTTTGCTTTTGGTTTTGGTGGATAGGTTAGAAGGGATTTGAAACTTCTGAAATTAGCAAACTTGGAGGAGATACTGGAGGCCTCCTTTCTGGTGATCTATGGAAACAGGCAAAAGCAAAAGGTTCAACCTTTGGAAAGGTGTACACCCTTTTGTTTTCTTCAATTTCTAACCATTATCATCGAAATCTTCATCATCACTTGTCTGTTATTGTCTCATTGTCCTACTTACTTTTTTGTGTGGTAGAATCAAAATCACGTTATAATTGCCATTATTACTGAAGGAGACTCTGATTGTATTGTGGTTTATATTATTATTATCGTTACCGCCTTTTGTCTTTGTGGTTGCAGTTTGAAAAGGAGAAAATGCAGTTCCGGAAAATATAATTTTTTGGAGAGGCTTTTGGGAGTTAGCCGCTTATTATCACAGGTGGTTTTCTCCCCCCTACGACTTTGACATGTGTTTTGATGAAGCCAACATTCTAGTTATCCACTTCTTTTTCTTGTTGTTACAGATGGTTGAGCCTTTGCTGAAGGCAGCTACGTATCCTTGCTCTTCTTTTTTATTTATTATTATTATTATTTTCTTTTTTTACTGTTGACGGTATTTATTTTGCATAGGATAATGTCTGAACATAGTTGAGTCACTTTTTAATATCAGAATATCTTAAGGTCTTATAGCATTGCATGTTGCAGAACCTTTCCTGTTGGCCATTGCGGTCAATGTATATATATATATATATATACGAGCATGTTTATTATTACCATATCTATTTTGCAAATCTTTGACTCAATTTACAAACCTATTGAACTCTTGCGATTTCATGTGTAAATGGTAGCCGTTGAATCTTGATGTGGTGTTGTGACTCAATGCTCAGTTCCATATAGCAGAATTCAAATGACCCAAGTTCCTAATATTTCTTTGCCAATCCCATTTCATTGCATCTCCTTTGGCATAAAAAAGACACGACTGCTTGTCATTTGATACGCAATCTTATCCATATCAAGTTAGTGAAGTGGTTATACAATTTAACCCAATCTATACATCAATATTTTTCTCGTTAACAATGGAAAGGGAGCTATCCAAGCTGCTTGCTCAGTCCTTTTTCATGAAATTTTCACTAACGGTACTGGCTGTCCTTGCACGCATTCGAGTACTCATCCAGCAGGTAATTAGTATTTCCTTTTAGACAGTTTATATTGAAATTGCTGGAGTTCTGTGTTGAACATCTTATTTCGGCTTCTATTCGTTGATCCTGAAACAGAGAACTATTATAAGAAACTTTGCAGATAGAACATATTATATTCCTGTACTAAATATGGTTCTTATTTTCAAACCTTTTTAGTATGCTCATATGTGCCCTGGTCCGCGTTTATTATTGGGGTTCGGGTGGATTTCTGTCTGTCATGCTGGTAACCTAAGATTTCACTGACATCAAAAGAAGTCGGGTTTTTCAGAGTTCTGAAAAATAAGATTAGTCGAAAGCAAGTTATAAGGAATATGATTTTCATTTGTTTCTAATTTTCCTTTTTTTTTTCTCCCAGATGCTTCTTGATGTTGTTCATCTATACAATAGTGTTTCATCTCTTTCTCAAAAGGAACATACCGTAAAATTAAATCAAGACGGTTTCGAGGTTAGTTTCTCTCCGAGTTAAAGCATGTTGCTTTGTTTTGCTTCCTGTCTTGCTTATCAGCAGCAACTTGTTGATGGAAGTTTTTAATTCATCAATACTTAGGTCTTCAGAGAATATTATCCAAGAAAAGAGGAAGCTACTACAATGCTAGATTGCATTTGGCAGACAGATAAATATATATTAATTGAGAGGACAAATAAAGGTGAGACCACTGATCTAGAGAAGGATGCACATATCATTTGTTGTTATAATACACTGGATGAATATTAAGAGGAAATGGAAACTTGTTTATCAATATAATGATGACATCATCATATGGTTGGACCCTCAAAACTTTGTTACTTGTTAGCTGTTCGATCTCGTGTAATATTATTGTTCGATTACATCACTCTTGTTGTATAACTAAGAGATCCGGGTCTAGACCTACTTCCTATCCTAAATTCTCTATTTTTTTTTAAAAAAAAAAGACAATAATGAGAAAAGCACCCGATGAAATGGAGCTCCAAATAATATTTTTTATATATTTACAACGAATTTTAGAATTTAAAAATATTTTTCTGATTTACATACTTCTTTTTTTTTTTTTTTTTTCATGCTGGAATTCTTCTCGAACGTACAATATAGGTCGCTATATGATAAAAAATATAGTTTAGATTAAAAATGAAAAAATTAACCAAATCTTAAGATACAAATTGATGTTAACCCCATAAAAAATAATACTATAAATATCAAAAATTAAAGAGCTAAAATTGATATTGATCCTTTAAAAAATCATACCATAAATGATCGAAAAGTTAAAATTTAAAAAATGAGGGTGCTTCGAGTGGCGAGGATAACTAATAACTGCGACTCATACCACCTTCAAACCACCAAAGGGGTATATCCACTTCGTGAGATTCACATGCAGGGCATCGGCATTTTCTTCATAGGGGGATAAATGCCGGTTATACAACCCTGATGAAAAGGTGTGTTCTAAGGGTGTGTTTGTTTATCGATGGAAATATTGAAAACAACCAAATATGAATTAAGGAAGGGAGCAACCCTAAATGAACCTGGATATACTAATCATTAAGCCCATTTGCAATGGGCTCATGGGCCCATGAGAAGCCCGTAACTCCAAACCACAAATAATCTGGAGGAATTAATTAGTGTAACATTGAGGAATAATTAGGTAGCAAGATATTATAAGGTAGCATATTAATTAGCTGATATTGGGGAATATTTTTCTACCATGATGATACTAGCATACTGTGTGTGGAACTGGACCAGGTAGTTCAACCGTAAATCAATTACTGGCTCGATTCGGTAAGGATAAAAACAAGTATGTGGTGTTAAACTGATCAAAACCGGATAAATATCATATTAGTAGCTAATCCCGGATTTTTTTTACTTCTTCTGATATAGAAATATTTACTTTCTTTTTATTGTAAAAATTCTGCTCTATACATTAGTGCTTGTGGTTTAGAATTGTGGGAGAGATGTAACCTATATTCGAGTTTGATAGATAAACAACCAAACTTATTTTTTGATTGGCAGAAAAATCACCAAATTTATTTTTCTATCATTTTTTGTTTCAATTTCGCACGCAACTTGAGAGTGATAAACTTTTAGTGACTTTTTTCGTAAAAGTAACCTTTTTAGTATGTCAAACGTGTAAAAATCTTTCATTTATTTCTTTTCCACAACAATTTCTTTGAATAATAGTAATTCTCTCCTAATATATAGAACTTTCATTATTGATGTATAGAACTTTCATTATTGATGAGTGGTTCATCTACCTACTAAAAAGTATATTTGAACAAGAAAATTCCTTAAAATTAATAAAGCAAAATTTCGATTAAAAATGATTGAAATATCTGCCAGAATCTCAAATTATTTGTAAGTATGGGTGCCCAAAAAATAAAAATTAATGACTTATATACAAATGATGGGACTACTGTAATTAAACTTCTTTTAAGGGAATTCTAATCTTCGAAGGGTTTGCTTGGTTTTGGACCCTTTGTTCACCATTTATATAAAGTACATGAACTTTAGGCCCAATAGCAGATGATATAGTAACGCTATAAACTTCGAACAGCAGGCCCATGAGAAGAACTTCAAGTAAATATTTAGACTAGACTTGGGCGGGGTGCGCCAGGCCCTTGCAGCAGTGTAACGCATGGGCGACGCATGAAGGCCCAGATAGCAAGCTACCTTAATGGGCCTTCCCCCTTAAAAAATAAATTTAATATCGTGTGGGCCAATGACCCACATATCAGATATTAAACTGATAAGAACAGATACTACACTTGATCTTAGCCAAAAGGCCGAGAAAGGTATGAGCTTCCATAAAGCTGGGCTCCCGCTTTTATATCTCGTGTCCTCTGTTGAGTATGTTAATAAATCCGATGTGGGATATTGGTACAAGTTAATTTGCTTAGTTTTCTTACTTGAACCAATTCTATATGAAAGAAACTTACATAGTTAACATAGAAAGTAAAAGCCATCACCAACAAGCTGGGGAAGATGCTCTACTAAGAACAGAAACTGAATCACGAATACGAGTCATGAATATAAACGCATGCCAACGCTTAAGCATATGCTTTCTGGGCGACGACGTTGAAAGAACTCGAGAATAGGTCTCCAGCAATGTACTCAACGCTGCCCCTTGAACAGAACAAAGATGCAAAGATTTTGGATTCGAATTGTCTAGCAAGACGGCCTGAGGATTTATGTCCAAATTAAGGATGTTTCAGTTAGATTCTTGATGAACATAATCTGCTCCCTTAGCTATGCCCAGAGTAATTTGATGTAGATGCTCCCAACAAAGATCGTGCCTTTCATTTTCGAAGATATTAGTGACTCAAGTGCTCGTAAACAGAGTTTTTTACATCCATACTATATTCGATTAATTGAAGTACGTTTGCTTGCTGCATTCTACCTATTCACCCTATTTCACTAATGAAGCCCTCAACACTTTGTTCCAATACATCGAGCATTTTCGCAGCAACACGACTTCCATCTGCAAGCATCCGCTATGCGGAGTTCCCACTGATGAGAATCTTCTAGGCCTCGAGTCGAATCATTGTGATATGCTAAAGATTTTTCTCTCCTCTTTCTCATTGTCTTTTGAGAGACGAGAGGATAGAAAAATCTTTAGCATATCATAATGATTCTGTAAACAAAATGAGCACTCTCTCCATGCGGAGTTCCCCTTCCACAATCCAATTAATTAAAGATCTTGTAGGTATTCATCATCTGTCAACTCTCTCCATGCAACCGCACCATCTGGAACATGCGAAATGTTATATATCTTGAAACACCAGTGAGTACGGGAGCATGGCTGTGAAGCAAAAAGATGGACTTTGCAGTTGCGGCTAAAAAGGCAACGACTCGTCCCATAGTTTCTTGTGTTGGAACAATCAAACAAAACATATCTGTTACCGCTTCCTACCTGCAATAGAGAGGCCGAACAGCTCAACGAATTTTGAATTAAAAGTTCTAAAGTTTAAGCAACAAATTCTGTAAACAAAATGAGGAATTCATGTTCACAGATCATAAATCATAGTGATAGAGTTACAGAATTATTGATTTGGCTGAGGCCGAGATTTCTGTCTGACTGAATGAATCATATTTTCCCTGGAAGAAAAGAAAAATGAAGCAATTAAAAGAATGCAATCTTAAACTTTCAAGAAGGCATCAATATCCTAATCTTAAGACAATCTTTTTCTTATCTACATTCTAACACGTTTCACATTTCTCATCATCCGTAAGAATGTCTAATGAAAGGCTCTCTTACAAGTCTAACCATCGCCGTTATGCTTCTATTTTCTACGCAAAGCTACTGTTTTAGGCTACAAGCCGACCTCACAAACTGCAGCCATGCGGACCCCATTTTCACGCTTGAGTGCCAGAAAAACCAGACCATATTGTGCACGAAAACTACAATACTTCACAGTTGTTGGCCTGCTCCAATTTAGATCAAAACAAGCGCCATATTCATCATGTCTTCCAGAAAGTGCACCATCTGGAATGTATGATATGTTGAAACAAGATGAGTAAGGGAGCAATGATGTGATCCCATAGCTGGAAACGAAAGGCATAACTTAATACTTACGACTACGAAGGCAACCAATCGGCTCGTAGCCTCTTATGTTGGAACAATAGAACAAAGTGTATCCATCACCATTTGCTTCCACCTCGACATGGGAAGCTCGGGATGCAGGATTTTGCTCTGGCATAGTCAGCTAGAATCTTTTGTTAATTGAAATTGGAGATTCAGTGCTGCATTTCCAGTTTTTTTTTCGGATGACAGGTTTACGGTTTGAACATTAACTTATGTAAATAAATTAAGCAATCCTAGTCTACAGATCACAATACCAGAAATCTTGAACTAGTTTTGGTGGGGTGCGCCAAGCCCTTGCAGTAGTGTAACACATGGGCGACGCGTGAAGACCCAGGTAGCAAGCTACCTTAGTAGGCCGCCTTCCCCTTAAAAAATAAATTTAATATCGTGTGGGCCGATGACCCACATATCAGATATTAAACTGATAAGAACAGATACTACACTTGATCTTAGCCAAAAGGCCGAGAAAGGTATGAGCTTCATCTAAGCTGGTCTCCCAATTTTATGTCTGGTGTCCTGCATTGAATCTCCTTACATACACATTGTGGGATAATAGCAAAAGCCAATCAATTTAGTTTCCTTACTTAAACCAATCTATATGAGAAAAAACTTGATAGTTAACATAAAAACCATCACAATAAGCTAGAGAGGATGGTCTGCTAATAACAGGAACCTGAATTGCGAACAAGATTCCGAAAAGAAGTCACGAATATTAAACCATGCCAAAGCTATAAACATCTTCTTTCTGAGAGATAATGTTAAAGAATTCAAGAATACTTCTGCTACAATGTACTCTACTGCCCCGTGAACAGAACAAAGGTTTTCGGATTGAAATTGGGGTCTAGCAAGACAGTCTGAGGATTAACGTCCATATTATGAATCTTTCAGTTAGATTCTTAGTGAACTTAATCTTCTCCGTTCGCTAGGCCTAGAGCAATTCGATGCAGCTCCTCCCAACTAAGATTGTGGCTTTCGTTTTCTGAAGATATTAGTGATTCAAGTGCTCCTGTGTGTGAGAACTCATTAACAAGACAGCTATTTTACATCCATCCACACTATACTCTATCACTCGAAGCACGTTCGTTTGTTGTATTCTACCTATTCACCATACTCCACTAATGAAATCCTCAACATGTTCCAATATATTGAGTATTCGGGCAGCAACACGAGTTCCATCAGCAAGCATCCATTTATGCAGTGTCCCGTATGATCCCTTTGGCCTAATTTTTCGTTGAGATCATTTGTACTTCTCTTAATAGTTACATATGTCTAATATGAATATTTGTTTCTGTAAATAATATGTCAGAAAAACCGGACCATATTGCACACAAAAACTGACAGCACACCAGAAGATACCATGTTCAAAAATTCACAACAACTTCTCCATTCGCACCTTCGGTTCAGGTCTAGACCAGAACAACTACTCATCCTGTCTGGATTATTGTAAAGTAGATGGCGATCTTGACTCAAGTTGCATGACATGATTATGATAACATTGTTGCCATATCATTTCTCAATCGCCTTAGTCCTGTAACGAATCCATAGGCCCATTACCCCTGTGAACATACTCCGTTTGAAAGCATAGTTCGTCTGCAAAGATCATGCTTCTCCTATTTGTTCCCAGCTTTTATCTCTTGGAACAGAAAAACTGATATGTTAAATGAAGACAGTTCAAACTCAGATTTCTGTAAGATTTTCAGCTTATGCAGTAAACTAACATACTTAACTCAGAAATGCAGGAAAATTGGAGTACTATGTAGGTAGGTTATTGACATTAAGCCATTCTACAGCTAGTGACAAATAATGTTTAACACGTTGACTTCCGTATTGAAGGCACAAATATAGCTCTGATGAATGAGTTGGTGCAATGTGAATCATTTCAAAAATGAAATAAAGATGTAGACGGTGGATATTACGATAAAAAGGACGTCTTCCTGTATTAGTAGGATTTATGTGGAATATGATAATTCATGATAGCTTAACTTAGTTCGTATGATGTTGCAATCTATTCAGTAATAAGGAAATTCAGTAAAGTTTGTGGCAACAATTGTATAACATTGCTCTTCCTGTGGTTTCCCCCACTCAACCTGTTTGACAAAAACGCGTAGAAGGCTAAGGACACTCATTCTTTTTCCCAGGCTTCGAATACTAAGTTTCAAAGTTTAAGCACTAACTTATGTAAATAAAAATGAGGAATGCTAGTCTGCAGATGGAAATGGTGAAGGAATACAATATAGCTTAATCAACTAGTTAACCTTCTCTTATCCTCAGACTTTAACACTAAGTAGTTTAGGTTTGATTAGTGTAGTCGACGCACTAATTTACGTGATGATTCCACTCAACTGGAGCATAACTCATTCCCGTTTGAACCTTTCAAGAAACCATCAAGTCACTGATCCTGAAACGAATCTTTCCACATCTACAGTCTATCTTACTTCACAATTTATCCTCTCATATAGTCTGGTTTGAATTGAAAAACAGAAAAAGTTGCTTAATAGAAGTTTCAACAAAGAAATTCTTGTTTCAGTGAAGGAAAAACAGACAGATACTTCAGTTTAGCATTTCTTCATCCTGCAAGTTAGTATTTATTCATTAGCGCATACCCCGGGGTGATCATCACCACCTGCATCTGGAATAACATCCTTATATTTCCTACTATAAATTTGTTCTGAATGATGGAAACCTCAAACAAGCCATAGAAACTTTTACCATAAACATTTTACTTCATTGAACCCACAACAAATATTTTCAATTTCCAGTAACTAAAACATATATTTAATTAACAGAGCCATTAAAATTGAACTAGTTTTGGTGGGGTGCGCCAGGCCTTTGCAGTAGTGTAACGCATAGGCGACACGTGAAAGCCCAAGTAGCAAGCTACTTTGGAGGGCTTTCCCCCTTAAAAAATAAATTTAATATCGTGTGGGCCAATGACCCACATATCAGATATTAAACTGATAAGAACAGATACTACACTTGATCTTAGCCAAAAGGCCGAGAAAGGTATGAGCTTTAACATTGCTGAGCTTTCACTTTTATACCTGTGTCCTCTGCTGAGTCACCAAACATACTCGATGTGGGAAAACATGAAACTGAATCACGAAACAAGATTCCGAAAACGAGAATAGTTATGCTACAATGTACACAACTGCCCTTTGATTTTTGGATTGAAATTGGGGTCTAGCAAGACAGTCTGAGGACTAATGTCCAAATTATGAATGTTTCGGTTAGATTCTTGGTGAACTTCTCCTCCTTTGGCTATGCTAAGAGCAATTTGACGTAGCTTCTCCGAACAAAGATTGTGGCTTGAGTTTTCCAGAGAGACACATTGCATCAATTTACTAGCATTCAGTTTCACAGATTCATGATTTGCTGCCCTATTGATTTGAACTTTCATGGTATCGTGCTATGTTTACCAAATGTGAAGAAAAACATGATTCGGTGTCGCCATTATTGCGAAGAGCGTAGTTTCTTTTGTTTTAGCTTCCAGCTATTACCTCTTGCAACAGAAATTTCGATATATCAGATGAAGACAGTACAATCGAAGATTGCTTAAGATGTTCAGGTTGTGTGGTTCACTACATACTTAACTAGGAAATGCTGGAAAACTGGAGTACTATGTTAAGCCATTTCTAGTACTTTTTAGTTTTTACCATATCTGTATCCTCTAATCTTGATTTCGTCTTCTTTGACCGCTTATCTTAATCATGCTGCCTTAGTGATTGTCAATCCTTTGACTCGTTATATTTTCTTCTCTTATTTGTCTTGATCTTTTTCTTCTTCAATTAAGATAAAAATGAGTTCTCTATTCATTGTCTCTTCCAGTAAGCTCACCATCCAAATACGAGACGACGTGCATCATGAAACAAGAGGACTACATGACTATGGGAGCAATGATGTGATACCATAGCTTAAAACAAAAGGGTGATAACTTGGTAATTACGGCCACCAATCGGCTCATAGCCTCTCATGTTGAACAATAGACCAAAATATATCAATCACCATTTGCTTCAACCTCAAATAGAGAGGCTGGAAAGCTCAATGCGTGAAGCTTCTCAAGGCAGGATCGTGCTGTGCGACTGACAGCTAGAACATGTTTCTACTAACTCTTCCTCGATTTGAAGCTAATAGTTATTCTTTTAAGGACGATTTTTTGTTGAACTGTTGTCAGTTCTGTTCTTGAATTGAATGCTTGCAATAAATCGTATGACCACGTAACTTTCATAAAACTCTTACGGTGCCACTGCCAGAGCTGGTCCAATGCTATAAAAGGCCACGGGCGATTTTTTGGGCCCCAATGTATTCTTTATGAACACCATGATTGAGGTTCTTTTCCGAATATATATTCATGCTCAGAACCACGATTTCAACAAGCTTCTTCATTTGTTCTTACAATTTAGAAGCTAGCAATTCTACAGTAAGTGTATCCTTGTTAGCTTGGTATGTTCTTTTCTGAAAGAAGTGATACGATTCTGCAGTATGATGTACGGCAAACATAACATCTATGCCGGTAACATAGCATCCTCTCTCCGAGAGAGGCTTCCTACCGGCTCGATGAAGATAACAAACGGCATCCACTCTCCCAGAATGGCTTCCTACCGGATCAATAAAGATAACAAACGGCATCCTTCGAGTCATCGAAGTTATATATATGGGTTGTTTCAGACAGGTCACCTCTAGCAGCATCTATTTTGCTGAACGAGCTTTGCGTAGGACAACAGCAATGGCACTTTGATTTATCATGTTTCACATTCTAATCTTTTCCCTGCTTGTATAGTAATTTAAGAAATCTCTTACTTCGATAATCTATTTTAGTTATAAATTGTAGTAGATTTAGTTAGTTTAAATTAAGACGACGTAGTATTACTGGATACTTGCAGGTCTTATGATGAAGATAAACTTTTGACTAGATTTGTGCGGGGTGCGCCAGGCCCTTGCAGCAGTGTAACGCATGGACGACGCATGAAGACCCAGATAGCAAGCTACCTTAGTGGGACTTCCCCCTTAAAAAATAAATTTAATATCGTGTGGGCCGATGACCCACATATCAGATATTAAACTGATAAGAACAGATACTACACTTGATCTTAGCCAAAAGGCCGAGAAAGGTATGAACTTCATCAACGTTGGGCTCCCACTTTTATTTTCTGTGTCCTCTATTGAGTTTTCTAATATACTCGATGTGGGACAATCTGCTCAGTTTTCTTGCTTAAAAGTTAAACCATTTCTATATGAAGGAAACTAAACAGTTTGGCATAGAAACCATCACCCAACCTGGAGAGGAGACTCTACAAGAACAAGAAACTCAATCACAAACACGATTCAGATAACGCGTCATGGGTATGAGAACATTCTGAATCTTTTTGCTGAGATAATGTTGAAAGAACTCGAGAACAATTGAAGCACTGTCGGGCTGCTACATTCTACATATCCTCTCTACTTCACTAATACATTTGGCATTTTCACAGCAACACAGTTTCCATGCAGCAGTAATTCGTACGGTCCTTGGCCTAATTTTTCGTTGAAATCGTTTCTACGTATCTTCTATGCCTCATACATTGTGATATGCTAAAGATTTTTCTACTCTTTTCTGTAGGACATTTGCACTTCAGACAGCAACAAGATCCAGTGTCGTTCGAACATGCCCCTTTGGAAGAGTGTAATCGTATTAGTAACATTCCCCTTCTCCTCTTTGCTTCCACCACCTTTTATCTCTTGAAACAGAAATTACAAAATTTTAAATGAAGACAGTACAACTAAAATTGCTTTAAGATGTTCAGCTTATGCACATTTTGGCGAATATTTAATTGATATTAAGCCATTTATAGTACTTTTTAGCAAATCTTTATCCTCTAATCTTACTTTCGTCTTCTTTGACAGTTTATTTCTCTCTTGCTGTTTGGCGATTGCTGAGCCTCCAACTCGTTATACATTCGTTTTTTTCTTTGTCTTCCATAAGTCAATATTGAAATCTAAAAAACTATAGTTGTGGTGAGATGAAAAAAGATGACAAGAAATATCAAGGCCAAAATAGTTGCAAAAGGTGGTCTGGTAAATGAGTTGATCCAATGTGGATTTCTTGAAGAACGCATTATCTTACGTAAATGAGCTGAGTGAAGATACTTAGGGAAGAAACAAGACAGAGTTTAAGTGGTGATGATCTATGAGAAACTAGATTTTTGTCGAAAACATGTGGATCTTAAGTAGGGTTATAAAATCAAAGGAGACAGAGGTGCAATTTACGCATCTGTTAAAAGAATCCGGATCCTCTGTTGCACCCAATTGACAATAGTTTGTCTAAAACCGGCTACTAAGGCAACCAATCGTCTTTAGTTTCTCGTATAACAAAGTCTATCCATCACCGTTTCCTATCGCTTCCACCTCAAGTAGAGCGACAAACAGCTCAACGAATTTGAAAAAAGGGTGTAAGTAACAGAATCTGTAAACGAAATGAGGAATCCTACTTCATAGGTCATAAATCAAGGAGCGTGATATAATAGCTTCATCAATTATTTTATTTTCTGTATTCTACAACTCCAACCAGTGGTGTGCTCGGTATATAACCGACCGAACCGAATCGATAACTGAATTTCGGTTCGCTTATGGCGGTTTCGGTTTTGAGTTTTAAAAATTATCGATTATCTGTTTCGGTTCGATTTTCATTTAGAAAATCCGATTTGAGGTCGGTTTTCGGTTCGATTTTCATTTGGAAAATCTGATTTGAGGTCGGTTTACACTTCTATTCGGTGGGTTTCAGTATCCAATTTTGAGGAGTTTGGTTCAATTCCCAATTTTGAGGAGTTACCATTTGAGGTCGGTTTTCATTTCTAATTGATCGGTTTTTATTTCTATTCGGTCGGTTTTGATTTCCAATTTTGAGGAGTTACAGGTTATGCATCATTCGATTGTCGACAGATGAACACCCCCAACTTTAACAGTAGAATTATTCATTCCAAATTGCATAATTAGGGCACAGAGTCTAAACTGCATACGCTGACCCATATCTCGTAACAAATCTCGCTACATTTCATTTTTCACCAATATCCTCTGGTCTATAAAACACGATGTTACTAAGTAATATTCCAATAAAAAAACTGAATCAAAGGGAAACAGAACAATTTTGTAAAGAAAGTTCCGCAGAATCTGATTTTGCCAAGTAGAGAGCAAATATTTAGACTAGACTTAGGCGGGGTGCGCCAGGCCCTTGCAGCAGTGTAACGCATGGGCGACGCATGAAGGCCCAGATAGCAAGCTACCTTAATGGGCCTTCCCCCTTAAAAAATAAATTTAATATCGTGTGAGCCAATGACCCACATATCAGATATTAAACTGATAAGAACAGATACTACACTTGATCTTAGCCAAAAGGCCGAGAAAGGTATGAGCTTTAACATAGATGGGCTCTCGCTTTTATACCTCATATTCTCTGTTGAGTCTTTTAACACTGTCGATGTGGGATTCTGGAAAAAGCCAATCTGTTCAGTTTTCTTACTTAAACCAATTCTATATGAAAGAAACTACATAGTCGACATAAAAAGTAAAGGTCATCACCAACAAGCTGGGAAGATGGGAACCTAGGGGTGGGGAAAAATACCGAAATCCCGAAATACCGAACATACCGTACCGAAAAAATACCGAAAATACCGAAATTTTCGGTATACCGAATTTTCGGTACGGTATGATACCGTTACCGGTATTTTTCGGTTCGGTATCGGTATAAAAAATCCTAAATTTTCGGTATTTCGGTATATACCGAAATACCGAAAAATATCGGTATTTTCGGTATAAATACCGAATACCGAAATAAATCGGTATATTGATATACCGAATACCGACGGTAAAAGAATTATTAACAGATTTTTTTTTTTTCTCAGGGTTAATTGACTTAATTCCCTCCTAAATTCCCAGAACCCTAATTTCCATTCCTAAAAACGCAATCTCATCTCCTCTGTCTGCGCCAGCGCCGCTGCCCAGTTGTCAACTCCCGAGTCCCGCCGCTCATCTTCTCCGCCACCACCCACCGCCGGTCGCCGTCGGTCGTCTCACTCCGCCGGCCTCTTTTTGCATAATAAACATAGGTGATCTCCCTTATTTCCCGGCCTCGTTTTTACAGTTGCGATTGAATTTTTTTGATTAACTCTCAAAAACTGTGTCCTGATTTCCCGGTCGCCGTCGGTCACCTAATTTCTTGTTCGCAGCCTCTAAGTTTTGATTTAGCAGCAAATGTCTGTATTATGTAGGGTGTCCTGATTTAGGTTCAAGTTTTGAAAATAATATTTAATTTGATGTTACGATTTTGCCCTGTTTTTAGAAGAGAGCCGTAAATGAAGCAGAGCAACATTCGTTCAAATTTAATCATTCCTTTGTGGGGGAGGCAGCATCACTTATTATTTTTCTCAACAGGTTTAACAAATTTAATTCTAAAAATAAATGAGAAGTGAGCAATGGTTATAAAGTGCCGACCACTTCCAATATTTGTTTACCGGTTGCCCGTTGGAGAACTGATCAGATAAACTTTAGTTGTATCATGTTAAGCGTAAAGTTTCCCTGGTTTATATATTTTTATTGTGTCTGAAATGATTATGGTTCTGTGATGACTGATGAGTATATATACCAAACTCTACTAGGATAAAATGAAATGACAAGACTAAATCATGAGATACTTTCCATCTAACTCAATTTCTTTAAATATTAATGGTCCTTTTTTTCTTCGCCTATCTGAATCTAGCTTTGATAATATGGAACTGTATATAAACCTGAACAAGCTTCTTTGGCAGATGACCACTGCCATATCCATTGAAGATGTTCGCAGAGAAGTGAAGATTTTGAAAGCTCTTTCAGGCCATAGGCATTGTACACACAAATAAATGCATGTTTGTGTGCATTTGAATAATCTCCATTCATTAATCATTATGCTTTTTATTTGAAATATTTGTTTTATTTTCCTTTCATTTTATCTTTAGCCCAACCTACCTACTATAATCTTTTCATTTTATCTTCAGTTGCATTTTCTTTATACTTGTGTAACACTCTCTGATTGTTTGAATTATTTTTCAGAGTTACGAATGGAATCGGAATCTTCAGCTTCATTGCCAAGTCCAAGTCTATCCGAAACACCAAATACAATAGACTCTGAAGCAAATGATGTTACTACAAGTCGAAAACGTCCAAGAAAAGATTCGGCAACAAAGCCTCCGGTACCTCCCAAAAAAAAGAGTCCTTATTGGGAGCACTGTGAGAAAGTGTCGAGGCAGTTAGATAATGATATCGTACAACCTTTGGCGATATGCAAATATTGTAAAGTGGAGATCCCGGTGACTTACGGAAGTACTAGTGGGCTAAAAAACCACTTGGAGAAGAGGTGCAAGACAAGTCCATTATACATAGGGAGTGGGATTGCGAAAGGTCAAACCGTGTTGACAAGTGAGACAATGGGACAGGTAAGTCCCTTGGTTCCTCATACCTTTAATCAAAAACGGTGTGAATTAAAGCTTACAGAGTTTGTGATTATTGATGAAATGTCTTTTCGGGTTGTCGAGGGGAAAGGGTTAAAAGGGTGGGTTCATGAACTACAACCGAGATTTAGAATTCCGGATAGAAAAAAAGTTGCATCTATGGTTTATGAATTATTTTTAACTGAGAAAGCCAAGATAAAAAGTGTGATTAGTGGCCATAGGGTAAGTATCACCACTGATACTTGGACCTCTATTCAAAACATAAATTACATGGTCATCACAGCTCACTTTTTGGATAGTGATTGGAATTTACATAAGAGGATAATTAACTTCACAAAAATCACTAGTCATGTAGGAGAAGAAATCGGCAAGATGGTTGAGGTTTGTCTTAGGGAGTGGGGAATAGATAAAGTATTTTCAGTTGTTGTTGATAATGCTTCTTCTAATGATACGGCGATTGATTACTTGAAGAAAAGAATGAAAAGTGAGAATAATTTGTTGTTTGAAGGAAAATACCTGCATTTGAGGTGTGCATGTCATATCCTTAACTTAATTGTTAAAGATGGTTTGAAAGAGCTTAATGCTTCGATTAAAGCCATAAGAAATGCAGTTATTTTCATTCATTCTTCTCCCTCTAGGTTGAATAAATTTAGGGAGTTTGCCGTGCTAGCGAAGTTTGCTAGTACGTCAACAGTACCTATGGATGTGAAAACTAGGTGGAATTCTACTTATAAGATGCTTGATGTTGCATTGAAGTATAAGAGGGTGTTTGAAAGGATGGGTGAAGAGTGGTATCCTTTTATGAATTATTTTCATGAAAAGGATGATAAGGGGAAAGAAAGGGTAGGCCCTCCGAGAGAAGAGGATTGGGAGAATGCAAAAGCATTTGTTCACTTTTTGAAAAAGTTTTACGATGCCACTTTAGAGTTAAGTGCATCAAAGACTCCTACCTCTCAATTAATTTATCAATCAATGATTGCACTACAAATTGAGATTGAGAGAAGGAGCGATGATCATTCGGATGTAATTCTTCAAAAGGTAGCAAGTGCGATGAGGGTTAAATTTAACAAGTATTGGGGGGATTGGAATAATATGAATGCTTTGATTTTCATTGCCAATGTTTTGGATCCGAGAAATAAGCTTCAAATGATCAAAGTAAGCATCAAGAAATTAGGAGGTACTAGTAGTGAGGTTCAAGAGTTTGTTGACAAGGTTAAAAAGAACTTGGTAAGTTTATGGTCGGAGTACAAGGGGATAAATGATTCCTTGAATGTTGATAATCAAAATATGGAGATAGAGTGTGAAGGTGGAGATGGTACTAGTAGTGTAGGTGGTGGTCTTTGGGACGAATTGTTCAATGAGGTGGAAGCACAAAATGAAGTTGAGCAACTGCAAGAGATATCTAACGAGGTGGATAAATACCTAATGGATGATATTGAAAAAAGATCTAATCAATCTTTTAATCTTTTGGAGTGGTGGAAAGGAAGTGAAACTAGGTATCCAGTCCTTTCAATTATTGCCAAGGATGTGTTTGCAATACCAAGTTCTACCATTGCTAGTGAGTCAGCTTTTAGTTTGGGCAAAAGGGTTGTTGATCCTTTTAGGAGTAGTTTGAGCCCGAAGATGGTAGAGGCATTGGTATGTACTAATGATTGGCTCAAAGCTGAGGACTTCAACTTTTATAAGGATCCAACAGACGATGACCTGGATATGTATAAGGAAATCGAAGAAATTGAGAAGAGTAAGTTATTTTTTTAATAAAGTTAAACTTCAATTATTATGCTTATCCTGTTCAAATAATAATAATTTTAAATTTGTCTTTTCTAGCTGCAAATGTCATTCAAGACCATTCAAGATCTTTCACTCCGGCCTCCACCTCATCTACAGTATAACTTCGAGGTAAGATTTCTTTTCTAATTTTAAGTATGATTTGAATATTATTTCATGGCAAATTTAATCTAGTTCTTTGAGTTTGCTCCAAATTTAATTTAGTTCCTTGTCATTTTGCTCTAATTTTTGTTGTTCTGCTTTTTCAGCTCAAGTATCTATTGTAGCCGACTCTTGGGTTATTAGAGGCACGCCTTAGAACAAGAGTATAATTATGTTCATCTTGGTTGGATTGTGAATTATTGAAAGACATGTATTTGTTGTTTTTAATTAAATTGTTGGATTCGGAAGTGTTGAAACTTGAAAGACACGTATTTGTTGGATTGTGAATTATATATATTTTTGTTGGATTGTGAATCGTTGAAAGACATGTATTTATTGTTTTGAATTGAATTGTACTATATTTTTCTAAGGCAGATATGATAAATTTATTAAAACTGGAAATTTCGGTTCGGTATGGGCGGTATACCGATACATTTTTTAATTTCAGAATATCGAAATATCGGTATAAAATTCGGTATGAATTCGGTATAATACCGATACCGTATATGATTTTCGGTATCGGTATGGATCGGTACGTGTCGAGTCTATACCGAAAATTCGGTATACCGAAAATTCGGTATACCGAATTTATCGGTACGGTAACGGTATTCGTTATTCCGATACCGCATTTTTCGGTACGGTATTCGGTATATCCAAAAAAATTCGGTATGCCGTACCGACCCAGCCCTATGGGAACCACTGGATGCACCATAACCCAACAACTGAAAGCTATTTTTTTAACCATCTCATTCTCTTCTTCGTTGTCGCGCACTATCTGAATCGCTTGTTTTTTCAGCTTCTTGTAAACCTCTCATATTTCCTTCTCTTCACCATGAAAATTTCTCCTTCTTTCTACGATATCCAGGCGTAACATGCTAAAGCTGTAAATATGAGATAACGTTGGAAGAACTCGAGTAAAGTTCTGGTGCAATGCGATGTACTTAATTGTCCCTTGAACAAAACATATTGTAGATACTAAGATTTTAGCTGTAACTAATCTATTGTACATTGAGAACCCTTTCCGTTGAAACACAAGTGCTTTCGGAGGAGTGTTGCACATACAAAGACCATGGTGGAGGCTTCATTACCACGGTCTTCGACAAATCATAGAAATGTGTTCGCAGATTCATGATTTGCTAGCCTACGCAGTTGATCTTTCATGGTATTGTGCTATGCTCACGGAATGTGAAAGCAAGCAAGGGTTTTTCCACTTTGGGGAACAACAAGATTCGGTGTCACCAATACTGCTACGAACATACCCCTTTTGAAGAGCATAGGTTCGTTTGTACGATTACCCTTCTCTTTTTTCCAGCTTTTAATTGATAACTGTAGACCACCAGCATATGTTGAATTTTTCTTCTTCGAAATTCTTCTGGCTAACTCAAGAAAGGGTAATACAACAGCCAAGAGTACCAGAGTTGATGATTCTCTACTTATTCTTTTATCGAAATTTATAACTTTCTTGTACCTTAACAAACTGATGACAAAAATTAGATTAATTTATACAGTAGTATGTTTGATTAGATTCAGTTCATTTGGGACTAAAAAGTCGCCACAAATCACTGTGCTGTTATAACTTTTTGTGAGGTACCACGTAGTTTCAATAATCCAATACATATTCCCTTCTTCGAGCAACAAATTTAACTCTGTTAATTGTTCTAGATGTTTCACCATTGAACCCTAGAATAACATCTGTAAAAGTCTACCCAAAATAAAGGGAATAACAAGAGAAGAAACAAGGTAATAACGGGGGAAGGGGAGAATAACAAAGTCGACGTGCTGAATTATTGAAACCACGTGGAGAAGTCGAGCAGAATTATAGAACCAGAGGAGATGGCGATGCAATTTACCCATCCCTTAAAGAATCTGGATCCTCTGCATGACCAAAATGACACCTTTTGTCTAGAAAAGACTTAATTGCCCGGCAGAGGATCCATTTTCTTCGTTAAAACCCGTTTTCATATAAAGGTAAAAGAAACAAGTTGACAAGGAAGAACACAAAAATCCGGAAACAAGAATGAATAATCCCCTTACAATGTGGACTTGAGCAATCATTAAAAAATGGCAGTTCATTAATACAATTGGAACTCAATTACACAAATAATTAAAAAATATTAAAACCACAAAGATTGGAAGCGAAAAAAGAAAAAAAACGCTAATGATTGCTACAATCTCTCCTTCAGAATGGGAAAAATCTTCTTTTCCTTCAACTTGACTCTTATCTACAACCTCCAAAATTTTCTCATCCCATCTCTTCAACTATGACTTTTTTTCTCCGAAAAACATGAACCAAATAATTTAATGTCAAACTTATACACAATATAATCGATTGTTTCAGTGTCAAATGGTCGTGTAGAAGTTACTAAACGAGTGGAATGTCGTTGAGATGGTGAGGTCTTCCATAACTTGATCATCATTTTCGCACAAATGGCTTTTGGCTTACCAGTAGGCGCTGGTCACTGCCATCCTGAAGATCTATCACCCGGGCTTCCCATCGGAGCTGGGTAACGAGTGTACGTGCTGCCTCTATGTGCTTAACTTTATCAGATATTATAACCCATCCCTGCAAACAAGATATTATCCGTATATCATCAAACTTTGATAAGAGTCGAAACAAAAGCAGAGACAGGGATCTTAAATGGAATGAGACATCATTTAAATATGGGGGGTGTGTGTGTTAATTTTGTTTTCTGGTTTAATTTCTCTACTTGTAAAAAAGGGGAAGGAATTGTAGAAGGCAAATGTGTGCAAATAAAGATGAGGAAAATGAAAGTATAAAGAGCAAAAGCGTATTTTCCTTCAAATGATTATGAAACATAGATCACCCAAAAACAATAGAGTATCTAAGCACCAATTCTTTAGAATTACCTCGGGCCGAAGAATACGGTCCATTTCCAAGATTAAATCAACCACATTGCATCTCTCTGAGGCAAGGTTTGATAGAAGTCCATTTGCGTGAAGCATGTCATATGTCCGAGGGTACGTAGGGAAAGGTTCACACCTGCATCATATAAATTGGTATGTTACCGCTGCAGAAAAGAAATCGAGTAGCAGCTACTCTTGGCAGTCAAAAACTTAGGTAAAAAAAAAAAAGAAAAAATATTTGAGGATATGGTTTTCCCAGGGACAGATGCCGAGGGAAAAAAGGCATGATCATTAGCATCTCAAATCAAGAAATTTTGAGAAACAAAAGATCCAATCATATGGAACACTGCTGAGTCGAGATATTATTTTTAATTTAGAAGAATATTTTCACATTTTGTTTTTCGTTTTGTAGATAAATTAATTTCAGATTTCCACGTTGGAGCTTAAATGCTTATATTTTAAAATTGGAGCAAATTAATGAAGTCATAAGTCATAGCCTATCATTATTCAACAATATGCCTTTTCAAGTAAGAGAAACATTCTTCCTTTAAAAAGAGACCAGAAATTATATGATGTTGCGAGCTTCTAAGTGCCTTATTTTGACTTTGTGATCATATTTTATCCAAACACTTCAATAATAATTTTTTCAATAAGATCTAAACTTCAAAAAAAATTCAATAAGATCTAATATCTACAATAACCTCTAAAAAAAGCTTATTAATTAGCTCAGCCTTTTACCCTCTAATATATACAACATAAATATTTCAATTTTGACAAGATAAAGATGGGAAGAGCCTACATGAAATGAAATCTTACCAGTTGTGCAAAACACCAGCAAACCCTTGATCAAGAATGACAGGGAGTGTGTTCCGTTCACCTACTGGCACAACATTCATTACCCACGCAGACTTTCGAGCTTCCACTAGGGCATTATTTAGACCTCCATAATGTGCATTCATGTCCATCACATTCCGAACCATATTGTATGGGGGCATTGGATCTTCATCACCGGGCCTTTTTGGATGGTCAGAGAAAATCAAAGGAGAAAGTAATGACCAATAATTTCTCAAGGCAGATCTCCAGAACTGCATGTCTTCAGAGAAATCTTCAGGATTTATTCCTGTATTTCAAGTTAAATATAACTTCTCTGTCTCAAAACTGATTAAACAAATATAACGATGCTATTACACACCATGGATTGCAAGCTCCGCAGAACTCAAAGAACCAGAAGATCTGTTCTGAATCGGGATCCAACGCTTGCTGGTAGTCCCACTTATGCAGTGAGCAAGTGGTTTATAGTATGACAGGCTGTCCTCTCCATTACAAAGTGGGAAAGTGTAATACTTACTGCAACGACGAATGAAAATATTATAGCAATTCTTAGATAAGTGGTCGGAGGATGATGAAGAAAATTGTGCACAGGAGGAAGGGTGAGGTTCAGAGAAGGATATTGGACCAGACGAAAATAACACGTCTCACCTAGAACCGTAGCATTCCACATCTGCCGTTTTCTGCCAGATGAAAGTCTCATCTTGATGGGCCAGAAGATTCCAACAAAGCTTAGGGGTGAATTCTTCAAAAGGAGTTGAAATGGTTCCTTTGCTTCCTTGTAGCCTGCTTCTGGGTGATGTTAAAACAAAGTACCCTCCAGGCTTGAGTACTCTATCAACTTCAATAAGTAACATCCCATCTGACAAAAATACGAACCATCAGTTTCAGAAAGTACTGGATTTAAGCTGTCATGCTTCAAAACTATCTTAAAGACTCCAGCATAAGCGTCCTCGAAGAGATCTCATAACCAAGCAATGAGAAAGCAATCAGACATCCTCCTGAAGTGTTCCATTTACCTTTCTGGTTTATTTGGTATTGAGTAACTACCTTTTATCCTTATTTCATTATACATATCATATATATTCCCGCAGAAGAGATTGAGTTAACACAAAATGTGAATTCGAACACTGAAGTCCAGAAATAAAAAAGAAATAAGAGAACTATTATCTCTGCATTAGTTAGTGAGGGTAAAAATGCAAGTACAAGAAAAAATTTATTGGCTCTTACTTGTACAAGCTGCCTAGAAAATTACATTGCCATATAGAATGCTATGGATAAAAAACAGTATTCGTTGTATGTTAGATTCAAAATACAAATAGAATTTAAAAAATCCATCTTCCTAAAAAGCGACTTTCTTCCTTGTTTTTTTACTTTTGCAAATCCAAAGTTGATTCATGGTGTCTCTTCTCAACTACTCCAACGTGCTCTTCCTCTCGTCATTCAAAACTGAATTGTATAACATGTATTCCAGTTTATCTATTTAACTTTAATGAACTTGACCTAATTGTTACTAGCAGAAGTAAATAAATCTTAACTAGTTGGAACCATAAAATTCAAGATTTTCCAGAAACACAAAGAAAAGATGAGCAATCTTTATGTTATCAAGACAATTCATTTTGCGTGCTACTCCAGACGTGTTTGTAACACGTCATTTATTATTGAATATGAAGTAATTTAGAGTTATTTGATTGGAACACAACATAACACCATGAGAAGAAGCTACTTCAACCATTGGCGCAATATGTATATAACATAAACTCATCGCTAGACTTGAGCAGATACAGAAGTTGATGGTGAATCCAACAAAACTAAAAACGACTCCATACTACTCCTTGATCTGAAAGACTGAAACAATATCATAAAATTCCCCTCTCCATCTCACGCTTCATGCAAACCCAAACAATTCCAAGCTTTCCATACTGGAGATTTTTACAGAATAATCATCTGACTAAGTAGGTAATCATTACACAAAAGACCCAAAAGAGTACCTCATAAGTCATAACAACCAAAACCTAGCATTACGAAAAACAAAACGGATGAAAACAACAATATTCTAGAACAATTGATGAAAGTACCTTTATCATCCCAGAAAATGCCACACTGAGTGCAATGAATCATGTCATATGATAAGGAAGGAAATGGCAGCTGTCTTGAGATGAAGTTGCCAATGATTGCTGGGAGACCTCTCTCCAGGGCTACCTGAACTTGACTACCAGTTGATTCATATGCTGCTATACAGACAGCCATCAGCTTAAGTGAAAGCAAATGCGCACCAAAGCTACCAAACCCACAACCAATATCTAATACATTGTGCACCTGTAATTCAGCAGGAAAATAAAAAGAAAAAATCAAGATGATAAATGACAAATACAAGTTCAAAGTGCAAAACAAACTTAAACAACAATGGACCCTTCTGGACAATTCTAATTCTAATCAATTATAAAACTGATAAGGTCAGATAAGAGGTGAGGAATATAGCTATGATGAGAAAAAACTTACACCAACTTCATGAAATTCAGTATCGCTTCCCAATCCGAGCATTTCAGCAATCTGATGAGAATAATCTTTCACACTATCAACAATCATCTCATCGTCCGAATGAAACGAAATTTGATTCTCTTCAAGTAGCATCAGCCTGTAAAATCCACGACATCAAACATTCAAGTTTTCCTCTCAAAAGATATTATATGGAATTTATTACCCCTACCAGGTAATGAAAATGCCATTAATGGTGAATTAAAAATTACCAATTACAATTGAGAAGAATTACCTTTTTGTCATGCTTCCAGATGAAAGAAATTGGTCTTTGCTCAGCTTCACATTTCCACTCCATACAACATCCCTTCCGGCTGGCCATGTCAAGGGGATCTTATAATCCTTGGGAGGACGAACCAAACAATACTGTGTATCTCGTGACACTTCACAATGACGATCAAACTCATCCCCATCTTTAAAACCAGCTAGCAGATTAGCAGACACATTATAGCATGGAATATAATTCTCTCTTTCTTTCCCACAGATATCAAAATCCTTCAACGGGTTGCTACCTAATTTTCTCAACTCCAAATAATCACTAACTGCTTGCTCTTTCAACCTTCTATAGCTTGAATAAGCGTCAGATCTCACAGCATCACTCACAGTATCAAGCTCATTAGAAGAAGATCCCAACAGAGCAATCAAAACTACAACGCTAACTAGACACAAAAGCAACCAGTTGAGCGGCGGTCTAGGGCCGATGATCAGTAATAGTTTATTGTACCAAGAGCTTCTCATGTCCAATTATTGTGATCCTCTTCAAATGAATAAAGAAAGTACCACTATTGGTGGAACATCAACAGCGAATAACTTTGACGACCATAACCAATCATCAAATACAATTTCTCACTCATAATATGATCAGAACTCCAATCTATCGTAGCTGGCATCGAAAAGGCCAACAATCAAGCATCCGCTGAAACACAATATCAGCAACTCTGTTTAGGTCACATAACTCCACTATCAGTATTGAAATTTACCATAAAAGGCTTCGTTTCGACTACGACAAACAAACTCAAATCGCGTGAACCACTCCCTTCAAGCCAACACACATTACACTCGTCAGCTACCGCACTAAAAGCCAAATTAACCGCCACAAATTCTCCAACAATATCAATGCAAAATTGCGAACCAAACAAAAAACAAAAGCAAACCAGTTCTCAATCAATTACTACGCAACAAAACAACGAAAGCCTCCAGATCAAAGTAAACCTGCATTATCCACCAAAAACAAATAATACAACGTCACACCAAATTACGGATCATCAAACAGCAATAATTGCAAATATTCACCTAGATCTTAAACTCAGATCAGATCCACAGCAAATTACACCATTACAATCAGCATTATCACAAAACGGATGCAAAACATACATAACGCTCGAAAAACATGAAGAATGGGGTTTCTGCTTACCGGCAGTTGAAGTGCGTTGATACCGAACAAGAGATACGTGTCACGGCGGTTAAGCAGCAGGGCTTGGATTCACCATTGACATCTAGAGAGAGAAACTTCTGAGCAGCTTTTCGGAGCGTGGGTTCTCTATAATTGGGAAAATAGTATTTAATATCTGGGTTTTGTTATTATTTTATTTATTTTTTGCAGTTGTCTAGTTTAACACGAATTCTAAATGGTGTGGGATTTTTAAGATCCAATCTGCGAGGCTCGAAATTTGATGGAAACAAAATCGAGTTTGGTTTATTCTTAAAAGAATAATTGTGTTGTCGTCCACCTTTCTTTTTGTATTTTCATTTTAGCCCTTAGCTTTTTTAATCTTTCTATTTATAGACTTGCTTTTTAGGAGTATATATTTGGGTTTCTTTTTAGGGGTTCTTGACACTGTACTTGTCGGATTCATAGTCTAATGTTTTTTGCATAGTATTTTTTACATGTAAAAGTAGCCAAAATATGTCAGAGAAAATTTTCATTTCGTATAAACGATATAAAATTTTCGTGTGCACGATGTAAATTTATATAATTATTTCTTGGTACACGTACATGATAATATTTCATCTGTACACGATATAAAATTATCGTGTACACGATATAAAATTATCAAGTACACGATAATTATAATATTATCATGCCTAGCACATGCTGGCTACTTTGTCAAATAAAAAATTAAACTATGCAAAAACATTTCACTATGCTCTGACAGGTCACTGCGCCCCATTTCCACTTTTTTTAAGAATTCAACTTCGGTACCACTGTGGTACCGATATCACTGTGAAAGAAAAATATATATGTATTTAAATATAAGAGATCCATTAAATTATATAATTTTATTTTTATCTCACAGTGATACCGGCACTACTGTGATATCATAGAATCACTCTCTATTTAAATGGTGTGAAAATGAAGTGGTGTTGGGGATATTATGGAACACATATGGATTTTTTGGGTCAAAATATTCAAACAAATCACAACATTTCACGATGTTAACAAATCTTCCCCAATGTCTCAGTAATTGTTAATTAAGTATAATAGATGGAACAATTAGAGGCTAGAATGATGAATAAGATAAGTTTACATCTGTGAAAATAAACATATATTTACTTTTTACATTAGAAATTGACAATTCGACACTTAGAGAGGCAGATTGACACTTATAGATGCTCTACCAATAAAGTTGCTCGCAATCCCCAAATTCCTAGTTGTAGATTGGTTACCCATGTATGCAAATTTGATTTTGATTAAATTCCATAATATAAGTCAAACATGGACGGATCTATTCACCGCAATATGGGACACATGCCCCCACCAAAAATATATATCTTTGGGTTTATACTTTAATTTTGAAAGATTAGTACATTAGTTAAGCTAAAAACAACATTGTGTCTCTATATTTCGATTTTCTTCGATACATTATACATTATATATTGATTGTATCCTTTTATATATTGATTGTGGTTATGGATCGTTGATATTATATTCAGATTCTTTGTTTATTGTGCAGACAGTCATGGAGCAAGAGCAATCCTTGGATTATGGTGGTGTTTCGTGATCTTATGGAAATGGGTTGTGTGTTGGAGGTCCGACATATGTTGCATGAATGTAATAGTGTTGCCCTAGCTCTTTTTTCTTTTTTATTTTTTATTATCTCATCCGTCTGTTTGGGTGGGCAATGATGTTCCTTTGTCGATCGAGAATCTTGTTCTAAGGGACATTTGTTGAGTAATGAGATTCTTTTTTTCCTCAAATAAAATAAAATAAAATTATGCCCCACAGAAAATTTCTGGATTAGTCCCTAAAGTCAAAGACAGCCATTATTGTTGTTAACAATCAGAGAAATTGCTTTAACATAAATGTTCCTAAAGAAATGTCAAATTTGGTTTTATTAGGTTATTAATAATGATTTGTCACAAAATCTGATTGAATTAGACATTGATGACAGATACAACTATAATAATCTATCCCCTGAATGTCACAATTATTTAAGCTAACAGAAAATGTCGATTTAGGACCAATATTTAAATTTTGGTTTAAAATTCAAATTCAATATATGTCTATATTTGACTTTGGGTGCATTTATTTACCGTTACATCAATTTTGGTTTTATTTTTCTGCAGTACTATAGCCCCATACATAAATTATACTATAATTGGTATTTAACTATGATTGATCTACATACCAAACAATAATACCACTATGCATGCACCTAATATAGAAACACAAAGTTTTAATTAATATGGTTTCGATGTCAAAAAAACATTTCAGCCCCAGAAAAGTCATGGTTGTAGAAGGCGGAAAACGAAGGGGGAGCAGTTGGACAGCCTAATCATCAGGGACGACCAGGATTCTATAATAAGAGGGGGCAAAAGAATATTTTTGAAATATATATAAACCTTTTCGAAAATTTTAGGGTGGCGAAATTATTTTTTTAACTATAATTACACTGTATATGTATATCTACAGTACACCGGTCGGAAAATTTGGGGGGGAGGCGCCGCCACCAGCCCCCTGGCTCCGTCACTGCTAATCGTTGTTTAGGTGGCGGCGAAGCGGCATCTAGAGAATTCTTCATTTAAAAAAAGAATAATAATTTTTAAATGTCTAAATTTTAGGTTTATACTTATAGTAGGCCAAACTTCAGTACAGATGTTCATATTGTTTATTAATTATGCAAGATGAAATGAAAAAAATGGGTGAGGGGAACTTGAAGTGTAGGGGGAGAGGGTTTAACTTTTGTTTCATTTTTTTGCCGCTGGAATGAAGAGAATGAGAGGAGAGTGAGGGTTTTAACTTTTAAAATGATCTTTTTAATTTAATAAATTGTCTCAAGTTCAAAAAATGACAATGTTTTCAAAAAAAAAAAAAAAAAAAAAAAAAAAAGAAACGCCTAGGACCACCTAGTAGCCACCTAGCCTGCCTAGGCGCCACGTAGCTCCAAAAAGGTCTAAGGGGGCCAATTCGGCATAATCGGAAGCGGGTTGGAGACGCCTATCGCCTAGGTGCCACCTAGGTGGCCGCGTAGACCGCATTTTGTATCCATGGAAAAAAATGTATGTCAGCAGATGGTTGTTTTGGCATTTTGGTAGTTCGTCAGTATATATTGGCATGGGAAAGGTGTGGCCCTTCAATTTATGTCACATGTTCAAATTGTACCTTAAACTATTTTTTTTATCCAAATAGACACTTAAAATTTTTAAATAGATCAAATAAGCCCAAAAACTTTTAAATTCGAGACAAATGGAATGAATATTAAAATAACTAAATACATTAAGAATTTTTTTAATAAATCTAAAAAGTAACAAATTAAATAAAGAGTTTATACGAACAATCAAGAAAAATATTAAAAAATATTTATATAATTCTAGAAAATTATTTAAACAAACTAGAGAGAAAAAATTATGTGAAATTCATAAGTTATTAAATATTTTTGAATTTTTTTAATTATTTTACATAAATATTAAGTTATTAAACAAGTTTTATTTTTATGTTGTTAATTTCTTTATTTTTTTACACAAATATTAAGTTATAAAAAATATTTTTTCCATTAAATTTGTTATTTTTGTTTTTATAATTTTTAGTTATTTTTATATTTCATAAGGGCCTCTTTGTCTCGAATTTAAAAGTTCAGGGGTGTATTCATTCTATCTAAAAAAATTAAGTGTCCATTTGGACGAAAATGGCAAAATCGTACCTTTTCCCTATTGGTATCGATTTTTTTTTTTTTTGGTATTTTGATATTTCGATATATATACTAAATTTTTAAAGGTATACAGAAATTTTGATATATCAAAATCAAACGATAAGAAACATTATATATTGATACGAACACACAAAATTCAGCACATTATAAGTATGGATAAAGGTATAAATTTCATACATAAATTTTTTTAGTACAATAACAAAATCGATAATTGAGTACGATATACCATATCAAACCAACTCTAACTAGCACCACCACTGTAAAGAATTCTCCATAGCTAGTTAACCAATGGCAAAAGAAATAAAAGAAATGAGAAAACTATTTAATAAATAAGGAGGGAAATATTATTTTGAAAGTTCGGGAAATATTATTTTATCTACTATAGGGATATCTAATAATCGAATCAAATCGAATACCAGTTTATTCTATTCGTATTTGCAAATTTTTTAAAGTAACTGCATTCTGATTTAATTATCCTCGAATATTATTTTTATTTTGCCTTCGATTTGTTGAAATTGTTCATATAATTTGAAATAATTCGGAGAACCAAATTCTGAGTATATAACTAGTATTTTTTTTAAATTAGTGTAAGTTTTAATTCAAATTCGATTCAAGATCAGTACTCTGAGATATTCTTATAAGTTTGAATATGAGTATTCATATTCCACAAAATACTTTGTCACACCCACCTAGAACACTACACCTATAATTAGTATAGCATATCAAATACTATTCAAATAAAAAAAATATTTTAAATTATTAGTCCAAACAAAAATACCGATACTTTAAATATATAATTCGAATTGAATATTAAAACCACGAATCAAATTTACAAATATTATGTTTGTATTTGTATTTGAAATATGTGAGGACATTCAAACTGATTCATACTCGAATTTAAATTTAAATTTTTAAATTCGAATTAGGTTACTTAAATTTGAATCGCGAATCAACTAAAAAAAAAATACCAACATATACATCCCTTACACAACTGTATCACAAATTCATATATATGTTTTTAGGGGTAAAATAAATTAAAAATTCATATTTAACTAACCAATAAAACATAAAATAAATATTTTCATCGGATTATATATATCATATCATTATATAGAACGAAGGAAAAAAAAGAAGTGACAAGGAAAAATGAGAGAGACGGTTTAATTTTTCACAAAGTTGGTATAAAAAACATTAAAATGTTTTTTTTATAGGTAGAATATTGATTATTTATATTTGAATTCGAATTTGAATTTTCAAATTTGAATTAGTTTATTTAAATTAAAATCGCGAATCAATTCAAAGAAAATATACATCCCCTACACCACTATATTACAAATTTATATTGTAACTAACCAATAAAGATCATAAAAATCATTCTAATGAATAATGTATCGCATATAATAGAGAAGGAAGTCAATAATAAAACAAATATTTCATTATGGCTAGGGATGGCAATAGGATGGGTATGAGGCGGATTTGTCCTTTACCAGGATCCGTTCCACGTGTAAAGATTTAGATTCGTAACTCGATTATCCGATAATCTTAAAAAACTCGACCCGTCCCGACCCGTCCCCTCAACCCGCCGGGTTAACCCAATCCGACCCGTCTTACTGATTTTTACACATTCAACATTATTGCTACTTGCGGACTTGTCATTATTCTACAATAAAATGATTCCAAAATTAAAATATAATATAAAAGAGTGATTATAAATTAAATGAGGGTGAGAGAGACACTTTAGGATTAAAAATTAATGTGATAAGTAGTGGTAACTTGGAATATAAATTATATATAATTATATACAACTATATTAAATTAAAAATATTAAAAATTTATATAATATATGTGGGGCGAGTTCGGAGCGGGTTTATCAAAAACCACATCCCCCTTCAAACCCGGCAATATCTGTTTGACCGGGTTAGAACCCGTCCCGTAACCTGTTTGACCGGGTTTTTACCCGCCCCATCTATCTGAAGCGGGTTTGATGCGGACTCGGGTTTCAACCCGATTCATTGTCATCCCTAATTATGGCAATGTCTCATGTGCATCAGCTGCACGGTGTAATTCAAATTGGGTATCATACTTTATACTTAAAGGTATTACATTTTTTGGGTAAATGTATTGCATGATGTAATACCTTTACCCGATCCATGTAATACACTTAAGCATAAACCGTGATGTATTTTCAGCATAATATATTTACCCATAAACTGTAATATTTTTAGACATAAATAATACGTCATCCGTTTCTTTTTATCTGTCTCATTTTATCCATTCACACAAACCAATTTTTTCATTAATTAGAATATCATAACACATCCCAAAACACATTAGCAGCCTTTTAGTCACTCCCTTAATTACTCATTGATTTTATCAAATTCACAATTATTTGCTTATTTATTATGGTTCTTTATGGAAAAAAGAAGGTAAATTAACATTAATAATCACACTGTGACAATTAAAAAGGAACGACATTTGGATAAAATGGAACGATTAAAAAGGAACGGAGGAAGTAATACCATTTAACCCATGATCCAAATTATACGGATCTAGGATTCGTGCAACCGGTGCACAAGAGACCTTCCGTTTCATTATATACAACGAAGCAGGGGTGAAGCTACGTGCGGCCTATACCGGGCTCCAGCCCAATACAAAATTTATAGAACCTTAATTTTAAATGTATAAATTTAGTACTCTAAATTTAACTAAATCCACCCATCTAAGTCGCAACTTCACCGAACGCTGATAATTTTTTTATGTCTCAGCCCACTTCATTTATAAATCCTGCATCCGCCCCTGCAATTATGAGAAAAAAAGAAGTGATAAAGAAAAAAGAGATATGTTTGCTTAATATTGAGGAGTGCGGATCAAATCTGATTGAGAAAGTTAGTGAGTGTGTTTTATTGAGATTCGATCCTCTAAATTTACTGACCCAAGTGTTAAACAAATAAACCCATAGATTGTTTAATTTTTTACAAAGTTGGTGTCAAAAACATTGATTGGGTTTCACTTTTTTATAAATTTTGGAATGTTAGAACTTGACTTTATTTGCATGTGGAAGCATGATTAGTGTCGTTTAGCAAAGTATTATATTTTTTATGCCAAATGGAGGATAATTCCAGCAAATTCTGTCCCCATTGCAACTGTTTACAGCCTCATATATTTTGTGGCAACAATTTTAATAATGTTATATCCTTTTATAATTAAATAATAATAATTTGTCAAGTAATGTCGGCCGGTTATATTTAATACTACTGTTTTATGTACGTTTTAGAGCACAAAATCGATTCGACCTCTGTAGCCTCTCCAACCTCTAATCTATCCGGCATTTTATTTAAAAAGTCGTGAATCTCATTAATCAATCTTAATTATAAGGCTCTCAAGATAGTAAGAAATATCAGAATATATTTACATAATTGAATCGACTGAAAAAAAAAATGTATAAGTCTATGAGCAATTACACAAAATAATCTATTAAAAGCATAAACTAAATATCATTCATGAGAAGTCTAATAGCAACAAAGCCTGATTCGTGTCTCGTGACTGTATGCACAACAAGTAACGAATCGGATAAAAGCATGAACAATTACCGTCAATTATGAATCAAGATCATCAATCTCCATTAAATTTCGTCTCGAATGTTTGTCAATCACAACAGCCTTCAAAGCAAAAGATTCATAGGAGACCAGAGATCGGAGGCTGCACAAGATGTGGAAAGACGCGCAAAGGCGTGGAAATATCTCACAGAAGCAGACCTGAAATCTATTCGATATTTTAGATGAGTTAGTGACAACAACTTTATCTTGAAGAATGATCACACGAGAGGCTGATCCAAGGGGCTAATGACGTAATAGTCGCAATAGTAATTCTCTGGCTCAACAAATTTTAGGTTCTTTTAAAAGGATGAGTTGAACTAAACTCATAATTTTCAGTTAAACTCTGCGACATATAGTGTTAGCCCGACAAATGAACCAGGCCGGGTCAAATTTTCACCTACTTATAGCTTAATTTTATCTTGTTTTCGTTTTTTCTGAGAGGGTCAATTTCTTATAAATAATTTTTTTGATTATGCTATATCCATTAATTAAATTTCGTGTCAGGTTTAA
Source organism: Ajuga chamaepitys (assembly GCA_958295605.1). Taxonomy (NCBI): domain Eukaryota; kingdom Viridiplantae; phylum Streptophyta; class Magnoliopsida; order Lamiales; family Lamiaceae; genus Ajuga; species Ajuga chamaepitys. The sequence continues at coordinate 3,243,320 of OY282508.1, forward strand.
AACTACTTACTTTAGATAATTTTTTTTGAATTTTAAATTAGGAAAAGGTAAAATATCAACCCTCAACTAATACCCATAAGCAAATTAACCCCTAATTTTTTTCTTTTTCTTTTTGGGGGGTTCCAATTGCACACCTTTTCTTTTGAAGGATCACGAATTGGCATTTCTCTAGCAACAACAGAGGGACCTGGACGGGATCCTCTATTTCAAATTGTGTTACATCTTGTATTTCATAGCATTCAGTACATGTCATGTTTGTAGGATGGCATCATAAATATACACATAGCAGTTAGTGGAGATTATGGAATATAAGATGAAACATGATTTGAAATAGAAGATCTTAGCTGAAGTGAACCAACCTTTGGCGTGCAAGGTACTAATATTTCTGCAGAAGAATCTACGATTAATGTGTAATTTCTTGAAATGTACTGATATTTATGTAAAAAATATATTACTTTATTTTATAAAATAAAAAATATTGTCTATTTTATGAAAAATACATATTACTACCAAAAAATATAAATAAATTAAGAAAATTATAGTTAAATAAAAAATGCAACACCCTTGAGTAAAATCAGGTAATACCTTTAATTATAACTGGTAATACATATCTAATATCTTTAATACATTGTCAAAATTACGATACTTTAAATCATAAATAGTAATGTCTTTAAAAAATAACTATTATATTTTCACAAAAATACTAATACCTAACTGTATAAATAGTAATACCTTTCAGTGCAAATAGTATTACATTAACATTTCATCAAAATATGCAATACATTATTACATTCCAGAACAAAGATTAATTAATTTTTCTTATCCCTATTCCAATCCCAACTTAATATAAAAGTAGGATAAACGGCTAATGTTTTGTCACTTAATCAATTATAGGCTATAGATGGAGAGGGGTGGAGAGAATTAAAAGAAAATTAAACGTGAAAATTTACAATAAGAAGTCATGTACATCTCAATCTCTCTTTCTTTCTTTTTTTCCTTTTCCCATTTAGGATTTTTTTTTAATTATAATTTTATATTACATATAACTTTTTCGTTTCTAATTCATTTTTTGACAAATATACACGAAATTAATCACTTTTTAGAATCGTTAATTTGACACCTATATTGTACTACATATATTAAAAAACAGTCACTTTCTTAAAAATAAAATATTAGATCTAACATATCCGTTGTAAACGTAATGATATTATGTCTTTTATATAGTAAAACTATTATATCTGGTGCATCATACAGGTGGATATTTAGTCTATTATTTCAAAACAAGTAATATCTATTTGAATAAACACTATCACATTATAATAATACGCACATAACTGCTAATACACCTGCAACCGTATTGCATATCTAAATGGACTTGAAATCCATACAACTGATCCATTGAGAATTTGTCTAAATTAAACGACATGTTTCCAAGAAAGTAAAAATAGAAGACATGTCGGTTTTTTGGTTTCAAAAAATTAAGGGAATGTTTGCAAATGATTGTGTTTTAAGAGAATTGATTTGAATTGACTTGTTGAAAAAAATCAGAATTTGACAGTTTTTTTAAATAAAGTAATTTTAAAGTAAAAAATTAGTAGAAGTTGAGTGGTAACAACTTCTTAAAATCAGATTTTAAATAATTCTCAAACACATCACTTTTAGATTACCAAAATGAATTTTACGCTAGTTGGCAAACACCTCCTAACTAAAAAAACATACTCCCTTCATCCCATTCGTCCTATTTCAATCTGTCAGTTCATAAATGGTAAATTTATCATACAATTTTCACCCTCAATCTTCACTTTTGAAAAAGTCAAAGATTCTACAATTTTTTTCTTTTTTTTAAACTTTCGTGCCCGATCAACTTAGACAGGTTAAGCCGGGACGGAGGGAGTATGTAACAAACTCAAGGTATTTTTTTTCTAAATATGAATAATTATAATGAAAAGGGAATAATTCTGACAGCAATTTTTGATGCATCCAATCTGGAAAGGGGAAAATTACAAAAAGATACAGTCTTGTGGTTACTGGAACAATTCATACTTGTTTCAGAAAAATGTAAACAAATAGCCAGTGGTACAACTGTAATAAATGAAAATTTATTGCTTTTGTCTTGCACTTTTCAAATATCTCAAACTGCAAAAAATAGGTTAAAACATGTGTCCAGATTTAATGTAAAAATGGCCCAGAATCAATGCTGTACTTGATTAATAATGATGATGAGATACGTTCTGTAGGTGGGGAAGCAGAAGTATCGGGAAGTTCTTACCTATTCTTATCGGTAGGATTTTATGTTGAAATTTTGGAGTGTAAATAGAAAAGTATTTTGTGGACAAAAATATGTCACGAAAAGGTACGAGTACTCAAGTGGAATATATGCGAATAAGAGGTCGTGAACGTTCGGAAAAAAATGCAATCTAACCATTAGATCGTGACCTCAGGTGAAGAGGTACGATCTAACGGTCGGGATTGATCAAGTTATATAATAATGATGATAAGATATGTTCTGTAGGTGGGGAAGCATAAGTACCGGGAAGTAGGGATGTAAACGAATCGAATCGAACCGAATATTAAGAAATTCGATTCGAATTCGTAAATATAAACTCGAATTCGAATTCGAATCGAATATTAATCGAATTTAAATAGCTGATTTGAATTCGATTCATGAGAAATATTCGAACTATTCGATTCGATTTGAGATTCGAAAAATTATTTTCTATTTTTATATTATATATATATTATTTATTTTTAAATATTTAAATATTATTATTTTTTAATTTTTTTCAATTATAAATTTAAATAATATATATTATATATAAAATTTATTTAAATATATAGCTATAGAAATATATTATATGCATATATTTAGTATTATATTTATTATTTAATTTTTAAAATATATTATATTATAAACGAATCGAATATTCGAATTATTCGAATCGAATACAACTATATTCGAATTCGAATTCGAATATTATTCGAATATTATAATTAATTCGTATTCGAATTCGAATTTGATTTTTCGAATTCGAATCATCTTAATCGAATTCGAATCGCCAATCGAATAAAAAATATTTGATTTGCTTACAACCCTACCGGGAAGTTCTTACCTATTTTTATCGATAGTATTTATGCTTTATTTAATTTAGGTTCATGATTGCACTAAACTAAACTAAATTAAACTCAACTAAAAAGAAAGTTTAAAGAAATTGTCGATTTTTAACGAGCGATGACGTGGCAAAGTTAAAGTTGCTTTTGTAGGTTAATTGTTGCAAGTAATGTGCAATTAATTTATGTGAGTTGGTGAGAGAATTATTGCTCATGTGTGTTGGTTAGGTGAAGGTGGTTCCATTTCTATCAAAGCCTTTACCAGCTAAAAATAATGATTACAAATATCATTGCTAGTATCAAAATTTGGTATGGAAGCTGCTGTTTGGGCTGATTCTAGTCGGATCGAAAAAAAAAATATTTTTTCAACATTAATTTATTTTTTTCGATCATCTTCTAATTATAGTTACAAATATAATTTATAACTATCACAAGATGAAACTTAAATGTTAATTATTATTTTAGAACACTCTAAAAATCTTGGCGTGTTTTTTTTTTTTTTTTTTGTTACCCGTAATCGAGTGTTAATGTTAAAAATTTAGTTACCGTCTTTACAAATAATTTTTCATTAATAAATACTCACAATTATAAAAAAAGAAAAAATTAAGAAAATATTTTTTTTCGACCCGAATAAAATCAGAACAAACATCTTTATCCATTTGGTATTCCTTCAGTTTAAAGATTGCATGTTGCTTCCTTTGCTTATTTTCTTTTCATTGGGATAAAAAAACATAAGAGGGGCCAAAGAAACATACATTCTTATCCTTGTAATATATTTTAATGAGTCTCTCTCCTCAAACTATCATATTAAGTAGATATATATTAATTGGGTTAAAATTACTTTTTGTATTATAATTTTTTCCTCGTTTAATTTTTGTTTAATTTCGTCTCATAATAAAAGAAATTGCTTGTCGTCGATGAGTAAATTGTTCAGAAAAGTACACTAACAATCACGTGAGGCAAACTTTAAGTTGATTTTAATTGGCCGTGGCACTAGCACTCACGTTTTTATTTGACAAAAATCAAACGAGTGGAATATTATGGGACGGAAAAGTGATTTACGTGACAATCATGTGCACTTTTTCGGTCATTTTTCTCTTCGACGACGCAAAATTGGTCCAAAAGCATAATGAAATTGAAAAAATAATAAATTTTGGAACAAAAATCAAAGAGCAAAAAGTGATATTAGTCCTATTACCTAATTTACAGTGTGTTGTACCTTTCTTTGCATGATATTCATATAAAAGTCTAGTTAATAAAAGAAAAGAAACGAAAAGAAAAATACACTTATGTCCTCCACGTAAAAGTTGGTTTATAGAGAGAAAAATGCTCTATCAAAATTACTGTAGCAAACCATAGTAATTGTATGGTTAATTTAACCAAATTAAGTACCATTTTGATAATTTTTAATGATAATTTGACAATATTTTAATACTTTTATCACACTAATATCAAAATAAATATTAAATCTAAAATTGATACAATCAAAATTTTACGTTCAAATTCTCTACGTCTCATTTCATCCATAAAACAAACAAACACCCTTTAAAAATGGCCATAGTTTGGGGTGACAATAAAATTAGCCATTATATGAATGTTACCAAAACCAGCAATTTCATATTCTGTGTTTTTCTCTAAAAATAGAACAACAGAACAAAGAAAATTACAAAATTTAGCTGTTAAAATTTATCCTTTAGCTTAAAGATTACATGTTGCTTCCTTTTCTTTCTTTTCTTTTTCTGGGATAAAAAGACAAATAGGGGACAAACAAATATACATCCTTATCTTTTGTAGGGCTAGTTTGATTTTCGAGATTAGTTGTACAGTGCCATAATGAAATTGGGTCCGACACTACGAAAAACTGTTGGGTCCGAAAAGGATTTTGGGTCAGATCTTATCTTCGGTCTTCAATTTCTGGTTGCGAGTGGTCCGACTCTTGATCAATTGGACCTGCAAAACCCATGCCTGGGAGGGCTCGGGTCGGGACCTCTGACGCTCAAGTCAGTTGACATGCATTTTATTGAGTTGTAAATGTATATTTCCGTCTAGTATGTAGAGAGGAAGAGTAGATGAGAGAGATATATAAGTATGTAGTCGAAAACTTTTCTCAAATTAGGATAATTGAATAATTTATAGTACATCGTTTACCTGAGGGCATAATGGTATTTTTAGCATGACTAGGGTTCCCATTGGGCTTGGACCGATCATGGGCTCCTTCATTTGGGCTAGGAGTTACGGTCGTTATATAAATGATATGGGCTTAGTGTGCTAGTCCCAAAGTTGTGGGTTTAGGCCTTAGCTATACTTCTTAGCGGTATAATTCATTGTGCCACCACAAGTTGATGTATTAATGTTTATCCCAACTAATTTTATGTTTTGTATTTGTGTTTAAAATTCATCTTGGATAAGGGATTCAGTCAAAAATAATCTTTATCCCTCAACGATAATTTATCATGACCAAAGATGTGTGAGAAACTGTCACAATCAAGGGGCCCACTATATTACATTCTACTAAACTATTAATCTTATCTATTGTAAAAACAAAAATATATATGAGGAATATTAAAAAATCAATAAATACTAATACTTCAAAGTTCAAACCAAATACACTTATTAATAATAGTGAACAGTGTCATCCTACTTTATTTTATATCTATTCAAAAGTTCTATCTATTTCTTTAAATTTTTCCTCCTAATCTAAGAAACAAAGAAAAAACCCTCCCCTCACCCCACGGTGACTCGAACCCAGGACCAAAGGCCTAGGTAGTAGATGCTCTGCCACTTGAGCAATCCAACTTCGTCTTCAAAAGTTCTATCTATTCTAACTCCTAAACCAAACAGGCTAGTAGTTGAATTTTAACTGAGTAATTTTCTTGAGACCATCATATTAGATAGACATATATTAATCAATTAATTAATAGTCATCTAGTTTCCACAACTAATGCTAGGTGTTCGTAAGACAGATATAAAGTTTAGGCGAAATTAATCGAGTTTAAGAAAGGATGAGTCGAGAAAAAACATAGGTGATCAATGACAATTTATTACCTAAAAAGATAGTCGAAACTAAACGAAATCTTTTAAAACAAATGATTTTATACAACATTCATTCCATAAAAATAGTCATATTTTATAATATTCTTTGCCCTAAAAAATCATGTTTCAAAAGTAGTACGTATTTTATTTCATTAGCTAAGGTAAAATTTTAAAAATTTATTTCACGAATTTGTTATATACGATTGGATAATTCAACCTTAACAAGTAAAAAGTCACATAAGCAATAATTTATCAGCAAATATTATATATATATATATATATATAAAGTTAAAAATGTGTAACTTTGATTATAGCCAGCTCAATCTCTACTGTCGACTAACACTAACTTTGACATATTCCATGACGTTGGAGGCTTGAGGCTGTTAATTAAATTCAATTTCTTCGAAGGCTCTGAAAATTTTCAATCGATCCGACTAATTTCTTATAAGTGCTAGATTTTTATAAGTCCTTTATTTTTATTTCGATTCATTTCCGTCTAATTATGTCTATGTTCACTGAACGCTGTACAGATCTCAATTAATCGTTACATCCCACCATTTAACTAGCGGCTAACGACTACAATATGAATCCCGAGTTATTTTAGATACAGATTTGAAACCCACATATTTATCATCATTTGATTGGATTTGGTGTGAATTTGTAGCACAAATATGAGTTCCATTTCTTAATTGTTCTTCATTTACAATATACGTCATTCTTCACAGAAGAGTCATGTCTAAAAATTATTTTCCAAAATAAGAATTATGTTTTAAAAAGCAATGTCTCGTGTTACTAAATTCAAGTAAAAAATAAAATTTTTAATTTCATAATTTAGTAAGACATAAATTTTAGATAATGAATTGGAAATGATTAAATTTTAGAATGAATCTCAAATCCTAAAGAAAAAAAAAAGCTAAAATTTAAGTACTTCCTACGTACAGCCTAAATTTGCATATTCTTTTAATTGGTACATCCTATACTCTTTTGCACATCATTAAAAAAGAAATTTCTCTCACAACCTTCACTCTCGAAATTTCTACCCTCAATCTCCACCTTTGAAAATGTCAACTAAAAAGCAAAAGACAAATTTTTCTTAATATACGTACCCATTCATATGTGCAAAATAAGCTGGGACAGAGGAAGTGTCTAAAATCCAAGTTTTTCAGTCAGACAAATTAAATAGATTTGGATATGTATATTAAATCCATTCCAAAATCATGGTCAATTCTCTCCATACTAAATTAAATATGATTTAAATTTTTGTACCTGTCCACCACTCCTGCCATAAAAGCATTTCAAGGCTACAACCAAAGCTCAACACATTGAAGATAAAACCTATATAAGATATGAACATTGATATAGTACAATACACCTACCACACTATGTACATTAATTCAAACCATATGGTTGATTTCCTTCAGCAAATGCAATACATACACGAATGAGTGTGCGCGCGCCTGTGGTTGGGGGGGGGGGGGGGCTGCTTGGGAGTTTTTAGCTACATCTCCATTAATGGGATATTCTTCAGACAAATCTATATAACAATAGGGTCCCCTTGAACCTTACAAGTACATGACAATTGTGTAAGAAAACAACCAGTCTTGAAGCAAATAACAATAATATAACATTGTTCCAAAGGATCTGTTCAAAACCATGATACAGACAAGGAAAAAACAGGCACACCTACAATCATTTTTCCGGGTGGGGCTATTAACACCCGCGGTTCCTCTAGATATACCCGCAAGAAAAGTTAGTCTTTTTTAGTGTTCGGTTGGTATTGACCGAATATTTTAAAGCGCAGTGTAACCGAACAAGATTGTATTTGTTCGGCCAACATGAGCGCACACTTTTATGGGGGGTATTTAGAGGAAATTGGGATGTTGATAGACCCACCTTTTATCCCGCCCAAATTTTACCGGGGTGATGTAAAAACACCACCACATCACATTTAAGTATTACCTAATTCTCTGTTCAAGTAATCCACAAACATCCTCTTTGCACTGTCAGCATCCGAGGGTGGTGCTGGGCCACTCAAGCTCGACTGCCCAGTCAATTTAATGAAAGTTCGCCTGAGCCTACGCAGCTCAGGCAGACCCACGGGTCTTGATATATCGATACCTGGTAATCCCGGCCCAAGGGCCACACCGTTGAGGGGCCCGCCCATTGCAAGTGATTGTGCTTGTACAATCATATTCATCACCTCTAGCGTCGCCCTATCCATCTCATAGAGAGAATTCGCCTCACTTACACGTGCACTTTGTGTTGCAATAGTAGGTTGCAATACTTTGACATCCTTGGTCTTTGAGTCCACTCTTTTTGTCAGGTAAGTAACAGCATCTACAATGGCAGGAGATGATTTTTCAATCCCATCCTTAAACGGCCACAACTCAAACAAAGGTGAATCCCAACGGTTTTTGCTGTCGGGCCTCTCGAACCTTCTGACCAAATCGTCAAATATTTTATCATCATAAGAAGCTTCTGATCTCTCCCTACGCTCTTCATTCCATTTCCGACAATCAGCTTCTCCAACATCACAGTGCACAACACAGTATCTCGTCCCTGCTGCACGAGCCAAACACCAAAGCTCATATCTGTACCCCTTTATGCTGTTTAAAGAGTCCACTATGATGATATTATCTCTGGATAATGATCTGTCAACTTCGGATCTGAGTACCCCCCTTAGATTCTTTTCTGATGGCATGTCAGCGTAGCTTTGGTTACGATTCAGGTGAAAGGAAGATTCGTTAATGATCCTAACTGACGGCTTAGGCTCTGTTTCTTGAAGGGCTTCAGCTAGGCAGGCTGCAGCTGTTGATTTCCCACTACAGGGCTGACCACATATAACTACCAATGCCATCTGCAACAAGTGTTTTCTACGTCTTATTAGTTACTTCAAACAAATTAGTGAAACTCATAGTATACGACAAATCACCAACAAGGAATTTCAGTATTCTGTAGAAACTAGTCTGTGTAAATTTTTGACAGGATATTGCAGACCAAATTAAATTCAGCTTCGTTGCGGTGTAGATAAATTAAACGTGCATTTTTACATATTAAACAACAGATTTCTCTCCATCACAATTAGAGCCATTCAAACCAGAACCACTAATTTAACCACTGCTGGCTTTGGTATCGTGACTGCTGAAAAAAGCCGAAGGAGGCATCAATGGGTCAATTTGTCCTACACTTGATGTACCATGATCTGAATCTTTTTCACTACAGTGCACGTGAAGGTACGAAAAAAGCCAGTATTACAGCATCACAAAAAAATCCAACATCCATATCTACTCTTCTATTGATAGAGTGAAAAGCTGGCTTTTTAAAAATTAAAGAGAAGAGATTAAAGAAAAGATATCCCGGGATAATTCACGTCACCAAAGCTGCCCAAGCCAAAGGTCGAATACAAAGAAATCGAAACTAATTTTCTGCATCTAAACTACTAATACAATATCCCCTATTATCAGCTATTAATATGTTAATATCTTGCTAGCTAAATATTCCCCAATATTACACAAATAAATTCCTCCAGATTAGCTCTATCACCTATATTAATTCAAAGGGATCATCTAGAATTTGAATTTACAACGGCGGTTCTGCTCATTTAAGTAACCTTCACTTCGTAAAGAACTACATCCTATGACAGCTGCCCTTAATCATTCAGTATTCGGTGTCCGCCTGAACGGAACAGCCTAGCTATGGCAAGACACTCCACAAGTAATACCATTCAAGTCACTTGAATTCTCAACCAAGCCAACATGCTTCAGTTTTAAGCCATTTAAATCATTCTAACATTTCAAGAAAGATATTTGAATACATTCTTCAAGGATCAATGTCATCATCCGATCCCAACTCCTACCACTCAATTCTATGGACAAAACAGTAAACTACTTACAGCTCCATTCTAAGCACTTCGACAAGATAAACATGGCATAGAGATATTATGAAGCACAAAAAACACTTTTTCCCCAAAATTAATCGGAGAAAACATCCTAATTCACGGGTAAACAATCCGATTCAACACAATATTCACAAACTTATAATCGAAGATCCTTCCGCCCCTATCCAACCCGAAAAAGGAAAATAAATTTATGAAAAAACGCAGCTTGAAAGTATATTTAACTAAATAACAGAAGAAATTTTGTGTTACCTGGATTTCCAAGCTTTTCAATTCAATTGCAGCTTGAAAAGCTTACGAGTGACGCAGGGAAAGAGAAGGAGAGGGAGAATTTTTGTGCTTCCTATTGGGAATAAGACCACTCTGGGCTGCTGGATATGTCCATGAGCCCATTTGAGATGGGCCTAATGATGGGTAGGGTTTATTTCCCTTTTTTAATCCATATTTGCTTCTTTTCAAAATTTACACCTCTTTCATCGTTTTTCACCATTTTATATTCATACTCGTAATATTTCTGATTTGCTGGTTCTTCAACTTCAACCATGAAATCGCAATGCTCAGCCCTTGCGCCGCCATTGGTTTCATCCCTAATTCGGACATTAGTCCTCGAATCATCCCCAATTCAATCCTCAAATCCTTGTATCTGCAACATGTTCTGTTCAAGGGCGAGAAGTGTAAATTGCAGCAGAACCATTCTCGAGTCCTTTCAACTACGTTTCCAGGAGCGTTTTTGTGATTCAGCAGTTTGCATGCATCTTCATAATACAGCAATTATTACAGCAGCACTGGAGGAGAATTGCATTGCGCCAACTCCATTGTAGAGCATTGAGCATCCTCTCCAGCTTCTTGTTGTTGTTGGTGATGGTTTTTATGTTCACTATTTAGTTTCAGGTTTAACTTACAAAACGCAGCAGATTGGCTTCTGCAGATTAACAAAAACGCAGATCGAAAGTAAATTTAACCAGTAAATAAAAAACAGAAGATTGCTTCATCTATTGTTCCTGCTCTTCCCAGTTTGCTGTCCCACATCACTTTCTTTCAAAATGTTGACATTGTTTATATTTTGTAGTGTAAATGGATATGGTATCTTCGAGGGTGTGGAGCCGTGGACGCACATGCTTTCCAAAACCCTAAACTATCACCTGTTCATCAGGGCTGAATTTCCGGGTTCTTTGTCCGGCCTTTATCCCTCTCGAGACGAGAAAAAAATAAAGGCCGATGCCCTTGCATATGCATTCACGGGGTGGATATTACTCCTCGGGTGGTTTGTAGGTAGTACTGCTTGCACGTTGGACACGTGAGTCGCGGTTACTTGTTATCCTCGCCATCCGGAGCACCCTCCTTTTTTAATTTTAATTTTTTTTTAGCATTTGTAGTACAATTTATTTATTCTTTATTTTTAAACCTTATTTTATCATTTACAGTATGGTTTTTAAAATATAACATATGAAACCATATGATTTAATAATATTTTCAATTCGACGAACAAACACAAGTTGTAGATGGCGGAAAGTGGTAAAAAATTATTAGTATTCGATTAATGACGAAATATCAATAAAATACAATAGAGGGACATAATCCGTCTCTATTCGATAAGTAATTTAGATCGAGGTTTATATTCAATTATCAAATAATATAATACACAATAAAGTCACCAAACAGAGCACACAAATGAGTGAAAATACATTGAGTTTAAATATATTTCGGGTTCTTCTATAATACATCTTGTGTATAAATTGTTTGCAATTCTAAATCCAAATTCATTTTTAATCTTACCTCACAAATTCATTTTAATTTTTTTGTTGGTAGAAAATAATAACAAATCAATTGCACCCTCATTTGTTTCTCTAGTTCAAATCTCATGGAATCCTGCCGATATCCCTTTTTATTGATGAAGTTAATTATTTTGTTCAAATTCTGTTTTATTCGTTTGCAATAAATTTCAGATATATTTTTGTACCGCTATAAACTCACCTGGTAAAAGGTTGTTTGCTTGTAACCTGCTGTGTCAGGTGAAATACTATATTTATTAATACACCGAGTGTATTATAAAACTATCCTATATTTTCGTCACATCACTATCCAATGTGGTGCTGTAACGTTTGTCTTAGGAAGCATGTTTCGTAAGCTTTTCTTAGACCTAGTTCACATGCTACTAAGAGGATGTTTGCAATAAATATTACATTTGAAAAAGTGATTTAAATTAATTGTTGATGTTAAATGAGAATTTGAGAGTGTTTGAGAAAAAATAATTTTAAATAAATTATAAGTGCTCTTAAAAATGGGTGTTTGCAAAACAAAAAAACACTTCTTAACAATTATTTTACACAAATATCATTTCTTTAAATATACAATAATTTAATATGAAGTTTGTTGTATTGGGGTTTGGTGCCACGGGTATCTTTTTAGTTAAAGGTTGACAGATATATTTTAATGATAAATAAAATAAATTAAATGTTCCAATTAATTACACAAAAGCCAAAATCATCCAAAAGCTGTCATAATGTGGATTCTGAGAAGTGGATTTTATTGGGTGTTTGTAAACTCATTGCAATACCAAAATCGCTTTTGAAAAACAATTTTAATTTAAAAAAATGTTTGTAATTTTATATTTAAGGTCTCAAATTTATTTCCTATAAGTGCTTTTGAGAATCCTCAAAACTATAGATTTCTGTAGCTTTTAGTTTTTTTCAATTAAATGGAATTATTTTTTAGTTTATTTATTTTTTGTTTAGAATCATTTTTTACCAAACACTACCAAATTTTAATTTTATTACAAAATCAATTTAAATCTCTTCTCTAAAAGTACTATTTTTTGCAAACACCCTCTTAAGCCTAGTCAAAAATGGCTTTTCAGGCCCACAAACAACTTACAAACACATCAGTTTTTGAAAAATAATTCTAAGAATTAATTTTTGGACACCAACCGAGTTTGCAAACACCACCTAATTCACAAAACAAATATTCGGGTATCCAAGAATTGATGGGGATGGCCATTTTGGAAAAAAATCTCCATTATGAAAAAATTATGGGGATGGTTCGATTCTTAACCAAGAAGAATTCGATTGGCCGAACGGAATAGCTTATATTTAATTATTTATATATTTTGTATAATTTTTCTTGATCGAATTCATATATAAAAATAATTTTCACATTGTAACATACATGAAAAATAAAATTTATGCCCACGTTCAATCTCTTTAATATGTCTATTTCACGAGAAAATCATCATGAAAATAAAAAAAATTTGCTATTAAAACTAAAAATATAAAATATTTAAAATCAAAACCGATAATCGAAATAAACCAAATCGAATTTACGGGCTACTGATAGGCCCATTTGGAATGGGCCTAATGATGGGTATATCCGGATTAATTTAGGATTGCTTCTTTTCAATATTTCCGCTTGATTCAGAAAAGCCACGCTGTTGTTCCTCCTCTTCCCAGTTTGCTGTCCCACATCACTTTCTTTCAAAATGTTGACATTGTTTATATGTTGAATTGTAAATGTATATGATATCTTTGAGGGTGTGGAGCCGTGGACGCACATGCTTTCCCCAACCCTAAACTATCACCTGTTCATCAGGGTTGAATTTCCGGGTTCTTTATCCCTTCTCGAGATGAGAAAAAAATAAAGGCCGATGCCCTTGCATGTGCGTTCACGGGGTGGATATTACTCCTCGGATGGTTCGTAGGTGGTACTGCTTGCACGTTAGACACGTGAGTCGCGGTTATTGTTATCCTCGCCATCCGGAGCATCCTCCTTTTTTAATTTTTTGATCATTTGTAGTTTGATTTATTTATTTTTTAAAATTTAAACCTTTTTTATCATTTACAAGTATGATTTTTTAAATATAACATAGGAAACACATGATTTTAATAATATTTTCAATTCGACAAACAAACACAAGTTGTGATGGATAATATCGGTCAAAAAAAAAAAAAAAAAAGATAATAGAGATAGAATAGTACCGGAAAATGATAAAAAAAACTAGTAATCGATTAGTGACGAAATAACAACCGAATATTATAGACGATTAGACGGACATAATAAGTTTTTATCCGTAAGTAATTTGGTCTCTAATTTCATAATAGAGACGGAAATTCCAACACTAAATCTAAAGACATAATAAAATCGATCTCTAAAGTTTAGAGATCAACATTATAGAGACCAACCATTACTTTTCAAATTCATCATTACTTTAATTTAGAAAACGATGTCATATAATTAGAGACGGATTTTTCTCTCTCTAATTTAATTTTTTCTTTTAATGAACTGTTGTTTGGATCCTGGGAAAGATGAAGACATATCAGTATAAAAGCCCACTGAATATTAATTATGCACTTTCTTTATTAGATTGAAATATTATAAATAAAATAATATAACATGCTTTTTTATTTATGTTTTCTATCGATGAAATCTTAAGAAACAAGAGACGTGGTTGGGTTAAAGATGACATAGAAGAAAAGGGATTATAATTTTTTTGATTGTATTAATTTTTCATTAAGGGCGTTGTAGTTATTTACTAATAATAATAATCAAATTTATAAATTAGTGGGCTCCATTAAAAAAAATTATGGGCTGCCTTTTTAACAAAATATATAATTCTCCTGTTTGAGCGGCTTTAATTCTAAATCCATGCATTTCAAATCCTCCATCCAAACATAACCTGCAATTAGATCACTTTAGTGTTATGGATCTCGGCATAATCCGTCCGTACATTTTGGAGGCACTTGTTCTGTAAATCACCAGAATATTTCCACCTAATATTATGTCGTGCTTTAAATATAAAATATTCCTAATATTAAAATTCTTTTTAAAATGTCTCTAATTAAAAAAGGTGTCATGCAAATTTGAAATCCTCCTTATGCTTTTTTCTTTTTAACAATTTGTAATATTTTTGATTATGAGTTATACTTATGGGCTCAAACCTTTTTTAGGGTTGCTCCCTTTTTTAATCCTTATTAGTAAATGCTCCCATTCGATGCACCGACTATTTTTTAATATTTCCACTTATTTCATCCTCCTATATTCGTTTTTCAGTATCACTATATTTTGACTTGTTGGTTCTTCAATTATAAACGTGAAATCGCAGGGTGTGACTGCTCCGCCGTTGCGCTGCATGGGTTTCATCTGCATTCACGACCAGTGATCGACTCCTCCGATTTTAAACTCGACTCTTTAGGCGTGATCCGATTTTATTATATCCCGAGTATAATCTGAATTTCCTGTAACGTAGGAGTATATATATATGTAGGGTTTACATATAGGATTCTAAAAAAGAAATTTAGTGTAAAAGTGGGCATAAACCCAAGATCTCTTAATTATTGCAAAAAAGTGATGCAATCGAACTATAATATTACGCATAATCCAACTACCATCAGGGAACGAAGTTTTGAGGATCCAAGCAATATCATAATGCTATCATTATATTGATAAACTTTCATTTAGCAAGTTAGAGCATCAACAATGCATTGGTACAAATTCATTTTCGTACCTAATATTAAATACAAATTTCACTGTGGAAAGATGAGGTGGAGGAGAGAGGGAAGATTGGGTACAAGCACTGGGCTGAAGAATACTCCCTTCGTCCGCTCAAATTTGCACACTTTCTTTTTCGGTCCGTCCTACTCAAATTTGCACACTCATAAAAGGAATTTTCTCAAAATAATCTCCACCCTCAAAATCTCCATCTTCAATCTCTACCTTAAAAAAAGTTAATATAAAAGTAAAAAATAGTTTTTTCTTAACCTCCGTATCCGTCTCTACGTGCAAATCTGAGCGGGACGGCGGTAGTATAAAATAAAAAGAAGGAAAGTCTATTTTATTGGTATTCTCCCACATCGCCTCCACAATGCTTGTTCAGAGATTCAGTGCCTTATAAAATCGAACAGTCATACTCAAATAGGATATTAAAGTATGCAGCAAACAGCAGCTCATTCTATACCTTTTACTAAAGTGATGAATAGTATGATATATATTGGATTAACTTTTGTCTGATCAATATTAATTTTTTCATCTCGATTAAACTTGTACTTTCATTGTACGTTACGTACTCAATTAAATTTGTACATTCTTATTAAATTGTACTTTTTTTTTTTTTCCAATACGTCTCCATTATTTATGTACAATTTGTACATTTTAAAAAAAAAAAAGTTATAACACAATTTTTATTTTCAATTAATTTTTGAAAAATAAATGTAAAAGTAATAAACTACTTTTCATAATTGTACATTTTTATTAAATTGTACTTTTTTTTTTCGATACGTCTCCATTACCTATACAATTTGTACATTTTAAAAAAAAAAGTTTGTACATTTAAAAAAAAAAAGTTATAACACAATTTCTATCTTATGTACAAAAAGAAAGTTATAATACAATTTATATTTTTAATTAATTTTTGAAAAATCAATGTAAAAGTAATAAACTACTTTTCATAACATGTTTGTACACTTAGGAGCATGGTTTGTGGGACCGGACCGGACCGGACCGGCCGGTTCTTCCGGTTCAACCGGGAACCGGGCCTGGAACCGGTCCGGTAGAGTTAAAAAATCGAATTATATTTTTTTTTCTTTTTTTTTTTAAATAAAATTATTTTTGGCCTATTTTAAGTTAAAAAAAAAAGATTTTCACCGAAATCTTCATTTGCCCTTATTATTCCCATCTTATTTTAAATTTGGCACTAGGATGTTATTAAAAAAATTAGAGTTAAAAGTATCTTTGGATTAATTGATATTGAAATATGTTGAATTTTTTTTTACAAGTTAAACTCTAGTATCAAATTAGATTGTATTACACATAAAAACTATTGAAATTCAAAAGTCAACAAGTTGCATTTGACCGGTTGAACCGGTTGTTGAACCGGTCGAACCGGTCGAACCTTGAACCGGTGGCTTGTCCGGTTCGATCACCGGTCCGGTCCCACAAACACTGCTTAGGAGTACAAGTTCATTCGAGATGGAGCACTAACAAACTTTTCTTAATATGTGTATATTTTTTTTAATATGTGTATTATCCTAGGACTGCAAGTTCATTTAGAACGGATAAAGTAATATTAATCGATCGCATCACGACGTACCAAACCGTTTTGTTAGGTTTTTTTTCAAAGCTCACATTAGATGGTTTGATTATAATACTCTGTTGAAACAGGACCAAACCACACCGCTTATATATACATATATATATTTTATGTTTCTACAATGAATTTTCATGAAACTTTTCATAAAATTTCTTATTATGTTTTAGTGATTATTTCAAAATGTAATATTAACATAAGTAACTAGTATACGATTTTAGTTAAGAAAAAATAACCACCACTAAATATAAATTATAATAGTTATTGCTAATGTTACGTGTCATTCAATGATTATAAAAAACAAATAATCAATCAACAATTACAAAAAAACATCACATAATGTATATACAATTACATCCAATGAAGTAAATGAATATAATTCAATTTTAATAATTTATTCTCAAACTCATTCATTTTAATTTATATATCCCACGACTTTAAATCTTTTGATATGAAATAATATCGGTTCAATAAAAAATATTTACATAGTATATTATAAAGTAATCAAATTTAAAACCGCACCAAAGCACACAAAAGCCGAGCATTTGATTTTAGTCGGAAACCGTGATCTTGTATTTATATACTAACCGAACCACACTTGCAATTTGATTTGTAGGTGGTACTACTTGCATGTTAGACACGTGCGGTTACTAGTTATCCTTGTCATCCGGAGCACCCTTTTTTTAATTTTAAATTTTTCGATCATTACAATATGATATTTTAAACACGCCACCCTAATAATATTTTTAATTCGACGAACAAGTACAAGTTGTAGACTTCAATCGTTGATGTAGAGCTTAAAAAATACCGGCCGACATACAATTATGTAGTGCTTCTACTCCCCAAGATCAAATGAAAATATATTATATTTAGGCTTATTAATAATTTATAATGCTTTAGTTTATCTAGGTTAAAAGAATTCATACAATCATATATATAATTGGATAGACTAAAATCTCAATTTCATGATATGCATCGGCAATTGGTATTAATCATATATATAATTGGATAGACTAAAATCTCAATTTCATGATATGCATCGGCAATTGGTATTAATCCTAAAATCGTATATTTCTATGTTGCAACCGAAAGATTATGTTGTAATTTTCAATGACCCCACTCCAACTATGATTTATACTAAAAAAATTATATTGTAAATAATACTCCATTTATTCTATAATGATTTACGTTTTAGATACTTTTCAATGTTACTTATTTTTTTCAATTGATTGCCGTTTTAAATACTTTTCAATTCTACCTATTTTTTCTCTGGGCCCAATCCTAAAATTCTCTATTTTCTAACCATCAACGATGTGGTCAAATCTCTGTTAAAACAAATATTAATTGAGGGTATATTTATCAAGTTATTTAATTCTTATTATTCCCCTTCATCCTAAAACGCCAATTGTTATTATTTCCGCTATTATATTTTTATTTGCAACCTTCATTGTATTATTGTTCGTTTCATATTAATTGTCATTTTAGTTACTTCTTTATTTTTTTAATTAATTAACGTTTTATATATTTTTCACAAATTCTACTAATTTTCTCTATGAGTTCAATCCTAAAATATCTCTATTTTTTAAATTATCATAGATATTTTATTTGGTCAATTTTTTAGCTTCTAATATTAATTGAGGGTATATCTATCAAAAAAACATTTCATCCTTAATTCTTTAATTTTTTATAATTAAAAAATATTTATAAATTCATTATAATTAATATCAGTGATAATTTTTTAAATTTATCCGAATCTTAAGACTTGCTAGGTTTTGGGTCTTTGGCGCCTACTTAACAGAGGACACGTGATGGGGAAAAGTAACACTTTTAAAAATATATCAGTTTTGATAGTAAAAGTATCATCTTTATCTATAAAAGTATTAATGTTTTCTATAAAAGTGTATTTCATCACACGTGTGACCATTCACATTCAAGACTCATTCTTTCTGGAATGCAGGTCAAAATTTGTTATCAATTCCGTTGTGATATGCTGCATCTTTTTCTCATGATATTTGACTCACTTGATACTTCTTATATGTTTTTGTTAACCAAAACACATTATTTTAATTATACACCTATGAATTTTTATATTTATTTATTGTAGTCACTAATAATAATTTTTTGTAATTATTTGTTGTCACAAATCTCTCTACAAATTATTTGAGATAATTAAGTGAATAAAGTGGCGAAAGGAAAGGGAATCAACCTTCCTCTTCGAACTTATAGATAGAAAATACAGAAGAAAAAACTGATCCATAGTTGTTATTTGGTTCATCCATTGATCAAACCTTGAAGATGTTAAGATTTATGGAGTTTTAGGAGAGACGTGATTTAATTGAAGATATGTTTAGATATTAATATATTTATTAATTAGGATTTAATATATTTTGATTTTATCTTTGATTTGTTAAGATATCTTTTGGTTTATCTTTTATTTAGATTAGATTAGTTGATTTCTTAGTGATCAAGTTAATCTACTAGTATAAATAAAGATCATCTTTAGTGGTTGAGTTATTATATTGATAATTAAAGACGGGATTTATCTGTTTTTGGGCATTCCGAGAGTTAACGAAGTTAGACCCGTGTATTATTATTGACGCACTTCTCCTGCATCAACCCTAAACCTCGTTGATAGAAAACAGCGACCGTAGCGTTTAAAATGGTGGCGGCACTTGAAGAGTCCTACGGCCATAACGAGCAACGCAAGGGACCTCGGGCTCGAGCTAATGACAACTTTGAGGATTTCGACGCCAATGGCTTTGCCGACGACGAGCGTATAGAGATGGAAGGTAAGGATGGCGATGAGAATGAGGAGGTGTATATGGTTAAAGAGGACGGCGACAACGAGGAAGACGAGGATGATGCTCAGCCCAACGTAGACATGGGAAAGTCTAGCCAATCGGAGAGAGAGGCTGGTGATGGTGATGACTCTTCCGGTGATCAACAAAACTAAGGATTCTACACGAAGTTGGATAATTTAAGTGGCAGAGCATCTACTACTTAGGTATTTGATGGATTTTGATAGCTCACTCTTATCTAAAAAGTCTAGGGAATATCGTTTAATATTAATTTTATTTATTTTTCTGAAATTAGAAATTCTTTTTGTATTGGGTTAATGATTTACTGGAAATATTTATCGGTACAACTTATAGTTTAATATTTATTTATACTCCCTACGTTCCGTTCCATATTAATTGACGTTTTAGAACGTTTCAATTAATTAACATTTTACATATTTTTCATCAATTTTACTAGTTTTTTCTCTGGATTCAATCCCAAAATATCTCTATTTTTTAATTTTTCATCAATTTACTAGTTTTTTCTCTGGATTTAATCCCAAAATATCTCTATTTTTTAATTTATCAGAGATTTTGATTTGAAAAAATCTTTAGCGAGGGTATGTCTGTCAAAATATTTCATCCTTAATTCCTCCGTTTTATCATAAAACGTCAATTTAATATATTAATACGGAACGGAGGGAGTAATTTGTTAGACAACTAAAAAACATAAATTTCCTACCGGAGAAATAAAGCATAAACTTACAAATCAGGATAAATAAAGCGTAAGTCTGAGTAATCAATTGGAATTTCCTATTACGATTTTCAAGAATCTGATAGAAAATAAAAGCAAAAAGTCCACATATAAGATAAGTGACACAATTTATGTGAAATTCTTGCTGTTAAATTTCGTTTTTGCTGTGTTGTGGACTTTTTTTTTCCTTTGAATGTTGCAAAAGTGAAACTGCTATTACATCAAGAATCAAGAATCTGTATATATTGTATATTCAATGGGTTGGAGATATGTGTTCCTATATAATATTGTCTTTCGTTCGTGTTGTTGTCGTTGTTCTTAAAAGAATTAGGAAGCCAGGAAACTCTTAAACCACTTGACAGAATCCTTTGCATATCTCTTCTTCTGCTTGTCATCATAATCCACATAATATAACCCAAATCTTGAGCTAAATCCAGCTGCCCATTCCCAATTATCGAGCAACGACCATACGAAATAGCCTCTCACATTACAACCATCTCTGCGTACGAAAAAACACGACAGAGATTCAGTAACACGAAGAGTCCGAGCAATGGTATACGTCGAAAGATATCTAAACTTACTTTATAGCAGCTAATAAGTTTGTCAGATAGTCGTTATGATACTTGATTCGCTTCTCGTCTTTGATTACCTTCTTCAAGGACTTATTGCCATCATCCATTCCTGATCAAAATATGGTGTTGGATGAGATGTTTGGAGTTTTAAAGTATGAGTTTTCGAGTGTGTTGTTTACCGTTTTCAGTGATGATTACGAGAGGGTTTCCGTACTTCTCTCGAATGTAATTCATCAAACTTCTTATCCCGTGAGGGACTATATACAACCATACAGAATTTGCCTGCAAATCCAACAGATTCAAGGTCAAACATGGGCATATCATATCGTCGTTCATGTATTAAATCATAATGTTTCTGTTAGTCTGCTTACTCTGTCGTATACAGGCTTTCCAATTGCTACAGCTGCAAATAGAGAAACGATAATTAAGCAGCTAATATGAATGACAGAGGAAAAATGGGAGAGGAGAAAATGTTTAACATACGTACGTAGGGTAAAAGCACCAGAATCGGCAACAGAGTCATTGAGTAAAACACCAATTATGTTCGTGTTGTTTTCGTTTGCATACCATGTTGTATAGTGATTTATTCCTATGAAATCGAAGGCGCCTTTCACCTGTTTCGACTGAGCTGGGGTAAAACTAGGCAACCTATTTCCGGCTCGGCTTCTCATTGATTTCGGATAGTCCCCAACAATTAGAGGTTCTAAGAACCTATATTACAACCAAAGAAGTTTCATCATTAGCATATGTTTTACAATTACAGCGAACATCTGCTGATGTATCAATGACGTAGCATATTTAGAAAACTGTCGTAGTTGTGCAGTATATCAATTCTCATCCTTACCAGCCTAAGTTAAAATCTATTGCTCTTTGTGTAGCTTGAACATCAGCTGTCGAATTTGTAACCGGTTCATACCAAAACGAATCCAACGAAATCCCGATTCTTCCATGTTGTTGTGGCTGTAATGAACAAGAACACAAATTATCCACTGATCACACTACATACATACTTATATCACTTCTGCTATTACAACATTACCTGGTATTTTTTCCTATAAATATCAACCACAATCGCGTGCGAAAGCAGCACGTTATGACCGACTATATAAGGCTCGGTGGCAGAGTTTCCAGCCCTGCAAAACGCGCGAAGAAGGATGGAACATCGGCCAGGAGCCTGAAGCCCGACATCATATCCTTGCACGGAGAAAGTGTGGGGCTCGTTGAAAGTGATCCAGTTCTTCACGCGATCTCCGAATTCCTTAAAACATGTTTCTGCATATGTAGCAAAGTCTTGTCTGTAGACAAGAATAAGTATTATTACATTTGTAACAAAACAATGTTATGTAAAAAAGTGATCTTATTACATGATCTGAGGGCTGAGCCACCCTGTGTATCTGTCGTGAAGGCTTTGCGGGAGATCCCAGTGATACAGCGTCACGTATGGCTCGATTCCTGCACGCGATACGACATCCATCATGACATGTTATGCCCGAAAACTAAACTGATATGCAGAAGAAAATGATCATAGATGGTTGATATTGGAGTGTTACCTTGGGCTAATAAAGCATTGATGACATTGTTGTAGTGATCAATTCCAGCTTGATTGATTGCCCCTGTTCCATCTGATTACAAAATAGTAGAAATTCTTACAGATTGAATTTTCTCAGACATAAATTTAGTAGGAGTGGCAATTCTTCGGGTCTGGTTTGTGTCGTTTCAAGGTCAATTCGTATCATGTATCACCAGTTATTTAAAATATATAATTATTGATTTCAGTTCGGTTCGATTTAGAATTGAGCTGACCATGTTCGTTTCAGGTTCCTCTCAGTAGATCAAGATCGGGTTGGTGTTATCCTGTCGGGTAGGAACTGCCACCCCTAAAATTGAGGAGAGAAGCTTACTAGGATATATTCTGGACCAAGCAATTGAAAATCTGTAGGCATCCATTCCCATATCCTTCATCAATTGTACATCTTCCTGTAATAAATATATAGGTTCATATGTAAAAAAAAATACACAAACAAGGACAAAAATTATATGACATCGTCACCAAATGTATATTTGTGAAACAGAGCCCAAATTTATTTATTTTTATCTTTTAGGTTGTCTTACATTTTTTCCCTTTCTTTGCTTATACCGCTTCGGGAATTAAGAGAAATTCTATGCTACCCAGTCGGGTAGTATTTGATTAGGTGATCTGACGATCCATCCAAAAAATTAAGTAAAATCAAAGAAAAATCAACCATTGATCTTAATTCACTCAAATGAATGGTTGGATCATCCAGTCGGGCACTACCCGATTGGGTAGCAAGACATAGCCAGGAATTAACAAGGCATTTACGAGAGTCTCGCATAAAACCTATTCCAAGTACAATGGAAATGACAAAATTGGTCCGACATGATTGTCCAACCCAGCCTAGCCCAGCCCGTCAAGTAAATTAAATTTGACTTAATTGGCCAATAGAGAAGCTTATACGTAGGAGATGAGTTAGACTAAACTCAATGCTTTTAGGCCCGAAAAACTTTGAAGCTAGCCCAACCCGATAATGACATGACATAGTTAAAATAAATGAAAGCAAGAAAAATTACATTGTATAGGTGGTATTGGTCATTTGCTTCGTCGGCATTGGTAAAATCGCTTATTTTTCCTGTGAAGAACAAACAATGAGAATAACTTTGTAAATAAAATAAAAATATGGAATGACTTGAAATTCTAAAATAAAATAAAAATAAAATATGGAAGTAAATTGAGACCAATATTTTATGTAGGGGTGTTTGTGATTACTTACTTTTAAAAAGTGATTAAAATTAAAAAAAATTAGAAAAATTACTTGTGAAAAAGTAGGTAATGTTTGTGAAAAAATGATTTAACACAACCGAGTATAAAGAAATAACAAAATTCTGCTAGAAATTTTTGTCATTTCTAAAGCTGAAGTTGACTTTACAAACACTCCAAAATAATTTTTCTCAAATTATAAGTTAACAAACCCTTAAAAAAAGCAATCGAAAACACCCTTGTTTTCATTTCCCAAGGACAACAAACAATTGGGTTGTATTTGGAAGGAAGAATTTGAGGATGAATTTGAAATTCATAGTCTCAAATCCATGTGATGCTGTTTGGATTACTATGGATTTAAAACTCCCTGATTTCATTTTGAGATATACTTCCTCCGTCCCGACCTAATTGTCCTACTTGTCTTATTTGTTTGTTCCAAACTAATTGTCCTACCTCATAAATGACAAATTCTCCCACAATCTCCACCATCAAAATCTCCACATTCAATCTGCACCTTTAAAAAAGTCAAAGATTCCACAAAATCTGTTTTTTTCTTAGTCTCCGTGTCAGACCAAGGTAGGACAATTAACTTGGGACGGATGGAGTATTTTTTAAGAATTTGAGTAGATTTCAAAAACCTTCGATCTTGATTGGATTTGAAATCCATTAACTTTAAATCCATACAATCCAAATTTCACCGTCCAAACACAATCTTAGATTAAATTAAATTTATCAGAGGAAGAAAAGAAACGCCCACACCACCATATAATATTTCTACGCCCATTATTTGCCAACTAGGCAGGCACACAGCCCAATGCAGGAAATGAGATCAGATTTAAGCACTATTTCCCGACTTAATTTGCCTATTTATCTTTTTAGGTTGTCCTAAATAATTTTGTAAGCCTAAAAAAAAAATCTCTTTCACAATTTCAACCCTCAATTTCTACCTTTAAAAAAATAAAAAATTCTATAAAATCTGTTTTTTTTTTTTTAATTTTTTTTTTTTTTTTTTATCTCTGTAATCGAAATTGAGGGAGTATATTTTGTGACAATGTATAACATCGCCAAAGAATATGTGATAACAAAATTAATTTTACCGAAAGAATGAGCAAATGTGTCCCATATTGTTTGACCCCTTCCATCCTCCTTAACAGCTCCTTCATACTGAATAAAAACAAGGAAATTTAAGAATTAATTAATATGTTTATACAAAATTAAACCAAAAAACTAAACCACAAAATCTAATAACCAAACAAGGTTTACTATTAGACCGATGGAGGTAAGCTGCATTTGGAGGAGTGCACTATGCGCGACATCCGTTTTTAATATTCACGCACTCACCCACATGTTTACTTATTCAATCATGTGTAATTAGTTTGTGAAATTAATTATTTTGATTTATACTTTGGTTGATATAATGATACATTGATTTTTAAACAAAGAGTTTTATTTTGAAAGAGACCTATGCAACAACTTAATTTTTTCATGAATGTATTTGACTGACAACCTAATGTCGTATCATTAAAAATTAGTTAATAAATTATAAGAATTCTGGAGAAAAGTTTTACTTTATTATTTTGCTTAGGAAATATGTTTTACGACACATATCATCAATTTGTAGTTCATAAAACTCTTGGATCGTACTTAACATATTTTAAGTAGGAAAACAAGTTCAAGGACCTTTACAATAAGATAATAGACTTTTGGACCTATTTTAGTAAAGTAGGTCTGTTACAAAGACTAGACCTAAAATTAGGCATACACATCATGCTCCATTTCATTTACAATTATTGCATCTAGTGATTCGTGACTGTGATTTATTCGTCTCGTTCCCCTATCTACGGTGAACACAAGTTAATATGTCCAGCAACTTATGTTTCGAAATCTCATAGAATACAACTAATCACATCATCCATAATTTAGAGATGAAATCTTTACACATTAACAATGAACACATTCGATTATGTCAGACCGTGAATATAGGAACATTTCCGACTAATTTATAACTTGTGAGCAAGAACATGTGATAGTTTAAGTCCAGCACAACATTATTTTACTCGGAAAGATAGATTGGACATAATTTTAAGGTAAGAAACCGTTAATTAAGATAAGGAAAACCAACTTCTGTTAAGGCAACATTATCAATGCGTCACTAAGGTAAGGCAAGCAATCTAACATATGTCATCATTTATTGTCAAATGATACTATCTGCGTCCCGACAATTTGCCTATTCTGATTGAATACGGAGATTAAAGAAAAATAAATTTTGTGGAATCTTTAACTTTTTCAAAGGTGGAAGTTGAGGGTAGAGATTGTGAGATAAATTTACTTTTTTGGACTAGCAAAATTATTTGGGACAAACTGAAAAAACAAGTAGACAAATTAAGCCGGGACGAATGAAGTATTTTATTCATGTTTTCTTTTACTTCTTTTAGTACAAATTTTGGTAGGAGTTCGGAAATTTATCACTAATCATTTATCTGAGTTATAATGTGTTCAATTAATTATGCTACAATTTATTAGCTTAACGTATTTTATTTAGAAAACATATTAAATGTAAAAATGGATTTACGGTATTATAATTTTAACGCGATATATTAAAATAATGTATTGAAAAAAAAAATGTTTGATTAGAAGTTAATAATCATACAATAAGTGTGTCCCACACAAATTTGAGTCATGCATCTTTAGCTTAGACTCAATTCTAAGCTATCTCACTTTTGTGTTATTTCTATTTTTCATTTAATCCAAATACATATATATATATATATATATATATATATAATATTATTAGTTCATCAATTAATTATTTATTCCGTAGCATATTTAATTTTATCAAGTCAAAATTATATACTCCCTATATTTTAAAATAAGTGTTGTTTTAATTTTTATTATTTTTTTAAAATTAAGGATAAATATAAAAGGAAATATTTCGATACAAAATCCATTTTATTGGATATATTTTATGGAACGAGGAAATAATCAATAAATTAAGTAGGTTGTTTATGATAAAATTGAAAAAAATGTGCTAAAATGATACTTATTTTGAATTTTTTAAAATGAAAGCTGTATATAACTATAATTGTATGTGTGACGGATATTAAATGGGGTTCGAAGAATACCAAAGAAAAGGTTTTCTTAATTAATTTTTAAAAAAAAACCCTACGAAGAGAAATAGGACAGTGACAGAGACCAAAAATGGAAAGGATATACTCCTTCTGTCCCGGTCCAATTTGTCTATCTTGATAGGACACGGAGATTAAGAAAAGATAGATTTTGTGGAATTTTAACTTTTTCAAAGGTGAAGATTGAATGTGGAGATTTTGAGGATGAAAATTGTGAGAGAAATTTGTCATTTATGGGCTTGCAAATTAGATTTAGACAAACCGAAAAGAAAAGTAGGCAAATTAGAGCGGAAAATTAATTATGCATGAATTTAGGGTCCGCATGGTTCCAAATCATCAATGACAATGTAATGGGTATGAATGAGGGGTTAATCATATTAAGGAATGAAATGGAGGTAATTGTTAATAAAATGGAGTAATGATTAACTTATTTATTTATTTATTATGTACCAAGCACTATAAATGAGAATAAGTCCTCATTCATTCTCATTTCTTACCCCTAAACCCCAACCAAGCGAACCGTTAATGTAGTTAGGTTATAGGCTTGTGCGTTTCTTTTTCTTTTATTGAATCGATTCAATTGTGTAAAAGAGTCTTGATCTTCTTGATTGAGTTGAGAGTCTTATACTTGAAATTGATTAATGAGATTCTCGATTTTCAAATAAATTATCCAGCTTGAAATTCATAAATAATTCATTCTCGTGAGCTGTCTGCTTTTGTAGAATGTGTGATGTAGCAGATATGTGGTCCTTTTCGAGAATTATAAGATAATAATTTATACATGAAATGGCTTTCAATCAAAACAAAACAAGTTCACAAGATTTATAAACAATTTATTTATCGTACGCATAAAACAAAACAAAATTCCTTCCCAAGAATTAATAATCAAAAGAAATATGAACTCGGGTCTAAATAAAAACGTCAAGTATAATCATATTTGTCTGTCGCACAAAGATATTATTTACGGGAAATCATTATTAGTCTTGTATGTTAGATCGTATCAAGTAAAAGTCAGATAATTTTAATTTTAGTCATGTATGTTGCGAAAATTGTCCAATTTAAGGACACGACTCGTCTCCGACGACCAAATTCGCCGGAATATCGCACGTGCCACACAAGTGATGCATGATTTTGGGACTTTTCGGCGATGGCGTCTACGTGGCAAATATAAGCCCACATGACAGGACCATTTGTGGGCTTATATTTGTCACGTAGACGCCGTAGTCGGAAAGCTCCAAAATTATGCATCACGTCCGATATTCCGGCGAATTTAGCCGTAGGAAGAACAGTGTCCTTAAATTGGACAATTTTTGCGACATATATAATTGAAATTACCTAATATACAAGACTTTTACTGGACATGACCAGGACTAATAATGATTTTTTTTCTATTATTTACTATATTAAGTATATTATTAATTTTGTGGTTCTATGTTTACCCGTAATTAATGTTTTTTTTTTATTCATTACATTAACTATATATGTGTAACCAAAAAAAAAAAGAGATATAGTAATATAAAAGGAAAAAAAGAAAGTCACATTTTAATACTTTAATTACATTAACTACTACTTTTAATTTTTGCGAAAAATAACAAGTTTATTTTTGCAGGGCAGAGTCTTTACACATTTATATACGTATGGAAAACAAAATAAAATTGATGTGGATGGTTACATGTTTGAAATTAATTGAATATCTACAGAAGAGGGGATTGTAGTACTCATACAAGACCGATTAGTCCTTCCGACTCTCCTACATAATTTTTCTACATTTTTTATTATGCCACCATATTTCTTATGTGTGAAAATATTACCGGAGTAATATGAAAAATGTGAATTAAATCATATATTAAAGGAAAATTTAAAAAATAACAAATCACTCAGCATATAATATATTTTCTATACGACCACAATCTGCTATATAAGATGTAGAAGAATTATGCAGGAAATGATGCGTATTAGATTAGTCTAAATTACACAGGTTCAATTAACTGAAATTACTCAAATTAGTCTAGATTACAAAAGGTTTAATCAAACTGAAATTCACTCAATAATCATTAATCTCCATTCTTCCAGAACATAGGAGATATGTATGCATTAATGATAATAATATAGGAGAACTGTGTATATTACTATTGATAATATTTCCTCCGTCCCGGTCTAATTGGCCAACTTGTCATATTTATTTATCACAACTTAATTGTTTAAGCCCATAAATAACAAAATCTCTTACAATCTCCACCTTTGAAAAAATAAAAAATTCCACAAAATTTGTTTTTCCTTAGTATTCGTGCTTGGCCAAGATTGGCCAATTAGACCAGGCTGGGACGGAGGGAGTATATAATACCTCCGTCCCACTTAATTTGGTGCGGTTGATCGGATACGGATGTTAAGAAAAAAAAAATCGATTTTAGGATTTTTTTTACTTTTTTAAAGGTGAAAATTGAGGATGGAGATTTTGAGAGTGAAAATTGTGAAAGAAATTTACTTTTTAAGGATGTGCAAAGTTAAGTGGAACGAACCGAAAAAAAAAGTAGTATGCAAATTTAAGTGGGACGGAGGGCGTATATTAATATCTAATATTGATAGCGCAGGATAGCTAACTGTATATCCTTTGTTCGGAATGACAAAAATTATACGTGACAGTAATACGAAACAAGATCCGTTTGACCGTCACACACAAGACTTACTCGTCTGGACTAGTAGAGAAAAGAGAGGGAAATTAACCTGATAAGCAGAAGATGCAGTGCCAAAAACAAAGCCGTTTGGAAAGCTTCCTCTGCTGATATTCTGTCCACAACTTACTTGAATTCCCACAGCCACAAGAATTATTGCAAATATCAAACCTTTCATACCTTCTCTCACCAATAACCAATGGAGAGAGAGAAACAGAGAGAGATAGAGAGAGATAATATTGTTCCAATAATGTGGCAAGATTAATTATCTACCTATATATATATATACACTGTACTCTAATGTTAATGGGTACGCAAGAAAGTTATGTGCTGGTGTGGGAGAGAGAGGTGGTGATGGTGGAGGTGTGGACACAAGAATGTGGAATGTTGGAGAAGTTAATCACTTATATTCTCCTATATATACCAGAGAATGGGCATTAAGATTTTTTATTTATTTTTTAAATGCATGATGATTTTAAATGTATCAAATCTTCTATTTAGTATAAATCCTGGTTAGGATCCGATTGGTGGGAATCGAACCATGGTCTGACTATGTTACAAGATGTACTACTAGAAATAAAGTTTTTTGTTACTATTACAGAAAAGAGAGAGTAGTTACAAAAATATTTTTAGTAACTACAAATCTCAAAGTAGTTACTAGAGGGTAGTCACTTATAATAAGATGCAAAAAGTTTTTTTGTAACTACTTTATAGTTACTGATGTATTTGTAACTATAAGTATTTGCAAAAGAACTTATTGTAGAAAATTTGGTTAAAATTGTATGAAATATTTTATGTAACTACTAATAGTTACAAAAGGGGTTACTTTTTGTGATGGACTAACGGCAAAAGGGGTCGATTTCTTGCAAATAATCAATGACAATGAGTATGAATGAGAGGTCAATCATACTATGGAATGAAATGAGAGGAATTGTTAATAAAATGGGGTAATGATTAAGTTATTTATTATGTACCAAGCAGCATAAATGAAAATGAGTTCTCATTCATTCCCATTGATTATCCCTAAATCCTCAACCAAGCGGACCCTTAGTTGTAAGAAGTCTAAATGCTAGAGAATTAGGTGTGTTTTTTAAAAATGGAGATGGGAGGATCAAATCTGGATGTGAAAATTTTAATTATACAAATGTTTGATAAGATATTTATTTTGGGAGTAGAATTAATAAAATATTATCGTATCATCCTTGAAATGTGAAAAAAAAAAAAACTCTCTCCATTCCATATTAATTAACGTTTTAGGATAAAAAGAAAGAATTAAAGATGAAATATTTTGACAGATATAACTTCAGCTAAAAATTTGACCAAATCAAAATATCTCTAATAGATTGAAAAATAGAGATATTTTAGGATTCAGTCGGGGAGAAAAATGGTAGAATTAGTGAAAAATATGTAATACGGTAATTAATTGAAAAAAAGAACAACATCCTAAAACGTCAATTAATATAAAACGGAGGAAGTATTAAACAATTAAATAATAATTAATAAAATTATTTAAATTACATCCTTCGGTTCCCATCAAAATCCATAAACAACTATAGTTTCTTTCCGGAGTTTGATGAGATTTTGATCACTAATGCATAATCTGAATTACAAAATGTTTTTTCAAATTGGGCTATAATCAATTTCCATAAATAATAATATTTCTTTCGTCTCGGTTAAATTTACAACTTTGATCGAACACAGATATTAAGAAAAAATAAATTTTGTTTTTCCTTTAACATTTTTAAAGGTGGAGATTGAGGGTTGAGATTTTGAGAGTGAAAATTATGGGAATTTGTTTTCATTTTAGGGTTGAAATTTTGAGGGTTTAGAGTTTTATTGGACCGAATCGATAAAATAAGTAGACAAATTTAATTGAGACGGAGGTAGTAGTGATTATCATTAATAAAGGGATTTAGTGTCACATGGCACTATGTTTTTATGGTGGATTATTTGTCTAGAATACTACTTTATTCTTCACGGGTGGGCCTTTGACTTGTTTTTCAAACTCATTAATATTCTTTCTTACTCATAAAGATTTATAGATTTTGTAAATCAAA
This sequence comes from Ajuga chamaepitys, assembly GCA_958295605.1. NCBI lineage: Eukaryota > Viridiplantae > Streptophyta > Magnoliopsida > Lamiales > Lamiaceae > Ajuga > Ajuga chamaepitys. The sequence continues at coordinate 3,275,164 of OY282508.1, forward strand.
ATTATTTTTTGGCTTAATTGCAGGAAAAATCATCACTTACTCCGAAATTGTAATTTAAACTTAACTTTTATAATTTAGTAAAATAAAATATCACTTTTATTTATAGTTGCAAATTGAATCATCGATAAATTTTCCAGACTTTGGAGTCCCGTGTTTGGATTTTGCATATCATTTAAAAGAAAAAGATATAAAAACTTTTAAATTTGTAAAAAAATATCAACCTTTTCAAGAAATCGGAATATAATCCTAAAGTTTCATATTTGCATAAAAGATCACAACATTTTCTTAAATTGTTGTTTAAATCTAAGTTGCCAAAAAAGTCTACTTCTAAAATAATTGCAACATAAAACTTGAATTTCCAAAATAAAAGTAGGAAAAGACGAATTACCTTTGACTTGTGATTTTTTATGCAAATATGGAACTTTAGGAATATATTGCATTTTTTTAGAAGGTTGATATTTTTTTCACAAATTTAAAAGTTATTCTATTTTTTATAAATGATATGACAAATGATGTGGCACTTTTGCCGGACACGTGGACTCCAGTGACTGAAGATTTTATCGACGATCCTATTTGCAACAATAAGTAAAAGTGGTGCTTTATTTGCTAAATTCTAAAAGTTAAACTTAAATTGCAATTTCGAAAAAGGTGATGATTTTTCTTGCGATTAGGCCTTAATTTTTTTGGCAAAGACTATGACTTTTTTTTAATAATAATTAGATCCAAAAAGAAAAATAATTAAAGGCCTTATAAAAATTAGAAATTCAAATGATTGAGCAATATTTAATTAAATAAATAAAGAGAAAGAGTGTTGTTTTTCTATCCTAGAAAGAATCAATTACAAGACACTCTAACGTAGCATAAACCGTTTATTTACAAACAATATATTATAAAATAGGAGTCACTCCTTAACCATTTCAAAAATTTATAATCATTACCGACATATGATGTTGATCCGATTAAATTGGACCGTCTGAATTGTCACTTGTACTTCTACTGCGCCACGTTGCTACAACTGAAGAGTTCTCTATTGCAGGGTTGTCTCGGCCGAGAAGAGTTAGCCGTGGCCGAGACCAGGAAAGCAGCCGCAGGCGTGGCGTGTGGCCGCGGCAGTGGCAGGCCCAGCGGAGCAGTTTTTGGGCCTACGCGGATTAGGCTCAATTTGATTCCTTCTTTGTATATTATTAGGTTTGGGACCTTATAAATAGGTCCTATTGCAGTCCTTTGAAGATAGAGTGATTAGAATTGGTTTGACTTTGAATTTGGCTTGATTGTTCGAGCACTGATAGTTTGGTTTGGATCGAGTATCAATCAATTGATACTTGATGGTTGATTTTGTTTGAACTTTCGTTTGAATTGGAATTTGGGATCCTTCCCTTTTGATCATGGACGTAGCTAACACGTTATTAGCGAACCACGTTAATTCTTGGTGTCTTTTATTTGTTTTTTGTATGATTATTTGCTTGTTCGTTTCGTTTATTTCCAACAACAAAAACACCGTGCTACATTTCATGTACTCATATACTCCACTCTATGAAATAGAAGAATTAAGGATTGAATATTTTGACAGATATCCCCTCACCTAAATATTTGACCTAATCAAAATATCTCTGATAGATTAAAAAGTAGAGATATTTTAGGATTGAGTCCACTGAAAAAATTGGTAGAATTGGTGAAAAATATATAAAACGTCAATTAATTGAAAAAAGGAAAACATACTAAAACGTCAATTAATATGAAAACGGAGAGAGTAGTTAATAAAAATAATTGGATGGATTAATTCCCTGAAAGAACTGAATGGATATATAATTAACTTTTTTTTTTCGTCAAAAAAACAAAAGAAAACTACTTTTTTTTTTTTTTATCTCTCTCTAAATGTAAATGTGATTACAAGAACGAAATAAGTATGGCAAAGTGGAACAAAAGCCACAGCTGGCTAGGCCCCTTCAGTTTTTATTTATTATAATAATTGCACATTTTATGTCAAAGGTTTCACACAATATTGAGAAATTTACCACAAAACATAAGGGCCCACTAACTTCATTTCTTTTTTGAGATTTTCCCACTTACTCACTCTCATACACTATCGATTTCGTCTATGTGTTAAATTATCATTGATCATCTACATTATTTTTGTGAGATGGATGAAGTATACTTTTCTTAGTAAAAAAAGTGTGATATGTGCAATGACAACACGATCAAACTAACACAAAATATTTAGTGAGATTGTGGCAATGTGCAACAGGAAAAATAAATTATAATACATAACTACTGTCAGATATCGACTTGAAAAGTATTATATTGTATTTACTCATAAAAGCAAAATAAAAATAAGCCATTTTTAAAATCCAACCCTAATAAGTAAAATGTGAAGAATGTCTTCCTATGTTTTTTAAGAGTTAACTGTGGGAGTTGGTCCAAACCACCGTTAATGATAACGTCGTGCCGCTATACTATATAAGTCCTGACCAACATTAATTTGTACTTATAGATATTTTTGTTATTACTACCAAAATATTTCATATCACGCTTTTCTATTTATTAATTACTCCCTCCATCTTGACTTAACTTTCCTACTTTGATCAGGCACAGAGGTTAAGAAAAATAGATTTTGTGAAATCTTTGACTTTTTTAAAGGTAGAGATTGAGGGTGGAGATTGTGAGAGAAATTATTCATTTATGCACTGAAAAATTAAGTTGGGACAAACTAAAAGAAAGTAGGAAAGTTAGAATAGGACGGAGATAATACAGTGGGATCAGTTAGAGCGGGAGGGAGATAGTAGTGTGGGATCCATACAAATGTGAGGTCTGAAATAAGTTGTAATTCTGATAGCTACATAATATTAAATTGAATTTGCCCAAAATGGGCATCCCCATCAATTTTTGGATATGCAATCATTTATTCTTTTGACTTAGTACTATGTGAACAAGGTCTAAGAAAAGCTTATGAAACATACTTCGTAGGACAAACGTTACGGCGCCACATTGTACATGTTGATTGCCCAATATTACACTCATGATAAAATAAAAATATATGATACCATGAAAATATATTTAAGATTTCACGGTAGGTGGTTCATCTTCTTTTACATCTAAATAAACATGTGCCGGATCCTCTCTCCCAGCAAGCAAGAGACTTGTAATATCATCCAATACACGTGTCGATTGGTGAATATGGTGAAACATAAGATGAAACGCCAAAATATAACAGGTGATCTCATTGAAAAACACGAGTTCTTGAAATATGAAGACCAAGTAAGCTTGGTTGTTTTGATCTATAATGTGGGTACTTAACGAATATATAAATTGCACCATAAATTGAACCAAATATATTTAGGAAATATTTGGATTGAGTCGGGCTGGGCCCATTATCTAATCCAAATGGTCAAATCAAAAGTATATTTGTCTTAAGATGTAGATGAAAATTGTTCCATCCAATGTCATCCTCTTCTATACAAGTTCCATTATTATTATTATTATTATTATTATTATTATTATTATTATTATTATTATTATTATTATTATTATTATTATTATATATACCACTTTTCATAATAATATAAAGCTATCAATTCCAACTTTTCAATCACTACACATCCGTCCTGATAACTTTTTATTTGTTACTAACCGTCATCATCCCCATAATTTAATATCTATGGTACATATAAGTCACAAATTTTACCGATCAGGGATGGAATCAAGGGGGCGAGTGGGGCGGCAGCCCCTCCTCTCAATTTTCCAAATCTCAAAGAGTACATATATGTATATCTAATATAAAAAAATATAAAAAAAGAAAACTTGAATTTTGTCTCCCAAAATTTTTCTGAAATCCCGCCTCTCCTCTCCCAATTTCTAAATACATCAATTAATCCGTGTAGAAAAAAATTATGTCTCCCTTGACTAAAACTTATAATTCCTCCCCTGTACCAAAACAATACATTGCAGACATCCTTAGCTTAATCAAATTAAGCAGGAAAAAAAAAAAAAAAAACAGTTAATGACATGTATATGCATGTCCATATATAATTTGTTGTAATAATAATAATACAGTGGAAGAATATTAAGAGTGAAATGGAAACTAGGTGGCAAACTTCTACTTGGACAACTTGTATTAACTTGGAGATTTTAGTGTTTCTAGGACTGTCTAAATGAAGTTTATCAATATAATGATGACATTATGATATGGTTGGATCCTCAAAACTCTGTTGCTTGTTAGCTGTTCGGTTTCGTGTAATATTATGATATGGTTGCATCATTCTTTTGCTATAATCAAGAGATCTTGGGTTTTGGCCCACTTCCTATCCTAAATTTCACCAATGAAAAACAAAAAATATTTTAAATTCTTTTTTTAAAAAAATAAACAATAATAAAATCACATGATGTAATGAACTGCTGACATAATGTCGGAGTACTTGTAAAACAAATTGAAATTTAAAGAACCTATAAATAGTATTTGAGTTCATAAGTTAAAAGTTAAAATAAATAAACAAAAAAGAGTTTTCATTTTGCATAAAAATCAATTAAAAATATTTTGTTTAATAGATTAGTACTAAAAAATATGGATTACGCCCAAAATATCAAGATTAGAGGGAAAAGCCCAAATAAAATCGGAATCACCCATCATTAGGCCCATTTTAAATGATTGGACCTATTCAGCCCGTAACTCCAGCCCCTGCACTTTGAACCAAGAAATAAGGGTGCTTCAAGTGACAAGGATAACGAGTAACCGCAAAACATAGGTTCGACATGCAAATATTTTTACAGCTTGAACCAAAAAAGTCCGACATGCAGGCACCCCTAAAGCTTGAACCTTTTTACAGCTTGAAAAAAAAAAAAAAAAAGTGTTCCGAGTGACGAGGATAACGAATAACGCGAACCACGTGTTCAACCTGCAAGCAATACCATTATCAAGCCACTCGAGTGGTAATAGCCACTCCGTTTGTATAGTAATCTATTATTTTGAGCTATGTTTAGTGTGTATATAGTTCAATGTTTTATAAAATTTTATAGGCTTAATTGAATAAAAGAATATGATTTTTTAGTCGATTATAATTTGCAACATAATATTTAAATTGTAACATAGAAACACATGAACTCTGAATTTGTTTCATTTCAATGTACATGGACCAAATTCTAGTGTCATTGTAGACGTAGAACAAGAAATTGGGATCATGGTCTTGCCAATTACAAATTATAATCGAAGTCTTCTAATACCAAGTTAAATGAAAACGACATAATTTTATCCTAAAACATAGTCACTAAATGTTACCGCTCATTTAACTTGAGATTTTAAAACATCGTATAATTGTATGTTTACAGCTAGGCCGGCTAAAGTCATGATTTTAGGATCTATGTCATCAACTAAAATCTAAAACTTCATTGGTGCATCAAATTGAAAAATTACTTTTAAAAGTGGTACTTTTATGTTATACATAAAAAATCACGTTGTAAATGATACTTAACAAATTAAATATCGCAGTTTTTACGGAATTAAGTTGACACTATTTATTCGGCACCATTGACTAATGGATAATTAACATTAAGCTCGATCTGATCCGCTCCACATATATAATAGTAGTACATGATATTAAAATATGGAAACTAAGGTTGTGTTTGGATATAGGAGGTTTGAAACATAGTGATTTATAATTGATGAATTTGAAATACATTGAGATCCATAAAAAACCCTTTAAAATTTAACTCAAACGAAAATATGAATTTCAAATTCATTCTCAAATTCTTCCATCCAAATTCAACCTAAGAGAATTTTGTTGCTATCTATAATATTCGGTACTTGATAAATAAATTAAAAAAAAAAAAATAGTTAATGCACGTATGGATGCCCATATAATTTGAAATCAATTTTCTTTTTCAGATATTAACTCCTATGTTTTATATAATTCACTTATTATATAAATACCACCTACTTTTATTTTTAAAAATAATTTTTTCACAAATTATACCAATTATTATCGGCAGTATAATTCTTCAATGGTGACAATAAAATATACCACTTTAATTTAAATACAAATTGCCGATGCATAGCAAGAAATTGAAATTTAAGTGTATTCAATTACTGATATAATAGTATGAATTTTTAAAATCCTAGAGAAATAATTTTTTTGAGAGTGAATAATGTTATAATTATCACTGAGCCGAATCATTATATATTGTCGTTTTCATTTGATTTGGGGTATAACGCACATATAATTGTATTTCAGAAGTTTTTTTTAAGAATCCACATCGACAATTGAAGTCTACAACTTGTATTTGTTCATCAAATAAAAAATATTATTAAGGTTTTATACTGCAAAGGATCAAAAAGTTTAAAATAAAAAAATAGGGTGCTCCGAGTGACGAGGATAACTAGTAACCTCAACTCACGTGTCTAACCCTCTGAAAATACCTTTCTTTCTCAAATTTCAACATTTAAACAACATTGACATATTTATAGAAACTGATGTGGGACGACAACTGGGAAGAGAAAGCAGTGAAACACGAAACTCCTTCTCTTTCCCTGCAAACTTGGAAATCCAGGTAACACAAAATCTCCACTTATTTTTTACTCTCTCCGTCTCAACTTAACTTGTCTACTTTGATCAGGTATGAAGATTAAGAAAAAATATATTTTGTGAAATCTTTGACTTTTTTAAAGGTAAAGATTGTGAGAGAAATTTGTCATTTATAGACTGACAAGTTAAATTGGAACAAACCGAAAAAAAAAATAGGCAAGTTAGGAGATAGTAATTTACTAGTTAAATTTACTTTGAATCGGATTGTTTATCAGTGAATTAGCATGTTAAATTAACGAAAGTTTTTATTTATTTATAATTCCACAACTTATTTCACACCGCAGTCGCCCCTTGGACTTCCAAATTTTTTTTACATGTAATTTTATCCAGTAATTTTCATTGATAATCTTAATATAATGAGTTCGCCCTCCTTATATTTTCAAATATCGTTCTTCTTGATTTAAATTTTTCCGTCTCCATAATGTTTAACACAGATAAAAAAAATCGACCCATTTAAGAAAAAATCCTAGATCCGTCCCTTTGTGCGGGTCATTGATCCGAAAAGCCCAAATAAATGTCGCGTTACCTAAGCCTTATTTGATTATATCTTTGTTCATTTTACCAATCTCACTCTAAAATTGACTAATTATACTGTCTTTTGTGGCTAAATTGGTTTGGTTCATCATGGTTCACGATCTTGTTTAGATTAAATAATCAAAGGCTAGGCATCGATATTTTGGAACTATGAGATATTTTTTATTTACCGATCATGATTTCACAGTTTAAAATTTATGATAACTTGGTTCACGTTTCACAACTTATATTATAGACTATATTTGTGTAAGAGTACATAGAGGATATAGTAAAACGAAACATAAGATTCCAATTGAAGGAAGTCTTCACTTACTAGAGTGGGTGTGGTTCAAAGCCCTTGACTTTAACCATATACCGATAAGATAATGCTTATATACTATCACTCCGTCCCGCCCTAATTTGCACACTTTCCTTTTTCGGTCGTCCCACCCTATTTTGCACACCCCTAAAATGGAAAGGAATCTTACAATCTTCACCCTTAAAAATCTCCACCCTCAATCTCTATCTTTAAAAAAGTCAAAGATTCCACAAAATCTACTTTTTCTTAATATACGCGCCGGAGCAGGTGTGCAAATTAAGCCGAGACGGAGGGAGTATTTAAGATCAACCCACCGTTTTCCCATGCCTAAGCCATAAATCTTTGTTGTCGCTACCAAATTTCGAGTAGGTATCTTATACACTAGTTATACGAATCTCTTAAATCTGTACAATTCGGGTCATAAATAATTTTTCATGAAAAAGTATTAGTATTTATGTTTAAATATATTACTTTTTTCTGAAAAAGGTATCATGCTAAAAATGTATTACTCGTAAATACCTAACCGGATTACAAACTCCACCTGAGGTATAAGAAACTTTGCCCAAAATTTTCACTCACACTTTTCTCTTTGTTAATTATTTTTAGATACATATATATAGAATGTTGAAAATAACTTCTGATTATGATAACTACACAATATTATTATTTTTTTGGAAAATTTGTCCAAAGTCGCCATCCCCATCAATTCTTGGATATGCAGTCATTTTTTTTTATTATTATTTTTTTACTTAGTACTATGTGAACAAGGTCTAGAGAAGAAAAAAAAAATAAAATTACAATTATATTTACTATCTCTCATTTAATCTCCTAAAAAAATACGATGAGGGTTGCAATTAAAAATATAATAGCGAAGAAAGATAGCTAAACATTTTCAGTGTTTCACTTTTTATTTTTTTGCATATAAGCTTATTCTTTAACTTTGTTAATTAATTTCCATATGAACATTGTACATGTGTACAATTATGTACCGATTTAGATGATTATTTATAATCACTAACTGATTTTGTTCGAATTCAAAAAATTGACGAAATTATAATTATTTTACAAGATTGTGTATAAAATAATTTTAGGTAAAATAAAATAAACTAAGATGTTTTAAGTTTTAGGTAAACGATCTACACTATAGGTATGTTTACTTAAGACTGGAGAGTGCTAGGCCAACTCTGGCCGAAGGAGTTAATGAGTGCGCTTTATCGGAATTTGAGCCTTTAAATCTACTGAGTCAAGTCTTAAGTAAACATAGACTATGTTTACTAAGTCAAGTCTTAAGTAAACATAGCTTATGTCTCTCGCCCTCGAAAACATAGCCTATGTCTTAAGTAAACATAGCCTATGTCTACTGAGTCAAGTCTTAAGTAAACATAGCTCTTAAATCTACAGAGTCAAGTCTTAAGTAAACATAACCTATATCTCTTGCCCTCGAAAAATACCATGCTCTCTCACATTTTGACATTTAAACAACATAGACATTCAATATAGCGATTTAACTATAAATTTGAGGTCTAATTAAAAAGTTAATATTAAACACACATTTTGATTAGTGTGTGAAATGTATGTAGTGTGTGAAGTGTGTGTAATAATTAAGATGTTAAAAAATAAGATGGAAATAAGATGGGGTATAGCAACTTATTTTTTTTAGATCTTATAAGCTCTTACAGCTTATTTTGTGTCTCATAAGCTTCTAAACATCTTTTTTTGCCAAACACTTTGCAAGAGCTTATAAGCTCCTAAGCATTTATACGATGTTTAGGAGTTTATAAGCTCAGTCAAACACCCTCATAGGATTTATAAAAAAGGTGTGTTGAGAGAGAGAGAGAGTGTGGTGGAAATAAAGAGTATAATAGGCGGGATTTAAGTAGATCAAAGAATCATAATTTTAAATCCCACCACAAAAGCAAGTTTGGATTGACCCCGCTCCCATCCAAACGGGTAAATCTATAAACAAACATATCCTAATTTTTTTTAAGTATATATTAATATGTTTGGTTAATACTTTTATAGTCCCTTTTCTTCAACAAGTTCGTCTTCCACAATAGTGTAGCTCGGTTAATTGTAACCCGCATAGGGGTGGGTTTACTAAACCTGAAAATAAATCCAAACTTTGAGATTACTTAAAAATACCCTTTTACCCCTGCCAAAAAATGTTGAAGAATACACTTTCAACTTTCTTACTAAAATGCCCTCTTTTTTTTTTACAACTTAGGGGTAATAGCGTAAAATCATGTATTTGGCACACAAGTTAACACCTACACCAAACATGTTATTAAGTTATCAAAGGTGTACCCAAGAACCCATTTAAATATACCAACCCAATTCTAAACACGTATAATCAATATTTCATGTTACCATTTTATTCTTTCGAACTAAGTTGCATGGGCCTGTAAGATGCAAGATTAATTAAAAAAGGCAATTGCATGGATTTGGGCCTTCCCGAGATGAACAAAATTTAGATGAGAATCAACCTACATTATGAGGCCCAATCGTTCTTTTTTCATCTTTGAGGCCCAAGCTACATTAACTGTTTCTTTTTTTTCCTAATTATATTATATTTTCTGATAAAATGAAAGATAAACCCTTGAACTAAATAAAAAGAAATTTTATCAGAGAAGAAAAGAGAACAAGATTAAGGGGCCTGGAATGCAACAACAATTATTGATATAGGATGCTTACATTAGTTTTGTTTTTTTTAAATTTTTACCTCCTAATCTAAGAACAAAGAACAAACCTTCCACTCCCCCACGACTCGATAAAGGTGATATTTTTACTATCAAAAGTGATATATTTTTAAAAATGTTACTTTTCCCCATCAGGTGTCCTCTGTTAAGTCGGCGCCAAAGGCCCAAAACCTAGCAAGTCTTAAGATTCGGATAAATTTAAAAACCTAGCAAGTCTTAAGATTCGGATAAATTTAAAAAATTATCACTGATATCAATTATAATGAATTTATAAATATTTTTTTAATTATAAAAAAATAAAAGAATTAAGGATGAAATATTTTTTTGATACATATACCCTCAATTAATATTAGAAGCTAAAAAATTGACCAAATAAAATATCTATGATAATTTAAAAAGTAGAGATATTTTAGGATTGAACTCACAGAAAAAATTAGTAGAATTTGTGAAAAATATATAAAATGATAATTAATTAAAAAAATAAAGAAGTAACTAAAATGACAATTAATATGAAACGAACAATAATACAATGAAGGTTGCAAATAAAAATATAATAGCGGAAATAATAACAATTGACGTTTTAGTATGAAGGGAAATAATAAGAATTAAATAACTTGATAAATATACCCTCAATTAATATTTGTTTTAGGGGAGATTTGACCAAATCTGTGATGGTTAGAAAATAGAGAATTTTAGGATTGGGCCCAAAGAGAAAATAGGTAGAATTGAAAAGTATCTAAAACGTCAATTAATTGGGAAAAAATAAGTAGTATTAAAAAGTATCTAAAAGGTCAATCATTATGGAACAAATGAAGTATTATTTACAACATAATTTTTTTAGTATAAATCATAATCGGAGTGGGGCCAGTGAAAATTACAACATAATTTTTCGGTCGCAACATAGAAATATACCAGTTTAGGATTAATACCAATTGCCGATGCATATCATGAAATTGAGATTTTAGTCTACCCAATTATATATATGATTGTATGAATTCTTTTAACCCTAGATAAACAAAAGCATTATAAATTATTAATAAGCCTAAATATTAAATATTTTCATTTGATTTTGGAGAATAGAAGCACTACATAATTGTATGTCTGCAGGTTTTTTAATGTCTACATCAACGATTGAAGTCTACAACTTGTACTTGTTCATCGAATTAAAAATACTATTAGGGTGGAGTGTTTAAAGAATCATATTGTAAATGATCAAAAAATTAAAATTAAAAAATAAAGGTGCTCCGAATAATGAGGATAACTAATAATCATAACTCACGTGTCTAACGTGTAAGTAGTACCACCTACAAACCACCCGCCGAGGAATAAATCCACTCCGTGAGAAGCACACAGGGCATCGGTTCATGTTTATACCTTATAGTCTAACAACCGAACCAATAGAATTGAGTCGTAAGAGTTCGAATCAGGTGATGGTATTTATCGAAAAAATGTAGCTAAATATCTTTCTTAAAATGTTGAAATGATTTAAATGCCTTAAAATTAGGGGTGATCACGGTCCTATTCGAACGGTTCTTCATAGTTTTTAAACCAAATTGCAAGTGTGGTTCGGTTAGTATATAAATATAAGATCGCGGTTTCCGACTAAATCAAATGCTCGGCTTTTGTGTGCTTTGGTACGGTTTTAAATTTGATTACTTTATAATATGCTATGTAAATATTTTTTATTGAACCGATATTATTTCATATCAAAAGATTTAAAGTCGTGGGATATATAAATCAAAATGAATGAGTTTGGAAATAAATTATTAAAATTAAATTATATTCATTTGCTTCATTGGATGTAATTATATATACATTATGTGATTTTTTTTATAATTGTTGATTGATTATTTGTTTTTTAAGATCATTGAATGACACGTAACATTAGCAATAAGTATTATAATTTATATTTAGTGGTGGTTATTTTTTCTTAACTAAAATCGTATACTAGTTACTTATGTTAATATTACATTTTGAAATAATCACTTAAACATAATAAGAAAATTTATGAAAAGTTTCATGAAAATTCATTGTAGAAACATAGAATATATGTATATATAAGCAGTGTGGTTTGGTCCTGTTTCAACAGAATATTATAATCAAACCATCAGATGGTTTGTGGAACCGGACCGGACCGGCCGGTTCCACCGGTTCGACCGGGAACCGGGCCCGGAACCGGTCCGGTAGAGTTAAAAAATCGGATTATATTTTTTTTTTCTTTTTTTTTTTTTTTAATAAAGTTGTTTTTGGCCTATTTTAAGTTAAAAAAAAGGGATTTTCACCTTTATCTTCATTTGCCCTTATTATTCCCATCTTATTTTAAATTTGGCACTAGGATGTTATTAAAAAAATTAGAGTTAAAAGTATCTTTGGATTAATTGATATTGAAATATGTTGAATTTTTTTTTACAAGTTAAACTCTAGTATCAAATTAGATTGTATTACACATAAAAACTATTGAAATTCAAAAGTCAACAAGTTGCTTTTGACCGGTTGAACCGGTTATTGAACCGGTCGAACCTTGAACCGGTGGCTTGTCCGGTTCGTTCACCGGTCCGGTCCCACAAACAAATTACCATCTAATACGAGCTTTGGAAAAAAACTAATAAAACGGTTTGGTACGTCGTGATGCGATCGGTTAAAATTACTTTTTCCGTTCCAAAAGAACTTGCAATTCTAGAAATATACACATATTAAAAAAACTATACACATATTAAAAAAATTTTGATGGTGCTCCATCTCAAATGAACTTGTATTCCTAAGTGTTCAAACATATTAAGAAAAATAGTTTCTTACTTTTATGATGACTTTTCAAAAATGAATTGAAGATAAAAATTGTGTTATAACTTTCTCTTTTAAAAATGTACATATTGTATAAATTTAATTGAGACGTATCGAAAAATAAAAGTGCAAGTTTAATAAGAATGTACAAATTTAAGAAAAATAAAAGTGCTAAAAGTGCAAGTTTAATAAGAATGTACAAATTTAATTAATTCATATCCGAAAGTAAAATGCAAGTTTAAACGGGATGAAGAAATTAATATTGATCTGACAAAATATTATCAAATATATAACATATTATGCATCACTTTAGTAAAAGGTAAAGAATGATCTGCTATGTGCTGCGTACTTTAAAAACCAACCGTAAGCATGATTGTTTGATTTTATAAGGCACTGAATCTCTGAGCAAGCATTGTGGAGGCGATGTGGGAGAATACCAATAAAATAGAGTTTCCTTCTTTTTTATTTTATACTACCACCGTCCCGCTCAGATTTGCACGTATGAACGGATACGGAGATTAAGAAAAAATTGTTTTTGCTTTTTCGTTGATTTTTTTAAAGGTGGAGATTGAAGATGGAGATTTTGAGGGTGGAGATTATTTGAGAAATTTCCTTTTAAGGATGTGCAAATCTGAGTGAGACGGACCGAAAAAGAAAGTGTGTAAATCTGAGCGGGACGGAGGGAGTATTCTTCGGCCCAATGCTTGTATCCAATCTTTGCTCTCTCCTCCACCTCATATTTCCACAATGGGATTTGTACTTAATATTGGGTACGGAAATGAAGTTGTACTTAATATTGAGATTTGTACTTAATACTGAGTCGAATTAAAAATATTATTAAAATCGTGTGTTTCCTACGTTATATTGAAAAAATCATACTTGTAAATAATAAAAAGGTTAAAATTAAAAAATAAATAAATCATACTACAAATGATCAAAAAATCAAAAAAATTAAAAAGTAGACAAATTAAAGAGATCAATTGTCGGTATAAGTTTTATTTTTCATGCATGTTACAATGTGAAACTTATTTATATATATGCAATCAAGAAAATTAATACATAATATATAAATAATTAAAAATATATAATTGAACATAAGTAGTTCAATTCGGCCAATTAAATTTTTGTTGGTTAAGAATCGAATCGAATTATAAACCAGTCGTAATATTTGACCCGACCGAATCCACTTTATATACAAAACCAAGTTCGGTTCAATTTTGTTTCCCCATAAGTGATGGCTACATTATAATAATTTTTTCATAATGGAGATTTTTTCCCAAATGGCCCATCCCCATCAATATTTGGATATCCAATTATTTGTTTTGTGAATAAAGTGGTATTTGCAACGTATTCTATTTTACATCGGATGGTGCATTCTTACACATCCACATCTTATTACTTACATCACCTTTTACAATTGTCAACACACTTTTTACAATTTCCAATACACATCCTACCCTACTATTCCCTTAAACTAAAATACATTTTCGGATGTTTAGTCCGTGGATGTGCCCCATCGAATGTGGCACATGCCACTACATCCAAATCCAATTATCCCTTTAGTGTTTTTGTAAACTATTTGTGGGCCTCAAAAGCCATTTTTGACTGGGCTTGGGGAGGGGGGGGGGAGGGGTTTGAAAATTTTGTAATAAAATTAGGATTTGGTAGTATTTGAGAAAAAAATAATTCTAAACAAATAAAAAACAATAAATAAAATAAACAATAATTCCATTTAATTAAAAAAGGCTACAGAAATATATGATTTTGAGGTTCTTAAAAGCACTTATAGGACGTAATTTGAGATCCTAAATATAAGATTTCAAACACCTTTTAAATTAAAATTATTTTTTAAAAGTGATTTTGGTGTTGCAATTGAGCAAACACTCTCTAAAATCCACTTCTCAGAATCCACATTATGACAGCTTTTGGATGATTTTGCTTTTGTTTAATTAACGGGAACATTTATTTTATTTTATTTATTATTAAAATTTATCTGTAAATCTTTAACTGAAAAAATACCCCTGCCATCAAACCCCAATACAACAAAATTCACATTAAATTATTGTATATTTAAAGAAATGATATTTGTGTAAAAATAATTGTTAAGAAGTGTTTTTTCTTTTGCAAACATCCCATATATAAAAGTACTTATAATTTGTTCAAAATTATTTTTTTCTCAAACACTCCCAAATTCTCATTTAACGCCAACAATTAATTTAAATCACTTTTTCAAAAGCAACATTATTTACACACACCCTCTTAATAGTATGTGAACTAGGTCTTAAAAAAGCTTATGAAACATGCTTCCTAAGACAAACGTTGCGACACCGCATTAAATAGTGATGCGATGAAAATATAGGATAGATTTATAATACACTTGGTGTATTAATAAACTTCATAAATACAGAGGAATATCGGTAGGATTCCATGAGATTTGAACTAGAGAAACAGATGTGGGTGCAATTGATTTGTTATTTATTTTCTACCAACAAAAAGTAAAAATGAAATTGAGAGGTAAAATTAAAAATGAATTAGGATTTAGAATTGCAAACGGTTTATACACCAGTTGTATTGTAGAAGAACCCGAAATATCTTTAAAGTCCATGTATTTCACTCATTTGTGTGCTCTGTTTGGTGACTTTAGTGTGTATTATATCATTTGATAATTGAATATAAACTCGATCTAAATTACTTATCGAATAAAGACGGATTATGTCCCACTATAATATTCGATTGTTATTTCGTCACTAATGAGATACTAATATTTTTTTGTTTTCCGATATTACAAATAATAAAAAAAAAATTAAAAAATGAGGGTGCTCAGGGTGGCGAGGATAATAGTAACCGCAACTCACGTGTCCAACGTGCAAGCAGTACCACCTACAAACCACCCAAGGAGTAATATCCACCCCGTGAACGCACATGCAAGGGCATCGACCTTTATTTTTTTCTCGTCTCGAGAGGGATAAAGGCCGGACAAAGAACCCGGAAATTCAGCCCTGATGAACAGGTGATAGTTTAGGGTTTAGGAAAGCATGTGCGTCCACGGCTCCACACCCCCGGAAGATGCCATATGTACTCACACTTCATGATATAAACAATGTCAACATTTTGAAAGAAAGTGATGTGGGACATCAAACTGGGAAGAGCAGGGACAACAGCGTGGCTTTTCATCAAACAAGCGGAAATAAAATAGATGAAGCAATCTGGGTTTTTGTTAATCGCCAACAACAACAAGAAGCTGGAGAGGATGCTCTACTAATTACAGGAAACTGAATCACAGAAACGCTCCTGGAAACGTAGTTGAAAGGAGTCAACAATGGTTCTGCTGCAATTTACACTTCTCGCCCTTGAACAGAACATGTTGCAGATGCAAGGATTTGAGGATTGAATTGGGGATGATTCGAGGACTAATGTCCAAATTAGGGATGAAACAACGGCGGCGCAAGGGCTGAGCATTGCGATTTCATGGTTGAAGTTGAAGAACCAGCAAATATGAAATAGTGAAAAACGATGAAAGAGGTGTAAATTTTGAAAAGAAGCAAATATGGATTCAAAAAGGGAAATAAACCCTACCCATCATTAGGCCCATCTCATATGGGCTCATGGACATATCAGCAGCCCAGAGTGGTCTTATTCCGAATAGGTAATAAGGAGTCAAGGATAATCGAGAAATTAGATATTTGAAATAATTGTCAATTGAAGTATTATTTCGAAGAGCAATTACTTTTGGGCCGGCCCAGTCCAAACAGCCATATATATACGTGGCTCTAACGTGATATATATATAAAGTAAAGTCGAAATAGAATCCTCTTAACAGACATTTCCCGCCCGAAAAAAGAAGGTTCTCGATTTCTTCTTCATCATCTATCTTAGCTTACGAATATCAGAATTCCTTCTCGATTTCTTCTTCATCCTTGATCTTAGTTTGGAGATATCAAAATTCCTTCTCGATTTCTTCTTTGTCGTTCATATCTCTTGAGAACATGGATTCATATTTGCCATCCGGCTATAAATTCGACCCAACGGATGAGCAGGTATTCTTTTGTCTGTTTGCGAAGATCAAGGGTGAAAACCTTCCATCTGTTTATATTACAGATTTAGATGTCTATCGTTACGATCCTGCCCAGCTTCCTCTGAGTATGTTCATCAATTCATATTCAATTAGTTGATCTGAGTTTTTTATCCGTCAATTCAAAAATTAGGTTTATTTTTCCGAATTTCTCTCGATTTTTCCCCAAACTTGAGTTTCCTTTGCAATCTACCAACCGAAGTAGCGACTTCGATGCACAGATGGTAGATTATTGACACTTAGTTGATGTAATGCCATTTACTGTATCATCAGATCAGTCCAAGGCCGTAATGGAGAATCAGGGGCACTATTTCATAGAAGATTTGAAGAGAACTTCAGACCAATTAGTTCGGAACACACCGAATGGCTTTTGGAAAGTTTATGAAAATGACGTTCCCTTTCGCTGTGGCGACGCAACCATTGGGTTCAAAACTAAACTTCTTTTCCACGATATCCATGGTTATGAAACCCACTGGAAGATGGTTGAATATCGTTGCCATCCAGACTTTTTCCCTACTGTATGTATAATACTTACCTTTTGTTTGTTTTTTTTCTTGACTTATGTGATATTTTTCGTTTCCTCTTTCTTATTTTCTTTTGTTTTCTTTTTTCTTGTTAGATGAAGAGGTATATAGCTTGTCATGTGAAGCTAGAGAAGGATTCGCCCGAAGAGGAACCGTTCATGAGGGCTGGTTCAAAGAGGAAAATGGCATTGGCACCAATGGATGGTCCGACGAGGAAACTGGCACATATAGATCCAAACATGGCTTAATATAGTTTGTAAGTTTCTTGTATTGATATCTCTTGATCGTAAATATTTTAGTTTTGCTTCTTGATACAGATCCTAAGGTTTTAGAATTGATACCTCTTGATCATCAAATATTGATTGTAGTTGGTTGTGAAAAGATGGCATAATGACAAATAAAATAGCAAAATTTTGTGATGTTGAAGTTACAATTGTCCTGAATTGAAGATTGATTCTCCATTGTTCTGAATTCTATCTGTTGTAGACTATGGTCACATGATAGTCTTTTTGGAGAGACTTTCTTTATATTGATTCATTGATATATACTTGAGAATGCAAGCTTTTTGTTTATTTTGTTCCTAGTTTGCCGTATGAATAGAAGCTATTAGTGAAACATGTTTAAACACACTATCTGTCGTTTATTGCTATTTTCCTTGTTGTGATGCGGGACTATTAGTGCAACGTAGTGTGAGGGATTTGGACAAGGAGCGAACTGGAACGAACATATACATGAATTTGCTTGGTTACCCTGCTAGTTGAGGCAAGATTTTGGAAGCAGATGTGTGGTTTTTGCTAGCTCAGAACCTGATCACAAAGTGTTGGATTTTGTATGTCTGTTTTTGGAATCAAAGAAGCAATGCTTTTGAGTTGTGAAAGTTGTAGCCGTAGTCTTGGTCTTGCCCTAATATTGCACCACTATAGTGTTTTGATTAAGGGATTTGAAATGCCGGTTGATAAATCTGCACAAATTTGAGACTTGCTTCATCACATTTCAGGTTATCCTGATTTGTTGTGTTTAAATGGCCAAATTTGACATAGAGTTGACAAATTCAAATGATAGAGAGTAACCTTCATGAGTTTGTGAAGTTTTTGCAAGTTTAACGCATGATCATCATAGTTGAAGATACCTTGGTATTTATTCATATTAAGGAATGTTACACTTACACTAGCTGATTTATTTACTTTACAAATATACATTCACACACCCGCATATCTTGAATTGGTGTTAATGTACGGTAGGTAATGCACTTAGTGTAATTCTTCAAGTACATATATTGGATTGGTGTTAGTCTGCGCTAGGTAATACACTTAGTGTAATTCTCCAAGTGTAGCATCTAAAAGATCGTTAGCGCGGTAGTTTTAGAGCAGCTCCTTTTCATTTTTTTTTATTTATTTATTTTTATTTTTTCTTTTGAGAGGGAAGGATGATTTAGAAAAGCTTTCCAATTTTTCTTTTAATCACAGTCTTTCTGTCATTTGTTACCCTTTTTTGTTGATATATGATATACATGTAAATGAAGAAAGTATTTTTTCTTGGTCAAGAGTCTTAATACAGTCTTAAGTTAGATGGGCTTGGTAATGTCGAGCCCAAAATGAGGACCAATTGTGGTCTGCTAAAAATTGCAGCCCACGAAAAATAATACATTTACAAATTACGATGAATAGTAGTACTGCTTCCGTTTCTTTTAGGTGGCATTCTAACTTTAAATAAAAAAATTAAGAGATTTAAAGAGTTGATAAATGAACCCTCAACTAATTTTCTAAAATTTCTTAATTTTTTAATCATTTATATATATTGTTAACACTTTTCATAATTATAAGGTTAGTAATGTAAAAAAAGTAGTAAAAAAGTTAGAATGACAATTATTTACAAACAAGACAAATAAGTTAGAATGACAACTAATAAAAACTGAGATAGTATTATTTAACCGTTCATATATTATTTGTTATTTATGTTATAGTCACTTGGACTTGGACCATCTCGATCTGCGGGATTCAAAGGCATGCCGTATGTGGGGTTAGTCTAAAATTCAATTATACTGGAAATTAATGAGTCGGACTTAGCTCAATCAGTCTCCTGTAATACAATAAGATTATTGAGCCAACAACCTATCGAATCGGACATGTTGAACTTAACTGTACTTCGACTAAGATTCATACAGTTCAATTCAAATAAAGTATCGGATGAACTGGTCTGGTCCATCAGGCTATGTTGATCTTACTATCTCTAGTGATAGTTGTCTTTACATTCATACTTGAAGTTGCAAGCTTTCTTTCGTTTTTTTGGAATGCTTCTTTTGGCATTTCTTTTGTGTAGTTTTTTTTTGGCATAATTATTTCATATATTTTAAAAATTTATAGAGAGATGATATATGTTTGCACCATAGTGAAGCAAACAACGGCAGATGCATTTATAGAGAAAAAAGAAGATGTTGAATTCGAGGTTCTATTGAATTTGAACAGTGCCGTTCCTCTATTTACGATGGACACAAATTATATGTTCATCAACCGATGTATGAACATTTCATAAAATGCCATTAATTATTTCATTCATTATTTTAGAATGAAATTTTATACATTAACAGTGAATATATTAACTTGTGTCGATAGTACGTAGGAGAGTGTTTCCGTGAATATGAAATGCCTCGGAGACCACCTAGACCCATATGTAGACTTGTTGAACTTTGCTCCTAGAAAATAAGTTCCTATTGGACCAGCCCATCAAGTCGATGTTCCAAAGTGGGACCCAAGAGCTAGAGCCCAATTGGAGCAAACATTTAATAAGCCCAATGCCTGATTTTGATGATTAAACCGATAATGGGCTTACAATTGGGCCAAGTAATTATAATTGTCTAGATACGATGTCCATAAGATGTGTTCAAACAATATGTAAGGGAAGCAAGAGAGCTGTTGCAAGATAGCCTTGGTGATAAAATGTCGACAAACTTGGGGTTCGATGAGATAGGTGATGGGATAGCTCGCGGGTGGACATCTAACGATGAACATCTCTTTCGATTGGTTGTCTTGTCTAATCTGGGTCGAGATTTTTGTTGCATATAGCTTGATTTTGTTACCGCTAATAAAAGTAGACATGATGATAAGAGGGGGTGGATATTTAAATTATTTAATTTTTGGATTTTAATGTTTGGGTTCTTGTAATAACTAGGATTATTTGTAATATTCTTGCAATTGAGAAAATGACAAATTATTCACCTTGTAGCCATCACCTCCAAAACAATTAGAGAGTCCATTATAACATATGTATCTTAAAAGTGAAACTTATTTTCGAAAAAAATAAATTATTTCTAAATTAATTTAATTTTCTATTGCTAGCGTCACCATTAGCATATATATTTTCTCGTCTATCGATAGACCGCTTGAAAATATACATTTTTCGTTATTCTTGACAATTTGCGAAGCTAAGTGTTGTTCGCCTTGCACTAGAAAAATAGTCTATTAAAAATTTCACAAATTAAGAAATTCATTTATTGCACATGAACGTTCTTGTTATACCTTATTTAATATAGCAATTAAGGAATGCTATGTAAATGCTAATGTCTATGAACATTAAATAGGTGTAAGTTAAAGGGAAAATACATTCAGTATACATACTCCCTCCGTCTCAAAAAGATAATCACATTTTGACTAACACACAAATTAGAAAAACATCTTTAATGATACTGGAAATGCAATATTTATCCACTATTTTTCTATCGTACTCTTATTTATTTTGGGGTACATAGAGAAATTAATAGTTCAAACAAACATTAAATGTTGACATTTTAGAGAAATTGTATGATAATATGACTATAATTTGAGACAACTAATATAGAAAGTTGTGACTATCTTTTTGAGACGGAGGGAGTACATTTGATAAGGATACAAAACTATCTCTTCAAGATGATTACAATGAAGGGAGTAATATTATGAAAAAATATATATTTACAACTAAAAAAAAAGTGAAGCACAAATTAAACTACCCAAACAAAGCAAAGAAGTCACCTATAAACTAACTATAGCTTGAAGAAAGTTGGAAAAGCTTCCTCTATTGGGAAGTTCTTCCCCGCTATCATAATTTAAACGGAGTGCAGACACTACTGATAGAGTAAATGAAGTGCAGATACTACTGATAGAGTAAGTAAGAACTTCCTGAATTACGGATTCCTCCATTCCGTTCTTTGATTAACTAAATTTATTATTTAAATATTTACAATGGAATATCATATTTGTAAATAACTAATTAAGCTATGTCACATATTAGGTATACTACCTCTGCTATTAAAAGTAGAATCTCAAAAAAAGACCAATTTCTTTATTTGTTTCCTCTTTCCATTTTTTAAATTAAGATTCTTATATTATTTTTATAAAATTAATTCGAGAAAATTACATATAATATTTGATAGGCATATATTATTATAAGTTTATTTATTCATGGGTTATTCTAATTTTTAAGTTTAAAATCACTACTCGATGTATAGTATTTTCTTAATCCGTTTCAAAATTAAGGTCTTGCAAGAAAACAATCGCCCTAAATAAGAGTAATATTTCAAAAATCAAGATATTCGTTTTATTAGTCAAATTGAAAGAAAAAAGTTGTAATTAATTTTAATTTCGTAAATAAATTTCACGTGTTTCAATAAGTAAATCACGAAAAAGGGAGGCGCATAACTGAAAAGGCAAAAACTCGTATGTGACCGTCATACGGTGATCACACGGTGTGACGGGAAAAAATATCACTTTTTGTGGTAAAAGTATCAAGTTTATCTGTAAAAGTATCACTTTTTTTAAACAAAAAAAATATCACTTTTTGTAGCAAAAGTATCACCTTTGTCTGTAAAAGTATCAATGTAGTAAAAGTATCACATTTTTCTGTAAAAGTATCACTTTTTTCTGTAAAAGTATCAGTATTTTCTGTAAAAGTGCATTTCGTCACACGTGTGACCGTTTACACACAAGACTCACTCAACTGAAAATTATAGTTTTTAGAAGATTGTACATTTATTTAATTGACCAAAAATAAAAGTTTGTATAGAAGAATAATAATTTTTAAAATTAAATACATAAGAAAACCCGTGAGCTATGTTTAATTTTTAATTGTAACATAAACTTTAGAGAGTAAAACAGTAAATGACGAACTATGAATATCTTCAATTACATTCATCGGCCAATTTTTTTTACATGACATTCGTGAGGCTACGACTATCATTGGAAAATCCGAAATCCGTTGGAAAAAAATACGTGATTGTTATGTGAGTTCGAAAATTAAGGATCTTCGTCTATCTGTAATTGATGTGGCGCGATTCGAAACAATACCTTGTTGACTAGACTTATATATAAACACATCCTACTTAGGCTAGATTGTGTCACCTCAACCATGAACATATTCTTAATTTTCAAACTCACGTGACAATTAGCGTATTTTAGATTTTCGGATGAAAAAATGATTAAAATTGTGCACGGTTTTAACTTATGCTTAAATTGCAGAAGACTATTCGTTAAAACTAATATTGCAAGTGGCCCTCATTTATGTGACTGAAAATACAACTTTGTCTCGAATGATAATAGTGACATCACGACTCGATTCTAGAGAATTGAATCGAAGTTAGAACTAAACAAGTCCATAGTTTATAACTTTTAAATTTTCTTTAAGTTGATATATATTGCAATTGAGATGGACTTATATGGCATTTTTCTTCATAATTAACCCTTTGTGTGATGTTGATATAATTGATAGAAATGTTGATATATAGCCACACAAAATATTGAGAAAGTCAAGGAGATGATCACAAGGACTCTCAAAGGTGGAGAATCATTCAATTTCATATTTATATATTGGAAAGGGCTATTGTGCATTAATTGTACGGATCTTAAATTCGTATAATTCGAGTCATGAATCAAAATGTATTACTTCCTTCGTTTCGGTTAAAGTTACCACTTTGACCGAGCACGGATGTTAAGAAAAAACAGTTGATTACTTTTTCTTTGACTTTTTTAAAGATGAACATTGAGGGTTGACATTTTAGGGTGATGATTGTGTGAATTAGTTTTCTTTTCTGGGGTTGCAAGTTTAATTGAGACGGATCGAAAAGACAAGTAGACAACTTTGACCGTGACAGAGGTAGTACAATTTATGTCTAAAGGTATTACATTTGATGGGTAAGGGTATCATGCTAAAAATGTATCACGATTTATGCTTAACGATATTACATGTCCTGGGTAAATATATCGTAATATCTTTATTCAGGACATGTAATATCTTTAAGCATAAATCGTAATATCAAACTTAAATTGCACCGTGCAATTAATGCACAAGAGACTTTGTCTTATACTCCCTTCGTCCCGCTCAGATTTGCACACTTTCCTTTTCGATCCGTCCCACTCATATTTGCACACCCTTAAAAAAGAAATTTTCCAAATAATCTCCACTTTCAAAATCTCCATCTTCAATCTTCACTTTCGAAAAAGTCAACCAAAAAGCAAAAAATAATTTTTTCTTAACCTCCGTTCCCGTCCCTACATGTAAATCTGAACGGGACAAAAGTAGCATATAATATATATAAAAAATTCCAGCATATCACTTGGCAACTGCATATAAAAAGTTGCTAATTATGTCAACTTATTTTCATGTGGGGCAAAAGTAAAATTATATCTCTCATTCAATAAATTGTCCCTCTCCAAAACTCCAAACTTTCAAACAGCCCATTGAACTCAAAATTTAGCTACATCTAAATCTGAAAAAAGAAAACCCACAGATTTACAAAGCAGCTGCAAGCCTATTTAAAAAGAAAAAAACAGAACTATACTCCTCCCCCATCTCAGAGGAGAACAAATGTTTTACGGAAGTACTCCCTCCGTCCCAACTAACTTTTCACAGTTGATCAGACACGGATGTTAAGAAAAAACAGATTTTACTTTTTCTTTGATTTTTTTAAAGGTGGAGATTGAGTGTGGAGATTTTGAGGGTGGGAATTATGAGAGAAATTTACTTTTCAGGGTATAAAAAGTTAAGTGGGACGGACCAAAATGGAAAGTAGGAAATGTTAGCTGGGACGGAGGGAATACAATTTATTTTATTTTATATTTGATTAAGGTACAATTTTTTAAGAACTATTACTTGTTACAGAAAATATAGGGTGATGGCTACTTGATTAGCGAACGGAACGGAACCGAGACCTGTGCTTAACACAATGTCCTTAACGCTAATTCGTCCTTTTTTTCAGTGCTACGAGAGCTAATGAACATTAGTTTCCTAGAAATCAGAATACAATGATTTGCAGTAGAGATTCTAGCACAAAATTTCTGCTCTCTACAACAAACTGAAAATAATGTTCGATTCGTACCACCGAGCAATAAAGACGTAGTAAATTGCTGGAAACCGAACTATTTTCCAACAAAATTCTCCTTTACAAAGGCTTTTGTTTTTAATTTTACGGGTCTTTTTTTGTTCAAACAACCTTTTTAGTAGGCTAAAAGTGTAAACTTTTATTTCTCCTTAACGATTCATTTGAATCAATGATTCTCTTTCTCAATATCTAGAACCTATATTGTTGAAGATGAACAAATCCTCTACCTACTAAAATATTGTTTGGACAAAAAACACCGTTAAAAGTGTATCCTGCGCATGTGGAATTCTGATGAAAATTTGTCGGAAAATAAGTTTTGTGGTTTATCTGTCAAACCCATATAGTTTGTGTGTGTTGGTGCCAAGAACTTTTTTTTATTGATTTATGTGCACAAATTTTAATAGCTTGGTGGTATTGCTTTAATTAACTCATTATATTAAACTCCCTCCATTCCATATGTTGACGTTTTAGGATGTTCTTTCATTTTTCAATTAATTGACGTTTTACATATTTTTCACCAATTCTACCAATTTTCTCACTGGACTGAATCTTAAAATATCTCTATTTTTTAGTCTATCAGAGATATTTTGATTTGGTCAAATCTTTAATTAAGAGTACATCCGTCAAAATATTTAGTCTTTAATTCTTCTCTTTCATTCTAAAACGTCAATTAATATGAAATCGAAGGAGTATAAGATTATATTTATTTCTAGTACATCTTAATGAAAGTTGCAACCACCAAATCATGTGGCAATTGTCATTGAACCCCAAAATGTTTGACTATTCAGTTAGGGGTGTACTTTCAGTTAATTTAATTTGATGTAATACTTATTGTGTATTTCACACACGCCTATATAGGCAAATATACTACTGTCTCCGTTCTTTTTAGTTGTCATTTTAATTTTTTGTTTGAAAATTAAGAAACTTAAGGAGTTGACAAATCAAAACCCACACTAATCTCCTTAAATCTCTTGATTTTCTTGATCATTTCTATATATTGTTAATACTTTCCATAATTATAGGGTTAATATTGTAACAAAAGTGGTAAAAATATTAGAATGACAACTATTTACAAACAAAACAAATAAACTAGAATGACAATTAAAAAAACGGAGGTAGTAATAAATTATTAATTGGACCACATTTTGTTATAAATTACATGAGGTTTATAATTCAACTTACGAGATTGTAATTTTACATTCTAAATCATATACGAAAAATCTCAAAAGGTTACTAGCATTTAGTAACGCCTCCCAAAAATATTATAGGCATGAGTTTTGACTAAATTTGCAAGGAATAATGCTACCTCCGTCCCGTTTTAATTTTTCTATTTTTTTTTAATTTGTCTCAATTTAACTTGTCAATTTATAAATGATAAATTTTTTTCACAATCTCCATCCTCAATTTTCACCTTCAAAAAAGTCAAAGATTCCACAAAAACTATTTTTTCTTAACCTCCGTGCCCGGTCAAAATAGGAAAGTTAGGCCGGAACGAAGGAAGTATTAATTTTGAGCATATATTTACAAATATTAATGACAAATAAATGTGGTATGTATAAACAAATGTTGCAAATACTAGTGACATATACAAGAGTTAATTTTTTTCCAGCTTTTAGGAATTATGTTAAATAAATCTAAATTATGTTTTCGCGTAAGTTAAAAGCTACTTAAATATCTAACATTTTATCCCTTTTTTTAAATTTGACAAAATAACTTATATTGTTCGACACTGACTACTTTTGATTATAATGTCTATCCCATAATCTACAATTTCAATTGCTTTATAAAAATTGGTTTTGAAGGTGTTTAGAAAGTTATATCATGAACTTCAAAACCAATTAAAATCATATTTTGTAAATTAACTACGGAAAAAGTTATTATTTAGCAAATACTCATATTTTATAAATTTTATTCAAAATCATACTATTAAACGCTACATACTTTTAATTTTTCAATAAAATACAACTTAAATCATTTTTTTATAAGCACGACTAACTTCTTGAAAAGTGATTATTTAGCAAACACTTTGACTTTATAAATTTTATTCGAAAGTCTATACTATCGAACACTACATACTTTTAATTTTCCTATAAAATCCAACTAAAATAATTTTTTATAAGGACGATCATTTTGTTAATTAACTTCTGAAAAAGTGATTATTTAGCAAACACTTCGACTTCATAAATTTTATTCGAAAGTCTACACTATCGAACACTGCATACTTTTAATTTTCCTATAAAACCCAACTTAAATAATCTTCTAAAAAACACAATTAATCACAAATAAATTTCCATAATTAAAATCCACAAACACAAAATCCGAACTTTTGTCAATACTTCTATGTATTCTTTTTAATATTTTTATGGCAAAAACTTATATGTGATCGTCACACAGTATGACGAGGAAAAAATATCACTTTTTGTGATAAAAGTATCACGTTTATCTGTAAAAGCATCATTTTTCTGAAACAAAAAAAAAAAAAAAAACACTTCCTTCATTCCAAATGAACTTGCACACTTACCGTTTTCGTCCGTCCCGAATGAACTTGCACATCCTTAAAAAAAAAAAGTTATAACACAATCTGCAGCCTCAAAATCTCCACCCTCAATCAACCTTTGGAAAGTCAACAAAATCCCAAAAAATAATTTTTTCTTAATATGTGTGCTAACCCCCCTGTGCAAGTTCATTCGGGACGGAGGGAGTATCACTTTTTGTAGCAAAAATATTACTTTTATCGGTAAAAGTATCAATGCAGTAAAAATATCAATATTTCTTGTAAAAATATCACTTTTTCCTATAAAAATGTATTCCGTCACACGTATGACCGTCACACACAAGACTTGAGACTGGGAGTGCTGGACCAAACGTAACTGAAAAAGTTAATGAATATACTTTATTAGAATTCGATCTTCTAAATTTACTGAGTCTAATCTTAAGCAAACGGACACCTACTATATTTTTATATACCTTCCTTATATTGCCTCAAATAAAAAGTAAATCAACATAATTTAATTATCCAATAGATCTACATATATGTACACGTGCTGCCCTTTTCTCTCTCATCTATTGCTTACATGCATGGAATTCTCCTCCTTCTACACCAAAAGAAATGTAATGTATAGTTAGTTTTTAGAGAGAGAAAGTGAGAGAGAAATATAAGGAAGAAAGAGTCTTTTAGTTTCCGTTTTAGTTGTGCCTGCTTCAATGCCATCATTGGCAACCCATCTCTTCATAACTTTGATTCTTTCCCCTTTTAATTTCTCTCTTTGACACACAAAATTATGCAATTCAAGATCTTTTACTCACTCTGATACAGAGGTATTAATTCCACTTCCCAATCCCAGATTTAAGTTTCGGAAAGATTGATTTTTTTTTTCGATTTTTGCAGTTTGATGATGTTTATCTGATCTGGGTTGAGTTCTGTTTGTGTTGTAATAGATCACAGATGCTGCATTGTTTGATTCATTCAAGTTGAAGTTAAGTAAGTTTGATTTCTGATCTTGATTTTTCAGTTCTTGAAATTTTATGGCGGAGGAGGGTTATGAATCGAAATTCGTGTGCAAGTTGTGTTTCAAGAAATTTGGATGTGGGAAGTCACTTGGGGGTCATATGAGGTCTCATGTAGTTGCAAATTCAGCTGAATTTCATGATTTTAATTCGAAAAATGGTGAGTTTGTAAATGAGCAATCTGGTTATGGTCTGAGAGAGAATCCGAAGAAAACATGGCGAGCTGTCGACTTTAGGCCGCCATTGTCGCAGGATTCTGTCTGCAGGCAATGTGGCAAAGGTTTCGCCACGAGGAAAGCTTTGTCCGGGCATATGGCGTCGCATTCGAGCAAGGATAAGAGTAATGATCATTCTTGGACTAGTGAGGATCATAAGATTGTTGTGTCTGATAACGACAGTGAATCTGATTCGGAAGAGATTAGGAGGCTTAGGAGAAGATCGAGAGTTTGTGATGATGAGTCTCCGATTTTGGTGGTTAATTGTGGATCATCATCTCTTTCTGATCATGTTGATGGACAAGAACAAGAGGAAGTAGCTATGTGTTTGATGATGTTGTCGCGTGATTTCGCGAATGTTAATTCAGTTGTAGAGTCTTCTGATAACAACTCTGTTGTTATGGAGACGAAGTCTTGTTCAACTGAGCTTAGAAATGGCAGATTAAGTAACGAGTGTAGGAAGTTGAAGGATAAGGATAGTGTTCTCGATGATAAAACTGCGAAAATGGAGGATTCGGATTCTGCGTATTTCTTGGATGAATGTGCTAAGGCTGAGTCTGATGTATCTGTTGATTGGTTTCGTAGGAATCGTGGTTTTGAAGGGCGTAATAGTGAGGTTAAGATGAGCTTGAAACATTCAAGAAACGAAAATGGTAAATTTGAATCAAGAAAGAGGGAAGTTAGTTATGAAAACAATCCTCAGAAGAAGAGTAAAT
This sequence comes from Ajuga chamaepitys, assembly GCA_958295605.1. Classification (NCBI taxonomy): domain Eukaryota; kingdom Viridiplantae; phylum Streptophyta; class Magnoliopsida; order Lamiales; family Lamiaceae; genus Ajuga; species Ajuga chamaepitys. The sequence goes on from OY282508.1 coordinate 3,304,424, forward strand.
ATGAATGCTTCAATTGTAAGAAGGTTTTCAAGTCGTACCAAGCGCTCGGAGGGCATAGGCCGTGCCACAAAAGAAGCTATGAGTCGCGCGATGGAAGTGGCGAAAACAGTCAGGATGATTCACCCTATTACAAAACATCGAGTGCCAAGAATTTGTCGAAAAAAAGTAAGGCCAAGAAGAACAAAGGGCATGTGTGTCCATTTTGCAACAGAGTATTCAAGAATGGGCAGGCCTTAGGTGGGCATAAGCGGTCACATTTTATCGGGGGGCATGATGAGAACCGGAGACTGGTGGTGAAGCCCGATTCTCCTGATTTGCTCGACCTTAATCTCCCTGCGCCGGAGGCTACTGAGGATGACGGGAGTGGGCGGGTGTTCTCTTGGTAGGACAGTGCATAAAATGGTAATGGAATAAGTTTGTTCTGCTCCATTTTGACCTTAATCTTTTCGTTCCGTTTCGCTTTCGTGTTCTTGACATAAGTCTTGATTTTTACAGATTTCAGAAGTGTTTTTTGATCATTCAAAGCATTGACATGGTGCCTACAAGATTTTGTAGTGATTTAGCTCATTCTTTAATAATTCATTCATTTTCTCCCATATATGATGTTGTTTTTTGTAGTTCTATACTATATTTCTTGCAAAGAAACTAATCATCCTCTAGAGATCAAGAGTGGTTGTTGAATTTAGAAATTCGATATGATCGATGTTGTAGAAGATGCTGCACACTGAGGCCTATCGACTGAGCGGGGCTGAATAGGGTTACCCAAGGCTAGATAAGAAAATTTACAATACTTTATGAGATATAGGATATTTATTTACATAAAATTTTGCAGGCTTATTATCTCTCTCCAATTCTTTGTCCCAATCCTAGTTTCCATCACCATAATCATTGTGCTTAACAATAGTTTAGTGAGTCATTAAGAACATCAAGACAACAAAAAGTGAAGCTAAAGTACTTGTGAAGAAATCTATAAAAAAACTTCTATATGCATTTGGTTGCTTGGATTGGAGTAGAAGAATATATAACTAAAAGAAGAAGATTCAATCTTTTGTGCATTTGTTTCCCACTGTTCTAAATATTACTAGGCGCTAGTCAAATCGTAAATTAGGGTTTAGCCGAAACTTACCTAGGTATAAACGTGTTTAGGCAGGGAGTAATAAGGAAAACTATATGGGTGTGTTTGTTTGGTTGGTTTATGCCTTATTACAAGCCTCAACCCACCTATAAACATGTTTGGTTGCTCATTTAGTAGCCCGATTTTATTACCAAGTCCGTTCTTTATAACAACAAAGTCTAGGTGGTGGGTTGTGTAAGCCCGAGTCTTAACCTGAGGTAACCTAGGTAAACCATCTAACCAAACAGTTTATAAGCTAACCTAGGTAAAACTAACCCGAATAAACCAGTCAACCAAACAAATTAATAATTCAACCTAAGTACTTGTAAACACCCCAAAAGCGCTATATCAACCCAATAGTTGTTACTAGCGACCAAATGGCCCCTATAAGTATCCAATGAGAATCTAGTACTTAAACGAGGACTGGTCGGAGTTAGTCGAATTCTTGAAGATATAGGTAATGCCAATGAAGAGTGATAGAGTTGAAGAAACATGATGATGAAAATCTGTCCTTTTTTTTAAATTTTTTCTCCTAATTTAAGAACAAAGAAAAATCCCTCTCCTCCCTTCCATGATCACTCGAATTCAGAACCAAAGACCTAGATAGTAGATGTTCTGCCACTTGAGCTATCCAACTTCGTCATGATGAAAATGTGTCTTATATTGAACCTAACTTGACTGTCATATTTGCTTATTTTAAAGTCCCTTTTGTTATTCTTTTTTGTTGTTGTTTTTTGAGGAAAATAAAGGAGAAATAAAGCACATACTTAGTTGGCACTCAACACCTATATGGCACCATACTCTGTCATGTTGCTTTTAACTTCACTGATGGGAGCCAATTGTATGTACACAAAAGACAAACCTGTAAGAGAAATTTTGCAACCATTGTTTGGTTATTAATGTTTGTTTATCATTTACTAGATTTGGGAATTTATTTCTCTTTTTGGTGTCCAAACAACTAAAGTGTAACTAGTTTGCTACTATTGATGAGTTCCACACGCTTTGAGGACACTTTGTTTGGGTAATTGTGGCTATCAAAACTTGGTTGTTACATCATAAGTAGGGTGTAGAGTAGTCGGATAAAATACGGGTATGCCTACTCTATATTTTACCTAATTTAATTTAAATAGGAATTAGGTAATGCTTATTATGTAATCAGATCACCTATTGAATAATCGGCAACCGAACTACTATTTTAAAATTAAATAAATTATACTCCCTCCGTCCCAGCTAACTTTTCACAGTTGATCGGGCACGGAGGTTAAGAAAAAGCAGAATTTACTTTTTCTTTGACTTTTTTAAAGATGGAGATTGAGTGTGGAGATTTTAAGGGTGAAGATTGTAAGAAAAAACTCCTTTTTAAAGGTGTGAAAAGTTAAGTGGGACGGACCGAAATGGAAAGTAGGAAAAGTTAGCTGAGACGGAGGGAGTATATAGTATGTATACATATAATATTAAGAGTGAAGATTTTGAGGGTGGAGATTGTGAGAGAATTTGTCACTTATGAGCTAGACCAATTAAGTTGGGACAAACAAAAAAGAAAGGTAAGGTCAATTAGGCCGAGACGGAGGGAGCATATCACATATAACATACTCTCTTTGTCCCGCTCAGTTTTGCACACTTTCTTTCGGTCCGTCTCACTCAGTTTTGCATATCTTTAAAAATGAAAACTTTTTTACAATCTTCACCTTTAAAAAGTCAACCAAAAGATAAAAAAATAATTTTTCTTAATATATATGTTCGGTCTTACGTACAAACTGAGCGGGGCGAAATGAGCATATAATAACATATATATATGCACACACGGATATTGTTTAATTTTATTTCACGGTAAAAAAGAAGGAACAAAGAATATAGCCATTTGTGTCAAGTCACACATGGTCTTGTGCAGAATTAGTTGGGCCGTTGTGCCAAAAAGTTGTAATGGGCCCACTAATTTACTTCCATGATTCTGGATCAGGGTGTGGGCCCAAAGAAACGTCAAGTCTGTCTAATCACTAAGATGGGCCTAAACAATGAGTATTTTGATTCAGAAGTACTTGTGGGCCTATGTATTTTGCTTTCACCACCACCGAAAGTATATATATACACACGTCTCCGTCCCGTTTTAATTTGCCTACCTTAATCGAACACGAAAATTAATTTTTTTTTATAGAATCTTTCTTCTTTTTCCAAAATAACAGGCGCCAATAATGGATTTCTACAGACTGAATAGACATACGCTATTAATTTTGGGTGGTGTTAAGGGCTCTACCATTTTAGAATAAAACTTACTCTCTCCTCCATTCCGTATTAATTAATATTTTAGGTATTTTTCACTAATTTTATCGTTTTTTTTTTCTTGAGTCAATCTTAGCATATCTCTACTTTTTAACTTATTACAATATTTATTTGATCAAATCTTTATTCCTTAATATTAACTGAGGTATATGTGTCAAAATATTTCATACTTAATTTTTTCATTTTTTTTTCTAAAACGGCAAATAATTTGAAACGGATGGAGTATGTTTTTGCCTCTTTAACTTTTTAACTTATAATCTCACCTCTTTTTTTTTTTTTTTTAAATCAATTTATACGATATCGTACAAGCATTCACACGAAGTGGCTGATGATGAGGATGAGTTTACAACAGAAAATGGGCAAATTGGATAGTACACCCCAAATATGGATATTTTGAAAGTAAAAAGGTAAAAGTGACAAAAAAAGTAGTTTTTTTAGCTGACAAGGGTACAATAGCCGGTGCCCAGTAATTTTGGTGGGAAGAAAGTTAAAAAGTTAAAATCTTTCTATTATTTTGACTTTCTTTAATCCATTTTACCCACTTCGTAGGTGTGCTGTCTATTTTGCCCCTACATTTATTTCGTCTCATCCCTAACGTTTCTTCTTCTTTTCTAGACCTCTAGTCGTATCCTCTCCTCATTCTGTAACAACTCCTTCCGCTTTTCACTATATCCCAATCATCCACTTATTTGCCCCCCTTTCAGCATATATTGGATCATCTATTTCAATATGTAATCAATCTAGTGTTTCGTTGCATCAAATACATGCTATGTGTTAATTAATAATGATATTATATATACGTGGTATGAGGTGATTATTTAAAAATAAATGATGAAATACAAATTAAAATAGAGGATCTCATCTGTCCCGCGTCCTCCTTCATATTTGTTTTTTCTTTTCTTGTTCCAAATTTCATATGCACTTTTTCCTTTCCTCCATTAAATTCACTCCCCACTTCACCATGTGCAATTCTTTTCCATTTCGAATAAGTCCTAAAACGGGACTTACACGATCCCCTCCTCAAGTGCAATTGTTGTCCATTTCGTGTAAGCTTTGAAACGTGACTTACACGAATTGAACTTTAGCTTACACATGAACTTTAACTTACACGAAAGTGCATACTTCATTAAAAAAATTTACACAAACAAAAGAACTTACACGAAAAAGATAAACTTACATGACAACAAAAGAATTACACAATTTTCCCAAAAATGCTTCCACAACAAAAAATACTTCCATTTCTGTAAATTTGCCCCCTTAATTTTAACTAATACTTCCTTCGTCTCATCTTATCTTGCACACTTTTCGTTTTCATCCGTTCCAAGCGAACTTGCACACCCCTTAACAAAGAAAATTATAACACAATCTCCATTCTCAAAATCTTCACCCTCAAAATCTCCACCCTCAATCATCCTTTGAAAAATCAACAAAATCTCATAAACAACTTTTCTTATTACTTGTGTCAACCTCCCATGTGCAAGATAAGATGAGACGGAAGGATCAACCTTTGAAAAGTCAACAAAATCTCGAAAATCAATTTTTCTTAATACTTGTGTCAATCTCCCCTGTGCAAGATAAGGTGGGACGAGAGGAGTATATACGTGTACGTGGCCTGTCAGACATATCACCCACATTTCTTTTACACAAGATTTACAAAAACATGTTAATTTACAAAAATACCTAATGAACATAAGCCATCCTATCCATTCCGCATTCTAGGCGGCACGACATCCCCAAGGAGTCCTTCCGGGAACAGCGGCGTTGAACTCACCTCCTCCACCACCGCCGTGCCGTATTCTCCACCGCCGCCACCTTGCGGTACTCCGGCGCTCGGAGAACTTTCTTGGGGAGCATGTGAAAATCTGGGCTGATACAACTGTGAATTAGCAGGGCTAAAGTACCTTGAAAACGCAGCATCATGAGTTATGAGACGGCCGCCGCCCCAACCGGGGTATCCGGCTGAGAGGTGGCAGTGTTGTCCTTCATATGTTGTTATTACAACTGAGGGATCATCGGAGGACCGTTCGATTCTTTTCTTCACCATGCATTTGTTGCTTGTACAACGGTAATAGCTCCTTCAGGAAAAAAAATATATTACGTGTTAGATAAATGTTTCAGTTAACTTCTCACGGTTGATCGGGCACGAATTAAGAAAAAATAAATTTTATGAAATTTTTGACTTTTTCAATATGGAGATTGAATGTGAATATTTTAAGTATGGAGATTATTGTCTTTAATTGTCATTTATGAGTGTGAAAAATTAAGTGAGACGGATCAAAATAGAAAGTGTGACAAATTAACTAGGACAGAGGGACTAATTGCTAGCACATATATTTATTTCAACTTGTGCAGTTTTCTTTTCATTACAAAGCAGATCAGTTGTCACGGGGACGAATCAAAGCAACGATGGACTGAATGACAACAAGGTAGGCGTGGTAATTTCTAATCCAACCCGTTGAATCAGACCCTAATACACTGAGAAAAATTCAAAATTAATTTTACACAAACTTAATTAACTCGATTTTGGCTAAAAGCAACCAAAATCAATAATTTATTATAAAACGTTCTAATAATTTTTTTATATAAAGACAAATTAATTCGAAATCAAACACAAATCAAATTTAACAAGTCACTTAGGATCGTAGCATCAAGGCCGCTCTACTACTCGACATGAAAAGCAAAAAAAGACCAATTGGTCGTAATTTAGGGTTTTCATTGGCACTTTTAGTTAAATTCCAAGAGTAATTCCGATGAGAATTTCAACGACATTTCCAATAGAAATATTTAGACTAGAATTATCTCTCTCATATTTTTTCTCTCGTTTCATTTTTGTTTCAAAATTTATTATTTTTCTAATTGCATTTCATTATTAATAAATGCGTTCATATTTGGACCTACTTCCACTTATGAGTAAAAGACACATGACTATTACATAACATCATTTTGTCCTACAACTTTTCGCTTGTTTAATTTTTGTCTAAAAAACGCCGTCAGCACCAGCGCCACTGCCACGTCAATTAAAACCGCCCAAAAATTAATGTGACGTGTTTTTCTGTTTGATTTAGGACAACGGAAATTAGTTAACATGTTTTTTTAATCACTCTTAAGTTTACAATGATTTTAGTAAAAAGTGTATCGTCTCTCCCATAATTGTGTATATTTCAATTTCTTGAATCACAAAATAACCTTTAATTGGATTCCATTTTGTGTTTCACATATCGTTTTTCTATAATTTCTACTTAATTTTCTTAAATCACACAACTCTTAACTGGATTCCATTTTCCGTTTCACATAGTAAATTTTTTTTTATCTTTCCATAATTTCTACTTATAATTTCTACTTTTTCTACGATCTCTACTTAAATTTACTAAACTCGAAGGTGATGACAACACATGTCATCAATTAGGCTCCATTAAAATCCAATCCCCACACATATATATATATGAGCAAAACATTTGAATGAGGTGGCAGAGTACATTATACCTTGAGTCCAACTTCGGTACCACTGTGAAAGAAGAATACATATATATTTAAATATGAAGGATCCAATAAATTATATAATTTCATTTTTATCTCACAGTAATATCGATACCGCTGTGATACCATAGAACCACCCCCAATTTTCATTTTTTTTTTAAGGTGTTAAAATGACCGTGAATTACAACTCAAGGGTACATATCAAAATCCTATGCCGTGCATCATTGGACATATATAGAAGAAATAAAGAATTGCATGATGTTTCAACACATCATGGCATCTGTACTAATACTGTATACTCCCTGTACGGACACGCATATTAAGAAAAAAACTGTTCTTTTGTTTTAGGTTGATTTTTTCAAAGGTGAAGATTGAGGGTGGAGATTGTAAGAGAAATTTCTTTTTAAGGGTGTGCAAAACTGAATGGGACGGATCGAAACAGAAAGTGTGCAAAACTGAGCGGGATGGAGGGAATATTATCTTCGTCCCGGTTAAATTTGCAAGGTTGATCAGGCACGGATGTTAAGAAAAAACAGATTTTTTTTTTTCCTTTGACTTTTTTAAAGTGGAAATTGAGAGTTGAGATTTTAAGGGTAAAAACTGTGGAAATTTGGATGTTCAAAGTTAAGTGAGACGGACCGATAAAATAAGTGTGCAAATTTGACCGGGACGAAGGTAGTAGAATTGAAGAACCATTTGATAGGATTAATCACAAATATCACAACCAAAACTGTAGTCACAAACTATGACTAAAGGAAAATAAAAAGAAAATGACGCAAATGTACCTTGGATATGGGCTATTCTTTACTGCCTTTTGTCCATACTTTCGCCATCGATAACCATCTTCAAGATGATCAACTTCACTTTTAGTCACAAAAGCAAATCGTGGCTGCCGAATTCGCTTTGGCCCTTTCATTTTGGTTTTGTTCCTGCAAAACAATAAGCCTTTATGTACATATATATGTAATGTGTGGTAGAAGTCGTGAGGTGTTATTTAAGCGGTATGCGTGATTAGGCAAGGAAGAATCCGAAAATAAATATAAGTGATTAATAGGAGCCTAATGCTTTGACGGGAATTTGTTGGAGTTAGTATGAGATTTTAGCAAGAGTTTAAAACTATAGATAATAGAAATGCATAAGTTGTCGTCTTATTACAAAACTTCCCGACTAGCTTCAACTACTCCCATCTAGACGTTAGACTCTAATTTCTTAAAATATTGTTTTATCTTCTTCTAATTACATTTATTCTCTGTTCAGACTCGCTTAGTCCCGACTAAGTGTTAGACTCTAATTTGCGGTCCGACTAGCGACTACTTAGTTTTACAGCATTTGAATTTCTCATTAACAGCCAATTTCACGGGGCTTATACTAGATGTGCCCATTTGAACCGGGAATCAGGGAACCGGCGGTCAACGGTGTCGGAACCGTTGACTCCGGTTCTCCGTTGCAAATCGCACTGGCTCCGTGCGGTTACGGTTTGTGTATCTGTGGAACCGCAAATCGACGGTTCCGGTTAATTAATTTTTTTTTTAGTTTAAATTTTTAGTGGTGAAAATGTCTAATTCATATTTTTAGTTTTTAGTTTAAATATTTTGTAGCGTAATAATGTAATTTGTATTTTTAGATGAAGTAAGGGCAAAACAAACATAATGTTTAAATTTCTTAATTAATGAAGATTCATCTTTTACATCCTCATATTTTAGTTAAATTCTTAATTTACAACTCTAAATTCTCAATGTATAACTTACAAGGTACAATCACATTTTTTTATAACTCAAAACTGAAAATTATGATAAAATAAAAGTGAAAAATTAAAATAAAAAAGGGGGAACCGCCGGGAACCGGCGGTCCTGTGCGCGGTTCCAAACCGGAACCGGAACCGCCATATAGGCGGTTCGATTCCGGTTCCACCCTCTCCCCGTGCCCGAACCAGAGGTTCCAAAACCAAAACCGAAACTGTGCACCGATTAGGCACCTCTAGCTTATACGCTCTAATATATAGGAGATCCTTTAAAAATATATCATGGTAATTAATGTAAAAGTCCATGTGAAAATACATATATGTACCCTGTGGATTAGTTTTATCTATCAATGTATTAACCATACATCCAATAATGTGTAGCAACTTACAAGATTTGGCCATCATGGAAATTCAAAAGCCAAATACGATAATAATTATTAGAGGTAACAAACATTGCATTAACAAAGACTAACCAGCATGATGGTGGGCATTGCAAAATTTGTCCTCTGTGGATTTCAAAATCAATCCTATATTCTTTTAATTATTTCAATTTAGTAATTTTTAAATCAAAATTTAACATTTTCGTTCACACCCGCATCACAAATGGCCATACCGATTTTTATTTTCCCAATGAATTGTAGTTCGCATGGTCAATTTTAGTATGTTTTTTTATGTTATGTTGTTTATCAGGATGACACATTCCCCTCTTTTGCAAAACCAGAGAATGAAGAATTTCAAGTTAATAAGGTCATATGTGGTGTACGTGTAATAAACTAACTAAAATTTCAGATTTCATCTTAAAAACCATCCATATTCAAAATGTTGTTTTCATCTACGAATCCACTTTCCTAAAAAACATCTACCAATCTACGAAATGGTCTATATGTATTAATGTATGTTATAATTCCATGGAAATGTCACAAATTGGAAATTAATGCAACTTTAATGCAGGACAAGGCAATATCTTAGCTTCTTATAGCAGAAAAAGCAGCATTAAATAAACACGGTGAGTGAATGCAGATAATCCAGTGTTAATTAAAGACATGCATAATTCAACTGGACCACTCTACACTAACCATAAATAGTAGCTAAAACAGATACATATCTCCTACATGTCTCGATTCTTTCCTGCATAATTCTCCTATATCACGGCTACATCAATCCGGTCGCTGAATTACACCCTTAATTAAAAAGGAACATAGTGAAGACAATTAAATTTTCAAGTCGCGACAATAATTGGATAATACAACATGACATAAAGAAGGATTATGTATTCACTTAACAATGTTTGAGTTATAGCTCTCTGGAAATTGTGTAAGGGTTCGTTTACTTAAAATTGAGTTCAGTAGAATTAGAGGATCGAATCCCAATAAAGCATACTCATTAACTCCCTCAGTCAGATTTGACCCAACACTCACAACCTTAAACAAATGGATCCTAAGTGAACACAATTTTCGAGATTGTGTAGGATTCTTTTTTTAGTCTGATTTTATTTAGAAAGATATGATCTCTTTTGACTGAATGGAAGCATCTAATTATATTCTAATTATTTTTAACAAAAGTATGGTTTATTTATTTATTTCTAAAAGAAGAATTTGCAGTCAATTTCGATTCTGTATTTACACTCAATTTATTACCTGACACATATTATTAATTTGTGACATCATACAATATACGTATCGATTAATGAATGTAATAAAACATAAGATATAACACCAAAGTGTAACAGATGATCTCATGTGTGGCCAAAGTGTAACAGATGATCTCATGTGCGGCACTATTTTCCGCCGCAATAGCAGCTGAGTCTGGACCGTGTTTCATGAGTACCGTTTTTCTTTTTAAATACCCTAAAAGGCCCCTGAATTCTTTCAAAATTACCGCAAATATCTATTCCCACCCACCCCATTCGCGTGCTGATGCTTCCAGAGACTGCAAATCGTACTGGGAAGAAGCATTTTTCTACGGTTACTTCTGTACTGTTCTTTAAATTTTCAACATGAATTGACCGATGAATGCATATGTTTGCATTCGACCTCGCCTCTACTGGAGAAATACCTAATTTCACTACACATGCATGCAGTTACACTACCACACACACACAACACTCACGCTGTGTCCGATGGCGACGCGGCGGTGGAGGCGGATGAGACACCGGATGCCGTAGATTTCTCCTGCCGATCATCGGATAAGCTAGAAGATACCGACGGATTCGCCGGCGAAACCGATGCCGATGCCGATACTTTATCCTCCGCCATCAGATTCGTTGAAACGTAATTATCAGTGCGGCGGCTTGGCATATCCGCCTCGATCTGGTGAAAATCAACTGCAGCGCCGCTGGATTCCGCCGGAATATTCCAACCGAACTCACTGAGTATGCTACTCTCACTCGCGAAGAAGTAACCGTCGTCGGAGTCATAGTGGCGGAGTTCCCAGCTCGATTCAGCTGTGAAATCGGGATCGGCGTTCTCTTTACGAGACATCATAGCTGAGCAAATCAATAGAGGATCGAAATTGTTACGAATCTGGAAAAGGAATACGACGCGGAGAGAGAAAGCTAGGGTTTTGTGTAGAGGATATAAGAATTACGCGTAGAAGGACTGATTTTCATAAGATTTGATGTTATTCTTCATTTTATTTTTTTCTTGGAAACTTCTGTTGACAATGACAGTTAACGCGCATGAATTGTGGTGTTGGTCGAGTCCAACTATCTACTCAAAATGGATAGAGATTAAATAAAAATTTGTTACTGATTACAATCTTAATCTAATCACTCAGTCGTAACCAGGGGACGGTTCGAATTTTCTATCATATTTTATACAATATTTTTTACAATATATTATATTAGTCATGTTAGATAATTACTTATAATGTATTCATAATTTTATTATATATACATATAGCGACATTGTATTATATGAAATAGAAGATCCCAAATAATTGGATAGTGTAGAATTAAGGGCCGTAAGGCCTCAATGTTTGGGGAGGTAATGGTAATAGTTATAAATAAGGCTAATCATACTATAAAATAATTTGGAAGAGTAATTAATTAAATGGATTAATAATTAATTAAATTTGATTCTCATTCACATGTAACTAGCATAAGAATAGGAATTAGGGGTGGGGCGGTTTCAGATTTTTCGGGTCGGGTATCCGACATATCAGATGCCCGATAAAAAAAAAAAAAAACAATCTCACCGTGTATCCGAGTCCGACGGGTACCTGTTGGATCGGGTTTTTATTTACTTTTCTATGGTTGAATCATATTTCCTTTTTTTAAGGTGGTTGAAATATGCGAAGAATTATGGTTAATTTTGTTAGTATAATGTACCAAAAAGATTCAACCCTATGAAAACCTATCCAAACTCGACTAAATCGGATAAAACTTGCACACATCAGGTCGGTACCTAACCGGCATATATAAAAGCCGACCCCCAATAAAAATTGATCATCTTCTAGACTTTTGCTTCCATTATCCACCTTCTATCCCCGTATCGAGCCCCTCTAACTTGTTTTCATTCTTGAAATCAAAATTATTAACTCCTCAGTCTAATAAAACAATTCCTCTATCTTTTTTGTTTCTAGTATAGGTATGCTCGTATAATGCACATGATAGAAATTTATGCATTAATAATATTTAATTAAATTCTAATATTGCTATAAAAGATTGTAAAACAAATTTAACTCATAATATATATAAACACACACACAATATATTTTATGTACTAGAACAGAAAATATCATCATTTTTTATGTAGGTAATATGACTGATCTTAAATTTAAGCTCATAAAAAGTGAATTAAATTATTTTTATTATGTACCAAAATTCATTAAAAACATATACGCTTTTTTTACTGATATTATTTTTTATTGAACATTAGTGTAATAAAAAGAAATTGTGCATTTTACTAATTTTTCATTAAAGCATAAAATATAAAAATACAAAAGTGTGAAAGTCAACTAAATATATATATCTTTTTCCTGAATACTCAAACTTTTTCTGAAAATATTTTAAATATTTCAATATGTCACAATTAACCTTACAAAAAATATTTTACATTTGAAATCTATTAGTTTAATCTTATATATATATATATATATATATATATATATATATATATATATATATAACGTAATATGGATGCCAATTTTAAGATAAAAAAAAAATTAATTTGATATATTTGACGTCAATAATGAAAATTGATACGAAAAAGTTGTAAATGTTTAGGTTTTAGGTTAAAAAGAAAAGAAAGTGTAGAGAGTAATTTTGATTGATAGAGGAGAGTAACTCCTCATGAATCACACGTTCGAAAATTTGTTTTTTTTCTTTAGTTTTTCAGAAATGCACCATATAATACACTTGTCACCACATAAATTGCGGTCCTTCTTCATTAGTGTTAAGTAGGGATTAAAAGGTAGTTTTCTTGTTATAAAATTACAACAAATGTTAATTTTTAAATGTTCCCTTATTTCAATTTTATTTTGTTAATGAAATCACTTATGTTTGTAAGACCATTTAATCAATTGTATCAGATAAGGATATAGTAGAAGTTTTCAAATGCAATAAATACATTTGTTTATTAATTTGAATTTTTATTGAATGGTTTTGATTTGGACTTCTTACTCCGAAAAGAAGGGTTAAATTGTCACATAAATATTTGCCTTTTCGATTTTAGTCCTACAAATTTTTGTTTTCTCAATTTAATTCCATAGGTGATGAAATTGTCAATCTAAGGACAAATGTCACCGGAAAATACTAAATTAACCAGAAATAGTTACGTGCAAGTCATGTAGCCCTAAAATTTGGGAGAATCCAATGACACTAAGTGATATAGCATAAAATAGCTAAGCTGGGCTTATATTTCTGTAAAATTTTAACTCAAAATAAAAAGAATATTCATGCCATTAATTCAACTATGAGGATCGTATTATTATTTGCAAGAAACAACAAAATTCGTAATGTTAAAAGTTAAAAGAATATAAAAGCTAATCACACGAACTTCGGATAGTGTATTTTGACATCCCAACATCTACAAATACTTAAAAATAGACCCAAATTTCTTTAAAGAACTGTATGAAAGAATCCCATAAATTCCCTAAATAGAAACCCAAGATTTAGGAGTTATTAGCGACGATGAAAGAGAGTAGCTTTGCAATGTTTTTTGTGTGGACGAAGGCGGCTGTGGACCAGGCCCGGCACTTCCAAAGTACGTATATTCTTTTTATTTTGAATAAAAATCTAACATAAATATAAGTCTAACTCAACTACTTAATGCCACGTCGCTTAGTGTCGCCCAATCCTCCCAAATATTAGGATTACGTGAGTTGCACGTAACTATTTCCAGTCAATTTAATATTTTTTCTATAAATTAGTGCCAAATTCAAAATGAGATTTTCTTTTCTTTAGTACACAATAGAATTAGGGGCAAGGAATAGATTAATAATGATGCAATTAGACTAGAGGTGTGTACATGACAATATGGTTTAGGAATTTGAAAAATTCAGTACCATTTTAAAGTTCGATATTCTCAAAATCTAAGGACCGAAACCAAACTAAAACTCATAAAGCTCCGTACCAAGTCGTCCCAAAATTCAGGACAATTCAGTACAGTATTTCGATCTAGCAAATTTAGTATTATGGCGTGGTTAAGTACGACATACTCGATTATTCAGAAATTTTTAAATTTTAATATCATAGTTAAAGTTGGAAAACAAAAATCAAGAAATTCCCATCAAAGTTGCAACTAAAATTAAAGTTTATGTTGACATAAAGATCAAGTCATAAGTAAATATTTCAAATAAGGTTTATGCACTAGAACTTGTAAATTACTATATGTATGAAATTATTAATACATTTTTTATATATTTTTATAATATAGGTTTTTGGTATGGGATGGCTCAGGACACTTCATTACAGTTTAATACGTACGTTCACGGTAGGATATTATTGAATATTCAAAATTATACCATAATTTTTTTTTTATACAGTTCGATTCGGAGAAAGTCAAATATCTTACTTTCTTTTGTTTGGTATGCTTTTATTTGGACTTTTTTCGGTAAATCTCGAATCTATATACACTTCTATATCAAACTATAAGGTTCTTCACATGAAACCCGAATGGGAATAATTTAAAAAATGGAGGAAATATATATAATTAAATATAACGATGACGACAACGGGTGGGAATCGTAGATGAGGATCTAACGGTTGCCGACGCCAGCCGACAATAAATTAACGGTTTGATAATTTTTTTAAGGTGTTCAACAATTTGATAATTATCAGCTCTATTAGGGGTAAATATTTAGTTAGGGGAGATATGTCTAGTTATTACCTCCGTTTTTTCAGTTATCATTCTAACTTTTTGTAGGAAAATTAAGAGATTTAAGGAGTTGATAATCAATCCTCAACTGATTTTCTTAAATTCCTTTATCTTTTAATCATTTTTATATAGTCCCCCCATTTCATAAAGAATGTCATTTTAGCTATTTTTGGAGAAATTAAGGATTGGTATTTAATTGATATGTTTTGTGAAATAAGGAAAGAATAAATTAAATTAAGTAGGTTGTTTGAGTTAATATTGGAAGAATTGTAGTTTTTATGGTAAAGTGACACTTATTCTGAAAATTTTCAAAGTATCTAAATGACATTCTTTATGAAACGGAAGGAGTATTGTTAACACTTTTTATAATCATAAGGTTAATATTGTAAAAAAAAATGATAAAAAAGCTAAAATAATAACTATTTACGAACAAAATAAACAAATCAGAATGATAACTAAAAAAAACCGAGGGTAACACATTATCATCAGCGAAACACACGTTATATTTTGTTCTTTTCATTTCATTATTATAGTAAGTTTTGGTGAGGTCATGATCTTTGCGCAACAATGCATGTCCCATATAATGTTATTAACAATACAACTTTTCATCTCACCTCTATTGTCACATATCTATATCTTGACGTAAAAAAAATCTCCCTCCACTACAAAAAATAATTCATGTTAGAGACGAAAATTAGTGATTATAATCGGACTTTTTATTAGTCGGGAGAGTTTATCACCTCGAGCCTAAAAAAGGGTAGTATTTTAGGAGCTCGAATTTATTTAGGTACCTATATATGATATGTGGACTCGAATTGTGAGGGAGAGAGTTTTAACGTTTATTTCATTTTTTCCATTGAAATGAGGAGAGTGAGCGTTTTAACTTTTACGTTTTATCTTTTTAATTTAATAAATTATTTCAAGTTAAAAAAACGACAGCGTTTTCAATAAAAAATTATATAAAAACATAAAAAATAAACTATGTGACGCGCCTAGGCCTACAAACGTTTAGAGAGGGCGCTTTGAGTAAAAGCGGAACAGATCGACCGCGCCTAGCGCCTTGCCGCCACCTACACTGCTTTTTGTATCTATGCTAAAATGATTAAACTATGTGACGTCATTTGGATTGCACTTCTGATCATTGTATTATTTCTGTTTCATTTTATTTTTACTTTCTTACCTAATTTTAAGCATAAAATATAAAAGCATGCATCGTAACATGGGAAACAAGAAAAACATGCATGAACCTTGCCAGATTTTGCCCCAATTTTGGTTTTTATTGATGTTTTGAAGAGTTTAGCTAATAAAGAATCATTCAATGTCATTTCACTATGTTGTGTGGATTTCACAAAATGGACCACACTAAAAAATTCAAAGCATTTATAATATATCTTATCTATGTGTGTATATATAATATACCCACAGCTCATTAATTTATGTTCATGCATGGTAATTTTTTAATTTTTTTTCCTAGAACAAGGAAAAAAATATCTCCTCTCTTGCAAGGTGACTCGAACTCGAACCCAGAATGAAAGACTTAGATAATAGATGCTTCGTCGCTTGAGTTATCCAACTTCGTCTCATGCATGGTAATTTGAATATGTGCATATTGTAGCGTATAAAAATTGATATAATCAAAGAACGTGATGATAAGAACATCATAATTTTTTATTTTTTATTTTTTTGGATAAACATCATAATCTTCTTATAAAAATGTCATTAACTTTTGTATTAATATATGGTGACAAGTACGAAGCTAGTCCAATTAATAAACGTCATGGCTTTTGTGGTTTTCAATTAAACTAGTTTAGGTAATAAGACTTCAATTAAAAAGGACAAAAGTAAGACTCATGAAGAGAAGAAATCTCCATTTGTTGGTGTGATCATTTATGTTGATAATATAAGGTACCAAATTATGCTTAAAACTCTATCAAAATATAGTTAAAAGTTAGGTAATAATTAATAAAATTATAGAATTGAATCGGTCTATCCCCCATTTTTGTCGTATTAATTCTAAATCAAGTAAAATTTATAAAATATTATCAAACTATATTTAAAAAGTGAACAAAAGCTACTAAAATATTAGATGATAATTAATATTATTATTGAAATTAGATCGGTCCAATCCATCTAGGTGGAGCGATTCATAAATAAACATAGAAATTGTTATATTTTCTAAAGGAATGGATATTAGATAATAGATCCACCGTTGAGCCTGATTTTTTAGCTTAACTATATTCTATCTACAAATCCACTCTCTCCCACTTGGCTCAACACACACATACACACAAATTGTGTGTGAGAGAGAAAGGGGTTTGTTGTCGTAGAATAAGACGCCTTTGTATCTTAATGCTCGTATTTAATTTAATCTATTCGAAACTATTAGAGCGAGATCCACTTTTTGTATCTTAATGCTCGTATTTAATTTAATCTATTCGGAACTATTAGAACGGGATCCACTTTTTGTTTATCCTATGGTAAAATGACAGGTTCAATCATCCATATGTCTCTAGCATACTGGCGGATCGTCCTATCGCTGCTAAACTTGAAAGAACCAGCTGTGTTTAAGATTGACATCTTTGTCCAATTCTGCATTAACAATACATGTAACATTACCCATTTTGTAATAACTATATCAAAATCTTTAAGCACGTAAAAATAACAATCACCTTTTGATCTCTATACGCCTCGTCGACTCTCTCTTGGCACTCTATATAACT
Organism: Ajuga chamaepitys; assembly: GCA_958295605.1. Classification (NCBI taxonomy): domain Eukaryota; kingdom Viridiplantae; phylum Streptophyta; class Magnoliopsida; order Lamiales; family Lamiaceae; genus Ajuga; species Ajuga chamaepitys. Next base: position 3,322,073 of record OY282508.1, read on the forward strand.
CGGGAAGTCCTTGCCCACGAGGAAATAGTCGGCCCGACCATAGCCTTCGTTTCCTTCCAACGACCCCATCAGCTCGTCGTAGTTGTAGGGCCCGAACACGCCTGTTCTAACATATGCTTTCACCTCTTCAAATCTGGGATCTGCCACAAACTGCTTACAAAATAGAATATAGTATGTATGAACTTTCACTCGGTAACGAAGGGCAGGTTTTAAAACTATTGCGTTGTATCAAAGTAACACGTTTTATGATAAAAGTAAGATGGTCTGATTTAAGTATTTTTCATTGGTTTTACCTTTCCCTCGGCTCTTTCTTTACGAAGGCCAGCAATTTCATGAGCACGAGCGCCGAAGAGGAAGAAGTTGTTTTCTCCTACCTCTTCCCTGATTTCGACGTTGGCACCATCTAAGGTTCCTATCAAGATGCACCCATTCATTGCAAATTTCATGTTGCTGGTTCCACTAGCCTCCATTCCAGCAGTACTATTCCACATAGACGGAGACAGATGACTCTAATTAGACGAACTTATCATAGAACAGCTATATACTGTATGAAAGTGATGCAGCCGAACCAATCAAGGAAAGCCAAAGCAGTCTCTTCTCCATCAGAAAGCATACCTGATATGCTGAGACAGCTCACTCCCAGGAATAAGCACTTCTGCTACACTAACATTGTAATCGGGGACAAAGACGACCTGGAAAGGAGAAGAAAGAAAACAACAGTTTTAGCAACTCAGACCTTGTGAACTTGCAAATGTCGAAAACAAATTGATATCGACATTTATATACCTTGAGAAGGTCACCTATGTCGGCGTCATGGTTTATTGTAGCCCCTACATCGGTAATGAATTTGACGATTCTCTTAGCTTGTACGTAAGTAGCAAATGCTTTTCCTCCGAATATGCAAACTCGAGGCACATATTTTGCTTTCCTCTCCTCAGGGCTCATTTCTTTCATCTTCTTGTAGCGATATACGATTCCCATTATATTCATCAACTGTCGCTTGTACTCATGGATCCGCTTTATCTGTATGTTTATTAATATTGAGGTTGATGTTATGACGGATATGAAGATGCAATTTTTCCAAAGTAGAAACAGAGAAAGACCTGCACGTCAAACATTGCATCTGGACTGACGACGTATCCTGTTTTCTCCTTTATAAGAGACACAATTTTTTTCTTGTTGTTCGTCTTCGCTTCTCTCCATTCAGACTGAAGGTCTTCATTGTCAGCAAACTGCAGGAAATTCAATAAATAAAACAATTATTTTCAAAGCAAATTCCAATGCAGCCTAATCATTGGACTTGAACATATAATATACCTTCTTCAATTCGACTAATTTCTCTGTATTTATTAACCAATCTTCCGAACCTGTCCACTTGGTTATGATTTTAGTGAGCTCCGGATTACAGAAACTAAGCCATCTCCTAGGCGTAACCCCGTTGGTTTTATTCTGAAATTTCTCAGGCCACAACTGTAATGCAAAACGGAGAATGAATACTCGTGATAATGGAAATGAAAGAGGAGCAAACTTGTCAGGCTGATTACCTTGTAAAATTCATTGAAAACTTCTTTCTTAACAATGTCGCTGTGAATTTCAGCAACTCCATTGACAGTATGTCCTCCAATGACGCATAAATTAGCCATGTGCACCAACTTTGCTTGTTTCTGATCAGGTTCAAACATCGACTTCACTTTCTTTTCGAGATCCTCTGGCTTTGCCACTTCGGTTGCCTCATCTACTTCGTTAGGTTCCTTTACTTCTTCTTTACTACTTGGTTTCGTCACTTCACTGGATTCTGAATCTCCATTTTCCTCTTCTTCTTCCTCTTCTCCGTCATCTTTGATGGATTCTAACACAAGGCTTTCCTGTGACTTCACAAGTAAATCTAAGACAGCAGAAGGAAGTTCGATGTTATCCAGAATCCTCATTTGTTTCAGCTTTTCCTTTAGCAACTCGAGGTCCTCAGTGCCATATTCTTCGATTATAATATTGATAAACTGCATTGGAAAAATATGTGTATGTATGAGTAATAGACGTATATGATTAATTACACTACATACAAATTCTAGCTGATCTTATGTACAAAAAATTTGGATTCTCCGTTGAGTATCACAAGCAAGCAATACCTCTTCATCGATCATTCTTATGATCTCAACGTGCCGAGGAAGAAGTTCTTGCAGAAGATTCAAACTCCATTTCTCGAGAGCCTCAGGTAGAACAGTGTGGTTCGTGTACGCCACAGTTCTGATAACCAAAATGTCCATACTCAGTATTATTGACAGATTAAAAAGTAGATAAGCACTTGCCATTCTGTAAGATGGGAGTTATTTTTATTATAAAAAGTTTTACTTTGAGCGTAACCTGTATACAAAAGCAACAATTTTACACTAAAAATTAATAAAAGAATACTAAAAACACTTACCTTTGAGTGATGCCCCATGCTTGCTCCCAGCTAAGACCCTTCACATCTATAAGTATTCTCATCAGCTCAGGTATACATAGCGTTGGGTGAGTGTCGTTCATTTGTACAGCGACCTTCTCAGGGAACTTCTCCCAATCAACCGATTCCCCTGATCTCCTCTCAAATCTTGCAACAATATCCTGGAGAGAAGCTGAGCACAGTGTATATTGCTGTTTCAGTCTAAGCGTCTTTCCATCGTACGATTCATCCCCAGGGTACAAAACATAGCAAATCTGGTTAAGAAAAAGGCGAAAACGTAAATCACACAAGTACCAAGCTACATAGTCAGAAGACATAGAAAAAGGTGGAAGTAAACCTTTTCAGCCCTTTTCATGGCCTCATATGCTTTGGCATGCTCTCCTTTATTGAAAGCATGCAGATCGAAAACTTCTGCACTGACTTTGGTTGACCATAGCCTGAGATTGATGGTGGTTTTGGTTTTATATCCTGGTATTGGGACATCATAGGCAACAGCGGTTATGTTTTCACCTCCAACCCATTCTTTCTTCCCGTCTGAACCTTCAATGACTTCTCCGTAAAACTTGACAGGATACGAGATATCATTTCTTACTATTTCCCATGGATTCCCCATCTGGTTCAACAAATCAAGCAGTTAATTATGTGAACAATGAGAAAAGATTGTTATATAAGAATAATAGAAGTTTATCATTTACACGAATAAGACGACTGCATAGAAACTGATATGATCCTGAGGGAGTAAATAAATGTTGATAATATGCACAGGACATCCATCAGAAGCTGATTGAAGATTCAAATCAGCTTCTGATGGACGCCCGGTGCATATTATTAATATTTTTGCCCCCGTTGATCATATCAGAAACCATACCTCGAGCCAATTTTCGGCAACTTCCTCTTGACCATCTTTGGTGATCAGCTGCTTAAATAGGCCATATCTGTATCTGAGTCCATAACCCCAAGCTGGATAATTAAGCGTCGCAATGGAGTCTAAGAAGCAAGATGCAAGCCTCCCTAGTCCTCCATTACCGAGTGCTGCATCTGGTTCCTGCAATCACACCTAAACGATATAAGTTTTACTCGACACATCTGTCTCTCTCTCTCTCTCTCACCTGTCTTGCAACATCTTCCAAATTGTGCCCCAACTTATTCAATGCCTCTGCATAAGCTCCTGTGAGCTCCAAATTACCAACTGCATTCAGCAATGCTCTACCCTGCCGAAAAACATCAACGAAATTAGACCAACTGTAATCCATTAACCACGGTGATACATCGAAGATAGCAGACCTGAAGATATTCCATGGATAGATAGTACGCCTGCTTTACGTTCATCTTCTCATAGTAATCATAGGTTGTGTTCCAATTTGCAATGAGCATATCACGAACACTTTCAGCAGTCGCATAATATGCTTTAGGAAGCTCAAAAACTTCCGGAGAGAACGATGGGGTGAACTCAGCATGATACTTGATGCTTGATGCAACAGAGGCAGAATCTGGCTTCAGAGGATCTAATGCTACCCCTATACCCAATTCAAGATTTCATTACTCTTTAATGGTTAACTGTTTAGGCAATAAGATCTATAGCATCAAATTCTGCATTCCCATATGCTGTTTGTTTTAATGATGTTATTCTGGGAAAAAGATGGTGACATTTAAGCAATATTATAAAAGTCTCTAGGCGCTCTTTGCAGCAATGTTCTAACGATAGACACTAGCCAGGCAGTAGGTCTAATGCCTAATTGACACTTAGACAAGGCTAAACAGGATCTAGGCGAAAGTAAGCGGGGACGAGTTCATAGGAAAAAGTAAGTGGCTGATGACAGCCTAACGGGCAAGTTCTAGTCGGAATTAGACGGGGACTTTTGAACAGTGATCTTCCAGAAGTAGAGTAGGGTCTAGCATCTAATTGGAGCTTATATGGGGTGAGCGGTGCATAGGCGAGATGAATCGGGGAAAAAACATGGACGGGCAATGGGAGTCTGACGTCTAGTAGGAGATTTTTACAACATAACGTTTAAGTGAACAACCTAGGTAGATTCTGCCTTGATTGAGATCTTAAGAACAAAAACTTCATCCGCTTTTACATATAATATTCAGCATCATCTCCTTTAGAACAACTATTGTATATATTATTGAGCATCATTTGCTCCTCTAGAACAATTCTTACATATAATATTCAGTATCAGTTGCTCCTTTAGAACAAACAGTCATCAAAAAAATAAAAAGCAACTAACTCTCTCTCTCTCTCTCACACACACACACACACACACTGACACACACAAACATCAAATTTCTTCATTTCGAGAAGTAACACACTAATTCAATAAAACACGAAATTCGATGAATTTGCGAATTCGAGAAAGGATTTAGAACCTTGTTCGTCGTCAATGGAAGTTGAAGGCTCCTCTATTGTCTTCACAGTCTGGTTCTTACTAGCCACATTCTTCACAAGGAAGCACCTCCGAGAATTAATGGACGGCCATGCTTGCCTAAATGCAAATTGCCATTTGCGATGTCTGTTACTGCGTAACAGAGCAACACTCGAGATGGAGCTTGAATGAGAAATCCGCAATGCTGAAGCCTCCATTGACATCTGTGAATGAATATTCTATCTCTGTCACACACACAAACAGAGATTGGAGATTGTTCACTCTGTGTTTGCAACTTGCATCCGTACCTATGTGTAGTCATGTGTTGTTTTCTCTTTTTATGGGGGTGGGGTGGGGTAGGGATGCAAGATTTAATGAAGATTTAATAGGTACAAGCACGAGGAGAAATTTGGTTCGTTCCTTTTCCATCACACCACCTATTGCTGCTCCAGGAAAGATATTTTCTGCAATTTATTCACCAATCTGTGCCGTCGGAATTGTAGCTCAAAATATCATCAGAACTAGGAGTGGGTTCGAGTTGGATTTCGAGGTTTCGGGTTATTAGATCGGGTATCCAACAAGTAGTTATAGTACAAAAATTACTAGTAGAGCCACCCAATCACGTGAGTACCTAATCCCACGAATACGCATCTAATCGTGTTGAGTTTTACTCATGGGCATAATAGAGTTTGTGTGAGAACGATATACTACCTCCGTCCCAATTAATCTTACACTGAAACAATTAACACGAGTATTAAGAAAAATTGCTTTTTAAAATTTTATTGACTTTTCAAAGATGAATTGAGAATAGAGATTTTGAGGATGAAGATTGTATTATAAGTTTTTTTTTTAAAGAGTATGAAGTTCACTTGTGACGGACGAAAACGGAAAATGTGCAAGATTAGTCAAGACGAAGGTAGTGCAGTTTGTTTTAACAGCCATGTTCATTTTTTTAAAAGAAATCATGGATAAAAAACCAACTCTTATATTTAAATACCTAAAAAATCAGTCGCGAGCTAAAAATCTCACCTGATTGGATAAAACCCAACTATCCGAGGATCTCCAAACAAATCTGACCCAATTAGGTAAAACACAATAGGGTCGAGTCGGGTACCAAACTTAACTACAAAAATCCCGTCCCTAATTGGACCCGCCAGACTTAATGAATTTGTATCCGTCAACCCATGAGTTGATTCGAAAATTTAATTATATTTTAGAAAGATTAGTTAGATTTGCCATAAAAAAATTGGCCCGATAAAATTTTGAGCTGGTTAACCTATGAAAAAATAAATGTTTTCTTTATTTAACAGGTGGCACAAATATCTTTTATATTTAAGTATATGAGAAAATTTTGCCCAAAATATAAATAACTCCTGGAATCTCAAGTCTCATGTGATCTTCGGTATGTCTTTTTCAGAAGAGTTTTGCTTTCTAAACCTGAAAAAATTATGCGTTTTAATTTTTAATTTTAACTAAGAATAATTCGACAAAAAATATATAACCATCCATGAATATATATCTGTCATAATGAAATTCACCCACTACGAAAAATAGACAAACTGACGACAAGTACTCTGTCAGCCGTTTTTCCCTGCAAAAGAGTTGGGAACCACTGACACAAGTTCCAGTAGCCGTTGATTTGAGTAAGCTGACTAGGATTAGAGCTGATGTGACATGGACGAAATGACACTGTTACCCCTAATCCTTCGTGTGGTAAGTATAAAAAGTTTATCATTTATTCTTCACCAAGCTAATGACTCATAACTTTTACTATTCACTAAGCTGCATTTTTTCCGCCAGATAGAATCCCTCTGATCTCTAACTTGAGCGTCAGAGACTCTTCACCGGAGACCCCCTCCGATGTTGGTTTTTGCAGGATTACAACTGAAGTCCAAGCAAACTCGAGGAACAAAGTACCACTCCCATCGAGTACAATTCTAGGTAGATTTTATAATATTGTGTATGAGTCGAAGCTATTTTGAGACGGCACTACAGGATCCTCTCCATTTCATCTTGTCAATTTCTTATCAATTTCGAAGAGAGAAAGATACACTGTATGAAATAAATAAAAAATTATTAATGAAAAAATAAACATTTTTTATTAGCATATATCTTTCTCTCTTCGAAATTAACAGAAAATCGACCGAGATGAAACGGAGAGGATCAAATTCCCTAGTGTTAAGTGATGCTGTGCTAAATAAGGAAAGAAGGTTAGCAGTACATATCATGCAAGATATTTGTAGAAAACATTGACCCACAATGGACACAAATCTGAAAGATAGAAGAAATACAAATAACAAAAGTACAAAATTGTGGGACTCGAATTAACTACACCAAACTTTTTCATTTTTTGTTGTCCTTTCGACCAATTAGAAGGACACATTGTATAGAATATATTTTTTCTAAAATACTATTTATAATAATTTTCTTTTTCATAAAAGGGTTTGTATTCTTTGGTAAATTGAGAAGGATAAAAGATTGCTTCGAATGTTAGGATGTGTTTACTTAAAATTGAATAGTGTTGGATTCAATTTGACTGAGGGAGTTAATGAGTGTATTTTATTGAGATTTAGTCTTCTCAATGGATCGAGGATAACCAAATGTAAACACACCCTCCCTTTTTTTTAACTAGAAGTCCTATTAGGAGAGGCATCAGAGATGTTTTTTAAGTAGGAGTCCTCATAAGGAGCGATCATGAGTCTTTTATTTAAGTGAAAGTTTTGTTGGAGGAGCATTCGATGAAAATTGAGTTATAGAATAATCACAAACCTATGTTACAAGGTGCTCAACTTTTTTTTTTTTTTCAAGTACAAATTCTCTTAACGGAGTGATCCGCAAGTCCGTTTCTATTTTTTTAAGTAAAAGTCGTGGAAGTTTTGTTATTCCTTTTAAGTACAAGTCGGGTTAAGAGAGAGAGAGAGAGTTCGATGTAAATTGATCTCTAGTCAATGGTAGGTTATTATGTGCTTAATCAGTTGGAGTACAATTAATTTCGAAAACAACTGGTCTTTATTATAATTATTTTTTAAATAAAGATATTTATTTGATTTTTAACCAAAAAAAGAAAAGAAAATAGCCCATTTTGTATATCTATTGTACCTTTAACAGTTGTGACCTTTGTTTCGGTCCACGTTTTTCCTTGGAAGCCCAATGTAGTTAACAGTATTTGTTGGACAATTAAATATGGGCTCAAAACCAAGCAGAGCCCAATTGTATCTAGACCCAATCAGAACTATCTGAAAGAAAAAAATACCCACTTTCTATGAATGACCACATTCGAGGCGGTTGTTGGGTCGTGTTGGATTTCAAAACGATTCGGGTTATATACTAAAAATAATCTAAAATATATAATTATCACATTTAAAAAAAAAAATATTTTCAGGTTGATTCGGATCAACATTGACTTAATCGGTTTGTGTCGGGTTGGGGCACGAACGTTAGATCAATCCGGCTAGGAATGTACACGAACCAAACTGTTCGCGAACTATTCGGGTCTCGGCTCGAAAAAATATTCGTTCGGAATCGTTCGTTGGCCTAAACGAAGCGAACTCGAGCATAATATCGAGCTCGATAATTTTTTCGAGCCGAACTCGAGCCTATAGGTATTTGGTTCGCAAGCTCGCGAACTAGGCTTGCAAGCCGAGCTTACGAACTAGGCTCGCGAGTCGAGCTCGATAATATACATGAATATTTTATATATATAAAAAAATTCAATTATGCATAAAATTGTGTTACACTGACTCGAACACATGACCTCCAAGTTCCAACTATTACATGTTTCACGAACTCGAGCTCGAACCGAGCTCATTTAATATGTTATCGAGCTTTTATCGAACCGAGCTCAAACTATTTACGAGCTTAGCATTACACGCTTAACGAACTCGAACTCAAACTATGTTCGTTTATTATGTTATCGAGCTTTTGGCGAACCGAACTCGAACTATTCGCGAACTTAGTAATTACAAAACGAACCGAACTTGAACAAAACTTTATAAGCTCGAACGAACACGAACCGAACTCGAACACAATAAAAACTTAAATGAGCCGAACTCGAGCCTTAGACTGTTCGGCTTGATTCGACTCGTGTACATCCCTAAATCCGGCTCATTGAAGAAATATATCATGTTGAAAATGTATCTGTGCTTAATGGGGAAAAAATCATTTTTAGTCCAGTATGTTAGACCTTGTCCAGTAAAAGTCCTGTATGTTAGAAAATTTCAATTTTAGTCCTGTATGTTTTAAAAGTTGTCCAATTTAAGGACACTTACTATCAGAAATGGTCAATTTGACCACAATTAATCACGTGCGACGCATGTCACTAATAAATTTGAGAAAGATGAAGAAAGAAATAAAAATAAAATAAAAAATATAATGAAATGCACCTCATATGAAAATTAGGGGTTACCGTTTTCTTTTCTTTTTTGGCCGATCTACTAAAGTAATTTAATGATTTGACATATTATCTGGACAAATACTTGATACATAAGTATTAGCACTCAAAAGCCCTAAATTTACTAGTCTAATTCCGGCTAAATTGGTCGTTGGTGATGGTTAGTGTCCTTAAATTGGACAACTTTTGGAACATACAGGACTAAAATTGAAATTTTCTAACATACAGGACTTTTACTGGACAAGGCCTAACATACTGGACTAAAAATGAATTTTTCCCGTGCTTAATGCTTAAATGTATTATTTATCTGATTTATTATACCTTTACCTGAAACAATAAATATGTTTCAGTATAAATAGTGATATTTTATTTAGATTGTACTGTACACCTGATATATAGTAGAGTTCGTTTATTTTAAAAATGATAATATACTAATTGAACCTGAATCAGGACATATGAGTTATCGAAGAATAATTATTGTAAGGATAAAGTTGTTTAGGCTGATTTTGTTTGGACCGAACAAAAAAAAAAAAAAAAAAAATTCTCAAAATTAATTAATTTTTTTTTATAATTGTATTGAATATTATTAATGAAAAATTATTAATGAAAACGATAACTAAATGTTTAACATTAACACCGATTACGGGTCAAAAAAGAATAAAGAAACACGTCAAGACTTTTAGAGTGCTCCAAAATAATAATTAACATTTAAATTTCATCTTAAGATGATTATTAATTATATTTAAAATTGACTTTAAGAAAATATTTTTTTTGGTCCGAGCAGAATGACCCCAAATAGCAGCTTACTTATTTTAATTGGCCAAAGACGCCTCGACGCTCAATGGCCGAGAAAATGGGTTCGCCAGTTTCTGCGCGTTGCCTCTCATCTTTTAATTTTCTTTTCAGAATAAAACAAATTTCTGTTACTCTAAAAAAAAGTTCTTCCCATTTACTTCAATTTTTTTTTTTCCTCTGCTTTCTGGAGAAGAATTTTCTGTACTTTTTCCTGTCTTCTGGAAATTTCCGCCGATTTATATCGCCAAAGGATTCTCTGTTTACCACCTAATCGATCAGGTGACATTACATTGTTTCAATTGTTTAATTTAATTAATGCCTTTGCATTTTCGATTTTTCTTTGATATCTTGTAGTTCCGCTGCATTCATGCGTGATGTGTTTGTTAGCCGAATTTTGCTTCTCCGTGTATTGCATTAGCATGGTCGATCATCAGCGTTGTTGTCGGGGGCCAGCCTGACAATCTGGGGATCGTGGCCAACAATGGAAATGGGTCCTTAGACAAAGAAAAAAATGCGTACACATGCAAGGAGAAGCATAAATTTAAGACATTATCATTCAAATTTACACAGGATTACAACCATAAAATATGTACGAAAGAAAGTTATAAATATTAACTTTTCATTCTTTATACGCATTAATCATCGTTTTTAACTTGATTCTTAGTTCTTACTTGAAAATATTATCACACTACAAGGAAAAGGGTCTTTTGAGACCATTAAAAAGTGGTCTCAAATAATGAGTATTTACCACAACTTAAGCAAAGTGGTCTCAAATAATGAGTATTTGTCACAACTTATGAGTATTTGTCACAACTTTATTGTCGTCTCAATAACTCCGTCGCAAATAATATATTTGTGACTACAAAAGTGGTCTCAAATGCGTCTCAAATAATTTTTGCAACAACTAGTTATCTCTAAAAGTAGTCTTAAAGTTGTCTCAAATAATTTGTAGAGAGATTTGTGACAACAAGTGGTCACAAATAACTTATTATTAGTGACCACAATTGTGGTGTCAAAAAGTCTTATGCAAAAGACTTCTTTTGTTGTAGTGTCAAGCTGCTTCAATTGTCTGATTATATGTACAATATTGAGTGGGCGGGAGCATACACATACATATATATATTCTTACAAAATTTGAGTCTCTAAAATTTTGGATCCTAAACTGTCGTTCTTCCGGCACAGGCTCAGAGCCGCACTTGTTGTTTTCTGTTAAGAACAGACGATTGTATATTTGAGGAAACATTTTAGTCATTTATCATATTAGCTTGAAGTTACACATGGAATTGATCGGTCAAAGGCTTATGCTCGCGGGGTGTGTGTGAGAGAGAGGTGCAAGGGAGTGCAGTTTTTTTCAGGAGGAAGTCTCTTTTTCCTTTAATTTTGGGATATTGGCTTCAAATTTAACTCCTGTTATCAGAAAATACTGGCTTCTTGTTTTATACTTCCTTCGATTCTCAATACTAGTCGTTTGGACTTTGGTGCCGCTTGATAATTAAATTTAGTTAATCACTACTAAATTATTCGACTTCTCATTCACACTTATTACTAGTTGTTTTGGACTTTGGAGAAAATTAAGGGACAATTTGGTAATCAAATTTAGAGAAAATTAAGGGACAGTTTGGTAATCTAATTTAGGGGGTGTTTTTGATTGCTTTTACTTTTGAAAAAGTGATTTAAGAATAGAGATTTTATAAAAATGACTTATGTAAAAAGTAGGTAGTGTTTGCAAAAAAAAATGATTTCCAATAAAAGTAGAAGTTAGATTGTTTGCGATAAAATCACTTATGTCTTTTAAAAAATATCATATTATTTACAGAAATTGAGTAGAGAAAACATTAAATTTTTGTTTTTAACTTTTACATTGGAAGCACTTCTTTTAAAGTAGAAGTTGACTTTGCAAGCAACATAATAGTTTTCCTCAATTTATAAGTTGAAAATCACTTAGAAACAACAAATGCATACACCCCTTAGTTAATCACTACTAAATCATTCGATTCCTCATTCACACTTTAGTTAATCACCATTAAATCATTCAACCCCTCATTCATACTCATTATCATCATTTGACCCTTCATCCACACTTATTACCATTACTTAATCACTATTAAATCATTCGACCCTTCATCCACACTAATTACCATTACTGGTCTTAATTCACAATCCACACACATTAACATTACTATTTTTAATTCACACCCATTATCATTACTACTATCTAATCCAACTAAATACGTTAGGGAGCCCTAACTTAATCCAAAATCATGATCAAAGGTAAATGATTGACTCCCACTTATATTTTCTTTCACACTTTCATGTGGAATTGACGTGGATATTGTGACAGCGGCCCCTAAGAATCTCTTCTCATACTATAATGGTTTTGTGTAATATTGGAAAGCGAAAAGGTTAGGAGAATTTTAAGTAGTTCTCATGAGATATGTCCGGGTAATATTGGAAGAAATGATGATTTTTTGGAATGACATGTTTTTTAACAAAGTGATTTCTTTAAAATAATTATTTAGGATCGGAGGAAACATGATACTTTTACCTCAGAAACCGAAGAGATTCCCACGTCCTAACACAGTATAGTTGATTCAAATTCTTTCATTTAAGACAGGTTCCTAAGAGAGTGCATTTCACTAGTAACTCAACTCAAGCAACAAAAATGTCGGGTTCTAGAAAAGCAGCTGCTGAAAAGCCACACAGACAAACATCAGTTGATTCCGTCTCTGAAGCCGCTGGAAAAGGCAGCAGCGTTGCAAGAAGAACTTCTTCGGAACCAGCAGTCGCAATACTAGATGATGATCTTGGATCGAAGAAAGATTTTGACAGCATGTCTGCTAAAGAGTTAGAGAAGTATGCTGTTAATTTGGCAGAAGATACGACGAAATCCGCCAACAATTGCTTGAGGATCGCAGAAGACATCAAACAGGATGCTACTAGGACCCTCGAAACCGTGCATCAGCAAGGCGAGCGGATTCATCAGACACAAACCTGAAGCCTCCATTAACATCTGTCAATGGGTATCTTCTCTCTCTTACACACATTAGATTACGGGTTTGGATCCGGTGCTGTAATTACACAGAATCCAGCGCATTGTGTATGTGAGAGAGAGAGTGTGTAGTGTGTGTTAGTATGTATCAGATCGTATTATGTGTGAGAGAGAGATAGGGAATTGTGAGTGTGAAGGAAAGCTAGAGAATTTATAGTGTGTGTGAGTATCTGTCAGATAGTGTTGTGTGTGAAAGAGCACTATAAGAAAAAAAGTCTTTTAAGATCACAAAAAGTGATCTCAAATAATAAGTATTTGTCACAACTTTAGTGAGTGATCTCAAATAATAAGTATTTGTCACAAGTTATGAGCATTTGTCACAACTTTATTGTCGTCTCAATAACTCTGTAACAAATAATATATTTGTGACCACAAATGTGGTCTCAAATGCATTTCAAATATTTTTTGCAACAACTAGTTGTCTCTAAAAGTAGAAAGATTTGTGACAACAAGTGGTCACAAATAACTTATTATTAGTGACTACAATTGTGGTGTCAAAAAATATTATACAAAAGACATCTTTTATTGTAGTGAAGAGATGGAGAGTAAGAGTATTGGACCTAATACAGTTGCAACACTGAATCCAAATCCGAGGCTTGATCCAATTAGAGACAATTGTGTCATGTTTGTAGATAGTTCTCTTTGTGTTTGTATGTGTAGTCGTATGTTGTTCTCTTTTTTGGGGTACTGTGGAGCACTTAGGATTATCTAGTCCACTTTTACCTATCTCATGCATGTTCCATTTTAAAATCGAGTCATTTATAATTATTTTTTTGCAATTTATGAATTTAAAGTTCATTATTTTGGTTCAGGATTCAGGATCCATGTTTTTAAAGTCTAGGGTTCGACTTTTTTGGACTAGGGTATATTTCTTCATTTCTATTGTAAACTTACGATGTCACGATTCACAGCTCATGGTTCATGATTTAATGGTTTAGTGTTTATAATTCAATAGATCATAATTAGAGTTCGTGATTTATGTGTTCGGGGTTCACGATTTATATTGTATGACTCGATTTTAAAATAAAATAGAATTAGGACATAATAATCATAGGGTAGAGGATCATTTCATTTGGTATTAGCTCTGAATGTGGCGGCTTGGACGGTTCAAATTACTATCACTAATGACTAGTAATATATTTCCTCTCCTACAAGATTTGTCCTTATTTTAAATCATTTTGTTTTAATATTTTACTTTCCATTAATACCATTACATATTGGTATTATATTTTTAAATTGAGTACAATTATTTTTAATTTAATTTCTTTGAAAAATTAAATATTTTCTTTATTCGACAGGTGCCACAAAGATCTTTTCAAATTTTTAGGTCTATTTTTTTAAAACAAAAATATATTAGTATAATATATTGGGTGTAGGACTCTTTAGAAACATATTCTCCTAATGTGTTTTAAAATATGTGATTGTTTTGAATAACCGTATATTATACTATCAATTGTGCTTTTATATTGTAGATTTTTGTATAATTTAGAAAAACAACAAATTCTCTATTACATCATTTAACGGGCGGTTATTTTGCGAGTCCATTTTCTTAGAGGATCATATATCTTTTTTATTAAAAGGAAACAATCGGTATGATGGAGGGATTAGGAAAATGTAATACAAAATGTACAGTCATATAAACTGGACCTAACAAACCCGACACGATGGGTCAATGACCTGACGAACCTCGGGCTGTCCCGACAGTCTTAGTGTATTATAGAGCAATAAGTTGTGCTAGGTTGAACAATTTTTCAACCAAATAGAATTGTAGCCCATCTGGCCCGCTATATGGTATTGGCCCAACAGATCAGGCCACCCAAATTTTCACTTCTACCAGGATAGCACCGGGATTTTGGGTGAAATTCTGAAAAAATATTCGTTCATCGTTAATTTAAATGAGTCGAGTTCGAGTCTATTAGTATTTGATTCGTTACCTCACGATCTAGCTCAGATTATGCAGTTTTTTTTAATTTTTGAGTTATGTTCTGCTAGTTTTAATGTTAATAATCAGTATGTCATGTTCTTATTTTTAAGTTGATAAATGGTATGTCGATGTGATTTTTGGAAGCCATATTTTTTGTTGTCGTAGACTGAGCCATACAAGCTTCCATTTCGAGCTTGAGCTTAATTGCATGCATACTGAATTTGAGCTCATACTATGTTCGTCGTTGTCTAGTTTTTACCGAATCGAACTCTAACTATTCGCGAACTCAATATTTGTAAGACGAATCAAACTCAAACTTAACCCTTACACTGTTCAACTTGATTCGATTCGTTTACATATCGGAATAAAATTTCAAATATGTGACTGCAGGTAGCAATGATTGTAAATGAAGTCCTCCGATTATACCAGCAGGAATGGAGTTCGCAAGAGTAGTAGAGGAAGATACGAGGACCGGGGAATACTTCATTCCCAAAGACACGCAGTTAACATGTCCAACGCTGATGTTGCAAAGGAACAAAGAAATATGGGGTGAAGACGCCAACGACTTCAATCCGGAAAGGTTTGCCGAAGGGGTGGTGAAGGCAACTAATCGCGAGAACGCGTACATGCCCTTCGGCTGGGGGCCGCGCATTTGCATCGCGCAAAATTTGGCCTTGCTAGAGATCAAAATCTTCTTGGCAATGCTCGTCCGCAACTTCTCCTTTGAGCTTTCGCCGGCTTATGTGCACGCGCCTTACGTGGAGTTCACCGTTTATCCACAGGACGGTGCGCCCATCATTCTTAAGAAGCTTTGCTTCTTAATGTCAAGTTCTATTGTGTCTTGTAATAATGGGTTATGTATGATGTTGTAATTGTATGCACATCTTACTATTTGCTTCCCATGAGGATATAATAATAAACAGGCCAAAAATCATTTTTGTCCCGTAAGTATTTGCTTTTTCGATTTTAGTCTGATAAGTATTTGTTTTTTAGTTTAGTTTCATAAATGTTTAAATTGTTCAATTTAAGGACAAGTTTTGCCCAAAAATACCAAATCGGCCGGACATAGTCACTTGCAAATCATGCGACTTTAATAATTATTAAAAATCGACGACTCGTAGTGACATGACAAAAATTAGTTGAGCTGGACTTGTTTCCCAGTCAAATTTAAATTCAAAATAAAATTATTATCCATGTCATTAGAAAGAAATATAATTATTTGTCATATTACACAAACCCAATTAAACATTAAACACTATTTCCCCTATGAAAAGTCGTCCACTATTTTATCTGATGTTTAATATCTAATTGGGTTAATGTAATATGGTTTTGTAAATAATTTTATTTTTCTCTAGTGACATAGATAATAATTTTATTTTGAATTTAAATTTGACAAAAAAGTCCAACTCAGATAATTTTTGCCACATCATTACAAATCGCCGGATTTTACTAATTATTTGGGTCACGTGACTATTTTCAGTCGATTTGATGTTTTTTGGCAAAAAATGTCCTTTTAAGGACAATTTTAGCACTTATGGGACTAAATTGAAAAAACAGATACTTATGGGACTAAAATCGAAAAAGCAAATATTTACAGGAATTTTTGACCTTAATTGTTAATTACACATTGGAGATTGATGAATAAATAGATATAGCGGCACACGTATATAAAATACTCTCTCGTAACTTTCTACTTGTTTAATTTTTTGTTGGATTATAGATATTACATGGATTGATATCTTAATACACACTGGATTATAGTATGTATTAAGTCATTAATGCATGTATTTTGATTAATCCTTTTTGATTAGACTAGTCAAGCTAGCTGTTGATGCTTATTACCATATTTGGCAATAAAGCATTCTAGCTTAGGGAAAGTATTATCCTAGTGTTGCTTCTTATAAGCACACATTAATGTCTTTTGTTTTTAGTGCTTTTATCAGCTAGGTTTTGATGTTGTGTGTGATATATAAACACAAAAACATCTGTAGCTCATTTTGTAACAAGCTTATGGCCGCATTCTTCAGTTCTTCATTTATGAAGTTCATTCAATGAAACCAGATATTGCTGTTGCCATCATTTCTGCTTGTTTCATTTATTATCTTTGATATGTGTCTTCTACACACTCTATAAATTTCTACATGGTACCAGAGCAGTGTTGATCCATATATATGTCATCAACCGGAAGTGCTTGGCATTTACCACAAGAAGAGTGGCCACAACTCGGATCTGAAGGAACTGAAAGAGCCATGGCTACTACAGAATCTGCCACAGCTCAAACTGCAAATATTTGCCTTGATAATGATCCATTGAGCCTTCATGGCTCGGATCACCCAGGTATGTCTCTAGTATCCACAAAGCTGAATGGAAGTAACTTTTTACCATGGAGTAAATCAGTTCAAATAGCTCTCTTAGCTAAAAACAAGATAGGGTTCATAAATGGAAGCATTGCTATGCCCACTGATAATAGACTTAAAGAGCAGTGGGAAAGAGTGGATGGTATGGTTAAAGCATGACTATTAAACTCTTTGTCCAAGAAATATCAGAAACATTTCTTTATGCCAAAAGTGCAAGGGATCTGTGGGAAACAGTCACCAACAGATTTGGAGACAGCAATGGACCCCAACTGTTTCATGTCCAGAAGGAGATATGCAACTTGACTCAAGGGAACCAATCAATGGCTGTTTACTATAACAGCTTACATAAGCTGTGGAATGAGCTATCTATGCTTAGATCCTTGCCAATGTGTACCTGTGGGGCCTGTTCTTGTGGAGCTACTAAAGGATGGGAGGAGTTTGACATGTCTGGAAAGTTGATTCAGTTCCTAATGGGATTAAATGAGTCATATGATCCCATTAGGAGTCAAATCCTGCTGATGGATCCACTTCCAAGTGTGGATAAAGCATACTCAATGATCTTGAGAATTGAGAGACAAAGGAATGTGCATATATCTGGAAATGAGTTGATGGATAGCTCAGCCATGAATGTGAAATTCAACAATGGTGGTAGAGGATCAACAAACAGACTAGCCCATTTTGGCTCAAATAGCAGAGGAGGGCATTCTAATGGCAAAGGAAGAGGCAACATCAGATTAACAAAGGAAGAAAAGGCAAAGCTACTTTGTGATCATTGTGGAAACCATGGACATGTGATTTCAAACTGCTTCCAGTTGAAAGGATATCCAGATTGGTGGAAGGGAAATCAGGGAAATTATGCTCACTCAGCTGATATAACTGGAGAGGATGGAACAGCAAATGAGCATTACACTGAAAGTCACAACAGGTCTCCAGATATATCAGCCATTGTACAAAGGGAAGTGGCAAGGATTCTGAATCAATCAGAACTGAAACAGCAAGCAGAGAATTCAAGGGTGAAAAATGCAAACAGTGCACATGCTGGAAGCTCATTTTTTGCTTTCACATTAATAGATGGAGTGGATGATGGGGCATGGATCATTGACACAGGTGCCAGCAGGCACATGTGCAATGATCCAACTCTGATGAGCAACCTTAGACCTATACAACACACAGCTATGGTAACTTTACCAGATGGAACAGAAAGAAAGGTGGAGCAGTGTGGAAGTGTTTTCTTATCAGACAAGCTCACACTGACAGAGGTATTTCTTGTGCCAAGTTTCACTTGCAACCTGTTATCCATATCCCAATTGACAATGGATACAGGAGCAAAGGCTGTATTTGACCATGAATCTTGCACTGTCAAAAGTGCAAGAGATGGAAGCATCATTCTCACTGGACACCTTGTTGGAAAGCTGTATATTACCAAGCCAGCACACTCAGAAGAGGCTTTAGCAGCATACGCAGCTAATGCAGAACACTATAACAAGTTGTTCAAAACTTGGCATAGAAGATTGGGACATGCATCACCAGTTTCTATGCAGCATCTACACTTCCTGGAGAACATGTGCACTCCACCTGTTCTGGAAACACATAAGCATTGTGAAATCTGCCATATCTCAAAGCAAACCAGGCTCAGTTTTCCTACCAGTTCAATTAGCACCACCAGGGTGCTAGAACTTCTGCATGTGGATATCTGGGGACCATATAGTCAACCCAGCATCACCAACACTTCCTATTTTCTAACCATTGTGGATGATTATAGTAGGATGACCTGGGTGAATCTTATGGCAAGCAAGAAGCAAGCAGTGAGCTCACTTAAGGAATTCATCCACATGATCACAAGACAACTGGAGAAGACAGTGAAGATGGTTAGAACAGATAATGGAGCAGAGTTTTTAAGTGGAGATTGCCAGCAGTTTCTCAAGGACCAGGGGATAATACACCAAAGAAGCTGTGTCTATACTCCACAACAAAATGGAGTAGTGGAGAGAAAACACAGACATCTACTTGAAATGGCCAGAGCCTTGATGAAGGAGTCTTCAATCCCGCACTATTTATGGCCATACTCCATCCTCACTGCCACACACATCATAAACAGATTACCCACAAGAGTCTTAAACTGGCAAGTCCCATTTACAGTAATGTTTCAACGAATACCAACATATGCAATGATGAAGCCCTTTGGTTGTCTTGCATATGCCACTGATACAAGTCCACACAAGAATAAGTTTGATCAAAGAGCCAAGAAATGCATCTTCTTGGGATATGCCCCTCACCAGAAGGCTTACAGAGTCTATCACATTGCTAGCAAGCAAGTGATTACTTCAAGAGATCTTATTTGTCTTGAGAATACTTATCCATATGCTGATCCTGATTTTGAAAACAAGACAGAATCATCTCCAATGCCACTGTCTTTTTTGAATGATGAGGAAAGCTCTTCAGCACCTATCTTAAATCCTTTAGCTGTACCTGTTCCATCTAACACAGCTGATCCATCAGAGGAGTCAATCGAATCAGAAAGAGAAGCAGATGAGATTCATGCAAGCCCAACACCACTCAGAAGGAGTGCCAGGCTAACACAAAGAGATCAAATTCATACAGATACAACACCAACAAGAAGAAATACCAGACAAACACCTGAATCAGAGGAAGGAGCAGATCAACTAAGTACAGACCCAACACCACTCAGAAGAAGCACTAGGCAAATACAAAAACCAGCTCATCTGCAGGATTTTGTAACATCCATGTTCAAGCATCCACAATCTCATGCAGCTTTTCATGCCAATCACTTGATTGTGCCAGAACCTAAGAACTACAAGGAAGCTATCACCTATCCAGAATGGAGGGAGGCCATGGATCAGGAACTTGATGCCCTGGAAGCTAATGATACGTGGGAAATAACAGATTTACCTGTAGGAAAGAAACCCATTGGTAGCAAATGGGTTTACAAGATCAAGCTGAAACCAGATGGTCTAATTGAAAGATATAAAGCAAGGTTGGTTGCAAAGGGGTATAATCAGATTCTGGGAGAGGATTATGAGGAAAGTTTTCTCTCCAGTTGCCAAGCCAGTGACTGTGAGATATCTCATAGCACTTGCCACTATGAAAGGATGGGCATTGCATCACATAGACATCAACAATGCCTTCTTACATGAATTTCTGGACAGAGAAGTATACCTGCAACCACCTGATGGATACACCAAGGCTGGTCCTGGACATGTATGTAGACTTAAGAAAAGCCTATATGGACTTAAACAAGCCTCTAGACAGTGGAATGCAGAATTATGCACCAAATTGCTTCATTTTGGTTTCACACAATCTGCACATGACCATTGCTTGTTCACATTGACTGGAGATGATGATTTTCTGGCTTTATTAGTCTATGTTGATGATGTTCTGATTACTGGGAATAATCCTGATCTTTTACATGCTGTAAAGCAGTTCATGGATACTAGCTTTAGCATCAAAGACCTGGGAGAGGCTACTTATTTTCTAGGCATGGAATTGAGTAAGAATGACACAGGTACTTTCCTTTGCCAAAGAAAGTATATTCTGGACATTATCAATGATGTAGGATTGGACAACTCTAAGCCCACTTCTACACCACTTCCTTATGGTCAGAAGCTCAATAATTCAGATGGATTGCCTTTTGCAGACACTGAATCCCACAGAAGATTAATAGGAAGGTTATCGTATCTGAATCTCACAAGGCCAGACTTAACATTTGCTACACAGCAGTTAAGTCAGTTTGTCAGCTCACCTAGAAGCTCTCACTGGAATGCTGCCTTACACCTGCTCAGATATCTAAAGGGCACTTCCAATTTTGGTCTTTTTTATCCAAAAACAGGTGACCTATCTATTCAAGCCTTCTGTGATTCTGATTGGGGTGCATGTCAAGACACCAGGAAATCAGTTACTGGTTATTGTGTCTTTCTGGGAAGATGCCTTATCTCCTGGAAATCTAAGAAACAAACCACTGTTTCTAGAAGTTCAGCAGAGGCTGAGTATAGGGCCATGGCTTCCACCACTTGTGAATTGATGTGGTTGAATTATATTTCCTCAGACCTGCAGATTGAGGTGCCAAAGCCACTGCTTCTTGGATGTGACAATCAAGCTGCTGTCCACATCGCTGGAAACCCAGTCTTTCATGAACGTACAAAGCATTTGGACATTGACTGTCATGTTGTGCGCAATCAATTCAAGGATGGATTTCTCACCTTCCAGTCATTATCTTCCAAGGACCAATTGGCAGATATCTTCACCAAACAGCTGCCTCCCGGACCATTTGCTGGACTTCTTTCCAAGCTTGGACTGTGTTCATCCACACATCCAGCTTGAGGGGGGAGTGTTGGATTATAGATATTACATGGATTGATATCTTAATACACACTGGATTATAGTATGTATTAAGTCATTGATGCATGTATTTTGATTAATCCTTTTTTATTAGACTAGTCAAGCTAGCTGTTGATGCTTATTACCATATTTGGCAATAAAGCATTCTAACTTAGGGAAAGTATTATCCTAGTGTTGCTTCTTATAAGCACACATTAATGTCTTTTGTTTTTAGTGCTTTTATCAGCTAGGTTTTGATGTTGTGTGTGATATATAAACACAAAAACATCTGTAGCTCATTTTGTAACAAGCTTATGGCCGCATTCTTCAGTTCTTCATTTATGAAGTTCATTCAATGAAACCAGATATTGCTGTTGCCATCATTTCTGCTTGTTTCATTTATTATCTTTGATATGTGTCTTCTACACACTCTATAAATTTCTACATTTTTTTCCTAAAATTGGTTGCTTTTAATTTTGCCACATAATTAATGAAATTGCTCGCATTTAAACTAATTTCCGTCGTCCATGAGCGAATCGCTCGAAAAAGCCTATGTGACTCATTGTTCGTCCCAAAAAAAAGCTTGCTCTTGCATTTAGATCAATTTCCGTCGCCGATGTGCAAATTGTCCGGAAAAGCGTGTGTGGCTCATTGTTAGTCCCATAATTTTTCGCTAATTCGATTTTCATTTCAGAAATGGTCAGCACTGATGTCAACGTCAATCAAATTCGGGGATACATCTGAAATTGTGAATGTATCTGATGTAACATGGACTTGGAGAAAGACAAGCCTAACTCCAACTCAAAATGGTGATTAAGAGTGAAGGGTTGGTTTGACCCCTTTATTCAAGGTCAGTATTGCATCATAACCTGATGTGTAACGATCTCCTTGGACTTACTAGGCACTAGGCCTTGGGCTTACCGGTCGCCAAGAGTCCTCTCTAACTTTTCAGAGGCTAGCTCGATGTCTTTTGCTAGGGGTGTGCATGGAACTCGGGCTTTACAAATTGTAGCAAAAACCAAACCGAAACAGCAAATCAAATAAAAATAAGAACAGTTGACTTTTAATTTTCTTCAAATCGAATTATACCGGAATTATGATATGGTTCTGGATATTCAGTAACTGACCTGAACTGTTTCATGCCAAGAACCAAGATTACAAAATACATAAATATACTAATAATTTTAGGCATAAAGTAGTTTACAAGTTTTGTTCATAGCTTTCATACATCACTATTTTTTTACGACCTTACTTGTAAAGTTTACTTGACTTGATCTTTATGCCAACATAAATGTTAATTTTAGTTTCTCTAATTTGTTTCTAGCTTTAACTTTGATATTAAAAATTTTGAAAAACCTCTCAATAATCAAGTATGTCTTATGGAATCAAATTGTCTGATTAGATCCGTTAGTTCTGAAATACTATATCGAATTGTTTCGAATTTTGAGAGGGTTCGGTATGGATATTTATTAGCTTTGGTTCAGTTCAAATTCTTAAAGTTTGGAAGAACCGAACTTTGAGACGATACTAAAATTTTCAAATCCTCAAACCGTATTGTCGCGTGAACACCCCTACCTCCTACATCATCCAACCATCGTCTCGGGGGATAGATAAATACCCCTGCATTAGTGTTCTTTTTTAACAAGTTTTTTATTACGTCCACTAGATTCCGTTGCAAATCAATATTAAGTCTAATTACTACATGAATACTTCTGCTAGTTACATGTTTCATCATCTTACATGTGATTCATTAAACGCAAACATGGTACCTCATAAGGTCGAGATCCGGATATCAAGTGGTTAGCGGTTAAGATGATTTCACACAGTAATTAAACGAGTAAGAATATAAACGATACAAGAATTTACGTGGTTTGATCCGGAGATCTACGTCCACGGACGAAGGCAAAAACCTTCAGAGATGTTTCACTATCTTTGTTTTTGAATACCGGAGTACAGCCTTACAAGCAATCGTTTTAGAATTCAGAATTTGAAACCTAATCTAAACAATATTTACAGTAACAACCCTAACCGAATCCCTAAAAATCCGGCGAGCATATCTGCATGGCTGTTTGGAAACTTGCCAGCCACGCTGTGCATGGCTGCATGCGCCTTGTCCAGCTACGCTGCGCATGGGTTTAGTCGAGTTGGGCTTGCGCTCTTGAGCCCAATTGACCCGGTTGGCGGGCTGGACCGACCCGGGGAGATTGGGCCATACCTATCAGTATCACTACAAGAAATCTGCCAAATTCCAACGACATAAAAACTGTTGAATTTTTTAAAACCATTGTCTGTTTGTCTGTTGCAGCTGTTTTCATAACCGCCCTGAACCGGTGGTTACTCCTCAGACCGGTTCCCGTTCCTTGATCCGGTTCCTGATCCAGCACCCCATTTTATACAAAGTATGAACACCTTTGATGTAATTGACCCACTATTCACAAATCTCCACCTCTATAAATCAAAGTGTGTATCATTTCCTCAACCCTCACCATTTCTTATCTCAGAAACAAGTCTCAAGCTTAATCAAGCTTGAGCAATAAGCAAACTTAGCTCCGGGAACTGACTTTGTAAGGAAATCAGCAGCATTTTCCTTTGTGTGTACTTTCTTCACCATCACTGACCCAACTTCAATAATATCTCTAACAAAATGCATCTTTACAACTATATGTTTTGATCTTTCATGAAAGACATGGTGTTTAACTAGATGTAAAGTACTCTGATTATCACACAGCACTGTAACACACTTCTGTCTCACACCAAAATCTTTTAGAATTTCTTTTAGGTATCTCAGAATATGCTTCAGTGCTTCCCAGTGTTCTCTTCCAGGGTTTTCCATAAACCTACTCACTAAGGATACTGCAAATGCCAAATCTGGTCGGCTACAAATCATACCATACATTAGACTCCCTACTCCACTTGCATAAGGTATACTCTGCATATATTTCTCCTCAGCAGGTGTCTTTGGGCTTTGATCTTTTGATAGTTTAATTTGTTGCCCTACTGGAATTACCAATGACCTTGATTCATGCATATTAAACCTTTCCAGTACATTTTGTTGGTAATCCCTCTGAGATAAGAATAACACACCAGCTTCTCTGTCTCTGATAATATCCATTCCCAGCATCTTCTTTGCACTTCCCAGATCCTTCATTTCAAATTTTGTGCTTAATTTTTTCTTCAGCTGTTGAATCTTCAGTTTACTCTTGCTAGCTATTAGCATATCATCCACATATAACAATAGGTATATCTGATCTGATTTTGCATTCTTCTCAAAGTATACACAGTTGTCATAAAGACTTCTAGCAAAACCAGCATTTATCATGAACTCATTAAACCTTTTGTTCCATTGCCTTGGACTTTGCTTCAAACCATACAGAGACTTCTTCAAATAACATACCTTGTCTTCTTCTCCAAGTTTTTCAAAACCCTCAGGCTGTTTCATGTAAATGTCTTCCACTAATTCTCCATGTAGAAAAGCAGTCTTCACATCTAGTTGTTGAAGCTCAAGATTTTCCTGTGTAACTTTTGCCAACAAAATTCTAATAGAAGTGTGCTTAACTAATGGTGAAAATACTTCATGAATATCAATCCCTTCCCTCTGAGTGAATCCTCTTGCCACCAACCTAGCTTTATATCTGAGTTTCTCACCATTTACAACTTCCAGTTTCTACTTAAAGATCCGTTTTGAGCTTACAAGCTTCTGACCATTTAGCTTCTTCACTAGCTCCCAAGTATGATTTCTCTCCAGAGAATTCATTTCTTCCATCATTGCATTCATCCATTGTTTCCATCATTGCATTCATCCATATAAATTGGTAAATTCCATAGAAATGATTAATTTACCAATTTATATGTCTGAAATGATTAATTTATTTGTATATTGTTGTAATCTCGATTTTTGGTACAAGACTATTCACGCTATTTTGGTATAGTTTGGCATACGATTCTCAATTTTTATATTACTCAATAGTTGTTAGGGATTTTCTCTTAATTTCAACAGAAATAATTGAACATCATTATATCAATAGTTGTTAGGAATTTAATATTGAATCAATTAATGCTACACCTCATCCATTTTCTACAGGCCATATTGTCATTAATATTTGCCATCTTATAGTCATGAATAATAGTGTAGTGCCTGCGTGGTTGACTAATGGCAGAAAAACAATTATGTAAGGGGGAGAGAGATGTCGGTTGGATCAAGGAGATGGTGAAAATCAGGCGATGCGCAACCCACAAAATTTTACGATATAACTCAACTAATATATGATGTCCACGTTGAGTTTAATTCGAGAATATCACACTATGGATATTGTTGGATTCGCTCGAATATACGATGCCCACGTTAAATTTACTCCGAGAGTATCACGCTATGGATATTGTCGGTCCAAACATACGATCGGCCATCGTAGGATTCCAACTGAATAGCTCGTTCTTCATCTCTATAAATTTATGTTTAATAAAATCTATCTTCGATATGTTATCTATGTTATCTATTGCAACATCGGTCAATGTTGAAAATATATCAAAGCTTCTTGAAACTTATTGTACTCATTAGTCATGTGTGGATAACCTCCGACGAAAAAACATGCTTGAATATCGTCTGTAGACATTCTTCCTCCATCTTCTCATCTTTTTGGTGCAGCTTAGCAAACATCTTCGGAATAGCATTTGCATCGCCTTCACCTAGTCTTAGTCTCCTTCCTCTCCATGAAATTCCTACAGTCTTTTGGAAGACATCCCAAATCCATGGGACCATCACTTAAACTTCACCATAATCTCACGTTTTTACATGGTCTTATATCTAGAGGTGCTCAAAAAGGAACCGGAAACCGACACTGCTTCGAACCACGGTTTCCAAACCGTTGATGACCCGATTCCAGTTCAAAACCGGAACCGATACCGATATATATTCGGTTCGGTTCCGATTCTCCCTATTCCCAAATTGGGAATTGGTGGTTCTCAGATAATTTTTTTCATCCATAAATACCCCTATTTCTCCAAAATTCAACTCAAGTCCTTTTTTTTCAATAATTAGAAATTGTAACTTGTAATATGTAAGGTTGTAATTATAATTGAATAATTATTTATTTATTTTTCATAAATTTTTTATATAGTTAAATACTTGGATTCTTAGACCACATTTTTGGAGAATTAGATTATAATTTGATTTTGTATATTCATTTTGTACTTGTAATTATACAATTTGTAATATCAAATATGCGATGACGAGGTATAGTAATAAAGTTGTCATGTTAATTACTCAATTGCATTGTATTATCCAAAATCTTGCATTTTTAATAAACTGATGTAAATAAAGAATAACAAAATAATAAAGGAGGAATCGGCGGTTTGGGCACGGTTCCAAACCGTAACCGCATATATAACGGTTCGGTTCCGGTCCTGAGGGGCTGCAGTTTTGGAACCGGCGGTTCCGAATAGGAACTGGGAACCAGAACCGTTTGGGCACCTCTATTTTTACCTGCAATACATCGACTTCCAATTGCCTCTTCATGTGGACTGAGAATCTTCTACGAGCAGGCATTAGAATTCAATAGTTAGGGTTAGATTCATGATTATGATCCTTCACTACGATAGAAACCATCAATGTTCTTTTAACCACGCTAAAATCTACCTATTTCACATATTCTTGATAAGCTGCAAATAACCTCTCTACACTATTGTACCACATGCCCGTTGAAGGACCATGTTCGACATCTCTATTTTTGTTTCGATCTTCTGATGGATTTGATGGAGTGCCGAAAGAGCTATGATGGTCTTCATCTTGTAGATTGTTTGGGGGATTTGAAAGAACCTCTTTAATATCTTCATATTCTAGCTTATTTTCGCCCGAAATACTATCGTGAAAACCAAACAAGTCATGAATAGATTATTTTTGTTCTAAGTAAAAGTTGCATTAAGTTTAGGTGACCAAAATATAAAATTAATGTAAGAGGTGAATACAAAATAGTGAACTTTGTTAATTTCAATTAATTAAGCAGGAATTAAGGGAGCACTTGGCGTCATTGGAGGGAGTATTGGAGCCAAAATTGTACAAGGACAAAAATTAACTAATTAAGATTAATCATAATTGGCGAACTAATACACCCGATTTTGACATATTTATTTTATAGTGAATAAATTAAATTGGATTGTTATCTTATTATTATTTCTAGAATTCCTCGTCGTGCGACACTACAACAAAATAGGTCTTTTGTATAAGATTTTTTGACACTACAATTGTGCTCACTAATAATAAGTTATTTGTGACCACTTGTTGTCACAAATCTCTCTATAAATTATTTGAGACAACTTTAAGACTACTTTTAGAGACAACTAATTGTTGCAAAAAATATTTAAGACGCATTTGAGACCACTTTTGTGGTCACAAATATATTATTTGCGATCGAGTTATTGAGACGACAATAAAGTTGTGACAAATACTCATAAGTTATGACAAATACTCATTATTTGAGACCACTTTGCTTAAGTTGTGACAAATACTCATTATTTGAGACTACTTTTTGTGGTCACAAAAGACCCTTTTCCTTGTAGTGCGATGCATGCGATGCACGGCTTAAAATATATTTATTTGTAAGAAATATTATAGTTGAGTAATAAAAAATATAATTAAATAACTATTTTTTGTTAAATAAAAGAATATTAAATTATTTAATAACTTTTGATTTCATTAATAAAAATTATTTAATTTATTTGTATTTCCAACTCATATTTAATGTAAATAGTTCAACTCACAATAAATATTCAAATCAGAGCACAATAACCAACCAACGAATAATTGTTTATTTTATATTTAATATATTTTATAAAAATATTTAATATCAATATC
Organism: Ajuga chamaepitys; assembly: GCA_958295605.1. Lineage (NCBI taxonomy): Eukaryota > Viridiplantae > Streptophyta > Magnoliopsida > Lamiales > Lamiaceae > Ajuga > Ajuga chamaepitys. Next base: position 3,350,576 of record OY282508.1, read on the forward strand.
AGATTAAATGTTAAGAAAAAGTGGTCTGCCTTGTACCTATTGCAAATAAAAAAAATGGAATAAAAAAAAAGTTATTAGAGCCTTTAGGATGCTGGAAAATCGAAAGATTTGAGTGAGAGAGATCTACAAAAGATGCAGTAGATCTCCAAAAAATTTCCATCATGACGTGGACATGTGTTCCTCCGCCATTTCTTTTTTTGTTCATTATAAAAAAGATTAATTATTATCCGTGAATCTATAAATTTATAGTTAGATTTTAATACTTTTTAAGATGAGTAATATTGCAGGAAAGACACATATATTTGTTTCTTCATGAAATAAAAATAAAATTTTAAAATATAAAAATTAACTAATATTTTAAGAAGAATGGTTAGTAAGTATTTACAAAAAAAATACTGTATGTTTATTTAATTTGTTTTTATATATGAGACCAATCAAACAATTCAACCTACCTTACATAAACAAATTTAACCTAAATAAGTGATAATTAATTGCATTTTTTTAATATAACTTATTTTAAAATATCCTTGTAGATGTCAAATTAAAGTTTATGAAAAATATTAATTCCCCATATTTTACATTAAAAACCGAAAAAAATTAGAAACTATTATTTTTTTATTTTATTATTTGCTTTTCAATTTATTTTATTTTTATCATACTATGAGTCAATCGAAATTTGTCACCTATAATTTTTTATTTACCAAAAATGCGCTAAAAATATATATTTCGAAGTAATTTTGGGAAGATTTTTGTATATATATACAAATCATTACCCATATAAATACAAATCTCTTATTATATTAGTTATGATTTAAACGTTTTATTCTTAGAATGTGGAATGGTTGGGAAAATAATTTTAATTTTCTTTTATAGAGGGTTCTATTTTATTATACAGTAAGATTTATCCTTTTTAAATACTCCCTCCGTCTCGGTTTAATTGTCCAACTTACCATATTTCTTTGTTCCAAGCAAATTGTCTAAATCCATAAATGACACATTCTCTCACAATCTCCACCCTCAAAATCTGTACTTTTAATCTCCACACTTGAAAAAATCAAAGATTCCACAAAAATCTGTTTTTTTCTTAATCTCGGTGCCCAGCTAAGGTTGGAGAATTAGGCGGGGATGGAAGGAGTATTAATTAATTGAAATTGAAGAATAGTTTTTTAAATTTGGCCAAAAACACAAAAACGAGAAATCCTGAAGACTCAACGGTCGAGAACATGGCTGCCGCCAAATTCTGTGCGCTGCCTCTCATCTTTCATTTCTCTTTTCAGAATAAAACAAATGTTTGTTACTCTAAATAAAGTTCTTCCCATTTGCCTCAAATAATTTTTTTTCCTCTGCTTTCTGGGGAAGAATTTTCTGTACTTTTTCCTTTCTTTTCCTGTCTTCTGGAAATTTCCGCTGATTTATATCGCTGAAGGATTCTCTGTTTACCTTGAAATCAAGGAGACCTCTTCTTGACCTAACCGATCAGGTGACATTACATTGTTCCAATAGTTTAATTTAATTAATGCCTTTACATTTTTTCTTTGATTTCTTTTAGTTTCGTTGCATGCATATGTGATGTGTTTGTTTAGCAGAATTTTGCTTTTCGCATATTGAAATCGATGTTAATAGCATTAGCATAGTCGATCATGGCGATGTTGATTTGTGTTAAGAAGAGATGATTGTATATTTGTGGAAACATTTTAGTCATTTGTCATTTTAGTGTTAATTTACACATGAAATTGATCGGTCAAAGGCTTCTGCGCGCGGTATGTGTGTGTGTGAGAGAGAGAGAGAGAGAGCGAGATTGAGAGAGTTGAGAGAGAATGCCAGTTTTTTTCAGGAGGAAGTCCCTTTTTCCTTTAATTTTGGGGATATTGGCTTGAAATTTAACTCCTGTAATCAGCAAATTCCAGTTGTTTCAGAATTTGTAGAAGAAATTAAGAATCTCCCCTCATACTATAATGGTTTCGTGTAATCGTGTATTGGAGAAATGATAAAGATAGGAGGATTTTAGGGAGTTTTGATGGGATATGTCCATTGCAATATTGGAAGAAACATGTTTTTTTGCGGCAAAGTGATTTTCTCTAAAACGAATATTTAGGATTGGAGGGAGTATGATACTTTTACTTCAGAAACTGGAGAGATTCCCCAAGTTCTTACCAGTAATTATGCAGTATAGCTAATTCAGATTCTGTCATGCGATTGTTAACCTTATCAAATCAATTTAAGACAGGTTCCTAAGAGAGTGCACTTCTCTAGTAACTCAACTCAAGCAACAATTCTCCAACAAAAATGTTCGGTTTTAGAAAATCACCCGCACCTTCCGACTCTGAAGCTGATGGAAAACGGAATGTTGGGAGAAGAACTTCTTCGGAACCTGCACTGGCAATACCAGATGATGATTTTGGGTCGAAGACCAAACAGAAGCAAGAATTTGACAGCATGTCCACTCAAGATTTGGAGAAGTATGCTGTTAATCAGGCACAAGATACGACAAAATCCGTCAACAATTGCTTGAGGATTGCAGAAGATATCAGACAGGATGCTACTAGGACCCTCGAAACCCTGCATCAGCAAGGTGAGCAAATTCATCGGACTCATGTCATGGCTGCAGATATGGACAAAGATTTAAGCAAGGTATTGCTTGTTTAACTTTCTTTTCATTTTCTTTCGTAGATATATTCTTATTTCAACTAAGTAAGTGTGTTGTATTTTGGTGATCATTGTTGTCTCGTTTTAGAACTTTTATACGTTTATCGTTCATCTGTTTTTATCAAAGTTTGTGAATAACTGTTCTTATCATTAAATTTAACTTGAGAAAGGTATCAATTTTGTAAATTATGCATACTATGAAGAAGTAACAATGTTTTAAGAAGCATTATGTTGATTAGTTTTGCCTTCAGTTCAATAGTTTATAGCTACATCCTTCATTATTCCGGTTGGAAATAAAACTGTGATCGTTTAGGTTGTGTTTGGATTGAAGGATTGAGCACTGATTTGAAGCAAACAATTGGTTATTCAAGTTGATATGTATTTGACTTCCATCACTATCATTTTTTACTAATGTTTTAGTGGATTTGAATGTAAAACTGTAATTTAAGTGGATTTGAAGTTGAAAAATCACTCAATCCAAGCACATCTGTTGCCTAATGGCTTCAATAACTGCATGAATTTGATGATTAAAATATGTTTCAGGGGGAGAAATTGTTGAATAATCTAGGGGGCATGTTTTCGATGCCATGGAAGCCAAAGAAGACAAAGACCATCACCGGACCGAAAACTTCAAAAGGTCTGCATATTCCTAGTATCTAATTTTCTCTGGTTCATTGAAGTCATTAGTTTGTAAAACTTCTAGAAGTTTCTATGTCTGCGATGATAAATTTCACATACGATGAATGTGTCCCTTTGACAGATGATAGTGAGACAGGAAAGCGAAGTACACCAGAGCAACGAGAAAAGTTAGGTGTAGGTCCAGCTGGCAAAGGACGGGGCAGTCGTACTCCCCCTCCAGAACCAACAAATGCTCTGCAGCAAGTTGAGGTATAGTTTTATTGAGTGAAATTCTTCGATTGGAAGCTTAGGAAATCAGCATATGTAATTTACTTTTATTTTGTTTTATTAGTTGGAGAAGTCGAAACAAGATGATGCACTTTCGGACCTTAGCGATATCTTGGGCGATCTGAAAGGGATGGCTGTAGAGATGGGATCTGAACTCGACAGGTTATGTTTTGTTCTTGTTACATTTGATGATGTTCAGAATAATGTTTTAACAGTTTCTGCTATAATCTATTTTTAAATGGTGCATGATACAGGCAAAACAAGGCACTTGATGATCTTTCAGAAGATGTAGACGAACTAAATTCGCGAGTGAAAGGTGCTAACCGGCGTGCACAACATTTGCTTGGCAAGTGAAAAAACTAGAATAGAAGCATATATTAGCTTATAAATCCAACTGGTTTTTCTTTCTTTCTTTCTCTTTTTCTTGTAACGCTGCTTCGGGGCGATTGATGATCAGGTAAGGATACCTGGATCTTATCAAAGAAATAGTTTATAGTAATTTCTTGAGAAAATAGTTAACAAAAGTTGTAATTTACACTTGTTGTGTGTGTGTGTAATCAAGTTGTAATATAGTCTGTTGGTGTTCTTTACAACACAATGAATAGTTGAATGCATTTTTACACTTTACAGGTCAATTTACAGTTCATCACATTTATTCGGTAATACACATGCATATAGCTAGGGGTGAGCAAAACTGAACCGAAACCGAAAAATCGATCCAACCGAGTGGTTCGGTTCGATTCGGTTCCCACTACAACAAAAGAGGTCTTTTGTATAAGACTTTTTGACACAACAATTGTGGTCACTAATAATAAGTTATTTGTGACCACTTGTTGTCACAAATCTCTCTACAAATTATTTGAGACAACTTTAAGACTACTTTTAGAGACAACTAATTGTTGTAAAAAATATTTGAGACCACTTTTGTGGTCACCAATATATTATTTGCGACCGAGTTATTGAGACGACAATAAAGTTGTGACAAATCCTCATTATTTGATATTACTTTGCTTCAGTTGTGATAATTACTCATTATTTGAGACTATTTTTTGTGGTCTCAAAAGACCATTTTCCTTGTATAACCAAAAATAATTCGGAGAACCGAACCGACTTACTCATATTTAATTATATATTTTCAATTATATATTTATTGTATACTATTTTTCTTGATTGAATTAATATACATTAGTAATTTCTACATTTAACATGCATGAAAATTAAAATTTATCCCTATGTTGTGGTCCCCTTTAATTTGGTTTTTTAATAGAAAAAAATATTATGAAAATCAAGTGTTGCTATAATTTTTTTTTAAAAAAAAAATGTAAAACTTTAAACCTAAACCGATAATCGAACCAAACCAAAAAATTTCGGTGCGATTCGGTTCCATTCGATTTCGAAAATATAGAAAAATTCGATTTTGATTCTTATCGGAAAATCGAAACGACCGAATGCTCACCCCTACATGCATATATGAATACATGTAAGAAGATCATAGTTTAACTGATTTATTTCACCTTAAAGAAGAAAAAAGTCTTTATAGCAATTCTTCTTATGTGGGTGAGTTGGGCCTAATTTTGGGCAATCCACCATATGAATGGAGGTGAGGCCCAATTATTTTTCATTCATTCATCAAAGCTGACGACAAATTATCCCAACTCGGATATTACCCAAGAGAACATTTATTTATAAATCAATATTAGATATGAAATATAAAAATGCTTTTTATATAAAAAACTTGATAACAATCTCATGTCCTCAACCTCAACTTCCATAAACAGCTTTGCACCATCTTTAGTTTGCATTGTTTTAGATGCATGCATTTCAACCAATCGACCAATGACATCTTTTTCAATTTAAAGAAAAAATGATTAGATTAATGTGTCTAATATATGAATATAAGAGATAATATTTGAAACAATAATGTCTTACCAAACAGTAGAGTCTCATCCGAAACCTTCAGTGTTGCAATCCAATCAAATGACTTAAAAATGAACCTGTTGTTTGGAAATGATAGATCACGAATTGCCTTGATCTTAGTTTTTGCATAGAACGAAAACTTTAGTGGGGGCGTAGCAGTTTTGTAGCGCAGCTCATCCTTAGAGACCATAAAATCACTAATTATATACAATCTCTCTTCTTGAACTTGTTGATGAACGAACCGTCTCAATATGAGGTACCCTAGCAGAACCCCTAATGGTCGAACCCTGTAAAATACCATTTTGTTTGAAGAACATTATTGAGTACAGTTGTATCAATTTTACTGTTTTATATAAAAAAGCTGCTATAATATTCAATAATATCACTGTTTTAAATAGGTCAACATCTTATATTAAGCCAAATATATTAAACATAATTTTTTTGTAAAATTGTTTTAGAATTTTACTATTTTATGCTATCAGTTGTTGTAATATTCAATAGCATTACTGTTTTATGCTATCATTTGATATAATATTCACTAGCATTACTGCTTTAATTCGCTATTAAAAATACTGATTCTCATTCATTTTCTTTTGATAAATATTGAGCAAGATGCAAAATCTTGTACGATTTTCACACAATAGATGAAAGAGATGAAGACAGGTTTCTAAATAGAATGATTTATAGTTTAAACATACAAATGTATATTATGCAAAATTGATATGTATAAGACATGATATATACTTCTACTCGAAAAACAGTGGATACTAAACATATACGCAAAGGCATATTAGTTTAAGAAATACTACGTCAACGTCCCTGAAAACGTATTCGAAACTCTGAGTCTGATCAGGATTTCGGAAGACAGGTATAGTATATGCCCTTACCAGCCTTGGCTTTAGAGCCCAATCATGCCTTTTAGCATGCACTTCTTTAATTTTTGCAAAAATAGGAGGCATTTCGATTCCGATCACTAATTTCCGAAAAAATAATGAGTTTCTTGCCAAAGAAGATGCATCAATTAAATAGTTAGAATTAGGGTTTAGGTAATTATTTGAAATCCTTAAATCAGGCAACACCATTTTTAAGATATGATTCATCATTCAGATATGTAAACATATCCATAAAGATCAATTAATATCAATCTATTTTGCTATTTTTCTTCTTTTCAGTTTTGATACAAATAACTTTTTTCTTAATCTTTGGGATCACAATTTTTAACCATCAATCTTTTAAAACAGAAACACCTTTTCAGTTTTTAATTCTTAAAAATATGGTGGGCGACGGGGCCCACATTATTCAATTTAATTAAAAAAAAAAAGCGGTTTTTCGTCAAAAATGTTATCCAGAATAGTATGTGTAAATGGGCGGAAAAAATCACTTCTTGCCAACCGAGGAAAAAAGTTATTTTGTTATTAGATATATATAAATAGATAATGTCTAATGCACATCACTTGTACATGTATCCAAAATTTCGTACGTGCGAGTCATCACCATTGAAGTTATATCTTCATTCTCACCCCACACTGTCGCCCGTGATCTATTTTCATGTCAAACATCAGCTGTATTATTGAGCAATTATAAAAGATATATAAGATCACTTATTGAATAAATTAAAATTACTCTAAGGATTAAATATTTAAATTAACCTGTACTTTGCGAGTTTTTAGACTTCAGTACCTAAACATTATTTTTTGACCGATTATAACCTAAAGTTTACGAATTGTACAAGTTGTAACCTCCATCGAGGTTTTTCGGCTAATTATCAAACACGAGACAATCACATGCCAAATTTGAGGAGTTTTTGTTATTTCAATGATTTTTTGAGAAATATTCACAATTCGACGGAAGTTGCAACTTAGCAATAGCAAAATGATTGTCACGTGTTTGATATGTGAATCTGTCTCAACAAATTATAGAAATAGCAAAAACCCTCCCAATATGGTATGTGGTTGTCATGTGTTTGATATTTGGCCGGAAAAAATCAATGGAGGTTGCAACTAGGATCGTAAACAAATGAAATACTTTTGATTCGATTCGTGATTCGAATTCGATTAAGTTGATTCGGATTCGAAAAATTCGAATTCGAATTCGAATATAATTGTATTTGATTCGAGTAATTCGAATATTCGATTCGTTTATGTATAATATATTTAAAAAATTAAATAATACATATAATATTAAATATATGTATATAATATATTTATATAGCTACATATTTAAACAAGTTTTTATATATAATATATATTTATTAACAAATTTAATTGAAAAAAAATTAAAATCAATAATATTTGAATAATTAAAAAATAAAAATATATAAATATAAAAAATAAAAAGGAGCTTTTCGAATCTCGAATCGAATCGAATAGTTCGAATATTTCTCACGAATCGAATTCGAATCACCTATCTAAATTCGATTAATATTCGATTCGAATTCGAATTCGAATCGAATTTTTTAATATTCGGTTCGGTTCGATTCGATTCGTTTACGTCCCGAGTTGCAACTTGTATAGTTCATGAACTTCAGGTTGCAATCGATTAAAAAATAAAGTTTAAGCAGTGAAATGTAAAAACTCGCAAAATACAGATTGTTTTAAAAATTTAACCCTTATTCTAAAGCATATGGGAAATTGTTGAATAGTTGTATAGGTCAAGGGGTAAGTGGGTCCGGTAAAATTACACGTTTATTGTGTGATTGTACTCGGTAGTATTGTAGGTTGGGGGAAATAAAGTGAAAAGAAAAAAATGAATAAATAAATGGGTATTTAATTTCGTTGGTTGAAGATTGAGTTGATGTTTATTTTTAGTGTAAAATATGAGAAAAATGTGATGTGATATGTGTAAATATAGAGTCCAACTTCGATATCACTGTGGTACCGAACCACTGTAAGAGAAGAATACATATATATTTAAATATGAGGGATCCACTAAATTACATAATTTCATTTTTATCTCACAGTGATACCGCCGGTATCACTGTGGTACCATAGAATCACCCGTAAATATATTGTCAGCAACTCCAAAGGAAACACAACTCGACTCGCGTAATCTAGTTAAAAGAACTTCGACCCTGCTCAAGAAGACTGCAACGCGGCCGGGTCGCGACACATATTACTTGGACCCAGCGGAGCTTGAGCACAATCCGGCCGCGTCCTAGTCAAAAGAATTTCCATGCACTTTGGCTCTTTACCAATGAGATCATCTGTTACATTTGGTGTTACATCTTCAATTTCACCATATTCACCAACCGACACGTGTATGACATGAGGTCATAAATTAATATGTGTCACTTAATAAATTAAGTGCAACAAAAGATGAAACACCTATTGTAACAAAAAATTCGAATTGGGCTCTTTATAGGCTCGTCCGAGTCATTTCCGAACCTGTTTAACTTCATTTCCCATTGTTTTTCCTTTGTCCTCATTCAATTCTTCACAGGAACATCACAATTGCTCATTTTATTCTTGAAATATATATATGAATCGCTATAAAATGAACAAACGCGTGAAATCCATATAAAATATAAAAGTAACAGTAAACGAGCTAAATTCACAAACTTTTCTGTCAATTTTTCGATTATTTCATGCCCAAAAAGTACATAAAATACCACTGATCATGTAACTAGATTAAGAAATACAAAAGATCATTTTTGTTGATGTTATTTATATCGGAACAAATGCCAAGGAATATATCTGAATTTGTTCAAATTTCTTGTTTCGTATTTGTTTCTTTTGTGCTAATCATTGGCTGTAATTCTGCAGAAAATCACCCAGCTTTTGCTACAAATCGCACAAATGAATGAAATGTTACTAGCGCGTCGAAGGGTTGCTGTTATTCGAGTGAAATGAGAAATAGTACAGAGCTTTGTGTCCTCTGCGTGTCGTCTTATACCCGGTTTTCTCTCGTCTGATACTTCTGTGTATTTGTAACGAGAAACATATATGTATAAGCAATGTTGTAAAAGACGTTAGGTGCGTATGTATAAGTGTTATGTCTTCATTTAGACAGCGTAATTCGTAGCACACTATCAACTCTAAGCACATAAAGATTGCAACATTCACACGAGATCAAGAATTGCTTCAACTTACACAAACTAAGAGAGTAAATTAATTAAATAATACACCATAGCTGTACAATAGATCAATCTTGTAAAAGTTGCTAAGCACTGGTCCGGGGAAGGATTCGGGCCTAGCACCTAGTTGTGGCTTAGGCAGGGTTAAGCAGAGCCTGGGCGTGGTTAAGCTAGGAGTCAGGAAGAAAGCGGAGGCGGCTAACTACTCCCTAGTGCCTAAACGAGGCACACTCAGAATTAGACGGAGATTTTTCCAACAAAATAATGGATTAATGAGCTACAAAATTACAAAAAGAACAGAAGTTTACACTATTTTTCAGACAAACTACCTCCAAGCAATGCACTTCTTACAATAACCTTATCAGCAACTTCAACTGGCCTAACTGTGTCATTTCTGATCCTTTTCACATTAGGACTTGACAGGGTATAAACTCAAACACTAATTCAATAAATTTCAATGACCAAAAGAACAACAAAGCAAACCTATTTATACTAAGAGTTCTAGCGCACCAGTCACTAGTTATTTTATCAGCCTAAACGGCAAGTGTACGACGTTACTAGTTAGTGGCGAATAAGGTTGTACCTGACAGAGATCTGTATAAAGAATAACACGAAAGAGAAAGAAAAAGTGCTCCCTCGAGAAATTCGACGATGGATAATTATTCAGTCTGAGATACTACAAAAAGCCTGACTGATCCAAGGAGTTTTTCTATTCCTTGAACTATTGTTAAATTTAAATTCAATAATGTGTTGTGTGACTTAGGATTGAGCATAAATTTGAGCCCTTTGAAACCATATCGTGCACTAGGAGTAGGTAACTTAAAAACAACCTTTACTACCATCTAGTTAGTTCGACGTATCTCTGTTGCATCATTATGGGGTAGTGGCGGATGTGTTGTTGAAAGTGGATAAATTTTTGTTTCCTCGTGATTTCATGGTTTAGAGATGAGCGAATATATATAATGATGTACCATTTATCTTGGGACACCTTTCTCGGCTACTAGTCGAGCCATAATTGATGTTATGGGAGTTAACCTTACGGTTACGGGTCGATGCCGAGAAGGTGAAATTCTTTATACACGAAGGGCCAAGATATGTGAGAAAGTTACATCATTCGAGAATTAGTATAGATGATGAGAGGGATGTTTCATCAAATGAGAGTGCTTCACTTAATTTGTTAAAGATGTAACTCAGCGCTACTCGAGAGGTAACCTGATGATTTTTGAGTTTTATCTTGTCGCTAATTAAGAAAATTAAGAAAAAATACTAAAAAAAATATTCGCTACGAAAATTATAAAATAACACGAAAACTTGCTAGCTAAATATTTTATGCACAACTAGTTTTGCAGCAAATTAATATTTTCCTCCCTAGAGTGGAGAAAAATTTGAAACGCATTATTGAGCCTCGTTATTTCAAAGAATTAGTTAAAATGATATGCTCTTGAATCATTCATAAAACCATTCTAAAATAACTATAATCAAAATAGCAATTCAAAATGTCAACAAATTCAGTACCACGAGTAGTGTTTCAAGTACTTAAAAAAGAATTATGTTCTTCATTCAAGCCCCTTTATCGACACCATGAACCTGAAGAAAAAAAATCATTACATCATGTATCCATTTAAAATTTTCTACATATCATAGTAAAAACAAGCTACATAAAACAATAAACTACATTTACTAGCATCAATATGTCAAAATAATACCACAAATACCACAAAAATAACATTACACCACAATAATATTTGCATAGAACTTGGATGTATTCCACATTTTGTGTGACTTAGCGCCAAAATAAATATAAACTTTAGGATCAATACAAACTAGAAATTTCACAAACAAATTTATTAGAGCCCCTCAAACCATCAATAACTATTATTTTTCCTTAAAACTTATGTAAAGATTAGAATCCTCGAAAGCTCCCTAAAATATATATTCAAAGGTCTAGATTAAATACAATGATATGACATAATCTATAACATCATATCGTTATTCTCCCATAATCATCGCCCATCAACAGATAATAACTTTCATACTCATATATATGTGCAAGTGTCATAAGATGCTTCAAAAATGAAAGAGGGGGGCACAGAGAGAGCGCAATATGCTTCAGAAATAAAAGTGAGTAGACTTATTTTAACACTAAAGCTAGTGGCGGGGTAGACTTACTTCAAAAACTTTCGCTTTAATAGAAACGATTTTAGGTCAAAAGCTGAAAGTAGAATCATTAATATATGGAAATATTTAATCTCAAAAGCAAATTCTTATATTTAAGTATCAAATACTTGACAGTCACAGGTCAGCCCGATAATCTTAGTATAATAGGAGAATAAGCCCGACCCGAAATATGGCGTTAGCTTGACAGACCAGCTCGATGGACCGAACCGCACGAATTGCCACCTAACTGTAATACAAAAAAAAAAAGATAATTATAGATTAAAAAACAAAAGATCCTTTAAAAAAGGTCAAAATAATGTCGTTAATAAATTATATTTTATATATTTATTTAATAGAGGTAGGTAAATCATACTCCCTCCGTTCATAATAATTGACTTTTTAGGAGGTTCTTTTTTTTTTCTTATTAATTGACGTTTTACATTTTTTTCACTAATTCTACCAGTTTTCTCCCTGGACTCAATCCTTAAAAATCTCTATTTTTAAATCTATCAGAAATATATTTATTTGGTTAAATCTTTATCTACTAAAATATTCCCGCTTATTATAGCGCCTTCTTCCCTCTCCTTCCTTATTCCACACTCCTTATTCCATCTCCCTCCCCAATCCAGGTTTTCTTTCCCTCTTCCTCCTTCATTCCCCAATTAAAAAAAATAGCTTAAGTTACTTATGGACTTCCCTAGTCTACATGATTTAATGATACAATGAGGACAGTTAAATATAGTCTTATGGAATTGTCTGGATATATGTCTAATAGCATTATCCAGAATTGTCTAGTATTGAGAAACATACAATGGATGCTCTAAAAGCTAGACATTATCTAGTACATCCATGAGATTTTAGTGTATGTTAGTTGTAGGATGAAGATGAAATTTCAAAGAGAGAAAAGATAAATATTTAAAGATGCCGGAGTTTCACTCTCCAACGATGACGAGAGAAGATGGAATTTCAGAGAGAGAAAAGATAAATATTTAAAGATGCTAAATTTTAGGAGTCATATAAGAGAGATAAATAATTCAGAGAGAGAAAAGATAAATATTTAAAGATGCTAAATTTTAGGAGTCATATAAGAGAGATAAATAATTAAGTGAGGGATAAATTTGTCAAAAAATTTCATTCTTAATTCTTCCATTTCTTTCTAAAACGTCAATTATTATGAAACAGAGGGAGTATTTTAGTAACAATTTAATGTCTTAAATAAATTATATAGTTAGATTTAGAGATGACAAAATTGGTCTGATTCGGCCAGTCCGGCCCGTATTTTATGTAACGCCCTTACTTTTTACAATATTTTTCCCTAATAAAGAAGCGCTTAGTAACATTTGATAAGGATATCAAATAACTTCAATAAAATGCTTTATTTTAAATAAATTATACGTCGAATAATTATAATTTTGAAATACCTTAAAAATGGAATTCTGTTGTTTTTATTTTCAAAAGAAAGTTTAATCTAAACAAAGAAAAACATCATTTGCTTACAAACTAAAATCATTCTACTATTTGCAGCGGAAATTATATGATAAATATATTCAACATAAATTTGAATATGCACGGTGGGTTCCCCCAAGGACCACTTAACGATCCTGGACTTATTTACGGCCCCTGGCGTCCTCTCAAATACAATCATATAAGTATTTAATCATGAAATCAAATCACATAATCAAATTAATATAAACAAAATAAACCACTTGCACAGTTAAAAACTCCACCTTAAAAGTTAACTTCAATGTCACCGCGTGAATGTAATGCGACAGTCTTAAGCCTCGTATCTTTGAATTGCCCAAATCCTATATTTATAGATATTCAAGTTTTAATGATAGAAGTTTGGAAAATAAATTACGAAAAGAACTGTCTTATAGGATATTTCGGAAATGTTTCGTATACTTACGGGTTGAAAAAGATAATCAGAAAACTTTGAAGAAAGATACATGGTTTCTTTATAATTTGATTTTTTTCTTCTTAATCTAAGAAAAAAAGAAAACCCTCTCCTCCTTTCACGGTGACTCGAACCAAGAATAAAAAACTTAGGTAATAAATGCCCTGCCACTTGAACTATCCAACTTCGTCTCGTTTCTTTATAATTTAGAGGTTACAGAAACTTGCTGGCTCATTCTTTTCTAATAAAAAAATAACTTGTTCAGAGAATATCCTTGGACCATATTTTGAAATAAATTGAGAAATAGAATAAAATCCATGATTTTCCATTACATTCTGAAATCATGTACTCCACTTCAAGAAAAATGGTCTTTTGAGACCATATTTTGTGGTCTCAAATAATGAGTATTTGCCACAACTTTAGTAAGGTGGTCTCAAATAATGAATATTTGTCACAACTTATGAGCATTTGTCACAACTTTATTGTCGTCTCAATAACTCGGTCGCAAATAATATATTTGTGACCACAAATGTAGTCTCAAATGCATCTTAAATATTTTTTGCCACAACTAGTTGTCGTTAAAAGTAGTCTTAAAGTGGTCTCAAATAATTTGTAGAAAGATTTGTGACAATAAGTGGTCACAAATAACTTATTATTAGTAAACACAATTGTGGTGTCAAAAACTGTTATGCAAAAGACCTCGTTTGTTGTAGTGCTTTTCTATTACATAAATATTCTCATGACACACATACACCACATACATTATGTATATACAAATATCCGCACATTACATTGATGGACTTACATGGGGCCAAGGGTTGCACTTGCCCCCCAACCTCAGTCGAAATGTGTTATTATATAAGTGTATTTCAGTCGATTTAAATACAATATAATTGAATAAATAATTTTATTGTTTGACTTGAATATGATTTAATAATAATCAATCCATATATTCTTAGTGTACACAATAGAGATAAAAGTTTAAAAAAATAGAATGAAATGTTTAGAAACACTAAATGTTGATTATCTTATCAATATCATTAGTACTTTTTAGTTTTATATGTATAGTTGAATATTGTTGAAATTTATGGACAAATATAGAGACACCCGTCCCTTTTTTATTTTCTAAAGAATTATAGTTTTAAATGTAACTTAATTAAATATTAAATTTAGCGTATAATATATGAGAGTTTGTTTTATAGCCTTCTCAAAATGAGCCACCTACTTGGTATAAAATTTGCCTTCAAATCTTAGAGTTTAATTAGAAAAAATTATCTCTAAAAAAAATTGAAAATTTTGACCCGACAAAACGAGTATCTAGATTTGTCTATAAATGAACCCCCCTCCACAAAACTTTTGGGTCCGTCACTGCATAGACAAGTACACATCACCACACTCCACTATATAATTTAAAATTCACACAACTTTTATTCATACATTTATATATACAGACACCACACCAAATAATTTCATACACATGCATTAGAAATCAAAATAGAGATATAATCTATGTATCTATGTTTTATGTAGTAATACACTTACTACATACGCACCCAACTATCTATATACTCCCTCCATTTCATATTAATTGACGTCTTAGGATAAAAAGAAAGAATTAAGGATTGAATATTTTGACAGATATATCCTCAATTAAAGATTTGACCAAATCAAAATATCTCTGATTAGTTGAAAAGTAAAACTATTTTAGGATTGAGTCCAGAGAAAAAATTGGTAGAATTGGTAAAAAATATGTAAAACGTCAATTAATTGAAAAAAAGAAGAACATCATAAAACGTCAATTAATATGGAACGAAGGAAGTATATACAATTGTTTGTTCCAGGAAATAGAAAAGAATGGTAAGGTGTACATTAATTTACTTGCACAAAATGTGAGTATGAACGTCGGCTGCTAATTGCACTAAAAAATACTCCCTCCGTTTCATATTAATTGACGTTTTAGGATGAAAGAGAATGATTAAGGATCAAATATTTTGACAGACATACCCTCGTTAAAAATTTGACCAAATCAAAATATCTCTGATAGATTGAAAAATAGAGATATTTTAGAATTGAATCCAGAGAAAATATTGGTAGAATTGATGAAAAATATGTAAAACGTCAATTAATTTGAACGTTCTAAAACGTCAATTAATATGGAATGGAGGGAATAAGTTTTAATTTTTATATACCTACATATCCACACTTAGAGAAACACTCAAATATGTTTTTATTTATAATGGGCCTTTTTTTATATTGGGCTCATAAGAAAAAATGAATCACCCATTAATATCTGACCTTTTTAGGAAAATTAATTATGAGCCTTTTTTTTTTTAAATAATTTCTAAGGGATTGAATCCTTTATTAAATAAATTATGAAATGGGCTTAATTTGTCGACTACAAGACTTAGTCTAACCATAAATCAAAATGTTCTAGATGGAAAAAAAAATTGAGAAATTTAATAATTAGAAAGTATTATAAAAGCATGGCGTTACATTTTAAACGGGGTGGATAATAGTAATTATAGCCCAAAGTATAATTTGGCCCCACAAGCCCGACTCAATAGGCCAAAATCTCAATTAACCACGGACCGATTCAATAATCTCATTATATTATAGGAATATAGGTTGGGCCGAGCCGACTAACTTTAGGCCAGGTATGACTGACCCAAAATATGACGTTGACCAGACGGGCTGGGCCTGATCGAGCTGCCCGAATTGACGCTTCTAGGTGGATTAGTATATGGAAAATTGCAAAGAACAACCTTAACTTTGACCATTTGCTAAAGATATCATTTATGTTTATTACTTGTTAAATAGTCACTTTACCAACATTGCATATTTTATCTTTTTACGTAGAACTATATGTACCTAGGCCTGTAATGACCGACTGTGTTTCCAGTTAGTACAAGTAAAATGACTATATGAACATACAACATTTGTAAAAATAGCGACAAAAGAGCTTAACAAGTCACTAAAGTTAGCGGCGTATGTATAAATTTCACTGCAAACATTTTATTTTGGCGGCTTCACACTAAAATTATTATAATTGAATTAAATACTAAGAAAATAATTTTATTTATTAATTTTTATATTTTAGTGATTTGCGACGACTTTCAAGTAATATGTCGCTAAGTGTTATCGGCAAAATAGATATTTTGTCGCTATTTGATATATGATTAATAGGAAATTAGATTTAACTATATATTTTTTTAAAAATACATGTTTTGCGACAAAGTATAATATATTTTCCGCTAACTTTGCTGCGAATAATGTATTTTCATCGCTAAATTAGCGACGAAGTATAGATTTTCATCGCGAAGTAAAGCAACAAAACAGCTCCAAACGTCGCTAAAGTTAGCGGCGTATGGATAAATTTGGCCGCGAACATTTTTTTTCTTGGCGACTTCACACAAAAATTATTTTAATTTAAATTACTAAGAAAATAATTTTATTTATTAATTTTGATATTTTAGTGATTTGCGACGACTTTCAAGTAATATGTCGCTAAGTGTTAGCAGCAAAAATAGATATTTTGCTGTTATTTAATATATAATTATTAGAAAATTTGATTTAACTATATATTTTTTAAAAATACATGTTTAGCGACAAAGTATAATATATTTGCCGCTAACTTTGCTGCGAATAGTGTATTTTCATCACTAAATTAGCGATGAAATGTAGATTTTCCTCGCAAAGTAAAAATAGCAAAAAATAAATTCCAAACGTCGCTCAAGTTAGCAACGAAGCATGAAATTTTGCTGCTATTTATAATTTTAGCGGCGAGTATGTATTTTGCCGGAAAAATTTCGCCGCCAGGACTGCTCGCCTTTATTTGGAAGGGGGCACCTTTTCTTTTAGTATGTTTTGAAAGTAGAAACATATTTTACTGGCAACTCTTCACCTACTTACGAAGCTGAGATGCAACAAAGGGCGACGATTACCATTGCTGGACTGCAGGTTAAATGCTTGGTGTAATGACGTGTGGTGATCGAGTCAATTTGTGGAGATTAGGTTTTTTAGAGTTTGTCTTGCAAAAACATTTGGGAGTGATTTGTTTGATTGTGGTTAGACCCCTTCATTTAATTCATTTGGTTTATTTCGGTTTATAAACAGTCCGTACATATATATAAAATACGTAGAGAAGGTGATATAATATAAATTGGTAAATTACAAAGAAGAAGACGCACTCGATTGCTAGCTGGTCTTTATTAATAAAGACATATAACATCACAACTGGTCATACATATATAGTTCTACTTCTAGCCCTTGATGTCACATACGCACAAGGGTGAAGATTGGCGACCTTATTAATCATACACACACATGACAAGCACTTGACCGCTAGCTAGCACTGCATCTGCATGCATTCTACGCGTCATGCACAAGGGTGGAAGTGAAACTCCATGAACGAATGTAATTATATTGAACGTCATCTCCCGTAGAACCGGAGATTCCAACTTGGACGAGCTGAGGAAGAACGCCCTTCAAATCAACGTCATAGCTGACCCTGAAAGTTCTGTTGCTAGTATAAGCCACAACAGTAACATGTTTCCCCCTGTAGGTTATGGTTGCGGTCACCTCTTTCCCCAGAAAGTCCTCGAAGGTGGTGAAAGCCTTGGATTCCCTTGAGTTGATGTTGATTCCAATATGTGTATTAGATGGATCCCAATGATTAACATTAGTGTCGAATTCCACAGCGAAAAGGTTGGGACTATGACCACGCGCATCAAAGAGGCCGAGGTTGCCTCCAGTGGAACCATTGGGGATTTCAGTGCCAATGGGTGCAATGAAGAAAGCGATGCCATCACCCGCAAGACGGTTTCCCTTGCTATCAATTCTAAATGTTATGGTAGTCTCGAAAATGGCTTGTTTCCCAGGTTCCCAGAGCTGCACATTTTTGGAGTACAAGACTCGACCAACGCTCTGTGACTCTGGGGATGAATCACTGTCGATACTGGTAAGACTTAGGAGATCACCAAAACTGGAGGCATCACCTTGGTAAATTACATCACTTGGTTTTGGGTGGAAAGAACCAATAGTAAAGGCAGTTGTTTTGGCCATGGCTGATTAATTTGTTCTAACAAGGTTTTTGGTGTGGAATGCATATATGTCCAGCCTTCTCCCCTATTTATACTACCCAGTAACATTTCTTCTTCTTGCCATCTCAACGACCCCGCCTCTTCCATTTTGGATCTTACTACATTTCAATCCACGCACGACACGTGTATATAATAACATCACAAATACATCATAAGTAATTATATGGCACGATTAATATAATATTTTGTAGAAGATGTTATACTAAATGTGGTAGAAAATTCGAACCGCGCCTCCTCACTCACCGAACTACAAGAAAAATAAAAAATCTCTAATATTTTGATCTTTAACCCCAACTAAACTTTATATCATAATAATACATCAACAATTCATTTCTTCAAAATCTCACATCAATTGTTGTTAGGGATTTAATTCTTAAATTAAACAGAATTAACTGAAGATCATCACATCAATAGTTGTTAAGAAATTTAAAACAAAAATTGAATCAATTAATTTTGCACCTCATCCATTTTCTACAGGCCATTGACGGGATCAATAATTGCTATCCACAAGTAAACTTCTCGGTTCCACATTGCCCGATAATTAGGATTGAAAATCAAACCAAGTTACTCGACATTATATTCAATATCGTTCGATGAAAGTTCATTTGGACTATGTTCCATTGAAATATATCAAACAAGTTTGAACCTACTTTTACGTTTGATAAAATTTAAAGTTCTGACTCGAGCTCGATAAGTTAAAAATATTTAAACAAGTGTAAAAACGTCAAGCTACTCGAGAATATACGATTCGGGAATTTGAAAAATTTTGTACCGTACCAAAGTTCGGTATTCCCATAATCTAAGGACTGGAATTGAACCAAAACTTATAAAGGCTTGCACCGAACCGTCCCAAAATTCAGCATAGTTTGGTACAATATTTCAAATCTAAAGGATCTGGTGAGACGGTTTGGTTCAATACAATATACTCGACTATGCACAAATTTTCCAATATATTTAATATCAAGGTTGAAACTGGAAAACAAAAATTAACATAATCTTATCAGAGTTGCAACTAAAATTAAAATTTATGTTGACATAAACATCAAGTTATAAGCAATCATTTCAAATAAGGTCGTTCTTTAAAAAGTGACGTATGAAAATTATGCACAAAATTTGTAAATTATTCTATGCCTAAAATGATTAATTTATTTGTATATTTTTGTAATCTCGATTTTCGGTACGAGACTATCCACGCTATTTTTGTATAGTATGGCATAAGATTCTCAATTTTGATATTACTCAATAGTTGTTAGGGATTTTCTCTTAGTTTCAACAGAAATAATTGAACATCATTATATCAATAGTTGTTAGGAATTCCTCAAAATATGACGTCACTTATTGTTAGGAAATACAATAAATTTGAATTTAATATTGAATCAATTAATTCTACACCTCATTCATTTTCTACAGGCCATTGACAAGATTAATATTTGCCATCTTATAGTCAGCAACTGAGCCACAAGTAAACTTGTTGCTTTCACATTGTCCTACAACTAGGACTCTATTCTATATCGTTCGATGAAAGCTCATTTGAACTATATTTATCGAAGAATATCAAATAAATTTAAAAATAATTTTACGTTTGATAAAATCTAAAACTTGACTCGAACTTGTACTACAAAAAAAAATGGTTTTTTGAGACAACAAAAATGATCTCAAATAATTAGTATTTGTCACAACTTAAGAGAAATTGTCTCAAATAATGAGTATTTTCACAACTTTATTACCGTCTCAATAATTCGGACGCAAATAATATATTTGTGACCATAAAAGTGGTCTTAAATATGTCTCAAATATTTTTTGCAACAACTAGTTGCCTCTAAAAGTTTTTTAAAATGGTCTCAAATAATTTACAAAGAGATTTGGGACAACAAGTGGGCACAAATAACTTACTACTAGTGACCACAATTGTTCTAAAACAGTATTATACAAAAGACCTCTTTTATTGTAGTGTCGAGTTCGAGAAGTTAAAAATGTTTAAACAACTGTAAATTGTCAAGCTACTTGAACTCGACTCATGTTCGACTCGATTGAAGTTTGTTCCCGATTAATAATTAAACAAGCTCAAACGTGCGTGAACAACTAAGGCTGTAAAAGTCGGTAGACGCTAGTTAGGCAATGGACTGAAACCTAGCGACTAGTCGGGTTCGGGTGGAGCTAATCAGGACATAGACGTAGTTAAACAGAGAAATATTGGAAAATAAACGTAGGCGATCAATGAGAACCTAACGTCTAGAGATGGAAATTAATCGAAGTTAGTCAAGATTTTTTACAACAAAATGAACAACAGTACGTTTCGATTCGATTCGACTTGACTAGAATGCAGGTTATGTCAACCAAACCTATTAAATGTGATTGGCTTATTTAAAGATATGTGTATATATATATATGTAAGTCAGTCATAGGGGAGGTAATTTTGTAATTAACTCTTTTCAACTTCAAATTTTCGTCCATAATTGGTATGTTGTTGCCATATTAGTAGGAAGTAAATTTTATTTCAATTGTTTAAATTGCAAATTTTCATGTCTAATCTATCTTTTATGAATTAAACAATAGTGGAAGAATATTGTAGTGAGATGTCTGTTGGATCAAGGAGATGAGAAAATTAGGTCACGATTATTTATAACCCACAAAAGTTTACAACACAACTTATTAATTTAATACTCCCTCCGTCCCGGTCTAAATTGCACAGGTAGACCGGCGCGTATATTAAGAAAAAATTGCTTTTTACAGTTTAAGCGGACCAGTCAACAAAATCAAGCTGCCAGCTTAGGAAAAGATTAACAATGTTAATCTTTCCCTCATTTTCTCAGAATTTTAACCTGCTCAATCAGTCAAAATAAATTCACTGCACATGTAAAAAAAACTCAGATTCACCAAACCCAAAAAATTCAAATTTTACTGAACTGATCCATGGAGAAAAATTTCCCTCGCACACAATAAATAAACAGTCATTACATCAGATTTTCCCTCTAAATATATTGCCCAATTACAATTCAAGTTTCCCCCCTAAATAATCAAAATATTAGAGCCAAAACTGCTCTATATAAGCTGTTACAACATCATTTACTCAACATTTATGAGCTGCCAAGAACAAGAACAGAAAAGTAAATATGCCTAACAACCGAAATCAACCTCACATTACTCCATCAGACCGGACCATGATTGCGCAGTATCTATTAGCCAACTCGACCGACGGGGTCGTCAACTATGGCAAAATCAGGTCAGCGGCTACATCATATGGAGTCAGTCGCCGGACGGTTCATTTGATATGGGAATCTGCAAAGAAATAAATAGCCGAAGGGTCACCGGTTATATTTTTAGCACAAAAACGGACTGTTGGTCCGAAACCAGCAGAATTGGACATCGAAGAGTTCAAAGCTATTCCATTCAGTAAAGAAGGCAGTATAAGAAGGCTGGCTAAAGAGTTGAAGGCAAGTAAAAGCCAAGTAGGAAGATGGGTGAAGACAGGGGTAATCAAACCCCACACAAACGCAATCAAGCCAACATTAACCGAAGCAAATATGCTACAGAGGTTAAAATTCAGTTTAAGCAACTTGCACCTAGATTCACAGGTATAAAAAATCAGATTCAATACCATGCACAACATTGTTCATATAGACGAAAAGTGGTTTTACATGCAAAGAGCAACTGAAAGGGCATATAAATTGGAGGAAGAAGAGGATACATATAGGTCATGTAAAAGCAAACGGTTTATCACTAAGGTCATGTTTATGTGTGCCGTTTCTAGACCTCAATTCTCGGCCGAAGGAGATTTAGTGTTTGATGGAAAAATTGGTATTTTTCCGTTCACAACAACTGAACCCGCTCTTCGAAACAGCAGAAATCGAGTTAGGGGCACTTTAGTCACTAAACCAATTGAAACCATCAACAAGCAAGTAATCAGAGACTGCCTATTGCAACAGGTACGCTATGCTATCAGAAAATTTTCATCACTTAGCAATCATCTTTTTATAAGTCTCCTGAATGCAAAACATTAGTTGCATTGGTGACATTACAAAAATTTTAATTTTTTTTTTCAACATTTACTGCCATGCGGGTTTAAATTTCAGATTATACCTGCCATAAAGGCAAAATGGCCAAGAAATGCAACCGGCAGATTTTGATACAACAGGATAATGCGAAGCCACATATAAGCAATTTCGACCCCGAATTTAGACAGGCAGCATCAACAGATGGGTTTGATATTTAGCTAATGTTTCAACCACCCAACTCACCAGACACTAATATCCTAGACCTAGGTTTTTTCAGGGCTATTCAATCGCTACAGATCGAAACAGCGTCATATAATGTGGATGACCTTGTGAAGAATGTCATAACAGCTTATGAACAAATGGAGGCATACAAATTGAACAATGTATTCCTAAGTTTACAAGCATGCATGACATAAATTATGAAACAAAAGGGCCACAACAACTACAAGCTGCCACATCTGGGCAAGAGCCATTTGAGTAAGGAGGGGCTACTACCGACAACCCTAGAGGTCGAAGAAGAAATAGTGAGACAAGCTATAGACCATTTGATTGAAAAAGAACAGGCTGGTGGGAGTTATGAACAAGCAAAGCACACATTAGACCACCAATCTCATAACATAGTTAAAGGGCAACCATAAACTCATTTAAGCTGCCAGCTTCAACAACAAGACCACATCTGCGAATCATACTGAACAAGCAACAAAAGGCAACATTGAAATATCAAAATTCTACAAAAAAACATCATTTATTTCAAGCTACCAGTAATGTTTATTCTACAACATGTAATTTATCCCCTCATTAACCTAGTTATCCGACACCAACAAATATTCCTCATGTAAATGAACCCACACAGGGGATTTTTCAGCATATTCAGAACCCACACAGGGGATTTTTCAGCATATTCAGAACCCACACAGGGGATAATTCAGCATATTCAGAACCCACACAGGGAATTTTTCAGCATATTCAGAACCCACACAGGAGATAAATCAGCATATTAGAACCCACACAGGGGATTTTCAGCATATTCAGTACCCATACAGGGGATTTTTCAGCATATTCAGAACCCACACAGGGGATAATTCAGCATATTCAGAACCCACACAGGGGATTTTCAGCATATTCAGTACTCACACAAGGGACTTTTCAGCAAATTTAGAACCCACAAAGGGGATTTATAACAGGCCATATCGAAATCAACAAATAAACCCACACAATGTCTGTTCCAGTTCAAAGATTTCCCACACAGGAGCAAACAATAGTCATGAACAAGAACAGATCGGACATGCAAATAAATCGAAAGGTGAGAAATTTTTACATAGACCTTTAAAACGGCCGGAACCCAGATCGCGAGGCAAGCCATGTAATGATCCCGGAGTTCCTTTGTTCTGAGCAGCCCGCTGCACGGAGCCGGAGGATCCGGATCGGCAACACACTTCGAACAAACCTCTTCAAAATCATCGTTGGTCGCTTCAGATTTTAGTGCCGGCGCCGGCTCCGGCAACTGAGTCTCAGGGACGAACGAATCCTCCGAATCGTAGGCGATTTCATCATATGGAGGAGATTCGTCCATTTTTTTCCGAATCCAAAACCCAAGGAAATGGTGAACGGATCTAACAGATTAATGTAGAAGAACACAACAACAGCATCAATGGACCATGAAACCCTAGATAGAGCGGCGGAAAAGGGGAAGAAACCCTAGTTTCACCAAAACGGCCAAGAACAAGAGAGAGAGAGAGATAAGAGAGAGGAAGGTTCTGGAAATTGGGTTGGGTTTGGGCTAATGAAATGAAGTCTGTGGATGGTTTGGGATTTTGGGCTGGGTTTGGGTAGATTAATTAGGAGGGGTTTTTGGGTTAATAATATTAGGTTTAGGGAAATCTGAAAATTATCAAATTTGTTAAACACAAAAAGTAATGGCAATTTTGTAAATAGGTGTGTGTTATGAGGATAATATGTGAGTAAAAAATTTCCATTTTGAGGGTGTGCAAAATAGGATGGGACGGTCGAAAAAGGAAAGTGTGCAATTTAAGGTGGGACGGAGGGAGTATATTATTAGTAAAAAACTACAATATCCTTAATGAAGAACTAAAATAATCAATATATATATACATATATTGAAAAAATAAGAAACATAAAAAATATAATATCTTAGTATCATCTTCAACAGACGATATCTGGACTCTATAAACCTTAGTTTCTTAAATATTTCATCAATGAAGAGAATAAATAACACCGGAAAGAAATTAGAGTGTGAATACAAATTGAACTTCATCAGATTGAAACATCATTGGCGACTTGTAATAACATTTGTACTTGAAAATAAAATCGAAATCAAGAAACCACCACTATGTTGCTGAAATCGAAATCCCAGTAACACCAAATCTTCAGATGGCTTGAAATTATTAATAATGAAGAACAATTCAATATATGATAATGAACTACGGGGATCTCGTTTGTTTCGACCATCAAATCATATATGAAAAACAACTTCCGTTGTTTCTCTTTTTTTCGTTTTTACTTATTATTTTTTTATGTTTTATTATTTATTTATAATATTTTAATTTAAAAAAGAAAAGGTATAACTGATATTCAGTGGACTGCATTAAGAATTTTATATTAATTTTATGATAAAAGTGGACTACATTAAAAAGCGAGTTACGTTGAGAAATTTTGTGAACCGCAAATAGCCGCCACAAGAAAATAATTGTGCTCTAAGTATGCATATTTACTCAAAGTTCAAAAAACAATTACATCAGGATCGGGCTCCACATTGCTTAAACTCGGGTGAAACTCCCTAAAGTTTGATGTCACGTGACTATCGTGTGCGACATTTCGGCTGATTTTGCAATTATTGGTTCAAAATTCGACAAATTAATAAATTACCCAACGAAATTGAAAAAGTAATTTATTTGGGAAAAAAAAAAAAATTTGTCATTAATACCCTACGGTAAAAATACATGGAAGAAAATCATTTTTAGTCCTGTAGGTTAGTGCTTATCAAGGAAAAAATATATTTGTACGTGATTACAATTTTAGTCCTGTAAGTTTTGAAATTTGTTCAATTTGCGACCAAATTTTGTTGAGGTCACTTAATTGGCTAGAGTTTCTGATGTGGTGCGGACATCATCTCAAGAATTGGGGCTTTCCGGCTATTTCCACAGATGCAGACAACAATGCTTATGTGTACGTGCAATATATAATTTTTCTCCAAGAATGTCAAGTTTAGTTATTATGTTATTCTGTAACTACGGATGTTCCACCAATTGATGTTCTCCTATATATTATCACGAGGCTTCACTGATAGCTCTAATCATAATCTTTAATTACCGCAAGTGTACGAGTGTAGGTGTATATAGTGCAAGTCAAGGTCAATCCACATGAAATGAGGTTAGGTAGTTCGATACTCTAATTATCGAGGATTATCCTAACTAGATACTAGAATTTGGAGATGAGTTGTTTATAACAAAACTATATTGCATATGATCTATTAAATAAATTAATTAACAAGAATTGATGTAATTTTATAGTCTATACTGTTTACGTTGCAACACAGGAACTGACGAAAATAAAAATAGAAAAACAAACATCAAAATAAACACGGGGTTGAATCCCTCAGACCCCTCGGACTTTTGTTATTGATACTCCGTATAACGATAGGTTTTACAAAGAGACTCGATTCCCTAACACCTAACCTATACTATATCTAATAACGTCCGGCGACTCCCATCACCTTAGCCGGCACTAATACGGGAACCCACCGAAGGCCGAACAAGCTCTCCGAACTCGCCTCGAAGTTTCTTCTTCCGAAGACCCTTATACTAGAACCCTATATTATAACTCGACTGAATACTTTTCTCTATTACACAATATAAACGACAATAAAATCAACGCTGACTCGAATAATATTTGACACTGTGTTTTTCTGCTCTATTCAGCGTACCCATTATATTGAATATGATTGTGTATTTATAATTAGAGAATAAAGACTCCTAGAGCATCATGGCCGTCATATCTTGATAAGGTTTGGAAGATCAATAATCTCCTTGAATATCTCTCATGTGATATAATCTTTTCTTGACCTTTTCTCTCTCCTCATGCTTCCGCAGATTATCAATAAACCTCTCATGCATGCAACTTATTTCCAAATATTTGATTCTTCTAACTTGGTTGTTGCATAGGTGACGTGGGACAAATGATCAAATCATTTGCAAAAGCGAAATAATAATAACAATTAAATAATACTAAAAAGCTCAATACATTTTACAAATATAAAATAAGTTTGACAAAAATATTGTCAACACAAAATATTCTAGCAATCTTCCCCTTTGACATTTTTTATAAAAAATTCAAAATAAATAACTACATATAAACATCCAACAAAAAAGTAAAGCTCCCCCTCAATATAAGCAACAATAACGATTGTGGCGGCAAAAGTAATATTTTTCCCCCTTTTTGACGAAAAATCCAAAGATACAAAATTGATCAATATAACAAAATAGACGCAAATGATTCCACTCCCCCTTACTATAACTCCCCCTCATTTGAGCCCACTGACCCATAGTCAAGCTCACTGTATGGGTGATAAATTAAGAGGTGCAACATTTACCGATCAAACCACAATTCCAGACAGACAAAACTTTTTAATTCAAGGCTTATTTGTTTTTTATCCATAACTTCATAGAAAATCACGCAGGGAATGCCTATAAAAAAGTACAAAGAAAAAATGTAGACTCAATTTTCATCTTATCACGCCCATGGTATTAGGCAAGAAGAAGTGTCTGGCAAAAAACTAAACGAAATTCCACATCAACTTCATATTTGATTTTGACTTTTTGCACAAAATAATTTAGAGGCTTAAACGAAAAAATTAAATCAAGGTATCCTTATTCCTCCAACTGTTTTTACCCTCTCGTGGTGTAGCTCGCAAACCCCACGAGCCTTCTTGGTTCCACATTGTCCGATAATTAGGATTGAAAATCAAATCAAGTTACTCGACATTTTATTTATTATCGTTCGATGAAAGTTTATTTGGACTATGTTCCATCGAAATATATCAAATAAGCTTGAACCTACTTTTACGTTTGATAAAATTTAAAGTTCTGACTCGAGCTCGATAAGTTAAAAATATTTAAACAAGTGTAAAAACGTCAAGTTACTCGAGAATATATGATTCGGGAATTTGAAAAATTTTGTACCATACCAAAATTCGGTATTCCCATAATCTAAGGACCGGAATTGAACCAAAACTTATAAAGGCTTGCACTGAACCGTCCCAAAATTCAGCATAGTTTGGTACAATATTTCAAATCTAAAGGATCTGGTGAGACGGTTTGGTTCAATATAATATACTCGACTATTCACAGATTTTCCAAGATTTTTAATATCAAGGTTGAAACTGGAAAACAAAAATCAACATACTCTTATCAGAGTTGCAACTAAAATTAAAATTTGTGTTGACATAAACATCAAGTTATAAGCAAACATTTCAAGTAAGATCGTCCAGAAAAAGTAACGCATAAAAATTATGCACAAAACTTGTAAATTATTCTATGTCTGAAATGATTAATTTATTTATATATTTTTATAATCTCGATTTTCGGTACGAGATTATTCACGCTATTTTGGAATAGGTTGGCATACGATTCTCAATTTTGATATCAATAGTTGTTAGGGATTCTCTTAATTTCAACAGAAATAATTGAACATCATTATATCAATAGTTGTTAGGAATTTCCTCAAAATATGACGTCATCACTTATTGTTAGGAAATACAATAAATTTAAATTTAATATTGAATCAATTAATTCTACACCTCATCCATTTTCTACAGGTCATTGACAAGATTAATATTTGCCATCTGACAGTCAGCAACTGAGCCACAACCACAAGTAAAGTAAAGTCCGTGGTTCCAATTTATCAGGACTAAAAATCAGATTATGTCGCTCGATATTTTATTTAAAAACGTTCGATGAAAGTTCGTTTGAACTATATTTTATCGAAGAATATCAAATAAATTTGAATATAATTTTACGTTTGATAAAATTTAAAACTTGACTCGAGCTCGTACTACAAAAAAATGGTCTTTTGAGACAACAAAAGCGGTCTCAAATAATTAGTGTATTTGTCACAACTTATGAGAAATTGTCTCAAAAATAAGTATTTTCACAACTCTATTGTAGTCTCAATAATTCGTTCACAAATAATATATTTGTGATTCAAAAAGTGGTTTCAAATATGTCTCAAATATTTTTTGCAACAACTAATTGCCTCTAAAAGTTTTTTAAAATGGTCTCAAATAATTTACAAAGAGATTTGGGACAACAAGTGGGCACAAATAACTTACTACTAGTGACCACAATTGTTCTAAAACAGTATTATACAAAAGACCTCTTTTGTTGTAGTGTCGAGTTCGAGAAGTTAAAAATGTTTAAACAACTGTAAATTTTCAAGCTACTTGAACTCGACTCAAGTTCGACTCGATTGAAGTTTGTTCCCGATTAATAATTAAACAAGCTCAAACGTGCGTGAACAACTAAGGCTGTAAAAGTTGGTAGACGCTAGTTAGGCAGTGGACTGAAGCCTAGCGACTAGTTGGGTTTGGGTGGAACTAATCAGGACATAGACGTAGTTAAACGGAGAAATATTGGAAAATAAACGTAGGCGATCAATGAGAACCTAACGTCTAGAGATGGAAATTAATCGAAGTTAGTCAAGATTTTTTACAACAAAATGAACAACAGTACGTTTCGATTCGATTCGACTTGACTAGAATGCAGGTTATGTCAACCAAAACTATTAAATTTGATTGGCTTATTTAAAGATATGTGTATATATATATATATGTAAGTCAGTCATAGGGGAGGTAATTTTGTAAATAACTCTTTTCAACTTAAAATTTTCGTCCATAATTGGTATGTTGTTGCCATATTAGTAGGAAGTAAATTTTATTTCAATTGTTTAAATTGCAAATTTTCATGTCTAATCTATCTTTTATGAATTAAACAATAGTGGAAGAATATTGTAGTGAGATGTCTGTTGGATCAAGGAGATGAGAAATTAGGTCACGATTATTTATAACCCACAAAATTTTACAACACAACTTATTAATTTAATATATTAGTATTAAAAAATTACAATATCCTTAATGAAGAACTAAAATAATCAATATATATATACATATATTGAAAAAATAAGAAATATAAAAAATATAATATCTTAGTATCATCTTCAACAGACGATATCTGGACTCTATAAACCTTAGTTTCTTAAATGTTTCATCAATGAAGAGAATAAATAACAACGGAAAGAAATTAGAGTGTGAATACAAATTGAACTTCATCATCAGATTGAAACATCATTGGCGACTGATAATAACATTTGTACTTGAAAATAAAATCGAAATCAAGAAACCACCACTATGTTGCTGAAATCGAAATCCCAGTAACACCAAATCTTCAGATGGCTTGAAATTATTAATAATGAAGAACAATTCAATATATGATAATGAACTACGGGGATCTCGTTTGTTTCGACCATCAAATCATATATGAAAAACAACTTCCGTTGTTTCTCTTTCTTTCTTTTTTACTTATTATTTTTTTATGTTTTATTATTTATTTATAATATTTTAATTTAAAAAAGAAAAGGTATAACTGATATTCAGTGGACTGCATTAAGAATTTTATATTAATTTTATGATAAAAGTGGACTACATTAAAAGGCGAGTTACGTTGAGAAATTTTGTGAACCGCAATAGCCGCCACAAGAAAATAATTGTGCTCTAAGTATGCATATTTACTCAAAGTTCAAAAAACAATTACATCAGGATCGGCCTCCACATTGCTTAAACTCGGGTGAAACTCCCTAAAGTTTGATGTCACGTGACTATCGCATGCGACATTTCGGCTGATTTTGCAGTTATTGGTTCAAAATTCGACAAATTATTAAATTGCCCGACCAAATTAAAAAAGTAATTTATTTCGGGACAAAACAGAAAGTTATTAGAGAAAAAAATACTTTTAGTCCTATAGGTTTTATCTAGGAAAAATAATATTTGTACGTAATTTAAATTTTAGTGCTGTAAGTTTTGAAAAATATTCAATTTGCGATCAAATTTTGCTGGAGGCCACTTAATTGGCTAGAGTTTCTGATCTGGTGCGGACATGATCTCAAGAATTGGGGCTTTCCGACTTTTTTCACAGATGCAGACAACAATGCTTATGTGTACATGCCATATAATTTTTCTCCAAGAGTGTCAAGTTTACTTATTATGTTATTCTGTAACTACGGATGTTCCACCAATTGATGTGCTCCTATATATTATCATGAGGCTTCACTGACAGCTCTAATCCTAACCCTTAATTACCACAAGTGTACGGGTGTAGGTGTATATAGTGGAATTCAAGGTCGATCCACATGGAATGAGGTTAGGTAGTCGATACCCTAATTATTTAGGGTTATTCTAACTAGATACTAGAATTTGGAGAAGAGTTGTTTATTACTAAACTATATTTCATATGATCTATTAAATAAACTAATTAACAAGAATTGATTTCCAATCAAAGAGAATGTATTCTAGAGCATTGATTTCAGATATTACTTTGATCAATGATTAACCTAAAAACTATAGACTTTTAAACCAGTTTTATATTTATTAGACGACAATAATTTAACTTAACCCTTCTCTCGAAGCGACTAGATCGTGGATCTAATCAGACTAATTACTCTCCCGAGTCAACTAATCTAAAAGACTCCTAATAGCCCCTAAACCTATGCCCACACGATTATAGACAGACAATCGTGTTATGCGTTACCTTCTACTAACAATTTTCTTCTCTCGAAGCGGAAGTGTTGAACAAGTAAATTAAACCTAATTGGCCCGATTAAGTTCAATCATAAAGATGAAAACAAATGCGTACATAAATATATTACTGGAGTCTATAATTTAAAAGTAAGATCAAAATATCAGCGTAAAATCCTACTTTCTTTTCCTAGAACACGAATACTTTAACTACTCATAACTAATCTTGAATTCATAGAACATTCAAAAATAAACATTGTATAAAAACAAAGTAGAAAAAAATAGATAAATCTCGATTTTGTCAACTCTTGATCTTTGTCGTTTCCTCTTCGATCTTCGATACTGTTTTCGAATTTCTCCGAATGTGTATTCTCCTTATTTCGGACATAAAAACCTTCTTTTATAGTTGGGAACGAATTTGGGGTCAAGATGAGCTTGAAACAGGCAAAAACACGTAAAATCCATAATTGCACCGCCTGGGGAAACTCGACCGAGTTAGTGCTCTCGGTCCAACTCTCTCTTTTCCTTCAGCTCGGCCTCGACCGAGTTGCTTTCAGGCCTCGGTCAAGTTAGGTAGTTCTGCCCAAATCCGATTCTTCTTTGTTTCTTCTAACTTTCTTGCTCGTTTTTCGTCCGAGCTTCGTCCAAATGGACTTTTAGTCTTTCTATATCTGATTATCGCTAAATAAGCATAAACACGTCATCTAACTCAAGATCATGAATTTACACATAATTCAACTAAATATACATGGTTTGTTTCATCTTATGAGTTTGTGGTTCCAGCAGCTTCGTAGCCAGGAACACATTTGTGGTGTGTTGTCTTTGATTTTTGTTGGCAGATTTGGAAAACTCGTAATATGATGAAGTTTCAGAATGTGGTCATTAACATTTCCAGGGTCCAATCTTTGGTGTTTGGTATGCTTAAGAATATTGCATTTGCTAACCTTATGTCGGTTGGGTTTTGGAAGGGGTATTGGCATATTGCCAGGTTATGGGGGTTTAAAAATTGTGAGGCAGAAAGTGTTGAAACCTTTGTTAGTTAAATGGGAATCTTCAAGTGATGAATGAGTTAAGTTCAATTTTGATGGAGCTTCTAAATGTAATTTTAGGTTTTGGGGGGACTAGAGGAATCATTCGAGATTGTAAATCCAACTTTGTAGCAGGAAATTTTTCATTTATTTCTTACTAATAGTATTCCCGTGCGATGCACGGTTTGTAAGTGTAAATAAATAAATTAATATTTTTTTTATTTTTTTATATAATTTAATATAATAAATTATTACAATCAATAAATTAATAATAAGATATGAAAAATTATATGTTAATGAAAAAAGAGCGCAGTGAAAAGTATTAAAGACTAAAATATATATTAGTATGAATATTTATTTTTCTTAATATATGAATAGCTCTAGCATCCTTCCATAGAAGTCATGTTGATGATTGGGGCTGGAATTGCAATATGTTGTTAACAGTGGATATATTTGTAATGTTAAAAATTTAGTTTTTGTCTTCATAAATAATTTTTCATTAATAATATTCAATAAATTTATATAAAAAAATTAATTTTAAGAAAATATGTTTTTTTCGACCCGGGCGAAATCAGCCCAAATAAATTTATCCTATTTATTTTAGGCAAATATATGGCAAGTTATTGTCAATAATTGTGTTTTAGATTGGGTTGAATTTTATATACAAAAAAAATGTGATTTCCAGAATTGATGATAAATTTTGGACCGGAAAACTTAAAGTTACTAATTTCGATGGATTTTGTTATTATATATATTGTGATAACATATTTGCTGAGCTGAAAGCAGTTGTGGATGGTCTGGAATTGTACTTTGAGCTTGGTTATACTAAAATTTGGTTAGAAATAGATGATTTGTCAATTGTATATATATTAAAGTAGGACAACCAGGTGGATGGCGATATCAAGACTTGCTCGATTTGATACCCTGAAGATGAAGGGTGTGTTTGTGTCTCATATACACAGAGAGGGGAATAAAGTCGCTGATTTCTTGGCCAATGAAGCGGTTAAAAAGAAGTATAGTTGTAAATTCTTGAATTTAGCAGATTGTAATATGATTAGTGGATTAGTGTGTATAGATGGGCTTGGTCTGCCAAGTTTTAGATTTAGATAGGTATTTTGAATTGTATTCAGGCTCTCCTTGATTATATGATACGGGTTGGGGAATAGCCGTAATCCCCCTATCTACGAATGGTTTAAAAAAATCTTATTGTATAATATTTATGAACTAATTTTTGCTTTTGATCTGAAGTTCCTTCACATGGATAACTATATGATATCTTTTTTTTTTTTTTTGGCTTTTAGGAAAAATAATGTTTTTATGTTTTTATATTAAATCCTGAAAGATTTGTTAGCTTATATTTCAATTTACATGTTACTCCATCTGCCCAAGAAAAGACGTGTTAAAAAAATCTTTCAAAAGTCAACTTCAATCAAATAAAAAATCCACCACCACAAACTTCAAACAACAAAGCGGCACAAAAGATTTCGAATAAATAAATGGAAGAAAAATAAAAGGCCAAGGCAATCACCACGGAAAAAAGAAACGACAAGAGAACAACAGCGGCGGAACAAAACATGAATGAAAGACAAGGTGCAAGTTCAAACAAAAAATTAAGCAAAGCAAAAGAAATCGGATGAAAAAAAAGAATGGAAAAAGAAAAGCTAAAGCCAACTCACCATTAGAAAAAGAATCGACGAGAGAACAGGGAAGAAACAAAAACTGCATTTTAGATGAAAGTGATAATAAAGTGACAGTTCCCCAATATATTACCAGAACGCAAACGGATACTAAAATATTCCCAAGAAGATCAAACAAGAGAAGATCTAATGCCTCAACCAAAGCTCAGAAGTTTTTATACTTTTGAGTTTACCATTTTAATTTAGTTTTGTTTTTAAACTCTCATTCTCATGTCCTCAATTTTGAATTTTTTTAATTTGTTTTGCTATGTCTTGCATTAATCAAATCTTTGAAAACCTTACTTAATTTAATTGTTTTATTTAGAGTTTATTATTTTTTAAATTATATATGGTAAGTAATATGGCTCATCAACTCAATAAAGAAGGATAAAAGTGCTTGTGGAGAAGCTGTTTGAAACTGGAAAGCTGTAGCAGTTAAAATCAGTTACAGGGCTTTTACAACGGTTCTGGATTCAAGAAACCGTTGTCTTTGTGGCAGTTATTTTTTTGTAACCGTTTTTCTAGCAGATTTCTGTTTCTGTTTTCAGCTGCTATATAGAGCAGTTTTCTTCCGGTTTTTGGAGAGGTGTGTGAGAGCTATTGTAACCATAATATACTCCAGGTTAGAGAGATATAGTGTGTGAGTTTCTTCTTGATAGTAGCTAGTCTATCATTGTGTTTAGCTTGATGATGTTCTGGGGAATGAAGAACCTCTATAATTGTTCATTGATAGTGAAGAAAGATCAGCTCCCGTGGATGTAGGCAAATTGCCGAACCACGTAAATCTTCTCTTGTTTAATTCTTCACATTCTTGGTTTGTTTGTTTCATGTTTGTTGAAGAACACATTGTGTTCATTTGAATCTTGTTTGTGTGTATCTGTTGGGAGTTTGCAAGGAGGTTTTGGATCAACAATTTACAATATAAGAATTTATAATTTAGAGTGCAATTAACGTATACAAAATAAAATTCTTCTGAGCAAACATCAATTTTATAACATACCTCTAGAATATCTATTTTTAAAAGAACCAATTTATAAACAAGTTCTTTGGATAATATGATTTTTCTCTAAAAAAATTGCCCCAACTAAATTTAGAAAAGAAAAAAATCGATCACTCACAAGTCACAACGCACATGTCCGGTGCTAGTACTTTAAAATAAAAATTAAAACTCTCTTATATAGACTAAAGAGAGTAGTTGGACAAAAAAAAAAAAAAATTTCACACCAAAACAAATATTTTGCATAAGTAATCTAAATTGAGAGAAATTTAATTTAATAAAAAAAATAAAAAATTGAAAAAAAAATATTAAAAATCTCTATTATAGACTAAAAACTAGGGGTGGACCCAAAAACTTCTCACCGAAGACAAAATATTTTGCCTATGTAATCTTGAGTGAAATTTAATTTAATAAAAAGAACATGTGAAATTTACTTAAGAAATAAATGTTGCTGCCCAGGATCGAACTGGAGACCTTCAGTGTGTAAGACTGACGTGATAACCACTACACCACAGCAACATCTGTGGGTTTGAATTTGTAATTACTATTTATATATAATAAATAAATAAAATGTACCTTATAGTAGCAAGGATAGTGTAATAGTCAAATATTTGTAAGCCGGCACAATTGATCGTATTTAACTTATCTAACAATCTATCTTATTGTCGGACAATCTTACAATTTCTTTATTTTTGCTTTCGATAGTATTAAAAATAAACTCCCATCTTATCTAACAATCTATCTTATGGTCAGACAATCTTACAATTTTTTTATTTTTGCTTTCAATAGTATTAAAGATAAACTCTCATCGTTCTATAAAAAAGTCATACTTGAAATGTAGCAATTTTATTTTAATGAATGTACAACTCACCAAAAATCATCAATCACACTCATATAACCTATTTTAATTTTTTAATTAACTTATACAATCGTATCTAACTAACATGCTATTATTTTTTAACAAGAACTAACTTTGTGAAATGTATGTTATAAGGTAATATTCCGTTTGGCATGTATCAAACAGGTAAAATGTTAAACTCGAGTGCGGCTAATGGTGTTTC
Source organism: Ajuga chamaepitys (assembly GCA_958295605.1). NCBI lineage: Eukaryota > Viridiplantae > Streptophyta > Magnoliopsida > Lamiales > Lamiaceae > Ajuga > Ajuga chamaepitys. The sequence goes on from OY282508.1 coordinate 3,386,827, forward strand.
AAAATATATTTCTCCACTAATTTTCAAAAAATAATATTTTCCTTTTGAGAATTTCTTACATACCCGTAGGCCGTAGGGATAGTGTTCTTGCCCATTGGTTGCACGGCACATAGGCAAAAAAGATTTTTAAAAAAAATAATTTTCTGCCCATATGTCGTGCATCCAGTATTATGGAGACGCTATTCCTACCTGTAAAAATATCCCCTTTCCCTAGATTGCCATCTGCGCTATACAAGAATTGCGGTAGGTAGGTTAGGATCTTTACGGTCGAACCTCTACTTAAACTTAGGGAGGAAACGGGCACACCACCGAGCCAAAGTCTCCTACCTCCGAGGCTGTGCTCGCAATAGGTGTGCAAGATAGCAGCACTCTATCATTATTTGTGATATACATAGAGAGGATTGATATGTTGCACAGTTACGGTAAACACATGCTTGTGAGATGAACATAATATATGCACAAACTTTATTTCAAGCCTTGACGTAATATTTATATGATACATTGTGCGAATGTAAGCACTTCTCTCGTTCTGGAAATAAACAATGGTGCCTAACCATGACAAGCAGGGTATACAATATCGCTCCTAAACTCATGGATTATCATTTATGCTACACACATTCACATGTGTGATTGTGTGTAAATAAAGGGTGGATACTACACCAAACTGACAAGCAGCTACCTTATCACAAGAAGGCAGATGCAGAGTGATCTCTCTGTACATTCTACATTGCATCTTCAACTACTAACATACAGCAATCCAAAAAACAATCCGATAACATTTCATGTATCGTCGCCCTTCACCGCGGTCCATCTTTCCCTTTGCGACCGTGAAACAAAACCCAAAACGTATCCAACAAAAGCTCCAAGCACCAGTACACTACCAACCTTAACATACCACGAAAATCTCGTATCCAGTTTTCCCGTTATAACAACACCGTCACCAGAAGGTTGACCAACACCGTCACCGGAAGGTTGACCATTCAACATCCGGCCTGAAGCCAAGATCTCCACCGCGTCATGCACCTCACCATCGTGATTCCCCACATAGGATAGTGTGAGTTTATCCCTGTCAGCCTTAAGCCTAACGTACCCAAACTCACCACCCCGGTACAACGATCGAGCAGGCTGCGGGAAAATCGGGTCAGTGGGATGGTCGGGCCTCGGCTGCCAAGTGGGCTGCCAGTCTTGTCCAGCCATTCCAATGACCACGTGGACAGGATAAGCCTTCCACTCCTCCGATTCTGTTCCAAGGGTCCCACAAGTGAAGTTATTCAGAGCACAGAAACGCTCGTAGCTATGCACGTGTCCCCACAATGCCAGTGTCACGTTGTTCTTCACGAAAAGGGGTTCGAGGTGCTCTTGCAATCTCTCTCTGAAGGGACGATCTCTTGTCTCGTAGCTCGTTGTGTACATTGGCCTGTGTCCTTGGACAACCACATACGGAGTTTTGCTTCTATTGACTGATTCAAGGTCATTTTTCAAGAATTCGTACTGGTTACTGCCCGCAAGAAAATCGGTTTCTGTAGAGAAGTATACAAAATGGACAACTCCCATATCGAATGAGTAATAAAGATTACGCGTAGCAGGGGCTCTTGTTCCTGTAGGTTCCGAGGAACTTCCAGGCATGTGGAATCGAAGGCTATAAGGGACCCCACACTCTCCACCCCCGTCTTTGCCATAGACTGCATAAGACCAGTCGGGCCTCCAAGGCTGTAACGGCCAATCATATTCGTGATTACCAATGCACACATGGTAAGGGACTTGGGCAGCAACTGGTTGTATCTGCTGAAAGAAATTGTCCCACAACCAAGAATAGCCTCTGGCATAGCTTATGTCTCCAATATGTGAAATCAACACGGGTTTATCGCCAATAGTTGCGAGGTCTCTCTGAATCCACTTGAGAGTGGAGATGCTTTCGTCTTGTGTGCGCACAAAAGTAGAGTATGGAGTGGCAGTACCCATGTCTCCAAACAAGAAAGCTATTGTTTCACTAGCATCCCTAATTGGAGCGACAAAAGAGTATATTGCGCTCCAGCCCCCTAAATTACTACCAACCTGCATTGTTTAAGTCAAAAAAAAGTTCAGCACTTGATGGTAGCAGCCGCAGCATAACAATCTGGACTAATAAGCTAAAAAATGGAGAAACACACCGCAAATTTTGAAATAAATACAATTAAGAAATGGAAGTGCGTAAAAAACTGAATGAGGTCAGGTTTTCGTGCGAAATGTCGTCCAATTTACGGAGTTTGGCGACGCGAGATTCCATTTCTACCGCAAGGGAAGACCTCTGATTTTCAAGATCCCATCATACATATGGGGATCGGGGTTATGGTCTCTAACTAGAAAAGTAAATGCTTGGGCGCGGGACTAGCTTTACTGAAGTTAGATGGGGAAAATCTCCAAAAAAACCAAGAGCTGCTGACGGCCATGTCCTATTCTTTACTATCTCCTCCTGCTATGGACTGGCCCTCACTCCAAAAGTTAAAAACAAATTCGACCCATAGGATATAACCTACGTACATCAGAAGCCATTAAAGAAATGGATGTAAATGAACTCATACTCTCATAGAGAACTGTTATTTCAGAGTTACAAGGGCCTTTAATTTCGCTAAAGTATGTATGAAATGGGAAGTCCATTGCAAAAATTGGGGAGAAATCATAAAAATATAAAGCCGATGATCACAAGGGCACAAGACCAGCATCAGGCACCTTCAGTGAAGCAGTTCTACCACCTAAATTTAACAACTAGAGAAGGCTCCCAATAGATGCTACTCTTGGTATTTGTGAGTGAGAGAGAGTGAATTCGCGTGTTTCAACTCAACAACATACACAGTATCGTTCAAACAAGGTCCAATTGATGCTACACCTAGTGAAAAACATAGATGCAGTGGTCCATGCGTGTGTATGTGCGTGAAATGGTGTGTTTCAACCCAGCAAGGTTTCACTATGATCTATTTTCGCGGGATAATGTCGGTACACTAGATAGTATGATTAAAAAAAGGTTCACTTGATGCTACACCTAGTGAAATACATGCAGTGTTCCATGCGTGTGTATGTGCGTGAAATCGTGTATTTCAAGCAGAAAGGCTTCGCTATCAACTATTTTTCGTGTGAAAATGTCAGTACACTAGACAGTATGATTAAAAACAAGGTCCAATTGAAGCTACCCCTAGTGAAATACACAGATGCAATGTCCCAAGCGTGTGTGCGCGTGAAAAATCGTGTATTTCAACCAGCAAGGCTTCGCTAACAACTATTTTTCGCGGGATAATGTCGGTACACTAGACAGTATGATTAAAAACAAGGTCGTCCAATTGATGCTACACCTAGTGAAATACACAGTTGTATTGTTCAATGAGTGTGTGTGAATTCGTGTGATTTTATCCAGCAAGCTTCACTATCAACTATTTTGTGGCGGAATGTCCCTAAACTAGACACTATCAATTAAAAGCAAACCTCTCATAATCCAGAAACTACAAATAACAGAAGATAATTGAGGTAATGACATCACTAAAAAACAAAACATCATTGAGAAATACCTGGTAATAGTACCTCTCCCCATCCTTCAAACCAGCAATCAAGCCATCATGTATAAACCCAGGATCCCTCCACCCTACGCTCTCATTCGCCGGCGCATCGCACATATCCTCTCTCTCATACCTCGACACCTGCGTACTCACATACTCAACCTCATCCATCGCCTGCCTCAATCCATACCGCACCGAACTCGCCTTCCCATCACGGGTCACGAACATGACCCGCATCTCCCCGGCCCTGCCCGTCAGCGCAAGGTGAATCTGCTCCGGCCCCCGGCCTTGATCAAACACAACCGTTTCGGACTCCGCCAGGAGGTGTTTGGTCCCCGGCAAGGGATTGTGGTCATGGTCCTGCTTTTTAGGGTTGATTTCGGAGTCCGTCCAGTGGAAGATCCGGAACTGGTAATCAGATCGGAGGTTGATTAGCGGGATCGTGATTGAACCCGACCCGGATTCCCAACCCGGCGACGATGAGAGGAATTTGTAGCCGATGAAGTGCGGGTGGGAGGAATTTGCGGGAGAGTAGATTCCGAGCCAATCGAGCTTCGATGGGGATTCAATGCCGGACCATTTGATTGTAACCGGGTCGCCGGAGTTGGTTAGGGTTCTCCGGTTGACAGAAAATGTGAGTTCCGATGAGGAGAATTGGATAAGGAAATGCGAGAGGATGAAGAGAAAAGGAATTGATTTGAATGAAATCATTACTTGTTGAATGTTGATGAGAATTTTTGGAGCTCCAAATCGAGATGAAACTCCAAACATGAACAAGATTGGATTGGTGGCAGTGATCAATGGCAGAAGTGTAGACGGAAAGGATTGTCAAAGCTCTATAATCAAGAACAGCATACGTGGCAAAAGATAAGAGTTTTTATAGTTACAACTTAGAACAATCAATTGACAATATTTAATTATTAAACAATTACACCCTCCGTTCAAGATAATTTAAACATTTTCTTTTTTAGGATGTTTCGAGATAATTTGTACATTTTTAAAAAGAAAATTTCTCTTACCATCGTCATTTTTAAAATCTTTATTTTAAAAAAAATCAACTAAAAAATAAAAAATAGTTCTTTCTTTTTTTACAGGAGGAGTGTGCGAATTATTTCGGGACGGAAGGAGAATTTTATTTAAAGAAAAATATTTGGGTACAGTAAAACAGGCTAATTGCGCTAGCAATGTTTCCAAACTTTGGTGAAAGTTATGTTTCAAAAGGTATATTTATTATTTTTTTTATTAATTTTATAAAGGTATGATTTTTTAATAATTATCAATTCATTTTACACGATTAATTTTTTTAATTAATTATATATAATTTATTTGTAAAATAAAAAAAAAAATTGACACTTTACTCGAACTAATTATTATTTTAGGACGATTTTGATTGGTGGGTATAATGTGATAATCAGGAATCAGGATTCAAGGCATATTCCTCTTAGATACTTGGGCCAGGGTCTACCAGAAATAAATTGTAGGCCCAATAGGCTAAGCCTCAGAAAATAGGCCCATAATAGTGACAAGAAGCCCATAAAGAGAATGGGTGTTGGTCCTCCATTGACAGTCGGCCCAACTCAGAATGAGTCTTGGACCGATAAGTTTTTTACTTGAGTTATTGGATTGATAGTTGGCCCAATTTTGAATAATGACTCATGCATATGATGTTGTTGTGATATAAAACAAGGAGAATTAGGAATGGTTCTTGACTTTATTGAATAAGACATAATGTCAAAGAGAAAAAATGTCTATCTAATCAATAGGTCCCCTTCTGTGCCTTTAGATGGTAAGTGTCCTGAGTCTGTTTGGTCAGGAAAATCAACTGACTTCTCTAATTTGCGAATATTTGGTTGTGCTGCTTTTGCTCATCAGAAAGGTGATAAACTTGAACCTAGGTCTAGAAAATGTGTGTTCCTAGGTTACCCTGATGGTGTGAAGGGCTATAGGCTTTGGCTTAGAGATGAACTTGGTTTTAAAGTGGTAATAAGTAGAGATGTCGTGTTTAACGAATCTGACTTTTCATGTTTATCTGCTGCTGTACTTTTACCTGTTTCTGACACTGCTCCCTCTGAGGTGGAGCAATCAGATTTATCTATTTTTTATGTGCATGAACCAAATGTTGTCTTACCTGATGTGAATGAGAATATGGAAGATGTGCCTAATAATGTAGATTACCAACTCGCTAGGGACAAACCTAGAAGAAACATTAGGCAACCTACTAGGTTTGATGACTTCCATATTGATACTCATGCTTTCAGTGTACTTGAATCTGTTGATGATTGTGAACCTAACTGACCGCACTGTCGCGATGCGGTAAAATTAATTAAACCTAGCTACCCTTCTAGCTCGTAGAAGTGGTAAGTAGGGTCGATCCCACAGGGAGCAGGAAAAACTCTTAGTGTTTAAGTAAATCCTCATACTAGCAACATACATAAATATATAAATAATGGGGGTTTATGAATTGATGTATATTAACTAAGGAATTAAAACAGAAATTAAGCAAATTAATTACGAATTGTTCTACTTATAAAATAACGAATCCCAGCCCTTAATCTTATCTCCCCCTAGTTTTTACTACCCTGTGATAGATGCAATTATTAACCAATTTTATCCTTAAAACTCCTACCCCGAGATTAGCAACAAGCTCTGCTGACCTCGTTATCCCTTATGTTTAACTAACCAAAACAAGCTCTTTGGTTAGTCTATCCAGTTGAGTGACCTCAGAATAAGCTCTCTGGATCTCATTAACCGGACGCCTAGAGTACTAGGATAACGGGATAGACACGGTGTGGACCTCGTAAGCTCGGACCCATTCAGACCGAGCTATATATTACCCTAGCGATATCACTCGCTATTTGCTACTAATTGGCTATAGGTTCGTAACAATTACGGATTACGATTATAACCTAGCGTTACTTATGCAATTATAATCCTAGGTGATCAATCTAGCACATAAGCACACAAGCATTGAAGGATAAACAAGTAGTATAACAACGTTTCAGGGAATCAACTGATTAATAACCACTGTAAATATCACAAAATAGTAAAACTAGGGTTCGACTCGACTAAGGACTGAAATAACCTACTAGCCGCTCATGGCGGTGACAAAAGATAAATTGAAATGAAAATACATAGTTAAAAGAATTAAGGACTAGAAAACCCGAGTACTGCCGATCTCGATTGCTCGTCCCCTTCGGAATCTCCCAATCTTGCTCTCTCGTACTGTCCCAGTCTTCTATTTCCGAGCATAAGGGTCCCTTTTTATAGAGGAAGTCAATTTGGGTTGATTTTGGGCTTTAAATTGGAATTCTTCTTTCCAAGGATTAATTAGCCGCCTTAATGGGCCGAGACCGCGCTCATGGGCCACGCCCGCGCCCGCTCTTGGTCCAGCAGCACGCCGCGGCCACGCAAGTCTGCCTCGGCCGCGCTACTTGTCCAGAACTTTTCTCTTATTTCTTCACTTTGACCGCGGCCGCGCCATTGTGCCGCGGTCGCGGTGCTCTGTTCTCATTTTCTGGCAGTTTGCTCCATTCTTTTGACATCCGAACTTTATTTCCTCGTTGTGCAACCGGCCGAGTATGAATACTTAGCCTTAAATCACCTATTTAGCTCAAAACGAAAGAACAAACGTCAACTAGTCCAAAGACATCAAAATAAGCTAAATACTCTCCATTATACACGCAAACATCACAATTCATCACTCTAACAGACTTAAAGTGCATAAATAAACGCGTGTACCACTAAATCATATAAGGAAGCTTTAAATTCTAAAAACTCTAAAGAGTGGTTGAATGTTATGAATGATGAAATGAATTCTTTGCATGTTAATCAAACCTGGACCCTTGTACTTAAACTTGAACACTGTTTTGTTGTGGACTGTAAGTGGCTTTATATAATAAAGGATGAGGGTGAGAGAGTTAGATTTAAGGCCAGACTTGTGGGTAAGGGATTTGCTCAAAAAGAGGGGATAGATCACACATAAATCTTTGCTCCTGTTATTAAGTTGTCACTGCGCATTATGCTTGCATTAGTTGCTCATTTTGATTGGGAATTGAAATAGTTAGATGTTAAAACTGCTTTCTTGCATGGTGACCTTGAAAAAAAGATTTACATGAGACAACTTGATGGTTTTGTTGACCCTAAAAAGTCTTATCATATATGCTTGTTGAGTAAATCTTTGTATGGGTTAAAACAATCACCAAGACAATGGAATAAGAAATTTGACATGTGCATTGTGTCTTTAAAGTTTAAGAGAAGCTGTTATGATCATTGCTTATACTTTAAAGAAAATGCATCTATGCCTACCTTCTTACTTATCTATGTCAATGATATGCTCTTGGTAAGTCCATGTTTGAAGTCGATCGAATATGTTCAAATATGCCTTAGTGAGAATTATGAAATGAAGTATCTTGGTGATGCTAAAAGAATCTTAGGGATGAACATTGAAAGAGATTGAAAGAATCGAACTTTACTTTTGAATCAGATTTCCTATGTGGAAAAGATTTTGAGTAAATTTGTTATGTCTAATGCTAAACCTGCTTCTGTGTCTCTTGCTGCCTACTGTGTGTTAAGTAAGGATCAGTCCCCAAAGACTGATTCTGAAATTGCTGATATGGCCAAAGTGTCTTATTCCAACGCAATAGGCTCAGTAATGTATTTGATGATTAACACTAGACCAGATATTGCATACACTGTTAGTTGTCTAAGCAGGTATATGTCTAACCCCGGTATGCTCCATTGGGATGCTATGAAAGGGTTATTCAGATACCTTAGAGGTCTTTGAATGTTAGTCTAAAATTTGTTAAATCTGCTAGAGGTGTGAATTTGATTGACTATGTTGACTCTAATTATGCAAACGATAGAGATAATAGGAAGTCAACTACCTCCTATGTGTTCACTTTGTGTGGCTCCTGTATAAGTTGGAAATCCCAGTTACAACATGTTGTTGCATTATCGACTTTTGAATCGGAATATATTACTATTACTGAAGTTTTGAAAGAGGCTGTTTGGTTGAAAGGTTTATTGTCTGAAATTGGTTTTCTAGATGATAAAGTAGTGGTAATATTCTGATAGTCAGTCTGGGATTCAGTTGTGCAAAAATCCTGTATTTCATGACAGAGCTAAGCATATCGATATTAGGTTTCACTTTAATCGTGATATTGTTGAGAAGAGAATTGTGAGCCTTGAGAAAATTTCATCTCAATTTAATCCTACTGATATGGAAATTAAGTGTTTATGATCTTAAACAAATAATTTTTTTTGGATTGATTATTGATTCTTCTTTCAGATCTTAGACCGATAAAATCCCTGTAATCTATTACTCATGTTTGTTTATAAATGTAGTTTAAGTTTTGAATAACAGAAGTAAAAGATAGGAGATATCTATATCTATATTTATATAATAATAAAATTCATCCAAAATAATAATCTAAGAATTTTTCAGTCCAAATCCCTTTGTTATTTCTGAAAAATATTATTTTTAGTATAAAATATTCTATTTGAAGATAAATCTACATATATTTGCCTAAATATAAATTTAGACACAATTATCTCAAATCAATAATAAATCCCTCAATATCAGCTTAATTTGACCAAGCCTATAAAAAAGGAGACGCTCACGCAATCTTCCAAAAAAAATAGAAACCCATGTTTCACATAATATATTCCGCACAATCAATTTATTTTTGACTTGCAATCGACATTAATCAAGTCGTTGATTCACCCAAATTTTAATTCTTCTTTGAATAATTATATTTGCTGTGAAGATTAAGAGATCCAAAGTAACTGAGGAATAAGTGATGCAACATCATTGCCCACCAGAGTAATAAAGGGAGACCGAAATTGTGAGAGAATGTGACCGAAATTATGTGAGAGAAATCAACAGAATTATCTAGGATCTAAAATAGGGGGAGGGGGCGAAAAATGCAGGGAAGGGGGTGGGGTGGGAGTAAGTTTATCGGCAAAAGCAAAATTACTATTTTTTTTATTTCTAAAATCCTATGTATTATGTTTATGTTATTGTACACATTCTTCTTCTATATAATTTTATTTTTACTTAATGTGTCTTGATTTGTGTAGCATTATTTATTCGTATAAAATATTTATGGTCAAGTATATCATACCTAGAAAGGGAAAACAAATAAATAAAGAAAAAAATAAAGCAAAAAATAGATTTAGTTCGATTTTATCAAATAAACCCCTAATGGTTTTTTTTATATTTAATGTTAATTTGAATTTTGTTACATTTTTTTGTTAATTATGTTTCTTATTAATTTTTTTAATTATATAAAAATATAAAATTAAATTATTTAGTAAATATTTTATAATTTTAGTTTATAATTTTAACATTTTTTCCAGAAAAAAATATTTTTTTTCATTTCTATTGTGATTTTTCTGTATAATAAATTAAATTAGTCATCTATTATCGATCTATAGTTTGAGACCATATTGTATAAATAAATTAAACTTAATTAAATTAAAGACAAGTAATTGTTTGTTGGTTGATTATGTGGGTTAATTATTAATGTGTTTGTGTTGCAAATAAAAATTAATAAAATTCGAAAGTAGTATCATTGGTAGTACCACTAAAAGCGTTTTAAATTTTCGTGAACACTATATTTCAAAAAAAAAAAATTAGATACTTTGGATAAATATAAACGTTCACCATAAAATTATAAAAATACATATATATATACACTCATCCTTTGTACAATAATATCAGCATGACCTCCATACAAGGATGCTAGAGATATTCATACATTAAGAAAAATAAATATGAATAATATAGAACGTACTCAAATTTATATATTTTTAATTTTTAATACTTTTCATTGACTCTTCTTTCATTAACATATAACTTTCATCTCTTATTATATATGTGATTGCAATATTTTATCATATTAAAATTATATAATGTTAGTAACCGAATACCCGAGGTCTCGATAAGTGAGCTTATTTCCCATCGATCGTTGGACAGCAGCGAATAAGGACCTGATATCAGAGATATCCTCACAAAGAAGACACTCAACCCAAATCCGATGACACCCCACACTCCGCTCACACCTCGACCCACTAATTAATCTCACACAAAGAACAGGGACGAAGAAGACGAAGAAGGAGAAGGTTTGGATGACAGAATACCCACACACACAGTTAGTGTATTTATGCTCTATATTTGCTCTCAAACAAAAAGAGAAGCACCCTTCATATAGGGAAGAAGGAGCAAAAAAAGAGAGGGAGTAAATGCATTCCCATATCCAAAGAGACATAGGGAATAGAAGGGGGAATGGATCTGATGGGGAAGGCGAAGGAGCGGGGGCTTCCAATGGGTTGGTTGGGTTAAAATGGGTTAACCCCAAATTGGGCCTAAACCCAACAAATCTCCACCTTAGGCCCAATTCAGTCATGTTGTCGATCGATAACGGAAACGGAGGAATCATCATTGACAAAACACCTGCACACTAAACACCAAAGTTAGTACAAGATAACAAGCACAAAGCAAGTTAATATCACAAGGTAAAGACACACAGTCAAGCACACGACACAAAGTCGAATATGACACAAAGCAAGAATATGACACAAAGTCAAGAGTATGACAAAGGCAAGAGTATGACACAAGGTCAAGAGTATGACACAACGCACAAATTAATGTTAAAAGCACTCCTGGTGTGTTCCCCCTTATATGGCAAACCATCCACTCCTATCCAATGCATGCACCCACTCTTCAACCCCATCTTAAGAGCATGTAAGCATACATAAAGCCCTTTAAATATTTTTCCTTGAGGAGTTGTGTCAACTTGAAGACTGACTGTGGAATCTAGGTTCTTCTTTCTCACGGCATCAACATAGTCCCAAAGCATTGAGTATTGATCAGTGATGTCTCCTTCATTCATCTTCAAGGCCTTCTCCTTAGCTCTATATGCTTGAAAATAAGAGATATAAACCCTAAGTTGCTCTATTACTTCTGCTCTCCAACCTCTACTACTTCTCTTTGGGTTAGCTCTGAAAGTCTTCTCATAATTCTGTGCCAACCACTTAGCGTTTGCATTATCAACATAATATTTCTTGGCACAAGTATGTTGAAGGTCCATTCCCTTATCTGAAAACTCTCTTTGTTTTTTACCTTCAATACATTACGTGCCAATCACACTTCCTGCTTGCATCTTGCACGGATCCTTCTACCATCATTTTTAGTGAACCTTGTAGGTTGTCCATGCTTGACTGAATAGGAGTTCACAACTTGTTTGAACAACTGCTTAGTGCTAAATGTTGAGATTTGGGGGAATATTATATATAGATGAAAGTAAATTTTCCGAGGCATGTTATGATAACATTGTCCTAAAGGATTTAATTGAGTAATTCCTCATGATATAACAGAACTCTGAAATATTCCCGGGTGCAGGAACAAGAAATTTGTAGCAGCAGTAGAAAAAGAACTCACAAAGTATATATATATATATATATATATATATATATAATATATTGTATAGGTGCAAAATTTGTAAAGAGAAGTAATGAAAACTTTTTCGTTGAACCACTTCTTGTCCATCATGCATCACCTGCTCACACACACACACACATATATAAGTGTTGAGAGGCCAATGTTAATCTTTGATAATAACCGACGAACATAAACATCAAATTCAAAGTTAATTATGAACTTAAGAATCAACGTTTATTAATAAAAATCAACATAGAAAAAGGTCAAATTCAAAGTTATTAATTAACTTAAAATATATACAAATAGGTTACATAAGAATTATTTAATATGTTATTTATTAGTAAATGCTAAAGTATTCTTTTGAAATAAAATATATTTTCAACACTAAATACCTGCTCAAGCCTGAAATCTGGATTAAGGGCAATGTAAGCCCTAAAGACAATGCTCTCTCTGTCATCTAATTGCATCCTCATCACTCTCTACACTCTTAAAATCACTTTCATCTCATAACTGTCAATCTACCCAACAAAATCCTCATCACTCTCATCAGTAAATTTCTCATCCAAATCAACCCTCTCATTATTAGACACTAATACTAATTCATTAGCATCACCCACAGCTTCGACCCTGTCCATGTGCTCATTCACAACAACCCTAACCTTTGCAATAGAATCTATTGCAAGCCTCTCCATTGCATCTACCCTTTCCCTTTACCCTTGTTCATTGTCATCCAACCACATAATCTCCCCCTCAGATTGATCATCAGCTTCTTAAGGCACTAATGTTTTATTCCATTCGAAGAACAAAGTAAACTCTCTATTTTTTGGCACCATGGATAATCATCTAGAGGTCATACTCACTCTTCGCTTTCTTCAACTCACTACCCTAAACCAACTCATAAAACTTCTTATCATCCATGTATCCTAATTGTTCAGCTTAACCCTCCAAATACCTTAAATCTAGTCTCAGTGTCAACACAGTCAAATGTTGAGACAGTCCCTTCAATCCATTTGAGACAGCTCACATCCTTAAGAACTAAGCCACCATGAAGCAACTTCAAAGTGTACCAGAAATCAACACCACCTATTGATTAAAAGAATAGAGAATTTAAGTTGATACTTCAATACTCGTGAACACACAAAAAAAAAATAGCAAAATAACAAAAGAAACCAACCCACAGTAGTCTAGTTTCTAAAAAGGCAAATATACAGCCTGTACTGGGGGGAGTGGGGTTGGGGTGGGGTGTAGGGTGTTGGGGAGATAGTGTTGGACCACTAATTAGTAAGACAAAAACTACAAAATAAAAAAAATAAAAAAAATAAAACAGTAATGCTTAGTGCCCCATCCACCACCAGCCCTAATTCCAACACATTGACACCCAATTACTTCCAGGTCATCAATTCACACAAACAAACAACTAACAACAACCAAACAAAAGCAGGAAATCATCCCCATTAACTTTATTCATCAAGCCCAACGCCAACATATTAACACCCCTCAATTTTAGACACATTGTTAGGGAATAATTCTTAAAAAACAAATACAAGCAGTCCAAAAGACACATTATTAGGGCATAATGCTTAAAAAAACACAACGATTGATAAACATCCTGGAAGAGAAGTAGAGTTTCTTACGAGTGGTGTTGTAGTCGATTCCAGGGTATTTGGCCATCCATTTTTTTCTCATCACCGTTGCGGGCCTCTAGGTTCAAAGATTGGTGCAATGTCATCGGTTATTGGGAGCAATTTCGGGAGATTATATTCTTAGAGTTCTTCGCGCAAAGAAATTTAGGGGTTATTGGTTTGGATTGGGGTTGAACGCAAGTATACCCTGTCTTTTAATTCAATTTATTTTTGTTTTTTCACTTTATGATGTCATTAAATAGTCACATGAGTGGCTCGTGACTAGAAACGTTAGTTTGAGACGACATGGGATGGAAGTTTCTAAGCAATGGGATTAATCATGTAACGAAAAATGCATTTGGGACCAAAAGTACAATTTTCTCGGTTCTCCATTACAACTATTTAAAAAATTTAAAAGTCAAATTTTGAAAAAATCAATTTATTGACATGTTATGTATGAGCTTATACTTGGAATTTTATCATAATTTAAAACCTTTCATGATCCTCCTAGGTTTTCACCACAATTTATTATTCTTACATAAATTTAACTAATTTTCAGAAAAAAATAAATATATAATGTTATGGTGATCAATATGATGTTATTTAGCTTATATAAATTTATTATGCAATTTAAAAAAAGAAAAACATAGTGAGTTGAAAACAAAGGTTTGATGGTTATTAGTAAATAGTGTAAAGTTTGGAGGGTAATTGCAAAAAAAAGGAAAAAAAAAATTGTACATCATGTGCAAATCACGTGCTTTATTTTGGTGGAGAATTTGGCCAAAAACCGTTATAGATTGGTAGATGTAAATCGAGCCAATGTGGGATGGTTAGTTGCAACATAAAAAAGTATACAGAGTAAAGTGTAAAAACATATATAGTACCGATAGTTTTTTGTAAATTTTCCTAAAATTATTCCAGTAATTAGGGATGCAACAAGTCTTCTAGTCTAAGACTAGGAGCAGGAGCAACAAATATCCAATAATTAACCCCGCGGGTTTTACCCAAGGTGTGATGATGCTAAATGGAGGCTTCTTCTAGTTGCCCGATGATCTTCAACAAGCCCTTTTGGAGGTACCCTATGTACGGCATTGCGTTTCACAAGTACGCAAATCAAGGATTCTACAAGAACGACTTTAAAGGATTGAGGTTTCCTAATCAACAAGTTGGAGGGGCAGCAACTATTACAGGTGATGAAATCTTGAGGAGTGTTTGGCAAGTGGAGATGGGGTATTCCAGGTGGGTTGATCTTGCAATTCTGTTTGGTATGGTGGTTTTGTATAGGCTTTCGGAATTATAAAAGCTACTGAAAAATCGAAGCCTGTCATTAGGATTTTTTCGTTTATTAGTCAACTATCACTATGGGTGTATTTACTTATCACTTGACCCAATCCATTAAGGATTAAGTGGGCATGTTTCCTCTAAAGTTACTGGTTTGAGAAACTAATGTTTGTATATGTAGACTTTGGCTCAAGGGGTTGTTGCTCTCTTTTTAACTATTGTTAAAATTGTGGCGGTGTGAATTTAAGAAAATTTATAATGGATATTGTCATATGACAACCACAATCATCGACATTGATGGTGTCGATTTTACACCAATAGAAATAAGGTCTAAGAAATTTTATCAACCACTTTGATTCATTATTAGCTAACTCAAGAGCATAAAACTTTAACACGTAATTATAGTTTGTTTAGCTAACTTTCAATCAATTGCACATTCATCAAATATGAATCATAAATACAAATATCATCACAGTATCTTCCTAATACAGTGGAAACCACAATATCATAATCTATGGTACCTCTCAAATATTACAACAATTTAATGATTACTACTCTATAAAATTTTATGCAATCAATACATATTAATCTCAATTAAATAGATAGACTAATTTTATGTCACTTGGGGTCTCACATTATAAGCCCAATAAAAGAACCCCTACATTTCAAATATTTTGATCTTATTATAATTAATCAAAACCTTATCAATTCTCATAATCATAATTCTCAACTAGTATATTTGTATTTGCTAAAAGAAACTAGGCAACACCCAGAAAGGTCTTCCTCATAAGACTACTGAACTCTGTAATGTGGATAAAGGACCTAATTATCATAGCTCAAGTCAAGATGTCATTATTGCTAGCAGTATTCAATGGGACAAGCATCTGGGTGGCTATTCGAGATTCATTTTCCCCTCCAGACATAAATAATAGTAGTACATGGCAAGATTTGCACTAAGAAAACAAAGGCATGGTTAACAAATAGTTGTTGAAACAATTAGCAAGAGAAAATGTAAAATGGAAATGGTCATTTACCATACAATGCCACATAGACCACACAATGAGTGCAACACGACCTATCACAGTAATTTCTACTTTGTTGTTGCAGCTAAGCTAGCAACTCTTCTTCAAACCTTCATTTCACTTATAACACCTCATTCATTCTACGGGTAACTGTTCAATGTCCACAACTATCTTAATAATGTCTATTTATCTCCATATTTTGTATAAGGATGAAAAGGACGTAACTATCCTTGGAAAATAACCTAAGCTAATAATCACATCCTTGGATAAATAAGTGAAGACCCTAAAGATGTTTCATCCTTCAACGATAATTATAAACCCCGATTAATATTTCTCGAGCCTACAGTTCTTTCTATTTCTTTGGTGAACAATAAATATTGCAACTCATTTGAATTATCATAAAAAAGGTCATATGTTGAGGATATATATTAGCAGACTACTATTCAAGGCATTACTGGGCATCTCTAGCACTTAAGTTCATGTAAATTAGACAATAGAATTGTCAAGCATTGTAACTAATATCTAAATAGAGCAGATTGAAACGAACAAACCTGATATATTTAAGTCAATCTTCAATCTGAACAAACCTGATAGATTTTCTTTTCGCTCTAGTATTGCCATGTCGAACTTCCCCCGCCAAAACTTTGGCATTATGCAAACCCTCTGGTGATCCCATGAGCCTCGCCACTACAATTGTCGCAGATAGAGCCATCTATGTTGTTGCTTCCATTCGCCTCCAGCAAGAAACATACGACCATAACTTATACTCCTTCACCCTCTCAACATCAACATTCCGGCGGCTCTCGACGAAATGAACCAGACGATCCTTCTAGTCCATAAACTGTTTCGCCGCCAGACTGAAGTTACTCTTCAACATAACCGTATCTGTCGGCGAGTTTTCCTTCAAGTACTTCGGCTGCTCCTCCACCAGCAAGTCGAAGAAGCAATGCGTCGCCTTTCTCGCGTCGTCCACCACCTCCATCGGGATGCCGTGATTTATTATTTGGAAGAATTTCCATTTTGTCGCCGCCTTGCATATTGATTGAGCCGCTTCTGGGTGACTTAGATCGATTAGTGGTATAAGTTTCCCATTGACGATTTTGGTGTTGTGGAATGAAGGTGTTGTTGCGTCGGCATTTCTAGAGAGAGTTGAAAGAGAGAGGGTGAGAGACGCGGAATTATTCAAATTCGGAATTAAGATTTATAAAATCGAAAATCGAGTTTAAAGTTGGAGAATATACTGTAAATCCGTAAGAGTTCGTTGGGAAAATTGGACTACAAGAAAATCGAAAGTACTTGAGGCGTGCAACTTAATGTACCGTCCTTAAGGATTTACTTTCGTAATTCTCCCAGGATACAACAAGTCTTCTAGTCTAAGACTAGGCGCAGGAGCAACAAATACCAATTAATTAACCCAACAAGTTTTACCCAAGAGAAGAAGGAATATGACGAAAAGAAAAAGATCGGCGTCTTTCTTAAATTTATTAGAAAAATATTTTTTTTTTAAAAGTAGTTTCTTTAAGTTCTGAAAAATTATGATGCAATGTAATACCACGAAAAACGTGTTAGTAAATTAATTTTTTACTTCCAATATTTTACAATTTCTAAAAAATTGTGATGAAACCTCTAGTGCTAACAAAAAATATGCCAGTAGAATATCTTTAGAAAAATGATATATTGAAATTTTTAATAAATGGAGATGAACCCCTAAAATAATATTCTTGGGGAAATGTCTCAGTAAATTTTAAAATATTTCATAATCCTAGGGTCTCACAATAATTTTGGAAAATATTACCCAAGTTAAATTGTTTTTTTGAAAACTAATTGATATAACGGTATGGTGATTAATACGATGTTATTTAGCTTATAATTAATTATTATGCAATTGCAATATATAGAGAGAGTTAGTTGAAAATAAAATTCAAATGGTTATTAGTAAATCACGTAAAGTTTAGATGATTAATTAAAAAAAAAAAAAGAAAAAATAGTATAGTGTACTTCACGTGCATATCACGTGTTTTATTTCGTCGGAAACTTGTAAAGATGGTTAATCGTAAATCTCGCAAAGGTGAGATTGTTAATTCCAATGGAAAAATATTTATGTACTTAAGTGTGAAAATATGTATAGTACACACGGTTATTTGTAATTTTCCTATTAATAAGCATAAGAAACATTAATTTTGGTCCTAAAAAACATTATTTTTTTTGGATGGATCCTTATTCATACTATATATACAAATTAATATAGGACTAAATAACATAATTAATTTTGAGTACTTTGGTAACACAGGCAAATGAATATTTAACTAAAATATTATTTTTGTAGTTGGTAAAAACATATTATGTCAATTTGTATACGGTGTCCATGATTTTATAATTTAAAAAGTTATGGGTCATGTGTTACCTCCGAACACAAAGTAAAATACACATTTTGGAATAAATGATGCCGTCCGTTTGATACACCATTATTATTGTTGTGATGAATGAATTAATGATTGATTGAGTGGTATATAATTTCTCATTTTATAGGACCTCGATCTTATACAAAAATAGACGGATAGTGTCATGCTTAAATATTTTGGCTGACTTAGGAGAATAATTTGATTGTGTTACGCATTAGAAGTACTTGTTATGGTGAATTTATGACATAATTTGGGGGTCAATTAAACTATTAATAATAGAATTTGGATTTTGTATTTCACAAGAAAAGAAGAATACTCATCCTTGACTCTATTGCCACCCACCACCCACTCATTGATTTTTATGCCAAATTGTTATCTACTCAATCACTACTCGATCGAAACACGAATGAATGAAGATTAATTGAGCTCCATGACGAAATGAGTATGAGTTAACTATATAAAAAACTGCCTAAACGAATAGACTTAGTCGGTTTTTATCTTCATATGCATTTTATAGGTGAGATGTCCCGTGTGTGTGAATTGGGACTATATAGAATATAATTAATTTAACTAAATCAAATTGATTCAATCTGAATTCAATCCGAAAACCACAGTTGTTCACATCAATGTATGAACACAATATTTGGTTTGATAAAGAAAGTAAAAATCCATGAAAATCAATTCGAACCAATATAATATAAACTATGTAAAAATTACTAAGAAATTAGAAGAAATAGATAAATGTTAATCATATTTATTCATTTATTTTCTTTTATTTTATTGCAATGTTTTACATAAAATACACATTTAAATTCATCTATCTTATATATTCGATTATCTATATATTTGTTTTAGATATAGATATTTTTAGTATGAGTGTTAAACTCAATTAGGTAAGGGGAAAAACATAATTGGACAAAAGTTTTCTTTGTTAATAGTAATTATACATTTATGTTTTATATTATTATTAGTATAGTATCCGTGAAAAAAAATCACGGGTCTATTGAATTCTTGTTTTGTCACTTAAAAATATTTATTGTTATTGATAAAAGAATATTCATATTCTACATAAATCCTTTAAAAACAAAGTAAATATTGGGAATTTGATTTGGATTCCATTATAATTTCATCCCATTCAGTCCTATACTGTTCTTTTTATTCATTGTGATTATATACATAAGAATAAAATTGTGACATAATTATTACAACAAAAATTCATGATACGAGGAAAAAAGAATTACGAAAAAAATTCTATAATACAACCTAAAATACAAATGAGAAGATGTTGATTTTGAATCGGTGCAGCAAGCACTGAAGGAATGAGGTTTGAACATTTTATTTGTATAATAAGAAATAATGTCAAATTCCTTTCGACAAAATAATCTAAAAAATGGGAGGATAATAATAAGAATCACCGAAATTATTACCATAAATTATGGAATTCAGATTTTCAAATATTTAAATAATTAAAAAATAATTTTATTCCCAAAAGTGTCACATATGCTAGCTACACGTGATTTTTCTTTTAGTATATAAAGAATTTCTGTTAAAACTATAATATAATTAGTACTCTTCTCATTTCTTTTCAATTGATCTTTTAGCTTCTTAATCAATTGATCTTTTAGCTTCTTAATGATATACCGAAACATGCTAGAATTTGCATTATCTTTTATAGTATGAATTTTTTTATTTTTCATTTATTAATAAAACCAACAAACCTAGACCGGGTCTAAATACCTTTTTGATTTCGACATTTTTAGTTTTTGTCGTATGGTTGAAGTTAGAAATTATTGAAAATCAAGCTTGTTAGTTTAACTATAGAATTGTAGTTATCTAAACCAATAACAACCGTAAACTGGATAAATATCTTTTTGTTAACATTGTAAGATACTGACGAAAGTAGTTTAAAAAATATAAGAAAATGAGACATTGATATTTGAAATATAATTCTTATTTGGAACAATATATTTTTTTGTAAATTACTTTTTTATGTGACAGCGGAAGTACTTTTAGGGCTCGTTTACTTCGGCATATAAGGATAACATCCTTATCCTCTTGCCTTGAATAATTTAGTAGGATAAGGATAATCTGGATAAATCATCCCACGTTTACTTCTCCGCGTAAAGGATGGATAAGGATAACTTTTATCTTTTTCCTATGTTTACTTTAGTGAATATCAATTAGGGTAGTGGGGGTATATTTGTAATAACTGATTAACAAAGATAGAAAAGATGGGTTTTCTACCATTCCCTTCTTATTTTCCCGAATTGATAAATCAGTGATTCTTAAAAGGGGGACGAAGAATGCGAAAGAAGTGTTCGAATCTTCAATAAAACTAGCAGTATCCCCCATGCGATGCACGGTTTGTAAATTTAAATTAATAAATAATAAGAATTTTAATATAATAAAATATTACAATTAATATATAATAAGAGATGAAAAGTTGTATATTAATAAAAGAAGAGTCAATGAAAAATATTAAAAAAAATTGAGTAAGTTACATAATATCATTTTTTCTTTCTTAATGTAAGAATATCTCTAGTATCCATGTATGTAGGTCATGTTGATCATCTTGTACAAAGGATGAGTGTATATATATTTATATTTATTATTTTATGAGAAACGTTTATATTTATCCAAAGTATCTAAATTTTTATTTCAAAAATAATAGTCAAGAAATTTTCAAAAGTTTTTAGTGAGTAACAATAGCACTACATTCTAAGTTTATTAACTTTAATTTGTAGCACAAATACACTAATAATTAATCCACATAAACAACCAACAAATAATTATTTATCTTTAATTTAAGTTTTTTATACAATATGCTGTCAAACTATAGATAACTAATTTAATTTATTATACAGGCAAATCACATTATAAATGAAAAAAAAAAAAATCTATTTCAAAATTTTTTTTTTAAAAAAAATAAAATAAAATATTTAAATTATAAACTGAAACTACAAAATATTTACTAAATAATTTAATTTTTATATTTGTATATGATTAAAAAAATTAATAGAAAGAAGAAAACATAATGAGAATTAGAATTAAAATTCTTATCCTACAACTAAGGATAAGTTATCCAAGGGGGGATGGTGGGATAGTTATCCCATGTTTTATCCTGAATTTCCCGGGTTATCCCGGGTAAAGTGGATAACCCGGGATAAAAAATCTGCCAAAGTAAACGTCGGATAAGTCAGGATAAAATTATATTATCCTGGGTTATCCTCCTTTATCCCCCGAAGTAAACGAGGCCTTAAAGAAAAATAAACAAACCGCTTAGGCTCTATTTGGATGGAGGTATTTGATTTGCCAAGGAATTTAAAATAAATAGATTTCAAAATCCTTAGATTTGAAATCCATGGACTTGAAATCCCTTGTTTGGATTTATGGTAAATTTGTGAAAGGATTTTGAAATTTAAAATTTTCAAATCCATTATTTGGCAAAAAACTGATACAATATTTGTAAAATTCAATTTTTTTCTTTAAAGTTTAAACTAACAATTTATATTTTTTATTAAATAAAATAATATTAATCTACATCAAAATTAACCGTGAACAATTTTTTTTCCAATTATATATACACACATATATACATATTATGTATTTTGTATCTCAAAAAATTATTGGGAGCATTTCATTGGAGATAAAAGAAAAAAAATTAAAAGAATTAAAAAAAATATTATGAGCATTTTATTGGAGAACAAGGAAGAGATATGATAGGGAGAAGAGAAGAAGAGAGAGAAAAAAAAAAGAGGACAAGAGAGATAGAGATAGAGATAGAGATAGAGAGAGGACAATAGAGAGAGAGAGGGGAAGGGAGAGAGAAGTGTGACTGAGGAAAGATTTGTAAATGACTACATCTGTCAAAGGATTTGAAATCCACCTAAATATAGTGTAAAATGAAGAATCTCAAATCCTGAATTTCTAAATGAATTGATTTACAAATGCCCTCATTTAATATTTTATCCAAACACCTGGAGCGATTTGACAATAAATTTATAAATTCATAGCACATTCCTAATTTCGAGGGGTTGATAAGTGGCAATTCTTCATTGGCTGTAATAACCACTAATAGAGTCTTCATTTAAATGATTACTCTCAATTTTTATTTTTTTTTATTTTTGTTGTGAGGATAATTTGCTTGTCAATCTTATTAATTGTAACTTGTAAGTCAGTTTATAGTCTATTTTGATGATAAGAATAACCGGACCCACACTATACCCAAATTTTCTCATTCTTAAATTTTAATAACTACAACACACTATGTCTGGATAGAAGAATTTGAAAGGATAAATTGGAATCCATAATTAAATTCACTTAATTTATAAATTTTACTTCCTTGTTGATGTGTTAAAATTTTAAAAAGAAATGCAAATTATTTTTATTTAAAGATAAAAATATATTTTTATTTTATGAGATAGATATGTCCTTATAGAATCAACTACTTCAAATATATTTTTATTTTATGAGATACTATCTCCGTCCTGCTCTAACTTGCCTACTTTTCTTTTCGGTTTGTCTCAACTTAACTTGTTAGCTCATAAATGACATTTTTTTCTCGCAATCTCCATCTTTAAAAAAATCAAAGATTCCACAAAATTTATTTTTTCTCAACCTCTGTGTCCGATCAAAGTAGACAAATTAGGTCGAGACGGAGGAAGTATTTCATTTCTTCTAATTTTATTCCCTCTCTCCTATCATACCATAAGGGGATACTTGGATTGGTATGGTGCCATCCGGATTGGGCATGGTCCGTCCGCAACGTATTTCACTTTACACCGGATGCACCATCCCTCCACATCCACACCCTATTACCTACATCTTCTTTTACAATTTTCAACACACCTTTTACAATTTTCAATACACCTTTTACAATTTCCAATGCACATCCTACCCTACTATATCTTTAAACTAAAATACCTTTTTGGATGTTCCATCCGTGAATGTTCCCCATCGGACGTGGCACATGCCACTACATCCCAAACCAAATATCCCCTAATGGTGTTAACGGATTACAAAATTATGAGACATCAAGTAGGATTTGTTGGGATTTGTTTAGGAGTAGTGTTGGAAGAAATATGGATTATTTTGCTAAAATAACATTTATTGTGAAATTTTTCAAAAATTCTAAAATGACATTTAGGGAGTGCTTGCAAATGATTGTGCTTTTAGAGAAGTGATTTTTGAAGAAAATCAGAATTTGGTAGTGTAGAAAATAAAATGATTTTAGAGTCAAAAGCTAGTAGAAGCTAAGTGATAACAGCTTCTCAGAATTAAATTTTAAGTAATTCTGATAATCAATTTTAAAAGTTTGCAAACGCTCTAAAAAAAGTGATTTTAGATTGATTTGTCGTGTTTGCGAATGTTATTTTATTTTGAACGGAGGAGTATTAAACCGGTTTTTTTAAATCCATAAATCTTATGGCATATCCGTAAATTCACATAAAAACACACAGAACACGCACTAATTTTGACCTCACCGTGTGCACCTAATAGTTCTAAACTCATCATGCCCGAGTTGACAATAAAAGAGTCAAAACACTCGCATATATAGATACGCATATATATACACACATATACATATATATATCACCTTCATCACCAAACAACAATCCTCTCTCTCTCTCTCTACCATCACCATGAGAAGCTCTCTCTCTCTACTTCTCCTGCTCCTGCTCATCACCGCCGCCACCTGTCAACACCATGACACCACCCTGCATGTCAATTCCTGCCACCCAATCTCCGCCCACCTGCCGCCCGCAGTCCGCTACCACCTCCAACGCCTCCGCCACTGCCCACCCTTCCCTCCGCCGCCGCCAAACGACGAAATTGATCCAAGATACGGCGTCGAGAAAAGATTCGTCCCCTCCGGCCCTAATCCCCTTCACAATTGATGAATCAGATTACGCACCGTTTTATCATATTACTGAATTCTTTTTTTTTCTTTTTCAGAATTTTGTTTCTCTTCAGGTAATTTTGTTAACCTCATTTTCTGTGTAAAGTTATGTTTTAGATCACAAGATTTAGGGTCAGAGTTTCAGGGTGACAGTAGGCAAAAAGACAATGTTCTTCTTTGTTGGGTTCTGTTTCTTGTTTCTGATTTACAATTTGCAGTTAAATTGGTATTTCCAAGCTTGTTTTGGATTCGCATTCTGGAATCAAATCAGGAAGATACCGTGGGGAAGCGTGGAAGCAGCGAAAACAAGCGTGGAAATAGTCTAATTAACATTAGTGCTAAATTGTATATTTTCTAGGTCAATTTTAATTTCATTACATTCTTGGTGATTGGTTGGGCTATTTCTGTCAAATCAAATCTAGTTTGTTAGTTTTCGTACATAACTAATCTTTTGTTTAGATTTTGTTTGATTTTTTATTTTATTTTTTTATCTTTTTTAAGTACTCCCTCCGTCCCAGCCTAAGTTTCATACTTTAATCGGGCACAGAGGTTACGAAAAAACAGATTTTGTGGAATGTTTGACTTTTTTTAAAGGTGAAGATTGTGAGAGAAATTTGTCATTTATGGGCTGAAAAGTTAAGTTAAGACAAATTAAACATGAAAGTAGGAAAGTTAGAGCGGGACGGAGGTAGTATTTAGCTAAGGTTCAAATTTTGAAAGGAGTGTAAATCTCATGAGTATCATCAATTTTTGGAACTGTTATGTGTGATGCCTAAATTCAATGAGTTGTAACATTTGAGGGGCAAAATGGTACTTTCGCATGTACAATAAATTTGATATGTAGTTCACCTTGTGCCATAAATTTTACGTTTATGCTTTATATATCTTACATATATACATAACTTTTTGTAGGAAAAAAATGAAATCTTTTAAGCAAAACATAAATTAGTTTTACATATAATCCACCATCATAAGCTTTTGTGTGCTTTTTTGGTGGGAAATTTTTATCTACCCAGTCAATCGAATATATTTTATCTCAAGCAATTCATTGTAAATTTAGTGAATGAATAAAACTTAATCGGCTCCTATTCGTAAATGAATAATAGATTGTCCTAATCGGTATTCCTGGTTGATGCATGTATGTACTACTTTTGCATGTCAACCCTTTCACTAAAATTATTTTTCTAATTTTGTGTTGATTGTCAGAAGAGACATTATATATTATATATATAGAAAAATATTATATTCTTAACACGTACTGTTAATACTATATAAGGAATATTTTTTAAAGAAAAGAAACACTATTTACGTGGTGTGAAATTGGGATCTGAAAGCACAAAAGTCAATAGTTTGTGAATTTAGTGAAAGGCCAAGGATCTCATGACAAACAAATTGGTGGCATTAAAGTCAATAGCGTTCTACCTCACCTAAATAATGCTACAATTTTCGCTTTAATTTATTGAACTTTTCTACCCTACCTCCGATACTCGAATGAGTTATACATTATTAGATTGAATTAATAGATGTAAAATCAAGAGTTACTACTTCTTTCGTCTCAGATTTTTGTTTTTTAGTTAACTATTTTTAAGGAAGAGATTGAGGATGCAGATTTTGAGGGAGCTGGGAGATTGTGAAAGAAATTTCATTTTTAAGAGTGTGCAAAATTGTGTGGGATGGATCAGAAAGAAAAATGTGCAAAATTAGGTGGAACGGAGGGAGTATTATTTTGGTTTATATTTACACACCAATTCAATGACGTATTACCCTTTCGAGTAGGGCTACTAACGAACAGAGCTTTCGTTGAACAACTCGTTTATTTAAATAAATGAATAAATTTTGAGCTCGTTTTATAAACTATCAGGTCTTTTTTGAAGAAATAAACTATCAGGTCTTGAACATGATTGAATGAATAAATTTCTGAGCTCGTGTAATAAACTATCAGGTCTTGAACATGATTGACTCGATTATAAAAAGCTCGCGACTAAACTTGTTCGAACCTCAATTAATAATAAAAGTAATAAGAATAATAACAACAAAACAACCATATTTATACTACATATAACATAATACTCTTATATTGCCACTTCTCATATTGGCATTTCGTTTAATTTCTTTATTTCTATGAAAATTTAGGAAAATTTAATTTAGAAAATTGTAATTTCTTTAACAAATACAAACATCTACAAAATTGGCTCGATTCAGATCAGCCTATGTTTGATCAGCCTATGTTTGAGTGGTACCCAAAGAGATATAATAAAATTAGCCCTATTTACAGATCATTTTCCAATTCACTGGGATTCCTTGAAAGAAAAAAACCATTAATTCCTTCCTTAAAAACAAATTACTAAAGTTAAGCGTATTTCGAATTTTTTAAAAAATTTAGATAAAAGCATACAGCCTAAACCGAAGGTTTCAACCATATAAACACTTTTAGTTGAAACCAAGACTCATCACCATCAGGCCTGTAACGGGATCAAATCCCATCGACCCCATATCAACATAAATTTGTATTTAAATGAATAAATAAATGAAAATTCTATCACTATTTGAGATTCAATCCACAAAATATTGTAAATACCCCCTTCGTCAAAAAAACAGATTTTGTTGAATCTTTGATTTTTTTTTAGTTGGAAATTGAGGGTGGAGAACTTGAGGATAGAGATTGTGAGTAAAATTTGTTATTTATAGACTGACAAATTAAGTTGGGACAAATCAAAAAGAAAAAAATAAGTAAATTAGAACGGGACGGAGGTAGTATTTGTTATGGTGTGCAGAGAATGTGTGGAGGCAATTTTGATGCACCACACAATCTTAATGGGTTCATAGGTTTAAATGGTCAGACCCGTGAAACATGTTAAAGAAAATAGATTTAACGTGTGTGATGTGTCAAAATGTTATAATCCATTTACCTTTTTAACCCAATTATAATTTTTTTTTTAAAATTCATTTTAAGATACAATTATATTAAAACCCAATAATATGTCCACCATGGTAAACTAAAAATAAAAAAGAAAAGATAATAAACCTCAAAAAAATTGTTATCTTAATTTGAATTATACAAATTAATCTAATTGAAATTAGCAAATATATGTAAATATTATTTTTATTTTAAACATGTACGAGTTAAATGGGTTGAAATAATATATAAATATATATATGTATGTATATATATATATATTGGGTATGAATTCCTTTTTTTGACATACTTAATAAAGAGTGAGTATTGTGGGTGACGGAATACACTTTTATAGAAAAAATGATATTTTTACAAGAAATGGTGATACTTTTATAGATAAAAGTGATATTTTTACTACATTGATACTTTTACAGATAAATGTGATACTTTTGTTACAAAAAATATTTTTTTTTTCAAAATAATGATACTTTTACAGATAAACATGATATTTTCACCGTATGACGATCGTGTGACGATCACATAGCCTTTAGTAAATGAGTTGTTACGCATTAGCAGAATTTATCTCCTAACCCATTTATGAGTCACCCCGCAAATACGTACCTAACGTATATTGCCACCCGAATATGTGGTGAATTTATGGTAAAACACTTGCGTGCTCATAAAGCCGATTTGTGTCCCACTACCACACAAAAATGGATGCCAATTTCTGCAGATTATCCACCACTCAGAAATTCGATCCTCTTTTATGATAGGTGTTTCTCATTTGCTATACTTAAATTTACTACGTGACATATATTAATTTGTGACATCATTCAATATACGTGTTGGTTGATGAATATCGTGTAATACAAGATGAAATTTTCAACTGGAACTGGGTTCGATTAACCATTGATCCAATTTTCATTCCAAACTGTTCGGTTTCATTTTTTCAAAAAAAGTTTTGAGCAGCTGGTTTTGTGTTAGTATTTATTATTCAATCCTCTATAAATATCCCCTCCCAAGTAACATTTTTCCACACAAATCTTTAATCTCTGTCCCTCCCACAATATCAAAGTCTAAATTTTCTACAACTTTACTGTAATAAGGTTATTTTGTAACAGAATTCTGTTGTTAATTATGACTTTTGATCTAGTTTCAATATATGATCAAGTTTATTATATAATTATACAAATTAACAAAAACATCAAGATTAGAAAAAACTTTAAAAATGATTTGGACCGACGGTTATAATAAAGATTCACAGTAGTAAAAAACATAACGAAAACCGATGTG
The DNA here is from genome assembly GCA_958295605.1 of Ajuga chamaepitys. Taxonomy (NCBI): domain Eukaryota; kingdom Viridiplantae; phylum Streptophyta; class Magnoliopsida; order Lamiales; family Lamiaceae; genus Ajuga; species Ajuga chamaepitys. Next base: position 3,415,209 of record OY282508.1, read on the forward strand.
ATTTGATTTTAGTTTGTCCATAGACAATTTTCGAACCAACAATTCAAATCACATTGTCAGAAAACTTATGTCACAATCAAGTGGGACTTCAGTATGAATGCGGCCGCGGTGACCTCGTGGAAGGAAGAAAACCTTGAACGCAAGTTCTATGACTGCCCAAACTACCTAGTTTGTATTTAGATTTCTGCAATCGTCAATTGTGTAGTTTGAAAGAGTTGTTTAGTGTTCTATCAGAATCATTCGGTTTTTTTAAAAAAAAAAAAAATCAATACTACAAATATTTTAGGTTGATCGATACGTCTTTTTGTGATCGATGTAAGGTAATTATTAGAAGTTTCTTGAGAAGAGCAAATGAATTAAGGTCAGAGAAAGGACAATCTTGCTCTTGTTAATGAGAAGCCGGAGGAAATGAAGCAAATTATGCAATTTGAGTTTTCTTTTCTAGATGAAGAGATTAAAAGCTTGCAAGATATTGCAAATGACTGATACACGAAGTGTATGCGTGTATTTAGGTCGATTTATACGAATATTTTGGTAGTGTTTACATATTAATTCGGTGATTTTGTGTTATATTTTATTATCTTGAGCTGAATTACGTGTTTGCTCGTGTTTGTAGTTAAAAGGTACTATTTTAGGCTTAAAAGTCCATTAAGATGAAGTTTGGAGAAGAAACGAACAAGAGACGAGGTGAATCGGCGGAAAGAGGCAAAATTGTAGATTTTCGACCTGACACACCTTCAGTGTTTTGCTCATAACTTGAGTTCTATATGTTCAAATGAGATGAAATTCATGGCACTAGAAAGCTAACTCAAAGGATTACAACTTTGCTAAAATAAGCAAAGCCAAATTATGACTAGAAGATTTCAAAATATAGCCTTAATGTTGAAGAAAAAGAGATCGAAACCTATTCGTTCGAGTTGGGTCGATCGAGTAGGTTGTACAAAGCCAACTTATTGTTTTCTATTTAAAAGAAAATTGTTAAAGGCTAGATGTTTTCATCCCTAGAACTTTACCATTTGGGACCAACACACCTCGCCATGTATTTGTGTAACGTAGTATAAACAACACACTTTTGACACACGTAACATCTAAAACTTGTGCAGAACAAATAAAGAAAAAAGAAAAAGATATTTTTATAATTATTTATTTATTTATTTATTTATTTATTTAATTATTATTATTATTATTATTATTATTATTATTATTATTATTCCTGTCTCCCAATGGACCAATGCGCGAGATCCCAATATTTTTTTTAAAAATAAAAAAAATAAAAGAGAAAAAAATCCACCGACGAGATCAACCTATTTCACGCGTCGTCTCCAACTTGACTGCTTCATCGTATCATCCCTCTCTCACAGTCTCACACACACTACACACAGTTCATAACTGTGTCTGTATGCAATCCCGATCGCTGGAGGAGAGGCTAATTGACAATGGCGCCTCATCTCCGTTTTCTCTCTTCAGCTTTTCATCTCTTTATCATAGTCGCGTTGCTTCTGAACGGCGTCGTACACTGCAAGACGCTTAAGCGAGACGGTAATTCTCCCGATCCGTCCTTGTCCTTACTAAATGTAGTTAATTGGTCGCGTAATGCTGCAAAAAAGCTGATATGTTTACTTGGATGAAATTTTATGTCGGTTGGATTGTCCGTAGTGTGATCGACTTGATTAGGTTTTTCTCGAGTAGATGTGACTTCGTGATTTTTACTGGTGAAAAGGAAGTTTTGTTTCTGATGTTGAATTTGTTGTACTCTTTTAATTGAAACAGAAGTTTGGGGTAGTGTATAGAAAGTAGTTCTGTTTTGGTGGATTAGATGGTAATGTTGCTGTTTTGCTTGATTTACCATAGGAAATAGCTCGAACAGTTACGAATCTTGTAGATGGGCGAAATCTTCGTAGCTATGGCAGTATGTAACTTTATGCCCTTTTGTTTCAGGAGAGGGGGCAAAATGACTGATAGTTTTATTTGAGATCTCATATCTGAATGGATTGTTCTCATTCTCAATAGATTTGCTATAGCTAGAGTAACTGCAAATGTTTTTTTGTTAATTCTTTGTAAAGAAAAAGGAAAGAAGGTTCTGCTTTTTATATGTTAAGATATATCATATGCTTAACAATTTCTCATTTTATGTTTGTGGATATGCAATCTTGCAAATTGCAGTGAAGGCACTAAATGAAATAAAGGCATCATTAGGATGGAGAGTGGTGTATGCGTGGGTCGGTGATGATCCTTGTGGAGATGGTGATTTGCCTGCATGGTCTGGTGTAACATGCTCCACCGTGAGTGGAAGTGATTATAGAGTTGTTACAGAATTGTGAGTTTCAATAAACTTTTTCAATTTGCGCCATTTCTTAAATGATAGAAGTTTCTCTTCAATGATATGGTTCTCATTTTGTACCCCTTATTTACCTTACAGGGAAGTGTATGCAGTTTCTATTGTTGGCCCTTTTCCAATTGCAGTTACCAATCTGGTTGATCTTACCAGGCTGTATGATCCTTCTCTATTTTCCTAGTTTGTCATTGGAGCAATTCTTTTTCAATTGTCTATGATAGGAACTATCATTTTACTCCCTTATCTTCTCCATTCTATAATCCCCGATGCTAATTCTTTTGGCAGGGATCTTCACAACAACAAACTCACAGGCCCAATTCCACCTCAAATTGGACGGTTGAAGCATCTGAAGATTCTGTATGGTTCTTTATTTTTTCTTTATGTATAAATAAGATTTCTTTTCTCTCTGATGCATGACTGGTAGATCATTTTAGTTGTAGTAATGGGTGTTGGTCTTATAGCATTTTCCTTAAAAAGCATATGAAAACTATAAAATTCTATAGAACTATCTAAAAGATATTTTGCCCCTAAAAAATAAGATGCATCATCTGCTGATTATGCTGATATATATAACGCTAGCCAAAATTTTGTCTCCGGAGCCCTTCAATTTCTGGTCTTGAACTGAGAATATGCAAATGGGCTTGTTTAGCCGTAGGACATACCGATGTTACTCCAATCACATCTTTATTGAATTCGAGCAGTTTTGAAGGCCCTGTGTTTTAATAATAACTTATATTTGATATTTTCTTCATTTAGCATCTTTCTTTATTTTTCCTAATTCTCAGTTTGCTTTTCCATTTGTTATTTCTTCAGTAACTTGAGGTGGAATAAATTTCAAGACGTTATTCCTCCTGAAATTGGTGAGCTGAAACAGCTAACGCATCTGTGAGTGACGTTAATGCTTTCAGATTATTCCATTCTGTTCAATTAGTTTTTTGGTTGAACATTGTTTTGTCTAATTGGCATTCATTTTCTGAACTCGCAGCTATCTGAGCTTTAATAACTTTAAGGGTGAAATTCCTAAAGAGCTTGCATACCTTCCTGAACTTCGTTATCTCCAACTGCATGAAAATCGTTTGATTGGGAGAATTCCTCCTGAATTGGGAACTCTGCCGAACCTACGACATTTGTAAGTTTTGGTCTACATTTTGACATGTATATGTACCGTTTCTTGTTAGCTAATTAATTTTAATCTTCTCAGGGATGTTGGCAACAATCACTTGATTGGGACAATAAGGGAACTAATTCGCATTGAAGGATGCTTCCCAGCTCTTCGTAATTTGTATGCTTTCTTAATTTAGCAATTTGTTGATTGGCTATTTGTTTGGTTTTTCGAGATTACTTTATGAACTAATTTATGATGATAATGTAGGTATCTTAATAACAACTACCTTACTGGAGGTATACCGTCACAGCTTGCTAATTTGACGAACTTGGAGATCTTGTAAGTTTTTGTATTTGCTAAGAAGTATCTGGAGTACACTCATCTTGTTTCATTTCCTCAAGTTAAAATGTGTCTCTCCATTCCAGATATTTATCCTACAACAAGATGTCGGGAGTTATACCATTTGGGGTTGCTCATATTCCTCGATTGACCTACTTGTAAGTATACTGGTTGAATATACTCGTATAACTGATCATCGTCATACGTTTTCTTGCTTAATTTCTTTTGCTTGAAGCAATAGTAGTGTGCCTATCTGACGATCTAGCTTAGTCATACTGTGAACAGAATTAATGGTCAACTTTGTGGCCATTATGCATGTTAGTGGTTCCCTTTTAACCTTCTTTGTAGCATTTCCTTCTTTAAAATCCTCCATGTCGGCATTAAACATGTAAAAACAGCTCAGAGCTTGCGAGGGAAACGAAGATAATAACTAAAGTTGTGTTTGAATTGAGGGATTTGAAATGCATGGATTTAAAATCACTGAATTTCAAATCCACTCAAGATAGAGGTGATTTGAAATCCAATCAAATTCTTCAAAGAAAAGTAGTTCAAAATGAAATCATGGATTTCCAGATCCATGGTAATCCAAACAACATCAATGGATTGAGACTATGAATTTCAAATACATCCTAAAATTCTTCAATCCAAATGCAACGTACACGTTTTCAGTGACCTTCGAGAGCCAACATCATCCTGCCTGTATTTATTTGGATATGTATGGTTATACCCTCAGAAAACAAACTCCACTGGGTTTTCTTGTCATAGGCTAAATAAACCACAAGGGTAGTTTTTTTAATTATTCTTATTGAGAAAATAATATCCTACTTCTACTGCTACATGCAATCAATTTCTTATCCTTCAACTTGATGGTGGTTGAAAACTAAATGAGTACAGAAATGCTCGAAATGGGAAACAGATATTTCTGCTTGTCATGATTTCTGAGGCGCGTAGACGAGAAATATTTGCCAATTTATCATGATGTTTCTGTGATTCAGGTACTTGGATCACAACCAATTTTCCGGGAGGATTCCTGATACCTTCTACAAGCACCCGTTCTTAAAAGAACTGTAAGTTTTGCATTAGATTTTCATCGATAAACCTTTTCCTTCAACGGTAAGTCTGATTTTACTAATTCAATTATTCGAACAGGTACATTGAAGGAAACTCATTCCGGCCAGGTGTGAAACCTATTGGTGAACACAAAGTCCTGGAACTTTCTGATTCGGAGTTCCTGGTTTAGGCAAACGGATCAACCTAAGTTTTGACTAGTTTCGATTTCTAGTAGTAATTATTTCTTTGTTCATAGGAATGCACCAGCCTCTATCTCAGAAAATTGATGCGAGAAGATTCATGTAGCGTTGGGCTATTGATTAAGATACCACTGAGGGTTAGGGTCCTATAAGGTTCCTGTAACTGTGTATAGATAATTAGATACCACTATTTTGGAGTTTTATTATTTATATAATGATGATTATTGGTTGCTCATATTTATTCACATTTGTTATCAATAATGTTCCTGTCTTTTTTCGGGTTAAGATATTTATTAGCTCTAAACTCGGGTGGGTTCAACAGACCCAACTTGATAACCTAAAAACTTGATGGGTTGTGGGCTGGTGCGAAAATTATAGTATACTTTAAAGAATGAACAGAATTTTTCCTTAATTTTTAGCCATATAGAATTTTGGGTTGGTCCAGCTTAACCCAACATGATTTTGGACTGACAGACTGGGGGGTTGTCCGAACTGCCAAATCTATTTTCTAGTTTAAGTGGAGATACACATTATCAGCAATTCAGCATGTGCTTCAAAAGCTCATTCCTTGTATAGTTCTGCACTTTCAGCTTAAGCTTAATTCACATTAATTCATTTTATTAATAATTCTCCCTATTTCATTCCCTTGGTACATAATTAATAAGTAAATCATTATTCTATTTTATTAACAATTCCTCCTATTTCATTTCATAATATGATTGATCCTTCATTCATAGCCATTATTATGTCCCTAAAATTCTTTTATTTTCCCATTTGGGCCTGGATCCGGAAAAGGAAAGGGTAATCACCCATTTAGCATATGAATTTTGTTCCAATATAACTTTTATTTTAAAAGTTTAATGTATAATTTTCACTAGTCTTTAGAAACTGCTCACGTTATAAATGGATCTTGGAAATAAAAATATATTGTTTATATTTTAATATAATAACTCAGCTTAACTAAGAGCATATGAATCATTTTCTAAAATTTCAAAATTTATTCGTAATTTTCTAAAATGATATATTCTCTCTGCCCGGCTTAACTTTCCCACTTTGATCGGGCACGGAGGTTAAAAAAAACAGATTTTGTGGAATCTTTGATTTTTTTAAAGGTGGAGATTGAGGGTGGAGATTTTGAGGGTGAAAATTATGAGAGAAAGTTGTCATTTATGGGCTGAAAAGTTAAGTTGAGACAAACCGAAAAGAAAAGTAGGAAAGTTATAGCGGGACGGGAGTAGTATATTTTAGGACAGGAGGAGTATATAAATATTTCTTAGGGGGTACTTGAATTGACACGTTCCCATCCGGATGGGGTTCAATCCTAACATATTTCATTTTACACCTCAAAATTTAGGATGACTCATCCTTCAACATCCTCGCTCTACTATCTACATGAACTTTTACAATTTTCAATATATATTTTTACAACTTTCAATACACCTTTTTTCAATTCCCATTACACATTCTATCCTTAAATTAAAATATCATTTTACTATTTAAATAAATGTCTCATCCGTAAATGTGCTCCAACGAACGTGTCACATATCCTAATGTACAGGATCCTCTTAGATGTGGCAAGTACAGAGCATACTTTCATATCTAGAATGGAGAATATGTTGAGCTATAATCTAGCCCAGAAAAGTTTTCAAGAAAGCCTACGAAAAAGTTTAGCTGCTCATGGATGTTATACTGAAAGGGTGTTTATTGATTTCGACTTGAGTTTCTCCCCAACTCTATCCCTCTATTTATAGTGGTATCGAGGGTGGAGTGGTTTGATTCTCAGATAAACATCATAAAAGATAAAACGTGGCAGCCCATTTACAATGAACAGGACAAATGGGTCTGCCTTGTTACACGAACCTATTTATCAAGTGGTGGTCCTATACATGCAGACCATAACTCTTTCCTAATAAAACAAACAGGCGCCTATATTACAAGCTATCAGGAGACTGACACCTATCATTCAACCTATTACAAGACTGAACATAATACAAATACATTTATTACATGCTATCAGGAGACTGGCACCGATCATTCAACCTATTACAAGACTGAACATAATACAAATGCATTTATTGAAGCCCGGTTGTGCTAATAAAAACAAACGATCGCCTAATCTTTGACCTATTAGGCTTGTGCTGCTGACGTTGATGATAATAAGTGCTGGCAGTGATAATTTATGTTGGTGCTGACGATCGTAAATGTAAGCGGTGTAGATCATATTTGCTGATATCGATCAAGAGTGCAGGTGTGCAAGTTTTTTTTTTTTTTTTTTTTTTTTTTAAGTCTGGTGAACAATTTATTTTCATTCAGGGAAAATATCAAATTATTTGTCTTCTTGGTCTTCCTTCGAGGTTGACTGTTGATCTTCGACGACTAATGACGTGTGCACCAGACGTTCAGTGGGGTCTATCGGTTGGCTCTTGTTGGCGAAACAAACATGAACATAGAGTTCACGATTTTCTTCTGCGTTGTTCTTGATTGTCCCTTGAAGTGTTTTCCATTTGTAGTGTAGAGGGATCGGATAGGGCTTTTCGTTCAATGCTGTTGAGTATGGTCTGTGGCATAATAACAAAAGATGGGGATCCTTGAGTTCCCCTTTATTCTGGTATTCTTTCATGAGCACTTTAATCCATTCTTCTGCTGTGGCGAACCATGTAAGGAAGGTCCATAGGAGTGTAGTATCATTTTCAGTGTCTTGAAAAAAGATGAGCATACCTTCAATTGGTATTTCTATAACAAAGAGGTATAGTACTGAGAGACACCAAAGATACCATAATCCGTTGAGTGTGAGAGAGACATTAAGATCTGTGTATATGATGACGAGGAAGGGTTTTTGGTGGTTGAAACAGGCTTGGGTATCAGAAAGGTTTGACTCTGTAAGGTAACGGGAGAGATAACGGAATAAGTTTTTCTGGGCATATTCCTTTATTTCTTCTAGGGTTTTGAATGGCTCTTTTCTAGGTGGAAATGAAAAGTCAGGGTTTGTAAGATGTATGGGAGGTTTCTTCCATGTGACAAGTTTTGAGGGTTTTTCTTTCCTTTTTTTTGTTTCCTATCATGAGGATGACTGGGAGGATTTTTGTGGAAGATATGAGTTGTAATTGTGGTTTTCTTGAGAGATAGTCTGGGACAGTGTTTTCTTTACCTTTTATGTGTTGAACTTCGAACTGGTATTTGGAGAACCAGTCTTTGAGGCGAAGAAGTTGTTTTTCAGGAACACCTTTGTTTTTGAGCTCCATGATGGCAGGGAAGGATGTGTTGTCGAGCTGGATGACAAAGTTGTGACCTATAAGATGAAACTCGAACTTTTTGATTCCGTTCTTTACTGCTAAGATCTCCTTGTAGATGGCATGGTAATGTGCCTCTGTATCTTTGAATTGTCCGCTAGCATGACCGCAGTAATGAAGTTTTCCATCTTCTTTCTCGAGTAGTACAGCTCCCCAATATTCATCACTGGCATCTGTCTGAAGGATTCTTTGGCCGGTTCCTAGGATTCTCAGTGGTGGAAGTTTCTGGCAAATTTCTTTTAGATATTTTACAGCTGCCGTTTGATCATCGAGATGTAATGGAATGTGCCCCATCCGTTGGGACACATCTACGGTTTGTCCATCCATAAAGGTATTTTTGTTTAAGGGTGTAGTAGAGTAAGATGTGCACTGTAGATGTCACATCAATAGGTTTTAGGTGATGTAAGTAATGATTGGTTGATTGAGATGTATTGAAAATTATAAAAGGTATATTGAGAATTGTAAAAGATGATGTAAAATGTTAGGTAATGATAAAAAGGTGAATTGAGAATTATAAAACGTGAGGTAGATAATAGGAAGTGGATGGAAAGGGATGGACAATCTAAATGACCGATCCATAAAGTAAAATACAAGCGAATCGAACCATCCCCAATTCAAATTACCCAATTCCAATCCAAATATGTAAGCAATTTCACATGGAGTATAATTTTTGCCTTAGAAAAATAACGAATTTGAATCCAATAGTTTATTGGAGATAGAGATTATCCAAACAATCATCCAACGATGTGTTACTATTGCTTTCAATATCTTCAAATTCTTCGATCCAAATATAACCTAAATGCTTTTTAACAACATCTACAAGTTCAAATACCTCATCCATCTGATAGTGTGTCTTCTCCCCAGCAACAAACTCATGAACAACGCCATTAATCTCGACCGAGCTACAACCCGGCGTCTTCTCCACCCCTCGACTTCTCATCATCTTCCTAACCCTCCTCGCCTCATCGTGTCTCCCTGCAGCTGCGTACGCATTCGACAGCAAAATATAAGCCCCACTATGCCTTTCCAACTTAAAAACTCTCTCAGCAGCCTCTTCTGCTAAACCAATATCTCCACAGCTACAACAAGCATTAAGCAGTGCCCTCCAGGCTATAGCTTCTTCGAAAACAGGACCCACAATAGGCATCCTTTGTACTATAGCATTAGCTTCTTCCACCAGCCTCACCCTGCTAAGCAAGTCGATTACACAACCATAATGCTCGGGTTTGGGCTCGATATTATACACACCACACATGATGTATAACAAATGTAGGCCTTCATTTGCCATATCAGAGTAGCTACAAGCAGTGAACAAAGACACGAATGTCACACTATCCGGCTTGATCCCTAACTTCTGCATTTCGTCGAACAACATAAGAGCACTATGTCCATCACCATTCATAGCATACCCTGAAATCATAGTATTCCAGCATATAACATCTCTCTGTGGCATTTCATCAAACACCTTCTCTGCCAAATCCAAGCACCCACATTTCGCATACATGTCAATAATTGCAGTGCCTAATTTAACACTAACTGGCATCTTAACCTTCTCCACATATCCATGGATCCATTCCCCAATCTCAAGACAGCCCAAATGCGCACAAGCACACAGTGTGCTAACAAAACTTCCCTCATCAGGCTTAATACCACTCATCTGCATCAACCTAAACAAATTCAACCCCTCTTTAAAACAACCGTTTTGCACATAACCAGATATCATAGCACCCCAAATCCCCCTATCCTTAAACGGGGCTTCATCAAAAACCAATCTTGCCGAATAAACATCCCCTTTCTTAACATACCCAGAAATCATAACTGTTGACGAAACAACACAAGGGCAAGAAATCTCACAGAACACAACCCTTGCTGCTCCCATTTCATCAAAATTCGAGTACATACCAATCAAAGTATTACCCACAAAATTATCCGACACAAACCCTAATTTCAAACCCTGCCCATGAATCAATCTCCCAAGATTCAAATTCGAACAAGATTTCAGAGCGTAAGGAAGTGTGTAATTATCGGGACGCAATCCGTATCTCAATATCGATTTGTACACTTCGATGGCTTTATAGTTTTCACCTTTGAGCAAGAAAGCTTTGATCATAGTGTTACAAATGCAGATTGTGGGGTTTTCGATGTGATTGAAGATTTTGTAGGCGTAAGAGAGGCCGCCATGAAAAGGGTCTGAGCAGAAGGCTAAGATTCTGCTGAGAGCAAAGGTGTTGCTCCCGAGCCCACATGTGAGAACCAGTGCGTGAGCTTGCTTTAATTGCGTTAAGTTGATGCATTTTTGTAGAAGGTGAAGACATCTGCTGCTCATTTGCTGGAAACTAATGCCTCATTTGCGAACAATGCAGTAAGGAAAACGGATAGAACAGAAATTCCAAAAATAAAAATCGCTTTTTTCTTTTTCTTTTTTAATAATCGCGTCGTTTTTTTTTTTTTTACAGTCCTTTTTAATTTCACAGAAATATTACATATATAAATTACCACTACACCTATATTTGATATAAAGACTAAAAGAAATTATATACAATAATAACTTAATAAAAATATATTAGAAAACGACATACTTCCTCCCGGCAAATTTTTCTTACTTTTCATTTCGATCCGTCTCACTTAACTTTTCACACCCTTAAAAATGAAATTTATCTCACAATTTCCACCCTCAAATTCCCCACACTCAATCTTCACCTTTAAAAAAATCAAAGGAAAAATAAAATTTATTTTTTCTTAACATTCATGTCCGATCAACTGTGAAAATTAACCGGAAACGAAAGGAGTATTTATTAATTTTTAAAAGAAAAAAATTGACTTATTTTGATACATAAAAAAAAACAAAGAATGCCTTTTTAAAACGGAGTATTACACTTGTGACATTTTAGCATATCTTTATTCAATATAGTTAATTAAGGACGGAAAAAAAAAATATGTAATTTAACTTAAATAAGGACAGATAGATCATTTGGTGAAGTTTCTGTGTGATTTTCTAAATTGACAATTATTTTGAGAGATACGTAGGTCATTCTTAAAATAGAAAGGGTATATTTAATGAGTTACACTTCTTCCGTCTCATTAAAAGAGTCATATTTAAAGAAAAATTGTGTCCCAAAATAACAATCATGTTTCCAATATCAATGTCAAGTTTCCTTAGCCTAAGTAAAAAATTAAAAACTTTATTTCATGAATTACTATATATGTTTTAATAAGTCAGTTAAAAAAAAACCAGTGTAAGTAAGAATTGATGGTTTTTTAACTTGTATCTTCATATAGTTGACTAAAAATAAAAAGTCATATACATTTCTGAAAGATGACTCATTTTATAGAACTAGTGAGTACTATTCAAGTCAAGTAAAGGTACTCTTTTTTTTTTTTTTAATTGACGAATTATAATACTTTCTTTTATATTAAACATATTTTCTATTCAGCCAGATATTTTAGTTTGACTAATTTTTAGAGGGGAAGTTGAACTTCCAAATAAAATGTCATCCACATTTTTCACTCACTCATCAATCTCCAATACTCTATATTATTTGTCGTAAGATGGTTGATAGTAACTCTTTATACAAAGACAACCTACTCTATAATTTATTTGGTTAAAAAAAATCGATCATATTTTTATTAGAAATCCATTTCTCTAAATTGACCAGCCCGGCCCGATAATTTATTTGGTTAAAAAAATTAATCATATTTTTATTAGAAATCCATTTCTCTAAATTGACCAGCCCGATTGAATGACACGGGAGGGGGAATTGGGTTCTAAGGGTAAATCTAGAGATTCCCCCTAAGAGTACATTTTCTTAAAAAAATTATTTTATAAAGTATTATGATGAAATTTTATATTTAATGAGAACGAATTTTAAAGAATTAAGAAGGCAAACTCTTGTATAAATAGTATCAATAAAAATTATGAGATAAAATACATATAAAAAAATTCTTTAATGGTGTTATAACCCTAAACATCATCTATTTTGGAACGAAGGGAGCAATTTAATGGTGTTATATATTTTTTTTTTTTTTTGGACAAGAGAAACTTGTAGCAATTTTAATGTTATAATTTATTTTGTTGTTCTATTTTATAATAGCACGTCATAAATGCAGTTTTCAGAAGTTTATACATCATCTATATTTATATGGATTAGACAAAAAAATCTATAAATCCTTTTACGAGTTTGTTCCAATAATTTAATGATCACAAATTTTTCTTTTATGGGATTTGGTCGATGTGTTTCTCAATTGAAAATAATAAAACCTTTGATTTAATAATTATTAGAAGAATCATGGAAATATATGTAAAGTCATTCAATTTTATCGATTAAGGGATACAAGAGAAACATGGAAAAATTTCTTCAATCCATTTTCATTGTACATTTCCCATAAAAATGGTCTTTTTCCTCATAAATAACCAAATAAATTATCCAAAACTATCATTTACTATTAGCAGTGTCAATTCGGGTTATCCAGTCAAACCCATGCCCATTGAACCAATGTCATATCTTGGTCAGGCTGGACGGAAAATCAGTCGAGCAAAAAAAATAGCGAGCAAAGAACAGTCCATCTCCTAAAATATACTTAAATTTGTCAGGCTGGGCGGGGTGGCCCTGACAATACTTCGGGCTATGTTCCACGGCCCAGCATGTTGCCTGTCTAAAACTAAAGAATCTGGTCTAGAGGAAGACTTGTGATTACCAAGGAATAACTTGAAGCCAACTAATCCCAACATATAGAAAAGGAAAGAAACATTGAGGAGTTGCAAAACCTTACACAAAAGTAACAGCTGCTAAAAGGCAAAACAGTCAGAGAAGAAAAGTATGCTTTTCTTACATAGTCTAAAGATGCAAAATCAGTTCTTGCATGCAAAGCAAAAGTATATCCCAATCCCAGGTTTCTTTCCACACAAATCTCCACAACTTTTTTCATCTTCTTATAATAGTGCTTCTCCTTCAAATACATAACCACGAAAATCACATGGGAATAACAAACTTTTATTCCTCTGCACAAAGATTTTTAGCAACCCTTCTTCACATATAATGGAAAGCTTGATCAAGCAAACAAGGTAAAATCTTGATTTTTCTTTAGCAAAAACATACTTAAAATCTTGTATTCTTTCAGATCTAGATTTTCCTAAGCATACCCGGACGATTAAAATCTTGTATTCTTTCAGATCTAGATTTTCTGGTAACAAAGAGGAGAGAAGCAGCACAACAGACAGAAAAATACCACCTCAAGACACACAATCCTTCAGCGGTATGCTAGAATTACGGTGCAAGGATAGACGTCATGCTTCCCGGCCATAATAATGGGATTTTTCTTTCTCTTTTTTTTTTTTTTTTTTTTTGCAGAAAAGAAGAGAAGCCAGAGCTGGATAAAAAGACAATTTTCCAAACAAATGAGTTGGGATAACGATTTTAGTGGCTTTGATTATCCTACTGCAGTAGCAGCTGCAGCTTATGCCATTCAGTCACTCGAAGAATCAAAAATTTTGGACAGAAAAAAGACACCTCATGGTCCTGACAAGTCGTTGGGCAAGACGAAGAGCAGAATAGATGACAGAGAAGAGAAAACCGAGCCACTTAAAAGTGCACTTAAATCCTCAGGTAAGAGAGAAATCGTACCTGGTTGGCTGATTCTGACGTTATAACACAGTTTAGTTGTTTTCGTTATTATCAGATGAAACTATAATGACAAGTTTAAAGGATTCTGAGGGCACCACGACGAGTAGAAGGCCTGAAAAGAAACCATCAATGAAGAAGAGAATAAGTTTTTCTGATGAAATTGATGAATCAAGTAGCAAGAAACCTGAAAGGTTGGCAATGGAGAAACCACCTGAAAAGTCCCCATCCTTGAAAAGGCCTCCAACTTTTGCGGATAATGATTTGAATATTGCTGAAAGCAGAAGGCCTGGGACCCCCTTGCCGAAGCCTGATCGTCCTCCGACTAGACAGTCCACAACTCAACCTGTTGTGCCAAGAATGCCGATAGCAACAAAGCCTGGACCAAGTGACTCTGCAGCAGATGCTTGGGAAAAAGAACAGATGGCAAGTATTAATGAACGGTATGACTCGTCTCTCTCTCTCCCCCCCTCCCTCCTTCCCTCCCTCCCTCAGGGGAAGAGAATTGTTCATAACTTTCTCTCAGTAATGTCAGATATGAGCAGCTGAGGGCCACAATTAATAAATGGGAGATGAAGAAGAAGAACAAGGCTAAACGCAAAATACAAGGGATAGAGGTTCGTTTCATTAGCACCCTTCAATCCAATAAACACAAAAAACTTTAAGAATACTCAGGATAAAGGTTCATTTCATTAGCACCCTTTAAAATTATATTAGCTCACAACAAAGATAACATTTTTTAGGGTGAATTGGACAAGAGTAAAGTGAAAGCAGTGCGGAAATACCACAGTGAAATCTCAAGAATTGAAGGGATTGCCGGAGGAGCAAGAGCACAGGCAGAGGAAAACCGTAGAAACGAGGAGTTCAAAGTAAAAGAAAAGGCAGAAAAAATCAGAGCAACTGGAAAACTTCCACCTACTTGTTTGTGCTTTTGAGTGCCCGTAACATTCCTTTATCAAGGATTTGTGAAATTGTAAATATGTACTGTTCTCTAACAAAATCTATGCTAAATCGATTCGTGGAACTCTTAACATTGTAAAGTTGATATAGGAGCTTTCCTTGACTTTGTAGTTTGAATATACCAGACTTTGTGCATCCATACAATTTTTGGTACATTTTTAGCAATAGTAGAACTTCTGAAAATGAACAACTACAAATGTAGAGATCATACTACACGATAATCACAAAATACGAAGCAGTAAGATATCAGTTAATCATCAAAGTTTCAATCTATTCACGGTAGTAAGCATCCATGAAAACTGGGTAAAATAAAACTAAAATTGAAGTTAAATTACAGAAGTAACCAAAGCATACAGCTTGCCAATACAACTCTATATACCAGAACATAAGACAGTGCACAAACATTCTAGAGAATCACAAAGAACCTACATACAAGAGCAGGTATCGGCTTCACAAAGTTGGGAAGTGTTGAGTTGACATTACCGTACGGGGTACACCATTCCATATTCCAAGACGATACAGAAGCCAATAAACTCCCAATGTGAAACCGGGCAGAAATGACAAAAATGCCCATTTAAACCAGTCAAAATCTGTCCAGCATAACATTGAGAGCCTCAACAACATCTTCATCCTCTTCATGGGAAACTTCACTCCAAAAGTTCAGTTGATGATATATAACCACTAAATACGACATATCTTATACTGCAACCACTGCATTCACAAAGATGGAGACAGAAGAATAACAATTAAATGAGACATGCGTCATATTCTGACTTCTTGCCCCAACCAATCCAACAGAGGATACGCGAAATACAGCACCAAGAAGGCTGGAAGCGCAAAGAGAATTGTTATGACCAAGTAGAGCATTAGGATGGCAGCACAGGTAGGTATTGCAAACACGACGATCAAGAGTAGGATAACCAATGGAAACTTGGCCATCATTCTAATGAAAAAATCAAGCGATTTGTGGAACGACAGCTGGAGCCGTTCTGAAGTGAAGCTATCATTATAACGGTGGTTGTTATTGCTAGAACTTGGACAACCAAGACAATGCATTCTCCTACACGTAGTTTCAGAAGGGGTATTAGCAATGGCTGAATAGCACCTTGAAGACCATATTTGTTGTCGATCTCTGCCGATTGAGGAAAGAGACTTCACCCTGTCACCATTTCTGCTTTCGACCATCCAGAGTAGGAAGAAATTCTTGCTGGGAAATCTAAGATTACCCTTGTAAGAGAAACGAAATGTCAACAAATTGCACCAAGGACAGGAAATGAAAAAGGGAATGCGGATCTGATGAGCGGAAAACTTGAGTGAAGCCACAGAAAGCCCCAGGACACAGTTTTTGCATAGAGTGTGGCCACACCATAAGACATAGGGCACATTCTCCACAATGTTAAATGATTCCCAGCATATTGGGCATTCTAGCCCTTCATCATTGCTAGCATTTGAAGAGGTCTCATCATCTGAAAGTTCCTGGAAAATTCTAGCTGGCTCAGCGATATTTGTTTTTCGCCCAAAGCCTGGAATGGTATGTGCTATAGATCTCCACATAACGACCGAAGTGAATATCAGTGGACACTTCGAAAACTTGATAAAGCTATGTTGTTTGTGCCTTATAGTGGGCACGAGCCATGATTTCCGAAGATCATATGATACAAGAGTCACAACCTGAGAACCCTGAGTCTCTTATGCTGGTACATGTTATCCTTTGCTACTTGCTGAAGTGGCAGAAATTCAACCTAAACGAAAAATGGCAGAGCGTAAGGAATTTAATTACACATCTCAACTGGATATTGTTTTAATAACAGACAGAAAACAGCGACTTAAGGAACTCAATTCATCAAAGAAGATAATTTCCACCAAGGACTCAAATGCACTATGATTATTTCCTATACGTGACACAATAGTGCCCTCATTCATCATGAGAGCATACATTGAATAACTCCCACAGCAGGCAAAGAAAGTGGAGGTCAAAGATATCGCTTAAATCGAACTCCTAGCATCAAAAAACATTTGTAGTCTTCAATGCACACTGCCGCTTTTGTTATGTAGTATGAATACGATTCTTGCTTGAATCTAATAGACCTGAATAAGGATCCCAGAGAACATCCCCCCCAACAGGTTTTTTTCTTTCTATTTTTGCATTGAGCGCTCGGAACTCTTTAGGGGTTGCTAATAACTTTTGAACCTTCTAAGCAGAAGAGTATTTCAGACTGCCGCAGTATTTGTCAGATTCAATTAATGACATAGTTTCTATCTACGAATGCATATAAAGAGACACAATGGTCACAAGTATTCATGTCATCATTGTCAAAAAAATGTACACTTAGTTTAGCAAAGCCACATCTAAATTCGTGTATTACACTGCATCAACTAGCTTAGTCTTTGATAACAATGAATTAAACTTGTTATTAAATAATATCAACAGCTGACTCTCAAAATCTGGTTGACCTACTCAAAGATTTATCATAACCAAGTGGACTAAATAAGGTTGAAGGATAAGAGTAAATCCTTCATCTAGTGATTCAACTATTCAAGTGCATCTGTTTTCAACTAGAACTTTAGCCTACCTACACGTCTACCAGTCTAAAGACTATTCTACATTTATTTTTCATTTACCATTGAACATTAGACTGCAGACTGGTAGACGGCAGTAGGCTGAAGTGATGCTTGGTGCTAGTTAGGCGCCAGTCCAATACCTAGTCGGAGCTTATAGACGAGATTAAACGGAAAGGAGTCTGGGTAAAAATGTTGGTGGCTAAGGACAATCTAACGCCTAGTCGGAGTTAGATTGGACTTTTACAACAGAGTTTACCATAGAAAAGATTTGATGGCTTAAAGTTGAAGTCTAACTGAAAAATAAATCAACAGTCACAGATAGATGCAACGCTACACAGCTAAACTGCAATACTATTCAAGCTGCCGTATCCAATTTCTTTCATTTTCATTCTAAATGTCCCAGAATAATCAAAACGAGCCTTTGATCGCATATTACTCAAATTTCAACAGTCAAATCAATTGAAATCACTTAACAAAATAAAAGACGGAGATCAAATACGTAAATTCCTTAATTACATCATCAAAAATCAATCAGGAAGATATTTACAAAGGTTTACGCAAAACCGATTCTGTCATAGCAAACGAACAGAATGACGAAGTAAAGCCGCCATTATGACATGCAATACAGCTCCATTACAGCAAAAAGGAAAAGGAATTCACCTTTATTAGAAAGGGGAATGCATGAAAATGTAAAGCTTGATCAGAGGTGCTGGGTTTTGAGCGTAACGCCAGAAATTTCGTGTTGTCGAAGTGCGTTATATTGACAAAAAGAGATCGGAAGAAAGAGCAATTGCCTTCTTTTCCCCCTCTTTCTCTCTCTGTCTAATTTCTCAACAATCGGTGGAGACTTTCTGTTAATTTCTTAGAGACGACACGTACTCTGTCGGATTCTAAATACGTGGGCCAGTACAGAGTTATTTGTTGGGCTTCAAAAGGTGAGCCCAGTTACCACTTTTGTTTGGGCTAAATCCAACCTATACCCTTCAAATGTTACAGAGAGGTAAAGTCAAGGGCCCAAATTCCGGGAAAGGATCCTCTGTCCCACAATTATCCTGTCTCAACTCTGTTCCACTTCAAAATCGAGGCAAATAATATAAATTGTGAACCACAAACACATGAATCATGAACCTTAAACTATGATCTATTGAATTATAAACACTAAATCATTCAATCATGAACCATGAACCGAATTGTGACATCGTAAGTATACAATAGAAAATATACCCTAATCCAAAAAAATCGAACCCTAGACTTTAAACATGAAATCTAAACATGGATCCTGAATCCTGAACCTAAATAATGAACTTTAAATTCATAAATTGCAAAAAAATAATTATAATTGACTTGATTTTGGAGTGGAACACGAATGAAATATGATAAAAGTGGACTAGAGGATCCTAAGTGCCAAATTCCTCACCCTTTTCTCAAAAAATAATTTAAAATATAAAAGTTCTCATTTGTATATGAAGTATTCCAATGTTATGAATGACATTTTATATTAATATTTCAATAAATATTAAATTGAAATATAGCTCATTTTAAAAAATCTAGTTAGATTTTGATTAATATTTCTAGCTATTTGTATCAACTTATTTGATGTTTAGCTACTTTAGTGTGTGTATATATAACTTATTCAATTGTTAAATATACACACACAGATAAAAATAGATTATTTATAAGAAATAAATTAGGAATTTTTATGCATAAACATAAAATGTCATATATTGAGCTGAAGCAGAAAAGTCTCGTAATGAAGTCGGAAAAGTTTTTATATTTAAAATTTCACAAATTATCATTTTTTATTAATTTTTATAGCTTGTTTGACATATTAGTTATTATATTTAACCTCATGTAATTCATATTTTTTACTTTAAGCTAAAAGTTGTTGGTAACAAATTTTCATTTTAATTTTTTTGATCCATCATCGATTATCTAATTACTTGAACATAGTGATACCATTTAATTTATATTAATTTGATATGATAATATTAATTTATAATTATATATTTAAAGTTGATATACATTATTCAATTTCATGGCTCCTTCGCGTTTACTAGTTTTATTTTAGCAAATGATACATTGCAAAAGGCGAGGTTTTTTTTTATTTTTTTCGGGCAGAGTTGTCGGGGATAATTGAATTAGTATATTCCCATCTGGATGGTACATGATTCATACTTAACGTATTCATTTTACAGCCTCATGTTCATCTCTTCACATCCACATTATATTATCTACATCACATTTTTCTAATTCTCAATGCACACTTTACAATTTCCAATACACTTTTACGGTTCTCAATACACATTATGCCCTATAAATCTCATAAATAAAAATATATTTTCACTATTTAAGTGAATGTACTATTCGAAAATGTTACACAACGATCGTGACACATGACACTATATCTCAGCACAAGTATTCGGAAGTCCAATACAAAAGTAGAGATCTCAAAATATTAGGGACAGCTCATTTTTCTTCTAAATAAAGACTGTTATTCGCCCTAAAATCCACATCACTGACTTAATCCAATGTCAATTAATTGACATAAGTATTGTTTTCGTTCAAAACATGAATAAATCAATGTTCTAAAGAAAGTATCACAATACATCCATTATAATAATATCACGAGCCATTAAATTATCTATTTACATATTCATTGAAATAAATGTCAAATCAAATATATGACGGATCTTTTCTCTTATATACTTGAGTTATATTTTAATTAAGGAATATTTGTTGGTTTTATAGTTGATGTGACTTACAAAATCTCAATCTATTACTCCCTTCGTCTCAGTTAATATTCGAACAATATAAGAACAATTCTGAATTTCTGAACAATTGTTATTTTTGAATATGATGTTAGAACAACAAAAGAACGAGAGTGAAGTCGAGTCGAGGTTAGGCTTCTTTCCGCAAAACGAATACATTCCGATTGATGTTCACGGTTTGACATAACGTTCCAAAGATAAAACGACTTCCGTCTTCTGAATAGTAGCATCATAAATCCATAAACACTAACGAACTAGAATGTGTGGTAAGAATGAGAAATGTCCATATGCCAAAATGAATTTTGAATGAGGAGTTTTGAAAATGCAATGAGATGCAGATTTTCAAAAGTATTTCAGGTGTGTCATGTAGGAAAATAATGGCCTATGGAAATAGACATCATCCCGCTTAATTGGAGATTAGATACACCCATTGAGGGGTCTTTAAGACATTCAAATACGTCAATTAAGGCATTCAAACGAGGTTAATAACCTACAGGTGTTACACCACATTAATACAGATGTTACACCCCATTAACTTCATGTGTTATATCATCATAATGTCTCATTAATGTCTAGAGTTATAAATCATGTCCCTTGACAATTCGAACATGAATTTTCAGGTCTAGGCTCAAATGTCTTAGCAAGTGGTCATCTTCATACATTAATTTCTTACTCATCGAAATTCAATTTAGAGATATCCAACACACAACGATCATCTACTCAAAACGGTAATCGACCATACACAATTCAATTACATTAAAATTGAATATTTTATCACCCATTCATTTACTTAAACCAATTTCCACCAATATTACGTGTATATAGTATACTATGGTAAACAATTTAATAAGATAGTTTAGCCGTTCTTTTCCTTCCCATATATAAGAAGTTATTTTTATTATAAAATATGTTAATTTTTATTTAAAGGTGTTGACCTTTGTGAAAGACCAACAATAAAGAGTAATAGTGTTTTTTTTTTTATGTTAAAAGTAATATTTTAACATAAAAAATAATATTTTTTATAATTAACTCTGCAATACCTAAAATCACTATGATATTGTGGCATTAACGTGTTACTTCCCTAAAATGTGTGTTACTTCTTAAAAAGAAAAGAGTTCTGTTATCTTATATCAAAGAGCGGGTGCATGTATATAGAGGTGACAAAATGGAACCCGATTCGACGGACCAGCCCAATAGGCATTTTTTTTTAAATGAGCTGGACCATATAAATATAGACATGAAATATTATTTGACCCAATCGAATTGTCCCAATGGATCAAAAGTCCGATGGACTTGGGGTCGGACCGATTAATTTTAGGCGTGATCACATTTTGATCCGGCCTGACTCAACCGAAAATATGACAATGGCTCGACGAATCCGACTCGATTAAATCGGACTATTTGAATTGTCACCTCTACATGTATATGATTCATATTTGATTTTGCAAACCTAAATAATCATGATTTTATGATATTGGTGAATTGGTTCCCTAAACTGTTTTGCTCCTTAAAAAAGAAAAAAGGAACTTCTATTTTACACAAAATGACCATATAAAAGTATTAATTATATCCTAGTTTATTAGTAAAATAGGATAATAAAATTAAAATACATTAAATAAAGTATCCTCCACAAAAGCAAAATCACAAATAACCTAATCCATTTATTACAACCTGAAAAACATCAAAAACACACACACAAATCTAACATATCAAGTACAAATTACACCAGATGAGTGATCACAACAGGCAAACACTCCAAATCATTAATCTATTATTTGTTCAAGAAACCACCGGCAGCCTTCATCAGATCCCCATACCCACCACCCGACTCCTCCTTCTTTTCGCCGCCGTCTCCCGCCGGCTTGTTCAACAGCCCCTCCGCCTGCTTAAGGTAATCTCCGGCACCCGCCTCGCCAGCGCCGCCCGAAGGCTTGCCCAATTCCTCTTCCGCCTTCTTTACATAATCTCCTGCATCAGTCTTTTCTCCGGCAGGGGCGGCGGCAGCCGCCTTGTGGTCGCCGGAGCCATACTTGCGGAGGTATCCCTCAGCTTGTTCGACGTACTTTCCGACTCCCTTGGTCTCGTCCAGCTTGGCGTAGCCTTCGGCGGCGTCGAGAAGATTCGCGGCGGCTCCGGCGGCTTTAGCCTTGTCGTACGACTTGTTGGGCTCGTTGCTGAATTGGGCTTGGGCCGCTTCGGCTACCGTCTTGGCGCTGGCTAAAAGGTCGGAGTTGGAGGCCGGTTTGTCGGAGGCCGGTTTGTCGGCGTGGGTGGGCTCGTCGGAAGTGGGCTTGGATTGGGCCGATTTGGCTAAGCCGGATAGGAAATCCATCTGTTAGAGAGAGAAAATGAGGATAATTTAACACCGTGTTTGGATTGGTTTGGGAAGAAGGGGGGGAATGGGAGTGGATAAATAGGGAGTGGGAAGTGGGGTGTTTTCAGTGTTGGAAACGTGTCGTGGCGATAAGGGCTTGTTTGGGAGTAGGGTAGGCCCCGGGTTTTGTGATTGGAAAGGGAAAGATGGAGATATAACTAACGGTAATAACTAGTCCAACCACACAAGAAAACTTTCCATGTGGAGTTAAAAATGTCACACACTTAATTGTTGATAATGGTTTGGCTTTTTATAAAGGAAATAAACGTAATTGTTGATAATGATTTAGAATTTATAAACGAAATATAGATGACACTCCCTCCGTTCCGGCTTAACTTTCCTACTTTGATTAGGCACGGAAGTTAAGAAAAAACAGATTTTATGAAATCTTTAACTTTTTTAAAGATGGAGATTGAGGGTGGAGTTTGTGAGAGAAATTTGTCATTTATGGGCTGGAAAGTTAAGTTGGGACAAACCGAAAAGGAAAGTAGGAAAGTTAGAGCAGGACGGAGGTAGTATATATTTATATATACTTGCGTTCACAAATAAATGCTCCCTCCGTTTCATAGAGTGTCAGTTTAGCTATTTTTGGTAAAGTGACACTTATTGTGAAAATTTTCAGAGTGTCTAAAATGACATTCTTTATCAAATGGAGGGAGTATCATTCTACGAAAAACTATTTCTTCACAAAAGAATTTCGTTTTAGCAATATTTGTCTAGCTAACATAAGGAAATTTCCATACAAATCTTATAATATTATTATTACTTAAAATTAAATTATCACTTAATTGGTCAATCAATCTATCTTCATTCTCTTAGGGAAAAAAGATGAAGAAACTTATGATAATGTAAAATTAATGGGAGAAAAATGTAAGTTAAAGATTATAAACATAGATTTTTTTGGAATGTTTGGAATGTTGTTCATTTTATAATCTTTTAAAATCTACCTAACATTTTAAATGATATTTATTTATAAATAGAAAAAGTATTTTTCTTTTAAATGAAATCGGTCTAACACTAATTGAGAAAAGAAAGACCAATGAGGATGACGATGTCTCACATACACTGCTATTTTTTCTATCTTCTAATATATAAAGCCATGAGTAACTATATTTTCACTAGAATTTGGTCAAAACAATCATAGAAAAGACATGACCCCACACCAAGACTGAATGTCTGCAAGAATAAGAGCACAAGAGATTAAGCATTTTTAACTTCTCCCGGAACGGCTAAAATGACATTTTAATAGGATGTTTGGAAAATAATGAGCACCTTCGAATGAAGATGTGAGTATTTAAAAGATATGTTTATATTGTAGTGGAATATACTAAAACATGTATGTATATGTTACAATAATATGTTGGTGTGTAGTTATTTATATATTATATTGTTAAAAGTAGTCGATCAGCAAAGTTGTCAGAATTAATTAATTTATAGTATTCCATTACGAAGAGTGATATAGTAGTGTATAATAGTGTTATCAAAATTGGATCAGATCGGCCGATTCAACCGGTTGAACAAGGAACGGGCTCCGAAGCCGGTCTGGAACACTACAAATAACAGTTCTAGAGGTTAAAACGGAAAGAACCGGTGAATCGACAAACTGGAAAATCCGATAAAATCGCATCCTGCCCCTTTTTGTACAGATTTTCCCTTTTTTCATTTTTTTCTTTCCTTTTTCAGTTTCAATGTTCCCGTCTGGTCTTCCCCAAATATAATGGAGTTCCTAACTTGTTAGTTTCTTCTATCTCATTTGATAAATCTTTATTAGCTGTTTGAGGACATTATTCATTACGTATTTTGGGATATTTTTTATGATATTCTCCAAACAGATAAAAATATTTAGTATTGTTTGGTTGAACTTGATGGAGAAAGTAGTATTATCTTGATTTGAAATTGAACTCTGAGTTTTGTTGATATTTTTTTAAGTGATTATATATTTTATGTGGATGGTGGTATTGTGATTATATCTAATATTATAAAAATAAAATAAAATAGACGATCTTTAGTTTTTCGATTGAATCGTTAGTCCGACCAATCCGATCAATTAAACCGTTAATCGATGACAAGTTCGATTTAAATCCAGTCTCGATTACAACAACACTAGTATATAATAATTAATAATTAGTTTTGTTAGATTATGACTGAAAAGTTAATTAATTATAGAGGAATAGAATTTTAGAAGGAGAAAATGTGCCACATGGAAGAATGCTTTTTTTTATCCTTTCCAAACATACCCTTAATCCTAAAATCTAAAGTGAAAATGGGGCGAAGTGGCCTGTCAGAGACATAGTGATATGTTTTTTTTATAGTTTAACTTTTTATTTGATAAAGTAGCCAGCATGTGTCAGGAAGTCTAGTAAATTATCGTGTAAAAATAAAATATTATCGTGTATATTTAAAAAATCATATTATTGTGTACACGAAATGGAAACTTTCTCTAACAGACTTTGGCTACTTTTAAATATAATAAGTTAAATTATGCAAAAATTATTAGGTTATGGGTCTGACAAGCTACCGTATCGAGAACCCCAAATCTAAATGGATATTTTAATGACGGAAAAGGGACAGTTGGGCATAACTGCCAAACGGGAAAAAGAAGTGAGTGGCATACATAAAGCTTACTGAGTATTGATCATTAATATTGTCGGCAAGATATTTATTAATCAGCCAGTCGTGGAGACTACGACATCCAAACGTCTGACCACAATATGCTATCCATACCGAATCAAATTTAACAACAGTTACTCCTTTTTTTCTTTTTTAAAGCAAACAATGATGAATATTAAACAAGGTTTCTATAATCGCTAAGCGTTAGTTAGACGTTAAACTGAAGCCTAGTAAGTAGTTCAAATCTAGACGGTGCTAATTAGAGTGTAGGTGCGACATGGTTGGATAGGGAGAATCATGAAATAAACGTAGATAATTTATGGCGTGATTGTAAATAATAATTGATCAAAATATCGTGAGTTTTCACGTAATTAGCACTTTTATGAAAAACTTTTTTGGACACATACATTTTGAATTTTGATGTATATACATAATCACATTGATTATATAATTGCTATTGTATATGTTATCTCGAATTCTTTTTCCCCCTTTTTTGCTTGTTTTGTTTAAGATATTTTTCTTCGTCTTCGCTCTTTAATACTTTTTCGTCCCGAATGAACTTGCACTATATATTAAGAAAATTTACTTTTTATTTTTATGTTGACTTTTCAAATATGGATTGAAGGTAAAGATTGAGGATGATGATTTAAGAGTAAAAATTATATCATAATTTTATTTTTAAAAAATGTACAAATTTATTCGGGACGAACGAAAAATAAAAGCGTACAAATTGGTTCAGATATTGAATAACAGGAAATAAAGTGCGACGACTAGCTCCATCACTGTCGGCCACGTTCACAATAGTACGAGCTGCCAATAGCGATAAAGTTATCATTTATCAGCATGCAAGGAAAATATAAAACTAATCCTATTAAAAATATCTATTTACATTTTAATCTTGTTAGCTGCAAAATACATAATTTAATCTTGTTAAATTTAATATTTTTGTTGCTTCAGTCCTTCTACTATGGAAATTTGCTATTTTGTTATTGTCCAGCAACAATTTAGGTTAGTTTTTATTTTTCTTTTAATTTCTTCTAAGACACATCACTCGACTGAGAAATAACAAAATAATGCCACAAATCATCGTACCATAAGGGGATAATTGAATTAGGATGTAGTGACATGTACCATGTTCGATGGGGCACATCCACGAATGGAACATCCAAAAAGGTATTTTAGTTTAAGAGTATAATAGGTTGTGATGTGTATTGGAAATTGTAAAAGGTGTATTGGAATTTGTAAAAGGTGTGTTGGAAATTGTAAAAGGTAATATAGGTAATAGGGTATGGATGTGGAGGGATGGGTCATCCGATGTAAAATAAAATACGTTAAGGATGACCCATGCCACATCCGAATGAGGACATCTCAATCGAATTATCCTCGAAACTTTATGACAGAATGAATACTTGGATACCAAAGAGATCCAATAGAGTACTCTAAAACCATGTGAAAACATAAAAAAGTAATTGAAAGAAAATAGAGGAATGTCATACCTCATCCGTTACATATTAATTGACGTTTTAGGATGAAAGAGAAGAATTAAAATATTTTGACAGATGTACCATCAGGCATCATCTAAAGATTTGATCAAACCAAATATCTCTGATAGATTGAAAAGTAAAGATATTTCAGGCTTGAGTCCAGAAGAGAAAATTGGTAAAATTGATAAAAAAATATGTAAAACATTAATTAATTAAAAAATGAAAGAATATCCTAAAACGTCAATTAATATGAAATGAAGGGAGTATTTTGATGGCCCGAGGTCTGAAATGACGAAAAAGTTAATAAGACCCCCTAAATTATGTCTTTTACTTTTAACATGACTAAAGTGCAAATATACACTTTTAACATTACCAATTTGTTACATTTTTCTCTCCGCGTGTTTTGGAATTAAATCGTCTAATTTGTTTAAAAAAATTGAAGTGTTTACTCATATATAAAAAAAAAAAAAATCAAAATAATTGATTATTAATTATTTGAGTAATATATTTTGAATCTTTGATAGGTAGAATTGGGAGCAATAAGTTGGTAAATTTTGTTTTTCCTGATCTAAGAAATAAAGAAAAATTATCCCCTCCCCCCACGGTGACTCGAACTCAGGACCAAAGGTCTAGGTAGTAGATGCTCTGCCACTTGAGCTATCCTCATCATGTCTAATTTCTAGTTACTACAACTTGAGATACAAAATCTCACGTCATATTTTATTTAAGTTTGGATCTATATCCTACATTTATCCTGTCCTAGTCGTGTCTCAATTCAAAAAGGAATCATACAACATGAATCGTGAACTTTAAATACATGAATCATATATCATAAACTATGAACTATTGAATTACAAACACTGAACTATTAAATCACGATACATGAACTGTGAATGATGAAATCGTGAGTCTATAAAAGAAAATATACCATAGCCCAAAAAAATCGAACCCTAAAACTTAAACATGGAATCTAAATATGAATTCTGAACTTAAATCATTAATTTTAAATTTACAAATAGCAAAAGAATAATTATAATTGACTCAATTTTTAAGTAGGACACGATTTTATATACCACTACTTTCAATAAGTAGTACAAAATCTTTCACCCGCATTTTGTATCCATTAAGATATTGCTCTCCAAACAGAAAACTAATCAAGCACATAAATTAATCTCTCTCTCTCAAATGTGTGTGTGGGCGTGATTAGGGGTGAGTAAAATCGAAACGAAATCGAAAAATCGATTCGAATTAAGTGATTCGGTTAAGTTCGGTTCGATTTTGTATATACAATCGATTCGTTTCTAAATATTAAAACCGATTTATAATTCGATTCAGTGCGGTTCATAACCAAAAAGAATTCGGTTGGCTGAATCGAACCGAACTACACATATTTAATTATACATTTTTAATTATATATTTATTGTATATTACTTTTCTGGATTGAATTGATATATAAAATTCCACATTGTACATGCACGAAAATTAAAACTTAACCCTACGTTTTTGTTCTTTCTTAATTGGCCTATTTAAGAGAAAAATATC
Organism: Ajuga chamaepitys; assembly: GCA_958295605.1. Lineage (NCBI taxonomy): Eukaryota > Viridiplantae > Streptophyta > Magnoliopsida > Lamiales > Lamiaceae > Ajuga > Ajuga chamaepitys. Next base: position 3,443,446 of record OY282508.1, read on the forward strand.
ATGAAAATCAAGATCTTTTTATATAAAGAATTAAAAATAAAAACTTTAAAACCTAAAAACCGATAACATATCGTACCAAACAGAAAACTTTCGATTTGATTCGATTCGGTTAAGAATATGTGTTTGTTTCAGTTCGATTTTCAAAATATAGAAAAATTCGATTTCGATTCTTCTTGATTCGATTCGATTTTCAACTGAACGGACCGAATGCTCACCCCTAGGCGTGACAATTGAGATTTAAGTTTACATTTGTATATTGTTATTTTCTTTTATTTAGTTTAAGTGTGATGGGAAGAATAAGGTGAAAATTGATCTCTGACCATCGACCAAGATTACCAGAGTTTGATAGAAATCACCCAATAGCTTTTATTGTGTGCAGGTTTATTTTTTAGTATGGAGTTGGTTTATATTAATTAATGGAGAAGCAATAGGTTTTCTCGAGGCGCTTTCTTGTGAAAGCCTTAGGTTTTGATAAGGTGGTAGTTGAGCCTGATGTTAATTCTGTGCACGATGCAGTCAAATCATCGTAAAAGATAGGGATGGCAAGGGGAGGAGTATGTGGCAGGACTTCGCTGAACTCGTAATTCATCCCGTAAAAAATATATTAAACATTTAAACTCATAATTTGCTCCGCTTCATTTCGTTAATCTATGTTTATCTGTCCATCCAAAAAATTTCTTGTACTATGTATTTCTCAATATTTTTTATACTACCACTATCTTGTATTATGAAACTGAGATATAATTTGAAAGATGAAAAGTTGAATAAGAAGTTTATTTACAAATTAAAAAAATTCTTGAGTTATAAATAAGGGTTTATTATATGATGAGGAAAAATCGTGCACCTCTAAAGTGATGGGCTGGAGCCCGTATTCTGTTATTTGTTGTTAGTGGTCCAGGCCAAAACAAAGAGGCCCATCGTAGGCCCAACTCTAAGAAGGCCTGGTTGCTGCAAAATGGCTGTAATACCTCAGGTAAGAACTAATTATATATACATCAACTCTTGCAAGGAAAACGTAACACTTTCTCTATCTCTCTACAAAACAAGGAAAAGGTAAATACTCCTCCTCTATCTCTCTACACAACTATGTATTCGTACATATTATAGTCTTCGACTGAATGGAACTGACTTGAGTGTCGGAGTCCTCGCGTCGAGAACCCCGCCGATGTGGTTTTTGCAGATGCAATGGGTCAAATTCAAAATGCGCACAACAGAAGATGGAGTTCGGAGGGCAACATTTCTGCCCTATCAATATAGTATAATGATAATTAATTTTAAATTCTTGACTTATAAATTCTACGACTTAAGTTATGGAAAAGTTTAGCAAAATCATTTACCCGATTCAATCTAATCAAATAGATTAGAACCGGTTTAACCAAGACTGATTTCATACAAGTTCGGGGTCGAGTACCCCTCCCCCATGTCCATCCTACTAAAAGATAAGCCGTTTTGCTTACGTCAAGTTAGTAGATACCGAAATGACATAGCACACGCCGTTGTGAAGCTTTGTGGGTGGTAATGCTTCCAACTGTTGTGGCTAATACATGCTGGTCTTTGGGGTTAAAAGTTAGTAACAACTTTTAATTTTTTAAGGCTGAAAGAATACACTTCCATATATATTCATACTATTCTGTACCCAAGTCATTCTTTGTACAAAATAACTTACATGACTGCAATAAAGTTGATTACATAACCAAATAATCTCTAGGAGAGCTGCCAATACCAATATCCACATAGCAACAAGTTCCGCAGCAGTGATAGAAAGTTCTTTTTTTTCTTCGAAAATCGAGATGACTAAAAGCAATCTGGATCAAAAGTGATTCATGTGTCATCATCTAATAGTGCAATTATTGTATGAGATGCTGCATCGTTGGTAGGGGAAGATCCAGAATAGACTAAAAGACCCTTCTTAACAGCATTTAATTGCAAGCTGGGTGTAAAAAAGATGGTCATTCACTAGCTTTACCGAATCTACAAATCAAAGTAGGACTGCAGCTACATCTCATTCCACACCAGCTTTCTGCTTCAACATTGCAATAAATTTCTCCCTATCATCCGGTGACATGCCTTCAGCCGAGCAATCTCCGACTCCCCACTCTGCTCCTCGGATACAATATTTATCTAGAATTCCTTGTTTGTTCCTGCACAATAACAATACCATGATTAGTTCGAGTAAATCAGCTTTTTAGACGCAGACCTTGATCGCTTTTCTTAGCAACCGTTTCATGATTGCCACTGTAGTAAACGAAGAGAAAAACAGGTGAAGAACATCTACTTTTCCTTGTTTAACTTAGACTTCTCAAGCAACTCTTTGAGGATGGGAGACTCTCTGAATCTTGCATCGTTCTCTGCATATTTTTTCTGGTTTTCCTCTGGAATAGCCAAGACATCACATTACGTTAGTATAAATATATATATGTGTGTGTGTTTTGACGTAGATAGTATTTAAAGTTACTAGAAACATACCGTTAAAACGAGTGAGAAAATCAATCTCAGGCAACTTAGGACCAGGAACTGATTCTATACCCGACAAGCCGGAAAGAAATCCAGCATGAGCTGCAAACTTAGATATTTTAATATTTCATTAATTTCTAGCTCCTATGCCAGGACGATTCAAGTAACGTAAGTGAACAAGAAATAAATAAATAAATCACATCTTAGCTAACAATGAGTTACTCAAAACAAAATTGACAGTTATCTCATGAAGTTGTGAGAGTAACAGCAGCAAGTTGGGATTAAGGTGGAGTATGTTATACTTATCTCCTTCCTAATCTGATCATTCTTAGACAACCAAACAAATTCATGACTAGTAAATTGAAACCCACGTTAGTGATTTATAGAGCAGTAGTTGTGTATCCACTAAGTACTGTCTCTGAATGAGATAACTCGTGTCCTCATCCCACTATTCTCTTTGTACAATAACCGACACATAGGGTCCTTGATTGGTTTTAATATCTGCACAATAGTATGATATCGTCAGTTCACTGACCACCACAGATCCATACTCTCCTAGACCACTATGTACGTATATAATCAAGTCATCATCTGGAATAAGCTGACCAGCAGATTGTTCCGAGCAGCAACTGCCTTCATTTTGAGAACATAATCCTAAATCGATAGATCACCGCGTTTGAGAATCCATAGATGATATGTAAGATTCACAGCTCTTGGTTTGGAATGAGACTGAAACAAATCTTCAAAAAATCCATATTTGAAATGCATCATTGCACCTATTAACATGCCTGAGCATGGATTCAGATACTGAGCTAAGCATCCAGCTTTCAAGACACTGGTCCTTCCTAATCCAGATAGCATAAGCAGGATTCATGGATCAATTGCCAGATTTAGAATCAATAAGATATTTCTTTGGGATTAACTTTCTTCACAGAGCAGGATTTATTCAAATCCATGAGCAATGATTGTAGACAAAACCTGATTGTGCCAGAAGGTGTAATTATTCTTATCTAGACAAAGAGTAAGAGTAGCTAGTGTTGGAAGAGTAGACGTAATCAAAAGAGATAGAAGACGGGCAGAAAAGAGAGGAACATAGTATTTCTTAAAGATTGAAGAACTCAGCCATTGATCGAAGGACAAATCATCCATGGCTGAAGATACCAAGTTGAAATGTCAAAAAATTTCTAGATTGTAAAGTGAAAATATTCATTCAACTCAAATGGGAAGTTACATGAGACATCATTACATATAAGATGAGAGATGAGCACCTAGAAGTTTCAAGCTCATACCAATAATTAACTAACCTACCTAAACGGTTATGACTCCTCACCGACTGAACTACTACAACTTGCATGTTCATGCACGAGCCAATCATAACAGGCACATATTTGCTTTTGGCTTTCCCAAAAGGGCCTCATAGCCATGAAGACACGTGCTCATCCTTACAAACCAAATGAATGAACCTCCCGTGTTTAACTGATTAAGGCTTTGTTAGACCATCATAACATGACGGCTTAACATTTCAAGTACTTCATGAAATTATCCAATTCCTAGATGCAAACAAATCCACTTCTTTACAGAACTAACAATCGACTACACTTGATTATAACAATCTGCAATCAGAATTTCGAGCTGAAGAATGCGTAGTCGAATTTCAAATACGCAGATGAGGAGGGCATACATAATTTTCCCTAACATCTCTTGCTCTGTTCAATTCTCAACAAATAATTTATTTCAGCGACTTCAAGCCATATACTACAGCACGCATTTTCTAAAACCCTATCGAATCCCAATTCTCGACCAAAAAAAGCCAAGTAAAGAAGATAATCACCTGGACTAGACCAGAAAGCAATAGCGAGAGACGCAGCTAGAGGAATTACAGATTTCTGAAACACGGTCTGTAAAAGGCTAGGCGAGTATGAAAATTCTCGGCGGCCATAATTTCTGGATTTGGCGTGCTCTAGTTTTCTGCTGCACGAAATAATCGGACGGAACAATTCTCGACAAGACGGAGAAGGATTTGTTAAATAGTTTGTAGAAGTTAAAGTAGGCGGTAATGGCTTCGTAAGAGAAGCATTAAGCAAGGAGGAAACCATTGGAGAGTGAGGACTGTGTGCGGGAGAAGTGATAAGAAAATTGTGGGAGTTGAAGTAAAGGAAATTAACGGTCATTAATTTAGCTCCTGGGCTTTGTCGATGTTACTCTTTGTTACGTACTTGGCGCGCGCTCGTGTGTGCTTTTTGATTAATAACTAGAAATACACCTGTGCGTTGCACGACTATAAGATCTTATTTTTTAGTAGTTTGAAGAAGCAAAAGTAAATGCATAGCTCTTGCCCTAGAATGGGATTGAAACAAGGAATCAAGAACATGTTGATGAACGTAAAATTACTCGTTTTCTCAAACATTTAACGTTCATATTTTTGCGTGATTTTGCGAGTATGTATCACGTTATGTGAGATTTCGTGTTTTATTGCATTCTCGGATCTTATTTTCTTTTTGATATGATTTAATGTACTTTCGGGTATTTTTTAGTCATATTTTGAAGGTTAGAAATTTTGGGAGAAAACGGAGGTCAAGCGCACACACTTTCCCATTCCGACCCGTAAAATAAGGCCCAAATCAGACCCCATCAAAGCTCGACTATAAGATCATCGAGTCGCAAACAAAAATCATGAGAGGTTGGGTCAATAAAGTGAGAGGAAAAGGATCGAAACCTGGATGGAAGAAAACGGAGCGCATGGGAGCACACGGCTCGCCCCGAATTCGAAATCGGGTGAAAGAGAAAAAATACCGGACCGGTATGATCCAGTACTGGACTGGTACCAGGCTGGAGCTCCAAGGCAGTGTTTGAATACTAGATCCGGTACCGGCCCTTTGGGTCTGGTATCCGGTTCGGTCCGATTTAATACGCAGTCCGTCCGTATTTCGGCCATAATTTTTTTGTACGAACTCTAATTCGAGCGATTCAAGATGTCATGCGGTGAAAAGAGGAAGATATAATTTTTTTTTGTTTGGAACAAGATCTAATTCCTAATGAGAAAATAGAAAAATCAACGAGAAGGTCGAGTCGAGGCGCTCGAGGGGCTCGACTCAACTACTTAAGACTCCTTGCATTCCTAAGTGGAATATTACTGTTTTACCCTTACTAAAGGGTCCCCAATGCATGTTTTATTATCTTTTTACTTGATGAGGGTTGGGGAGTCTATAAATACCCTCGCCCTCTCATTTTCATAATTTTTGCTTCATTTTTCACTTTCTAAACTTCTCTTAGAAGATTTCAGCATTTCATTAGGGTTCTTCTCTCTTCAAGTGAAGAACAATAGTTCTTGGTGGAAAATTGTAAGAATAATTCAAGGGGGTGATAACGTTGACGATTTTCTTAAGATTTTTCCAATTATTATCATCACTAAGCATTTCCTCTCCATTTCTCTCTCTATTTTTATTTTATTGTGATTATTGCTTAATGATGTTATTTGTTGGGATTTTTATGTTGAATCGTTAGTAGTTCTTATTGTTTCCCGAAGCAAGGGAGTAGCTCAAGTTTCGTGATTGATGTTTGATTTATTGATTGCTGATTTGATATGGGTTTGGTAACCCAGGGTTAGAGTTTGGTTAATTTGTGATAATTTCCAATCAAATTTGAGACTAAGTTCACAAACTTGTATGGTCGCTCGACTTTCTGTAGCTTAGAATCGGTTTGATTGGTTGTGAAATTAGAAGGTGATAGTTGACCCCTAGACTTGGGATTTCTACCCTTTTGAGGTTTGCCGACTAGATCTTAATTGAGTATATAAATTAATCGCTATGCCTTAGAATAAGCGGGTGAGGGGTTAATAGTGAAAATTTAGATTAATTGAGATCCAATTGATAAAAGAGAGACTTATGAAGGAGAAGCTCTATCGAAAGAGGGAGTAATGTCTAAGGGACATCGGTTGGCATGGACGAAATTGAGTCCAGCCTCGTGTGTAGGTTTTACACCCCTACGCCGGTCTTTAGCGTAGGAGAAATCGAGCTAACTCCTAGTAATTATAATAATTTATCCGTGTAGGTAGTCAACATAGAACATTGTGTACTTACCAACAGACAGGGAATAAAACACCTCAACTGTATTATAGAATTGTTACCTAATTGGGACGCTAGTTGGGTGGAAATTCAACCGTGATAAACCCTATTTCATCTTGATAATCATTATTCAAACATTGGCCTTACTTGCTTGATTAAACCGAGTTTCGAGAAGTTCTTTCCATCATTTGCCTTCTTTATTGTTAATTCAGATTTTAGCCTTAATTTATCAAAATTCCAATTCACTAAACTTATAGAACCATGACTCAGATAATTCACATAGTAGTCCTCCCTATGAATCGATATCATACTACCTCTGTTTTTTCCTATACGCTTGGGTTAAGAAAACTCCTCCCTAATTTAATTGTTTTTTAGGAATTTTCAAGATAAGTTCATAAACCTTAGAAGATCTCTTATATTGACTGATAAACCCAATCATTGATTCAGTAAGAAGGCTGCACTAACCAGCTGAACAATAGCTGATCAAGACGAATCAAGACAACGTACTCTGGATTAAAACTTCTTTGAGTTGTGTTAGTTGATGACGTGATTGAAGCTTCAAGAAATTGAGGTGGAATAGCAGTCGTACCAAACAAGAATTCATCAAAACTGTGTGCCGCACAGTTGACATAATTTGAAATTTCCAAAACAGAAAATTAGAACAATCTAGCTTTGGTGGACTGGAAGATAAGTCGAACATGTGGAAGTCGTAGAAGCTGTCTTGGATGTATTAGAATTGAGAGGAATTCAAAGATTGCAGAAACTGAGAAGAATTTGAAGATTCGAAGATTTACAAGATCAAGAAGAAGAACTAAAGAGACTAAGATACCATATTGAAATATGAAAACTACATATTCTCGTTGACTTGTGAAATGATACTTATACAAATAAATATTTATTTGCGAGCAACAATATCTCACCGTTAGTTAGCTAACAATTGAGCATAACTAATTATTTTTAGTTCCAACTAACTAATTCCTTCAGCTCTATAATCCTTAATTATACTCTAATAATGGTATTATTATTTAGACCTTGAGTCGGAGAATCAAATTAAATATTTTAATTTATATTTAAATCAATATAGGCATAATATTAAAATTTAGAATACAACTTCAAGTTTCTGTCTCCATTCTATAATGAGAGTCTTGTTTAAAAAATGTACTATTTTTCATTTTGTGCCAATTTGATGAAGATACTGTTCTTAAAAAACCATCCGTCCTCACTTATATGCTTTCTTTTATTTGATAAATTCAATCATATCTACGTTATTTGTGAAGTTAAGATTTTAAGTTTTTTACCTGAACTACGAAAACGAGGTTTTGACATTTAAAACATGACTATTATTTTAAAATACTAACACTTTTAAAATATAACTCTCATGATGACATAGAAAGAGTATTATATAATGAAAATTGCATAGTTTTATAACTTTTATATCAATGTAACATATTTAAATATTAAGATTCAAACTTTTAAGTAATGTATGTATATGTATATAAACTTAAAGAATATGATTGATTTGGCTTTTCTTGTCAATTAATTGAGGTTGAAACTAAAATGAAGTTGTAGCGACGTTGCGCGATAAAATCACCACCTGCATTATCAACATTAGCAAAATGCCAATGCAACATAAAATTAGCAATGGCTCAAAGTTTGTCATACATTTATCTATTCTAGGTTAGTCAACTTTTACCACCTTGAAAATTTCGGAGTTAAATTAGATAGAAATCGGATGACACAAAAATTTTGTACTCCCTCCGTCCCGACTTATTAGGTGATCGGGCACGAATGTTAAGAATAAGCTGATTTTGCTTTTTTTTTTTTAACTTTTTTTAAAAGTGAAGATTGAGTATTGAGATTTTGAAGGTGGAGATTGTGGGAAGAGTTTCAATTTTAAGAGTGTGTAAAATAAAATGAGACGGTCGAAAAAAGAAAGTGTGCAAAATAAATCGGGACGAAACTAGTATATTGTAACTTAATTAGTACTTACCGAGATATTGTCTTATAATATAAAAAATGGTCAGCGCAGTAATAATAATAATAATATAATAATATAATAATAACACATATAAATGGGGAAAAGAGGGAAAGGAATATCCAATCAAAATTCTGTGCCAACTTTCAGCTAATCATTTTACTTCCCATTGAAATTCCCTCTTTCTTTCTCTCTCGGATTCAATGCGCCTGAATTCTACAGCCAGGTATTTCGCATTGAATAGTTTGTTGACATGCACAAGATTTGAAGAAATGTGAAAATTTAATTATAATATGTCTGGAATTAGGTCTGCCTTATTGTTTCCGTTAAGCATAATTTGCGTATACATGAGTTTTGATACAACTTGTGTATTAATAGGAAGAATTCTGAATTTTAATGATCTAGTGCCTGCTTTGGCTGGTGGAGATGATTCATAAACTTTTAATGCAAGTGACGTCAAGTTTAGAGTATCGAACTGGTTGAATATTCTCTTTGGGTTGAGAATGCAATTCTTTAATTGATTGAAAGATTTACAGACTCGCTAATGATTTGGACATTACGTTTTGCCTTCAGATTTCTGTTTGCCTGGAGATTTTAATTTATTTATTATAGAACATTGTGCTTGCATTGTTGGGATTGATGTTCTGCATATGCCATCAGATTTGGTGATAGCTATCTGTTTCTGGCTGGAGAGCAAAGGAGGAGAGAATTTGATCTTGGGAGGTAACTATGCATCGGGCAGGGGCCGTGACCACTAATCGAGGTGGCTTACCAACAGATAGTGGCGATTCTGTGGTGACACTGGATCAAGTTCCATGCTGGAGCGATTCAGAGTGTAGATACTTGTATGAGAATGAAGATGCTACTTTTCCGAATTTTCCAGACCCTTTGGCATCTACTGCTGAGGGTGAGAATAGCGGGGATGGCATGCTATCTAGGTTACCGGTAGATCATGATATCAACTCAAAGATATATCTTTGGAGGGGGAACCCTTGCAATTTTGAGGTTGATGCTGTAGTGAATTCAACAAATGAGGTGATCAATTAATTAGTTGCAATAATAACGAGTTATTATTATCTACCACATGTTATATTGTGATCAAAATGGTGGTTGTATTTTGACTGTTGCTTTTGTTGGTTGGTGATATCTGCTGTTACCTTGGACTGGTTACTAGTCATGAGAATATTTGATCCTTTTCTTTCTTCCTTCATTTTCTTATTTTATTTTATTATCATTGTTATTTAAGAAACAGTGAGCTGATTAATTTACTGAATATAGGTCTAAGCCTTTTTATAATACATATAGTGAAAAATGTCGTTACTGCATCACCAATTATTCTGAGTCAGAATTATTCTAAGTCAGAATTTCTGCTGGCTTGCGATCTTAATGTTGTAACTGACATGTTTAACGTGTGTTTCTGCATGACAGAGCTTAGATGAAGCACACAGCAGTCCTGGTTTGCATGCTGCAGCTGGACCTGACCTTGCAGATGAATGCGCAACACTGGTATGCCATATAAAACATTAAATTTAAATTGAGCATCAACATGTCGGTTTTAATGTTAAAATCTTTACAAGCATCTAGTATATGGAATTAGTGCTATTAATGACATGTAACTATATGTTAAATAAGTGTTTGAAGATTCTAATATCATCATGAATAACCTATATTACTCCATAGGTTGAGTCATGTGCAAATTATCAGACCTCCTTCAATGTTGTCAAATAGCGTTCCAAGAAGGGGCATGCTAACAATTCTGTTGTATATAAATAACTCTAAAATGCTTCTACTGTCTCAATAAGTTTGGCATGATCTGATTAAATTAATTCTTCATCCAAATTAGATTGATGTAGAAAGACATAATTGCTCTCTTTGTATACCTTAATGTTGGTTTGGTCTTTGAAACTTTTGGCTGCTGCATAGTCGTGACAATTTAAAATTTGCATTATAAGAGGGTATAGCACAAGTTTCATGGTAAAATCTGAAATGGGGAAAATAGTTTAACTGATTATTACGTATAATCTATGCTGAGGATTACAGGGTGGTTGTCGAACAGGGATGGCCAAAATTACTAACGCTTATGACCTTCCTGCAAGGTAATTTTCTCAAGTTCTTTATTAGAAAGCTTTAGCCCTCAATTCTTTTTTATTAACCATACCTTCGATGGTATATGGCTTTCCATGTAAAAATACTGTTAAGATGAGACTAAGAAATTACAGATGCTATCATTGCATTTGTATCGATGCCTTGACCCAAATATCAACGACAGCTTACCAGAGTGTGTAGAATTCAATGGAGATTGATGAAATCCAATCATTTAAGACATCATAAATATCTTATGACTGAACTTAGGCATTAAGCGGCTTTGGTGTTTGCTCTATTGATTCTTAGGTTCCTGGTGTCAAATGAAAGCTTATCATTTTTCACATTATCCAATTTAACTTCTTACTCAAATATATGGTTTAATGAAATTTGCAGGAGGGTTATTCACACTGTGGGTCCCAAGTATGCTGCAAAATATCATACTGCTGCAGAGAATGCTTTGAGTCATTGCTATAGGTCTTGCCTTGAACTTCTCATTGAAAATGGGCTGCAGAGGTTGTTCTATAGCAAACACTGAACCAAGTTATTTACTTTTCTTCATTTTCATGAATTTATCTCTAAATTTCTGGATCAAAGCTGATTTACAACATGAATGCAGTATTGCAACGGGCTGTATATATACTGAAGCCAAAAATTATCCACGAGAACCAGCTGCACATGTAGCAATAAGTCAGTTCCCCTAGCTATTTCTATATTGTTCTGTTGATATTCTTGATTTCTTAAATGCCTCTGTACCATTTTGTGTTGTTTCACTTCATTCATCTAAATCACACATTTTTTTAAAAATAATTGGACCAGGAACTGTTAGGCGATTTCTCGAGAAACAAAAGGATAAAATACGTGCTGTCATATTTTGTACTACAACATCATCTGACACAGAAATATATAAAAGGTTTGCTCTTTGATACTGTCATCTAATAATTAATAAGGTACATATATATACATATACATATGTATGTAAATAACTGCTGAAACAGTTCTTTTTTCTTCCTGAAGGGAGCTGAAACAGTTGTTTCTATGCTTGAAGTTTGACAATGATGTGCTGATTTTGTTGTAGATTGCTTCCGCTTTACTTTCCACGGGATAAACAAGAAGAGGCGATAGCTATATCTAAACTTCCTGCAGATGTTGGAGATGAAAACGGTGAGACGGTGATAGATGAACGCAAAATCAGAATACAACCTTTGCCTAATTTGAAGAAGAAGAGTAGTCCAAGAATTCCGGACTCTAATGATCTTCCAGTTAGTGATGTTGGTCTGACAAGAATGTTAGTGATGCGTATTACTTTCCCCTCCCCTTTAATTGGAGCATCATTTGGTACAAACCATCTCAACCCTTTTACACAATTTGGTTTCCCTATTGTGTTAGAACCTGCCCATTATAGTCATGGTTTCAGTTTATTGAAACTGTTTTCTGCATGAAGTACTGCTTCCGATTCAGTAAATGTTCTTTAAAATATAGAAAGGATGGGATATCTTCCGTGCGATTCCAAGGCGCTAGATAGCATCTTACAGTTCTTGCTATTTTTTATGACATTTTAGTGAGCCCATATCTTCTTCTCCAGATATCTATCTGTAAGTACTATATTCTTAGTAACACCCTGTTGATATTTACGTTCATTCAACTCTTGTGTTTCGCATTTGGGTTTCCTTCACTCATTCTGAGAATCTGACATAGCAGCTCCATTATGTTACCATAGTCATATGAAACCTTTTATGCTTGTAATCCGAACCTCTTGCGTAATATATATATCCATGTTTTTAGGGGTCATTCTTATGAAATTCCAATTCCCTCCATTTTATTGATTCTCAGACCATCCTTGTGATTTTCTCTTTGTAGGAACTTGTCATTTTTATGCAAAGCCAATTCCCTCCATTTTATTGATTCTCAGACCATCCTTTTGATTTTCTTTGTATAGGAACTCGTCATTCTTGGCTTCATATTTGGATCCTGCTTTTATGTCTTTGATCAAAGATCCAGACCAGAAACACATGGAAGAGTGGGAAAAGGCTGCCGAGGCACGAAATGGTTGGGATTTTTCCAAAATGCTTGGATATGGTGATCTAACAGGTCCTCCTTTGTCGGCTGCTGAAGAGTACTCCCTACATTCTAGATATCTAGCTAAAGCATATTCACTCAATCTCTCAGAAATTGCTGAAATGAGAATAGTGTAAGAAACTATGCCCTTCTTGCATCGGCATTATTGCTTGTAGAATCTTCGATAACATCCTAAATGCAGAGTCATACTTGCAGATGTTCAGACGTGCAGTCTATGATCTTTGCTGATATTTGTATGATACCTTTCTTGTACTGATTGACATGGCACATTTTTTTTATTTTGTGCCCTCCTACTCATAACTTTGGCGTTTTTAATATAGGCAAGAATTTTGGCTGCTCCATCTCCAGGCTGAGAATATGATATATATTCTGCAGCATCTTAATATAATTTCGTGCAGGCCTGATGGTTGCTTTTGTTTTCTTCCCTCCTTTTGTGAACCTTTTAGATGCCACTTGCTATTCTTCCCTATTAACACCCTGAATGTTTGAAACTCAGTCTCTAAATGGGGCTGCAAAGCTGTTGATCTGTTAATTGAACTAAATGTGGTGGGTTTTCTTGAATAAATCCCATGAGGGATGTTTGTCTCTAAAATCCTTGCATACTAAGCATAGAGATGAAGTTATCACTTAAGTATTGAGAGTCTGAAACTTTTATCTCTCTTTCTTTCTGCTTCAGTTATATGAATTAGCAGACTGACTTAACTGTAGTTCATCCAGATCCTAATTCATGTATCTTGTATCTATTACAGTTACCGAGGTGGCGTTGATTGTGAAGGTCGCCCAGTGATGGTGGTAGTTGGAGCACATTTTCTTTTAAGGTGTCTTGATCTCGAACGCTTTGTGTTGCATGTAGTAAAGGTGAAAACTAACAGCTGCTTCATATTATGTTTTCTGCAATTTCATGGATTCACTGTTCATGTTATGTTATGTCTCAAAACCTTGCTCTAGTGTTTCTTGAGGTTGAATATTTTCTTTCACCAGCAGTTGATGACTATATTTCATATCGAGTTTTCAGGAGTTTGAGCCCGTGATACAGAAGCCTTATTCTATTGTTTATTTCCACTCTGCTGCATCCTTACAGTTGTGAGTATCTTTTTTATCTGAAATTTCTGCGTTATATATTCTCTCATTTGTCTGTGTTTTATATTCTTTAATTAATTGGAAAAAACTTATTTGAAACAACAGGCAACCAGATCTGGGATGGATGAAGAGATTAGAGCAAATACTTGGTCGGAAGCACCAACGGAATCTCCATGTATGAGGGCTCTTCCCCTGTGTCCAATTCTGAGAAATATATGCTGGTGAAGTTATTATTGCACACTTCGTATTAACTGATGTCTGCTTCTATTGATGTAGGCAATATACGTCCTTCATCCAACTTTTGGACTAAAATCTGCAATATTTGCAATGCAGCTATTTGTAGACAACGTGGTATGTCTTGCATATTTAATTTTCGTAAAGAAGTCTATAATTCACACTCTTACCCTTCTCTATATCTTATAGGTGTGGAAGAAGGTGGTCTATGTCGATCGTCTTCTAGAGCTATTCAGATATGTTCCTCGTGAGCAATTAAGCATTCCAGATTTTGTATTTCAGTGAGTTTCCTTGCCTTTTAATAATCACTTATTTTGTTTTTGCGAAGACAAGTACTGCACTAAAGAATTAGCAAGGTGGTGCAATGGCCATATTTGTTCAAAGTAATTCGATAATCACATAATGTTGATCCACATTATATGATTCAAGGGCACGACTATTCACACCATCGAATTTACCATTACACCTTTGATTACCTTGGTTGAACAAATATAAACATGATATACCAAGAGTGATCAAACATGATTTACCAGGAGTGATCGAATATGATTTGAGGTGCTCTACCTGTGCTGATGGAACACCTCAATTCAGATGTTCAAAAGTTTTTGGTCAGGGCTTGAACACTTAATGGGGTTGTACCTGAACACTTAAGAAACCTGTCTAGTGTCTAGTCGGTCAAGAAATTGCGTAATTATTTTGAGGAAAATATAATGCAGGCATGATTTAGAAGTAAACGGAGAGAAGGGGGCTATTGTAGACCCAAGAACAAAGTATGTTTATCAGAGAGCATAGACAGATCTTGTGCTAAAAGCATTTTCCTCGGGTTCAGCTGAACCAGAGGCTCCTGACGCATAGTGTTCATGAGACAGACCAGAAATCAGTCACTGTATGAAGCTCGATTGCATAAAGCGCGCGACAGCAACGTAACCATGGGTTCTACTTCTTACTCGTTTACGTAACAGGTTGTAACGAGCTTTAGTTTGTGTAATTTAGTCCCAATTATTGTTTAGTAGCATCTTCCTTGTTGAAATTTCCATTCCCATTTCCTTTCCGTATGTATTATTTTTTGACTATCTGTAATTAGTTTGTCGTCTTGCATGGCCAGTGCTTCAAATTTCAAGAGTTATTTTTTCAATTTTTTATTTATTTATATAGTTTTTACAGAATAGTTATGCGTTTCACTCGGAAGAATAAATGACTGGGTGTGATATTTATTTTTAATAAAAAAGAGCCAGGTGAATGTAAAGATACCTTGTGGAACATACTTTACTGGAAAAAAGTCATTTTAAAAAACGATACTTTTATTACAAAAAATTAGTACTTTTGTATTAATAATTTTGTCCAGAAAAACTGATGTTTTTGTAAAAAAAAATGATATTTTTACTATAAAAATTTATACTTTTGCTGCTTGGGGGCAACCGTCACACATAAGTTTTTGTTTGAAATTAATTATTTTAAATGATATTATCAAACAATTGGTTAATTCTAAAATGGGTTATAGACATAAGCAATAGATATACAAAGATAACAGATAAACACGAGTAGTTTTTCTAAATAATTAATAATAATATTAAGTAAATGAAAAAGTAATAATAATATTAAGTAAATGAAAAAAGTAATAATAATATTAAGTAAATGAAAAAAAGGAGTTGTTTATTGAAATGTAACACTACAATGGTACAACTCTTCGGCAGTTTGTTGCAAGTAAATGTTACCTCTTTCTTTTCCTTTTATTTGCTCTCTTCGTTCCGAATAAATTTGCATATTTTTGTTTCGGTATGTCCCAGTATAATGTGTATATTCTTTGAAGAAAGGTCAACACAAAATAATTTTTTTTTTTTTTTAAATACGTGTGCACCTTTAAAAGTATAATTGGTTCGGGATGGAGGTAGTATTTTATTTTAATAGTTTTGCCTTTATCTTTTTCCTTTCTCGAGAAAAAGTTTTTACCTTTAATCTACTCACAAAAAATTAGAAAAGCTGTGCGACTCACGGAGACACGACACAGGCGGCAAACTGCAACGACGAATACCCACAATCCATATAACAGCTGCTCCAGAAGTTAGTTCCAGCAGGTACAAATGCAAACTCCAGTTTCCGCTTCAACCATTAAAATTAAACCAAATAGCTTTCATTCAAGCTGATGCTGATTTTATCTGTTGTGTATTTAGCTATCTATCAGATATGATGTTTTTATGCGTGGTCTTTTGGAGAAACATATACTGTTTTTGTGTAGTTGTTCCGCCGGCGGGCAGGGGGAGTTTATAATGGTGTTAACTTTGACTTGGTATGAAATTACTATGTTGTAGGTTTTGATTCTGGCGAACAATCTGAGATTTGAGTATTGGCTAATTAATTTGTTACAACAATTTGTTCGTTGGAGTAATTGTTGTTTTCTCGTCCTGATTGATATTCCGCTGGTGGCGTTTAAATTCACCGTAGCTAAAATTTATTTGATAGGTTCGTGTAATTTGGTTCGTCGTTTTGATAGCTTCTATGTGGCACCAATGACAAAAGCAAAGCTGGCTCATTTCCAGATTTCCCTGACTCAGCCTATTAAAGTTCTACTTGATTGTGTAATATTCCATTCCCTAATAAAATGGTGGAAGAACTGACTCTTCAGTGAAGAAAATCTAAGCAAGAATGCCGCTGTACATGCCCCTTTTCAAAGCTTGCACAACGTTAAGATCACTTGCCCAACTACATGGACATGTTATAGTTACGGGCCTCCATCGAGATGCTCTTGCATCAACCAAACTCATTGAGTCATATTCACAAATGGGTTCTATGCGATATTCAAGACTGATTTTTGACTCCTTTCCAGACCCAGATTCATTTATGTGGGGAGTGCTGATTAAATGTTACGTATGGAATGGCCTATTTCAAGAAGCCATTCGTGTATACCAGTGTATGTTACAGAGCTTAGTGGAATTGAACAACTTTACTTTCCCTCCAGTTTTGAGGGCCTGTTCGGAAATTAATGATCTGAGAATGGGGGAAAAGGTCCACGCGAGGATTGTGAAATCTGGGTTTGAATTTGATCCCATAGTTGGGACCTCACTAGCGAGTGTGTATGGTGAAATGGGGTATTTGTATAATGCTGGCAAAGTGTTTGATGAAATGCCAATGAGGGATGCAGTATCGTGGAGTTCAATGATATCTAAGTATGTGCATAATGGACAGACAGGCGAAGGATTGGAAATGTTTCGCAAAATGGTGCTCGAAGGGGTCGGAGTTGATTCAGTGACCATGCTCAGTGTGACTGAGGCTTGTGCTGAGCAAGGGTTATGGAGAATTGGAAAATCATGTCATGGTTATGTAGTGCGGAATCTTGGAAGTGATCTTCGAGCATTAGGGAGTTCCCTGGTTGCAATGTATGGAAAATTTGGTGATTTGTGTAGTGCAGCAAAGTTGTTCTTTTATGATCAATTTTATCATACTGTTTCTTCTTGGACAGCCCTGATTTCGTGCTACCATAAAAACGGATACAATCTTGAAGCGTTAAAGACGTTTGTCAAAATGGTGGAGCGTAAAGTGGAAGGCAACGCTGTTACTCTGATGAGTGTTGTATGTTCTTGTGCTCGATTGGGATGGTTAAGAGAAGGGAAATCTGTTCATGGATATGTTATAAGGAATAATATTGATTTAGATCAGGATTTCTTGAGGTCATCGCTGATTGATTTGTACGCTAATTGTGGTTGTTTAGTGTATGGACATCGACTCTTCAATGCGACTCAAGACAAGCATATAGTGTCATGGAATATCCTCATATCCGGTTATGCACGGCAACACATGGCAGAGGAGGCTCTCTCACTTTTCGTCGAAATGTTGATTCAAGGAATTTCACCAGATTCCTTTTCCTTTGGCAGTGCTTTATCAGCATGTGGAGCTATCGGGTTTTCAGAAATGGGATGTCAAATACATTGTCTTATAATCAAGACGTACCTCCCGAATGAGTTTGTTGAGAATGCCCTAATCGATACTTACTCCAAATGTGGTCTTATAAATCCGGCTCTCAGAATATTCCGCGATGCCCGACAAAGAGGTGTTGTAACATGGAACTCTATGATTTGTGGGCTCTCCCAAGACGGCTACTCGAAAGAAGCTATCGGTCTTTTTGACGAAATGTACTCCACAGATCAAGAAATGGATGAAGTCACCTTTTTGAGTGCAATTCAAGCTTGCTCAAATCTGGGGTACACAGAGAAAGGAAAATGGATTCACCATAAGCTGATCATTTATGGTGTAACAATAGATATGCACGTAAACACAGCTCTGATAAACATGTATGCTCGATGTGGAGATCTTCAAATGGCGCGAAGAGTTTTTGACAACATGACTGAGCGTAGCATTGTATCTTGGAGTTCCATTATAGGCGGTTATGCAATCCACGGTCTTGTGGATGATTCAATATCTCTATTCAATAAAATGGTAGAACTAGGAATCAAACCGAATGACGTCACATTCATGAACATTCTCTCAGCTTGTAGCCACGGTGGATACGTTGAAAAAGGGAGATTTTTCTTCGAGTCCATGGTTAGGGATTTCAGCATCACACCCAATTCTGAGCACTACGCATGTTTGGTTGATCTTTTAAGTCGAGCAGGTGATCTAAATGGAGCGTACGAATTAATAAACTCGATGCCTTTCCCTGCAGAGGCTAGCATTTGGGGTGCTTTCGTGAATGGGTGTCGAATACATCAGAGAATGGACTTTCTGGATAGTGTAAAGAGAGAGGTTTTAAATACGGATGCAGATGATTCAGGGTATTATATGCTGTTGTCGAATGTGTATGCAGAAGGAGGTAAATGGGATGAGTGTAGTATGGTGAAAGCAAAGATGAGAAGCCTAGCTGTGGAAAAGGTCCACGGCTATAGCATGATCGAGACTGAGTGTAATATGTAAAGGCCTTTCGATTAATCTAGATTTTTCCATGATTAATTCTTTTGTTATGAGCAGTGTCTACTAAGTGTGACTGTGTTCAGTATTAATTTTCTCAAATCACATGAAAATAATTTATTTTTCTCTATGACGGATCAGATAGAATCAGTTGTTATTGGTAGGGCTTTACCAGAACCAAATCACGCGAGAATTATGTATGCATAATGCACACAATTAATAATAATAATAATAGTAGTAGTAGTAAGTAAATGAAAAGACGAGTTGTTTATCGAAATGTAATGCAATGATACAATTCTTCGGCAGTTGGTAGAACTTTATTCGATAGGTCGAGTCGTGTAATTTGGTTTGTCGTTTTGATAGCTTCCATGTGGCCGTGTTTGAGAGGATTTCTCAATGGTTAATGTTCGGCGAAACTGATTATGTTGGGGTGTGTGATTCTGTTGCTTGGTTTTGTGAAGTTTTATGTTAACAACAAGATGGTACATTTGTTTACTGCAGATGGAATACAGGGTTTAAGAGATTGAAGAGCTAATTCTTTTTCCGTTTCTTTTATTTTTCTCTACAGAGGTGTTTGAGAGTTTGCGATGGTCATTCTGCGGTGAAAATGGTGCAAATATCAACGAACACTCCGACTTCTAGGGGCAATGTTGTTTGTGGATCTAAGCATTGGTTGAGGAGAAACTTTTGGCCAAGTGAGGGAGCCGCATATAGTTGTTGAGGTGGGAAGGTCATGTTTTTGTGCTTTAACTGGAAGAGTAGCTTCATTTGCAGGACCATGCGACATATCTCAACTTAGAAGTACAAGGGTTCAAGCTGGTTGGCTATTTAAAGGAAATGATACGGGATCCGAATTCGATGCAAGTGTTGAGCATTGTAAAAATGCAAATGAGGATATTCTGATGTTTTTTTTAGCTTGACTTGGCAACTCGAATACAGGTCTGAGATGCCATAACTTTGACATTTTCTCAATTTCTGAATGCTTACATGATCCCTGTGCTTGCACTGCAGTATGCTGTGAATTTGGAGCAGTACGATATCGCCCAGCAACTGAGGAACAAGTTGACTGAGGTTTGAATAGTAAATTATTCTTCTATGTTTTTCTTTATTCTACCCTAAGTACAAGTCAGATTGTATTTACCTCTATCTGATTTATGTAGTGTGATTATAAGAAGGTTTAAGTCACTGAGTCTTCTTTCATACTAAGGTTGAGATACTTCATCTTTGTTTTCCATTTTGTAGAAATCAGTTTGGGTACTTAAATTATTAATTGTATTTCTTGCAGTGCAGACCTGCAGAATGCAATTGAGAGTGAAAATTACGCTTTGGCTGCGGAAGTAAGGGATAAGATTTCCAAACTTGAAGCGGAGTCTTTGGCTGCATCCATAAAAGCTCAAGCATATGAAAATGCACAATATGCTTTCGGTTTGAACCAGAAAGTGAAACACAAAGTATTTGGTAATTTGTTACCTCTGTGCTCTTGCTGACATACCGTGTCGGCTTGGCTTTTATTCAGACCACAAGCTGGTAGGCTCTAGGCCTCAACTTATCTAGTGAATTTATTAAATACACTGGGTTCAACATATTCCCGCTCTTACAGATAGATCTCAACATTAATTAAGTAAATTATATAATTACTGAACTATGTTAATCTTCTGTCTGAAAGATCAGTCCAATTTTTTGGGGCATGTAACAGTGGCGTATTTAGCTGCCCCTGTGATTATGTATCTTATTACAAATTTGATTTGGTATTTCAGGATACTGGGCTATGGTTTGTGACATGGATCCAGTGTGCTGTGAGTCGAAGTCATGGGTTGAGGGTGCTAACGTTGACAAGTTGAATCGTGGTCCTGATCAGCCCTTTTTATCAGGTATAACCGGATTCAGTGTGGGTCTTTGGACATCACACTTCCACTTCCTTCACTATATATTGCTTGTCTTTAGATTTTAATGTTTCGCTTATGCTTCCAAAACGAAAAAAAAAAACGACCTCGAATAAAGGGCTAATGCCATCTCATAACTTGGTACCCAATGTCATGATTCTGGAGTCGGTCCAATCTTTCGAAAGACTCGGTGTGAAAAAAAATTATTGGGTCCCTTACAATATTAATATTTTTATTTTGAAAATAATTTTAATCAACTAAAAATGGATCTCAGACTATGTTTGAATGAGCCTCAAACGTAATTGGTCAATCACATCATTTAATATATAAAAAAATACGGTTAGTTAAAGTTAACGCCTTAGAATACAGAGATTTGCAAGATTTTGTTGTTTTGGCCAATTCTTTTGGTAATTATTGGCAGACCGTATATCCAATCCTAAAATATTGTAAGTGTACATGTGTAGGTGTATATTGTGTAAATCAAGGTTGATTCACAGAGAATAAGTTAACGTAATTTGATACCCTAATTATCTAGAACTATTCTAATTAGACATTAAACTTTGAAAAGATTGATTAATTATTAAACTAAAACTGCTTGTAACTATTAAACGAATTAATTAACAAAAACTGATTCCAATCACATCCTTGATTATTGATTTCATGAATTATGCTAATGATGATTAATCTCTAATTTATAAACTTTTAAACTAGTTTTACTATCTATTAGACGATACTTAAGTAACTTAATTTTTCTCTCGAAGCGACTAAGTCGTGGATTGTTTAGAATAATTACTCTCTCGAGTCAATTGATCCTAACAACTCCTAAAAGATTCTTAATCTTTGTCTACGCAGTCATAAACAACTACGTTATATGTTGTACAACTCCCTTCTCTCGGCACCAGTCTTGGTATCACTTGATTGAAACCAACCTTTTGAGTTCATGTGTGATGCAAGTGACATAGCAGTCGGGGGCAGTCTTGGGACAGAAGAAGGATAAAAAATTTCGAGTGATATATAACGCGAGCAAAAGCGTTGATCCGACTCAATCGAACTATACAACAACCGAGAAGGAGATGCTGGCGGTAATATATGGATTTGACAAATTTCGTGCCTATCTTGTGGGCACGAAAACAATTATGTACATGGGCCACGTAGCCATTCGATTCATCTTCGACAAAAAGGATGTCAAGCCAAGGCTCATCCGATGGATCTTGCTCCTACAAGAGTTCGACTTGGAAATCAAGGATAAAAAAGGATGTGAGAATGCTGTAGCAGATCATCTTTCGAGGATTAGGGGTGAGCAAAATCGAACCGAAACCGAAAAACCGATCCGAACCGAGTAACTCGGTTCGGTTCGGTTCTTAACAAAAAATAATTCGGTTGACCGAACCGAACCGAATTACTCATATTTAATTATATGTTTCAATTATATATTTATTGTATACTATTTTTCTTGATTGAATTAATATACACTAGTAATTTCCACATTTAACGTGCATGTAATTTAAAACTTATCCTTATGTTTTGATCACTTCTTTAATTTGGCTTTTTAATAGAAAAAAATATTATGAAAATTGAGATTTGTTGCTGTAAAAATAAAAAAAGTAAAAATTTTAAAACCTAAACCGATAACCGACCCGAACCGAAAATTTTTGGTCCGGTTAAGAAGATGTGTTCGGTTCTGTTCGGTTTTAAAAATATAGAAAAATTCAGTTTCGATTCTTGTCGATGAAAACCGAACCGACCGAATGCTCACCCCTATCGAGGATTGAGAACGATCCAAGAAGATGAATCGGGTCACATCGTGCGTACTTAGTGACTTGATAAGCCGAACGGATCAAGTAGTGGGTACTTGTTGATCCGAGAAGCTGAATGGGGTCAAATGGAAGACTTGTTGATACGAGAAGCCAAATCAAGTCAAATAATTGGTGCTTGTTGATCCAAGAAGCCGAATTGGGTCACATAGTGCGTAAATAGTGACTTAATAAGCCGAACGGAGCAAGAAGTGGGTACTTGTTGATCCGAGAAGACGAATTGGATCAAATGGAAGACTTGTTGATCCGTGAAGCCGAATCAAGTCAAATAACTGGTGCTTGCTGATCCGAGAAGATAAATCGAGTCACATCGTGTGTACTTAGTGACTTGATAAGCCGAACGAATCAAGTACTGGGTACTTGTTTAGATATAGAGTTGAAATGATTCTTCTCTTGACCAGTTTGTTCCAACGCTCACAGACTGTCTCTGATTCCCACATTCGTCCTAAGTCGATGCCATACTCATTAAGCGAATTAATCTGTTCGGGTTCAACTTGCTCAATATGTTCTTGTGTGTCCCAAAAACTTGATTCTCCGATTCTTGCAGCTTTTCGTTTGGGCTCCATGTTTGTAGGGTTAACCTACGTTCACCCAATAAAACATAAGACAATTTCGCATTAAACACCCCCTCAAACTAGAATTGAAACATATGTCCAAAATAATGCATTCCTAATTATACATGTCCTCCTATCTAGTTTGATCACATATCGATATTAACAACACAATTCTCACAATAATGTTTTTCATTTTTGAGCAATTAAATCACATTTCACTATTGCTTCCCTCAAACTAATTTGTAGCATGTGTTTGAGATAAGAACATGCACAACATATCACACTACAAATTGGTTTGACTCAACTGCAATCAATAAATCCAAGCAATTAATACGTGTTCTCAAACTAGTTTGGTGTTGTGTGCTTGAGATAAAGCAAATTGTGATGCACTACAATTCCAACTAGTTTGAGCCATAAGAGTTCAATTCTAATGACCATTAAGGTGAGTGAATGATAACACATGAAGTGCAAAAAAGGATAAAAAAAATCATCAAATCATAAAGAAAATAACCTATCTTGCACCTACACATTATGTACACCTCAATGTTCACAAATTCATTCATCACCACAATTAATTTGAGCATTAGTTGGAACAAAACATAATAATATGCACCAATTGGCCTTCAATCAACAAAATAATTGCACACAAAGTGTTCGATGCTCCAAAGAATTTTTAAGTCCGTGATCAAGTTCTACATACTCCATATGCTCAACCATCAACAATGTATACTCAACAAACAAATATATCCACAAAACATCAAGTAATTCGAATTTATAATTGAGATAGATAACTAAGCCCTAATTTGATAAAATTGCCCAAAAAAAATCGAATTTGATTGAGAGTTAATATACCTTGTGATTTTAGAGAGATTAGGACTTGAGTATTGATGCTCCAATGATTGTGCTTGAATTCGCGTCGAAAGTGTGTGTTTTTCACGAGTTTGAAAGAAAATGAAGTGAAAATAATGTGTTTTCCGTGTTTAAAACTGGGTATGCCCAGGTCGTGCACGGTCACCCTTGCACGACCTAAAAAACGGATACTTACTAGTTTGTTGCACGGTCGACCCCAAAATTGGGGGGTTTTACTGTATTATTGCACGGATCGTGCAACGCATGACCGTGCAACGTGCATGGGCATGACCGTGTAACACCTAAAACTTGAAATTTTACCTATTTTTTGAAGTTCTTCTCATGTCTTTTGCATCCCAATCACTTTTTCTATCATTTCTTGTATTCACATGTCATTATTCAACAATTAAAAATTTAAAAGCACATTAATGAAAACATTTAACTAATCAAAATACGAAATTAAAGAAATGAACCGCCAGGTTGCCTCCCGACAAGCGCTAAGTTTAACGTCTTTAGTCGGACGCCTGTTTATCTCGATTCAATTCGGTTCAACCAAAGATAATTGGTGAACTTCTCTCTCTTGTTCGTGGTTAAAGTATCTCTTCACCCTTTGTGCATTTACCATAAACGTGCTCCCATCGGTATTAAGTAGCTCGACGACTCCACTTGGTGGCACTTTAACCGTTGTTCTGTTGACCGCAAAATGTCCTCCACCCGGGGAAGAATGACATTGCTCAATAATCCCTCGGCCTTCTTCCTCGGACACCTCCGGATAATTGAATCAGCACATCTCCGGAAAAGGAATGGATCATCCCACATATAAAACTTTGCTTCATGGTAAAACTTCTTTTTTTGATGTGGTGAAAAGTCGGGTGGTGGTGCTCCATCATCAGTATCTTCGATTTTTCCTTTTGAGGTAGGAGAGGTAGACGGAAATTTCACTGTTACTAAAGTTGAGTTTAATGGAATTTATCTAAATTTTCAAGTCATTTACTTCCAAAGACTTCTTTTTTACGTGTTAGTTATGATATCATTTTCCATATGTTGAAATATTTTTATAAGAATTAGTTCATGAGCAGGTTTTTCTGAATCCATGACTTTCATGGTCTGTCTAGCAGTCTGAAGAGAGATAATTCCTCTATGGTCATAGGCTTTTCCTTCCACAATGAAATCTTCTTTATCCCATCATTGTATTTGTATACTTCTTACTAATATAGAATGGGTAAATTATTTATTTCCCCTTGATTGGTCCTGAAGTTGATAATTCAATTTTAGGATTCGTTGTATATTATATTAAAACACCAATATTTTTTCCACATGCAAAGTTGGTTCAATCTTTGGAAGGGTCCGATGTAAAAAAAAATTAGACCCCTTCCACTATTAATATTATTATCTTAAAAATAATTTTAATTAACTAAAAATGAGCCCCGGACTATGTTGAATGAGTCTCAAAGTGACAGTTTCATCACATCATTTAATATGTAAAAAAATTATTGTTACTTAAGGAGAAATAGATCCCGCCTCCCACCCGTCTAATCTTTTCGCTTCAGTAATTGGTCACTTGAGTTACGTCGATTTATGTTATGTTTAGCATATGTTAAATATATATACGAAAATACAAATTTATAAAATAATAATAATAATAATAATAATAATAATAATAATAATAATAATAATAATAATAATAATAATAATAATAATTGGAGGCCCTCGTCTGCAGGGGGGCCGACCTTGCCCCCCTAAAGGCCGGCTCTGTCAACAAGATACATTTATTCAAAAAAAGTAATTATTTAAGCATAAACACTAAAGATACATTTATTCAAAACAAGTACTACCTCTGTCCCGTTCTAATTTTCCTACTTTCCTTTTCGGTTTGTCCCAACTTAATTTTTCAGCCCATAAATGATAAATTTCTCTCACAATCTTCACCCTTTCAATCTCCACCTTTAAAAAAGTCAAAGATTCCACAAAATCTATTTTTTCTTAACCTCCGTGCCCGATCAAAGTAGGAAAGTTAAGTTGAGACGAAGAGAGTAATATTAAGCATAAACACTAAAAAAATTTCATGTGCACACTAATTGATCGTAGCTCATATAATTCTCACCCATCCACCCCAATTAGGTGCAGCAGGGTACAACGGGTGTACAAGATACTACTCGATGTTACCTTAATATATTATTATTATTCATTAGGGTTAATTACAGTAATCCCACGAAACTTTCAGCGTTTTTGCACATAAATCATTAAACTGTTTGTTTGTTTTTTTTTTTTTTTTTGTGGCACTCGTGCATATAAACTATACGGGTTTTGGCATATAAACCATCAAACTTATTTTTCAATTATTTTTAGTCGAAAATTCACATGTGACTTGCGCGTTATAAATATTTAAGGTTTTTTCTTGTCCAAACATGCGTTTAGTAGGTAGATGAGTCGTTCATTTTCAACAATGGAGGTTATAGATATTAGGAGAGAGAACTATTGATGATGCAAATAAATTGTTATGGAAAAGAAATCTGTGAAAGAATTTTACACTTTTGGCATGCTAAAATTGTTGTTTGTACGAAAAAATCATTAAAAGTTTATCACACGCAAGTCACGTGCGGAATTCCGATAAAAAATGATCGAAAAATAAGTTTGGTGGTTTATCTGCCAATCGAAAAATAAATTTTGTAGTTTATGTATCAAACCCGTATAATTTATATATATCGATGCCAAAAAATAAAGTTAATGATTTATGTAAAAAAACACTCATAATTTGATTTAATTGTTGTAATTAACCCTTGTTCATTATTATTATCTTCTTTGTATATGCAACTTTATTATAATGAACAACTTTATTTTAATAGTTTTGCGTTTAATCTTTTTCTTTTTTCGAAAAAAAAGTTTAATCTACTCCCAAAAAAATTAGAAAAGCTGTGACTCACAAAGGCGCAACACAGGCGACAAACTGCAGGAATGATTACACACAATCCATACAACAACTGCTCCAGAAGTTAGTTCCGACGCTCAAGTTCCCGCAGGTAAAAATGCAAACTCCAATTTCCATACAACCATTAAAATCAAACCAGATAGCTTTCATTCGAGCTCATGATGATCTTATCTGTTGTGTATTTAGCTATAATCAGATATGATGTTTTTATGCGTGGTTTTTTGGAGAAATATATACTGTATCTGTGTAGTAGCATTTATTTTTTTCCGCCGGCGGGCAGGGGGAGTTTATAATGGTGTTAACTTTGGCTTGGTATGAAATTACTATGTTGTAGGTTTTGATTCTGGTGAACAATCTGAGATTTGAGAATTCACTAATTAATTTGTTACTACAATTTGTTCGTTGGAGTAATTAGGTTTTCTTTTCCTGATTGATATTCCGCTGGTAATGTTTAAATTCACCGTAGCTAAAATTTATTTAATAGGTCGAGTCTGTGTAATTTGGTTCGTCGTTTTGATAGCTTCCATGTGGCTGTTTTTTAGAGGATTTCTCAATGGTTAAATGTTAGGCGAAACTGAATATGTTGGGGTGTGTGAGTTCTGTTGCTTCGTTTGGTGAAGTTTTATTTTAACAATGCAGATGGTACATTTGTTTACTGCAGATGGAATACATGGTTTAAGAGATTGAAGAGCTCATGCTTTTTTTGTTTCTTATTTTTCTATACAGAGGTGTTTGAGAGGGTCAATCTGCGGTTAAAATGGTGCAAATATCAGCAAACACTTTGACTTCTAGGGCCAATGTTGTTTGTGGATCGAAGGATTGGTTGAGGAGAAATTTTGGCCAAGTGAGGGAGCCGCATATAGTTGTTGAGGTGGGAAGGTCATGCTTTTGTGCTTTTAATGGAAGTGTAGCTTCGTTTCCAGGACCATGTGACATATCTCGACCTAGAAGTACAAGAGTTCAAGCTGGTTGGCTATTTAAAGGAAGTGATAAGGGATCGGAATTCGATGCAAGCGTTGAGCATAGTGAAAGTGCCAATGAGGATATTCTGATGTTTTTCTTTGAGCTTGACTTGGCGACCCGAGTACAGGTCTGAGATGCTACAACTTTGACATTTTCCCGATTTCTGAATAGTTAAGTGATCCCCATGTTTGTACTGCAGTATGCTTTGAACTTGGAGCAGTATGATATCGCCCAGCAACTGAGGAACAAATTGACTGAGGTTTTAATTAGTAAATTATTCTTCTTCTAAGTTTTCCTTATTTCTATAACAGCCTTCATTCTTCCATTTGGAAGCTTTAAGAATAGCAAAAAGGAAAAAGAAAAAAGTACAATGATCTCTCAGGACAATAGTCTTGTACCGTATACAGGTCAATTTTATTTCTCTGTATCTGATTACCTAATGTGTTCATATGAAGGTTGAATCAGAGGTTATCAAACTCCGAGAAAGCAGAAGGGGATCAGCTTCCAAGAGTGAAGCGCAAGATATGGCTATAAGCATTTTACGCCTGCGGTAAGTCTCCAATTTGCTGAGCCGATTTTTCATAGTAAGTTTGAGATTCTTCCTCGTTATCCATTTTATGGAAATCAGTTTAATTGGGAACTTACATTGTTAATTGTATTTCTTGCAGTGCAGACCTGCAGAATGCAATTGAGAGTGAGAATTACAATTTGGCTGCAGAAGTAAGGGATAAAATTTCCA
This sequence comes from Ajuga chamaepitys, assembly GCA_958295605.1. Taxonomy (NCBI): domain Eukaryota; kingdom Viridiplantae; phylum Streptophyta; class Magnoliopsida; order Lamiales; family Lamiaceae; genus Ajuga; species Ajuga chamaepitys. The sequence continues at coordinate 3,472,044 of OY282508.1, forward strand.
AACTTGAAGCGAAGTCTTTGGCTGCATCCATAAAAGCCCAAGCATATGAAAATGCAAAATATGCTTTCCGTTTGGGCCAGAAAGTGAAGCATAGAGTATTTGGTATTTTTTTACCTCTTGCAGACAGTTTCTTCGTTTGATGAATTTATCTAAAGAGTTTATTTCATTTTGGACAAAATGTTTGGTAATTGTGCAAATACCGTGTTTGGCGTGGTTTTTAGGGAGACCACTCGCTGGTAGACTCTAGGCCTGAACTTAACAAGTGAATTTATGAATATATTGGGGTCGATATATTCTCGCTCTTACAGATAGATCTCAACATTAATCTAAGTAAAGAAGAATAATTACTGAACTATGTTAATCTTCTGTACTGAAAGATCAGTCCAATTTTCCGGTGAATGTAACAGTGACAAATTTAGCTGCCCCTGTGGTTATGTATCTTATTAGAAATTTGATTTGGTATTTTAGGATATCAGGCTGTGATTTGTGGCATGGATCCAGTGTGCTGTGAGTCGAAGTCATGGATTGAGGGTGCTAATGTTGACAAGTTGAATCGTGGTCCTGATCAACCCTTTTACCAGGTATAAGCGGATTCAGTATCGGTCTTTAAATATTATTTTCCCACTTCCTTCATTATATATTGCTTGGCTTTGGGTTCAAATTATTCACTCATTTTATCACATAATTAAGTAAAGGGCTAATGCGATTTCGTAAATTGCTACCCAGTATCATGGTTGTGGTGTCTTATTCATTTTGTCACATTATTTCTGATGGGTCTTTTTGCTGATACTTGGCACTAGAGTTAATCAGGGAGGAAACAGGGATTCTCATATAGCTAGTTCAACTTATTGTTTTTGCAGGTATTGGTTGATGTGCGTGAAGACCCAAACCTTTTAGTAGCATACGGTAAACACAAGAATAATTTCTACCGTCTCTGTAAAATTTGTCAATCTTTAACTTCTAACTGTATAACCCTTTTTCTTTCGTCTCTATTAGAGGGACTTTAACTACAAAAGAGTTTACATATTTTTCTTGTCAGTACTACACAATACATTCTCAAGACTTACTTGCAAATGGATTATTCTTACAGTTGCCGAGGAGAATTTGCTAGCACCGGACCAAGAAGATACGGTTAGTTAAAGCTAACGACTAAAAATTCCAGAGATTTACAAGATTTTGCTGTTTTGGCCAACTCTTTTAAAATTATGTGATGAATTTATCAATTCAGTGCAGTCTGGCCAATTTGTGAAATGAATGCAAAATTGGGTGATCTGTGCAATGATGTTGGGCAAGACATGGATCATAACTTAAACCAATTATGGGGTTCTATTTAGACGATATGAATTCAAACCCATGAGCTTAAATTTATCATTCTTGAATTTTGTACTCATCATTGCAAATTGATAATTTCGAATCAGTTGGTCGAAATAGCTCATCTCCCAAATGTTTGGAATTGTTTCTTTATAAAAAATTGGCATCATCTTCCTGAACTACGGAGTGTTGTTTATTCAATTCTGCTTCTCGTAAATGGTGTACTGTGAATGACCATGTCCAGGATAGGTTCGATCATCCTTACGCTTCCTTTTTATTTTACGGAATGGATTCTGCTGGAGATTTCATCCCCATTAAACAGCTGCGCGAGAAGTATAACCAGCCTCGCCACGAACTGCCATTTGACGAGGAAAATGGAAAAGATGATGCGTAAGCCCTTACATTGTCTGTACAGGATCTGATGACATATATGATCGTTTTTACATGTTTTTAGATTTGCTAAAAAATTCCAAAATTATTAGTTATTTGGTCATTATTGAAACCCAAGACCTTGTTCAGATTTGAGTCTTACAAGGGTCTAGGAGGCAAGTTATGAGGATTAACAGACATGTTCTATCCTTTCATCTATGTTTATTTTCTCACAAGTTCGTGTGCATTCATCAAGATTTTTAATCCTCACATGTTTTATTTTCAGAAAATACTGCTTTTTATTTATTAAGGGAGGTTATGCATTTGTGATTTAAGGTGGAATAATTAATTAATGTCAAATCAATGACAAACGGCTTCTATTTTTTCATTTAATATGTGTTGATGTTAATGTGGCTAGCCCGTTGAGGCCAAGTATCATTATCCGGACCGTGATAATTGGACACAATGTGGCTAGCCACAACAATTAAGAAAAATTGAAAATAAAACCTGAAATAACCCAGATACCCCTGCTGTGTTTTGGCTCCAAGTCTTACCAATCTTGCCGCCAATATATTATCTTTTTTCCTTTCCCGCTCGGTAATAAACAGTGTTCATCTTCACATGGAAATAGGATGTCTCTAGCTGGGGAATAACAACTCTTTTTCTACAACCCTTTACAAAATCTAAGAATAGATTTCACAAAGCAGAACAAATATTGCCTCTCTGCACATTTCACAAGTAGACACACACACATACATTTATAGCCCTCTGTATGACTATGCTCTGGAGCTAAACAGTGATATATATATCACACACAAGAGTGATATATATATATACACACACATATAGAGCCCTCTGGCCTCTGCAATCGTCATTCGCTGTCTACAATGCATCCGTCGCTGTCTATTATGACGATTTTCGTCCTTGGCAGAGGCGGAGCCTGGCCAGCCCCCCTCAACTTTGCAACAATACCACTATATATATGCAAATATTTATACTCTTACAGTTTACACTATACTGCAACAATAGAGAGAGCATTTTCGGCTACTCTTTTTGTTCTACTTTAATAATTAAAAGATCAAAATAAAATTTGATCTTGCCCTCCAACTTTAAATTCCTGGCTCCGCCACTGGTCCTTGGTGACATTGCTATTTTCTCCGACGGAGAGAGATGACGATTTTCGTCCTTGGTGACATTGCTATTTTCTCCGACGGAGAGGTGAGAGCGGAGAGAGAGATTCAAAATTGAAATTCAAATTAAAGTTATTGTTTGAAAAACTTCTACAGTAATTGAACCAAATTCAAGTAAGGGCATGGTGGACAATTTCCAAAAGGTTTTCGATTTATTTTTTTGAAAATGTGGCTTGTCACATTGAGACCAAGCATCATTACCCTCATTATTATCACGACCTCCGTTTTTTTAGTTGTTCATTTAGGTTTTATGTTTTAACTATATGACGTGTTATTTATTTATATCATTTTATAATACTAGCACTACCCACGTGCATTACACGTGGTTATAATTATTTATTATTATTTAATAAAAAAATTAATTTGAACGTAAAATAAGTGTACATTGTGATTACTATAATATATATACACAACCTCGTAGATTATTCAATATAATAAAAATTAATCCATTGAACAAACATAATTTTGAATCAACTAAAAATTAAAAGAATCACAAAAGAGAAATAGAAAAGTTAAATAACCGTAGTCTTAATAAAACAAGTTATAACAATTAACATTAAAAGATTCGTAAAAAATGACATACAATGATATAGTGTAGAAATATATAGTCTTACAAAATTTTCTATTATACATGTAAAGTTTGATTTATTCAAACTATTTTTTACTTATTATATAGAGACTTGATCATCATTAATATATATTGAATAAAGTTATATGATGATTGGAAAACTATATACTCCCTCCGTTCCAAAATAGATGATGTTTTAGAAAAAAACAGAATAATTAAGAAACAAATATATTACCAAATATAACCCCCTAAAATTTGTGCAGATAAGATTTAATGATATCAAATGTGAGTAGGAGGTTGAAAGTCAAAGATATTTTTGGATTTACATAGGGGTAAAATAGAGAGAAATGGTAAAAAAAACCTAGAACATCAATTATTTTGGAATTTGTTTAAAAAGCTAAAACATCATCTATTTTGGAACGGAGGGAGTACTAATAATGAGGCATATATATTTATGTTTTGCACCAAATCACTGGCATTTGAAGAAAAACACATTTTTAATTGTCTTATTATATCATCAACTGACATTCATAAGTTAATTATTTGTTATATACACACAAAATATTAGGGCCTAACGTACTTTTCTATAATTCTCTAATAAATAATTTCGATTTCAACATACATTTGCACATGAAATTCTTTACATTTTTTAATGTGGGGAAAAACTTCCAGCAATTTAGTATCAAAGTCCAACATCCAACTTTGTTATGAATGTCATTTTCTAATTTTATTTATTATTATTAAGTATAACCCTATTTAATATAATTTACTAATCGATTTAAGATTGCTTATTTCAATTTTCCTTAATTATTTTCTCAATGCAACGTCGAAATTTAAAAATTATGTGTGATTTAAAATAAAAATCCTACTATAGTGTAATTACAAAATAAATAATATTTTTTTATGGAAGGTTGTCTATATACATAGTGTCTCACAATCTCCATTCAAGACACATACTACAATCCATATAAAATATAATAAACGTTTTAACTATTTTGTAATGTCTTTAATTCCTTATTTAGTTATAGTGAAATACTCCTAATTTTTCAAACATTGTACATCCATTTAAAAGTTTTATGTATACATGTTTAAACCACGTATTCCGATTTTATCTCTCTCATTTTATTCTTTATTTAGACTATACAGTACTCTATTCGACGTAATTATTTTTTATCTAATCTATTGTCAAGTTAATATTAACATTCACATTTCACTGTCTTTATTTTTCAGCATATTTTAATTTAATAATGTGACACTCATTCACATAGTACAATTTTTTAATCATTCACAGTACAACATAGTTCATTATTTCTTTATAATTCTTTTTTATTCTTTATTGTACCCTATAATTTATATAGCATACTTCCTCCATCCCGGCCTAATTCTCCTACTTGTCTTATTTGTTTTTCCCAAGCTAATTGTCCTACCCCATAAATGGCAAATTCTCTCACAATCTCCACCATCAAAATCTCCACATTCAATCTCCACCTTTGAAAAAGTCAAAGATTCCACAAAATTTGTTTTTTTCTTAATCCTCGTGCCAAGTCAAGGTAGGACAATTAACTTGGGACGGAGGGAGTAGTAAATTCATTTATCAAGTTATTACATATGTTTAATATATGTATATATATATGTGTGTGTAATATTTTTATTGATTTAATAATTTGTTTAATGTTAGATCTTAAATATTTAAAAGAATTTGGTGCAACTATTCATGTCCACTAATTTTTACGTTTGTCATTTTATTATTTATATTATTAGTACAATAAAATTTCACACCTCGATCTAAACTCCAATTATTATAGACCTTGTTATTTTTATGTCTCAAATTTTCTAACATAACAGTTTTTTCTTTGGTCTACTAAAATTACATTACCTATTAAAAGTATTACATTAGTGAGTATGTTTGTAGGTGTGTAAGGTATGTGATTTAAAATGATGTTCAACTTATAGATTTATTTGTATAAAATCGATCCATTGTACAGACCAGTAGTATTTAAATTTACACAATATCACTACCGATGCATTTATAGTTTTTATATCTTCATATTTATCTTTTACTGATCATATATAAGCTACTTTCACCACTTTCCTCCCGTTTTTTTCATCTTATATATATATATATATATATGACTTTATCGTATACTTTTTGAATTCAATAACATTCGTAAATCAATTATTATTTTTTCTTGTTGTAATGTTTATAAATGTTACTTATGAAGTATATCGATTTCATTCTTCTACTCGTTTCCTGCAAGCACAATAATTCGATTTATATTTACTTAGTAATGCTCATACAAAGAAATTTAGCGTGTAAACATATATATTGTTAGTTTAATCTAAATTTAAACAGTAAGGCTAAATGTATCCCTAGTTTAATCCAAATTTTGAAATACTACATTGTAATATGAAGTCAAACTCACAACTATTGAAATCATATTAAACTTTTACATTTTACATATTTTAAATATTTTATCATGTCAGTATCATTAATCTTGAGTCATTCATATATTGTGATGAATTAAATATTATATAATGCACTATCTTTGTTTTGTTGTAGTTATTGGAATGAGTATATAAATGTTATAGCTACGAACTGTACCTAAATAAAAAAAAAAAATGTAAACTTAAAAAATTATCTCCAAAAATTAGCATTCACTATTATTCATTGTTCTAATTTTTATGTATATGGTTTTTTCTTCTTGTTGCTAATCCTAAAATCTATTAGTACTTTTTCGCCATGAAAACACAAAAACTTAATATAACATTCAATACTTAAATACCTTTATGGTATACCACTATTGCAAGTTAAGATTCTTGTGGTGATTAACCTAACAAAGAAGTCAAAGTTTGGAGCTATTAAACTCCTACTAAACTATGTTTAATTTTCTATAATTTTTATACATCTTTTGTGTACATTTCAATTATTTAATATTTTTAGAATCATAAACTAAAGTACTTTAATATTCATATATAATATTTTATATTCTTATCCCTTTTTAGTAATATACATTATATCATTTTTTATATTTTTTATATACTTTCTTCAGTTCTTCATAAATTTCATATAGTTCTTCTAATTGGATTCTTTTATGATTGTAGAGAAATAAGAAATATCGATTCCCAAAAATTTGAGAGTAAATAAAAGAAATATATGATACACTATAGTTGTCTTGTCAATTTTTTTTTTTTTTTTTTTGTTAGTAGAATGAGTATATATATATATATATATATATATTATAAATACGTACCTAAATTAAAAAGAAAAATTAAACTAAAAATAAAAAAAATATCTCTAAAATGATAAATAAAAGCTTTCACTATTATTCAATTGTTCAAATTTTTATGTGTATAGTTTTTATCTTGTTTTTGCTAATCATAAAATCTTTTAGTATTTTTTTCACAATAAAAATACCAAAACTTGGTAGTTTTGCAAACATTAATATCTAAATAACTCTAAAGTACCATTATTTGAAATTAAAAGTCTTGGAATCATTATCCTAGTAAAAAAGTCTAACTTCGAAGTTACTAAAGTCATTATAACATGTTTAAATTTTTATAATTTTCTTATAAATACATAAATATTTTTTGTATAACTTCAATAATCCAATATTATGAGAATCATGTACTAAAGTAATTTTACTTATTGAAAGTACATTTGCGCTAATTGGTCTTTCTCCTTTCTCTTCAATTATAGAAGAAACCAATTAGAAAATTTATCAGAAATTTATGAAGAATCGATTAAAATAAAAACAAATAAAAAGAATAATATAATGTATTTTACTACAAAAGAATAATAATATAAGATATTATGAATATTTAAGTTCAACTTGTGTCACCAGTTGAATTATATATTATATGAAATGTGATAGAAAATTTCATAAGTTGAGACTTGAGAGATGAATTTTTATTAGAGTGAGTCTTGTGTGTAATGGTCACATGTGTGACGGAATACACTTTTACAAGAAAAAATGATATTTTTACAGGAAAAAATGATACTTTTACAGATAAAAGTGATATTTTTACTACATTGATACTTTTACAGATAAAGGTAATACTTTTGCTACAAAAAGTGATTTTTTTTTTGTTAAAAAAGTGATATTTTTACCGATAAACGTGATATTTTTACCGTAAAAATTGATACTTTTTTTCGTCACACCGTGTGACGGTCACATATAAGTTTTTGCCTTTTTATTATAAAATGGATCTTACTAAATAAGTAAAACTTTAAAAAATAAAGTTACTAAATTAGCGTTAAAAATTTACTAATTAATGGTTTTTTTCTTTTTCTAGAATTTTCTTTTTTGACAATTATATAAAAGAATCTCATTATAAACTAACCTTAAAAACTAAAATTCATTAATGATATAATAGAGAACTTTAAGATATAGTTTATAAATAAAACTTTAAGATATAGTTACCAAATTAACCTTAAAAATTAAAATTCATTAAGGATATAATAGGCATATCAAAATTTGTAAGAAATAACTCACACTTTTATAATAGAAGTAGATTAATAGCAATCCAATATGATGTAAACTTGGGTTGGATAGTTAGATAACACAAAATTCGAGGGCACACAGAAAACAACCAATAGGATTGCAGTCCGCATTGGAAGAACAAGGTGATATCAGGCAGTGGGTATGGATAAGTGCTTGAAGCCTCTTCCTCTTTTCACCTCAACCACATGGACCATAGGGGATGGTGCTATTTTCACCTCAGCGATGATGCTAAGACTGTAACATGTAAAACCCAGAACTTATAATTTCAGCTAAACTGTTAAAAATTTATCCATCATATTTTGTACATATAATCAAATACTCCCTCCGTCCCAACTTAACCTGTCTACTTGCCATTTCGGTCTGTCCCACCTTAACCTGCTAGCCCATAAATGACAAATTTCTCACACAATCTCCACCCTCAAAATCTCCATCCTTAATTTTCACCTTTGAAAAAATCAAAGATTTCATAAAATCTATTTTTTCTTAACCTCCGTGCCCGGACAACCTAGGCAGGTTAAGCCGAAACTGAGGGAGTGATAATTAAAAGTAATGATAGAAAATTGAACATGTGAAGATGATGCATGCAGCAACAAGAACCAAGGTGAGAATTCTAACATTCAACATTCTTTATTTTTCTTTCTAAGAATTATTGAAATTTATATAACAATAGATTTGATGGTTAGATATATATCATTTTCAAAATAACCCAATTAAGAATAAGCAAGCTTTTAAATGTCAAAAGAATGCAGTAGTCTAAAAAGGAAGATAGGTTTGAAATATCACGTTCAAGTTCGGCTTTCAATTTTATATTTTTTAGCACATGAATCTTGGAAAAAAAGAGGTGTGGGAGATGGAGTGTCAGAAACTCCTAATTTCATTGAATGTAACAATTCTTTAAATTATTGGTGTTATAGAGAGAAAATGATATATTGACAAATCGAAGTATTTAAAAATCTTGAGAAAAAAAGCCTAAATTAATAAAACATAATCTTACAATTGCAAAGAGAAAAATAGATACACATGAAATGTAGGTAAGGACGGAAATATTGATGCTTTAATTTTATAAAAGTATCAGTGTATTTTCCAAAATTATTGGAAAATTTATTAAAAATTAAAAAATTTAACATGACATTTTACAGATTGTTATAACTAACTTAAGACATATATTTATCTTAAATTTTATACAAATTGACATGTTTACAATTAATTTACAAATAGTATATAATATAAACGTTGTCTAGCAATACGATATACGTTGTTCAGGGTCCTACTGCTCTTTTATCCCTAAAATATAGGATCTATGTCTCCAAAATGTTCAACATTAGTAAAATGAACGTTAATTGCTACACAATCAACTTCCCACCATTTAAAACAAAAAGAAAAAGAAAATGAAAGTGTAACATCCCCTACTAGTGAAGTGTCACATCTAGTATTTCTCAAGTGCTCAAGGTAGCATAAACATAAATTTCCATAAGGACCCTTTTTTTTTTATATATAAAAACGTACTTTAAGAAATTTGGAATGACTTCGACCTTCCAAAAATCCTGAGATAACTAAAACATCTCTCGAAATCAAATATCAAGTTCGAATAATGGAATGAAATATAAAGAACCTTTACAAAAGTCCAACCAGCTAATGAGGTCACCTCAACAAGACTTGCAAACTTAACAATTTAAAAGAATAATAAACAATAAGAAATCTTTCGTGATCAATTCCGAGTTCCGCCGTCACTACCACTGCACACCTTCTTGCTCCTTCTAACTCATCTTACCCTTGCATTTATCTGCAATATGAGGTAAAATAAACTATAAGCTTTGCTTAGTAAGTAACACCATAATCTCACAAACACTTTGTTTTTATCTCAACAAAACTCCTTTTAAATAACTGTTATAACTCAACTCTTATATATATCCACATATATATATATATATATATATATATATATATATATATATATTAAAAAAACTACTTTGGGCCCGGACTTGGTACCAATGCGCACAACTCCATTAGAACCCAGAGTAGCTAGCCACTGGATCCTAATGGAGCAATTCAAACTCATAGGGCGGTCTCGTGCCCTAAGTCATAAATGGGTGATCTCGTACCCAAAACTCCTTATGGGCGGTCTCGTGCCTAGGTACCAGTCCATATATATAATAAAAAATAATAATATATTTTCCAAAAACTTTATCTTTACTCAATACAAAGTGAACTCATATTTGCACACAATACTCATTACAACTTCAACACATAAATTAATAAAACAAGCAGGTCTTAACAAATTGACACGTACAACAATCCAAATAAACAATCATACAAGTTGCTCAACAATTAAATCAACTTCTCAAATAATACAATTCCTCATATTGCAGGTGAGAGATGTACTTACCTCGAAGTCCAAAGCTCAACAATACAAACTCTCTAAACACGTATTAAGCTCCCTTAATCGAATCTAAATTATAAAGATAGACTAATAAATAAAACATCAATGTATAAACCTAACACTAAATTATTCGAAGCACTAATTTACTACTGAGGTAATTGTTAATGAATTAATCTAGTATCACCTTACAAATTAAAACCCATTTTGAAACACATGTGCACGTATACACAACCATAATTAATGGATTTGTTTAGTTGTAATCATTACTATATTCCATCTTTATGAAATATCCACAACATAGATGATATCATCTGTTATTATGCTTTAGGAAGCAATAACTTAACGTTATTAACAATATTTTACTTGATTTAGTGTAAGCAATTTAATTCGGTCAGCTAGAATCCGAGACCGATACAAATTCAATCTTCCATTCATCAATTCCACAGAAAACTCAATATTAGTGTTTCTTTCGAAAAGAACAAAATTATACCTTTATCATAACGCAAGTTCTGAAGATTCTCAAACTTTGTCTATAGTCCATAAGTGATCTAGTATAGTATATCCTCTCATATATAACACTTGAATATTAACAATTTCAATAGAACAACATACCTAAATTGATTAAAAACTCCCCCGTTTTTCAATAGTAAATTTGCTAAAAATTAATTGATTACTCAATTAGTAATTCGTACTTATCTCGTATGCAATAGCACGATTTTGATTCGTTTCTTTTCTCTCTATTGATCCTTATCTCGTATGGAATAGCACGATTTTGATTCCTTTCTTCTTCTCTCTATTGCTTTTTGGCTCCGGAGGTTATAAATTTTATGTTCTTCTTTTTTACACGTACTATTTCAATATATATACACTGAGGGTTTAGGGTCTTTATTACAGATTATTCTTATCCCACTACTTGAAGGAGTCCTGATTTAACTCAACAATTAACCATATTATTATTATTATTATTATTATTATTATTATTATTATTATTATTATTATTATTATTATTATTATTATTATTATTATTATTATTATTATTATTTATACAATAAATTATATCCAAATTTTATAAACAAGGGATATCTTTTAATAATTAATAAAAGGGTCTTCTATATTACTAGTATTCTAAAATTTATCAAAGTCTAATATAAATTATGTCACCCTGTGGCTCCCTTCAATGACTGGATTCTTGCACATGGGTTGCAAGAAGAATTTGGCACCTCCCTTGCACATGGGTTTCAAGAAGAGTTTGGCAGCTCCCTCCAATGATTCTGGATTCTTAGACATGGGTTGCACTAACTCTGGTTAATCTTTACTTTTTACTCCTATCTCTCTTCAAATTCACCCATTCTCTATTACTACTTAGTCAAACTGGTCAAACTGCGGCCCTCCACACTCCAGTGCTTTCGAGCGCGTGAAGCACCACTGCACCATTCATTATTATTAGCTAACAAATACGGTGTTATAAATAGCAAGGATTTTTCAAATATAGACAAGTGTAAAATAAGGCTTATTGTGCATCTTATGCACATAAGTTTTTGCCTTGTTCTCTCTACTATTCTTTTTGGATTCTCTCTACTAATTTAGTAAGCATGAGTTAAAAAGGTAATCCAAAATCTCCACGCATTAATAAAACAATAGAATTTACCACTTTTATTTCATTTTAATATTTTTCATTGGATGATATCTTTTAATTTCTTTTGATATATATATATATATATATATATATATATGACAGGTATTTTTCAATAGTAAATTTGCTAAATATTAATTGATTACTCAATTAGTAATTCGTACCTTATCTCGTATGGAATAGCACGATTTTGATTCATTTCTTCTTCTCTCTATTGCTTATTATCTCGTATGGAATAGCACGATTTTGATTCCTTTCTTCTTCTTTCTATTGCTTTTCGGCTCTGGAGGTTATAAATTTTATGTTCTTCTTTTCTACACGTAGTATTTCAATATATATATTCTTCTTTTCTACACGTAGTATTTCAATATATATACACTGAGGGTTTAGGGTTTCTTTATTACAGATAATTCTTATCCCACTACTTGAAGGAGTCCTGATTTAACTCAACAACTAACCATATTATTATTTATACAATAAATTATATCCAAAATTTATAAACAAGGGATATCTTTTAATAATTAATAAAAGGGTCTTTTATATTACTAGTATTAAGTCTAACATAATTTATGTCACCTTGTGGCTCCCTTCAATGACTGGATTCTTGCACATGGGTTGCAATAAGAATTTGGCAGCTCCCTTCGAGCACGTGAAGCACCACTGCACCATTCATTATTATTAGCTAACAAATACGGTGTTATAAATATCAACGTTTTGAGCGAGGATTTTTCAAATATAGACAAGTGTAAAATAAGTTTTATTGTGCATCTTATGCACATAAGTTTTTGCCTCTTTTCTCTACTATTCTTTTTGGATTCTCTCTACTAATTTAGTAAGCATGAGTTAAAAAGGTAATCCAAAATCTCCACGCATTAATAAAACAATAGAATTTACCACTTTTATTTCGATTTTAATATTTTTCATTGGATGATATCTTTTAATTTCTTTTGATATCTTTTGATATATATATATATATATATATACTAGCAATATGTACGTGCGTTGCACGTGATCATTAATTTTTTTATTATTATTATCTAATCAAAACAATTAATGTGAACATAAAATAATTGCATTTTGCGTGGTGATATTGGTTGATTTTTCTAATAAAACTCAATGTAGTTATTACTCATGGTAATATATATACACAACTTTTTAGATTATTCAATACAAAAAAAAAAAAAAAGAATATGAAAGATTTAATCGATTAAGCAAACACAATCCAAAATCAAATAAAAATTAAAAATAACAATAAAAGAGGAAAAAAGAGGTTAAATAATCTTAGTTTAGCAAAACACGTTATTATAATGTCAAAAGATTTATAAAAACGACATACCATGATATAATATATTATTCCTACGAAATATATATATATATATAAAGTTTGATATATTTTAATTATTGTTCACTTCTCAATATAGATAGACTCCGGCATTATTAATCATCAATACTATACTCCCTCCATCTCATCTTATCTTGCACACTTTTCATTTTCGCCCGTCCCAGGCGAACTTGTGCACCCCTTAAAAGGGAAAGTTATAGTAAAATATTCACCCTCAAAATCTCTATCATCAATCTCCATCGTCAATCAACCTTTGAAAAGTCAACAAAACCTCAAAAAATAATTTTTCTTAATACTTGTACCAACCTCCTTTTATGCAAGATAAGGTGGGACGGAGGTAGTACAAAATATATAATATAATAAAAAATCAAAATAATTGTTAATTTTCAGTAAAACGGTTCACAAGCTCAGATTTCTCATTCAATCTTCCTATTGTTTAGAGTTGCTGAAGTGGATTCGCATGGTAAATATCTTGGACTTCTTTCTTTTGTTGGCCGAAATAAACAAGAGATTTTTGCAAGCATTAAAGAATGGGTTAGTTAGCGCATCAATGTTTGGCAAGAAACGTAATTAAGCAAAACGGGTAAATAAGTGCTCCTTAAATCTATTATATAAGCAATATCCATGTACACAATGTCTTGCTTCCAGTTGTCGGACCATGTTCTTATTAATTTGGAGAATTTGGTAAAATCTTATTGGTGGAGGTAAGGGGGATAGCTCGACGTCCTCAAGCAACGAAAATCTCAAGGTGGCCTAGGCTTTTGCAATTTGAAAGCATTTAACCTTGCCATGTTGTCTAAACAAGCATAGGACCCTTTAGTTTCTCCATCCAGCCTCTTTCCCCGAATCACATGTAGTCCACGTACTACCCTTCTACTTCTGTGTTACATGCTACTCTTGATTCTCATCCCAGGTTTACATGGCACCGCATTATGGCTGGTCATCGTGTTATTCTTCTTGGTTGTTGAAGGCTCATGGGCAATGACAATAACCGTCTTCCATGATAGATGGGTTCCTTTGCTTCCCCATTTTCCTATCAGATCAGCTACATCAGGCCTCCCGCAAGACGCCTGACTCAGCTCCATCGTTGATTAAGATTTTGGACTCTGCAATGGGCTATTAATTCGGCCAATTTTGACCTATTGAATGCTGACGTGATTCTCGCTATTTCTCTGAAAAATCACCATTCTTCGGACCGTTGGATGTGATATTATTTTCATTCTGATAACTTTTCGGTCCGATCATATATCATTTTATTATGAGTTTTTTCGAAGATTTTATTGGCACCTACTCCTTCTCGATTAGTAGCTATGGCCCGAACCTCATTTGGTGGAGAATTCGGAAGCTTAAATTATCAGCTCGTATCTTGCATTTTCTTTGGAGATGCTGCTCTAATTCTTGCCATCGTCCAATGATTTAGCTCGCCGTCATCTTCATCGTGAACTCCGTTGTTCTTTATGTTCACCACCTGATCACTCTTTAGTACATCTCTTCTTCATGGGTCCTCTGTCCTCATTAATTTAGCAAGCAGCTGGAATTTATAAAACTATCTTCCGATTCTGACAGCATATATGTGACTTGTAGTTTCAAGAGATTTTACTCCGTGATGACTTAAATAAAGAATAATACTTTGTTTTCCTTGTCCACTTAATTTGGTTTCAACAAAATAAATTTGTCTTCTCCGATGTCCCTACATACTCACGAGTATTGCTTGCAACAACCAAGAGCTTGCAAGATTTTCGGGATGCTAATTCTTTTCCTCAAACGTCACAATCTCATCCTTTTCTCTCTTGCTTGTTCTTCCCCGGAATGCCATTTTTCATATTTTTTTTATGGGAGTACGTCATCTGCTCGTAATTTAATGAGAGATGTTACAAGCTCTGTATTTTTTTTTTTAAAAAAAGGGCATATTGAAGGCAAAATGTTATTAATTTTGTTTTGCACATGCTTACTCATAATTCTTTGAGTCCTTTTGTTATTAACACTTACATTGTGTTTATTTGGAAAATTAGAAAACCAAAGCTTATTACCCAATTCCGCTTGATTAGTTTGCGGAATGTCATTTATAAGTTAGCTTCTAAAGTGCTCTCTAATTGGGTATGGGCTACATCCCTTTTATAATCTTTGAATCTCAGTCAGCCTTCATCTCGGGTCGATTAATTATGAATAATATTCTTATCGCTAGCAAAACACAATTGTATGAAGCTTAAGAAATTTGTGAAAGAGAGATCCATGTCTATTAAGTTGGGTATGAGTAAAGCCTTTCACTGAATTGAGTGTTCTTTCGTCGATCGTATGCTTCTTGCTTAGACATTCCTAAGAGTTTTTATGACATTGTTTTGCCTTACTTGTCATTTATGGGGGTACATCATTTGCTCGTAACTCCTCATTTGCTGGTATTTATGCTTGCTCCAAGGATGCCCAATTTATAAATATATCTGAAGTATGCTAAAGTTCTTGCTCTTTGTGAGGCAGTTCGACTTACCACTGATACTGGAGTTCCCAAGTTTTGTACTCTTGGGGATTCTAGCACTACTATATTCACGTCGATAGGTGATGCGGACTATGCCTATATATGTATGCCTTTGTTATCTGATATTAGGCATCTACTCTCTTTCTTTCATGGACGGAAATTATATTGGATAGGACGTAAAACAAAATTTATAGCGCCAAAAGAATTGCTTGTCCCATGCACCACCCTTTTTATGTCAATCAGTGTTGACCAATTCAAGCAACCATTAATGAAATTCCTTTATGTTTAAAAAAACTACAAAGACTTGATCTTTACAAATTATAGTGAAGTAGCATGAATATTCAGATATAGATTTTTTAATTATATTTATGTTTATGCATGATAAGATTTATCAAAATAAATTCGCTCACAATTTCCTTTTTTTATTCAATATTTTAGACTTTGCATTTTTGTAATATGACCTTATAACTTAAATTAATAGTGTTAAGAAAAGACAATATTTTTATTTGTCTATCTATATAATTTTTTCATCTTCTTATTTTATAAAAAATAATTTTAATATGTAATCGCATTATATGCAAGTGTAAGAGCTTAAATTATGTTGGTTGTTAAGCTCAACATGAATTTGACATGTAAAAATATCATAGTATATATTAAATATGAATACGAAAAATTAGAAGTATGTATTATAAAAGTTTTAAAATTATTCCATAAAATTTATTATTTAAAAAAGAGTATGAATAGTAAAAATATGACATTTATGGATAAGATTGAAAAATAACAATAAATTCAATTTTTTCTTTATTCTCATATCTTAAATAATTATATATTATAGTACGATTGTTTATATGCAAATAACACATCACTGGAGAACTCTTTAAATCTACTTTAATACGAAATTGATTTCATTCCAAAATTCAAAGTATTGAAAGTGTAGAAGAAGAATAATTTAAGCATGTAGTTTTCTAGGAGAAGTTTTTAATATAAAAGGACTCTTAGTTTTTATAATCAAGTAAGGAAAACACATAAATTATTTTAAATTACTTAGCTACCCTTAAATTTAATTCTTAATAAGGATATTTTACTTTTTATAATCAAGTAAAGAAACATAATTTATTTTAAATTACTTAACTACCCTTAAATTTAATTCTTAGTAAGGATATTATAAGTATCACAAGAAAAGACGAAACAAAAAATAGGACGAAACAATTCATACTTTTATATTAGTAATAGATAGATTTAATGGAAATGAGGCTAAATTTTCAAATTTTAGTAAATTTTTAATATTTTTCATTGTTTAGTCATACTGATATCCCATTTCAAAAATATCATACTGATATCCATATCAATATTTGTAGCGCGAAATGAAACCGAATGCTTTTTGAAATTCCGCGGACGCTTCAACTCTCTCCTGCGCCACCGCGCACCAGCGGCGACCGGCGAGAGCCGCCACCCTCTCAACCAAACTCATTCAAGTCATATTCACAAATGGGTTCTGTGCGATATTCAAGACTGATTTTTTACTCTTTTCCAGACCCAGATTCCTTCATGTGGGGAGTGCTAATTAAATGTTACGTATAGAATGGCCTGTTTCAAGAAGCTATTAGTGTATACCACTGTCTGTTACAGAGATTGTGGATTGAACAACTTTACTTTCCCTGGGCCTGTTTGGAAATGACATTACATTCATGAATATTCTCTAGGCTTGTAACCATGCTGGATATGTCAAAAAAGGGAGCTTTTTTTTCGAGTTCACGGTTAGGGATTTCAGCATCACACCCAATTTTTAGCATTACGCATGTTTGGTTGATCTTTTAAGTCGAGCTGGTAATCTAAATGGAGCACACGAAACAATAAACTCGATTCCCTGCAGAGGCGGAGCATTCGTGAATGGGTGTCAAATACATCAGAGAATGGACTTTCTGGATAGCGTTAGAGGAGAGGTTCTGAATATGGATACAGATGATCTGGGGAATTATACGCTGCCGTCGAATAGATAATTCTTTTGTGTTCAGAAAATATGAGCAGTATCTACTATCTGTGTTCTTCTCAAATCACATGAAAAGAATGTAATTTTCTTTAAGACGGATGAGACAGAATCAGTTGTTGATCGGCACACGAGAAATATACATGCATAATGCAATACGATTAACCAAACGAAGTCGCCCTTCGATAATTCTCACCGGTATATAGATCAATCTGAGCACATCCAAGCTGCTTCTTCAACCCCCTTCTCTTCATCAGATCTCGATATTCGCTAGCCTGATCCCATCTCCCTATAGAAGCATTTAAATTAGACAAAAGTAAATAAATTCCAGCATCATCAGGACAAAGTTCAGGCATCTTTCCCACAGCCACGTCTCCCAAATCGAATCTTGAGTGTGTATAACATCCATGTATAAAACATCCCAACACCGTACAATCAGGTTCAATCGGCATTTTCTCGATGAACTCCAAGGCTTCCTCGAGGTTACCAGAACGAGCCATTAAGTCGACCATACACACGTAGTGTCTCATGGAGGGGACAAAGTTGTAGGCCCCACACATTTTCTCGAAGTATCTCCAACCCTCTGCGATCATACCAGTGTGGCTACAGGCCGACAAGATTGTAGTGAAAACTATATCTGTTGGTTCAATGTTTTCTTTGAGCATGTTGTTGAATAGTTCAAGGCACTCGTTTGAGTCCCCTTGCTTTCCGTAGCCACCAATCATTGCACTCCACGTCACCGTGTTCTTCTCTGCCATGTCATCAAAAACAGCACGAGCAGATTTGGGATCGCCACATTTGGCGTATAAATTTAGAAGGGCAGTGCCGATATAGACACCGTTAAATACCACAAAGCCTCGTTTGAGAGAGTATCCGTGGAGGGAAGAACCAAATCCAATGTCTCCAACATTAGCAGAAGCAGATAGGACAGAAACTATAGTGAATGGATCTGGCTGAATACCATTTGATCTCATTCGACTGAACAACATTTGAGCTTCGTATGAGTACCCATTTTGACAATAACCACCAATAATCGAGTTCCAAGAAACAATATCCTTATTAATCATAGACTCAAATAGAAAAACTGCATCTTCTATCCTACGACACTTTCCATACATGTCCACTAGAGCATTTGTAACAGTAACATCATCTTGTCCTAATTTAATCCCTAAACCGTGAACTAGCGAACCCAACTGAAGATTGCCCGACTGTGCACAAGCGGAAAGCACGCTCGCTAAAGTAACCGAATTGGGACAGACATGTTGCCATTTCTTGTTAACGAACAAAAGCAATGCTTCTTGAGGGAAGCCATTTTGGGCATACCCCATAATCATTGCTGTCCATGAAACAAGATCAATGATGCGAACCTCATCAAAAATCAATCGAGCATCACGAATAGCCCCGCATTTGACATACATATCCAGAAAAGAAGTACACAAGTAGGGATTCAATTGAATTCCAATTTTCAACACATTTCCATGAACCCACTTGCCCTGGTGCAAGGCTCTTAATTTTGCACATGCTGTCACTATACCACCTAAAGTGTAAGCATTTCCTTCGACAAGGCAATCCCGCATACGGTTAAACAATAGTAACCCTTCTTTAGCACAATTATTCTGCACATATCCTACAATCATCGATGTCCAACAAACCACGTTCCTATCAGGAATTCTTTCGAACACCTTGCGAGCAGTATCGACTTCTCCACACTTCGCATACATATCCACGAGTCCAGTCAGCACAAAGCTATCTGGACTACCTATTTGAACTATATAACCATGTAATCTCCTCCCTTCACCAAAATCCCTCAACTCGCTGCACGCTTTCAGCACTATAGACACCACGATATTATCAAGAACCAAAAACCTCCTCCTCATGAACTCATAGAACCCAACAACTTCGCCGTGCAAATCATGCATAAAGTACCATCTCAACATCACTTTACACGAATTATAATCTGGGTTAGGAATTCTGTCGAACAGCTGGCGGGCAGTCGTGACATGCCCGTATAATCCATACAAGCTGACTAATTTATTGGTCAATAATAGATCCTCTGTTTCTCCATTAACAATTAAAAGGGCGTGAATTTTTCGGAGAGACGAGAGGGTTCTACAGAGATTCAAAAGATAATAAAAGGGGTTTGCTGAAATTGACTGCAGTGACTCAACTTCGAGATTGTGGGATGGTAATGAAGTAAATGTCGTGAACTTTGCGTGAGATTTGAAGAAAGAGGATTTTCTGGGTAACAAAAACAGTTGATGGCGGTTGAATATCATGCCTGGTTATGGATTATTTTTGCATTTGTTTCGTACGAGGTTCACATCTCCCGCCATTCTGTCGGTATAAAGGCGTGCAGTTGTCGAAGAACAATGTAAAGCACTGTTTGTCTACTTAATTTCAAACAGCGCTTAATAAATATAAAAGATAAAACTCCCTCCGTCCCGGCTTAATTTGTCTAGTTGACCGGCACAAAAGTTAAGAAAAAAATAGATTTTTTAGAATCTTTGACTTTTTCGAAGATGAAAATTGAGAGTGAAAATTTTGAGAGTAGAGATTGTGTGAGAAATTTATCATTTATAGACTGACAAGTTAAACTGGAACAGGTCGAAATGACAAATAGACAAGTTAAGTTGGGATGGAGGGAGTTTATCATTATCTCATTAATATATAAAAAAGAAAATTATAAATTCTTAGAAATTATAATATATTAAAATATACTAACTAAAATTAGTTAATTAACCTATAACAAATAATTTTGATTAGATAATTCATGTTAGTGATGCGTAAAACTATAAAAATTATAATTACTGTATCAATATATTTGTTCGATTTTTGCAAACAGGCTCCACGAGCTAACTAATGAGCTTGTTCTCGAGCTAAAGAGTCGATATTTATAATTTTAAGTTTGATTCGGTTATTTTAACAAGTTACATTACACAATTTTGATATTTTTTATTAAATCGAGATCTAAATAGTGCATGAACAATTTAGTTTAATTACATTCCTAAATAATATCCTATACGAACAAAATATTTTCACAGTATTTAAATTTTGATAGTGTCATTTTAATCAAATCGATGATGTGTAATTTGAGTCCCATATTAATTCCATAATATTATTATTATCAATAATAAAAAAGAGAGAGTAATTATCTCAGAATGGGCCTTAAGGCTTGAACTTCAAGAGAACGCATGTTCAGGCTTTCCCGAGTAGGCCTAATTAAAATGGGCCTGTAGTACTTTTGCCACATTATCTTCATGACCCAATTGTTCAAGTATAAAACTTTTGTCACCGAATATTGGTCATTCTAATATCAAGAGTCCATATGGTATATTACGTCAAAAAGAAGAAAAAAAAATTCCATATGGTATAATTTTATTTTATTTTTTTAAATTAAGACTTTCATTAATCAATATAAATCGTCTCGTAAAAGATTTTCAATCCAATAAAAAAAATTAGAAGTTATCCAAATAATTGGATCGCCTGAAAAAGAAAAAGAAAAAGAAAAAAAAAACGAGTTGTTCTGTGCCAACAAGTTGGCTCTATGAGACATATGTTATATGCTAAAAAAATCAGATAGCATCAAATAAATGTCAAATATTACCGTGAAAAGTCCAGTTGAACTAAGATATGTTCATTGTCCCTTACCCCGTGACTCCATGTACATCGAGCAAAAGATTTGGATGACGGATCCACGTATAAGCGAACTTGACGCTCGGGACAAAACTCAGTGGAGAAAGACCAGGAAAGACCGAAAAAAGACGCACATAGACGCCGCGAAGTCTCGCGCTAACACTATAGTGGAAAGGCATGGTGAATCTTCTATTATTTCGAAAACTGAAAAAAAAAAAAATACAAACGAAAAATACGGCTAGATTTTAGATTAAAACTTTTGAGAGAGAGAGAATACTCATTTTTTTAGAGAGAGCGATTAGATCGGTGATTTTACATGTTGTTATTGTTGTTGTTGTTAGCTTCTTGTTCAAGTGGAGGAATAATAACAAAATTAATATTAGATCGAGGGTGTTGCACCCTCCGCTGCATCTAATAATTGGTTTTATTTTATTTTGATGTTGATTATATTTTTGTACGGCCAGCACTGACGGATCGAAGTTGGGGCCATGGAGTCAAGTCATAATGTGCTATATATATATGTGTGTATTCTATTGATTTCGTCATAATTGATATTATATATGTGTATTTTAGTCGATTCTAATATAATTTAATTAAATAAAATAAATAATTCTATTGTTTAACTTGAAGTAGATGAATGTATTATTATGTATACGAAATAGAGATACAGATCTTAGAAAATATAATGAATTTAGAAACATTATATCTTTATTTTTTCCTTTTTTCTGATTAAATCAATTTATTGATTTTATCTAAATTGTTAGTACTTTTCTAGTTTATTTATACAGTTGATTATATTTAGAGAACGCACAAGTTCTCCCTTACTTGTCTAATATATAATCTTTTTAATATAATTTATCCAAGGGTCAATTACCAAAAGCAACCTATATTATGAGCCTTTTTCAGTTTTGCAACCTAAACTTTTTAGTTTTTCCGATGACAACCTGTATTAATTATTTTTTTTCAATTTGCAACCTCCGGATATATTTACGACTATATAGGCCATGTGACTTGCACATGTTCTTTTTTGGATCAATAAGATGGCGACACGTGGCGGCTAATAAAATATTTAAAAAAATATTAATAAATATTTTAAAAATTTCAGAAATTTCATTAATAAATCTAGAAAATTAATAAAAAAAATCTGAAATTCTTTTAGAAATTCTAAAAACTTATTTAAAATTTAAAAAAATTATTTAAAATTTAAAAAAATTATTTATAATCGAAAAAATAAAATAAAATAATTTTGTAATTAATTAAAAATTTTTGAAAATTCATTAATAAATCTAGAAAATTAAAAAAAAAATTGAAATTCTTTTAGAAATTCTAAAAATTTATTTAAAATTAAAACAAAAATATTTAAATTTTAAAAAAGTTATTTATAATCGAAAAATAAAATAAAATAATTTTGTAATTAATTAAAAATTTCAGAAATTTCATTATAAATTCTGAAAAAAAAATATTATTTCTAAAATTAATTTTAAATTCTAAAAATTTATTTAAAATTAAGAAAAATCATTTAAAATCAAAAAAATAATTTTAAAAATAGAAAATAAAAAATAATAAAAAAACCGGAAATTACATTTATAACTCCAGAAAATTAAAA
Organism: Ajuga chamaepitys; assembly: GCA_958295605.1. Classification (NCBI taxonomy): domain Eukaryota; kingdom Viridiplantae; phylum Streptophyta; class Magnoliopsida; order Lamiales; family Lamiaceae; genus Ajuga; species Ajuga chamaepitys. The sequence goes on from OY282508.1 coordinate 3,495,038, forward strand.
AAATAAAATAAAATTATTTAAGAAATTCTAAAAATTTATTAAGAATTCAGAAAATTTATTTATAATCCCAAAAATTAAATACATAAAATGCACTTCTTAAATTTATTTATACCGGAATATACGAAGTTCCCTCTCTTTTATACTAATTTTCTACAATTTATAATTATTTTTTAGTATTTAAAAATTAATTTCTAAAATAAATTTTTCTAATTAGCTATCTGATTTTAAATGATTTTTTCTTAATTTTAAATAAATTTTTATTATTTTTTATTTTCTGTTTTTAAAATTATTTTTTTGATTTTAAATGATTTTTCTTAATTTTAAATAAATTTTTAGAATTTCAAATTAATTTTAGAAATAATTTTTTTTTCAGAATTTATAATGAAATTTCTGAAATTTTTAATTAATTACAAAATTATTTTATTTTATTTTTCGATTATAAATAATTTTTTTAAATTTTAAATAATTTTTTTAAATTTTAAATAAATTTTTAGAATTTCTAAAAGAATTTCAGATTTTTTTTATTAATTTTCTAGATTTATTAATGAAATTTCTGAAATTTTTAAAATATTTATTAATATATTTTTAAATATTTTATTAGCCGCCACGTGTCACCATCTTATTGGTCCAAAAAAAACATGTGCAAGTCACATGGCCTATATAGCTGGAAATATAGTCGGAGGTTGCAAATTGAAAAAAAATAATTAATACAGGTTGTCATCGGAAAAACTAAAAAGTTTAGGTTGCAAAACTGAAAAAGGCTCATAATACAGGTTGCTTTTGGTAATTGACCCTTTATCCAATATTTTAAGTTTAGGGTCTAATTATATACAAAAATTTGATTATAGCCTACTCAAAATTTATCTCCTATTTGGTAAAAACTTGTCACATGAGCATAGTTAAAAAACAAGGTATTCGATGAGACGAACTTCTAAATTCATCTATAAATTGACTCCCTTCACCTAAATTTCTGGATCCGCCGTCAGTACGGGTGCATTTTTATGCCTACATATACATGGACTTACATTTCTAAAACAAGAAATCCTACATGTTCGTCAATTGCATCACAAATTTGGTAAATACTCCCTCCATCCCGGCTTAAGTTTCTTATTTTGACCGGGCACGAAGGTTAAGAAAAAATAAATTTTGTGGAATCTTTGATTTTTTTAAAGGTGGAGATTGAGGGTGGAGATTGTGAGAGAAGTTTGTCATTTATGGGCTGGAAAGTTTAGTTGGGACAAACCAAAAAGGAAAGTAGGAAAGTTAGAGTGGAACGAAGATATTAATAAATTTGAAATCGTTCGTGAAAAGCGCGTTCAAATTCAATTGAATTGATAACAAGCAGACACCACTTTAATGTTGTATTCACGCAAATTTGAACATTAATAAGTTCGGTTCACCTTTATTCATAAATAAATGGAATAATGGTACCAACACATAGTCTAATAAACCTCCAATTCTTGAAACAAATAGTTGCCCTAAACCTCACTAGCTAAGTACACAAATTGATTGTAACTCATATGGTTGAGCCCTTTGTAACCTAGGTCAGTAACCATGAACCAAATCCCACCAAGTCTTTCTCAATCAAGATATGTACTAAAAAAAAGTATACAATACTTACTTGACCTTAGATATTAGTCGTTTTGGACTTGTAAATTTGCTAAAAGAACATATCATACTACTTCCTCAATATTGCTCCGGATATATCCAACGTATCTCTCTAAAAATCTCCTAATTTTGTCATTTATTCTAATATTAGACAAATGCATTTATAGTATGAAGGAAAAATAACGGATTTAGAACGAGGAGATTACATAGGGATATGCTTATCAATTCTAGGAGTTCTTAATTTCTCTACAAAGTTTAAAACGACTAGAATTTAAGATCAAAGTTAGTAACAAGGAAAATATATTCACATCAGCACCCCTAAAGAGTCAAAAAAAGCAATGACAACTCCCTAGGAAGATAGCATTCGAAACAAAGCCGTGTATATATCAAGATCAATCAAGCAACATTATTTCTACAAGTTTGTAATTCAAAGACCAATAACACAAATTATGATGAGCTGCAATGACATTTACAACGACAATAACCGACGACGACTTCACACTCGAAAAAAAGTCATAAAAAGGAAAAAGATCCCTGATGTATTATATTCCTCTATCAATTCCAAGATCAATAAAGAACTGATTTTGTTCAATATTAAGTAATCACCACAGCAGGAGGATTACCTGCAGGGCATCGTTGTCTCCTCGGGCGCCTCGTTGTCTTTCCCCACCCTGTTAGGCTTCTATCCTCCAAACCAGCTTCAATGCTATTCAGTTGCTGGATCAACGTAGTGCAAACCGGGCCCTGAGGAGGCCCGGTCTCGACCACAGCTCGTCTCCTGCCCCTACCACCTCCATTTCTGGCACCGTTTCTTCTTGCCAAGCCCGAAATCCACTGATGGCCCGTCGCCCTCATCAGCCCGCCGAATGTCTGAATATCCTCTGTCACTTCGTGCCTAGATAGTGACGTTAGGCCCGGAAGGATGTCCCTTTGGAAGTCCCTCCGTTGCCTCCCTCTCCGTGACTGACCCCTTCGAGGCCTTGCTGGTAATGTACTGGCTCCCGCATCTTCGGCTTTAGAAAATTCCGGAACAAAAGGTGTAGGCATGTAATCTTCTTCCTTTGTTTCCGGTATTTGCAATGTCATAGCCTCAAAGTCGTCCATCACCTCGGATAATTCCTTTGGTGAGCCATCTTTAAGTTCATTTGCACATGAAGAGACAGCATCGACAAACCAAAGGAGTGATTCCGTTAAGGAAGCTTCTACAGAATCGGAAATGGTTTCGTGGGGACAAGATGATGAGATGGCGAGTATTGTCTCGGCCACATTTCTAAGAACTTCATCCTGTGATGATGATTCAACTTTAGTTTCCAGTGTATCTTGTTTTGACGGTGTGTTAGTATCCTCTTTCTCTAGCCCAACAGGAGATTCCAAATCTATGTCCAGAACCATCTTAACATCTTGACTCTTGCTTTCGAAAGATGGAGCTAAAGTATCTTCACAATCGGTCACACACGAGTTCAAATCAATGTAGTCTCTAACCGAGGCACCCTGTGTTTCCTTTCGTTTCTCCACAATCAACTCTTCAGCAGGTATCTGCTCTTCCGGCTCACACTCTAGATTTATATCGATTACTATGCCTCTCCTTCCCTTATTCAGATTATTCCCATCAGGAGGGCAACCAACACTTGCTGACGTGGATGCATGGGACGAAGCTCCATTTTCAAAAATGGGAAACCCAAGAATTTTCTTGACATTCCGATTCTCAGAAATCTCCATTTTCCTCTCACTTGAAGCCAACATAACTTTTGGTGGAGTAAACGGTTGATTAAGATCTGTAACTGTTCCAGCCTTGCACAAACGATCAGTAGAAGTGTGGGCTGGCTTATTTTTTAGCCAAGGGAGTGTTACCAGATGGTCTTCAGACTTACCGTCTTCATCAACTACCTCGTTCAAGTTAATATTCATGGCAGGTCTTGAATCCGCACCACAAGATCCCTTTGGTCCAAAACCATGATTAGTTGTGCGGTCAGATGCTACATTGCCGCCCCTATTATGGATAAGATAATCTGATGACAAGTGAGCTTTTAGTTCTTTATGTCCTGAGGGAGATCCTTGATAAAATCCATTCCGTAATTCCAATGGCGTAACATTCTGAGTAAAGCTACCCATCGGCTTCGCCCAGGATGGGACAGAGTGGGCCCATGAACCGGAACAGTAAGAGCTAAAGAATGGGCCTGAATGAGGGGCCTCAGACGCTAGATGTGATTCCAAGTGTCCGTTATTGGAACGATTGTGACTTCTATAAGAAGATTCTAGACCATGGTGGCTTTTGTCACTCCATAGATCTTCTTTACTATGGTGGCTTGGGTTAAGCGTTCGCTGGACTGGATGACGATAAGGAGTAGGCAACTTATCTTGCAGAAGACCATTAGCAACTGAATTCAAATTATTTTTGCTGGAACCTGAAAAATCAACAACCAAGTGCATATTAAACAATAAAACACAGAAAGCTATGAGCCGAATATGTCTTTCTAGAGAAGCTATATCCATCTGGATTATCTAATTTTGGTTATACAAAGTTCAAGTAAAACACCTTTGAGAAACTAAACAAGACAACGGTACTGTATGAGATGTTTCTTCGGCATTTTTTCATCTGAGATATAAAATGTTTGATATAACTCACTTCTAGAGGACTCTAAATCCGAAGAACTTAACTAGGATAATTTTTTCTTGTAGGGAATCTGTAGATGAAATTCTTGATAGTAAATGCTAAACCCTATAATTCATACAAGCATAAAGTTGAAAAAAGGTCACAACAGAGAGAGGTAGAAACGAAGCCACAGCGAGGAAGAGTTTGAAAAAGCAAAAACGTATCAATGTGCTTACCTGCTTCATAGATAGAGGAATTAATCAAAAATCCATCGTGGTGATGTTTTATTTCTCCATTTACACCTAAATAACCTGCATTTGATTTAGCAGGCAGATTTACGCATTTGTTTTCTCCATTAATGGAGCTATGGCCAAGGAAACCAGTGGATGATGGTGCTGTGGCCTCTTCAATCTCAATGGGTTCATTTAGATCAGCCAACCCAAAACGGGAAGTAGAAGCCGACTCAGCTACCCTACTTTCGGGCCCACTTTTCAGATTTCCGTTAGGACCATAACTTGAAACATCAGAGAGTTTTCCCTCTGGAGACCTTTTATCATCTTCTGTATCAATGTATTCATCGGCAGGAAGTTCAAGATCGAACAGCTTCTTCCTCACCTTCAAAGGTCTCGAATCCAAAAGTTCAGTCTCCTTGAAAGACGACCCATTCTGGAACCGAAACTGACCGTGTTGTGTGGTGTTGTTCCCTTTCGTACAACTCAGGGGAGAATTGACTATTTCAACCCCGGAAATCGAAGTTCTTTCGTAAGCAGAATTCAACAAAGGAAAGCCAGCCATATGCCATTTTCGAGCATCTTCATGTGGCACTTGCGACCCTCTGAGGCTTGATGATGAAGATGGTTCCATTGACGCTCGGATTCTAATTAGTTCTTTCCTTTTGGCTTCTTCCATCAAGTCCCTTTGAATTCGGTAAAGCCGGTGCAGCTCATAAACCTGGACCCCAACACAAACACACACACACACACACAATGATCAAGTCACAGTGTTCAAATAATAAACAAGCTAGATGTCATAAAAACGACAGGAAAACCATAGTACCTGATTCTTAAAAACAGCCTCATGTTCAAGCATTTTTTGCTTCAATACATCCTTGCCGTAGCCAGGATAAGCATCCATGATAGTCCTAGGTGCGAAGCCATTGTAATACTGTCCGTTAATTATGGGCTTGTCCCCGTAACATAGGGGCCAGCTACTACTGCTAGAATCCTCATTAAGATCCCTCATAGAGTAATATCCCGGCAAGTAGCTCTTGCTATGTACTTTTGTTCCCATTCCTGAACAAAATAGAGCAACTTTTAGTTTATCGAGTTTTCTCCCCATATTATGTTCAATTACAGACAATTCATGTATAACTCAGCCTAGATTGCAGAGGAGTTACCTATCGGTAGCCTGAGATTTCAACTAAGTATCTCCAACACACGCACAACAAAAAACACGCATACCCATACAACAACAACAACAACAAAGAAAAAAGAAATGATAGTTGCTTGGCTACAATGCTAATCAAGGTAATAATGAAAGTTTTTTTGTATAAAAAGGGTAGCTACAAATAAAACTATCGACAAAAAAGGGATAGCACGCAGCCATTGCGATCAATTTATTAGCCATAGTTTCAGAACTATAGGACACAAAAGTAGGGCAACCAATATGTGCTAAGCTAAATACAATTAGATATTTGAACTAAAGATTACACAACACAGATTCAGATATTTCGTCGATGATTGCAAAATACTTCAACTATCAAGCAAAGAAAGGAAGCATTCTAGTCCTAGAATTCGACTTGCAATTACTTCGTAAATGTAGTATGCTTCAATTAGGGAATCTTGAAATTGCGAAAAACAAATCTTACATCGATAAATTTAATGAACAAATTTAGCAAGCAAATCTTAAATCGATGATCAATCATCAAAACGAATGCAATCTTCAAACATCAACAATTAGGTAAACATGGAGGGCCCAAAAAAATGCATAAATTTAATTATCGCACGGGTGGACATCTAGTAACATGTAAAACTCAAACACAGACATTTCAAATGTAATTCTGCAAAACATTTATTTATGAGGTAGAATTGAAAGAAAAATAAGCATTTTCTTCGTAGGGTCACAGTCAAAACCAAGTAAATCTAAATTATTTTTGAAGTAAATTAACAAAAAAGGAAATTACCTCAGAGCCACATCCTGAAACAGCCTGGTCTCATGGATTGAATCATCCAACAGTATCTCCAGGTGAATTAGGAGAGAGAATCATGTGAGAGAAGAGAAAAGAAAACAGAAAGATGAAAAAGTAATTCTAACAATTGTGAAATGAAACAAAACAACAATTTAACGGAAGCTCCATTGAAGAAGCTCAGATCCTCATGAAACTGAACACAGGTTTGGAGATTTCGATCTGCTGGGCCACACTCGCTCTCTAGCAAGTTTTAGAGAGAGAATGAGACACAAAAAGAAACTGCAATTGTTTATAATTGCTAATGATATTAACAAAGTATTTTAATTTGAGGAAAGTGAGAGAGAAAGAGAGAGATCCCAGATAAGAAATCTTCACACAAATAAACGACCTTCTAAGAACAGTGACACGAAATTTGTCAACATCCGGTCTCTTTTTATTCTCTGCTTTTTCTTCACTTTCTCTCTCTAAAATCGCTCACACTCACAGCAAATCTCTCTCTCTCTCTCTCTCTCTCATGATTTCTTATAAATGTAACAGTAATAAAGAATTTCTGGGGTTTTGAGGAAATGAAAACAAATGGGCATTTCTAGATTCTCTCCACCTTCCTTGCTTTTCGTACAGATATTAATCAAAATTAACGTCCTAATATAAAACTGTCCAAACTCTAAACCTACTTCCGTTCGCTCTAACTTGCCTATTCTTTTTTTTTCGATTTATCCTAGCTTAATTTGTCAGTCAATAAATATCAACTTTTTTCACAATCTTTATTCTCAAAATCTACATCCTCAATCTCCACTTTTAAAAAAGTGAAAGATTCCATAAAATTTGTTTTTTCTTAACCTCCGTGCCTGGACAAAGTAGGCAAGTTAGGCCGAGACGGAAGGAGTATATATTTTATACACGTATACGGCTCAAAATCAAATTAAGATATTCTACTCGAGATATTCGTCAAAAACTTGTTCGAAATATGTTTGATTAAAATATCGAACAATCTTGAATATATTTTTACATTTGATGAAATCTAAAACTACTTAAACTCGAGTTCCCAAGTAAGAAAATTAAATTAAATGTAAAATTACTAAACTATCCAAGCTCGATTCATATTTGGCCTTGTTCAAGCACATTCAAATTCAACTTATATAACAATCAAATAAGCTCAAATATAATACTACCTCCGATTTTTTTAGATGTCTTTTTAACTTTTGTAGTTTGTTTATAAATAGTTGTTCTTTTACTTTTATTTTTCACATTTTTTCTAATAGTATAGTACCCCATATTACTCCTAAAAAAAATTTTAATTATCTAATCTACCATATCTATATAATCTAATTAAGGGTTTATTTGTCCATCTTCCATATTCCTTAATTTCTTTATCCAAACCTAAAAGAATTTCTAAAAACAAAATAAAAGCTCGATAACATTTAAGACAGATTTGAACAGCGGTGCATTCGATTTGACTTGAGTTATTAATGTCCTAAATGTAATAGAATTTTAATGAGTTTTATATATGGAAAAACATTAAAATTGAGATGGTATATTTATACGTATTTTGTGAATTTAAAGGATGCGTTAGGCTTAACAAGAAACATAACCCAGTTGCCATCTTTCTAAGCTAGTTGGCAATCTTGAAATTAGTATTTAATTAGCTATTATTCTATGATCTTAATCACCCATATTAAGTAGCTTTTTATTGGCTAATGTCATGCATCAGACAACAAGTGGGCCCCACTACTGACACTGTGGGTAGGGTTTCAGGATTCTTTTTAGTATTTCCTTTTTTTTTCCTTTTTCTAACCAAACTTTTTGAACGGATGAATTGCAAAACTTATGCTTGGGAATCAAATCCCGATAAAGTATACTCACTAATTTACTCAATTAAGTTTAATTTAGTATTTTTTAATTTTAGGGAGGTATTTATTTTGAGATGTCCTCATTCGGATGTGGTATGAGTCATCATCAACGTATTTCACTTTACACCGGATAACTCATCCCTCCACATCCACACTATATTGCCTACATCAACTTTTACAATTTTCAACACACATTTTACAATTTTCAATACACCTTTTACAAATTCTCAATATACATCTTACCTTACTATGCCCTTAAACTAAAATACATTTTTGAATGTTTCGTCCGTGGATGTGCCTCATCGAACGTGACACATACCACTACATTCAAAACCAAAATATCCCCAAAGTAAACATACCTTTATAGATCCTGTTAAATTTTGTTTTTTTATAATTTATTTTTTAATTGCTCGAATTTGATCATGTTCTAATCAAAATTAAATTCCTACTGAATATGTTACATTTTGTGTTTGTTTAAGATTATAAAATGTTGAAATATTGTCGGCTAATATAAATGAAATGGTAAGAAATAGATTTTATCTTCCCCAATATATTGAAGAAACCCCTAAAAAAACACATTGAGATTTTTTATTTTGCTAGTATTATAAATAATGTTATTGTAAAAATAATAATATCAAACACATACCAAAATTAATCATAAAAAAAAAAAAAAAAAAAAAACATAGAAATTAGAGTTCCTAATTTGACGAGGTCATATACTGGTATACATGACCAAAATTCAATAATTCAAAAGATAAAAGAACTAGTTCTGGGACCACCCATAAAATATGAGACCAAATTTAAAACTTTCCCACTTTTTGTATTTTTTATTGACAAAGTTTCATGAACCAGTTACACGATGTAATTCGTGATGAGTATTACGATTTATGCTTAAAGGTATAACATATTTTGAGTAATGATATTACACATTTACCCATAATAAGTGATATTTTTATACATAATTCGTAATACATTTTGACCACAATACCTTTACTAGATTATGTAATACTTTTAGACATAAATAGTACTCCTTACGTCCTACTTAAATTTGTATACTTTCATTTTCTGTCCATCCCACTTAACTTTGCACATCCTTAAAAAAAGAAATTTCTCTCACAATCTTAACTCTCAAAATCTTCACTCTCAATCTTCATATTTGAAAAAGTCAAAGATTCTCCAAAATCTTTTTTTTCTTAATATTCGTGTCCGATCAACCGCGCAAAATTAGCTGGGTCGGTGGGAGTAATACATTTTGACCCATGATCTGATTACACGGATCTAAAATTCGTGCAATTGGTGCACAAGATAGTAAATTATATGACTAATTTTTTTAATTTCCTGACTTTCTAGTATTTCTTTGTGTTCGAGAGCGGTGGTTTTTATTAATTAATTACCAGTTTACCAGTTTGTTTTAAGACGTAATTACAAGAAAGGAACTGATGTTGTGATATGTGGTGGTTAAATTTGATTGGGTGATGCTCTGCTTCCTACAGAGAGAGCCTAAATTGCCTTTTGCGGTAGGTACTGTATGTACTGTAGAGAGAGCATACTGTAGAAAGGAGATTGGGTATAAATTTACACGTGGTGCCCCTTTTGCTGGCCAACAGACATCTAATCATGGTCAATCCCTATGATAATATCACTAATTCACATTGATGTGATTAAATTCTTTCTAGAATATTTATTTATTTATTTATTTATAAATTTGTCTGGTCAATTCTTTAGGGGATAATCGAACTGGATGTAGTGGCATGTACCACGTTCGATGGAGCACATTCACGGTCGGGACATTCAAAAACGTATTTTAGTTTAAGGGTATAGTATGGTAGGATGTGTATTGAGAATTATAAAAGGTGTATTGAAAATTGTAAAAAGTGTGTTGAAAATTGTAAAAGGTGATGTAGGTAATATGGTGAGGATGTGAAGGGATGAGCCATCCTGTGTAAAATGAAATACGTTGATGATGTCTCATGCCACATCCGGATGAGGACATCCCAGTCCAATTATCCTCTTAATATATTTTTATTACTTATCAAGTTCTTTCAAACATTGTATAAAATGGTTGAAAACTTATACAATGTAAAAAAAAATAACACTATCTCCGTCCCGGCTAATCTTACATAGAAGAGGTTGGCACAAGGGTTAAGTTAAGTGTTTGTTGACTTTTCAAAGGTGGATTGAGAGTTGAGATTGAATATGAAGATTTTGAGGTGGAGATTTGTTATAACTTTTCATTTTAAAGAGCGTGCAAGATTAGTTGGGACGGACGAAAACGAAAAGTGTGCAAGATTAACTGGGACGGAGGTAGTATTTTTTTTACTTATTCTTTCAAATTTCAATCGCTTTACGGAGGTAGTGTAGGATGTGTATAGAAATTGTAAAAGATGTATTGAGAATTGAAAAACTGTGATGTAGGTAATAGGTACGGATGTGGAAGAATAAGTGATCTGCCAATAAAATGAAATACTTTAGGGATGAGACATACTAATTCAATCATCCCTAAATAAATATATTAACATGAGCTCACGGTGATTGGGAGAACATTTCAATAATATATAATGTAAATTATATAAAGCCAAACATTGACAAAAGAAATAGCAAGACTTTGTTTTCCAATTCTGGAAAGAGAAATCACTTTTTTATTTAATATTATTACATTATTGAGTGCTACTAGACGAACTTAACTGTTCCACATTTCTAAAAAGTGAAATAAATTCTAAAAGTAAAATAAAAATATAACTTGAAAAATATCAACTATTTGAATTACTAAACATAAAAAAGAAAAACAACTTTTGGAATTTTTTTGACACTGCAAATAATTTTGTATATACAAATAAACTGTGATAGTTAGTGGAATAAATTATACTCCCTCCGTCCCGCTCTAATTTGAATACTTTGACCGGATACGAAGATTAAGAAAAAACAGATTTTGTAAAATCTTTGACTTTTTTAAAGGTGGAGATTGAGGGTGGAGGTTGTGAGAGAAATTTGACATTTATGTGCTGACAAGTTAAGTTAGGACAAATCGAAAAGAAAAGTAGGCAAGTTAGAGCGGGACGGAGTAGTAATGATTACACACTTTATATAATTAGTTTTCTAAAATCTAATCCTTTTTGTATTAATTTATGTGATTTATGGACTTCCGGTATTCTCTTGCTTTTTTATTTATTATCTTCCCTTTTTAATTTATTTCTCACTATTTTTATTTTTATTTTTGTAATTATTATGGATTTTATGCTCATTTTTTGGGGAAATGAGGACAAGTGATACTAGAAGTAAATGAAGATGGTCCATATCAGCTAAATTTAAGCTCATCTCAAATTTTGGACCAATCAAATCCACATTGTGGGCCCGCATGATCTATGGGTCCAATTCCAACTTAGTATCACACCGCAATAAATGAGAATATCTCTGAGTAACAAATGAAAGTATGGGCTACTATTTAGAGGTGATAATTTGGGTCGCTCTATTCCGCTTGTTAGGTCAACGTCATATAAAATCAGGCTATGGTTTTATTGGTAAAAAGTTAGTGAGTAAAGTTTGATGAATTTTTTTAAATATACAACGATTTTCGAGTCAATTCACGATCTGTCGAGCTTTTGACACATTAAGTCAGGTTCGTTGGGCACAATAAGCATGTCAGGCCTACGAATTCTATGTCCCAACGAGTCTAAAATATTAGGAGGGTCAAACCAATTTTGCCTATCAATTTTTTTTTGAGTTTCTTCTTAAATGAGTGGTTTCCTGAACTATAATATACTCCCTCCGTCTCAGCCTAATTGGCCAATCTTGGTCGGGCACGGAGACCAAGTAAAAACAGATTTGAATCTTTGACTTTTTCAAAGCTGGATATTAAAAGTGGAGATTTTGAGAATGAAGATTGCGAGAGAATTTTTCATTTATGGACTAAGACAATTAGATTGGAACAAATAAATATGATAAGTTGACCAATTAAATCGGGACGAAGGGAGTACTTTCTTTGTTCCATATTAACAGTCCGGTTTTAAATTTAGACTTTGTCTCAAGTGAGGCTTATGTCAAAAGCAAGCTCTTGTTTGACTAAGTAAACTAATTTTTTGTTTTACAAATTAATTGCATGTGATTGATATATGTCACATAAAAAAATAAGAAAATTATGTGTGAAGAGAGTCATAGTGAAGTGATTGGACAAGATTCTTACTAGTGATTTGAAAATTAAAAGGAAATAATGTTTTTTTTCCACACGTAACTTTTAATACTATAAACAAAGAAATGAAAGAAATAATAATATCAAGATATACAGTAGAAAGAAGAGATGGCGTTCGATATAAACTTGTGTATGATCGTCACACATGTGACGACCATGTGATAGAAAAAAGTACTCAATTCGTTTCGGCCTAATTTGTATACTTCTTCCGACACGTATATTAAGAAAAAATTATTTTTTATTTTTTAGTTGACTTTTTCAAAAGTGGAGATTGAGGGTGGAGATTTTAAGGGTGAAAATTGTAATATTTCTTTCCATTTTGGAATGTGCAAAATAAGGTAGGACAATCGAAAAAGAAAGGTGTATAAATTAGGTTGGGACGGAGAGAGTATTACTTTTGTTAGAAAAATATCATTTTTATCTGTAAAAGTATTATTGTAGCAAAAATATCACTTTTATTCGTAATAGTATCACTTTTATCTGTAAAAATATATTTTTTTCTGTAAAAATGTATTCCATCATACATAAGACCGTCACACACAAGACTCACCCAATAAGTACTTCGTCAAATGGTAAATTATTTTTACAATAATTGATGTATATAATAATAACAATTATAAAGTTAATAATTTGAGTATTCTTATCAGAATTTAATATGTGTCTCTGATGCCACCTTTGGTTTAAATAAATACAAATATTATATACATCATTTAATGTCCCCATGAACAGAGATTTAAATACATAAGTGTATATTAATAGATGATAAATTTTATACTCTTCCGTCCCACCTTAATTTGTACACTTTTTTTTTCCGGCCATTCCACTCTATTTTACTTATTTTCAAAATAAAAATAAATCTTACAATCTTCACCCTTAAAATCTCCACATTTAAAAAAATCAATTAAAATGCGCCGAAGTAAGTGTTGCAAATTAGGCCGGGACAAATGGAGTATTTGATTTTTATAAATCGATGTAGTATGTATATGTGGGAGTGAATATCAAGCAAAAAAAAAATGAAAGCGCTTATCAATAAGGTATATAGATACTGCACTTAATTATTCGAATGGTTAATTGTAAAATAATTCATCGACGTACCTCTATTTTAATTTAGTTCATGAACTATGCAGCTTTGCAAAATAATTCGCTAATTTAATTTGCATCGCAAATTAGTTTATTGGACTCCTAATCGGACTCTAATAAAATTAACAAATTTGAATAATACAATGGAACCCTCAAGATTATTCTTGAATAAAAATAAAATATCGAGCTTATTAAATTGTCCCAATTTGGTAGCCATTTCCCCTTTGTTACTATTAGAATCTATAAATAATATTTAGATTGTGTTTTAATTTATCTTTTGATTTTAGTAAATAATTATCTGTTCTTTATGTGGAAAATTTAAGTTTTCAGATCATTAAAAAAGAGTTAAATCACGTAAACATTCACGACCTTTAAGTCAATTATCATTTACAACCCGACTTTTAAATGTCGCGTAGAAATATATCACCTTTTAATTTTTTTCAATTTGATACACGCGAGCTAAGTTAAGCCGTAGATTGCTGACCTAGATTCTGGAGTAAGAATTTCGGGCTTCACGTGGATTATACCAATTTTATTTTATTTTTTCTTAAATGTACGAGGACGAAACGACGTCGTTTCATACTAAAATTTAACAAGAAATTTTAAAATTTAAATTAAATTTAGGACTTTAAACAAATGAAATCACCAACCTGAAATTAAATCTAACACACGCAAGTGAGTAAAAAAAGGCTAAAGAGTTAGAAATGGACGCGCTCATAAAACCTAATTAAGCTTTAGCAACGACGTCTTCATCAAATTCAAGCAACTCAAAATCTGGTTATTCATGCTCGACTGTGAAGAAATATTATCCTGAACTTCTGTCTGTTCTCTTGACGTCAGGACGGATCTTCACCCTACCCAAAGATTCTTACTTGTCATTTGAGAGAGGTGATAATGAATTAGTATTCAAAATCTCTTTTTTCTGTGGGTTGGAAGAGTTGGTGGTGGATTTACTCAATGAGTGAAGACAATTGCATTCAGTGGGATGCTTCTTCAATCAATTTGTTTTTCCTTTTATCCTATATGATTAAAATTGTGAATTCAATTCCAGTTTTATGACATTTTTCTTTAATTGTATTATAAACGACAACGTTTTGTTCTATCATATTTAAATAAGAAAATGATATAATTTATATGGAGTCTGAAATTGCATGTTAGTAATTTGGGCCCTAATTTAGTCCACGTGTATCCAATTGAAAAATATTAAAAGATGATGTATTTCTATGTTATGTTTAAAATGACATGGTATAAATGATAAATGACATAAATGTCATGAAATTTTACGTAACTAATCCTTTAAAAATAAAAATAAAATTCAATTATGATGTACATCCAAAATGAAAACTTAAAAAAGAAAATAATAATTTATTAGTTCTCTCCAATTCAGCTATTATGCTCCACGTCAATAATGAGTGCTTTATTTAGGTCATGTGAACTAATTTCAAAGAAAATTAAATTAGTAATTATTCGTAAATTTTATAGTTCATGCTATGATAAAGCGCAATCTGGTGAACCTGGAAACTGAACGATAATTTACGCAAACTGAATGTAAAGACACACAGGAGTTACGTAGTTCGATCCGGAGATCTACGTCCACGGGCATAAAACGGCAATCGCCGGGGTGTTTCTTTTTACTAGAATGTTGAGTTTACACGGAGTAATTTAGAATACGGAATTCCCCCTTAATCAGAGTTCTTTCCTCCTATTTATACTATCAAATCAAAACCCTAATTGACCCTGCTGGGCCTACGCGTGTTGGGCCGGTCGGTGGGCTCAGGCATTAACCCGACCGGAGCTGATCCTGTTATCCCTATCATGCTATAAACAAAAATCGAGGTAAAGTTGATGCATTGTTTATAATCAACCCTATTTCTTATTCATTTGGAGCCTAGTTGAGGCCGATTGATCAATTTGTAAAGAAAATTAAAGTAAAATTTATTTTAGAAAAAAAAAAAATCATATATAGTTTAAAAAAAAAAAAAAAATCAAGGCAAAAGTTTGTAGATTATTTTACAATTTTATGTGTACGACTAGTAATGACTAAACAATAGATATATATTCACGAATTTAATATTAATAAAGTTGACTAACTAATTTCATGTTTAGGATTTATATAGAGGAGGCCTATTTCTTTAGGATATGGACCATGAATTAAGTGAATTAATTGTCGAATCAATGTTTCGCAGGCAGTGCTAAATCTCAATATATTTTCTTCCGGAAAATTATGTACTACCTCCGTCTCATTCAGATTTACATGTAGGGTCGAACACGTATATTACGAGAAAATCGTGTTTTATTTTTTGTTGATTTTTTCAATGTAAAAATTGAGGTGGAGATTTTGAGAACGAAATTGTAAGATAAATTTTTCATTTAAAGATGAAGGAAATTAAAATAGGGTTGAAATTCGAGTTTTGTGGGGAGCAAATCCAGAGCTAATTTGAGCTTTCAATCGGGCGATCTGCGTGCATGAATGTCGGGTTGAATTGGGGAAGCTCTGCCGAATCAGGGGAGCCCGTGATAAGTTTATTTTCGTACTTTAATTTTGTAGTCCAACCTTCTAATTTCTTATGAGTTTCAAAATTCTTGTTAACAAATTATCGGGTACAAATCAAGGGTCAATTTATTGTGTGCACCAATATTGAATCGGGTCTGTTCAAGCTAGAATACGGTAATAATATTATGAGTTTTCTGTTCATTTTAAATTGAGTGCATGTTTGGTTGGGGTTGGGGGTGATTGGGGTACTATTGGTTGAGATAGTGGTTGAAGTTAGTGGCTGGGAAAATAAAAAAATGATGTTTGTTTGGGTGGTCGGGGTAATGGTTATGGTGTAAGATATAATTTTTAATTGTAAAATATAACGTGATGTGTGTAAGAGTTTGTTAATAATGATTAATTTTATGATTAAAATGGTATTGAAATTTGTGGTGACTTGTAGTGACCGTGACAACCTGTGTAAACAAATATAAATAGGGATTGAATCAACCCATCAGGGATTGGACCAACCCCAACCAAACATACCCGAGTTTCCTAAAATATACTAAAATTTTGGAACGACTTGCAACTCTTCGGACTTTTGACCCATTAAATCTAATTTGTTAGGTCGGTTGTCTTTCTAACCAAAATATCTATGACCCAACCCGCCTATAATATAAGGTGGGCTGAGTACCGATTTTACAACCTCTAATGAGTGGTGGCTAATGTGTCGTGGAGAAACCATTGTATATCAGGAATTACAGAAACAATAATTGATGCTTCGCCTTTTCTTTATTTATTTGTATATATTTTAGAAACATATATATTATTTCTTGGAACTTACAATGCAACTTGAAGTACTTAGATTTGGTTCATAAAAAAGTCCAAACATCAACAACCATTTTACATAATTCTTCTACTACTTTCTCTTCAAGGCAATAGAAACAAAAGATTGCACCAAACTTTGCCTTTATATCTAATTTGTGGCCATGAAAGGTCTATATCTCTCTGTCAAAGGCTCCAATTTACACGATCATATATTATACGGGTGAATTGCACCAAACTCTGTAATGTTATAAACTTTCGCGAAGTCCGTGTGTAGTTTTAGAATTTTACGAAACTCGCTTCACTTAGAAGGGTCTTTTGAGACCACTCTTATATAAATACTCACAAACTAAGTAAAGAGGTCACAAATAATGAGTATTTGTTTCACAATTTTATTATCATCTCAATAACTCGGACGCAAATAATATATTTGTGACGACAATAGTGGTCCCAAATGCGTTTCAGATATTTTTTGCAATAACTAGTTGTCTCTAAAAGTAGTTTTAAAATGGTCTCAAATAATTTGTGGTGAGATTTATCACCACAAGTAGTCACAAATAATTTATTATTAATAAATGCAATTATGATCTAAAAAACTATTATATAAATTTGTTTTTATTTATTTTATTATAGTGCTTATAGTTTCAATAATTCGACATATGTTCATTTTCACTGGATTTCTTCAAGTATCTTGCATGTGGTAAAATTTTAAGGGTTTTTTGGTCCATACATTAGTCATTTTCTCCCTCATACATACTTAGGAAACTTGGCATATGGATTAATGGGAAAAAATCGTTAAAAATTTATCACGTGCAAGTCATGTGTAGAAATTCTGTAAAAATGTGAGGAAAATGAGTTTGATGATTTATTTATCAGATCCGTGTAATTTATAACATCGATGCTTAGTTATTTATGTGAAAACATGTTAATAGTTTATTGAAATTGCTGCAATTAATCCTAAAATTAATTAGCACCCTAAATATTTTTGCTCGAAAAAGAAACTTTACCCTGAATAGTTGAAACTATGGAAAATTTTGTACCACTTCTGTCCCGCTCTAATTTGCTTACTTTCTTTTTTGATTTGTCTCAACCTAATTTGTCAATCCATAAATGATAAATTTCTTTCACAATATTCACCATCAAAATTTCCCCCATCAATCTCCACATTTGAAAAAGTTAAAATTTTCACAAAATCTATTTTTCTAATCTCTATGTCCGATTAAAGTAGATAAATTCGACCGGAACATAGGAAGTAAAACAGAAAACCAACGTGGGGTCTACACAACATTATGACACCACGGGGGAATTTGCAGCAATTTACCCTATATTACACAATCAATGTTGTTTTTACAACCGGATATTCCTTAGTGATCTATTTACATTTGTGTTTTTGTAAAATTATGTTTGAGAATAATTTTGCTTGCTTAAAATTACTATACTTTCAAACGAAAGTGATTTTGATGTGTTTGCAATATCATATTATGAACAAAATAATTGCTTTTAAAAACACTTAAAATCTGATCTAGAGAAATTGTCAACACCTAACTTCTATCAGCTTTTGACTTTATAATTACTTTATTTCCAAATACTAAATAATGCTGATTTTTCCATGAAAATCAATATAAATCATTTCTCTAAAAGTACAACCAATTGCTAATACTCCAAACTCCTAACAGATTGTTTTTGCAAATACTATCTAATTATGATTTTTCCACAAAAATCATTTTGAATCATTTTAAGGGAAAAAAATTATAACCAGCACTTTCTATAGCAAATGTATAAAAATGTCAACATTTTCATAAAATATCAAAAAGAGCATATTGATATTATTTTTCTCTCCTTAAAACTTTTTCTCTTCCGTTCTCTTCATTTCTCTATTTTCTCTCTCTATCTCTCAACGAAGAAACTCAGTAATTTCTCTTCCTCTCTCAATCTCTAAAATGGACAAACTCCCTCAGAAAATTTACAGATCTTAAAACCTCTCACATTCCATTATTCCAGGGCTTCTTTCACAGTATTTTTTGGGAAAAATGAAGAAAGCGGCTGGTGGTCAGAAGAGTAATGGATCTGCCTAGATGGCGACGGATCTTCCCAATAGGCAGCGGCTCCGGTCCTAAAGTAACGGAGAAAGTACTGGTGCAGTTCCCAACATGGAATGACGTTGGAATCGGCGTATATTGCAAAAAAGTATAGCTCTGTCGCTACTGCAATTTCAATGGGTCCAAAGCTCAACGAAGAATAAAAAGTGACATTGTCTTAGCGGGCACGATGTATATATTTATCATGACACAAGTACAAAAAAAAAAAATGAAAAAAATACTACTGCGCATGGCCCTAGTATCTAGTAATATAATACTCTTTCGTCATGCTGAACATTCTCAACAAAAGATTATTGGTTGTGCTAATCAATGGTACAAGGTGTATTTATCATGTCCCATGGTATAATTATTATGACACGGTGTATATTTATCATGACACAAGTATACAATACTACACGTAACCACTAATATTTAGCAATATAATATTCTAACGTTGTGCCGACCGTGTCATGTTAAAAACACCGTGCCAGTAATTCATGTCATGCTTTAGCCTCAAACTGTGTCGAAGAAGGAGATATTAAGTAAGAGACTTGTAAAGAAAAAAATGAATGAAAATCGAGTCTATGGAGAGAGAGAGAGAGAGTAAAGAGTTGGGCATAGGGGACTGTGAAATTGCAAAGGGGAGGAGGAGAGGATGTGCCTGAGAAGGGTTGCTAAATGATAAAAATTGTTAGATGACCGCACTGTCGGGAGCAGTCATTTGTTATTAATTTTATTTCTAGCTTTTCTTTTGCAATTAGTAGAAAAAGTAAGTTAAAGTTGCTTCCACGGGGGATAGGAAAACTCATTATGCTTATGTATTTAACCTAATTATGCAAATAATAGTATAATATATATTATATATAATATAATATGGGGGGGTTTATTGGAATTAAGGAACTAATGCAGATAATAAATAAACTAGTAAACTAAAGATGAAATCCAATATGAAAAAGTATTTCCGTCTTCAACCTAGTATCCCCTAGTATGAATTATCTTTGTAGTTAATGCAACTGTTTGACAAATTAGTTCTGAAACCCCTACCCCAAGAATTAACAAGTACGCTCCCTTTAGGTGTAATTAATCACAAGTACGCTCTGGAATTAATCTATCCGCTTAAGTGGTCTTAGGATACGATCTCTAAAATACCGTTAACCGAACGCATAGGGTACCAGGGCAACGGGATTGGTACGGTGTTGTACTCACAAGCTCGGTACAAATGACCACGACTTATGTTATTCTAGCGAATGAATTTACTATTTGCTACTTGTAGACATAATTTTGTAACAATTACGGATTATAATTTGTGGCCTAGTAACGATTATGTGATTACTACCTGGGTGATCAATACAAATAACAAAACACATAAAAGATATAAATAAACCGAATAACATAAATAATTTCAGAACATAATTCAGTCAAACAATTACAGTAAGAACTACAAAAACATCCTCCTAGGGTTCAACATCAGTCAAACACGGAAATAAAGGAACTTAGCCGATCATAGCGATGGCTAAAAACAATGTAATAATGAAAGACATGAAAATTAGACTAGAAAAATTCGAGACGATGAATCTTGACTCTTCGTGCTCCCCGGAATCCCCAAGTCCAAGCTTCAAAATTAATTCCAAACTATGATTTTCGGACTTGGGGTCTTATTTATATAGATGCGGATGAAGTGGGCTTGAGTTGGGCTTGAAAACACAATCTTCGAGCAAATTATTGTGTAAACTGGATTGGTGTCTCGACCGAGAGCCATGTATTGAATTCTCAGCCGAAAAATGTTGTCTCGGCCGAGAGTCATGTATCAAATTCTCGGTCGAGAGTCATCTCCTGCTGCAATATGACCTTCTACTGTTCTTTTGTCTCGGCCGAGACTGATTATCTCAGCTGAGCACGCTTTTCTCATACTTAACTCGATTTCTCTTCGTTTTAGACTTGCAAGACTTATTTCTGTCGAGCTTGACTTTTCGGTCTAGATTTACCCAAATAATTTCAAAACAAGTTAAACAACGTCAAATTGCCTTATAATACAAATATGAATAATACACGATCAATTATGCATGCAAATATCACTAAATAAACACTTAAATCTAATATACATACATAAATATGTGTACCATTAAATTCGAGAATTTTCACTTGATTTTTCAAATTCACAATTATTTACAACCACTCCTTAAATACGCATATTGTTCAGCTGAGACACATCAACTACCAGTTATCATCACTTATAAGATGAATGTGCTTCAACAGTTGTTCTTTTTTTTTAAATATCTTTATCCAGACAGCATTCTTGCACTAATTAAGGGGCTGTTTTTTGATTTGTTGGTGTTTTTGAGTTCAAAACAGCCCCATTTTGTGGAACAATTCGATGAACTTCCCCTTTATTTACTATATAGGCTTAGTAGTTTAAACACAATTCGGATTCTCTATTATAATAAGTGTTTCATCATTTGTTATATTTAATTTATTACGTGACATAAATTAATTTATGACATCATGTCATACACATATCGATTAATGAATATAGTAAAACATAAAATGTAACACCAAACTATAACGGATGATCTCGTGCGGTTTAAACATATACCAAAATGATGGGACGTTATGTGGCAAATTTGATTGAAATTAGTGCGAGGTGTCAATCAACTCAATTAAGCGGATCTTGTTTCTTCTACTTACTTTTTCGGCTTTCAACTTTTTTTTTTTTTTTGTGTTTTGATTTTTTTTTAGACACAAATTTTGGGAGCGGTGAGATCGGTGGGATTTAATCTCCGGTCATTGACTTGAGTTATAAGATACATTATCGGTCCAATATTTTAAAGGGTCCCCTGCGAAGAGAAAAAAAGCCCCTTGCTACATATAAATAAAATTATAAAAATAGGATTATTTTCACGAAAATAATTTTCGTCGACCTAATACAAAATTAATATGTAATTATTGAAAAGATGATATTTCAATCTCAAGTATACTAATTTCATCCAATTTTATACATAGTTGAGAAAATAAAACTCTATGTGGAAATTATATAAAAAAAGAGAAAATACATTAGTTATATAAAAGAAAAAAAACTCAGACATGTAACAATTTAATAGTTATAAAATCAGTCATTTGCTAATTGCTAATAATATTAAATAAAAAAAGTTCAACCATGTAATTAGCAATTATAAAAATTATAAAAAATAATTAACAGAGACAAAAATTGAACTCAAGACCTTCCTTCCATTTGAAAAATATAATCGTAGTGCATACAAATAACTTAGGGTCCATTTGAATGAGGGGACTAGAGGGGTGGATTTGGAAATCCATCATCAAATTCACCTAAATTGTTTGACAAAAAAAAAAAAAAAAAAAAAAAAAAAATCAAATCAATGAATTTTAAATCCCTCCTAAATTTCTAGTTCATTTTGAAAGGATTTCAAATCTATACAGCAACCTAGTCATTTATAAATCCATCATATCTCTCATGTTTGCATAGCCACATTATCACACACATTACACATACCGCACACATACTCTTCACACACATACTACACACACTTCACACGCATTTCACACACTATGCGCACAATACTACCACACACACATACTACACACACACTACAAACATATTGCACACACTACACGCACTTTCATTATCATCATCATTTCAAAAATGTTAAGAAATAACTGAACAATAAAAAGTTTAAATAATTCAAATCCACTTATTTGAATGTTTCATTTGAATTTAAAACATTCAAATAAGTGATTTGGAATGGATTTGAAATGAGTTGATTTCGAACTAAAAAAGAAATGGAAATAAAATCATTTGCTTTCCAAATCCATTCATCCAAACACAACCTTATCCGACTGGGGATCGGTGCAGCGGCACGGTGTTGAACACTTCAGGGCCGGCTATGATAAATCCATCTGATCTACAATCAAGTTTTTGGGCTTTCAACTTTTGGTTAATACGATTTTAACTATTAGGACTAATGGTATGTTTGTGTATGGATTGACCGCTCAAGCGAAGCTATATCTATTTAAAATTAGGTTTATATTAGAGGAGAATGTGCTCCATCACTCTACTCAACATTGAACTCTCCTTCACAATTTTTTATCCTTTACGTATCGATTAGCTAATGTGTCAAAATTTTACGAAGGAAAATTAATTATCTTATCAAAAATGTAGGGATAAGTTCACACATCAATAATAGACACATTAACATGACAATATACTTCTCATATCCCATAAAAAGAAGTTTGAAAGGTACATTTTTTTGGGTCAGTTTGATGATATACAACTCTCCAAGTATCATCAATTTCTCACTTACATGACTTTAGTTTTTGATTTGACATATTCAATTATACATAATTAATTTGCAAAATAAAAATGTTTAAGATTTTTTACTTTGACTAGAAAAAAGAGACATTTAAGTTTGATACATAGCTCTTATCTTTTGTCAAAGTTTTTTTTTTTTTTTTTTTTTTTTTTAAAACATGACTCTTTTTATAGGACGAATGTAGCAATACATAACTAATGGATGCTCTACATTCCTCTAATCACTACTCATAAATTTAAATAATATAATAGTATAAATACATAATCCACCAAACTATTAAATTATTATTTATAGTATAAGTTTTTTTACTCAAACCTTATATATATATATATATGTTTTTACTATTTATATGATGTGCTCCACCTAAATGTGCTCGATGTGAACATGTCAATCCTTCTACATTCTTGGACAAGTATACCCTAATTTGTTTGTATAATTTTTTAGAAGGTATTTTTATTTTAATACACAATAAAAACGAGGTTGTTGGAGTTGTGATTTGACTTTATACACTCCTTGACATATTTCTGAATAAATTTAATAATTTTGAATCTTCTCATACTAAAATTAATTAGGGCAAACAGCAATGGTCGTAAAAGTTACTAGGCGCTAGTTAGCCGGTGAACTGAAACCTAACGATTAGTCGGGGTCTAGACGGGACTAATCAAGACATAGACGTAGTTAGACGGAGAGGAATCGAGAGATAAACGTAGGCGATCATTAGGAACCTAGCACCTAAGTAGGGATTAATCAAAACTAGTCGAAGATTTTTAGAACACAGCCAAACCCACACCCATAAAGACATTAATTTTTTTTATAGAATAAAATGTAATCCATTCTACACACGCAACACATGACTCTTATTGTAGTCTTCTACCAAGTAACGTTGATACTATCCACATAACATTTTATTTATTTATTATCGATATATTTGTCACTGTCATAGTATAAATTTTAATTAATTTCATATAGTAACTAAAGTCTGTCATATTATTTTCTAAAATTCAATGTCAACTTTCAATATTTTAATAAAGTTTTTCATTTTTTACAGGTTTTTAATTA
Organism: Ajuga chamaepitys; assembly: GCA_958295605.1. Lineage (NCBI taxonomy): Eukaryota > Viridiplantae > Streptophyta > Magnoliopsida > Lamiales > Lamiaceae > Ajuga > Ajuga chamaepitys. Next base: position 3,519,303 of record OY282508.1, read on the forward strand.
TCATCTATCTATATTTTAGAGAATTAGAACATCTCTGCCAATACTATATTTTAATTCAAAGACTGACCCACTAAATATTTTAATCTTAATCTCTTAAAATCCATAGTCTTTCTAGAGGTGGTGTCATAGGTGAGCACCGTCAGTTCAACATTTTAAATGGACTGAGCTATAGTAACTTTAACCTGAAGTATTATAGATAGAAATAGTAATTCGGACGGTCCGACCCAACCATCAAGCCAACACTATATTTCAACTCGTTAAAATTTGATCGGGTCTAAAATTAGTTGGCCCGATCCGACTTATTCCCCTTTAATATATTAAGATTATTGGGTCGGATCGTAGCATGTCTAACTTTTTGGTCTGTCGGCCTGCCCCGGCTCAGTCGATCCAAATAATATTTCAGGTCAAGATTTATATAGCTCACCCCATCTAAAATATTGAGCCGTGCCGATTTTGTCACCTCTAATTATAGGGTCCAACATATTTGATTCGATGGACGAATATTTCGATCAATGTTGCAGAAGTCACTAGACACTAGTCAGGCGGTAGACTGGGTCTATCATCTAATTGGGGCCTAAACAGGCTGGGCGGGGCGTAAGTTTCATTAGCGGGGAGAAATCGGGGAAACAATATAAATGGTCAATGAGAGTCTTGCACCTGGATAGAGATTAATCGGAGATAATAGAAAATTTTTACAACAAAGATTCTAACAGGTTGTGAACCAATCCAAAAATCTTAATATATTTGAGAGAGGTAGACTGAGCAAAGTTGAATTAAGCTCACTAACTTTTTACCTGATAAACTTTTAATTCAAACGAACAACGTGTCGTGCTGCCCGAATATCCACCTCTATTAATATCAGATATTAGGATTGGTTGTAGCTATGGGTTCAATTTAATGCCCATCCTATTCAATCACAGTACCAATTCTATCCGATGTTTCTTTTCTCTCTTTTAATATGCACATTTACGTGTACAATGATATACCCACAACCATTCCTATTTCCATAAACGAACAAGCAAAAATAGACGAAGAAGGGTAACACTGTCCGACCCACGTAAATGGTAGACATATAAATTAATACGGACTCATATATAAATAAATAATTTTGTGTATATATAGGCGGGCCTGAGTAGGGGCCAAGGAGGCATTGAGCTCCCGGCCCCATGAAAATTTGTTACTATACATGTGTAGTTTAACTGATTTTAATACAACTTAATTATATAAAATGTATAATTTTATTGCTTTAACTTGAATATATAATTATTTAATGATAATCGATTTATGTTTTTTTTTTTCATGTATGAAATACATATAAAAATCTTTAGACCTAGAATGAATATAAATAATATATCTTGATTATTCACGTTTTGTAATTGTATTAATTTATTGATCTTTTAAATATAATTGTACTTTCAAGTCTTTTTAATAGAGTAGGGCGGGCTCATCGGCAATTTACGAGGCACATAACAGTGGTTCTTTATTTTAGATTTTCTAAATTTTATATTTTATGTATATAATATTTAGAATATAATATATAAGAGGGCCTTCTAGTATTCTCAGAATTTATTCCTATTTGGTATGAAATTTGTCTCACAATCTTAGAACATATATAATTGAAACAAAAAAAATTACCACGTAAATCGAACTCCTAAATCCATCTGTACGCATGAATAAGTTTTTGAGTCCGTCACACACTATATATATTACACATATAGTGGTTAAATTATTATTTTCATACTACATAAATTGTTTTATAAATACACCTTATAAAGAATAGTTTTTTTTACCAACTTCTTAAACTTCAACAATATATTGCAAAGCTTATGAGTTTCGAAAATATTAAGGTATGTCTTGAAACTTTTCGAAATATCTCATGCCGTCTAATTTTGCATACTTTATTTTTTGGTTCGCCCTACATAATTTTGTACATTTCTAAAAAAAAATTCTCTCACAATCTCCACCCTCAATCTCCACATTTGAAAAAATTAACTAAAAAATAAAAAATAGTTTTTTCTTAATATACGTATCCTTCATATGTGCAAAATAGGATGAGACGGAGGGAGTATCTTCTAAAAGTGTTGGTCCAAAATATCTTTCCTCTTTCATAAGATAACAAACCTTATTATCCTACTATGAGATGTTTTTTTGCCAAATTCCATAAGTACAAATATTTTATGACCACTTGATTATAAATATAGATACTTTTTAGCAATTTTTTAAGAAGATAAGAATGTCTTTAATTTTAATGTATGGAAGCCCAGAAATTCAGCATATATCTATAATTATACCCAATTAATTATAGATGTATGAATGTTTTGTTTCATTCAATTTATATTGTCCCTAATATATTTTTAGAAGTATTAAAATTTAAGGGTAATTAAGTTATTTGAAAATTTAAATTGTTTGTTTATTTGATTATAAATATCTATCTATCTGTCTATCTATCTATCTATTTATCTATTTTTCTATCTATTTATCAGTTTACCTATCAATATATACATATATCTATTATTATTATATTATTATTATTATTATTATTATTATTTAAGATCAAATTTTTCTACATTATGTCATGGTTTGCCTTTTTTTTTTGTGGATCTTTCAATAATAATATATCTTGTATTGTTTTAGATTACGATTATTTAATTTTTTTTCTTCTTTTTTTTTTATCTGAATAATCTGAGAATTTGTATTATAATGATAAATAACTATAACTATATTGAATTTTATTTGAACGATCAATTAATACCATCAAATAAAATAAAATTATTACACATTCAAATTAATGTTGTGATGAAATAATAATAAAATATAATGATCACGTGCAATATACGTTAAAAATGACGATCCTTGGGATACCACAAAGATTATAACCATTAAGATGCATTTGTAGTATATTTTAAAGGCGATCATTAGATCATAACTTTTGAAATTATGAGACGTATCTTTTCAAATTCACATACGGATTCTCTTGTATCCATTTAACACGAATTTTACTTAATACTCTTTTCGTCCCGATTAACTTTGTCATTTTAAATGGATATATTTTTTTTTTTTTACTTTTATAAAGGTGAAGATTGAGGGTTGAGATTTTGAGGATGGGTATTGTGAAAATTAATTTTCTTTTTTTTGTTATAAGTTTAATTAGAACGAATCGAAAAAACAAGTAAGTAGAATTAAGTGGGACGGAGGTAGTATAATAATACAACAAAATGTGAAATCATATACGTGTACAGCAACAGTGATTACACGTCATCAGTCGGTTATTTATTTTATTTCAATATATATTTGTTAGTTGTGATGGATAAAGGCAGACGTCTCCATCATGAGATTAACCACAAATCTTAAACTAGAATGGACTAATTGCTAGTCAATTAATTTTAATCATTCTACATTTTTTTGTCATTTAGGGGACTAGATGTTCGCCCGTGCAATGCACGGGATAAAATATTCTATTTCATTAATAATTATATGTGACTAAATTCTAATATTGCTACCAATCATTATAAACATATATAAGTCATTATACATTTTACTATATTTTATGTATTAAAATTAAGTAAATATTAACATTTATTTTTTTATGTAAGCAATATGAATTTTAAACCCAATTTCACAAAAAAAACTGAAATAAGTTATTTGAACTTTTGTAGTATACCATATTTTTTTTTTCTAATATGAAATAAATAATTTGAAACAAATACACATAGGATGTGTTTGATTAAGGTTGGGAAGTGTTGAGCCAAACTTGGTTGAGAAAGTTAATGAGTGTGCTTTATTGAAATTTGGTCCCCTAAATCTACTGAGAAAAATTATAAGTAAACATACCTATTTTTTTTCTTTCTAACATACAGTTTTTGTACAATTGACCAATGTAAATCCAACAAATTAATTATATCTAATATGGATGTCTATTTGAATATCGTGAAATAATGATTAATTTGATATATTTTTCATGAAGAATTAAGTTGATATGAAAAGTTATAAACATTCAAAATTTTAAGTTAAAAAGAAAAAGAATTGAAGAGAGAATTTTATTGATTGGTACGTCCAATTCTTTTTTTTCATTTAAAAAAAAAATTATACAAACTCCAAAAGTCTGTATGATTGACACGTGTTTTTCTTGATAGAGGACTTATATAGATGGACATGTGTGTTCCTCTTACTGTAATAGTAAAGGGGATTTTTTTTTTATAATTTTTATTAATAATTTTTCTTTATAGAAATAACCACATATTAAAAAATATTATAATGAAACAATCAATATTATAAATTTAAGAATTGAACTATTTTTTATTATAAAATTTAAATTTAAATACTTGTGGCTAAAACCCATAAAAATAATTTAATTATTTACATATTACAAAACTAAGCAAATAATTCAATACTACAAAACATTATAGTTCATATTTTAGGTCTAATATTTTGTTCTTAAGTAATTAGTTTTTTATATTTAATATGGGTGTCAAACTAAAGATCCTAGCAAAAAGATTAATTTGATATATTATTTGTCGAATATAGATTAGGAACGAAAAAGTTATGTGCAATTTAAGTTATAGTTGGAAATATATTAAAATAAAATAAAATAAAAAAAAAGATGAGAAAGGGACGTTGATTGATTTTTTTTTAATATTATTATTATTATGATTATTTTTGTTTAAAGTCTAGAATTAAGGTGGTGAAGACACATCACCTTAAACTATCCTACTTTTATATTAAGTAGGGATGTTTGTTTACGATATAAATGGCCGGAGCACATCTGGCAGGATACATTTAAGATGTATACGATCACTTAAATCATATTATTTCGTTTCGATTTAATTTGCTTACTTTGATCGGACACGAAGATTTAAAAAAAAAAAACATATTTTTGAAATCTTTGACTTTTTCAACAGTGAAGATTGAGAGTGAAGATTATGAGGGTAGAGATTATGAGAGAAAATTCTTTTTTTGTACAAATAAAATTATTTTGAACAAATAAAAAGACAAATAAAAAAATTAAGTCAGAACGGATGGAATATAAACTATAAAATGATGTTTGTATTGTGATTAAAAAGTGTAGGATGTGATCGGTATCTAATTAAAATCGATTCTAATTTTTGTAATCCAAGTCACCACTTTTTTATACAAAATAGGACCTAATCAAATCGAAGTTTGTATCGATTCTGGCTCGATTTTTATATCTCTTGCTTGTAAATATCAAATCAATTGATATGATCGTCGTGAATAATGATTAATTGGGATTAGTGGATTAGGAACTTCCGATTTGTGAATTTGTATTTATTAGGAAATACTACGGTGCAACCATTATATTGATAAAATTATTCTTTGTACTTGCTATAGCAGTTAACAACATATAATATTTCACTTTTTATCTAGTAAAATAGATCCCACTTTTAATAATATATTAATATTCCCTCCGTCCCGCAGGAGTTTGCACAGTTGACCCGACACTTATATTAAGAAAAAACTTCTTTTGCTTTTTGGTTGATTTTTTTAAAGGTGGAGATTGAGGATAGAGATTGTGAGAAAAAATTTCTTTTTAAAAATGTACAAATTAGTGTGGAACGTATCGAAAAGAAAAATGTGCAAACTCGAATGGGACGGATGGAGTATTTCTTTTAATGTCCAATGATAAAAATTTAGTTGCATCCTGTTAAACTAAAACGATAATATCAAATACCAACTTTTGTTTTACTATTTCTCATTTTTTGCCTCTTATATTGATTTAATTTTTTCTTCTCCTCATTTTCGTAGGAAATTTAGCTTATTGGTTAATAAAAGTTATCTCACCTCTTTTTTACTTTAATTTATCTTTTACCCTTCTTATTCTTTGTCCTTTTTCAATATATAATTCTTATTCTATTTATCGTTTAAGTATGTATTCTATTTTTCTTCTGTTCACTTGCGATATTTTTCTCCCTAAAAATAGTTAGAAATGCTTTATTGTGATGAAAAGAGGTCAGACAACGTAAATTATTCATATGTAAAGAAGTAAATTAAATTAAATTATCCATACCAATTCCAAAAATAAAATAAGGTAAAAAAAAAAGAGAGCACAGGACAAAAGGTAAAGGGAGAAACACAAATTTGTATTAAAAATAACACTATGATATAGTAAAATATGCATATTCAAATACGACATTTAAAACCTATAAGTGAGAATAATTTACGGCATGTGTTACAATGATTTATAATGATAATAGAGTTCATAATTTTTTTTTTTTTTTAAAAAAGAAGCAAGGTAATCAGTGACCTGGGCGAAATGAATCTCCACTAATATCTCTTCAATAGAATATCAGAGACGACCAACCGGTGCCTACACCATCTCCCTTTCTTTTTTCTTTGATACGGAATGAATAGTAATTTCATATAAATTGTTTTCTATTGAGAATTGTTATACCACTTATTTTATACATATATTTTTATTAATTTTTCTATGAGATTTTTTTTTTATCACTTATTATTTCTATAAGCCGAAACTTTCTAAATAATTTAAAAGTAAAAAAATACTATAAAATAAAGAAATAATTTTTTTACTGATGTTCCATTTCCCGCCAAATATGCAAGATAAATGAGAAGTTCGGAAAACAAATTAAATATATACTTGGCACTGATGGAAATTTATATAATGAATGAGAGGTCAATTATTATTTAATAAAAATAATTAAATAGGAGGTAAAATGTTTAGTGGGAAAATAAGTTTTTTTTTTCTATTTATTATTTATATATTAAATTAGTGGGTAAATGACTATGAGTTAACTAATATTAATAATATAATTGGATACTCTTTTTACTATTTATTCATGTGACTTATTTAACAGGTAACAAGTTAGATATAAATTGTGATCTAATGACTAATATTAAAAGCAAGTGGATTCAACGGTCTAGATTACAATTATATCAATGCAATGATTGTACTATAAAAAGTCTGTATTATTATACTATGAAAATTTATTTATGTAATGATTAATAATTTGATAGTAATTATAATGTTGTGATTTATAAAGGAGACAAAGTTTCGAATAGAGATGGATAAATCGGATGTTCTTCCATTGTCTAATTAATTGACGTTTTATATATTTTTTACCAATTCTACTAATTTTCTTCCTAGCTGAATCATAAAATATCTTTATTTTTCAATCTATCAGAGATATTTTGATTTGGTCAAATTTTTAGCTGAGGGTATATCTGTCAAAATATTTCATCTTTAATTCTTCTCCTTCATCCTAAAATGTCGATTAATATGGAATAGAAGAAGTATTATAATTAGCAAATTTATAATGATTAGAATATCATTGTAATTTATAGAGGAGGGTTGAGTTTTAATCGGAGATGGATAAATAGATCTCATCTACATCTTAAAAATAACATATTTTCGATGAATAGAGAATAAGATACTCCCTCCGTCCCGTTTTAATTGACTTACTTTTCGTTTTTGTTTGTCCTAATTTAATTGATCATTCTAAAAATGATAAATTTCTCACATAATCTGCACCCTCAATCTCCATCTTTAAAAAAGTCAAAAAATTTCACAAAATTTACTTTTTCTTAATCTCTATACTCGATCAATTAGGCCAATTAAATCGGGACGGAGTGATATAACAAATGATTTAAATCGAGAAATTGGAGGTCCATGTGGGGGTGGGGGTGGGGGTGGGGTGCTCACTGCTCGCTATCAGGGGTCATTTTCATGGAAAAATGTGTCAAGCTTTCTTGCAACGTAGTGGCAAGATTTTGCTAACTTGAAGGTGTGGGCCCCTTACCCTACAACAAGGCAAACACACGGAAAATTCTATGCTACCTTTGAAGGTAGTGTCTGTACATCACAAGAGGTGTAATATATAGTACATTTAAAATTTTTACGATTGTTCATTAGTTATTTTAAGTGAGCCATATATCACACAACCAATATATGCAGACACTAACTTAAGGTACCATAGACTCACCCGCAACACACAAATACATCCTCTAGTTTTTTTTTTTCTTTCTCCTTTTTGAGATAATACAATTTTTATGAAATCGCTGAAATCAAACAACACTGATTGATAAGAAGAAGAAATCAATATAACACTGAAAAATATGAACCATATAAAGGACAAAGCTATAGATCAAAACATACAATGGTCTAATCTTTCGGTGAAAAACTAAAAAAGTGAACCAATCAATATTAAAATGTTCAATGACACGTCCTGTACCTTTAAATATTTGCTTATGTAAGTTTCTTTTAAGAATAATGAAATGAATGAATTAAATAATTTTATTTATGTAAAATACCGATACGGTAATAGTTTGTATCTAAAATTGGAAGTATCATTTCCGAGATACTACCTCCGTCCCACTCTAACTTTCCTATTTTCCTTTTTTGTTTGTCCCAATTTAACTTTCCAGCCCATAAATGGCAAACTTCTCTCACAATCTCCACCCTCAAAATCTTCACCCTCAATCTCCACCTTTAAAAAAATCAAAGATTCCATAAAATCTGTTTTTTCTTAACCTCCGTGCCCGATCAAAGTAGGAAACTTAAGCCGGGACGGAGGGAGTATTATCTAAATTAAATTGAGATTGATATATCTCGTTAAGTACTAATGTCACATCAAGTTCAATAAATAACAAAAAATCTATTTCAATTATGTAAACGTATAGTGCATAATTTATTTCAAAGTTAGAGAGAGAAAATAAACACCAGTTATCAAGATAAAGTACTCTCTCCGTTTCATCGTAATTTGCAAACTTTTTTTTCGATTTGTCCTATATTAATTTGCACATCTTTAAAATAAAATTTCTCTTACAATCTTCATTCTCAATTTTTACCTTTGAAAAAATCAACTAAAAGTTATGGAATATTTTTTTTTTAATATACACATCGAAATAAGTGTGTAAATTAGACAGAGACGAAGGAAATATATAATAAAGGAAACGTATGGTAGAGGATAATGACACATTATTTATGATTTCATGTTACATAGTCACCCACCTAAACAGTCACACAAATATATTAAATTAAAAACTATCTTTTTTAGGACTAGGCTGAGTATGCCCTAATGCGAGATATGCCCGTCCAAAAGTATATTTGTTTACACTGATTCTCATCTAAAATCCGCACAATACGAGTTAAAGAATGGATCCATAAAAATATTATTTATATTAAAATATATTACTTGTTCTGAAAAAAGTATGACATATTTTTTATAATAAGTAATACTACTTTCGTCCCGATTAATTTTGCACTGGGAGGATTGAAATAAACATTAAGAAAAGTTATTTTTTGAAATTTTGTTGACTTTTCAAAGATAAATTGAGGGTGAAGATTTTGAGGGTGTAGATTGTGTTATAACTTTCCTTTTTAAGGGATGTGCAAATTTACCTGGGACGGACGAAAACAAAAAGTATGCAAGATTAATCGGGAGGAAAGTAGTATCTTCAACATTGATACTAATATATTTTCATCAAAATATCTCCTTCAAAATAAATAATACATTCTGCATAAAAATTAATATATTTTTATGAAAAAATTTCATAGTTCGACTTATACCATTGATGTACAAGAGAACTACTAATTTATTTAGTAAAAATGTGTTCTATCCCTCGTCGAAAAATTCATCCTCATTGACAAATTCCAACTACCATTTTTAACCAACCAATCGTTATTTCCACTAAATTTTAGTCCTTCTATATAATAATATAATCCGTTAATTTTTAATATATTGATTTGATATGTACAATACACAATATAATTACTCATTCGTCTTCATTCTCGATAAATATCAACATTACACAACCCACTCCGTTTATTTTCATCATGATATACACATATGGAATTAATCAAATATTCACGGGTGGACACCATTTTATATGCGCACTGCTCATGTCACGCGCCATATAAGCAGTGTAGTCCACTATAATTTAATTAATTTCGTTTTTCCCCTTCTTATAGTAGTCCACTATAATTTAATTAATTTCGTTTTTCCTCTTCTTATAGTACACAAACATGTTCTAATAATTTATCTAGTTTCCTTAACTTGTTTACTATTAGTCCAATTGAATGAAATTAATTAAATTATGGTGGACTTCCGTATTTACGTGGGACGCCACATGAGCGGTGGACATATTAGATGTTGCCCACCGATGGGCATATAATTAATTCCGTACACACATATTCATTTTTATTAGGGTTTATTGCATCAAATCCTTCTGTGTTTTTGAAATGTTGTAGACAATTCCCTCGTGCTTTTATAATTGTATAAAATTCTCACGTGTTAAATAAATTATGCATGAAATCCCTAATTTTGTTAAAAATGATAGACGTGTGTAGCACGCACGTTTGGTGCAACGATGGTTCAATTTTTGGTAAGTTTTTGGATGGTAAATTGTCTTTTATCGGCCTAATTTAGCTCTATCAAAGGGCAAACCCTTTTATTTTCTAGTGGTAAATATAGTATAAATTAAACCTAGATCAAGAAACACCTAAAAAATAAAAGAGTACTTTGATAGAGCTAAATTATGGCAAAAAGATAATTTATAACCCAAAACCTAAAGAAAAATTGAAGCATCATTATCAAACGTGCGTGTTACACACGACTGTCATCTTTAACAGAATTGGAATTTCGTGCATAATTTTTTTAGCCACGTGAGAATTTTATTTAATTATAATAGTACGAGAAAATTTTATGCAACATTTAAAAAATACAGAGGATGAACCCGTTTTTATTATTATATATCCGTGGTCCTTCTAAATATATCTATCCTCCTACGTCCTATCCAAACATACCCTCCACCTCGACAAAAATAGGAGAATTATTTTTTCCTTTTTTTGAATGGAGGCAATGCATCTTATTTTCTTTATACATTTAATGCAAAACTAAACTAGAAGATTAATAAGCATATTTTACGTTTTGTCCAAATTGTCCCTTTGCGGACCTCCGATAAAATTGAAACGATACAAAGAAAATTAGCATGATTCCTGCACAAGAATGACACGTATAAATCGAGAAATGATCCAACTTTTATAATTTCGTTTACATGCTATTGATTTAATCGAAGAAAAAGGTTATTTAAATATTGAATATGCTCACCGGCCAAATGCAGTCTCCTCTTTCTATTTTCCAGCTAATACATGATTTTTTTTCTTTTATTTTTAAGAATATTATGTATTTATTTATTTGGAGTAGTGGCCAAGTGACAATATATCAGCAAAAGGCATCAATAATTGCTATCACTCTATCTTCTATTTTTCTGTTAAATATATTAATCATGTATAATATGATCAATTTAAATATAATATATTACTCTCTCCGTCCTATAAAATTAACTTTTATTTTAAGTTCCGTCATTCACTACATAGAGCACATCGTTAATTTTACCTATGTAACTTCTCCGTCTCGACTTAATTGGTCAATCTTGGTCGGACACGAAAACTAAGGAAAAACAAATTTTGTGCAATCTTTGACTTTTTCAAAAGTTGTCTAAATTTGAGAAAGATGAAAAAAGAAAGAAATATAAAATAAAAAATAAAATGAAATGCACCTCATACGAATTATTTTCTTTTTTGGGCAAGTTGCTAAAGTAATTTAATGATTTGATATGTTATTTGGACAAATACTTGACACATAAGCATTAGCACTCAAAAACCCTAAATTTATTAATCTAACTCCGGCTAAATTGATCTTCAATGATGGTCAATGTCCTTAAATTGGATAACTTTTAAAACGTACAAGACTAAAATTGAAATTTTTTCGAGTAAAATATAAAACACCAAACCCAAGAAAACACATGTAGCATCTTTTATTAATTGTGGAGTTTCATCTTGACTTGCATAGCGATCACAGAAAATCTCATAAAAAGTATTAAATGCAATATTTAATAGTTTCATTAATTCTAATAATGATATAAATAGTTAAAGTCAACAGTTACTTCGACAAAAAAATATAAATTCATCATATGAGATGTGATACACACAATCTTTCAGTACAAGCATCACACATAGAAATGGTCCCACTCACCCACATAATTATATTTCCTAATTAAAAGTCCCCGCAAAGCGTTGGGACCAAGAATCTCATAATATGATAGGTGGGGTGGCAATTCGGGTCGCCAGATCGAATTCATTAGATCAATGTTATATATCAAGTTCCGCGCCGACTCAAAATTTCATAAGTTCGAAAATTAGAAGTATAATCTAATGAGCTAGTCACAGTTCGCCGGGCCTATTTGATTGAGTTTATTGGGCCCAATAATTTTTTAAACCAACATTCTTATGGTCCATCTCGTCTACAATGACAGGTAGGCTCGGCAGTTTAATTAGACTGGATTTTTTTGCCACCACTACTAATAGGCCATGGTAGTATCGCAAGTCCAATCACGAAGCCATATATGTAGGCCAGTCGAGCCCATCTTTTCCTAGTGGGCTGGGCCCAATTATTTTTGTAATTTACTTCAATTGTTTTGGATAAACCCAATCAAAAGTCACTTTTTACTAAAGGCCTGTACAATGTACACTAACATATACTACCTCCATTCCGTCCCACGCTAACTTGTTTACTTATCTTTTTTATTTGTCCCAACTTAACTTGCCAACTCATAAATGACAAATTTTTTTCACAATTTCCACTCTCAAAATCTCCACCTTTAAAAAAGTTAAAGATTCCAAAAAAATTATTTTTCTTTAAGCTCCGTGCCCGGTCAAAATAAGCAAGTTAGGTCGAGACGGAGGAAGTACTACAATTTTACAAAATTATACTCCCTCCGTTCCAAATGAACTTGTATAGAGGGATCGGCAAAAATATTAAGAAAATTTGCTTTTGGTGGATTTTGTTGACTTTTCAAAGGTGGATTGAGGTGAGATTGTGTTATAACTTTCTTTATTAGAAAATATACAAGTTTGTTTGGGACGGCCGGATTCGGAAAGTGTGCAAGTTCATTCGGGACGAAAAGAGTACATCAAACAGAGTTGATGACAAGGTGTTGGCCAATATAGCCCATCTTTGTCCTGCTGGGCCGGCCCAAGTATTTGGCAAATCACTTCAAATTCTCAAGATACCACAATGCATGGTTGCAACATGATTCATCAAAGAATTTTTACACAAACTAAATGAAACTGCAGTATTTGTGCATGTGAATACTGTATACACTTAAGCTAACCTTGATATTTGGCATATACAGAAACTAAAGTACAGAAAAGTAAATGAATCCCGTATCGCCGTCATAGCGATTCTCCGTGTTCTCAACTGGGAAGGGTCCCCATTCTACAGCCTACTGGAGTGTATGTATCTCTATGTACATGCCTCAGAATGTTCTCTTTACAGGTGACACGATAAATTTGAAGGCATTAAACAATTGAAAATTCATGAATTTGTAACTTCTCGCCGGCTATATATGATACTTTTCGAAGTGTATTTCTGGAAGTTGTATAAGTCCATAGCTCCTACCTTCTAAATCTCACTAGTGTCCAAAACGGACGAAGATGGTGATGATGATACTAACTTTCCCTTGATATCAGATGAGCCTACATCTGTTGTTTTCTCGTCATTTGATGTCCTTAAATGCTGGAGCTGATTTTGGAGAAACTGTCGAATAAAATCGCGTATATTTGTTTTAAAGCATTCATGAGCTATTCGGGAGAAGTCTTGAAAACATTTGATATGTAAAAGAGAGGAGCAAATGGAAGTACCTCAATCTGGTGCTGAAGTAATTTCCTTTGCAAATCCAGTGGAGTCTCTGATGCACTTCCTGCTTCAAATTGACCATTGACATACGAGAACTGTTGAGATGTTCCGCTTGCAGCTCCTTCTACACCATCTTTTGGCACTGGAGTTTGAGAAGGAGGTCCGAATGTTTGAGGAGGTAAAGCATATCCAGGTGACCTGCAAATATAAATGCCAGATTATTTATCGTCTATTTCAATTATATAAATAAAAAAGGGAAAAAGAAAGAAAAGGAAATCTAAAAACACAGATGCACACATATGAGACCCATTTATGTGCAAGGAATGATGGTTTGCATTTATGTTGAAAGCCCCAGATTTAGCCACTTGAGTAAGAGAAAAGTCTTGCTTACATTTCATTCTTTTTAGCCAGAAAAGAAAAAACAAACATTTTGCCAACTATGTATGCTGGTTTCGATGGACCAGCTTCGTATATGTGCGTGCAGTGGCCCTCGCATAGGCAGGGAAGAAAGGCTTGGCTTTTTATGGCATAGACTGGTGTAGGTCGCTTGGCATTGAGTAAAAATTTCAAAAAACGGAAGGGGAAAAAAGGATCTTGGTTATAAAGAATATTTGTTTTTCTAATGACCTTGGAATTTGCCTTCAATAACGTTGTGATTTGTCAAATAAGCCATGAGCAACATATAAAGAACAAAACCCAAGAAAAAGGTAGATACCACATTAGAGCATTTGGCGAAGGATAAACAAAAGATTTCTGATAGATTGCGGCAGCAGAAGCAGCAGCTTGGAGTCTAGTCTGATGCTGACTGACATTATCCCTTGCCACACCAGCACCACTGGATCCTTGAGAAGGTGTGCCAGCAGCTGCGCTAGTTCCTGTCCCATGACCATGTTAGCTGAATGAACTCGTGACAGTATAGAAAGTAGATTCACATCGAAGCGAAAGCCAAGACATGGAGTCAACTTCGACATTCCAGATTTGCAAGTTCAATTCAATTTAATAGCGTTAAAACCTAGATATCTCCATATGCTCAATAAGACGAACAGAACAATCTAATATCGTACCTTGCTGATGACCATCAGCTCTTGATACAGTTGGTGGTGACCCTTCAGGTGATATAACAAGTGCTCTGCATGTAGGGCATGTATTTTGCCTTTCTAACCATGATCTGAGGCAATGCACATGGAAAAGATGCCCACAGATAAGTTTTTTGGCTGTAGTCATCTCCTCACGACATATGATGCAGGTTGCGTCACTTCTGCAAAATTGGGAACATAAGAAGTGTCAAAATAGTTGCCAATAGTGAGTAAAACTATATGTTTCCAAGTAGTAAACTCTGCTTACGCATTGAGCTCCTCGGGAGTTGCATCAGGGAATCGATCATTCATATTTGAAGTGACTTTGCGGTAACGTATATAATCAGCCACACGAATTCTAAAGTTACGGAAAGTCTCGTACAGCTCACGGATCAAGTGAAGTGGCACACCGTAGTTCCTAGAGAAACAAAAGAAAAAGAAATTACATCAGGATGATTTAAGAAAGGGAGAGCACTTTATATTCATGAAATGAGAGTGGAAGAATTATGCAATGCAAGTTTGAGGGAATCAGATAAGAAGCAGTTGATGAGTGATCAGCCGAGCACAGCCGAATTATAACCATGCATCAGACCTTGAAATAAAATGTATAACCTTTTCAAGCTCAGCAGCAAAAACAAATCTCACAACTTACGGCATGGAACATCTAGTTAAATTAGGAAACCCAAAAATAAGGCAAACACAGGAGAAAAGAAGTTGAACTGCACAAAATGCTAAATTATTGAAGCATCAAAGACAACAAGCCATATCGAAGCAAGAAAGTAAACAGAAGCAAAGGTGAAGAAAACTACAAAAGATGCAAAACCATACATTTGAAAGCAAGTATAAGCGCTACCAAACACATAAAATAGTAGACATGCACATGGCAACCTGCATGTCACATATGAAGGCAGACCCAAATCAAATGCACCAAAAGATTGAGCTGAAAGGTTGCTTACAAAAATATGACAAGGAAGAAACACATGCACAAAGACAAGTGGAGCAAGTCTCGAATAAGCTCCAAGTAAAATGTGTAGACAGCCTTCTTTTCCCATTGTCCTTCCATAAGCATGTCACTGACATGGAATGCATACTTCACAATGGTTGAAACAGTGGTGATGGCCAGTACCATGTATCTGTAAGAGAAAAATGTTCACAAGACATTAAAGATTGTAAAGTAGATCCGAGTTATAACATGTCTCCTTTATGCAACATTTTTAAGATGAAATTCCAGAAATATAATAAATAATAATGTAAGAAACTTACTCGAACGAAAAGAAGAGTGAAACTGAAGCCTGTCTGGTTTCTATTAAATGGGCAACTGAATTGTACAGAAAGATATTGTCAATAAGGAGGAGGAACACCATGAAAGATACGATGCGTACATGAGATAGCCTCGTAACTGATGGAGTTGTCTCTATGTATTCAACCCTCTTTTGGGCCAACCAATGCAAGGCTTTAATCAGAAGCAAAGCAGTTACCATTGCAAGAAATGTAACTGAAAAATCTTGTCTGAAAATAGTGATGGCAAATAATATTTCCATGACCTCCCGCCACGACTGCTCATTCAACCTTTCCACTTCCGCTTCTCGGAGTGAACCAAGGAAGAGTTTCTTGGTCAATTGCCACATAATGCACATAAAAACTAGACCCATATTCAAAAGAAGCACCAAACTGATCTTTGAAGTCGACAAATAGACCATTGCTGGGTAAAACTGGCCTCTACTATCGAAGGCATGATAAATGATAGCCAGTGCAGCTAGAAAACTAAACCCAGCATAAGTTTGAAGCTTCATCATTTCACTTGTTCCCTGTTAATCAAATTTGAAAGATCAATAGGGGTGAAACTAAACCCAGCATAAGTTTGAAGCTTCATCATTACATCTGACATAAATATAAACAAATTTTATTTTTTTCCGATTGAAACTCCTTAACAGTTATATAACTAGGGCTGAAAAGCAAACCAAACTACTCAATACTCGATTCGAGGATCATTCTTTAAGAAGCTCATTTAAACATATGATTAAAGATGCAAACATTTGAACATACGTTTGATAAAATCTAAAGCTTAACTGGGGCTGAAGTGCCATAAAAAAATGTTAAAACAAGTGTAAAAATGTCAAACTACCCGAGCTTGGCTCTTATTTGGCTTGATTAAAGCTCGTTGAAGCTCGATTAAATAATCGAACAAGCTCAAACATATTATTAGAAGCTCCATAATATTTCAATCAGCCTTGAACAATAGTTCATTCAACTCGACTCGATTGATTTACAGCCTTAAATATTACTAATACGGTATTACCTAACGGGTAGAATATCTGAGAAATAATAAAAATCTCCAGTAACTAGCGAAGAGTTAATAGACACTGCTCTGAGGAATACCTAAAAGTCACTTAGCTTAAAAAGAACCCTAAAACTTCAACTTATAATTCACACAAAAATCCTGTAATTCTAACAGAAATCCAGAATTTTGGGAAAAAAAATTCAATCAGCTTGAAATTCAATCTCGCATCTGAAGCTTTATCAACAAAATGAAACCAACAGAATGGATACCAATTTCTGATGAATTTATCTAACATTCAAACAAATGAAGCATGGATTGTCGTCAGCGGCAAAAGTAAGAATGTCGCAGATGCATTGACGCGCATAGATAAAGAATTAACGTACCGTTGAAGAAGACGGAGAGGTTTTCACCCCAGAATTTAGAGAAACTGATTCTCTGTTAAAAAATGCGGAAAATTTAAAGCTGGAAGATTGTTACCGGTTTCGCGAGGGCGGGGGAGGTTATTGGATGAGGTGTCGGATATGACATGGCAAGCTGTGATTGGGTAAAAGATTGGATTCACATGTCAGCTTGCCAGCCTGCCAATGTCCTGCCATCGTAGACACCGCGTGTTTCCAAATTCCAATAACCAAGTCCTTATCTATTACCTCCCGGCAATGTTTTTAAACCCGGACTCACCATTAAACCGAACGATAAATTAGGTCGCTGGGTCATTAGTTCGACCGATTTAACCGTTGTGAAAAACTTCGGATGACTCGGATATATACATATATATTATATGATATGCATGAACATTAAAAATATATATATTGATAGAGGTGGTTTGTAATTCACCTCTCAACGGTGTTTGAATGTTCAACGGAGCACCTGTGAATTATCCCAAAAAGAATCCGTGAGCTAGGTGCAAATTCCCTCTCCTCTGCTGCTTCTTCCACGTGCCTACAAAACAGAGCCGGGAGTTGCCCCGGCGAAAACCCTCCGACGATCAAGTCAGTGCTCTGCTTGAAGATTGATATTCAAGCAAGAAGAATAGTGAGTTAAGAGTGTGTAACCTTTTTGAAGATGAATGAACCCCTATTTATACTTGAGGTTTACTGGGGTAAAGGGGCAAAAATGTCATATTGGGCGGCCCAATAAAATCGTGCCAACTGTCCCTCTGTACCCGGCGGCGGTGTCAGAGGGTACAGTACTTTTTCAGTATGACTCATAGTTGTCTGTACTTGTTGTCGGAGTTAGGGGAGTGCATATCTTGGTCCCCAAGTAACCAATGCAGGCCCCTCCATCTACAGAGCTCCGGTCCTGTTTCAGCACTTCTCACTGGTGCACCTTGAGGGTCACATTGAATCTTCCCGTTCAAGGCCAATGACCCAATTAAGGGGTCATCAGAGCTGAATCGCTACCGGGTCGGCCCCGTCAGAGCTGATACCAACAACAGTCACGACACAAAGGTTCAACCCTGCAGGGCCGAACCATACCGGGTCGGCCCCTGAGACTTAGCCCTGCAGGGTGACACAGCTCTGTTGTTCTCCCGAGGCACCAGAGCTGGCGAGATCTCAAGTCCTCGGGTCAGGAGCACCGTCTTTGACCCATATCCTCAGTGGCCCAACTCCCGTGCAAGGGTAAAGTATATTTCTCCCCTATCAACTCCTCCCCCCTACTCTGGATAGTATGGGAGCAAACTAATTCAGAGTAGGTCTCTCCTCAGCTCTGGAGAAGAGATGCTGGACTGAGGAGATATGGCTCCATTCCTTTACTAATTTTTTCCCGCTCATAATTTTTCAAACTTGTGATGGGGTGATCTCAGCAGTCCACGTGTCCTGCCCTTTGGGCTTCCGCTGATCGTGACCCGTACACGTGTCGAGCTCTGGCATAGTCGGTTACTTTTTAGGGTTTTACCCCTCCTATAAATACCCTCACTTGCCTCACTTTACAAACTTTTACCCTCCTTCACTGTTTACTTCCGGCGATCTTCAGGTGCTTTCAGAGGTTTCCGGCGATCTTCAAGCTACTTCTTCTTTCGATCTTTGTTTTTCTTCCAAACTATCCAGGTATTCTCTCTCTCTTCCTGGATTTCGCGTTTATTCTCCATACCCTAGTCTTTTTCCGGGAATTTTCTTTTTGAAAACTCATGTCTTCATCCAAATCTTCATCCACCTCTGAGGATTCTTCCTCTCGCATTCATTCAGAGCAGGAGTCTGCGGAGCAATCCTCTGCTTCTGCTTCTGGCTCTTCTGGTAGCGAAACAACCCTTTCTGCATCGCTGGGGGAGCGTTAGGTCAAAGCTCCTCCCCCGCGCAACCTTCCAGAGCTGAAACGAGCTCCCATGCCTTAGTCCCATATACCTCCACAGATACCCCCGTAGATGCCCCGCCCTCCAGCTCTGATACTGATGAGGGGATTCCCCTTCGCCGTAGTAGGCACATACATAATGTTCCTGCTGCGCAGAGACAAGATTGGGACTTAGTAACTAGGGCCTCCACCTTTTCCGAGGAGGATATGACTTTCCTTAGGGACCACCATGCCCTGCACCGCAAATTTCTCTTTGACATCCCCGGCCCTGATGAGCGACCAAACTGGCTTTCTCCTCCCTCCATGGCTCTCTGGAGAGCTCACGTAGATGCAGGGCTGAGATTTCCTGTTCACTCCTTCATTGTCGGGGTGTGTAACCGTCTTAGGATCCCCGTTTGTCAAATCCACCCCTCATCTCTGAGAATTCTAATATCCTTCTTCATTTTGATGAGAGCCAACGGAGGTCAGTGCACCCCTGATTACTTCCTGTCCTGCCATGATTTTAAGAAGGGGGGAAATGGCTTCTTCTACTTCAGCTCTAGGCCTAGTGGCCCTGCACATTTTGTAGGAAAACCCTCCAGCTGTGACGGGAATTGGAAACCCCGTTGGGCTGTAGTTACCCCTCGCCTTGCTGGCTGGCCCTTCCCCTGCGAATGGGTAAACTCTGCACCTCGCTACTCTCGTCCTTCCATCACCTGCATCTCTGAGGAAGACAGGGAAGTCATGAGAAAACTGAACTCCCACGTCAGGAGGAAAGGATCTCACTTCCCCGTAATATCCCTCCTCAGAGACGATGCAGTGCTAGCAAAGTTTGGCCTGCTGGGGAATGAGGATAAACCCGTTACGGCCCCTGGTAAATATCAGCTCTAATAATTCCCAGCTCTGTTCCCGCGTTATCTTCTTAATAATTATTTTTTGTGCGCAGATATGGACTTCAACTTTCTGCTGGCTGAAGACGAGGGGGCTGAGGTTCAGGATCAGCCTTCTGGAGGAGCGGAAGATGATACATCTGACGCTATCCAGATCATCGAGCGGGATCCAACTCTTCCCTCTGCAACTCTGACCTCCACTCTCGCCTGCTCTGGACAGAAGGGCACTGCCAAAGGCAAGAGTGCGGGCTCCTCCACAGCTGCAACCGCTCAGGCACCCTCCAAGGATAAGGGGAAGAGACCAGCCCCTTCCAGCGCTGATCTCCCTCCTTCCAAGAAGTCCAAACAGGGCAAGTCTGGCAGCTCTGATAAGGCCGCGGAAAGCATCGTGGCAAAGGCAGGGGAGACGTTCGCAGAGCTGCGAACGACTATTACACCCTGAATTTGCCTAAAGGGTTCCTAGCACTCTCCAAGGCTCAGTGCACTACCTTTCTGAAGGAGATCCCGACGGTGGAGGACAACGCGACCATGAGCGCTGACAGCGACGAGCGCAATGACGAGATCATGGATCAGCACCTCGTCCAGGTGCTTTAGACTTCTATTTATTCATCTGTATCTCATCTTTTATAAAATGTTCACCTTCCTCTTGTTAATGCAGTTCTTAGCCCGCTATGGCCGTCACAGAAGCCGCACAAGCTCCTCAGCGTTTAAAGACCTCAGAGCTGATTTTGACAAGTCTCAGGAGCAATTGACCAGGCTCACTGAAGACTACTCAGTGCTGAAGCTTGATCAGGCAGAGCTACAAAGACACAACACCGTTCTCACTACTGAGAACGAGAAACTGAAAGCCGAGCTCGCCACTGCAGAGGCCAATCACCGAGAGGCCTTAAGAAATCTGAGGGGGAGGGAAGCCGAGGCCTTATCTAAAGGCAGATCTGAAGGGATCGAGGAGTGTCGCCGACGCCTACTCTCCAGTGAGTTGGGCCAGTCTTTTTTGAAGGAGCTGCAGCAGAAGCTCATTGAAGACTATCGGAACAGCTCTGCTTATATCCGAGATATGGCTCCCTTCCTGAGGGGCTTTATCCGTGCTGGATTCAATGTTGCCGCTGCTGACGCCGAAGCCAAGGGCTTTGCAGGGAGCTACCTTTTGAGCTGTCAAAGATCACCCCAACTCTGCAGCTCCCAGTCAGCTTCAAAGGTGATCCCTCTCAGCCGGCTACCGCTCCCTGGTGGGTCCCTGCCATCCGCGCCGCTGCATCCCTTGTGACTGCCGAGGATGTAGGGCCGGCAGCGTTGAGGGAAGCAGAAGAACCTTTCGTTGACCTCTTCAATGCAACGGAAGATGCCTCCGTTCCCCCTGCACCGCCGACAACGGGACCATCTTCTTCGACTGTCCCTGCGCCGGCATCAGGCGCTGATCAGAGCAGAGGTGATGTAGAGGGGGAAGACTCAGAAGCTGAGGATTCGCCCTGAATGCCTTAGTACTTCTTCTTATTTTGTAATAGATCAGGACTTAGACATCTTGTAAATCATATCTTTAATGAAATCGACTTCCTTTTGTAATGCCTTAGCGTATATGTTGTTTTTTTTTTTTTTTTACTGGACTTCAATCCAGAGCTGCTGTGCGCCAGAACGCGCAGCGTTCTCCCCCCTGAGTTCTCTTCAGGGCATCTGAAGGGAATTCTTGTCAGGACCAGGGCTGGGACAACCCCATGCCCTGAGAACTCAGCTCTGGGCCAAGGGCGAGGTTCTTTCTCGAACACTTGGCTTGCATCATTTTGAGTCAGGGCTGGGACAACCCTATGCCCTGAGAACTCAGCTCTGGGGCCAAGGGCGAGGTTCTTTCTCGAACCCTTGGCTTGCATCATTTTGAGCCAGGGCTGGGACAACCCCATGCCCTGAGAACCCCATGCCCTGAGAACTCAGCTCTGGGGCCAAGGGCGAGGTTCTTTCTCGAACCCTTGGCTTGCATCGTTTTGAGTCAGGGCTGGGACAACCCCATGCCCTGGGAACTTAGCTCTTGTGGAGTAACACATTCATATCTTTCCTCTAACGGAGAGGCCCTTATAACTTGGACCCCCCTTTCTCATTAAACTAGAAAGATTTTACAACTTTGGTTTCTCACCCTTAATTAAAAACATGAAAACACCCTGTGCTCCATTATACATAGTATTTTTTCAGGTTACTCACGTTCCAGGGCCTCAGCACCGGTCTTCCTTCTTCGGTCTGCAGCTCATAAGCTCCACCTCCTAACACTTTGGCAATGATATATGGACCCTCCCAATTAGGTTCCAACTTCCCTGTTGCTTTGAGAGCATCCGCCCTCCTCAGCACCAGGTCCCCCACTTCGAATCTTCTGGGCTTCACTCTCTTATTGTAAGCGGCACGTATTTGCCCCTTGTATTTATCAGCTCTGACTCTGGCCTTCTCTCTCACCTCCTCCAGCATGTCCAGGTTCTCTCTCATTAGAACCTCATTCTGGACTTCGTCATAATTTGTTATGCGGTGCGTTTCTATCCCCACCTCTGCCGGGATCACCGCTGATGCTCCATAGACCAAGTTGAAGGGAGTTTCTCCTGTAGCGGTTTTAGGGCCTGTTCGATAAGACCACAGGACAGAATCCAGCTCCTCGGCCCACTTTCCACCGGCCTTCTCCAGTCGAGTCCTTATGCCCTCCAACAGTGTACGGTTTGTGACTTCCACTTGCCCATTTGCTTGAGGATGGGCCACTGACGTGAAGCGCTGTCTGATCTTCATCTCTTTGCACCAACCCTGCACCTTCGATCCGCAGAACTGGGTTCCGTTGTCTGATACAAGGATTCTCGGGATGCCATACCTGCAGCATATGTTTTTCCACAAGAACCTTAAGATATTATCCTCTTCAATTTTGGCCACTGCCTCAGCCTCCACCCATTTGGTGAAGTAATCCACTGCAACTATCAAAAACACCTTCCTCCCTGGAGCAGCAGTAAATTTTCCAACTATGTCTATCCCCCATTTATCAAAAGGGCACGGGGAATACATAACCCCCATTTCTTCCGCCGGTGTGTGAATCAGTGATCCATGCCTCTGGCACTTGTCACACCTTCGAATCAACTCCTCTGCGTCGTGGACCATTGTGGGCCAGTAATATCCAGCTCTGGTGACCCTTCTCACAATATCCCGTGGGCCGGTGTGGCTGCCAGCGCAGCCCTCATGGAGCTCACGGAGGACGTAACTCCTCTCTTCTCTGGACAGGCACCTTGCATGCGGCTGAGCAAATAACCTTTTGTATAATTGATCACCTATGAGACAGTACCTAGCATACACCGAGCTTCGTGGTCCTCCCATCTCACTTCTCCCAGTCCTGAGGTATTGCGCGATAGGTGTTCTCCAATCATCCCGCTCCTCTACGGCAGCTACGTTCATCTCTAATGTCCCTCTCTCCAATGTGACAAGGGTGATCTTGCCCTTTGCCCCCTCACTCATCGCTCCCGCCATCTTGGCCAGCGCATCCGCTTTGCCGTTCTCCTCCCTTGGGATTTGCACAATGTTCAGCTCTGTGAACTTGTCCTTCAATTTCTCCACCAGCTCTGCGTACTGAATCATTTTCACGCCTCGCCTCTCGTACGTCCCCAGGACCTGCTGGGCTACCAATTGTGAGTCCGAATGGACAACCACCCTTTGCGCTCCCAACTCTGAAGCTATGGTGAGCCCCTGGATTAAAGCCTCGTATTCTGCCTCGTTGTTAGAGGTTCGAAACTCAAATCTCACGGCAAACTGGAGCTCCTCTCCTGCTGGGCAAATCACCACTACCCCTGCACCACATCCCGCTTGGGAAACCGATCCGTCCACAAATACCTTCCATAATTCCAACTCTGGACCCCGAGTTGTTTCTTGTATGAAGTCGGCCAGAGCTTGAGCTTTGATGGCCACCCTAGGCTCAAATTCCACATCATATTCCCCCAGCTCCACTGCCCACTTCACCATCCTCCCTGACAGATCTGGACGACTGAGTGTTTGTCGGAGTTGAGTGTTTGTCCTCACAATCACTCTGTGGGACAAAAAGTAGGGCCTCAACCTCCTAGCAGCGATCATAACAGCCAGAGCTGACTTTTCTATCTCGGAATACCTCACCTCTGGTCCTTGTATCATTTTGCTAACATAATAGATAGGATGCTGCACCCCCGCATCCTCTCTGAGAAGCACCGAACTCAGTGCTGTATCTCCGACAGAGAAATACAGATATAACACTTCTCCCTGCACCGGCTTAGTAAGCAGGGGCAACGTGGCGAGATGATCCTTCAGCTCCTGAAAGGCCTTCTCACACTCCTCCGTCCATTCAAACTTCGACCCCTTTCTCAATATTTTGAAGAAAGGGAGACCCCTTTCTGCTGACTTTGAGATGAATCGGCTCAGAGCTGCAATACGTCCATTCAACCTTTGGATTTCCTTTATGTTTCTTGGGGACTGCATTTCCCGAACAACCCTGACCTTGGAGGGGTTCACCTCGATCCCTTGCCTAGTAACCATATACCCTAGGAATTTTCCTGTTTGCACCCCAAAGGAGCATTTTGCGGGATTCAGCCTCATTCCACATCGCTGGATCACTCCAAAGACCTCCTCCAGGTCTGCAGGGTGGTCCATTGCTGCAACGCTCTTGACCAGCATATCATCCACATAAGCCTCCATGTTACGACCCAACTGTGTTTGGAACACTGTATCCACCATCCTCTGGTAGGTAGCTCCGGCGTTCTTCAGTCCGAAAGGCATCTTCACATACCCATACGTTCCACATGATACGACGAAGCAGGCTCTAGGGATATCCTCCGTGGAGAGCTGAATCTGGTGGTAGCCCTGATAAGCATCCATCATGGACAACAATTCACACCCAGAGGTGGAGTCGACCAACTGGTCGATCCTAGGTAGCGGATAATGGTCCTTAGGGCACGCCTTATTGAGGTCCCTAAAATCTATACACATCCTCCACGAACCTGATTCCTTGGCTACCATGACAGCGTTGGAAAGCCATTCCGGGAACTGCACCTCCACTATGTGCCCGGCTTCCGACAGCTTTACCACCTCCTCCTTTATAGCCCTGTCCTTCTCCGGACCAAATTGACGCATCTTTTGTTTGACTGGCCTGGCCAGTGGGTCCACGTTTAGCCTGTGGAGCGCCACTTTTGGGTCGATTCCGATCATGTCTCTTGGTTCAAAGGCAAACAAATCCGCATTTCTCCTGAGGCTCTGCACCACTGCCTCGGCCACTTCGTGACTCATTTGAGTCCCAATCCGGGTGGTGAAACCCACCTTGTTAGGATACAGCTCCACCTGCATTAACTCCTCCTCGGGTCTAACCCTCATCTCTGGGTCGAGTTCCTCCTTCTCAGTCATTCTCATCCTCTTCTCTCGGCCTATGCCCTGCTGATCCGGCCCTCCCTGCACCATATGAGTGGATTTCTTGACAATGTCAGCGTAGCACCTCCTTGCGGTAAGTTGGTCACCACTGACCTCCCCCACTCTTGTTCCTACCGGGAACTTCA
Organism: Ajuga chamaepitys; assembly: GCA_958295605.1. NCBI lineage: Eukaryota > Viridiplantae > Streptophyta > Magnoliopsida > Lamiales > Lamiaceae > Ajuga > Ajuga chamaepitys. The sequence continues at coordinate 3,545,007 of OY282508.1, forward strand.
ACTTCATGTGTGTTAGAGAGATGATAGCCGCGAAGCAGTTTAACATAGGTCTTCCAAAGATAACATTGTAAGAACTGGGGGCTTCCACTACCAGGAAGTTCAGCATCTGCACCCGCCGCAGCGGCTCCTTGCCCAGCTCCACTTGCAGAGTCACCTGCCCCAGTGGCTGCACCGATCCTCCAGCGAACCCATACAGGGCCGTGTTCACAGGGGTCAGTTTCACATTCAACCCCATCTTCAAAAAACAATCTTGGAAAAGGATATTGGCAGAGCTCCCCGTGTCTACAAAGATTCGGGCCACTGTGGCCCCTCCTATATCAGCGGTGATTACTAGCGCATCATTGTGAGGATTCTTCGTTAACCCCGCGTCGCCAGGGCCAAACTCGATACGGGGGAACTCTCTTCCCCCAGTGGCCACCTTCGAGACCTCACCTCTGGGAAACCAGGCCATCTCTCGTGCAGAGGCTTTCCTGGCCCGATGGGTGTCACCATCCTCCGGTCCCCCGACGATCATTTGGATATATGCCTTCTTTTGGCCAGAATCCTCCCTGGCCCTGGGCTCCTCTACCGGCTCTTTGCCCTTCTCCTCACGGTCCCTGCGCTTATAGTTTCTCCCCCTGTCTCTTTCCTTCTTAACATACTCCACCAGATGCCCCTCTTTTATTAGTTTTTCTATCATATCTTTTAAGTGACGACACTTGTCCGTCTCATGGCCGTAGTCGTTATGGTATCGACAATACATCTCCGATCTCGGGTGCTTGGGGCCCGTATATGCAGTGGCAGGGTATTTGAACTCTGGGATATCCGCTGCTATCTCCAACAGTTCCGAAGGTCTCAGAGTTAATGGGGTGTAATTCTCGAAGCGGGGCCCCCCTGCGGACCTGCTCCTCTCTCCTGGCTTACGTTCCTTCTCCATCGTCTCCCTTTTTCTTTCCACTGCCTTTTCTTCCCTCTTTCGACCACTGCAGGCCTCCTCCAAATTGATGTACTTGTCCGCTCTCTCCAGGAGCTCGTCAAAGGTTCGTGGCGTGCGCTTTGCCAAAGATCGGAAAAAGTCTCCATCCACCAGGCCTTGTGCCAATGCATTAATTTTAACCTCTGAGGTGGCGGATGGCACCTCCAGAGCTGCAGCGTTAAACCTTCCCACGTATCTCCTGAGGCTCTCTGATTGACCCTGCTTCAGACTCATCAATGTCAGGGCCGACTTTTGTTGCCTCCTTGCACTAGCGAATTGATGTACAAACAAGGAACTCAACTCTCCAAAGGAAGTCACCGATCCCGCTGGTAACTGGCTGAACCACTGTTGAGCAGACTTGGTCAGCGTTGTCAGAAAAACCCTACACTTCACCCCCTCAGTGTATTGGTGCAGCAGAGCTCCGTTCTCAAACCTCAGCAGGTGGTCGTGTGGATCTGCAGTCCCATCATATTCATACGACAGCGTTTTAAAGTTTGGGGGCAGCGGGTCTGCCAAAATCTCCTCGGTGAACGGAGAGCCCACAGCTCTGAATGGCCTGCGAGTACCCCCATTCCTACTTCTTCGCAACTCCTCCATTTCCCTGCGCAGGTGTAATACCCGTGCCTCTCACAACTCACTGGCAAATATAATTTTTGCATTTCATGCATTCCATATTTTATGTGCTATTTACGTGATAGTTTTATAGTAATTAATATATTACATTTATTGCGTTATTTTATATTTTGCGATTAATTTGGACATGTTTACCTTGGTAGTCAAGAACCCCCTAGTCTAAAATAATGAAACATGCTACAGAATTTAAGACTATGCGTGACAAGTTTATAGTGTGGAGTCAAAAGCAAGGAGAATGAAGTGTTTCTCGCTGGAAAATAATCTCGGCCGAGACGGGGAAGGATCTCGGCCGAGACGGGTGGTCGAGTCATCTCGGCCGAGACAGAGAAGTGATCTCGGCCGAGACGTGAAGGCAGGGAAAATGGGAAGTTTGCCCTGGAGACGCGTCTCGGCCGAGACAGAGAGTGATCTCGGCCGAGACCCTTAGACCGACTTAGTCATCTCGGCCGAGACAGGGTCTAATCTCGGCCGAGATTCAAAGACCGACTTACTTTTCAGCTTTTGTGTCCAAGAAGCTATTAAAACAGTTTTCTTCTTTCATTTTGTAATTGTAACTCCAAGATTCATCTAAAGCAAAATATCTTGGCTTGGTATCGCCCCCAGACGTAGTTACGCTTCGTAACGAACTGGATTGATTACCATTGTGGAATAGGAAATTTCAAAAGCTACTCCGGAGGAGAGGTAAGTAGAAATCCATCGCCAACTACAATGCTTGAACATAGTATTTGTGTTTATTATTTGTGATAATTGATTGATGTATGTGTTGTTGTATGCATGTGTATAAAGTGTATTCTTCTGTTGCTTAAAAACAAATGGATGTGCATCAATCATGAGCATTAGCATCTACAAGGATTACATGTGTACATATAAGAAGTCAAAATAACGTAATTGCATAAATTGATAATGTTTTGGGGTTGGTCACCACTGGTACACTGAGAGTTATACATTGTATATGGTGTCTCTCGGGATGCTTCCGGTGACAGGCGTGCACGCGGAAGAGGTTCCCACTTCAGCACCTTCGTGATGAGGGGTACGGGAAGAGGTAGACTTCCCGGTGGACTGCGGGGGCAGGCAGGAGGTGGACCCCTGGTAGTCTCGGGAGGATAGCCGCTTGGTCGTACCAACCATCACTGTTATCTCGGGTGGACTATAAGGGGGGAGGAGGGACCCTTGGTAGTCACGAGTATGGCCAATAAGTGATATTCTGGTGAGGTTGTGCCAGTGAAGGGAGCCAATACTCACGAAAACGGTTTTCTTTTGAGTAGAGTTGAAAGAAATGGTTTTGTAAATTGCATCTCATCATTCACGCATTTGTCATGCATGATTTCTGCTTACTGAGCTTTAGCTCACGTAGTTCTTGCATTGTAGGTGAGTTTGACTACGTATGAGCTCGTGGACTAATCTGGCATGCTGTTAGAACTTCTGCAAGTCTTGAAGCCTCGTGTATATGAATGACGACCTGTGGGGCTAAACCTTGGACTCACTATGTTTTTGCTAGCGTTCTAATAACCTTTTTGGACTTGTTCAAATTAGAGAACTTTAATATGTATATTGCTGTAAATATGGTGTTGAATTCGGAGTGATGCTACTATGCTTGACTTGGATCTATGTGAACACATGTTGATGAGATTTTAACATCGGGAAAGTATTTTAGATTATTAATTTTTTTAAAAAAATTGGTATAAAATAAGTTTTTACAAGGGTGGGTGTGACAGAGTGGTATCAGAGCACGGTTTGTGCCCTGTAGACAGTTCATATACATGAGCTCGGAACTTCTGAAGCGCAGACATGCCAGTAAGTTTTACTTATTCGTAACTTGCATTCATTATTTCATAAGTCATATTGGCCTGTGACAGAGGAACAATAAAATTAGAAAGAAAACATGGAGGTCGTTAGAGGAGAAGGTGTTGAAGGAAATAACGATCCAGAACCGAATGCACCAGCAGTAGGTGTTGGCCTCGAAGCAATTGTGGCTCGGTTGACAGGGTTAGTTGAACAACAATCGCAACAGATTCAACAACTTATCCAACAAAGGGATGTGGGTGAACAACCAGGAAATGGTGTAAATCAACAACAACCTCGAGCTGAATACTTAGAGGTCATCGGGGAGAGGTTTAGAAAGCTTAACCCGCCAACATTTGAGAGTGCAACGGATCCCACTGATGCAGAGGATTGGCTTAGAACTATAGAGAACATGTTTTTGTATAGTAAAGTTCCTGAGGGGGAAAAGGTATTGTGCGCATCGTTCATGTTACGTGGAAGTGCGGGACACTGGTGGGACACAATGAAAACTATAGAGGATGTGGCGACAATGATGTGGAATAGGTTCAAAGAACTTTTTAGAAACAAGTATTTCACTGCCCCAGTTCGAGTAATGAAGATGAACGAGTTCATACAATTGAGACAAGGGGCAATGGATGTTGCAGACTACATCGCCAAGTTCGAGCAACTCTCTAGGTTTGCGGAGCACATGGTCAGTACGGATGCGCTGAAAGTAGAGAGATTCCTAGAAGGTCTGAGGCCAGAGTTATATAGAGATGTGTGTATGGCTGGAATACATGGAGTAACTTATTCACAAGTTGCTGAACGAGCGTTGATTGCCGAACAAGCAGAAATGAAAATTAGGCGTGCTCAGGAGGTTAGGCGCCAGTTTATACAAAGACAAGGACCTCGTTTTGGAGGAGATGGAAAGAAAAGGCCGTTACAAGTGCAAGGTCCAAGGCCGGGTTCTCAACCAAAACCAGGACAACAACCATGGGATCAGAACAAGCGCCAAAAGGGTGAACAAGGAAAATCACCAGTTACGCAACCTACATGTCCCACATGTGGAGGTTCGCATAGTGGAAAGTGTTTTGCAGAGTATCGGACTTGTTTTAAATGTGGAAAAGCAGGACACATTTCCACGGTTTGTCCAGAGAACTCAAACCCTGCTACACAAAAGAAGACGCCAGCTAGAGTCTTTACCATGACCACAGAGGAAGCGGAAGCAAATACATCTGTAGTGACAGGTAAAGTTCCCATCTGTGATACTATTGCATTTGCATTATTTGATTCTGGAGCTACACATTCATTTGCATCCACTGAGTATGTGAAGAGGCTGGGTAGGAAACCTGATGTAGCAGACGTTAGTTACAATGTAGTGATCCCCTCCGGAGAGTCAAAACAAACTAACCAAATTCTGCGAGCATGTGTTATCTCTATTGAAGGAAGAGAACTTTATGCCGATCTAATCATATTAGATATGAATGATTATGATGTGATTTTGGGAATGGACTGGCTATCGAAATATGGTGCTACAATAGATTGTCAGAACAAGATAGTCACATTTCAGCCGCCTGGAGACACATCTTTCGTCTTTAATGGAGTACGAAAAAGGTTCAAATATCACATGATATCAGCGGTGAAAGCGAAAAGGCTATTGGAAAGCGGTTGTGAAGGCTACCTAGTAAGTGTTATGAGTATGGAAGAGAAACATTGTCCGACTATAGAGGAGGTAGTGGTGGTGCGAGAATACCCTGAAGTATTTCCAGACGAACTCCCAGGATTACCCCCAGACAGAGAGATAGAGTTTGTAATTGACGTATATCCAGGGACTGCTCCTATATCGAAGTCACCATACAGAATGGCGCCAACAGAGTTGAAAGAGTTGAAGATTCAATTGCAAGATTTACTGGACAAAGGCTTCATTAGACCTAGCTTTTCGCCATGGGGTGCACCAGTTTTGTTTGTCAAAAAGAAAGATGGTACTATGAGGATGTGTATAGATTACAGAGAACTGAACAAGGTTACGATCAAGAACAAATACCCCTTACCCAGGATTGATGACTTGTTTGATCAACTCCAGGGAGCTGCCATATTCTCCAAGATTGACTTGCGTTCAGGTTATCATCAACTGAAAATCAAAGAGGAAGATATTCCAAAAACGGCATTCAGTACAAGATACGGACACTATGAGTTTTTGGTGATGTCATTCGGTTTGACAAATGCCCCAGCAGCTTTCATGGATATGATGAATCGGGTGTTCAAAGACTTTTTGGATAAGTTCGTTATTGTGTTTATTGATGACATCCTGATCTACTCCAAGAATGAAGCAGAGCATGCTGTGCATTTGAGAAAGGTTTTAGACGTTCTAAAGGAGAAACAGTTGTACGCTAAGTTCAAGAAATGTGAGTTCTGGTTGGATCGAGTAATATTTCTAGGGCATGTTGTGTCAGGAGAAGGAATTTCAGTTGATCCAAGTAAAGTTGAAGCAATTAATAATTGGCCACAACCTACAAACCCTTCAGAGGTACGTAGTTTTCTCGGGTTAGCGGGGTACTATCGGAGATTTGTAGAAGGATTCTCGAAAATTTCATCTCCCTTAACACAGTTGACTAGAAAGAGTGTAACATTCAAGTGGACAGAGGCTTGTGAGCAGAGTTTTCGAGAATTGAAGAAAAGGTTAACATCTGCGCCGATCCTTTCAATACCAATGGGGACTGGAGGCTTTGTAGTATACAGTGATGCTTCGAAGAATGGTTTAGGGTGTGTGTTAATGCAGAATGGTAAAGTAATAGCATATGCATCCAGACAGTTGAAGGAGTATGAGAAGAACTACCCTACTCACGACTTGGAGCTTGCAGCAGTAGTATTTGCGCTAAAAATTTGGAGACACTATCTATATGGAGAACGATGTGAGATCTACACAGATCACAAAAGTCTGAAGTACTTTTTCACACAGAAAGAGCTGAATATGAGACAAAGAAGATGGTTAGAACTCGTGAAAGATTATGACTGTGTTATCAACTATCATCCTGGTAAAGCAAATGTCGTAGCTGATGCCTTAAGCAGAAAATCGTCCCAAAGTACCACATTGATGGCTTTAATTCAGAAATCGGAGTTACTAGACTTACAAAGAATGAATGTCGAGATTGTTCAATTGGGAATAGTAGAAGCAAGACTAGCAGCTCTAACCCTTCAGCCTACCCTACTTGATAGAATTAAACAGGGACAGAATGCAGATGAATATTTAGCTAAAGTAAAGAAGGATGTCACATCAGGGATGCCATTAGACTTTCAGTTGTCAGAGAATAATATCTTAAGATTCAAAAACCGGTTATGTGTGCCAAATGTAGATAGCATTCGTAGAGATATTATGACAGAGGCACATTCGACACCATATTCAGTACATCCAGGAGCTACCAAAATGTATCGAGATTTAAGAGTACAGTATTGGTGGCCAGGTATGAAGAAAGATGTTGCTCAGTGTGTAGAACAGTGTTTGACCTGTCAGCAGGTAAAAGCAGAACATCAAAGACCGGCAGGAACCTTACAGCCCTTACTAATTCCGGAATGGAAATGGGAAAACATTACAATGGATTTTGTGGTGGGATTGCCGAAAACTGTAAAGAGTCACGATGCTATCTGGGTAATTGTGGACAGACTTACGAAAACTGCTCATTTTCTTCCAGTCTGTACTACTTACTCCATGGATCGTTATGCTCAGATATATATACAAGAAATAGTTAGACTTCATGGAGTGCCATTATCCATTGTTTCAGATAGAGACTCAAGATTCCTGTCTACTTTCTGGAAGAGTTTACACAAGGCACTGGGAACACAGTTGTCTTTCAGTACTGCATATCATCCACAAACTGACGGACAATCGGAAAGGACGATACAGACTTTAGAGGATATGCTCAGAGCTTGCGCATTAGATTTTCAGGGTCAATGGAGTAAATTTCTACCTTTGATAGAATTTTCCTACAACAACAGTTATCAATCCACTATAGGAATGGCCCCTTATGAAGCACTATATGGTAGGAAGTGTCGATCTCCGATACATTGGGATGAAGTTGGCGAAAGAAGACTTCTAGGTTCAAGTATAATACAAGAAATGACAGAAGCTGTGTCACAGATTCGAGAAAGGATGAAAACGGCTCAGAGTCGCCAGAAAAGCTATGCAGATAAGAGAAGGAGAGCACTTGAGTTTGCAGTAGGAGACCTAGTGTTCTTGAAAGTTGCTCCAATGAAGGGAATAATGCGGTTTGGTAAGAAAGGAAAACTTAGTCCGAGATACATTGGTCCATTTCCTATTATCGAGAGGATTGGTGAAGTTGCCTACAGACTCGATTTGCCAGCATCAATGTCTCAAATACATAATGTGTTCCATGTGTCAGTATTGAGGAAGTATGTCGCAAATCCGTCTCATGTCCTGAACAGTGAACCTGTAGAACTACAAGCAGACTTGGGATATGAGGAAGTACCAGTACAAATTTTGTTAAGGGAAGTAAAACGGCTCAGAAACAAAGAAATTCCGTTGGTCAAAGTCTTATGGAGAAATCAATCAGTCGAAGAAGCCACTTGGGAAAGAGAGGATGAAATGAGAGCCAAATATCCTGAACTCTTCAAGTAAGTAAATTTCGGGGACGAAATTTTTATAAGGGGGGGAGGATGTAATACCCGTGCCTCTCACAACTCACTGGCAAATATAATTTTTGCATTTCATGCATTCCATATTTTATGTGCTATTTACGTGATAGTTTTATAGTAATTAATATATTACATTTATTGCGTTATTTTATATTTTGCGATTAATTTGGACATGTTTACCTTGGTAGTCAAGAACCCCCTAGTCTAAAATAATGAAACATGCTACAGAATTTAAGACTATGCGTGACAAGTTTATAGTGTGGAGTCAAAAGCAAGGAGAATGAAGTGTTTCTCGCTGGAAAATAATCTCGGCCGAGACGGGGAAGGATCTCGGCCGAGACGGGTGGTCGAGTCATCTCGGCCGAGACAGAGAAGTGATCTCGGCCGAGACGTGAAGGCAGGGAAAATGGGAAGTTTGCCCTGGAGACGCGTCTCGGCCGAGACAGAGAGTGATCTCGGCCGAGACCCTTAGACCGACTTAGTCATCTCGGCCGAGACAGGGTCTAATCTCGGCCGAGATTCAAAGACCGACTTACTTTTCAGCTTTTGTGTCCAAGAAGCTATTAAAACAGTTTTCTTCTTTCATTTTGTAATTGTAACTCCAAGATTCATCTAAAGCAAAATATCTTGGCTTGGTATCGCCCCCAGACGTAGTTACGCTTCGTAACGAACTGGATTGATTACCATTGTGGAATAGGAAATTTCAAAAGCTACTCCGGAGGAGAGGTAAGTAGAAATCCATCGCCAACTACAATGCTTGAACATAGTATTTGTGTTTATTATTTGTGATAATTGATTGATGTATGTGTTGTTGTATGCATGTGTATAAAGTGTATTCTTCTGTTGCTTAAAAACAAATGGATGTGCATCAATCATGAGCATTAGCATCTACAAGGATTACATGTGTACATATAAGAAGTCAAAATAACGTAATTGCATAAATTGATAATGTTTTGGGGTTGGTCACCACTGGTACACTGAGAGTTATACATTGTATATGGTGTCTCTCGGGATGCTTCCGGTGACAGGCGTGCACGCGGAAGAGGTTCCCACTTCAGCACCTTCGTGATGAGGGGTACGGGAAGAGGTAGACTTCCCGGTGGACTGCGGGGGCAGGCAGGAGGTGGACCCCTGGTAGTCTCGGGAGGATAGCCGCTTGGTCGTACCAACCATCACTGTTATCTCGGGTGGACTATAAGGGGGGAGGAGGGACCCTTGGTAGTCACGAGTATGGCCAATAAGTGATATTCTGGTGAGGTTGTGCCAGTGAAGGGAGCCAATACTCACGAAAACGGTTTTCTTTTGAGTAGAGTTGAAAGAAATGGTTTTGTAAATTGCATCTCATCATTCACGCATTTGTCATGCATGATTTCTGCTTACTGAGCTTTAGCTCACGTAGTTCTTGCATTGTAGGTGAGTTTGACTACGTATGAGCTCGTGGACTAATCTGGCATGCTGTTAGAACTTCTGCAAGTCTTGAAGCCTCGTGTATATGAATGACGACCTGTGGGGCTAAACCTTGGACTCACTATGTTTTTGCTAGCGTTCTAATAACCTTTTTGGACTTGTTCAAATTAGAGAACTTTAATATGTATATTGCTGTAAATATGGTGTTGAATTCGGAGTGATGCTACTATGCTTGACTTGGATCTATGTGAACACATGTTGATGAGATTTTAACATCGGGAAAGTATTTTAGATTATTAATTTTTTTAAAAAAATTGGTATAAAATAAGTTTTTACAAGGGTGGGTGTGACAGCAGGTCCTGCAGCTGCTGATTCACTGTATTCACAGTATCTGCGTAACTTCCGTCATCATTCGTCTCATCCACCTCCCTTGGATGTGCCACCCTTCCCCCTGGTGGTGCTCGCTGCCACCTCGGGGCTCTACGCTCCTCCATGGCTGGTTGCCGGCCCGTCTGAGGGGAGGGTGCCCTCCTAATCGAATTTACTTCCGTTTGCGCCACGTCTTCCACAGGGATAGGCCTTCTGGCCAGGCCCTGGACCTGATCCCTGTTCTCCACGGGAGCGAGGCCAGGCGGTGGCCCTGAGAGCCTCCCCCCTCCCCCCCTATTGGCCAGTGCACTGTCAATGGCCATTTTTATTAGGTAGTTGAGATGCTCCGTTGTCATTGTCACGGTTGTGCCCCCCGATGGAGGGGGCAAGGTGACTCCACTTCGGCCCTCCGTAGCCGGAGTGGAGCCCAAAGTTGCCTGAGTGTTCCCTGGAGGGATAAGCCCAATCCCCTCCGTAGTCGCTCCTTCGAATGCAGCTGTCAAATCCCGTCCAGTACTGTCTCCAGCCATGCTCTCACGTCTTGAACCCAAATTTCCCACAGACGGCGCCACTTGATAGAGGTGGTTTGTAATTCACCTCTCAACGGTGTTTGAATGTTCAACGGAGCACCTGTGAATTATCCCAAAAAGAATCCGTGAGCTAGGTGCAAATTCCCTCTCCTCTGCTGCTTCTTCCACGTGCCTACAAAACAGAGCCGGGAGTTGCCCCGGCGAAAACCCTCCGACGATCAAGTCAGTGCTCTGCTTGAAGATTGATATTCAAGCAAGAAGAATAGTGAGTTAAGAGTGTGTAACCTTTTTGAAGATGAATGAACCCCTATTTATACTTGAGGTTTACTGGGGTAAAGGGGCAAAAATGTCATATTGGGCGGCCCAATAAAATCGTGCCAACTGTCCCTCTGTACCCGGCGGCGGTGTCAGAGGGTACAGTACTTTTTCAGTATGACTCATAGTTGTCTGTACTTGTTGTCGGAGTTAGGGGAGTGCATATCTTGGTCCCCAAGTAACCAATGCAGGCCCCTCCATCTACAGAGCTCCGGTCCTGTTTCAGCACTTCTCACTGGTGCACCTTGAGGGTCACATTGAATCTTCCCGTTCAAGGCCAATGACCCAATTAAGGGGTCATCAGAGCTGAATCGCTACCGGGTCGGCCCCGTCAGAGCTGATACCAACAACAGTCACGACACAAAGGTTCAACCCTGCAGGGCCGAACCATACCGGGTCGGCCCCTGAGACTTAGCCCTGCAGGGGTGACACAGCTCTGTTGTTCTCCCGAGGCACCAAAGCTGGCGAGATCTCAAGTCCTCGGGTCAGGAGCACCGTCTTTGACCCATATCCTCAGTGGCCCAACTCCCGTGCAAGGGTAAAGTATATTTCTCCCCTATCATATATAATTAAAATTTATATAATTATGATGTTCGGAGAATAATCAATTGACAAAATTATTGTAACTTTATGTATTTGATTTTTAAAGTTTAATTTGAGGAATTTGTTTACGGTTTTATTATTTGTTATTTATTGTTAGTTAATTGCTACATGCGTATGTTGGTTTTCCTAATTCTTTTTTTTTTTTATTCTTTAAAATAAAAAAAATAAAAAAAAAACTGTGATAATTGGATCATTGGTTTACTCGATTTTTATCGGGTCATGCTGGGTCACTCAAAAGTCAAAACCCACTACATACTAAGAATTGATTCGGGATCATGGCCAGTTCCCAATCAAATTGAAGAATTTTGTTTTTTTTTTAAATTCATTTTTTTATAAATGTAGTAAGAAATATTAATAATAAATTATTTGTGAAGGCGATAAGTAAAATTTTAATATTAATACTCGATTAAGGATTAAGAAAAGAAAAAAGAAAAAACACGCTAAAGTTTTTAGATTGTTTCAAAATAATATTTAACATTAAAATTTCGTCTTTTGATCGTTATTAATTATATTTGTAATTTTAATTAAAAGATGATCGGAAAAAAACAAAAATTAACCCAAAAAAATTATGCCCTTGGACAGATTCTGCCCATTTAATGCAGCCCTTAAAAGATCTCAACTATTATGAATTTACGATGAGTTCGAGGTATTAGGTCTATTAGTGGCCTATATTTTCTTTTAGATTCTTCTTCATCTAATTATATTTATGTTCTACTTAAACCTCGACTAAATGCTAGACTCCATCTGCGACCCAACACCTAAGGATTTTTACAACATTATTTATATCTATTACCCTTCATGTTTTATCACCAGTTACTCTCACTATTCTATGTCGTACTATTACATTTAATGTGATATTCTAGTGCAATATTACCGATGAATAATGTGTGTATGACATAAGCAATATATCATTAATAATTATGTATCATTTTACTTGAATTAGTGTTACTATAGTTGATCTTAATTGGCCATAACGAGAGTTTTGTTCGAAAAATTATACTACTCTTTATGTTTAATGAATTGAATTAATTAAACAAGACATTGGTAGTTGAAATGTTACTTTCATTTTGCTACAAGATTTTTCTTTTTTTTTTTTTTAACACAACTCTCATTATGTGATAGGAGAGTAAAAGAAATATCATGGGTATCGGGTAGTGCATGCACTCTGTTTAAAGAGTGAGTCTTGTGTGTGAACGATCACACATGTGACGGAATATACTTTTACAGAAAACATTGATATTTTTACAGGAAAAAGTGATACTTTTACAGGTAAAGGTGATACTTTTGCTACAAAAAGTGATATTTTTTTTTTCAAAAAATGTGATACTTTTACAGATAAACATGATATTTTTATCACAAAAATTTATACTTTTTCCCGTCACACCGTGTGACGACCGTGTGGTGGTCACATACGAGATTTTGCCCTGTTTAAATGTATACTATGTGGTATATCTGAAAACATCTATCAAGATGAGTTGGCTGCTCTAATTACATTAGGAAGTTGAATTAGTTTCATCCTCAACTACAAGATAATTTGACAAAACAAAGTTCCTCACAAAAATAAATAAATAAAGATATTCATTCGATCATTATATAGTAGTGTAAAAGGTAATGTAAAATAATTATATAGAAGAGATTTCGTGCATGTATATATATATATATTAATGTCACTACAGTGTGACAGTAGGTAATCCAGTTGGATTGGATGCAAGCAGCTGAGAATTGAAATATTTCCAACTTTTTATTTTATTTTATTTATATATGTTTTTTAAATAATACTCCTTCCGTCATGACCTAGTTGTCCAACTTGCCATATTTGTTTATTCCAAACTAATTGTCCAAGCCCATAAATGATAAATTCTCTCACAATCTCTATTTTTAATCTTTACCTTTAAAAAAGTTAAAGATTCCACAAAATTACTTTTTCTTAGTCTTCGTACCTGATCAAGGTTGGACAATTAGACCGGGACGGAGCAAGTATATTACATCCTGAAAACAGACATACTTACCCTATGTTATCTGCTTTTATGAGAATCTTGATAGATGGTGGTAGGCTACAAGTCAAAAGTGGAAGCAGCCTAGATATGTTTACAAATACTTAAAATATATATTTTTGAGCTTTTTGACTTTACATAAGTTAAAAAAGTATTTGTAATTAATATCTCCTTTATTCTATTCAAATTTGCACATAAAATTGGATATGTATGTTAGAAAAAGTTATTTTTTACTTTTTAATCGATTTTTTCGAAGGTGAAGATTGAGAGTGGAGATTTTGAGGGTGAAGATTGTAAGAGAAAATTCATTTCTAAGAGTGTACAAATTGATATGAGATGTACCGAAAAGAAAAGTTTATAAATCTGAGTGTGACGGAGGGGATAGTGTTTACTTATATTTAAGTTAATTTAAGTTGCAAGGTATAAATTATTAGTTTTTACAATAACTTTTTTCATACACATTTTCTTGGAAAAAGAATTACTATATCCCTGTTGGAAGTAGGAAACTCGTTTTTGTCAATTTATCTTTTAAATTGCAAAAATACTCAAACTCTGAATTGTGATGTCCATTATAACCTTTATTTAGTTTATCACCATCCTTATCCTTATCGTCACCCACTTCGTACACGATGTTGTGTATATACATGACATATATTTCGTACACGACATATATCGTGTACCATATGATACATGACATATGTCGTGTATCATACATGGTGAATAAATGAATGGAATATGTGAGCTTGAGTCACAACCCAAAGTCATTTTGACTAATCCTTAAAAAAAAGGGTACAAACAACTTTGTGGGTATTTTACAATAAAAGAGTTAAAATGACAGAAAAGAGTTTTACACTCTCTGCCTGAGCATGCAGTCCCATTTCCACCATTTTCTTTGTTCACATGCTTCTAATAAGTTATACTCCCTTCGTTCCGGTCTAATTGTCCAACTTTGGTCGGGTACAGAGAGTAAGAAAAAATAAATTTTGTGGAATCTTTGATTTTTTTAAAGGTGGAGATTGAAAAGGTAGAGATTGTGAGATAAATTTGTCATTTATGAACTGACAAGTTAAGTTAAAACAAATAAAAAAAAATTAAAACGAAACGGAGGTAGTACACAAAGTTCGAAAGGTCACGTCTGATGACAGCGTCATCTACGATGGAGTTACGAAAAATCACTCTCATCTTAAAAAGACATGACATATTAATTACACTCATTTTGCATATCTATCTCAATTTTATTTTTTACTAGTATTTGCATACAAAATAAATTCACCTCAATTTTCATACTAATATAAAAAAATTGTAACATTCAGCTTTCCTAATCAAGTTCATGTGTCATATTCTCCAAGTGTCTACAAGCGTCATTTTATAGTTTTAGAACAAAAATCTTGTTCCAAGATAAGTATTTTAGAAATATTAAACAGAAGAAGAAGTTGGATAGCTCAAATGACAGAGCATCTATTATCAAGGTCTTTAATCCTGGGTTTAAGTCACCGTGGGAGGAGGGGAGGGTTTTTTCTTTGTTCTTAGATTAAGAGAATATTTAAAAAAAAAAAAAAAAAAGACAGAAGTTTCCTTAATCTTCCAAAAATGCTTATTAAATGGCTTAGAAATGAAAATGATTATTACAAAAATAAAGACATAGCTTATAAAAATATATATACATAATTAAACATAAATAAGGACAAGTGATATACGAAAGAAAAAGAAAGGAAAAGCACCAAGGAAAAATTATAAATATGTAGCGAACCAATCTCGAGTTTATCTCAAATGGTGGAATAATCAATACGGTAGCAGATTATAAAGTGAGAATTCGGAACTTGTGACTAAATTTAAGAGGGATATATGTTTTGGAGCAATTACTTGGAGACAATCTAGATGGGGCTTCAAAACCTAGTGAAAAGTGAAAACCTATTATTGAATTTAAGAGGAAGCCTCGTCATGAAGAAATCACTTCAGGGCGATCCCTTGTACGCAATAGTAATAGTGTTGGGAGCCTAAAATCCATAAAAAAATGTGTATCTTGCTATTTAGATGTGTCAGTTTTTGATGGTCGGTGACCGACTCCAAAGCACAATTTGTGGAACCAGATTGGCCGGTCCAATCGTGAACCAATTATTGGCCCGAACAGATAGGTGTATAAAAACTGTAAATAGTGTTAAACCAGGTAAAACCATTAAAAACCTGACCGGTTAAACTGGAAAAACTGTTTCATACTTAAAAAAAAAATTTGAAAATAATAATTATACAATATTAAATAGTTTATTTAGTCTCATATTTTTATTTATTATAAATATATGTTTTTTTTGTCCTTAAAAATTTATGTTTTTCAAATACAATATATATTATGTTCTACGAATATAATATAAACTAATTTTAAAATCTAATAAATTATTATTTCCGGTCAAATCACCGATTGAACCGGCCAAACCAGTTGAACCTCGAACTGGTAATATGATCGTTTCGCTCACCGATCCGGTTCTACAAAGACTGCTCCAACGTACTAGCCAAGGCAAAGTCTAAATCCCGTTAAAAGAGAGTTAAAAAAAAGACAATGAATATTCTAAACTTATAACTTTACATATAAAACTGATTACCTCTTTAAAATAGACATCCCTATATTCTTAACTTGTATACTGATCTTTTGAAGGCAGTGGGCTACAACTCAAAAGAAATGGCAGATTATTATAAACCAAAGACTTAAACTGCATACCTTCAGAAAGCTACCACTACAATGGTCAATATAGAGAGCACGATAATAATCCCTCC
This sequence comes from Ajuga chamaepitys, assembly GCA_958295605.1. NCBI lineage: Eukaryota > Viridiplantae > Streptophyta > Magnoliopsida > Lamiales > Lamiaceae > Ajuga > Ajuga chamaepitys. Next base: position 3,560,993 of record OY282508.1, read on the forward strand.
ATCCCGAATGAACTTGCACACTTTTCGTTTTCATTCGTCTCAAGCAAACTTGCACATCCTTAAAAGGAAAAGTTCTAACACAATCTCCACCCTCAATTTACCTTTGAAAAGTCAACAAAATTTTAAAAAACAATTTTTTCTTAATATGTGTGCCGACCTTCCTGTGCAAGTTCATTTGGGACGAAGGGAGTAAAAGATTATAGCATGGACAATCCAATCGTATCTCTTAAGGAAGGAATACAGAATCCCAGTCATGTTTAATTTATATTATTGAATTAAAATGCTATCTTTTACCATGTTATTCCAATTATAATTATAAAGCAAAGCATACTCCACTTCACGTGTGTTATAAAATAAAGGAACAGTGGCTTCTTTAATGAGCTTGCTAATCTCTATCTATTTCTGTCTCACACACACACACACACGAATAATTCCTTACCCAACAAAGATAAGTTGAAATGGAGAAAAGGGACTGGATTATCGAGCTAACACAAGAACTCAAGAATGAGGCAGCGGTTTCACAAGACGAGCCAGAGCGATGGAAGAAGAGATCGATTTACAAAGTACCTGTTCATGCCAGGAACCTAAACAAGGACGCCTACAATCCTTGGTTGGTGGCTATTGGCCCGTACCATCATAACGAGGAGCATTTGCAGCGGATGGAGGAGCACAAGAAACGGGCCCTTCGTCACTTCCTGTACAGATTGGATAAGCCTCTTGAAAGCTATGTTGATGCTCTCTCTGAAGTGGTTCATGATTTGATGGACGCGTACGGGCACTTGGACATGGCCTGGAAACAGGATGCCAAAAGATTCTTGCAGCTGATGATTGTTGATGGTTGTTTCGTTCTGGAAACAATGCGTGCAGATGATCAAGCAAAAAATGATTATTCTAGTACTGATCTGATATTCAGTCACCATGGGAAGCATAATACCATCCCCTGCATCAAACGGGATATGCTGCTGCTCGAAAATCAGGTGCCTTTGCTTGTTCTTCAGAAACTACTGGCAGTTGAAAGTGGCAACAGTGAGGCAAGCTTCTCTCTCTCCCCCCTGTAATTTTGTTATGGAATTGATACCAATACAAGACAATGAAAAGAATTAGAGATTGCATTTGGTTGGAGGGATTTGAGGATGGATCTAAAATCCACAATCAAATCACTGTACTTGTTTGGCGAAAACATCAAATTAGTGGATTTCATATCCGTCCTAAATCTTTAGTTCATGTTTTAGGATTTTGAAATCTTTCCTACAATCTAGTCATTTTGAAATTTATCTCCCACATAATCACACACTACACACAAGCAACACATATTACACACATTACAGACAAACTTCACACACTATACTACACGCACACTTCACACACACATGTACACACACTTTACACATATTTCACATACACACACTTCACGTGCACACACACTTTCATATCATCCTCTTTCTAAAGAAATGAAAAAAGGGTAAAACAATTCACATCCACACTCATTAGAATTCAAACATACAAACAAGGAATTTAAAATGAGTAGATTTCCAAATACAAACAAGTTTAAATCAATTCATTTGAAATCGCCTTGATTTCCAAGTCCCTCGGAACCTGAGTGTGAATTTGTGCAGCAAAGTGAGAAGCAGGTGACTGAGCTCATTCTCAAATTCTACGGACGAGGCGTAACTTCAAGACGAATAGGCAAATGTCAGCACATATTAGACATCTTTCGAAGGAGTATGATTTTGGAAGTGTCAACAAACAAACCTACATCCTCGAGAAAAGAAAATATCGATGAGGAGACAGTCCATTCAGCCACAGAGATGAGAGAAGCTGGAATCAGGTTTCAGAAGGGCAATCATGAAATTCTAAAAGACATCTCCTTCAAAAGAGGGACCCTAAGGCTGCCAGCAATTTCTTTGGACGACACATCTGAATCAACTTTCTTAAACATGGTTGCATTCGAACGACTCCATGTCGGGGCAGGCAACGAGATAAGTTCCTACATATTTTTCATGAACAGGCTCGTAAGTGATGTAAGAGACGTGCGTCTGCTCAAATCCTGTGGCATAATCTCCAATGTTATGGGAAGTGATGAAGATGTTGCAAAACTGTTCTGTACGCTGTCCAAGGAAATTTTAGTTGATTCCAGTACCTGGCTTGACAAGGTCTACATCGACATCCATAAAAAGTTGAGAAGCCACTTCAAGGAGACGTTGTCCAAATGGCGATACCATCTGATCCATACTTATTTTAGAAGTCCGTGGGCTATTCTGTCCGTCATTGCTGCTGCTTTCGGCTTGGGCCTGTCGATAGCACAGGTTTTATATGCCATTCTAAGTTATATTCATAGAAAACAGTCACCTTGAGGAGTTAGCCAATAAGATCCTAGTTCCATAACTGGGGAATTTCTTATATTCTTTTTCGAGGAAGATAAGAAAAAAATTATGTTTTATGCGTTACTGAAGTCCATCATGGTATGTTTCTGCTTTCTTACCCTAAACTATCTTTGCAGAGATAAGATTTAGCATCATGTCTATGTATTTTTCAGCTCTAAACATTCTTATATTTTTTTCCTAGAGCTAATGTTTGTTTCTTCTAATATGCATGGTACAAACTATTGATCATGGAAAAAAAATGATATCAGTTGGATGAAAATATGCCTAGGAAACAAATATCTAGTAATTGTAATGGCATATATTTTTTTTAAGGAAGGGACAATAAATCCCAAGTTTATTAGTTACACGACCCATATATGCATCCTCGCTTAAAGCATATCTCTAGTTGACAAAATCTGTAATAGAAAATAGTTGTAAAGGATTTCAAATTTCACTGTGTGAGCTTCCCAAGGTTAATTATCCAACAAACACACACTTTTATAGCTTCAATGGAACCCTTAAAAATGATGAATGAAAGTTAACGAGAATCAACAAAAGCTTAAAGGTAATAAAGGTCGATTTTCCGATTAACATGCAAAATTAAGCTTCAAGAGAACCCTAGAAAATGAATAGTTAAAAGTTAAAAACCATTAAACCTCAAGTTTTTGTAATTCCTTTAGAAATGAGTTAAAACAACGTTAATAACCACCATTAATCACATAAAATCCTGATGATAAGCACGTAATAAAATTCCAAACTAAAAGGCAACAGCAAGTTGTAATTAATCTAGTATCAACAGATTCCTTGCAGCTCAAAAATGAGAATTATAAATAACCCCAAAAAGTTAAAAAGTAAAAAGACACTTACAGTTGAAGAAGACGGAGAAGTGAAACCCCGAAATCTGATCGATTAGAGAAATTGATAATCATTATCATTATCTGTTAAAAAAAGAGGGAAATTTAAAGCTGAAAGATCATTACCCATTTACCCGGTCACTGTAAAAGGATAGTTGAAGTCTAGAAGGCCTGATAAAGATAGTGTTTCTGCAAAACAAGTGATCCAGTCTGACCAAATGGGTCCCGGCCCATTTATTTGGTGATCCATTTCATAATGGGCTTGGGGTTGTTCAAGTCATAAACCAGAATTAAATACTCCTCCGACTCGATCCAATTTGCCTAACTTGATCGGTCACGGAGATTAAGAAAAAATAGATTTTGTGGAATCTTTAATTTTTTCAAAGGTAGAGATTGAATATGAAAATTTTGAGGATAAAGATTGTGAGATAAATTTATTATTTATGAAATGACAAATTAAATTTGGTCAAATCGAAAAAGAAAATATATGACAATTAAAACATGAAAAATTAATAAACTAGTATTGAGAAATAAGTAATGCAGCTGTGAGTCACCGTACCGAATCGCCTATATCGTTACCGTATCGAAATTTTCGGTACGTCGAAAATCCATATCGTTATCATACCGACTTGTGTTGTTGATCATGAACAAATTCATATATGTGTCTTTCCTATAATAATATACTATTCAGAAATAGGAAACACTAACTAATTTATTTTCTAGATTACATATAATATTTAATTTTTTTTTAGTCATGTGCCACGGTAAGGATGGAAATAATTTATAGACATGTTTTATTTTTTGTAGTTCTTTCTCTTAAATGTTATGATTTTTACATTCGAAAGGCACCAATAACATTTTTATTTTCTAATCCATTTCTTTTATTTGCAACAGATTAGAGTAAACATCTTCTCATTGTATTTAATCTAATATTGATATTGAATATTTTGATATAATATATTAAATATGAAATAAACAATTTTTATTGTGCTTAAATGTGAATATTTATTGTAAGTCGAACTATTTAATTTATATTGGATACGAGCTATGAAAAAAATAAATTAAATATTTTTTGTTAATGAAATTTAAAGTTATTAGATAATTTAATATTCTTTTATTTATTAAATAAAAAATAAGTATTTAATTATATTGTTTAATTATTCAACTTTAACTTTTTGACAAATAAATATATTTTAAATCGTAAATTGCACTACAAAATTCTAGCATATAACTTATAAAATAAAGTAATATATTTAAGGGTTAATTTCAGTTTGCAACCTGAACAATGCGGGTTTTTACACTTTGCAACCTAAACATTTTATTTTTCCGATTGGAACCTGTATAATGCGAATTGTTACACTTTGCAACTCCGACTATATTTTCCGGCTATATAGGCCATATGCCCCTCACATGACCCATTTTTTATTTTTTATTTTATTTTATTTTAATCACTTAATGATATTATAAATTAAAAAATTACTTTTATTTTCATTTATTTAAAAAAAAATAAAAAACATAAAATTACATAAAACTCTAAATAATTTTATATAAAAATTAGTCTTCCTTTTAAAAAAAAAAATATTTTGAACATCTGAAATAAAGAAATCTAAAGTTTTAAATACTTTTCGGAAATAATTTTTGTTATTTTCTGAATATTAAATGAATTTTATAATTTTCTGAATTTTGTATTTATTTTCTAAATTTTCTGATATTATTGATTTTTTATATAAAATTATTTAAATTTTATGTAATTTTTATATTTTTAATAAATTAGTTTAATTTTTTAAATAAATGAAAATTAAAATAATTCTAAATGTATAATATAACATTAAGTGATTAAAATAAAATGGGAAAGCTGAAAAATGGGTCATGTGAGGGGCACATGACCTATATTGCCGGAATAAATGGCCAGAGTTGCAAAGTGTAACAATTCGCATTATACAGATTCCTATCGAAAAAAAAAAATATTTAGGTGGCAAAGTATAAAAACCCACATAATTGTTTTCTGAAATTGACGCTATAATTAATTAAAAAATAAATACATTTTAAGAAATATTATAGAATAATCTTTTTTGGTGTAGAATATAGCTTACAAAAGTAGAGATGCTCTGAGCAATGTCATTGCCATATCCAGTAAAGATGATCTTTCTCCATTCAAAGCATATGAATCAATGTTCACAATCCAGAATTTTGATACAGGATCATGCATTCTTACACCCAAGAAATCTCAAAAATTATTCTTCTCCCCTTACTTCTCTCCACAATTTTCTTGATCAGAAAATTGCTCATCTCCCCAAAACCCTCCAAGAATCTCCCACCATCCCCTCCAAAACTCCCCATAATCGGAAACCTCCACCAACTGGGCCCGAGCCCGCACAAGATTCTCCACTCCATGGCCGGAAAACACGGCCCGGTGATGCTTCTCCACCTGGGCAACATCCCATTTCTCGTAATTTCAACAGCTGATGCAGCAAGAGAAATTCTGAAAACCCATGACCTAATCTTCTCAAACAGGCCCAAATCAAGTGTAGCAGATGCGATTTATGAGTGTAAAGACATTGCTTTTGCTCCCTATGGTGAGTACTGGAGGCAGGTGAAGGGTATTTGTGTGAATCACCTTCTGAGCAGCAGAAAAATCCAGTCTTTTAGAAGTGTTAGAGAGGGAGAGGTTTCTCTGATGATAGAGAAGATTAGGAGAGAGAAATCAGTGGTGAATTTGAGTGAGATTTTTGCTGGGCTTTCAAATGATGTGATTTGTAGGGTGGCTTTAGGGAGGAAGTATAGTGAGGGTGAAAATGGGATGAAATTCAAGAAGGTTCTGGAAGAATTAGGGGTTTTATTGGGTAGTTTTGATGTGGGGGAGTTTATTCCATGGCTGTTTTGGGTGAAATATGTGAATGGGATGCATGGTAAAGTTAGGGAAATTGCACAGAATCTTGATGAGTTTTTGGAGGGTGTAGTGAGAGAGCATATGGATGAGAGAAGGAAGAGAGAGGATGGAGAAAATGGGAAGGATTTTGTGGATGTTTTGGTTGAAATTCAGGGGAATGAAGAAGGTGGGTTTGTTCTTGATCCAATCTCCATTAAAGCTCTCATATTGGTGAGTGTTTTTTGCAGCTTCTTGTTTTGATCTTGCTTTAGATAAACAAAGTTCCTTGTTATTGTTTTGTTTTGTTTACTTTGGCTGTGTTTGTTTTGGAATTGGTCCAATTCAATTGGATTAATCGGGTGGCGTTTAGTTATAGATTGCTGATAATATATTGTTAGAAGTGGCAAAATGGGGTCGGTCTAGTAGGCCTGATTTAGATGGGTCGGACCATAGAAATGTAGGTACGAAGTACTATTTGGCTTGACCGGGCCGGCTCGATGGGCTAAAAATCCGATGGGTCTCGGGTTTTTTTGATAATCTTGGTATATTATTGGGGAATATTTCGGGGCGATTAATTTTGGGTCCGATCAAATTTTGGCCCGACCCGAAAAATGACGTTAACCCGACGAACTGAGGTCTATCGAAAAAGCAAAAAACAATTCCTTATTATTCCACGTGTCGGAAGAGATGTGTAAATTATCTTGGGACGGCGGGAATAAGATGGAGTAAGGGACCTGTTTTGGAGTTTACAAGATCTAAGAATTGTTAGCCATAAACTTTCTTGAATTAATTGAGTTTTAAATCTATCGCAGGACATGTTTGCTGCTGGAACTGACACAACATTTACACTCCTAGAATGGACACTGTCTGAACTCATAAGACACAACCACATCATGGCAAAACTGAAAACCGAACTCAAAAAAATCGCTGGACGCAAGTCGATTATAACCGAAGAGGACTTAGACAAATGTCAATACTTGAAATCCGTTGTAAAAGAGACCCTACGCCTGCATCCTCCCCTCCCGTTACTCGTCCCTCGCGAATCAACCCAAGATGTCAAACTGTCAACCTATGACATTGAAGCAGAAACACGAGTAGTTATTAACGTGTGGGCTATTGGCAGAGATCCATTACTCTGGGAAGATCCAGAGAAGTTTTGCCCCGAAAGGTTCTTGGACAGTTTGATTGATTTCAAAGGACAATTTCGATTGATCCCATTTGGAGCAGGCCGAAGGGGCTGCCCGGGTGCTGCATTCGCCATGGGGATTGTCGAGCTTGCGCTGGCAAATGTTGTACTGAACTTCGAGTTTGCGTTGCCAGGTGGAGCAAGAGGAGAAGATTTGGACATGAGTGAAGGTGATGGACTTACTATTCATAGAAAGTTTCCACTTTTAGTTGTTGCTAGTTGTGAATCTTACTAAATGGTTGTGTAATGAGATGTGTTCTTTCCTAATTGTGTTTATTATTTTGACATTTCAATCGACTTTTAAAGAACATTGTAGTTCGATGACATCATTATTAACTTGTAACTAAGATCATGTGTCTACACCCATTTCTCACCCCTAATGCCACAAATGCCACAAATTTTATGAGTGTAGCATCTATCGTCTATTTATACACAACCACCCCTATTATTTACGTTGGCTCGTGTTAAATAACGTGAGATGATACACTTTAACTTCTACAAATGCATCAAAAGTCTTTATAGCATAACAATTGGCATTTATAAATCAATGTAGATAAAACTATGTGTTCATAAGTTCTTCTGCAAGTTTTGTAATATTCCTATCCGAACTTCCTCCTTTACTTACTGCTTCCATAGCTAAATTCCTCCATTTCGACGCATTTCTCCGTATCTCATCTCCCTTCTCCCCATCCATAACACATTTTATACTTTCCACTATTTCATCTCTCATCACAATCCCGTCTCCATCACCCTTAACGCGAACTCCAACCCCCCAAACATCAGCAATCATCTTAGCATTAGTCGTTTGATCCGACCATTGGGCCATAGCCACCATCGGCACTCCCAAACTCAACCCTTCAATCGTCGAATTCCACCCACAGTGTGTGAAAAAACATCCCACCGCTCTATGTGAAAGCACTTCTAGCTGCGTGCACCAGTTTACTATCAGGCCCTTCTCCATTGCGCCCGAGGACCAATCTTCGGGGAGCTTGCTTTGCTCAGTGTCTCTCACTACCCATATGAAGCTATAGTTGCTGTCAATCAGGCCCATGGCTAGTTCCGTCATTTGCTTTTCGGATAAATCGGCTAAGCTTCCGAATGAGACGTAGATTACAGATTGGTCTTCTTTTTTGTCTAGCCAGTTCATGTAGGATCCAGCTTTGGGCTGGAAGAAACTGAGGCCATAATTGTAATTTCCTGGTATTCTCTTGTCCATGTACATTGATGGAACTGTTGGACCTATAGTTTGAATCTGGTATTTGTTTGCCATCCATTTCAGTACCTGTCAAAACTCATAAATAGTTGTATAATGTTGTTGAATGAAAATTGCAAAAACAGTGCAGCAACTATAAGACAGGTGCAAACTGTTTGAAATTGTTCATTAAAAGCTCATTTGAACTATGTTCGTTTGAAGATATCAAACAAGCTTTTACATACTTTATAGCTGATCCAAACACTAGTTACAAATAATACTCAGAACTATGAACCTACCTCATTTTCAAGCTTATCAAAGGTGTTGAACAATCGCCAATCTGCCTTCTCCAACGCCGTAAACTGATCCAAACACGCCCTCAGAATAGACGCATAACACCCCTTGTCATAAACAAGAGACGGCAAATCTTTCGCCCCCATAACCGGCAATCCAGGCAGAGCAACCTCAGACTCCCCATCATCCGGTGGAATCTCCAAACTGCCCTTGTGCATATGATAGTACACCGCACAAACCGTGCACGGCTGGGTGAACAATGCGGCCCCTTTTAGTCCTTTCGCGTGAGCAATGTCCAACACCCATGGAATGACAGAACCGTACACAACTGCCTTCAGAGAGTTACTATGTTTGTCGATGATGTCGGAAAGGCCAGCTGTGATTGCTGCTCGAAAACTCTGGATGAATAGTTCGGTTCTGTCTAAGTTATCGGCGTCGTTGATGGGGACGTCAGGAACTGTTTCGATGGTTATTGAGTTGGTGTTTGTTTTTGTGTTGTGTACGAAGGTTGTGCTGATGGAGACGGTGGTGATGAGCGTAACGCGAACGCCGGTGGACGAGAGACGGTTGCAGAGCTGGATCATGGGGTTCATGTGGCCTTGGAGAGGGAAAGGGATTGCAAGAATGTGAGCATTTTTTGACATTTTTGTGTGTTCTGTTTCTTGTGGTAATGTATGTTTGATGAAGATGTAATTTGGCCACACTGATGGATGCTACTTATGATATGAAAAACTAATAAAAATAATCAAGAAAAGAATTAATCTCATGAATACTTGTAAAAACATGTAGACAAAACTGCAGATCATGGTATTAATTTATCCTTAATAAAATGATTTTGTTTGGAATTTTGAGTACAGAAGAAAATTCTGGTCTGGTAGTAGGTAATAAGAAGCCAAATGGGGTGATTGTACTAAAGTTGAGTCTTTATTCAAATCATAATATTATACTCCCACCGTCCCGGCTTAACTTGTTTAGTTAACCGGACACGAAGGTTAAGAAAAAATAGATCTTGTGAAATTTTGACTTTTTCAAAGATGAAAATTTTGAAGGTGGAGATTGTGTGAGAAATTTGTTTTATTAACTGACAAGTTAAACTAAGACAGATCAAAATAACAATTAGACAAATTAAGTTGGGACGGAAGAAGTAATTGGTTACATATGCGGTGATGCTAATCTTGAATTAAACTACTATAAGTTTGACTTTAATTTGAGATCAATAAAACTGGTAAAATTGTCCCGGCTTGATGGGCTATTCCAACCCACTTGATATTTTAGATGGGTTGCGTCATAGAAATCTAGACCCAAAATTTGCAGGTTCATGAAAGGCTACCTGCTCCTCCTCGGACTAACACCAATACAAGACAAAAATAATTCATTCATTATCCCTAAATCCTCAATCAAGCGAGCCCTTAGACTTTTTCGGAAGTGTAAATTCAGAAGCCGAGTGAACCAATGGGCCGGACCAATTTATTCAGAATCCGTCTCGTAATGGGCTACAGTTTGGTTAAGTCAGCCCAAATTAAAGAAATTTGAATTCGTAAATATGAATTTGAATTTAAATTAGGTATTGATCGAATTTTAAAAAGTAATTAAATTGCATTGATGAATTCGATTCGATTTGATATTAAAAAAAAAATATTTGAGTTATAATTTTTTATTTTATTTTTTAAATATTCAAATATTTATTTTAAAAAACAATTCCAACTTTAAACAATATAGGTATATAAATATTATATATATATATTAAGTATTATATACGTGGAATCGGTTGTAGCCTAATTGGTAGGGCATCTCCTAATCTAGAATTAACTCTCATCAATTTCACAATTCGAATCAAGATTTGTACTAAAACAAGTATTAATATATGTATTATTTAATCTTCTAAAATATATAGCGTGAACATATGAATTAAAAATAGCTATATTTGTATTCATATTTGAATTATACAAAATCTAAAAATTAATTTATATTTCAATTTAAACTTTTCGAATACGAAGTACTCCCTTTGTCCCGTTCAATTTTGCATGTAAGAATGAATACGTATATTAAGAAAAAAATATTTTTGATTTTTTAGTTGACTTTTTAAAGGTGGAGATTGAAAGTGGATATTATAAAAAAATATATATATATTTAAGTTGAATGAAACGGATCGAAGAAAAAAATGTATAAAATTATCAAAATTATTTAATTTCTTTACATACCTAATTGCACAGCACCTTTCATCAAAATATGTTCACAAGAAAAAAAAATGATTTAATTTTTTATTTATATACATATTTTGGGGAAGGGACAGAATCGGGTGCGGATTCCACTTTCCCACCGAAAAGAGCAAAAATTCCACATCCATTATCGGGAATCGTGACCGGCCCGATCTCTAATGCGGGCCGGGTCAACTTTTCTCCTCTTCTTGCACAGATTTTTATTACTACCAAAGAGAAATCAAAATATATCAGCAGCAGTCTCCTGCATTTACGGGCTGAAAGATACAGAGCCCGACCCGCAAAAGAATGGAGAAAGCTCTTGTGAAAATGGGAAGCATAAAAGCTGGAAGCTTTTGGCTGTCGAAGAAAGCTAAGGAAGAGTTCAATAACATCACCCAAGATCTTACTGTATGTATCTAATTTCTCCTTGTTGTTTTATAAACAGTGAAAAATACATTTAAAAAGAAACATTTGCTCACTCTATGGGAACAAATATAATCGTATTTGGTTATGCCAGCTGAGCATCACAACAGGGATAGATTTAGGGAGGGACGGGGACGGGGGCGGCTGTCGCCTGCCGGACTTCTAATTTTTTTGTTTTTACATGTACTTTTTTATATCTGTTTGATTGGTGAATTGAAGTTATATTACAAGTCTTTGTCCACCTATTAAAATGTTAGGTTGTTCATTTGGTAGTCCGATTTTATTATCAAGTTCGTCCTCTATAATAGCAAAGCCTAAATTGCAACTCGGGGAGAGATGGATTGAGTTTATATGAATATGAAACATATTTGTTTAACTTCTTGGTCAACTGAGGGTAATTTTGTAAAATTTGTAACTTAACTCACATATTAACATATTCACCCGACAATTCATAAGTTATCATGAGTAAAATCAACCCGGATAAACCAACCAACAAAACAAAATAAATTAATAAATCAACTTAAGTACTTGTAATCACTCAAAAAGCCCATTTATCTATATCAACTCAATTATTGTTACTGGCAACCAAACAGGCTCCTAATATATAAGAGTTTATTCCCCTTACTCTTTCAAACTTAGCCCCTCTTATATTCAAAAATTCCGTCCTATACTATATAACATAGTTATAAAAAAATTCGTCCTCTTACTATAGATTCCTATATTCGTTCCTATATCTCAAGATGTTACGTTAGTGTAAAAAAAATACGATGATTTTATATTTTAAAAGTGTTTGATCAGTATCAACCAACTAATGAAATGGATTAACTTTTGTATAGATGAGGTGGTTAATAGCCCTAGAGGTGAATATTGTGGTATTTGACAAATATTTAACAAATAATTTCGAAATTGTGGTTTTCTTTCCAAAATATATTTGGTGGGATTGTGAAATAATCTATGCTTTGAGTTTTCTTGGATAATTGAATTTTAATTTCTTTATTGAGTGATTATTAGGGATTGATATAGAATGTGAAACTTTGTGCATTTGGCTGCAAATGATTTTTGTTAATCTCCTGATTAAAAATATACATATCTCAAATTAAATAAAATTCTTAATTTCATGAATTAGTTATACATGATTAAATAAGTTAAATAACATATAAAATAAGTCGTGTTAGTATAAATTAGTTTTAGAAAGTTGTAACTTTGTCACATTGTGATTTTTATCCTCTATCGTGGCCCAAATCACAGAATAACTACTGTGCACATTAACGATATAATGTGATTTGTTGTCTTTTTCTTTTCTTCTCCGGCCCATTACGAAACGATGACGTTTCGTGGATTTATCTGCAAAGTATCTATGCTTCGATTTGGCATCAATATTAAAAATCGGTCAAATTGATTTTTTTTCAAAAAGAAAGTATATAATATTTTTTTCTAATATTTTTTTTAATGTATGATTATTTGGTTGTTGTGGTGCTTGTGCAGACCGTCTCAAATGTCGTTGAAGAGAGGGCAAAATGGATATTCGACAAGCTAAAAGGTATGCATTAATTTCTTGTATTTTTAAGATGTTACTCCCTAAATCCCGATTTAATTGGCCTACCTTGACTGGACACAGAGACTAAGAAAAAATAGATTTTATGAAATCTTTCCATTTTTTCAAAGATGGAGATTTTGGGGTGGAGATTGTGAGAGAAATTTGTCATTTATGAGCTGATCAATTAGATTAGGATAAACAAAAACAGAAGGTAGGTTAATTAGGTCGGGACGGTGGAATAATGCTTGTGACAGAAAATTTCTCTACAGAATTGAACCAACAATTGTATTTGCGTATTATTGTATTATTGTTCTTGTCACGTTTCTCTCTACATTAGCCTCCATTTTCTGTGTACAAATTACAGGAAAACCACTAAAAAACTTGCCAGATCTTCTACGAGAATACAATCTACCAGCAGGCCTTTTCCCGCAAAATATCACGGCGTACGAGTTTGATGAGACGAAGTCAAGGTTAACCGTGCACTTGCCGTTTGCTTGTGAAGTGAGCTTCAAGGACTCCTCTGTGGTAAGATATGCGCCCCGAGTTAAGTGCATTATTCTCAGGGGCAAGCTCATGAGTGTAGAAGGTATGAAGACGAAGGTCCTCGTATGGGTGAAGGTGACGAATGTAGCAGTTGAGGGCAACAAGTCGGAAAAGGTTGCATTCACAGCTGGCGTTAAGAAGTCGAGGCCTAAGGATGCTTACGCTGTGCCCCATGAAGCTGTTCGAGTCGAAGAATTTTGACACCGGAATGCCTCTGCTTTTTGTTCGTAGTGCAGTGATCACTGCCTTCTTATGGCATTTTTTTTTTTTTAGTCTTCTTATGGCATTTATGATTTATATTAGTTGACATTGTTAGGACAGTTAAAAGATGGTCTATTTTGGGTCTATTACTTGCAACAGTATTGCAGGTATGCTGATCATTTTCCACTTCAATTTGTAGCTTGGTTGAGCGTCTCAGTTGAACTGAATCGATGATTAACTTCCTCATGAGAAATTCTATGCTACCAGTCGGGTAGTACTTGACTGAATCTTGTGAATTGAACAGTGTCACGCGCAGAGAAATCGGGGTGATATAAATGGATTCTGTACACAGTAGATCAGAGGGCAAATTACTAAGATAAACTTGTGGCTCACACAATATGCATTAAATAAGCAAACATTGGTAAGTGAACTCTTCTTACAGTTATAGTTTGCCAGGGAGGACCGCAAAATCTGAGAGCAACACAATTTGATGAACGCGAAGTAGGAGAGATAACATATTTCGAATTCTCAGATTGCATATTCTTCAGATCAACACTGCCAAAACCATGAATCTGAAAGAACAGGAAATCGAAATGCAACATCGGAAAAAAGGGAATTGTAAGTGCAATTGAATGCATCTCAAAACAAAAAAGAGATCATCACAAAGAACTTCAATAGCCCACTCGAATTAGCATCACAAAGATATCGAAACTACTAAAGGAATAAATACCACTCTTATATCCGTTCATATATATAAAACAGTAAATAAACCTAGTGCAGAGGGAAAAAGCTGACTTGAGTTTTTTTCAGCCTCCTCATTATTCATCCGATGGGAATAAAGCATTACGTCATGAAACATATAGAATCTCCCTATTTGAGGACAAACTATTTTTAAAACAAAGCCCTGAGGACAACCGATCCACATATGGGCAATAACAATGATACACTTAACCATGCCCATCAATGACCAATCTACTAAACCAAGGGCCATTGCACATCAAACAAATCTAGTTACAGCACCACACCTCAGTACACATGTACATGTATCTCATAACAAAGTAATCGAAAATAAAAATGAATCCATAGTTAAGAAGCAGATATGAAATAAGAACCTCACCCGTATCCAAGTGAGAAGGTATGTGGAAGACAGAAATTAGAAGCAGAAATGCCACACATCAATTAGACCAACACTACTTGATCAAAGTGGAATCTTACCAATTTTGTCATTACAGTTATGACAGAAGGTTTTCCACTGTACAAACGAGGACTGCCGAGATGATCCCTCTTCAAGATGATAATGTATATAGAGAAACAATAGAAAAGAAATCGCTCCATAAACTTCTATCAGTCCTGCTATAAATGTCAAGTAAACTTGACCAAGATATATATTTAACTCAACTACATACATTTAATTGTCAAAGATATCCTCGTTGGCATAATAAATACAGGATAATCAGTTTGCACTTTGCGACCAAACTGAACACATCAGAGGCAAGTTCAATTTAATCGTACCATTGGTCAAAACAATGACAAAGCACCAATACTAATTCAACTAATATAAACTAAGTTTCCACGTATAAGTTGAAAATACAAGACAAAACAACATGCTTCTATTCCTTAACAGTCGGACTCTCAATACACACAACAGAACAAGTATTGGCATCAAACAATCAAAAAAACGAATTATAGACATTAAGCAATCAAACGTTAAAACTAGCAGATAAGAACGAGGAATAAGATCAAGAACACCCCAGTTCATTATTCAAACATACAGTAGAAGCGTCCCGAAACACAAACATACATGTTCCAAAACTTAATCTTTACACATTTTTTGCACCTTCTACATTAGAGCTAAATGAATCACAGATATACCATCTCCAGCAAACGACAATAGCATCACGCATCCAAGTTTTCCATCTGAATGCTGCTCTTCAGAGGGACATACTCCCCAAGATATCCACCTAGATGATCGTACAACGCACTCTTATCGATCCCCTGATGATGATAACTTTTGCACACATAGTAAAACACACTCTGCACCAAAAGCCCCATTAGATTTACAATCACCAACAAACCAACAAGGAAACCCCCCACTGTGATTCTTGTAAACACGCCGTAATCATCGCCACCATGGACTACAATCGACCCGAAAAGCATATTGATCACCCCGCAGACAGCTAAATATCCGAAAACCAGAGTAAAGCCCATCCCACTCTTCCCATTCAACAACTCATAGCTCTTCTTCATTGCAGCAAGCCCATAAACAGGCTCAACAACAGACACTACACTAGCTAGATGCCATAATGCGCTTATATAAACATGCACTACTAAAAACATCAAGAAGATTACCACCAACGAGAATAGCGACAATAACACATTCTGCATGTCAACGGCCACAAGGAGAAGCACAAGGAACCCTAAGAACACAATGTTATAAATTACCATAGTGAGAGAAACCCATAGAAAGGTGATGAAGAGGCGCTTGAAAATACTAGGGATGGCGGCGATAGTGGAAGAGAAAGAGACGGGCTTGGAGGTGTAGAGAGAGGCGACGGTGAAGACGACGGCGGCGGTGGAGAGGAGAGAGAAAGCGAAGAGGAAGATGAGGTAGAAGAACTGGAAAGTGAGGAGCTTCGACCAATCCGAGGAGGTGACAACGGAGTCGGATTGAAGATGAGAGAGAATAGGGTGAGTGAATAGCGAGTGAGCTAAGATGGCGAATGAGAGAGGGAAAATTAGGGTTAGGGTTACGAGGTAGAAGGTTTTGGGGGACTGTTTGGGGATGGCGATTGATTCTTTGAGGATGTCGGTGATGCTCAAAAATTGAAGCTCTTCTACTGCTAGATCCATCGCGAAGAAATCGGGATCTGTTTTCTCAGATTAATAGCCAGAAAATTGCAATCGAGGATCTACAGTAGATCCTACTGTTTCAGGAAAGGAGGAGAGAGAAACACGGTGGTTGTACGCGGCGGCGGTGGCGGCGGAGACGACTAGCTGCAAAAAGCAATGTATTAAACCGTCAATAGGAATATAAGGAAGGTTTACTCGTTTGTCGGTAGTCTGAGAAAGAGTATACTCAAAGACGTATGTTTTTCTTTAAAAAATCATTAAATTAAAGACATTTATTATACTTTTGCATTTGACGAGATCGTTTCATTTTATCCTCTTCTGCTTTTATTGTCCCATTTTTTAGTATTTTTATGTTTATATATTATACACCCTCCATCCCAACTTAATTGGTCAACCTTGATCGGACGCGAAAATTAAGAAAAAACAGATTTTGTAGAATCTTTGACTTTTTCAAATGTGGAGATTTTGGGGTGGAGATTGTGAGAGAATTTATCATTTATGGGCTAGGACAACTAGGTTGGGACAAATAAATAGGAAAAGTTGGCCAATTAGGCTGGGACGGAGTGAGTATTAAGGTCCCTAAACTATATAAAATCATTGTGTTCAAGTCTCCATGCGACTAGAATAATATATTTTCGTATACTTTTCTGTAAGATAATAGCTGATTTTTAAACATTTGGACGACAAAATAGATAAATTTAACCACTTTTGCTTACCTTTAGTGTATAGGAACTTGACCGAATTGGTTTTCTATTGTTTAGGAACCTAGAAAAATATTTTGATAATTAAGGAACTTATACAAACATTTATCAATAGTTAAAGGACTTACACATGCATTTTGCCTACAATCTTTCCGTTAATTCCCATTCCATCGAAAAATTAATGTTTTCAATTTTATTATAGACCACTTGGTTTAGAATTTGTAATACATAATTAATTATTCACGAATTTATAAGTTCATAATTCATGTTCAAGTTTAAATGTTACGTGATTAGGATTAATGGTTCATGGATAGGGTACACTATTCATAGTTTATAATTTTAATTTTAGTCCAGTATCTTCTGAAAAAAATTTAATTTAAGGACAATGTCCACTATCAATTACTAAAATTGTCGGAATTAGTCACGTAATACACACATGACCAATAAATTTGGGACTTTACGGCGATATGCAAATTTCGTGCCACCTCGGCAGACCATGCCATTAAAATATTTCACACTAAAAAACATAAAAAAGAAATACACACCCGTTTTTTCACTTCTCTCTCTAAGGGCACCATCGCTAACCGTCATCCACCTCCGGCCGTCGCCAGCCACCATCCCCGACTGTCATCTGCCCTCCGTCTAGAGGCGCTGCCCACGTTCATAACAACGGCCTCATCATCGCTCATCACCTTTGACCCACCCCCATCGCTCCCCTTATACATAAATTCACTGGCCCAATCCTCTCACTTGGGCTCGTCTAATGATAAATTCGAGCATAAAATTCTAATGATAAATATCTCAAGAAGGAGAACAATTTGTATTAAAATACAACAATTTTGAAGAAGATGATTAATTCCGAGCATTTTTTGGTGGATTTTTAATTTGGATTCTCAGTAGAAATTCTGAACTATAGTATATTACAAGGGATCTTATATTTCATCCACTGGTTTTGTTATAGGTAGTAGGGGGAAGTTCATCCACCAAAGTGAAGTTGCCAATGAAAGGACCATTGCCGTTGGAATCTAAGGGTCGGGATTTGGTCAGGACAACAAAGTTTTGTGCAGAATGATTTGGTTGGTGGAGGAAGGAGGAGTGGCTAGAGAAGGTGGCGGTGGAGCTAAGCTACCGGGTTGTGGTGGTGGCGAATGAGAAATGGGGTAGAGGCACTAGTAGTGGTGTCGAAGGTGAAGAGAGGGGCGGCGGATTACGTGGTGTGGTGGCTAACAAGGTGGTGTGAAATTTGGTCACATCATCTTACACTAGGGAATGCCCCCAAGTTTATTGCTGACATGCTTGTCACTTGACCAATTCCTGCAAAATTAGTGATCGGCGGTTCACATTGTTCTTAAATTGGATAATTTTTCGAAGATACAAGACAAAAAATAAAAATTACTTGATATACGAGATTCTTATTGAATAAACACTAACTTACAGGACTACAAATCAAAACTTTCTCATTTTCATTCAAGAATACAGATTTTCATTGCTATCACATTTAAACAAGAACAAAATTATATAGAGGTATCTTTCTTGTTGTAGCTGAGAAAGGTTAAAGTAAAATACTATAATGGTGACTCGAAGTATTCCTTGAGGCACATTCTCACAGGAATAAAAGAGGACAAGATTAATTATAAGATACAATGAAGTCATCCTATTACATCACCAATATTATTCATGATTATCAGACAAATATATTTGCAATTATAAAATATAATCAATTTTATATTTTTGTTCGGAAAAGATGGTGAAAATTAATAATGAAGTATAGAATCTATACATAAAATGCTATTGAACATTATTATGTGGCGAAAAAAAATTGTGATGTAGAATCGTAGCATTTCAATAAAAGAAACGTTACAATTGTATAAAATATTTTAGACGTACCCGTGTTTCAAAGAGAAAAAAGAGCGAAACATTATTGTCGATTATTTTCATGAACTACTGGAGCATATAAGTTATGAAATGAAATGAGAATAATTTAGGGTCTCTTTAATAAAGGCTTGGTCAGTTTTTATTAGTTTTTTCAAATTTTGAATTTAATATTTATTTGTGAAAGAGAGATATTAAAGTAGAGATATATGAAAAGATCTTATTTTAAAGGTTTTATATTAGTATATGGTGAAAATATTTATAAATAACGACCCTTCTTGGAAATCATTTCTCAACATTTAAATAAGTGAGCATAGATTTGAAGGCCTATTATTAGTGCAATAAAGGTAAACCTCATTCCACGTCACATGCTATGTGCATGTAAGGAAATAATTTTTATATTAAGAAATTATTAATTGTGAATCCAAAATTTTCGTTAATCTGTTAAATAGGACCTCATGGTACCATGCTTAGCATGAAGTAATTCGAATCAACCTTCTTGTTAGAATAAATAACAGACCAATATTTATGAAGAAGATATATTAACAGTTTCCATGCTATATGAGATTTTAGAACATTACATGTGCAACAAAACTAATTTTATTGAAAAAAAAAAGACGTGATTAGGAAATAATTTTCTTTTTAGTGTAAATATTGTCATATATAGAAAAAAGTCGTGATAGAAAATAATTTCATTTATAGTGCAAATTAGGAAATAATTTCCTTTGTAGTGCAAATCTATCATATATAGAAAGAAGACGTGATTAGGAAGTAATTTCCTTTGGAGTGCAAATCTTATCATATATCTCTAAGAGTGACTTTAGCAATTTTTGTCTGTTTCTTTTTATTTATTTTCTTCCCTTACAGCCACGTTCATTTGCATCGATTACTTAGTTCCGAATTATAAATTATTGGATGGTTGAAATTTAACCAAATCATGTTCCAAATTTATAATGTGAAATGGACGGAAAAACTCTAAATTTTTATTTTAGAGGGTTCTATTTTATTATATAATAAGATACACGAGAAAGAAATGGAATAGGTTAGAAATTCTTATTTTATTAGGGAAAAGTCGAATTACTATTGCCATTTGAAGTGGTGAAGAGTGGTGGCGTTGCAGGTTTGTGTGCTTGGATTCAATCAACGGCCCAAATTAAATGGACTAGATGAAATTTGCAGGGAGAAAAATTGAGCGCCACGAAATCAGCCATAATTCGTACTACCTCCGTCCCAGCTTAACCTACCTATTTGTCATTTTGGTTCGTCCCACCTTAACCTGCCAGTTCCATAAATGACAAATTTCTCTCGCAATCTCCACCCTCAAAATCTCCATTCTCAATCTCCATTTTTAAAAAAGTCAAAGATTTCACAAAATATGCTTTTTCTTAACCTCTGTGCCCGATCAATCTAGGCAGGTTAAACCATGACGGAGGGAGTACTATAATTCTTGTTTCAAAATGTATATCATAATTCTTACACGGCTCAACAACTCCACATTAGACACTCAAAATAAATAAAGTAAATAATAAAAACGCTATGTAACAAGCTATCAACAAAGTAAAAGTTTTGCATCAACTACGGTACCTATGTGTGTGCGTTTTTTTAAGACTGGAGAGTGCTGAAACACTGTTAACTGAAGTAAGTAAAGTAGTGAAAAATATATTTCACCTTCCCAAAATATTTGGGAAAACATTAAACAAACACGTTATTTGATCGTGAATGGGCCAAAAAAAAGGTATTTCGCGTTCATAACGAAGTTCCGGTAGTTTCACGAACAATCTCGTAGACTGCGATTATGTTCTCTAAGGCTAACAATACTATGATGCACCATTCCAGCAAATCCGACTTCCGGTTTTGCAGCACTTCTTGAAGAAAATGAATATTGTGCTGCATCAGAACAACCATGTCGTCAAAATAATTCTATATTACCCTACAATAACACCCTCTTAGGATGATCATTGTAGGAAGTGTGGTTGATTTCCTTATGAAAACAAAGCAACTAATTAAGTTGTAGTGTTGTACTATGCACACCTCAACAAATTTTAACTTGAAATCAAGGTTTCCAAATCGCTGTGCAACCTCATATTCCTCGCGTAGGTAGTCAAGAATTTGTGCGTATTTTGCATCTCTCCAAGCTATTTCTGATCTGAACTATGCACAAATGATACAGTATTATTACTTGAAAAACACAGCAGCGAAAGTAAATAGTTAACCCGGGATGCTGGAATTTCATCGTGTCTACTAATTTGATAGCAATTTTTTGCTATTGCAGTTCATTTTTCCTCATAAACTACTTGCCTTTGCCAATAAAATGTGAGGTAAATACAATTCAAGAATCGCGAGCCAAGATATTAAGCACAAATATTTCCAATCTAACGTGGATAATCATAGCCAGGGCGTTTAAATTATTGACCAGGCCGTCCAATAGTTCCAAAATCACTTAACATCTATGAGCCCTTTACTAAATCGAGAGAAGTTCTCCGATTCAAGCCCGTGGCAGAAAAGTCTCCGCTTATCAAATGGCAATCCTAAAACAACTAAATTCGAACTGGGTTTTCTGTTTCATTTTTTAAACATCAAGCACCCATATTGCGAGAGATCAAAGATAAAATTACATATGGCAGCATGAACAGTGCATCTAATGCAATATATTTTGTGAACATAATGACTTCAGAAATTTATAGTCATAAATTTGTAAGTTACCTTTCAAAGAGACCAACTTTTAGAATCACATCGGCTATATTCGAATTAGCCTTCCCGACTAGTTGAAACAGCTTCTTCCGGTCCATCGTGAAAGTCCCGGTTTTCTCCATTTCCCGATTTATTTGTGCAAATTCTTCAACCATACCGTCAACCTAACAGACATCGAGGGATTACAAATTCCAAATTCAGATTAAGGATAGGTTGTACAATAATTAAGTTTGAGTTACTAATCACATTTATTGCAGCCATGAGGTATGTACTTCTGCAGAAGCACAAATAAAGGCTGAAGTATAACCAAGAGAAGGTAAAATTTACTAATATATCTAACTGTTCACCTGTGAAAGAAAATAGTCGAGAGCAATGCTTTGCCCAAGAACACTTCCAATAACACGGATGCTATCAGTGTCCAGATTTTTCAGGACAATGTAATCTGGACCTCCCTGCATATCCTCAACCAACAAAGGCCTCTCTTTTATAGCATAATCTGATGCAACAAGCGAATATTATAAAAAATAAATAAAATAAAAATGAAGACACCTAGGAAATTTGTTTGGTGCAATGTGCACAATAAATCAAAGAGTATTAATTTAAATATCCCATATGAATTACTAATTGAAAACAGAGGGCATGACAGGGACACTTCACATAAGATCATGTTTAACTTCTTGTGCTATTCACTTTATTTGTTTACAAACACTTATGATCTGTTTAGGATAATCGCATGATGGAGCAGACATCTGTTACCCTTCACCAAACCCCCCACCCCAAGCAATTGGAACCTGCAACTACGTGCAAAACACACAGAGGGAGGGGGGAGAGGGTTGAGATAGCAGTATAAACAGCAAATAATAGGGCAAAGGTGCTTTATCTATTTACACAATATGCATGAAAGTAGTATTAATATCCTTTGAGATTCTCTTACTAATAGGTGTAATTTGTAAAACATAGACAAATGTTGGTTATTGTAATTTATGAAATTATATTTTTCTCCTGTAGACATGTGAAATAAACCTTGATGAAGGTTATTGTAATTCACCCTACTTATGCAAAAGAACCGTCTATAACATCAAAAAATTATTACAGGACTCAAGCTCGTAGGAAAACCAAAGATTTTTTCAAACCAGAAAGAGCAGTTCAATGCCCATGTCTAGATGGGGAACATAACTATCAAAAGGAAATGAAGCTACACATTTGTAAGCTAACAGTCTCCATTAAAAGAACTAAGGAACTCAGAAGAGCCTCACCATCTTTTCTCATCTCGGTAAGCAATCCAGAAGCATGTCGTCTAACAGCTTGCAGGTAAAAATCAACATCATGATCTTCCACATTGAAGAGGACTGCCGAACCATATTGGTACACGATCATGTATCGGCGGCAACTCATGCTCTCTTCAACACCACCTTGCTGGCACCAAATTTTGCAAAGAGGCATTTTGATATTGAATATTAATTAAAAAGTTGCTGTTTATTACATTAGAATAATAAGTCAGGCTGACACCCATGTTTGGCATATTTATAGTTGAGATAAGTATAACTGTCAAACAGAAAAACTATTGCCTAGAAACGACTTAGGGTAGGTGTTGTATAGTATAAAAGGTCAAAGATATCCTACTAAACGAGCGAGCTAAAATAAAATATTCCACTCCTATGGGATAAGGATCAATTGTGGCAAAGGAATTGAACACATGGACTACTTATGGTAGGTCAAATTTGTAATGAACATCGAAGACTTCAAAACAAAATATTGCTAAAAGAAATATACGAGTTAGTACTACAGTTCAGTTCCATTTTCTATAATCCACTCGAGTTACCTTACTCCTTTCCTTTTTTGATAGAGTGAAGTAGAACACACCACTGTATGAGGACGGTGTTGCATAACACATTTGATTTCAAAGCAACTAAGAAATCATAGAAGACTATATTAAGAACACGAACTTAGGCATTCCTTACGCGAAATTGAATAAGCAAAGATTGGTAAAAAAACACTTCTTACAGTTATAGTTTGCCAGGGAGGACCACAAAATCTGAGAGCAATACTATTTGATGAACGAGAAGTAGGAGGGATAACATATTTCGAATTCTCAGCTTGCATGCTCTTCAGATCGACACTGCCAAAACCATGAATCTGAGAGAACAGAAAATTGAAAATGCAACAACGGAAAAAGGGAATTGTAAGTGCAAGTGAATGCATCTCAAAACAAACAAGACATCATCACAAACAACTTCAAACTAAGAAAATGCAATCATGATCCTCAGCAAACCCGTAAATATCACAAATATATCAAAACTACTAAGGAAAAAATATCAACTGTTACATCCATTTTTCATAAATTAACAAAACAGTAAATGAACCTAGTGCAGAGGAAAAAAGCTTTGACGGAGATTTTTCCAGACTCCTCATCTTCCAACAACTCCTCCAATATCTGGTTCTCATCAAAATCATGAGTCCTGAAATCGAATTCTTCAGCATGGGGTGGAGATACAGATGGGAGTGCAGAAAATGATCTGAAATTCCAGAAAGAACCCCTAGGTTCGGAATTTAACGGAGAATTTCGAGATCTAAGAGGTAGATTTTTGCTAAAATTTGGGGTATTAATAGATTTTGATGCTAATATCATGCGGGAGACTATGACGGTAGCTCTCCATCTCCCCATTCAATGTTGCAAAATTCTTGGTGGGATGTCGAAATTCTTCTTTTATTTATTTAATCATTTCCATGGCGCTCGAAAAACGGGGGAGCTGGCTTGTTGCTCTGGTTAATTAGGGTAGTGGTTCAGAGTTTAGGGATTTAGCCAACAAAAATCTATAGGGCATATGAGTCTCAATTAGGGCAACGCGGATTTGCCTATCACCTGTTTGCTTAATTGTTTCTTAAACAGATAATCTATTCCGCAAATAGAATTTGATAATTGCCTCTCAAAAGCAAACACTCGTTACAAATTTACAATAAAGTTCTTTTCTAGAATCCAACTGAAAACAAGAATTTTTATTGACTCAGAGATTCTATTATGGCGGAATAATTAGCATGGATGAATGGAATAACGTCTGAATGAAATTAATTTAAAAATAAAATGAATGATATAATTATAGTAATTTCAATGATTGATTTGCTCAATAAATGATAAGGAAGTAAATATTCGCTTATCTAATTAAAATATGAAAACAGTAATAATAATAACATATTATTATATCGATAATTGTAGCTAATTTAATTATTTAATCAATTATCAATTAATGATAATGATGATAATCATAATAATCGTAATAATAAACATAGTAGTAACAGTAATAATATTGATTACTATTATTATTAACTAAATAATTAATTGACACTGATTAATTAAAATTAATCAGAAATTATTAAAATATATTATAAATAATTAAATTAAAAATAATAGTGAATACTAGTAATTATAATTAGGTAATTAATAACAACAACTACCACCACAAGAACAAGAACACCATTATCGTTAATCAATAAATTAATTAATAATGATTAATTGAGAATAATAAAAATTATTAAAAACATTGATATTAAATAATCATAGAAATAATAACAATTAATTAATCAAATAATAATAATAATAATTATAATAATAATAATTATAATAATAAGTTAATTCCTTGTCTTTATGAATAACTAATATCAGAAATGACTAATCTATGGGAGTAACTATTCATTTGTGAATAAGTATTCTCATCACAAACCTATACCAATAAAAAAAAATGAAAATGAACAAGTGAATGACCATTTCATTTCCGCATCATTTTTCATATCAATTATGTTGTTACTATTTTAGTGAGTTTGCAATTTAAATATTCATCAAATAAAAAAAAATCATTTTTTAGAGGAAAATGTAGAAATCATCGTAAATGTTTATATATCATTTGGCATTATTTTTCCACATTAATGGTATTCTAATAACATATCTTTATTTAAAATTTAAATAAATTTACAAGACCAAGTAGTATGGTTAGTGAAGCGATTGCTCAATCGAGTTGATACATGATCAGATAAATTGATATCATGCAACTATCGTCAAATATTAATGATATTTATAATATGAATTTTGACTCGAAAATATGTCATATCTACCATCATCTGCTTATGAATTCACATGTCGATCAGTGATGTTTAAATGACACGATACTCTATAGAATATTTTTTAGAAAATCATTCAATTTGCGTAGTTTGTCTATTCTTCATCGCCATCCTCAATACATATATGAGTTTGAAAAGAACTTCGAGAAAGTGAGTTACATGTTTCCTATGAATCCTCTATATTCCCTTATGTGAATTTCTTTGTAAAGTTAGGAGAGAGAGTGATACATAATAATAAAATATATGTAATCTCATACTTAATATTTTCTTTTTCTTATTTTATGTGGCTCTCTCTATTCGAACTTCACATAAGAAAAGACAGAAGATCCAAATCCCTCCCTAACAAGCCTAATTAACAAACTCATTTACAAGTTTGGTCAAACAATTTGCCGGAAAATGAAAAATCGAGCTCAAGTCAAGTCAACCACAAAACAGTTGACGTAAGGTTCAACCATGCAACATCACATAAAATTTCAAAGATAACTTAATTTTTAATAAAATGCATTATACTTTTGTGAAAATGAATTTTAATTTCGTTGCTTTTTTTTTTTTTTTTTTTGAGGAATTAAATTTTGAGGCTTTAAAATATTATTTTCTCTATCTCGAATGAACTTACACTGACAAGTGAACACATGTATTAGAAAAAATTATTTTTTAGATTATGTTGACTTTTTAAACCTATCTTTTTGCTTTATTTAGTAAATAAATGTTTATTGTGGGATATAATTTGTGATATTTGTTTGTTTTTTATAAAAATGTGCAAATTATGTGAGACGAATCAAAATAAAAAATGTACAAGTTTATTCGAGACGGTGTAAGTATTAAAGTTGAAATTGTTCACAAACTAAACTTAGGTCACAATATTTGCTAGAGTAGGGTTTAGCGCTCTTAATTACCGTGCTATCAGTAAATGAAGGTAGTTTTAGCGGTAACGACGTCGTAGCGTGGATTCACAGTCTCGACTCTTACATGTGGCAATAGAAATGCCCTAGTGTGAAACAGAGGGCAATTCCAATAAAAAATCGCTTCCCCAATTCACAAGAGAGCTGGAAACTAGAATTTGATACTCACATGGCGATTTCTGGAGATCTTAGGGTTTCTGCTTCTCTGAGTTCATACAGATTCAATCCCCTCCGTAGTACATCGCATTTCCCCCCTTCTAAGGTTTTGTTTCGACCTTTTATTTTCAATTTTTTTATACAATTCTTAAATTCCTATTCTTGAGCTTCCTTTTTGAGGTTATATGACTTATTGATGTTTGTTTATGTAGTTGGGGTAAATTTCTTTGTGAATATGGTAGTGTGCACTTTGTTCATGCAGTTGGATAGTGTTTTCAGTGATAATACCGAGGAAGATTTCATTGGAGATTTGTGCGTGCCGGCTGACATTGATTTTGAATTTTACGTATAATGCAACTTGAATAGGTTTTGGTGCCTTGATGGTTACACTTGATGCGTGTTTGTTGTTCTGTCGACCAAGTGGCTTTATGAGTTATGCCCATGAATTAGGATATAGATATCCATTTGGATGTGTCGACTGTGGATTAGATTTCTTATATTTAAAGTTGAGATGGGCAACCAAAGTCACGCGCCAATTAGACATGAGGATAGTAGTAGTAGGTTCATAAGTGTGGACATATCTCTTATTCCTTTTTTGGTGGAATTCAAAAGCAAAAACATGTTGGAAGATCGTGTGTGTAGCCTGCAGCTCGTGAGCGCACACCGACATGAAGAAGTTTTCTGCTCGAGTACTACATTTTTAGTTTACATTTTAGTCCAATAAATGTAAACACGTTTCAGTTAGTTACTTTCTGTTGACACGTGTTGACATATTGTTAGTCGCTTATTTCATATTTTCCTAACTCCTTTTCGCCGCACATGTAATGAATGCAGTTAACAATTATGAGCTAATTTTGTAGTTTTTTTGTCTAGAAGAAAGAAACAAAAGCTCTTGCAATTGCAGAGCTCATTTTCTTTGGTTTGAGCATTTGGTTTGCTGGAACTCTTTAAAACAGTGCGGGCTCAGGGAGCCTAAAAGAGTCTGGCGTGACCACATGAGCTCCAGGAGTCCAATAGGAACTTCTCTATGCCCGTTTGTTCACATCAACTTGAATGATTACTTAGAAGGTATTTGACTAAGCTTATTGAAAAAATTAGTTCCAAGTTCTTGAGCTTATAAGATGTAATACATCAAGAGCTTATAAGTTAACAAGTGTCTGGATAATGGAGCTTATAAGCTTGCAATAGAAAGAAAGAGTTAGCTATTAAATAGAGGGGCGCTTTTAAAATCCTTATTTTGATTAGTGTATGGAGTGTATATAGTGCATTTGGTGTTTTGTGTAGTGTGTGTGAATTGTGTGAAGTGTGTTTATTGTGTGTGAAGTGTGTTTAGGGTGTGTGAAATTGTGTGTAGTGTCTATAGTGTATAGTATGTATTGTATGTGTAATTTGAGTGTGACATATAAGATGGTAAGAAAATAAGATGGACTAGAGTCGCTTATTCTTTTCTGAGCTTATAGATTTTAGGAGCTTACTTTTACTTGTAAGTTGTTTTATATCTTATTTTGTCAAACTCATTTAAGAGCTTATAAACTTTCAAACATCTATAAGATGTTTTGAGGAGTTCATAAGCTTAGTCAAACACCCTCTTAGAGAACCTTATCTTGAAGCAGAAGTACAGCATAAGTTTTTTACATAATTAAGAAATGATCGCTCACTGTTCCTAGAATGGTCACCGTGGAAATTGTATCTTATGCTATTGTAATCTAGATTTAGAATGAAAAAAGAAAAATAGAAAGAGGGATGGGAGAGGGAAGCTCTACTGGATTTTGGTTTTCACGGTCATGTAGCTACAGCAAATGCTTTAGCTACTGGAAGGGTGTAAATTTGGAGTTATGCTACTAGTTGATGCTTCACGCTGACTATCATCTTCTTATGGGGAAGATAACAATATGAGTGAATATGTAATCCTATATAGAACAAAAACCGATATCATTTTTAATATGACCAGTGCTGTGCATTTTCCTGAAAACACGCAGCTTTGTTCCTCTACAGGTTGATTGCAATGTCTTTTCTAATGGTGCATCTAACATCGTCGAGACAACACCTAAATGTTCACGTGTTGTTCCTGATGTCCATTCTACTCGTTGTAACGCTAGACGGCCTCTTGGAATTTTCGACGATTATAAGCTTTCACAAAATCCCATTAGCCAGGAGGTTGAGAATTTCCTCCTCAATGCAATCAACATGAACTTCTTTGAACGTTTAAACTTGGCATGGAAGATTGTATTCCCATCACCTATAACCAGAAGGAAGTCCAATGCGAACATTGCCAAACAACGTTTGAAGATGATTCTTTTCTCCGATCGTTGTGCAGTCAGTGAGGAGGCGAAACAGAAGATAGTAAGCAATGTAGTCACTGCATTATCCGATTTTGTTGAGATAGAATCACAGGATAAAGTTCAACTGAGTGTCTCAACAGATCCAGATCTGGGGACTATTTATTCAGTGACAGTGCCAGTGAGGCGGGTGAGGACCGAATATCAAATTGATGATGAAACTGGAGCCATTACAAACATCGAATACAAAGACAATGGAGAAACTTCTGGTTCTGTTGATGTCAAGTTTGACTTTTTCATGCCTAGTGACAAATTCGATGAATTTAGCATGTGAAATGATGCGGTGCTTAAGGCCCGGAGGAACTGAGTGTTGCTCGATAATTATTCTTGTTCCCTTTTTTTCCTCTTTGTAAGCACTAGAGGTTCTTCTACTCATTCTTTGGGTGTTGTAGCCACTGGAGCAGAATATACTCTGTATATATTTGGATTATGATTTTTAGGTGTTTTTGGAAATGGCTAATTGGAGAAGCTTCTAATTTTTATCTTGCGAAATTATGATTAGTTGGATGTCTACACAATATTATTGTTGCTTTCTAGGGTAGCCTAGTTGGTCGAGCAGGTGAGTCAGCTGATGCTTTGTGCAATTTGCCTGAGCCATGTTGCAGGGTGTTGCATGAGCGTGAGTGGATTTGGATCCGTCTCTCTCACACAGCACACTCTGTCGCGCGTATTTGCACACACTACACACTCTTTCTTTTTCACACGCAACACTCTGTCACACGTATTTTTCACTGGACCCGGTGTTGTAATTGCATCAAATCCAAATCCAGGGTGAGGTGCACCTAAGGTATTGGGGCCAATTGTACGCCTGCGGGGTTATCCAGTCCAAACGTGGCTGTGATTTTCCGCGATATCAGGGGGGAAACTACAGTAATGTCAGATTGAATAAAAAATACAGTGATAGACTGATAGGTATACAAATTAATAATTTAAAACTATATTTAATGACCAAACTAGTATAAAAGTTAACATTAGAACTGATTTCTAATCCTGACTGTGGCTTTTAAGTTTTATTTTTCAAAAAAATTAAAATTTGCTGTAACAAAACACAAAACCGAAAACAACTACTATCAGGATTCAAACTCCGATTGATGGAAACTGTTACGCTAACATGACAATAAAATCTAAAAGTGCTATCTATAAATGAAGAAAAACTAAATATTTTGTGGGTATAGTTATGCGATACACCAACATGACAATAATGTCTAAAAATGCTACCTACAAATAAAAAAACTAAATATTTTAAAAGTACAATTATACCCCTTGTTTTATGCTGCATACGCCCGCTCATAACAAACTTCCTCAGTCTCATAATAAAAGTTTTGCAACAAAATTCTCTAACATTATCATTTTATTTTGTTAGTCCAAGAGAAGATTTAAATTTTCTACCACCTTGGTCCCACCTAATTTTGCATGTTTTGTCACATAATTTTGTACTATATTCTTAAAAAAGAAATTTATCTCACAATTTCTACCCTCAATCCTCATCTGTGAAAAAATTAACTAAAAAACAAAAAACATATTTTTCTTAATATACGTATCCTTCATATGTGCAAAATTAATTGGGCCGGAGGGAGTATTTGATGCCCACATGGATTGGGCCTTGGGCGGCCCCATCAGGAAGTATATCTTTCCACCGGGTAAGCGGGAATCTTTCCAGGTTTATATGAGTGCAGCATAATTCAAAATTTTCTTTCAGCATTTTGCGCTCCCCCGCTTCTCTGCGCATTTTGCCTCATGAACGGGTCGCGTTTAACTTTCAACGACCCGATCCGGGACGCCATTTCAAGGGTCCGGTTTGCTCCCATTTCGAACAATCTCCTAATTTCCTCGTGGGATTCGGTAAGATACCATAGCACTAATATATCGATTATTTATGTTATTAACAGTATGTGTAAATTATGTGATGGATTTTGCAATTAAGAGTTGGTATATCGTTCTCTTGAGTAGAGTCTTCGACTTTACGATGTAGATAAATGTGAGCTCAGATTTGAAGCTCCTATTGGAGGCACAGCGCTGCTAGATTGTTGTTTTGAGAGTGATTCTGTGGCTCTCAGTGCTAACTCCGATGGTTCCATTCTCAGGTACGCCATGGTTACTGATTTCTCACCATGTAAGACTGTGTTAATCGTTTCTTGAACCAGAAGAGATGCTGTGTATCTATTGCACGATGTTAACTGGATTGTTTTCGAAAATAGTCTAGCGCTAAAGTGAAATCCCTAACAAGACCACACAAATTTTATACCTTGGGCCTGAGCATGAACTTGTCGAAGCTATTAGTTGTGTTTTACTAAGCTTATTTCAAACATCTTGTTAGCTCCAACATCTTAAAAGTGTCTTAAGATCTTTTAAGTTGGATAATAGCTTATTTGCAGTTCAATGGAGGGAGCTAACTATGGATTTGGCGGATGAATTTGAAACCACTATCAAACACACATTTTGATTAGTGTGTGAATGTAATGTGTGTTAAGGAAGTTTGTGTAGTGTCTATATTGTGTCTGAAGTGTGTGTAGTGTGTGTAATTTGAATTTGAATGTGACTTAAGAAAGTAAGATGTGACATAAGTTGTTTAATATCTTATTCGTATTAATAACTTATAAGATGTTTTGAGAAGTTTATAGGTTTAGCCAATACCCTTTTAATTTTCGTATTTTCATTAGATGCATGTCGCTACATCCTCAAGAATTTCAAATGAAACTAAGTGAGTGAAAATGCCAACCTAAGTGAGGTTTGAAATGAGCAAGAAGTTCAAGAATGGAGTTGAATGTTTAACATGTTTAATATCAGTTTTGTACTAAAGCAGTTTAAGTATTATCTTCCTATTGAGCTTGATTCATGACCAAGTCGATAGTTGATGCCAAACTGATCTGAATCAGAAAATCCTGCAGAAATTGTATATCAGACGCTCGACTCAGGCACTTTGTCCAATTAATGAATCTTGAATCTCTATTTAAGCTATCAAACTCCTATTACAATTGTTCAGCAACTTTCAGCCATTCACAATCACAAGACTCTTTTTGTATTTGTCAGTTCATAACTTCATATTAATTTATTTAGCATGAAACTTCAATTGGTTGACAGATTGATTCTAACTTTCCTAGGTACGACATGCGTTTGGGGAACAGCGAAGCATTAGGAAATCATGAAGACACAGCAACGTGTATTGAATATTCCGAGGAAACATGTAAGATATTGGCAGCACGTAACTCCACTTATGGTTTGCAAAATAAATGTCATATCTGTGGTCCTGCTTTTTTTTTTCTTTTATTGATGATGCCTTTGCCCTAAGTGCATATAAGAAACGTTCCATTATGAGTATTTGAATAGAATGTGATCATGATCACTCTTTTGGTCCTGCTTTGTTTTTTCTCGGAGCTCTTGGCATTTCTATGGATGCTTGGTGGAATAGTTTGGACCCTTGCCGCTTCCAATTATGAAGTACACATATGATTCCGGGGGTTCATGTAACCATCCTGATCTGGAATGCATAATAAATACAATATAGCACACCAATAAGATCTCCATTGTTCTTGCAAGTTGTCATGGGCATCATGGCATTTGGATAGAACTGAGCAGTAGGAAATTATTTTTGCAGACTAATGGCAAATATATTATTTTTTATTTTAATATGTTGAAATCAAACAGAGATTATAGCTGTGGATTTCTTATAATGTATTCAAACCTGGAAAAGTGTTAATAGACTTATTTTTTGGTCCACAGGTCAAGTGATCACGGCCGGTTGGGATAAAAAAGTAAAGTTTTGGGATCCGCGCTCAGCTAGCTCTGGATGTTTGAGTAATTTAGGCATGGAGGTTGATTCCATGTCACTTTCAGGGTTAAGTTTGATGGTTGCTCTCAAGT
The DNA here is from genome assembly GCA_958295605.1 of Ajuga chamaepitys. Taxonomy (NCBI): domain Eukaryota; kingdom Viridiplantae; phylum Streptophyta; class Magnoliopsida; order Lamiales; family Lamiaceae; genus Ajuga; species Ajuga chamaepitys. The sequence continues at coordinate 3,594,141 of OY282508.1, forward strand.
CATCTGTCCATCTGTACGACTTGCGCTGCATAAAGAGATCTGTCCAAGCGAAAGAGCATTCCATGGACGTTCGAATAAAATGTGTTCGCTCAAGTTTAGATGTAGAAGGTATTGCAATAATGGTTGTGTTGTACTACTTGGTAGAAATTGGTTGAAATGATCCTCAGCTGTCTGTTGATTATACTTTCTATGATTGATTATAGTAGGAGTTATATGCCAATTTTTTCTATATTCTTTTATTTTTATACTTTGGGGCTAAATTCTTGAGGTTGCTGCCAAACTTTTCGCTGTGACATCACTGTGTACATGTAGTTGATCAATTTCTTTTTTAATCTCTGAGCTGATAATTATGATGATGCCTATTCATGCAGCATTTGTAGTTGGATCAGTAGATGGGAGGGTTGCTTTGGAATATTTCGGCGAATCTGGCCCTGAAAGTAAGGGGTCAGTAAAGTCTTGCCCTATTTAGTAGCATTTTGTCATTAAGCTTTCTTCTTTTCTCGTTCCTTCTCGTTTATATTTCCGTAAACTTTGGAAAATCTATAGTGATTATTGAGTATTTAATGGTATTCCTGGAATGAATTTGGTTCCAAATACAAAATAGCACTTAGACGAGACATGAAAAGATCTTTTGATTACATAATGCCATTTATTTTCTTGACACAATCAAAATGTCTTGCATATGATAATACGGACACTGAATACTGAGGTTTATGAACAGCTTAATCTTCTGATTCTGCTATCTATTTTCACCCTGCATTTTTCTTCTCCTTTTGTTTGGATTCACACTGCAGTTTTACCTTCTCTCCAAATTATAGATTTGGTTTCTTCTCACAACGGGAAACCTATTAATTGAGATCAGTCACACTGCAATGTTACCTTCTCTCTAAATTATAGATTTGGTTTCTTCTCGAAAAAGGGAAACCTATTAATTGAGATCCGTCATGGACTTTTACAGATATGCTTTCAGATGCCATCCAAAGAACAGGAACGGAAAGCATCATCTTGTAGCAGTAAATGACGTGGCATTCTGTCCATCGTAAGTGTCTCTTTCATTTTTGCTTTACCATCATGGACCTTTAGATTTACACAACATTTCTTTTTCTCGACAGCATGCGTGGTGTCATTGTTACTGGTGACAATGAAGGCTATGCTACAATATGGGATACTCTGAACAGGAAACGGTTGGTGGAGGTATATAACTAATCTTGACTTGTAGAAAGCTTAGTGCCATTAGATGTGCTAGATAAATTGATTACTTGGGAACATATACAAATACGTGTTGTTTGAGGATGATAAATTGCTTCAGTTTGAAAATGACGCGTGCATGATATCAAAATTGTGCTTGCTCTAGTAAAGATTTAATTGAACTGTGTGCACATGACATTTTAAAAATCCAAAGTCCTAGGTTTTTTATTTTTCGGCCTTTATACTATTATCTTTCCCAGACTCATTTAGATCTGCTTACCGCACTAATCTGTTTTGCGTTTCTCAGCCTTGTATGTTTGATTTGGTATCTTTCTAATATAAAAATCTGCATTGCTTTCAGCTGCTCAGATTTCCAAATAGTGTTGCATCATTGGCATACAATCATGCGGGGCAGCTTTTGGCCGTTGCATCAAGTTACACTTACCAGGAGGATAACGAAAGGTTTGTTGGTGATTGCGCCAGTCCATGTTCTTTTATTTTACGTTCATTTTCTCAAGTTATGTAGTCGAATGCTGGGAATGAAACTTCATGTTCACATCTTTTTGCAACTTTACAATTCTCATATACATGAACTCGATTATTCCCTTATGCGTATCATGATATACATTCCTTGTATGACAGCGACGAGCTGCCTCAGATATTTATTCACCAGATCGATGGCGAACAAATCAAATCAGTCCCTCCTAGTAGTTCAAAGAGGCTGTGATTGCAGATGAGTACCATCTCAACTTAATGTCACGGCTAATGCCTTTTTCTGCAGCATCAGTTTTAGTCCTCTGCTTTTTGTCGACGTCTCTAACGCATAAAGTGCATGTATTGTACTGTTGTAAAATACTTCTTTCCTATTCGATGATCAGCCAACTAATTCAGATTTCAGAGATTGTATTATAGGATTCATCATCTCATTTTGTAACAGTGTAAAATGCTGAAACAACAGCAGGAAAAATTAGAATACAGGAGTCAAGCTCATGTAGAAACTTTTGTTAGTCTATTTTATATAACACGTTAAATTATGTTGCCAAGTCTTTTGGCATCATTTTATAATACTATTTTTATCTCCAAAATATCAGATTTAGAAATTGAGTCTTCATTTTGATATTCTTCCAATTTTGCAGGTTTCTGTTTCTCTTTAAGTCGTTCCCCCCCCCCCCCCCCTCCCCAACCCAACCCCCCATACTGGACAAATGCCTTGTATGAATTTCAATATGTTTCTGGTCGATCTTGTTTCTTTTTATATTAATTTGGTAACAGAGACAGGAGTAGGGATGGAAATAGTGCTAGGGTTAAATCCGAACCCGTATGAAATCCTTCTCAATCAAACCTGTTGGGTTTTAATGGGTATGAATTGAATCAAGGATTCTTCTGAACTTTTCGTGTAGATTAAATATAAAAGTAATTTATAAATTTTGAAAATTTATTATCACGATATCATTCAATTGACCCTACTTATAAGTCGTATTTTTATAAAAGCAATTATTTTTCCGTCCACGACGCATGCTCCTACCCCCTTGGACCTGGCTCTAGGGGGCCATGGCCACTCCGCTCCCCCCAATTCCCGGGCCCCACCTTCTCTCCCCAACCTTGAGGTCCAGATCTCTTCGGTTTCTAAGGGGTCTCGATCTCGTTTTCTGTCGAGTGGTAAACTGAATTACGTATAAAATTTTGGAAACAAGATAGGGTGTATGATTTTTTTCCTTAAAGTTTATAAACTTAGATAAACCTCTATGTATACATATACCGTCGCAAATCTATCTACATATAAAAAAAGAAGTGCACCACTAATAGTAAATCAATTTTTTACAAAAAGAATATGCTTACATTTAGAACGTTTTTCAATTAATATATGCAGTTTTTCTTTTTGTATATATTAATTTGAAATTTAAAAATTACTTTATCCTTGGACGTCATGATTTGTGTTCTAGAATATATTATGCCATATTATTGTGAATTATTCTAAGTGTTTCTTCCATTAATTATTTAACAAGAAGCTATCAGTGTCTGGGCAAAAGTGAAAATGTTTGTTAGTATCATGGAGAAATATGCAATATTTAAAAAAAGACATAATAATTAAACTTAAAAAAGGATAGTGACGGACCTAGAAATTCAGACGAGGGGGGCAAATTATGCGGAGGCTAGAAATCAAATTCTTTTATATTTAACAAAAAAAACTTAAAATATGGAATAAATTACATTAAGAAATAATATCTTAATATCTTAGGAACTTTAAAGAAGGATTACTATTGTGCGCTTCCTAAATGTAGTCAAATGTATAAATAAACTTGGAAAAATATTACCAATATCGATAAGATTAATAAATTGTTTTATTACAAAAAGAAAAAAAATTCAAAATATATACATAACAATACTTTAATCTACTTCATATTAAACAATAGAATTATTTATTTTATTTAATTAAGTTATATTAAAATCAATTAAAATATACATATATCATATTATGACCGGATGAGTGACCTCATGACCCTAATGTGCGTCCGTCACTGAAGAAGGACATATGAATTATTTTTTTAAATTTCTTAATATCTGTGACAATTAACAAAATGACAATTATTTTGGGACGGTAAAACTATGGACTTGCATTTATTTAATGAATCTATTATTTGATCATCAAACTTACTCTTCGCTTAAAATCAACAAAGGAGAGAGCATCATGCAAACTTAAACCCTAAAGTCTTCTCTGCAAAACCCAAGAGAACTTTGATCTCTCTGTCATCATCAACATCAATATAACCGCTACGATCAGCGTCGGCTTGGCGAAGCGTACGGCTGGCCCTGAAGCCGGGGAATAACCAGACGCCGCGGCTACGCATAGCCTGAGCCAGCTCGTCGCGGCTGATCCGCCCATCCTTGTCTTTATCAAACTTCATCAACCATTTCTTCAACTCCTGCACGCCAATCTCCTGCTCGCTGCCTCTGGCTCCGGCTCCGGCTCCGGCTCCTATCGGCTTGTCTGATCTTTGCAGAGTTCGCTTTGGACCGGGGTTTATGCTGCAGGTGCGGATGGCGGCTTGCAGCTCGGCTCGGCTGATCTTGCCGTCGTTATCCAAGTCGAATGTCGCCAGCCATTCATGGAATTCGTCTTTAGACATCCGCTTCTTGTTGGCGGCGAAAACGGCTAGAGCCGCCTTGTATTCGCTGTCGTGTTGCGCCATTGAAGTTACTGGTTGGGTTTAGAGGCATTTGGTTATTATAAGCGCATTCAGAGGGAATCATATTCTTGTTTATCTGCTGTTCAATGTGGAACCCTAAAAGAAGATGAATTCATTATTAGGGAATTTGCATGCACCATTAAGGAATTAAATACAATAATTAAGAATATAATCTTAAATTATATGGAATATAAGATTCGAATAAATGCTCAAAACTATCTGTGAATCTGTTTTGCAGTTGAACAGTTGCTCTTGAGATCACCGCGTAATGAATGATTAACACGTGTGTATTAAGAATTACGTAATAGAAGATCTAACCGATAGTGTAACGGGGAATCCGATTAGTTGTGACTAGTGAATGCGCTTTAAAATACGCACTCTCCCTCCAACAAATGAGATTTACCTTTTCTCTTTGAAAATTTCAAATTACAGACGGAAATTAGTAACGGATAAAATCAGTCACTAAATAAAAATGAAATGGAAGTAGAATAGGGATGAAAATGACAAAAAATCATTAGTAACCAATTAGTGACGAAATACTAACTAATATTAGAGACAGATTATATCGTCTCTATTCTATAGGTGATTTGGTCACTAAACTTAAAGACGGAATAAATCGGTCTCTAAAGTTTAGAGACAAGCATTATAGAGACTTAACAATTCGTCTCAAGTTCGTCACAATTTTAATTAGTTTGGAGACGGTTATTTTGTGATTAGAGATGAATTTTTTCGTCTTTAATTTAATTTTTTCTTGAAGTATCTGCATTTCATATTGAAATAACAATTAATGTATATATATATATATATATGAAAATGTTCATATATATTGAGTAACATATATGTTATTATTACAACGTTAAATAACTTTTGAATTTATTTGTATTAACATCAAAATTTATTTAAACATTAAAAAGTATTTTAATATATCTGAAATCACCAAGTAAAATATCAAAATTTGCAAATTAGAACTTAGTTTTCAAAGAAAAAGTTATACAGTTATATCTCGAATTTAGAAAATGATTTTGATAAATTAAAATATTTGAAGTAAAATGAAAAAAATAAGAGAAAAAACTAATTTTCTTTTAATACTATTAAAATTTATTTATTTATTTATTTAACATATTTTGATGAGTTCTGGGCAACTTTGATATTTGTGTTTGTTAGAATATTAATAAACTTTTAAGTTATTCGCCCAGAGTTCACATAGGTCAAGAAAATTACATACACTTAATGTGTATCCATGTTTCAAAAATAAGAGAGGATCATTTAAAGAATGTTAGTTTTATTTTTATTTTTTATATTAAATATTTATCGTAAAGTTAATTTGTAATATACTATACTATATATTTAACAAAAATAAATTATATTAAATCTATGTCACATTGGAGAAACTGATATTTACATAACTTATCATTTTCAATGTTAATCCAAACTTCTAAATATTTTTTTCATTAGGACCAATGGTCACATTTTTAAAGATTTATGTAGTGTTTAGTTTAGGTCATTTATTACTTAAATTTTCGTGCGTAGCACGAGAGTAATATTTGTTCTAAAAAATGTTTGTTATCTTTTTGTTATGTTTTTTATTTCTTTCTAAAATAAAGTTAAATCAAGATCTCATATAACTATCATATCATATAATTACTTCATCCTAAATAAAAGTTTATATATTTTTAAAATTATGTGTCTTTTAAAGAAATTAGTTAAACCAAAACTCCTATAACTAATTACTTGATTCGATCATATATCTTTGAATTACTTGGAAACTTTTTCTCATGTTAGCTTTTTAATTTTATAAAGTCAGATTAAGTCATGACTAATTGTATGTTGATGTCTCAAGAGTGATCATTTATCGTTAAATATTTTTTTTGACAAAGATGGTAAAAGAGTACTGGTGATACCTTAGATCGGTCAAGGTTCAACCTCACAAAAGAGAGTGCTCTAGTGATAAGAAAAAACTGCAATAAAATCAAAGTGACCGATTAATCATAAAAATTAAGCCATTCTGATCTTATACAAAGAAATATTTCTTACAGTAGTCAGGAGTGATTATTAGCTTTGTGTGTGTTTCTATTCTCTATTTACATCAGTATTCATAGGCTAGCCCTTCTAGGCTACGGGAGCTAATCGCATAGGGAGTTATTCAAACTATCATTTTCCTATAGGCAACTGAGCCTCCTCTAGGCTAGTTGCAGGAGTTGTTTAGTCCAACCCAAAGTTCGTTGTGTTCAAGCATTGTCGTCAACTATACCTTCTGCTAGGTTGGACGCTCTACCTGAGTAGCGCCAATAAAGAAGCATGATAGTAGGGACAACTAAAGCGATATATCTTGCATAGAAAGGCAGGCCAAGCGTTATTTGTAATGGATAAACACTTCTCTTCTCTTCATGCCATTTCTTTCTCTTCTGATGAAGATAGGGCAAGTAGGAGAGTTTCTCTGGTAGCATAGTTTTGTGAATTGATGAAAGACATTGGTGAGGAAAGCTTTAAAACAACGAGAATAAGTATTCCCAAACCCTCAGGGTAAAGAGTGAAAGAATTGGATTGTCATTACAATCGAGATTTGGGTGCACTCTCGAGTCACAAAACTCGGGAATTTGTTTCCTTGGAAAAGGAATGGAATAGCACACTATCAGCCTCGGTATGCCCTTTCTTCCATTTGCCAAAGGAAATGATATCAATAAATAACTTGGAACATAAACCAACCTTGATGAGCACAACGAGCTAGCCCAAACCCTACTTAAACAACGTAAAAGCTTGGCTTAGCCCAGTCTGAAAGTAGACGTTGTAGAAAAATGGATAGGAGAGGTAGCCTATAAACTAAATGATCAGCTCCCTCGACAGAACGACTCGATGAAATGAAAGCATTGGCCAACGAATTCCAAAGTCTGGCTCATCACTTGGACTAGGTCGGCAGCTCAGACAGGGGCATTCGTCAGGTTAACCCCGAAGGCCGAATTCTATGGTAGAGAACATTGTAATAATAATTGGGCAACATATTCCTCCAAAGTTTCACCAATATATATTATTATTCACATTTACATCACCTCTCTAATTTTCTGTGAATTTGAAATGTTACCGTTTTATATCTTAACGGCTGGACAATCGGGAGAGTGAGAAGAGACAAATCATGTTCCAAAACACGAGTGTTGTTCATACACTAATTAAGTCGTTAGAATTATTTAAAAAAACGTAATTAGGTGCCAGCTGGTGAAACCCGATTGCTCAAGGTTGCAAGCGGAGACGCCTTTTTTTTTTTAAATGGGTATAAGTCAGGTTGCATATGAAAATAAACACTAAAAATTGAATTGAATAACTCACTTACTGTAAACACATGTTAGTATGTTCACTACTAGTGTGTCAAGATCATACATTATTATTTTAGATAAAGAATGTAGATGATTACTAAAATATCTTGACAAATCAACCTCTAGTAGAGGGACTAATAAATTAAATATTGATTCCATTTCACTACTAACAGTTATAGGAGATATTTGGATTGAGATGTAGTGAAATTTACCTCGTTCGCTGGGGCACATCTACGCGCGACTGGTCTGTTCGTAAATGTATTTTTGTTTAAGAATGTAGTAGGGTAGGATGAGAACTATAAATGTCACATCAATAGGTTTTATGATGGTGGAGGTGATGTAAGTAAGGATTGATTGATCGAGTAATGATAAAGTGTATTGAAAATTGTAAAATGTGTATTGAGAATTGTAAAAGATGATGTAGGATGTAAAATAATCATAAAAAGGTGAACTGAGATTTGTAAAAGGTGATTTAGATAATGATGTAGATAATAGGAGGTGAATGAAAGGAATGTGCAATCTGTATAGCCAATCCATAAAGTAAAATAAAAGTGAATCAGATCATCCCCACTCTAGATTGCCAAATATCAATACAAATATCCACGTAATTTCATATTACCTCAAAAAAAAAGTCACAATTTCATAAATTCATAATTCTTATATTTTTTATCAGTTAAATGAATATACATACAACTATCTAAAAATCATTAATTCCGCTAATAACTTATTTTATCTTTTTAGATTGACTTTTTAAAAAATATATTGATAATAAAATTTTCAAATTCATGAATAAATTAATAAAACAAAATATTGACTTTCGAAATCCAAGAGAAAGTAACAGATAAGCACGTCTAAAAAAATATAGATAAGGAAGCAGATATACAAAAACAAAAAAAGTCACATTAGTCAGCCAAAACAAGCAAACCCCGAAAAGCCCTTATCAAACACTGCGTCGTTTTGACGCAAACTTTGCAAGCGAATCACATCCGTCAACCGCTTCACCACTCAAATCGACGGCCTCAAATCAATCCTCTCTGCGAAAACCCTGAAATCTCCCTCTGCTATACACATGACTAAAAAACCCTATATATCTAAAAACACATCTCCATCTCTCTCGCTCCGAGCTTTGGCCTCTGTTACCACTCCCATAAACCAGTTTTTCGATTTTCAGACTATTTTCTCTCCCCAAAATCGCCGATGTCGGACGAGGAGCATCACTTCGAGTCGAAGGCTGACGCCGGCGCGTCGAAGACTTACCCGCAGCAGGCCGGGACCATTCGTAAGAACGGTTATATAGTCATAAAAGGCCGTCCGTGCAAGGTTTGATTAATTTATTGAAGGTTTAATGTGTGGATTGAATTTTAGCTGTTTGTGATTCTGCAATCTCGTTGATTAATTTATTTAAGGTTTAATGTGTGGATTGAGTTTCAGCTGTTTGTGATTCTGCAATCTCGTTGATTAATTTATTGAAGGTTTAATGTGTGGATTGAATTTCAGCTGTTTTTGATTCTGCAATCTCGTTGATTAATTTATTTAAGGTTTAATGTGTGGATTGAATTTCAGCTGGTTTGTGATTCTGCAATCTCGTTGATTAATTGCATGTTTAGATTTGATTTCAATTTTATTTGGCTGCATGTGCTTGCTTTTGGATTTGGATTGTTCAGGTTATATATTTTCATCTGGATTATTCAGTTATGTATTTTCGTATCTCTGTTATCGGTTTGGATTTTTGTTGTTTGTCGAGATTGATTTTTCTGGAAGAAATTAATGCGGTTGAACTTTTGAGTCTTTCATGTATACTGGAAATAATTGGTGGTGCGGTTTACTGATTCTACTATTTATACCTGTATAATAGATCTATAGTTTTGATTAGGTTGATTGAGTTTATTACTTGCTGGTCTTCCATGATTTTATAATGATCTCAGTAGGTTTGACCTTATTGACAATAATTCAGCTGCTATAAATATTTGATTAACAATTTCAGATTTTTTAGTTGATTTCGGGAACATTTATTTCAGATTTTTTTAGTTGATTTCATCATGCTTACAATCTCATCAGGTTGTTGAAGTTTCAACTTCCAAAACCGGGAAGCACGGTCATGCCAAATGTCACTTTGTTGCAATTGACATCTTCACTTCTAAGAAGCTCGAAGATATTGTGCCCTCCTCCCACAACTGTGATGTATGCACATTCGTATTGTTGATTGATCTATTGATTTTTAATTTTTAATTGTGTATTGATTACTTATAGAGTTGAAGTTTAATCATTTTGTTGGATATTCAGGTTCCACATGTTAACCGCACTGACTACCAGCTCATTGACATCTCTGAGGATGGATTTGTATGTGGAAACATTATTCTGGCAATTGTTAATTTCTTTTTCTTGTATAACTATCAGTGCTGATCAATTATATCTACAGGTGAGCTTGTTGACTGATAATGGTAGCACCAAGGATGACCTCAGGCTTCCAACCGATGAGAGTCTGCTTACGCAGGTCTATAAATATTTGAACTTGCTCGTTCCCTTTATGTTGTATGTGTATATCTATATATATTGAGAACCCAACTTGTTTTTTCCCTTCTTTTTCTATGTGTATATCTATACATACTGAGAACCCTATATGGATCCAATTGATTATATGTTCCGTGCTGTGATTATGCATATGTCAATTCCTTAACTCACACATTCAAGTTATATCTGATAGTTTTACCTTTTTCTATTCATTTGTGTATATATAAGTTTGGATTATATTGATGTCTAGACAATTTGGTTTTTTGGCAAAATTTACAGATCAAGGATGGGTTTGCTGAGGGGAAGGACCTTGTTGTGAGTGTTATGTCTGCGATGGGAGAGGAGCAGATCTGTGCGCTCAAGGATATCGGCCCCAAGTAGAGTCTCCATTGGGAGTGCTGCCTCATAATTTAAATGAACAAATATTGGTGATCATAGTTTAGTGGATGATGGGAGGACAATTGGCCTGTCTTATGATTCAGGACTCTAATACTGAATTGTATTGATGGCTTTGGTCCTCGACTATATTTAAGAGACCACTTCCTGTTACTACGGTCATGGTTTTACTACTTTCCTTCTTTTCTTTTCTTTTTTTGGGGTCACTTTTAGCTATTTGTTGTGGTTTTGAGCTCTGTTTCAAACGTGTTAGGTGTGGGGTAAACCTCATGTGCAGGCAGCTCTTGAACTTGTGACATTGCTTACATCTTAATGGTTTTGGCTTTTAAATTGATGCCTTCTTGTTCTGTTGAGATATTGATTGTCTATATTTGGCGATATAAATTTTAGATTGAACATGTGATACTCATTTGCACAATGATGTATCCGAAAGTAATTTTTGTCCCAAAATGGAAGTTTGTCAAAAGTCGATGCTTATAAAAAATTGAAAAGTTTACATTTTATGATCGTGCAAGTGCCAGGAAATGGTTGTGCCTTTTGAAATAGGAATATCGCCATTAATTAATTATGAAAGGGAAGCAGTATTATGTACTTTTACCTAAAGGTGTGGGGGTATTGAGTGAAACAGGGGTAAAAGGTTAATGTGTACTCCGTAAAGTTCATACTTCATAATACGGTCTGCTTGCATACAGCAATTACATAATGCTTTCACCATAAATAATTATTTTTACATCACATTCTCTATGCACACTACATACATAACATTAAAATTCTACAATTTCTTTACATACAACAAAATTGTTCAATCTTACCCTTCCCATAAACTTAAAAGAAAAAAGAAAATTGAAAGATCAGGAAGTCTTCTCCCATGGCTCTCCCAAATATTTCTTCGCAGATAAAACAATCTTCTTGTCGGCATTTGCTTAGCAAATACAATTATTGAACCCACGCTATTGGTAGTTTTTGAATTATACTCCCTCCGTCCCACCCGAGTTTGCACACTTTCCTTTTCGGTATGTCTCACACCAATTTGCACTCTTAAAAATGAAAGTTCTCTCACAATCTTCACCCTTAAAATCTCCATCCTCAATCTCAACCTTTAAAAAAGTTAACAAAAAAGCAAAAACAGTTTTTTTTTAATATACGTGTCGGGTCAACCGTACAAACACCCGCGCGACGGAGGGAGTATATACCTAATCATTGTAGTCGTTGTAGGATAAATCTTCGGGGGAAGGGGTGAATTAAATGCATATAAAATTAGGATTAGTCATGCAAGAAAATGGGAATATTGATCAATTATTGTCTATTGATATTCTTTCTGCTGATTGTAAGGGTGATTGGCTGCTGAATTCAATTTTCTGTACCTAGTAGCAAACTTTATTCTACCCTATTTCACTGGCTTCCTTCATTTACACTCCTCTTTGCCTCAAACCTTTTCTCGATGCTTCAATCAAGCAATGAACATTTGAATGTGGTGGAGATGACTTCCGCAGTTGTGATGAGGGCATATTTCTCTATACGCCGCCAGGGCCATGCGAGAAAAACATAGCTGATGATTTCTTCGTGAATTTTTTCATTCTTTTTGGTGAAGCAGTGAAGAAGAAAATCGAAGGGGGAGAGGTTAATTTTATAAAAAAAGGATAAGTTAGTAAATTAACTTAGGGTATTTCTATCTAAAATTAAATGTGGTGTATAAAAAAAATACCTGTGGTGGCAATAGCTCCTGCCATTACATAAATGCACATTGGATCCTGGTGTCTACTAGAAAAAAATAAATTCTTACGTAAAAATTGGACTATATATTGGGGACAAAAAAATGTTGTAGACTATGAAAATTGGAATGTGTATTGGGCTTAACTGTTAGGCGCGGAAAATGAAAGCAGCTGCTGCATGATAAGTTCATAGAATTTGAGTTCGTACGCGCATTTTATGCATTAAACCCAACATAGTCCTGAAGTTGTGAGATTGACAGAACAAGTTACACAAAACTGTTGTGTAATTGCAAGTTCAAATCTATAGACACAACAACCATAATTCGTGTGCAAGTGGAACGCGACTAGCTTCAAATCTACTTGGCAAGCCGGATGACTGTTCCGAGCCAGTCATCAGGTATATTCTCGAATTTTCCCTTCAGAGCCGTTGCTGAGTGATCTGTTGCTGCCTGTAATTGCATGGGTGAGTATGGTTACATATATTGTTTAACAAAATGACCACATTTACTTGAAACTGAAGGACTATAGTACCTTCACAATATAGACATCGATTCCCAATTTAGCGATCATAGCAGCTTCCGATATTTTTGTGACCATGCCGCCAGTTGTATCATGAGCTGCTACTGTTATCTCAACTGCTAAGTATAATTGCAAATATTAGAGAATGTTTACTCGAGTCTTGTCCAGTTGTAGCAGACTAGGATGGATTTTGGGGGGTGGGGCCCGGCCATCGCCACCCTTGAAATTCATTTCTATACGTAACTTTATTCCAAAAAAACAAAAAAATCATGTTGCCTTTTAATACCTAAATATAAGAGTTTGTTCCCCCTACATGGTGAGATTTTCGCATTTACAGTATAGTATAAGTAAAAAGAATACGCCCCTTTAAGACTCGAGTTAAGACATTATCACGTATAGCATGATGAGAGTTGTTCTATTACTCACCTTGCCTGCTTGTGTCTTGTAGTTTAGGTTGTAACACGGACCAGCTCCCATCTTCACGCACAGCTGCGAATATGTGTTTAATCAATCCTCCTAGCTTAAGGTATAAGTGAAGCCAACACAAAAGTATGTTTTATTCAAAATGGGTCGTGACAGTTTTCTCACCAATTTCTCTAAGAAGCACAGCATCAGGTTCTGTTGGTGGGCGGTCATATACGCCAAAAACATCTGTCTAATAATGGCAGTGTATAGGAAAAACATGTACTCTGTTCTCGTATGTTCTGAACACGATAAAGTTAAAGGTTCTAACACATGGGAACGTGGAACTATAGCAATCAGTGAAATTTTGGGGAACAGCAAGAGATAACTCTCCTATTGAGCAAACAATTGATCATGATGAACTAGGCTTGTCAAAATACTGACAATTGTCAATGCTTGTTTAAAAGCTCGTCGTTTTCTGTGTGCTATTACCATTCGGCATAACCATGCCCAGCTTGAAGTTGGATTAAGTTACCGGAATGAACTTAGGTTATTTGCATGAATGCTCATTGGTAATAATCTGTCAATAGAACAATCTTTTCCCCGAAAGATAAGTTTATCAATCAAATCATTATATATTTATTTATTTATCCAGGAACATCAAGCACAAGAAAGGCAATTAAGAAACCAGTGGTTGGCAGTGGATACAAGAAAAACAACATAGTCGGGCCTGAATTCTTCTGCCAGATGACGAATGATAACATCTCCACTTAATATGGTGCAACCCTGTCAAAGATTTGAACGGATTGGTAGCATGCAGAAACCAACTTGACTGCTTTTTATAGAGAAATAAATGTCAGACCAGTGAACTATCCAGAACTGCATCCCCATGCAAAACCTGGAATGTAGGAGTCATCATTTCAGACAGCATCGACCAAGAGGACACAACAAAGGCTAAACTGAACAAAGAAATATACTTTAACAGGAATCAAACTAAGAAATGTGATGCCACTAAATCCTTCAAGCTATACATCTAATCAGGATGCTCCAAGCAGGATTGTGGGTAATGGTTTGCCAATGCTAAGATCTAATTGTCAGTACAGTAACAAACTGAATTTTGCTTATATTGACTTGACTCTTTTTGCTACTTATTATTTGCTCGAACTTTTGAGCGTACTATCTGCGACTTCATGGTGCAATATCACTAGTAAAACTAAGCTGAAGCCATTCCATCTCGTTAGTCTGATAATCTACATCAGCCCGAATAAGCGTGTGAACTCATTTTGCACAAAACTGAAATAACACCACAAGATTTGTGGGTTTAACTGTTACAAGCAGAATATCATAGAACCTACTCGGCAAATCTTTTTCCAATTCAAAGTGAATCTTATTGCTTGAGTAGTTAGAACCTGGTGCATCAAATATAGTAAACAGCTATGCAAAAGAAAGACTGTGATATGGCCACTGATTTTACATTGTCCAAGGGTCAAGCAAGTCATTAATAAATACAACTATAGTTCTCCTTATGAGCACAGTAAAAAATATTTTCATTTATAAGCTACATAAAAGCCAAATTGATAAAATCTTTTAGTTGTCTTTTCAGCTCCTAGAAGAGAAAATTGGATTTATTTGTGATAGAGTTGCAAGGTTGGAACTGGAATGGTATCTCACTGATACCAGTGAGCTGAAACTCAATGTAAACAGGATATGGAGTTCCTTGAAAAAGGGAGAAGACTAAAGAATTGAAACTATTAGAAGCTGTGAGAAAAGAAAATAGTTTTGAAATCACCTTTATACACATTTTCAGTATTACAATTAGGCATGATTAAGGATTACGACTTACAGGTACAAATCCAGCATCTATAGCTTTAACCACAGTTGAAGTATCCGCAACAGCTATCTGCAAAAAATCAAGTTACCATTTTCTAAGGTTTCATCACATGATCTAAAAAAGATAAACATAGCTAGAAATATCTGGATACTGATAATAGTCTTCTGGATGAGTTCTAACATTTCTTTCACAAGTTGACCAGCCACAAGAAAATGGAGACATTCCAATAGAAGGAATACCCTCTGTCAAAGGTATAAACATATGTCAGTGGAATGCACATAGTACAAAAAAATATAAAGGACCTTGAAGAACTTGATTGGGATATGCATGAAGCAGGAATTATTTTCATGAAAAGTTATGACTTGGTGAGTTGATTAGTACAACATACTAGTCCAGGGACAAACCATGTGACATAAGCAAATCCCTGATAACTTTTTATAGATAGTTTTTCTTGTTCTGCTAAAAAAAAGAAAAGAAAAATCGTATCTTCTACAAAAATGTTCAATGACAAAAGGAAGCCATTTTCTTCTCCTCTTGCATTATTTAAAAAATGGAAAAGGAAAAACCGGCGAATCTTCGTAGGTCAACATTTTCTACATCTAACTCTGGGTGTTCCGGTCATGACCACTTATTATTTATAGGGAATAGAGATAGAGATAGATGGAAAGAGAAATCAAACCAAGAACATAACAGCTACAGAGATATAGTACAATCAATAAATAAAGAAAATGAGGGAAAAAAATGAAATCCAGCTCTATCATCCTATTTAATGTTATAATACACCAACTAGACACGCCCAGCACAATTAGGATAGCACAGTGGTCCAAAATGTAGGGTCTAAAAAAACCTACATCAATAGAAAGGGAAACTGCATAGTGAAAGGATAAAACACAATATCAGTTGGATAGATAGACTAGAAATACCTCTTGCAAGGGCTCTGACAATTTCAAGATTAAGTGTTGTGACCTGGAATAATTGAAGGAATAATGAGATTTTACTATATTGAAGCAATATTGGCAATATGACACATCACATAAAGGTTGCCAAAATATAGAAGTCATCATTGATGATTCACCAGCATGCTATAGAAGCAATGATGGCTTTCCCTTGCAAGAGAGAAGAAATAAAACAAAATAGCAGCAGTACAATCGTACTAGAAGTGGACACGAATCAAAACAAAATAAAGGAGCAATATCCCCTTGATTGAACAACGAAGGGCTTATTGCTTCTTACATATTTATGGTCTTACAGATATTCGTGTAGCTACAAAACCAGACTTGACAAGAGGTCTACTTAATCCACCCTTATGAACACCTGACTTGCTTGCTTGGAAGTGACCAAAAGAACCTGAAGAGAATAGAGGTGTACCAGAAGCTCTATCAGAACTACAGCCATCCTAATACCCTGCTGACATCTATTTTCCTTGATATAGTTCTTCAGTGTAACATGTGAAATTACTGTTAAAATGTTTGCTGTCATAGGTTATTTAAATTTTGACTATGAAAATTTCTCAATAATACAAACACAAAAATGCTCCGCAGAATACTCTTATGATTTCCAATTGAATTCATCTAGTCCACTTAAAACTTTAGCAGATTAAAATAGAAAAACACTACTCGAGCAGTTCAGTGGTAATCTAACTGATCATGCTTCAGAAGTCACTTTAAGCATTCTAATGTATCTCAAAGATAATTATATTGTTCCAGGATTTTGGTCCCTGTAAAGTTCTCGATGATTTTCAACAACTCTGGGAGTGGTGCCACTCCGACAAGCAACACATTTTCTGCCCACATTAACCACTGGAAACGCTCACCAAAGTGACAGATTTAACTCAGCTAAGAATGCAAACCTGCGCCGTGGACAACAATAAAGTTTTTCGCGGCCGATGCCAACTGATCATCAAAGTCATCGACAACTGTTGGGATTTCCAAGGATCCAGGCCTTCTGCTCCAATCCATCCCATGAGAACGACCCGAAATCATTCCTTCCCTTAGCTGTGATGAAACTATATTAAGGTTGTGATCGTTTACTGTCTCCAACTCATTTTTACAGGTAATTGCAGAACCACCTGAAACTCAAAAATATAAATTTAAACCAATCTAGACAAACGCATATACATTTTCCCAAAAAGATAAATACATCTACAGAAATTGCTGAACACACATGCACCGCGATAACTAATCTGAGTTTTCTCTCTTATCTGAACAGTCACTCACATAAACTGCAAATCCGAACAATTATATGTAAACGGTACTTAGATGACATTTTTGCTATAAAAAAAATGACATACATTAAATCTATTTAAAATAATTAAAAAAAAAACCTAAGAGCTAACATTGCTTAACCTCAATTCAAAGTGTTTTAAAACGCCATTTCCGACAAGTAATCGGAGTTCTAATATCATATCCTAATCAATTCCAATTTCCAGCTGAGTAGTAAATGCATTTAAAGCGCTAACGTTAAATTTGCGAAGTACTATCCTCGCATTACTGTTAACAAATTATAGAGTTCAGATGACTCAACGAACTAATTAATTAGTCTAGCTAAATCCAGATAAACTCGATTAAACTAGCTAAATCCTCAATTACACATAGAGGTTACCGAGCTTGACGATGCAGTGAAGTGGTCGGGTGGGCGTGACGGCGACGGTGGTGGATTGGTGGTGCTGATCCATTATTGGGAGTACAGATAAGAGGCAATCGTGGAGCTTTCGACAGAAGTAGTTTGTGGAATACAAAATTAAACACAAATTAGTAGTACTTTGTGCATTTTATCATGTGCTTACTGCATTTGTTATAACTTCGACCACAAATTAGTAACAAGAACACAAAATTCATGATAAGGATTTTTCTCAAATTTATTTTGGATTCAAACATGTGTAGTCAATTATGTTTGTTTATGAATTGACCCGTCACTTCTCAGTGATAAGAGAGTTTTATTTCATCTTCAATAGTAAGTAGTTGTGTGTGTAGTTTATAATTGATTTTAGGATAATTTTTAATTATGTATTGATTCCTTAAACTGTGTGTATTGTTTTTTAAAAAGAATGCGACTTTGTTCCACATCGAATTGTAAGCGTGTGTGAATTATAAGTGTTTCGTGTTACTAATTTTGTGATAATCTAAAATGATCATGATTTTGCTTTAAATTATACTACATCGAATAGTGTATAACTAGTTATGTTATAATCTAAAATGATCATGATTTTATTGTAAATTAGACCATGTTTTTCAATGGCCTAAGGTCATGGAACATAGGAAGAAAGACAATTTTTTTAAACAAAGAATGCAATTAATTTTTTTTTTGGATATAATTTAGATAGTAAAAAATGAGAGAATTTTTGTTTTAAAAAAATATAAAATTTATATATTTTCCTATAAGTAGAGTCTAATATTGGCATAATTTGAATTAAAAATTGAAGTTATATATTTTCTCCCAACTACTGCAATTTTATTTTAGTTATCATGCTAGTGTGTTATTTTAAGTGTATGGTAAAAAAGTCTCCCTATTATAGTTGCGGAATTAAAATATCAATATTTTTATATCTATTTATGATATCATTTAAATATATTAAAAAATGCTCCTAAAATAATATGCAATTGTTAAATAGTAGCTCAAACATAATATGCTATTCATCACATAATTTTGACACAAAAAGTTGGAATGGTTCCAAGCGTTAATCACACTGACCACTTGAACATCAGAATCTTCTCCCAAATTGGGCGGATCTTCGATCAAGAACCTTGCAAGGTTCAAATTGGTGAGGTAGAACAACATCTCTTGTTGCCACCTTTTGAAGTTCAAACATTGAACCTCTTCGGCTTATCTGCATGGTTAACTGGAACATTAACGGCAGTAGACATGCGGACAGTAGGGACAATGGGTAAGGCCACTGTAGGAGGAGGTAGAACGGTTGCACCGAGCTAGGGTGGCATTGGTAGTAGTGAAGGCAGTATTGGTAACATCAAAAGGGGTGTTGCTTGAAGCAATCGAAACGAAATTAATTTTAAGCTTGTTACAAAAATGTAGTGTTAGTGGCTATCCTTAAAACTAATTCGTCTTCTCTTCACAGGTGCGAAGAGAATTATCAGACATTAGTTTCCCAGGATACAATGAGTTTTAGCAGAAACTATAACACACAATTTCGACTCTACAACGTACTGAAAAGTTTTAAATGTATTACTCAATAAAAGAGGGTCAAGGAAGTAGATGGTAAATTAGAAGAGAGGAATATCAAATGTTGAAATGTATTTTTCGAGTCTGTATCAACTATCAAAGGAGTTGGAAGAGCCACTATTCATAGGCTCAAAGGGACTATTGCAGCACCCACTACTTCTGAAGTTAATCAACTTTAATTCTGAAGTTAATCAACTTTAATTCAGAAGTTACAAAAAGTTAATGGACAAAAATGTGGAGAATACTAACATGTTGGAAGTTGTAAATCCATACAGATTGGAAAAATTAAAATAGCAAAAAATTGATTTGTGGGGCCGCTCCTCGGACCGGGTTGACGGGCAGAGCTCGCCCAAGTCCCTTGGTCCGAGCTTGAATTCAGAAGTTACAAAAAGTTAATGGACGAAAACATGGAGAAGACTAACGGGCAAAAAGTTGTAAAGCTATGCAAATTGGGAAAATGAAAATAGTTTGGGTGCGCAAGAAAGAGTCTCTATGCTACACATTTACATACTCCTTATGTTGTGGAAACAATGAATCACATAAAATGATGATACCAAGAATTATGAAAAACAGAAAATGTAAATGAACACAATGCGATTTACGTGGTTCGACTGGAAAGTCTACATCTACGGAGCAGAGAAGAATATCATTATCACCATGATCAAAATAGTACAAAGTTTACAAGATCATCACCCAAAGAAAACAAGATTGAGCTAATAATCTAAGCACAAGAACAAGCTCAACCTCAAAGCTTTTCCCTCTTGTGTTTCTCTCACTACAATCCTCTACCTTCTCTCTCTAGATAGACCAAGAACTCTCTGGAATGATCTCCCTCAATCACCACTGAAAATTGGGAAAACAAACCCCTATAACCAGTCCAAAACAGTTCCAGAAAAGCGTAACAGAATAACTGTAAAAATGGATGCAAAACTGAAAGACAACGGTTTTAGCTAAAACCGTTGTAAAATCCTGTCATAACCGTTTTTAACAGATTTTTTCATTTTTCTGTTTTGAGCTTCAAAACTGATCCTAGAATATGATTTTCCACGTGATTGAGCTTTTCTGAATGTGTTCGAGTCATTATTCATTACAAATCTCCACCTGACTCAACACATGAAAATACCATACTCTTTTCAACCAAATTTTCAAATGAAAATTCTCCCCACTCTTATTCATGTCCAAATTCTAGACATGTCTCAATCCTTGACAAAACATCAGCTACACTGTACTACTTGGATTAAATCCAAGCAGTATCTAAACTTCTCCGAGGGTAATGCTTTTGTGAGCATATCTGCAGCATTCTCCTTTGTGCAAACTTTATGAACTTCCACATCTCCTTTTTCAATTACATCTCTCACATAATGCTGCTTCACATCTATGTGTTTAGACTTGTCATGAAAAACTTGATGCTTGACTAAGTGCAATGCACCTTGAGAATCACACAACACCTTAACTGACTTCTGCTTAATTCCAAATTCAGACAGAATACCCCTCAACCAGATTGCTTCTTTTACTGCCTCTGTCATTGCCATAAACTCAGCTTCTATTGTTGACAATGCCACTACGGGTTGTAACATTGACCTCCAGCTGACTGCAGCACCAAACAGAGTAAAAACATATCCTGATTGTGATCTCATATTATCCAAATTTGCTGCATAATCAGAATCCACATAACCCTTTAAAGCTTCTGATGAATCATCACATTTCTTGAACATTATTCCATAATCTGTTGCCCCTCTTAAGTACCTCATTATCCACTTTAGGGCCTCCCAGTGTTGCCTTCCTGGATTGGACATGTACCTGCTGACAACACTCACAGCATGTGATATGTCTGGCCTTGTGCACACCATCACATACATAATACTTCCAACAGCATTAGAATATGGAATGTTGTTCATCTCATGAATCTCTTGCTCATTCCTTGGTTTATGTTGTTCAGATAGTTTAAAATGCTGAGATAAGGGAGTTGACACCTGTCTTGATTCATCCATGTTGAATTTCTTCAACACTTTGCATATGTAGCTTCTCTGCTGTAAACACAATAACCCTTTTTCCTGATTTCTAACAATATTCATGCCAAGTATTCTTCTAGCCTCTCCCAACTGTTTCATTTCAAATTCACTTTGCAAATCTTCCTTCAGCTTATCTATTTCAGCTTGATCTTGACTTGCTACAAGCATGTCATCCACATATAGCAACGAGAAACTAACTATTTTCTGTCCAGCCTTCTTCATGAATACACAATTATCATACTTGGATTTGGTATAGCCAATCTTCTTCATACATCTGTCAAATCTGATGTACCACTGCCTTGAGCTTTGTTTGAGACCATACAGAGATTTCTTCAGTAAACAAGCCTTATTCTCATCTCCAGGGAGTATGAAACCCTCTGGATGTGTCATAAAAATAGTCTCTTTAAGCTCTCCATGTAGAAAAGCTGTCTTTACATTGAATTGCTCCAGCTTTAAATCCATTTGAGCAACCAAAGCAAGCAATATTCTTATGGAGCAATGTTTGACTACAGGAGAGAAAATCTCATTGTAGTTTATCCCTTCTTTCTGAGTGAAGCCTCTGGCTACTAACCTGGCTTTGAATCTGATTTTCTCCACCCCAACAAACTCCACCTTTTTCTTATAAATCCATTTGCAGCTTACTAGTTTTTGATTTGTTGGCCTTTTCACCAGAACCCAAGTCCCATTCTTCTCAAGTGAATCCATCTCTTCCTTCATAGAAACCATCCAGCTTTCTTTATCCCTGCTTTCTATGGCTTCTCTATAGGTTCTGGGCTCAGAATATTCAATCTCTTCTGCTACTGTCAAGGCATATGCAGTGAGATAGTCATTTCCATATCTGGTGGATGGTTTGACTATCCTTCTTTGCCTATCTCTTACCAGTTGATATTGGCTGATGTCTTCTTCCTCATCATACCCTTCACTTTGATTTTCTCTGTTGTAATCATCTTGACTATGAGTTTCTTCTTCATCATCATGCTTCATTTCAGCATGCAATCTGTTTTCATCATGATTAAGCTCAATCTGTTGCTCCTTTTTCATTGGCATTTTATATTCATCAAAAGTCACATCTCTGCTGATAATGATTTTGTTCATCCCATTCTCAATACACCAAAGCCTATAACCTTTAACCCCTTTGGGATATCCAAGCATTATGCACTTTATGGCTCTTGCTTCCAGCTTGTCTTACTTTATATGGGCATATGCCATACATCCAAATACCTTTAGGTGTGAATACTTAGGTGGATTTCCATTCCACCTTTCCTCTGGTGTGATGAAATCATTGGCTGTTGATGGACTTCTGTTTATCAGATATACTGCTGTTGTTGCAGCTTCCCCCCATAATTTCTTCTGTAATCCTGAACTCAAGAGTAGGCATCTGATTCTCTCTGTGATTGTCCTATTCATCCTCTCAGCAACTCCATTTTGCTGAGGATGACCAGGGACAGTCCTATGCCTCTTCATTCCCTTCTCTTTACAAAATGCTTGGAATTCTTCTGAGAGGAACTCAAGGCCATTATCTGTTCTCAGACATTTCAGAGAAGACCCCTTCTCAGTCTCTACTTCAGCACACCATTCCTGGAATTTTTTGAATGCATCTGATTTGTTCTTGAGTATATATATCCAGACCTTTCTTGAATAGTCATCAATTATGCTCAAGAAATACCTTCCTCCTCCCATTGTCTCATTCTTTGAGGGTCCCCATAAGTCAGAGTGTGCATAGTCTAGAGGCTTCTTGGAAGTGTGCTTGCCCACAGGAAAAGGTTTCTTTACACTCTTACTTAGAATGCACACTTCACATGAATCAATTTTGAAGCTGGTCTTATTTTGCAAAAGGTTCTGTTTCAGCAGTTCATTCATGCCTTTTTCACTTATATGACCTAACCTTTTATGCCATATATCTGAATCATTCTTCATAACACTGTTTGTATCTCCTATCACAGTTTCTGCCAACAGATAATACAGACTAGACTTCTTGACTCCTTTCATGACCAGTTTTGAGTTTTTGTACACATTCAGAAATCCCTTTTCTGATTTGAACTCACAACCTTTATTTTCTAGAGTACCTAGACTTATGAGGTTCCTTTTCAGGAGTGGAATGTATCTTACCTCTGTTAAGACTTTCTCTGATCCATCATGCATCCTCAGCTTGATGCTGCCAATTCCTTCCATAGGGCATGCTTGGTCATTCCCTAACATAACAGTTCCAGATCTTGATTGCTTGAATTCTTGAAACCATCCAATATTTGGGCACATATGAAAGCTACATCCGGAATCAAGAATCCACTTATCATCTGTCTTGACATCTGTTATGTTCAAAACATCAGAAGTTTCTTCTGCCTGAGCCAAATCAGCAGTGCTTGTGTTTTGGCCTTTCTGTGATTGCTTTCTTTTGAACTCAAAGCAATTTTTCTTCAGATGTCCTGGTTTCTTGCAGTGGAAACATTTCCTTGTTTCCTTTCCATCTATTGCCTTAGGTTTCAACTGCTGATTTCCTTTGGTTTGATTTCCTGGGAACTGCTTCTTCTTGGGATGATTTCCTGGCCTTATACTCAACCCTTCAGCTTGCAAATCCCCTTTGTGACCATTGGATTGTTGCATCTCCTTTGCTCTTAATGCGGTTTGAACCTCAGCAAGGCTTATTTTGGTTTCTCTGCTATATAACATGGCATCTTTGAGATGTTCATAGCATTTTGGCAAAGCATTCAACAGGATGATAGCTTTGTCTTCATCCTCCACCTTTGCCTCAATTCCTTCCAAGTCATCTAGATGTTTGCTGAACTCCTCCAGCTGGTCATCCATAGATTTCCCCTCTTGGATCTTGAAGGAATACAACTTTTGTTTAATATACAGACGGTTAACCATAGTTTTCTTCTTGTATAACTCCTCCAATTTATTCCAAACTCCCTCAGCGGTTTGTTCCTTTGCTACTTCTCTTAGCACTTTATCTGCCAGGGACAGAATGATTGTGGAGTGAGCCTTCTCCATGCGGTCAACCCTTTGTTCCGCATCCATGGATTTCGGGAAACCTTTAATCCCCTTCAGAGCACCAGCTAACCCTTGTTGTACCATCAGTGTACGCATCTTGACCTGCCAGAGTCCAAAGTCGTTTCTGCCGTCAAATTTCTCTACATCAAATCTCATGGCTGCCATAGTTTCTTCTGAAAACCAGTTCCGCAGCTATCAACGTGATTCACTTCCCACAGACGACGCCAATTTGTTGTGGAAACAATGAATCACATAAAATGATGATACCAAGAATTATGAAAAACAGAAAATGTAAATGAACACAATGTGATTTACGTGGTTCGACTGGAAAGTCTACATCCACGGAGCAGAGAAGAATATCATTATCACCATGATCAAAACAGTACAAAGTTTACAAGATCATCGCCCAAAGAAAACAAGATTGAGCTAATAACCGAAGCACAAGAACAAGCTCAACCTCAAAGCTTTTCCCTCTTGTGTTTCTCTCACTACAATCCTCTACTTTCTCTCTGTAGATAGACCAAGAACTCTCTGGAATGATCTCCCTCAATCACCACTGAAAACTGGGAAAACAAACCCCTATAACCAGTCCAAAATAGTTCCAGAAAAGCGTAACAGAATAACTGTAAAAATGGATGCAAAACTGAAAGACAACGGTTTTAGCTAAAACCGTTGTAAAATTCTGTCATAACCGTTTTTAACAGATTTTTCCATTTTTCTGTTTTGAGCTTCAAAACTGATTCTAGAATCTGATTTTCCACGTGATTGAGCTTTTCTGAATGTGTTCGAGTCATTATTCATTACACCTTAGAAGGAGTATTACATAAATACAAGTCATTTTTGTACCACTTTTCCAATGTGGGACAAAGTCCCAAGACAACTTCAAAAGTGCTCCTACTTGAGGAGAAAGTCTATGCTGCCCGACTGAGTGATCCAACAGTTCATTCAAAAAGTGAATGAAGATCAAATAAATATTAACCATTGATCTCAATTTACTTTCTAAGTATACGGTTGGATCATTCAGTCGAATAGCGCCCCACTGGGTAGCATTGTAGTAACCTACTTTGAGCGTAAATTTCTCATTCACTCATTAACCATTTTGAGCAAATGATATATCATCTCAAACCTTTTCTGAAAGAGAGTACAATATCACTTTAAAAATTCACATTTTATTATCGGATCTCACTTTAAATTTATCCCGAACCAGGCTGCCCAAAAGGGTAATTTTCCAACAAGTAGGACGTATAGTTTTTCTTGGACGGAGAGAATATGGTTGGATATATTCACCAACCAAAAAAATAAATCCAAAGTAATCGCTTAAAAATAAATTATTAAATAAATTTGTAAACTTAAGCTCATGAATTTGAGGATTAGATAATTAATTTATCGATTAAAATAACATCAAATTCTAAAATATGTAATTAATATTTATAACTTCAACAATAAATAAAACTTACATAGGACATAAATATTAAAATAAAATACTTATTTTTCTGGATCTAATCGCTCGTGCCCTACACGTAATCAGATATCAAATTCAACTTAGTATGTCCCCATCAAAATAATAAAATAAATAAATAAATAAATAAAAACAACAATAGTTCAACTTAATCTGTCCTATTACAATTTATTTAACTTATTATTTCTATCATAGTCGCTTTCAATCAATTATATCTTGAATTTTGTGGATCCTTTTCAGTTAACAATCCCAACTACGTAATTCCCATCATTAAATATAGTTGCAACAAAATTAAATTTATTTTTGTTTGAGATTTTCTCCCACCATCTCGACTTAATTTGACTACTTATCTTTTTAATTTGTCCAAAATAACTTTGTCTGCTAAAAAAATAAAAAAAAAATTCCCTCAAAAACTTCACCTTTAACTTTTGTGCAAGATTAAAGTAGACAAATTAAGTCGAAACGGAGATAGTATTTAAGAGAATTTTACCAATCTGATATATATACTCTCCCTATAACTATCCTCCTAAGCCTGCTCCTAAAGCGGGCCGGGCCACCTCTTTTACTTTATTATTTTTCACTCTAATTTCTGATGCATATATTATACTCGGAATCATATCTACTTATTTTGTTTCAAATCTATCTGTTGATTGTTTTAGTAAATTTTCTGTTAAAAACATATAGACTTTGTTAGAATTGAGTGTCTGTTTTCTTTTTCTTTCAAGGGAGTATTTGCAACTGCTTCTAAGAAGCGATTAAAATAAGTAATTGCAAAAAACGAGTTATTACTTGAAATTTTTGGCCCAAATCAACTTATATTTAAGTAGAAATTGTCATTCCCAAACACTCTTGTCAGCTTATTTGAAATTAAAAGCTCAAAAGTATTTACTTTAATTGTTTACAAATACCCCCCCAAAACCTATTTTAAGCCACGTCTTTATTGAACTTTAAAAACATTTTCAATGTATATGAAATTTTACATTCTAGCACATTTCATTACTAAATTCTAGATTCACCCCTCGGCCCTTGCGATCATGCAGTATGTTTACTCTAGGAGTCTTAATTTATATTGTATGCAGTGATTGAGCCAGAAATTTGGATAAAAAACTCCAAATTATAGTATAAAATAAGATAATGCACATCAACTTTAAACATAAATTTATAAATTAATATTGTTATATCAAATTACTATAAATCAAATTAGGAAATTGATTGTAGTTCAGTTGGAAGAACATCTTGCATTTTTAGGCCAGCGACCAGGAATCGATTCCCACCAACCTCACATCGATAAAAAATTGTACTAAAAAATATATAAATAAATAAAAATATAAATCAAATGATGCTACTAAAGTAATCAGATGATCAATGACAGATAAAAATATTAAGATGAAAAATTGTTACAACGACTTTAAGCTAAATTAAACAAATAATATGTATTCCATAATGTCAAACATAACAACTAAAATATTTGACAAGCTGTAAAAATCAATATCAAATGATAATTTCTGAAATTTTAAGTATAAAGATTTTTTCTAAATTTTCTTTATGTTTCATTTTACGAGGATTTTCAGCTTTAACTCTAAATATTTTATTTGTGTGTATATTTATTAATTGTATAAGTTATATATATACACTATAAAGTAGCTAAACATTAAATAAGTTGATACAAATAAATAAAAATACCATCAAAATCAAACCAACTCTTTTTAAATGAGCTATTTTTTAATTTGATATTTATAAAAGTTATAAATATAACTCTAAAAATCATTAAAATTTGAGGGGCCTAAAGGAACCCTCAGCCCCTTCTTGCTCCGTCCTTAATTATATGTGTCGTTCTTACTGTGTACTCCCTCATTCATAAATAAGTGTCATTTTAGATTTTCAGGTGGAATTTAAGAAATTATGGAATGAACAATAACATCTCTTCATTTTCCTCTCCGTCATTTTTTGTGAAAACTGTTAGAATGACAATTTTTTGTGAAAACAAAAAAGATTTTTCTTAGATAGACACTTATTTGTAAACGGATGGTGTAATACATAATAGCCAAATAAGTTTTGTGGGTTGCAACATAGTCAAACATGTTTGTGTGAGTCTTGTGTGTGGTGCTCTCACACGTAACGAAATATACTTTTACCTCTGTTCTAAAAATCCCCGATTAACTCCGATTAATTCCCGTCTAGGCGCTAGGCACTCATTGACCGCCTACGTTTATTTCCCGATTCCTCCCCGCCTAACTACGTTTATGCCTCGATTAATCGCTCCTAGACCCCGACTAGTCACTACGCCCCATTCCATCGCCTAACTAGCGCCTAGCGACTTTTACAACCTTGACTTTTACATGAAAAAATGAAACAATGTTACTTTTACGGAAAAAAGTGATACTTTTGTAATAAAAAAATGATATTCTATTTAAAAAAAAAATGATACTTTTACTATAAAAAATACTCCTTCTGTCCCGGCCTAACTTGCCTACTTTGACCGAGCACGAAGATTAAGAAAAAACAGATTTTGTTAAATTTCTTACTTCTTTAAAAGTGGAGATTGAGGGGGGAGATTTTGATGGTGGAGATGTAAGAGAAATTTGTCATTTATAGGTTGACAAGTTAAGTTGAAACAAATCGAAAAGAAAAGTAAGCAAGTTAGAACGGGATGAAAGTGATACTTTTTTCTTGTCATGCGACTATCACACGATTCGATGGTCTCACAAGCTTTCTTCAACATGTTTGGTGTGCTTTTAAATATTAGTCGTTTAATATTCACAAATAAATGTTACTCCTGGTTCTATTGTGTGCAGAATTAGTTGGGTGCAATAATTAATTTATTTTAAATTGATTTTGGTGTGGGGTATGTACTAAAGAAGGAGCGCAATGAAGACGTATAAACGTGTACGTAAATCTGCTATTTATAGCAGTGACATATGTTCGGCGAGGAATGCGCGTAGTAGTGATTGTAAGAGCCCCACCCCATATACCAAAATGGCCACGCATATCATTTTAACTTCACCACTGCCCTTGCTCCCAATTCCTCAACATACATTTTGCCCTCTTTGTTTCTTATCTAGTCCTGCTTCCGTCCCGTTCAGATTTACACATAGAGACGAATACGAATGTTAAGAAAAATTAATTTGTACTTTTCGGTTGACTTTTTCAAAGATAAAGATTAAAGATGGAGATTTTAAGTGTGATGAATATTTGGGAAATTTTCTTTTTAAGGGTGTACAAATTTGAGTGGGACGAACTAAAAATAAAAGTGTGCAAAGCTGAGCGAGACGGAGGAAGTATTATTTATTTATTCAGTGCAATGTACAATTTATAAATTTAACATAAATATGTAATAAAATTTTATACATTTATTTGATTATAATATAATAAAATATTGTCAGCAACATATAATAAGTGATGCAAAATCACACTCCCTCCATTTTTTTGTAATTGATCTTTTAGACAAAAAGTTAAAAAACTAAGAATTCAATTTCTTTCTTCAAATATATCCTGGGTAATTTCTTTCTCTCTCACATTTATTTCAAATCTAGGTTGAAAGTAAGAGATATTTTAGGATTGGTAGAAGGGCAAAATTAAGAGAAATTGTGAAAGTAGCTAACAATTAATCGAAAAATCATTAAGAAGCTAAAAGATTAATTAAAAAGAAACGGAGGGAGTTTGTTAGTAAAAAAAAGATAATAAATATATTAAAAATAAAGAAATACGAGTAAGTTATGAAATACTTAAATTCCTTTATTTAAGATATAGATATTTCTCTCTCATAAGATATGAATATTTTCTTTCATTCTTGCACATAGGTAATATTGATTATATATATAAATTTATACGATATCAATTCTTCATAGTAAAAAATTTCAGGACTCTTGTCCTTGTGTTGCTCTAAAGGAATGGGGAGAAATAATGTGATATGCCAAAACAGGTTTTTTTCAAGCAACGCAATGTTTAAGAAGTCATATCTAAAGGTAGGAGACGGTGTTTGAACGAAGTTCCTTGAACTAGCAATTTGCTCCGCGAACAATCCTGCAAAACCAACGGCGGAGAGAGTCTCTGGCAAAGAGTCTTCGATGCTCAAGGCAGTAATGATGTTTCCAGCTGTAATGAGAGAAATAATAATGAAATAGTAGAAAACAATTACCTTAGTGTTTGAAATAGATGAAGTATATGTACTTACTGATAGGACAACAAGTAGGAACGTCTTTTTAATGTATCTCCAGCAAACTCTAGTTCAGGTCATGAGAATAACGACTGTCAATGCACCAATAATACTTTATGTTGGGGAAGAGCACTGAACTTGACACGTGCTCTCTGGTCTTGCTTATTCTTTGCTTCCACATAGTAGGAGGGTAGCAGGTTGTGATATTATTGTTCGTGTTCATGCTTTACCCGAACTATCTCGAATTGTCCCGGTGGAATTGCTATTTTTGGGTAGTTCGGATGTTTAGACTAGGCCAGGCAATCGTGGTGCCAGATCTTCCCTTGGTGATTAGGTTGACTGAGCACGCGGGGTTAAGGGCTTCTTGCCCGTCCAAAGGAGTGAGGTTCGGGTAGAGGGTGAAGTATGATGTCCATAATCGCACATTATAATAGTTAATATTTTTGCTAGTTAAAAATTCTAGGTGCATCTTATGTTGGAGAAGTTACAGTTTTTCGCATCTCAATTTTCAAATTTACGAATATAAGGAGAATCAAGTGAAGTTCTGTTGATTGAACTTTAAAAAATCTAGACCAGCAATTTCGACTAGACCCTCTCTGTAATCTCTATTCAAGGTACAATACACTTCACTATGGACTAAAGCTTTGCCACACCTCTATGGCCTCTTCGAATAGAACAACTTCTCCTTCCTTTCATAGTTTGCTAGTTCTATACTTTTAATTTAGTATTGAGATATACGCAATTTTAAATGTAAATGATTATTGATATTACAAAAAAAAAAAAAAAAATTAAAATTTTACAAGAAAAAAATTTATGAAACAAACCTTCCAAACCAACAACTACTATTTACACCGCCAGCTCGGAATGATAGCCGAAATCGTTCATAACACGATTTTGTTTCGGTTCATCCTCATACTATTTTTTAGAGTACTGGTACAAAATCAAAATTGATAGTTCAAATTGTTTAGACATCTCTATATTTATAGTACAACCTCATATATTTGTGATCATCTATAACCTCTCCCCGATTAGTTTAAATTTCATACCAGCTCATCCTGCTCTAATTTTACAAAATTGACCAAACTAATAAAAGTTTAAAAAATTATGATTAGATTGACAAAAAAAATTGTGTGATTATATTGACCAAATTCTTGAATATTTTTTGGCAACCAAGCTCCATTCATTTAGGGTGCATTTATTTTAGGCTGGCCTCAATAGATGCGGGCTAAAATCATTTTTGATCCTATAACTCTTCACTTATACAATTTTGATCCCAAAAAAAGTTAAAAATTCAATTTAGTCCTGTAACTTTGGAATTGGTTCAGATTTAGTCCCTTTTCTTTCCGATAGTGACCAACTTGACTGGAAAATTGCATGTATCATTCACATGACTAATTTTTCCAACAGAATTTTTAATATGTGGCACCAACAAGTGATGAGAAACGAGAAAAAAAAAAAAAAAATCCTCTTTCTTTATTTTTTATTTTTTTTATTTTAAATGTTATTTTTACTTCAAAATCACTTACCGATGCCAGGTATTTAAAAATTGGATGGAAAAATGAGTTTGGTGGCCAACACATGTAATTTTTGGGCCAAACTGGTCACCGACGGCGAAAAAAGGGACTAAATTTGGACCAATTCCAAAGTTACAGGACTAAATTGAATTTTTAACCTTTTTTTGGACCAAAATTGTACAAGTGAAAAGTTACGACACCAAAAATGATTTAAGCCCTCAATAGATTTAGAGGATCGAATCCTAATAAAGCACATTCATTAACTTCCTCAACCAAATTTGACTCAGCGCTCTCCACCTTCAGCAAACACACCCTTATTCATTGCTATTAAAAGAGAAGGAGAAGACATTAAAGGCAGCTTTTGCTATATTATATTTTGAGGTCAAAACTGAAATAATGGGAGTAAATTAAGTTGGGACCAACAACAGATCGAAAAGGCATCTCTAAATCCAAACAAGACTTAAAAAAATTAAAAATAAAATCCAAACAAGTCTTCCAATTGCAACGTCGTGCTGGCTAGTAGCCAAATACCTACGCAGCTGTCTTGATTCCCAGCCTCTTCGGAATTCGGATGTCAACATCGTCATTACACCACTCATCCGTGGCAGTATTGTCTCCACCTCCAACTCCGACTAATCCCCATTTAGAACCGTAAATGAACAGAATTTTCGTTGAACAGTTTGTGAATAAATTCGTTCATTTGAATAAGCGGTAAATGAACGAAGCTTGAACAATGATTGACTCATTCATTAATAGCTCGTGAACAAGCTTGTCTAAGGGCCACTTAATAAAATAGTAATAATAATAATAATAACAACAAAAACAATAATATTCATACTATATATAATCGAATATTTTTATATGACTTGTTATGCTAGTAAGTATTTGGTTAAATTTGTCTATTTGTATGAAATTTAGGAAAATGTATGTTTGTTTTATATTCGTGAGCAGGATAATTGGGCGTTTCAAGTCCACGAACATGGTCAAATACGTTTACGAACATGTTCATGAACAAAATTAAACACTCTCAAATACGGCTTGAGTTCGATTATTAATAAATGAATGAACATAACACCTACAAGCTCGTCTCGACTCGTTTACAACCCTTGCCCCAGGTATGCTTTTATTAACGATTATATTTATTTTCCACTTAACCACGCTTATCCCACCAACCCTGTCTAAAATTTAACTAGGTGTTAAACTTTAATTTACCGTTCGACTAACACCTAACGACTTTTACAATATTAGTCACTGCAAATATATCTAACTATTGATAGACCGGCTGTGATAGTTGCTTAAAATTCCTAATTACTATATCAACGGAAAAATGTTCTCATATTCACGGTGAACATAAATTAATGTGTTCATTATTAATGTGTAAAGATCTCAACTTCGAACTATGAATAAAGTAATTATTTACATTCTAGTAAATTTTAATACTAAATTATAGATACATTAACTTATGTCTCTCGTGAATAGATGAGCCGGGCTGATACCCCAAATGCCAAATATCTTGTGTTTGAAACTTGACTTGACGTTATTCATTAGGAGGTGATAGAGTTCAAATGCTTCACAACACCTATATCCACGTTATAAAATAGTTCAAAAAATTTATTCAAATATTTATGTTATAATATGCAATTGCAAAAATAATGTATTACTATACTAATTTTTGTATATTGAACGTCACAATCCAAAATTACTAATTTTGTACATCGAACAATATAAAAATACATAGAGTAAAAAAATCCCAAATGTGTACAGAATTTAGAGGAGAAGATCATAACTAATACTCTCTCCGTCCCGGCCCAATTTGCTTACCTTGGTCGGGCACGAAAGTTAAGAAAAAATAGATTTTATTGAATCTTTGATTTTTTGAAAGATGGAGATTGAGGGTGGAGATTGTGAGAAAAATTTGTCATTTATGAGCTAACAAATTGAATTGGGACAAATCGAAAAAAAAAATAGGCAAATTAGAACGGATCGAAGGGAGTACCATAATGATAGAAAAAGTCATTTTAATTGATTGCACATTAAGAAAATTCACTTTAATTGATGCATATGAAGAAATGATAGTTAATGCAGTCAAAATATCAGATTTCTTTTAAAGAAAAAAATTAAAAATTTAACTGTAATTTGTTTCATAAGCCTATAACTAATTTATTTTTTAAATAGATTTAGTTGATTGCTGAATATCAAGAAATATTAATTGATGGGGAAGCATGGAAATCGAGAACTACTAATGTACTTAATATAGCAACTAACATATCTTAGTTGGATATATTAAAATGAAAATCAAATTAGTAAGGATCGGGATGCACACGAACCAAACAGTTCGTGAACTATTCGGATCTCGATTAGTGAAAAGTTCGATCGGATTCGTTTAATATGACTCGTTAAAATAAATGAATCAAACTCAAAATTGATGATATTCGATTCGTTAGCTCACGAACAAGTTCGTTTGTGGGCTCGAGAGCTAGTTCGTAAAAATTAAGCTAATGTACTTATAATTAATTCCTAATTTTACAGTTATACTTATAAAAAATATAGAATTATATAATTAAAACCATGCATTTGTATATATGTAATTAATTAATCTTAGTAGGAATATTATAATTTTAAGAATTTATAGGTTATTTTTAATCAAATAATAATTAATAACATATTTATAATTTATATTTATTAAATTCATTTGGGCTCGATTAGATTCGCGAGAGGTTCGAGTAAGTTCGCGAGCTATTTATATATTTGATAAATTAAGCTCGAGTTCGACTCGATAGTTAATGAATCAAATTGAAACTCTTATATATTCGATTCATCTCGATTTGTTTACATTCTTAAGTAAGGTGAAGGGAGTATTTTACTAGAAGGTACTAGATATTCATTGTGCTCTAGCTAGCAATGAGAAAATTAAGCAGGCAACAAATTTAAATCAGATAAGATCATATATTTCAAGTTGCGTTTCATTACTCCACGTAAACGTATTGATAAAGTTGAAATAAGAGATGGAACACGGTTAGAAATGAAGTATCTTATTTGCATCCAAATAGGAATAAGGCACATTCAAATAGGGTTTTTATAATAACTTCGAAATCAAATACAGGATAGTATACAGCACTTAAATTAATATGTTAAATTCGAAACAAGAAAACTGGGAATATCTAAAAGCCAGAGCGACGACTTTTGTTACAAAGTTTGATAAAATAGAAATCGAAAAGCTTCGTCTTAGAACGAAGCAGCAAATTGGATTCTTCACGAAGCTTTGCATCCATCTCAAGTCAAAGTCAATACTAGAATCCAATGGCCGAAAATGAATCCCAACCGCCACCGCAACAGTCGACGAATTCGGCGCCGACGATCACTCTGCCGCCGCGAAGTTCGGCGGGTAATTTATTCATGGCTGCGGCGGGCGTGAGCCCCGGGCCGATGACTTTGGCGTCGAACTTCTTTTCCGAAAATGACCCTGACAACGACTCCCGCTCGTTTTCTCAGCTTCTCGCCGGCGGCATGTCGCCTCCTGCCGCTGTGCCGAACTTCAGGCAGAATTTCGGTCAGCCGCCGGCTGCGAGTAGCGGTGCGAGTACGGAGTTTATGTTTCAGCAGAATAGGCCGGCGGGGCTGGTGGTTTCGCAGCAGCCAGGAATGTTTACGATTCCCCCGGGATTGAGTCCTGCTAGCTTGCTCGATTCGCCGGGGTTTTTCCCTTCTTCTCAGGTATTTGATCAATTTATTTTTAGAATTTGAGGTATTAATTGCCCTTTTAAGGTAATTGACGTAATTTTGTGCTTATTTGTTTGGTGCAAATGTAACTTGATTGTGATATGACATCGATTCTTGATTTTGTAGAGGTAAAAGAATTGGTAATAAGCCTTTTTTAATTTGGATAAGGAAGAAATGAGCTAATATATCCACAAAATGGAGATTGGAAGAAGAAATCAACTAATATCTTGAAGGAAGAAATGAACTAATATATCCACAAAATGGTGACTGAACACAAAATGGAGATTGAAAGAAGAAATGAACTGATATGTTGAAGGAAGAAATGAACTTATATATCCCCAAAATGGAGACTGAAGGAAGAAATGAACTAATATGTTGGAAGGAAGAAATGGACTATTATGCTGTTAAATCTTCGTCTAATTTACGAGGCTATGGTATTGAAAAAGGGGAATACAAAGTTTTAGTACTTCTAAGCTTTTGCCAGAAAGCATGGTAAATAGCTACCGTATGAAGCATATTCTTATATAGGCAATACATAAATGTTTGGTTTAGCATGCATTCCTAGTGAAAACTCGTTTTAGCATGTATCAATTTACCAACAAAGGGTTGGTTGAAATTTCATTTGAGGGCAGAGACAATCTTGCATTAGAACTTGTTGTCCTTAAAAGTAAGCATACTTTACCTGAACACCTATAGACCATATAAAACAGGAATATCTTTTCCGACTTTATGAATTTTTGTTAGCTGCGGCTGCGATTAGACATTGCTGGTGGGGGTGATGCTGACTTTGCTTGAAAATTTCTTCAAATAATATTGAATTGTCCCTTTCATCTATTGGCCTCCGTAGCTACCGTGTATTTGTGTAGCATGCTTAACTCATTCGCTGCACGGCCTTGAAATTTTGTCAAGATACAAGAAACGTGAGTTAGCAGAACCAATCTGTCATTATCTCTAGGGACTAAACTTTAGATCATAGTATGATACTGCCGTTTCCCTTTCCTTTTCCTCCTTACTGTGGCTACTGGTTTTTCTTTCTTTTATGATCATTGTCTTGGGTTCTCATTCAGAGGATTGTTGTGCTAATAGTTTTTACTGTTTAATTATGATTCTCGTATGTAATAGGGTCCGGTGGGAGGATTATCGCATCAACATTTTCTTGCTCAGGCTCAAGCCCAGATGCAATTCCAGTCTGAATATCCATCTATATCAGCACCTCCTCCTCCATCTATTCAACATCTCCAACCTCGTTTTTTGAATGCGTCGTTGCAACAAAATGTACCACCTTCTCATAACATTATTAAGGAATCAACAGAGATTTCGCACTCTGATCAGATAAACCGACCTCCAAACTTCAATGTCGATAAACCTGCAAACGATGGATACAACTGGCGCAAGTATGGACAGAAGCAGGTTAAGGGAAGTGAGTACCCTCGAAGCTATTATAAGTGTACTTATTCGGATTGTCCGGTCAAGAAGAAAGTTGAACGAGCTCTTGATGGTCAAATAACGGAGATTATATATAAAGGTCAACACAACCATCCCCAACCTAGTAAGCGACCAAGGGATAACCAAGATGGAGCAATTAATCATCAGGGGAGCTCTGAGTTCGATCAGGAATCTAGTCAAGTTACACCTGAACATGTATCAGGATCGAGCGACAGTGAAGAAGTTGGTAATGCTGTAACTCAAGTAACTGGAAGAGACGAGGATGAACCCGAATCTAAAAGAAGGTAACATTAGTTTCAAAGCATCCCCTAAAAAACAAGGCCTCCTTTTTCATTTTCTGAATAACTGGTTTCTTGTTGAGACGCTGACAGGAATATTGAAGTTCAGACATCAGAGCAAGCATTGTCTCATCGAACAGTGACAGAACCTAGGATCATTGTTCAAACGACAAGTGAAGTTGACCTCTTGGATGATGGTTATAGATGGCGAAAATACGGCCAGAAGGTTGTTAAAGGAAATCCTCACCCAAGGTCAAAACATTCTCGACTTCTCATTCAAGTTGGCTGAAATATTCTCTCTCTGTGTCTCCCTTTTTCATCGTCAATTTTTGTGTATACAGAAGCTACTACAAATGCACAAGCCAAGGTTGCAATGTGCGTAAGCATGTGGAAAGGGCTGCAACTGATCCAAAAGCTGTGATAACAACGTATGAAGGGAAGCACAACCATGATGTTCCGGCTGCTAGGACGAGCAGCCACAGCGCCGCAAATGCTGCTTCACAATTGAGACAACACAATGCCAACAGAATGGACTATGGGAATAACGGACAACAGCATGCAGGACTTCCACGTTTTAAGGAAGAACAGTTCACATAGTTCTCTCAGAACGTCACACGGAAGCGACGAGGTAAAGAAAAACTGGCATGAGGGGAGATTTGTTTTGTGGTTTATTCGGTTTATGAAAAGGTATGGAAGATAGGAAGTAGGGTATACACATCACTGTCACCATTGGATATATAGCTCACTAAATTATTTGTATTTCTTTGTGAAAAAAACTGAGTTTGAAATATAAGTATTGATTGATTTGAATGATAGTTTATTTTAGTTTATTTTAGTTCAATTCTTGTAATCTCTTCAACAACAAATACTCCCTCCGTCCCTAAAAAAGCGATTGTTTTAAAAAGAATTATCTCAAAAGGAAAGCCATTGTTGGCTTTATTTGTCAAAGTTAAAAATTAAAAAAATTAATTTCTTGAATAAGTTCGGTATGACTGAATAAATCATCTTGAAGAAACAAAAGAAGTCGGTTTTTATTCTTAGAAGGGTACACCTTCATCAAATTGATAAAAATTGAAAGTTATACCTTTGTAAAACACGACTCTTTTTAGGACGGAGAGAATATTATATTAGTATGGACATTTTTAGTTTGAATTTGCAAATATTGAAATGGGATGTGAGATGCAATATTATTTTATAATAGAGTATTCTACATCTCTCGTTCTCTCCATTCTATTTTTGCATGCAACCAATTTATTTGACGTAAATGTTAGATAAATAACTTGTTCCTCCAAATTATTTAGAAACTACAAATGATACGCTTTATAGGATTGTGTGTTTTTTTTTTTTTTGATAAAACATTCATCTTATATATGTTGCTGGAAATCGTCCAACAGCGAGTGACACATCCACGAGGGAAAGTGATTACAAGAAAAACTAGGAGAGGTCATGAGTTTAGCATATTGCGAGAATTCATGAGCAAGGGAATTACAATTTCTACGAATCCAAAAAATGCCGGAAATTGGCACCACGGTTCTAAGCCGGCGAACATCTTCCATGACTGGAGAGCAGATAGAGGAACCTGAAGAGGCATTGTTGGCATCAAGGACAACAGCAGCAGCATCCCCCAAGATAGCGGGGGAATCAAGGGAAAGGGAGCGAGCCACAAAAAGAGCTTCACGAACGGCCAAGGCCTCGGCAGATTCCGGATCAGTAATACCAACAAATTTCTTGCAAAAACCGAAGATGAACTTTGAACCGGCATCCAGAACAGCAATACCAATTCCCGCTTGCGGGGGGTGAGACGAGATTGCTCCATCAAAATAAATACGAGGGGAGCCAGCTGGAGGGGCATCAAAAGTGGGATGAGATAGCAAGGAAGAGCAGGGACGTTCGGGCCACTTATGTGCCGATTGGAAATCTCTCCAGATGCCGAAGGAGGACTCCGCCACTGAGAGGGGGGGTGGGGTCAGATTCTCGAAAATCCCTTGATTGCGATGGTACCATATAAGATTGCACCCAATAGAGATAATCTCACTTGCAGATTTGGGAGAGGTGAGAATTATCTCCTGGAGCCAAAGCAGGAAAGAGGGCTGATATTTCTCGAAAATAAAGTCTCGAAAACCTGTAGCGTACCAAACTGCAGAGGAGAAAGGGCAGGAGAAGAACAAATGCGCGTCTGATAAATCACTGCCGTGGCAGAACGGGCAGGAGGTGGGTGTGAGAAGGTGCCGGCGAGAGAGCGACTCAGAGGAGGGAAGAGTGCCGGAGAGGCAACGCCATAGAAAATGTTGCATACGGGGGGGAATGCGGAGCTTCCAAACTTTTTTCCAAATAGGATTGGTACCGGAACTTGCCGATGCTCCAGCGACTGAAGAGGTGGATGCTAAGTCTGAAGCTAGGAAAGCATGATGTGCTGAGCGGACGGAGAATTTTCCGTTTTTAGTGTGGTGCCAAACCCAGAGGTCATCCCTGTTCAATGAGCCAAGGGGGAGTGAGAGGATTAGCTCAGCATTTTTTGAATCGAAAATCTGTCGAATGAGGGCAACATTCCAGAGGGCTTCCTCATGGTTGATTAGGTCAGAGACTCGGGCGTCGGGCCCGAGGATTCCAGGGCCTCCGAGGCAACAAAAATCAGGGGGTTTTGGCAACCAAGGGTCCCCCCATATTTTTGTGGTTCTTCCAGACCGGATGAGCCTGCGACATCCCAGGCGGAGGAGCGGGATGCTGCCGAGAATGCTTCTCCAGGACCAAGAGGGTCGAGGGCCAGCTGAGGCATGTAGCAAATCACAAGTCGGGAAATAACAAGCCTTATAGATGCGGGCCAGAGGAGAAGCTGGGCAAGAGATCAGTCTCCAGGCTTGTTTGCAAAGCATAGCTTGGTTGAAGGCTCTCAGATTCCTAAAACCCAATCCACCCGAGTCTTTGTGAGAGGCTAGTTTGTTCCAAGAAGCCCAATGGAGTTTTTTCCTTCCTTCTGAGCTTCCCCACCAGAATGAAGCCGTCAACGCTTGTATATCATCAAGGATGCCATCGGGGATGCGGAAACAGGACATGGCAAAGGTTGGAAGGGATTGAATGACCGATTTGATGAGAACCTCTTTGCCTCCTTGAGAGAGGTGTTTTTCCTTCCACCCTTGCAACCGACTCCAAACTTTATCTTTAATGCTTAAGAAGATCTCCTTCTTGTTTCTACCGAGGACCGACGGAAGACCCAAATACTTGCCGTGAGATTCGACCTGGGGGATGCCGAAGATGTCGCAAATAGAACGACGGGAATCCACCGGGACATTTGGGCTGAATAGGACACTAGATTTAGCAAGATTGATGCGTTGGCCAGAAATGCATTCAAACAGCTGGATAGCATACATAAGATGGTGTGCTTCTTCCACTGTTGCTTTCCCGAACAGGAGAGTGTCGTCGGCAAAAAATAGGTGTGTGATTGAGGGGGCATTCCGACAGACCGAAATTCCGCTGATGTTACCTGCAAGAAAAAGATCATGGAGGATAAGAGAAAAAATGTCAGCACAGATAATAAAAATATATGGTGAGAGAGGGTCGCCCTGTCGAATTCCTCTTTGTGGGGTGAGAGATCCAAACTGAGCACCGTTAAGGAGGAAGGAGAAAGAGGAGGAAGTGATGCAGGAACGGACAAGGTCAGTGAAGTTTGGGTGAAAACCGAAAGCTTTGAATGTGGCAAGGACAAAAGGCCATTCGATACGATCAAAGGCTTTGGACATGTCAAGCTTAACAGACATAAAGCCTTTGGAGCCCGAGGTACGGTGTTTTAGGAAGTGATGAGTTTCGTGGGCTATAAGGATGTTGTCGGTGATAAGACGGCCCGGGACGAAGGCGGATTGGGATTCGGAAATGATTTTGGGGAGGATAGATTGGAGCCTATTGGCGATGACTTTGGAGGCAAGTTTGTAAGTGACATTACAAAGACTGATGGGGCGAAAATCGGATGGGTAATCAGGCTCTTTAATTTTAGGGATGAGGACAATATGAGTGGAGTTGGAAGATTGAATAGAGGACTTGTGGTTGAGAAAGTTAAGAACGAAAGAGGTGACTTCTTTACCCACAATGCCCCAGTATTTCTGGAAAAAGACGGGGCTCATCCCGTCGGGGCCAGGGGATTTGAAGGGATGCATTTGAGTGAGGGCCTTTTTAATCTCGGCATCCGTGTAAGGGAGGGTGAGGTGAGTGTTCATGGCTTCAGTAACTATTGGGGATATTCTGTCGAGGACCGAGGAGATGTCCGAGGGGGAAGGGTGGGCCGAAGTGAAGATGGATGAGAAGTAGGAAGAGATAATGTGTTGGATATCCTTCTCTTTATCGCACCGGATCCCATTTGGGTTTTTTAAGGCAGTGATGCGGTTCGTGGCACTCCTCTTGGAGGCATGGGCATGAAAAAATTTGGTGTTACGGTCCCCTTCCCGATGCCAATGTTGTTTAGATCTTTGTTTCCATTTCAAATCACTAAGATCCAACAGGGAGTTAAGCTTGGAGTTTAGGGAGGAGAGACGAGTATGGGTGTCGGGGTTGATGGTGGAGGAAGCGAGCCGAGAGATATCAGCTTTGGTGAGGCGGATTTTTTTCTCAATATCCCCATGGGCCGATTTGCTCCAACTTTGAAGACTAGCAGAACAAGAGGCAATCTTGCTCTCAAGAGAGCCAACATGTGAGTTCCAGGAGTTGGCAATAACAGTCTCGCATTCCAGAGACTTGGCCCAAAAGGCCTCAAATCGAAACGGTCTCTTGTTACGGGGCAAGCATGTGTGGGGGTCAGTAGAGGAGAGGGAGATGAGCAGGAAGGAGTGATCAGAGGAAAAGGCTGGGATAATCTCGGCAGAGGACCAGGGGAATAACTCTCGACAGGGGGAATTCCAGGTTCCTCTGTCTAATCTAGCACGCTGAGTGAGAGGGAAAGGAAGGAGGCGTTTCCAGGTGAAGTGAGCCCCCAAGGAATCCATAGTAGATAAGCCACACGAGTCAAGAGCCTCACGAAAGGCATTAATCTGCCAAGGAGCTCGGCTGTTGCTGCCTTGAAATTCATCTTGGGACAGGACCTCATTAAAATCTCTAGCACAAACCCATGGCCCCGCCACCGGGGAAAGGACACGTGAGAAAAAATCCCAGAAGGACCGTCTTTGGGAGACATCGGGCTGGCCATAAATACCCGTAAACCGGAAGTCACTGCCATTTAGGGAGATAGAAGCATCAATGAAAAAGGGGCACATAGTGCGAAGAGATACTGAAATCTCTTTTTTCCAGAGAAGAGCTAGACCTCCAGATTTACCTCGGGGTTCCACAAAAACACCAAACATATTCAAGGAGGTTTTTATTCTTTCCATAGCGGGGAGATGACTCATGGTTTCACAAAGGAAAATGACCTGGGGAGACTTTTTGCGAATGAGATCGCGTAGCTCGCGAATTGTTCGAGGGTTCCCAAGCCCCCGACAATTCCAGCAGAGAAGATTCATAATGATTGGCGGGGTTGGCTCGGGCCAACCTCCGCCATGACAATGGAGAGTGGAAGGGAATCTGACAACTCGATTTCTAACTCTTCTTCAGTAATTTTGAGCCTTTTGGGGATGACTTCCACAGGGATAGAGAGTAGGGAGGTAGCATCCATACCGGGAATGATGAGTTTTCTTTTGGTGCCCGAAGTTTTTGGGAGAGGGAGTATCTGGGATTTGGCTATTTTAGACTTGGCTCTGTGGAATTTTTTAGCAGCTTTTTGGGCTGGAGAGTCCAACAGCATTGGGACCCTGGTGAGGAAAGGACTCGAGGGGAGGTTGGTAATTAAGGAAATTGATCGAGGAGGGGATAAGGGTAGAGATATGGTGGTAGAGTAAGAGGTGATGACCGCTGCAACTTCGGTAGATGGGCTGTGTGGTGGGAGTGAGGTTTGTAAGAGAGGCGGATAGATGGGGAGATTATAGGAGGGCTGTGGGAAATCAGACTGAGGTGAGGAAGGACGATTTGATAAGGGGAAAGGAGCTTCGGTAACAGTGGGAGTGAGGGTGGCAGCAGATGGAGGGACGGGAGAGTAGGATGACACTTGAGGGGGGCGAGTGTTGGGCTTGTGAGAGGGGGAGGGAGATTTATTTATTGGGGAATTCATACGGTTAGAGGAGAAGGGGTTAAAGGAGGTGGTTGCTCTTAACCAAGTACCAAATCCAAGAGGAGAGGTGGTTGGGGATGTATTAACAGCTCTTTTAATGCAGTCCTTCATGATGTGTCCTATAACCCCACATGAGTAACAGAATTCAGGTAGTTTTTCATACTTGACAGGAAAAATTCTTTCGACATTCATATAGTCTGCAATAACGACTCTTCTCAGAGGCTTGGAAATGTCAATATCAACTCTAATACGCAGAAATCTCCCAATAACTGAACCAGATGAATCACAATCAATATCAAGAAGGGTTCCAAGCGAGTTACCAGCAAGAGTTGCAAAGCCCCTATTCATGAGTCCCAGGGGAAGCGAGTGGATTTGGACCCAGAAAGGGCATGTGGTAAAATTGAGCTCGGAGGAAGCCAAAAGCTCACTGGGAGC
Organism: Ajuga chamaepitys; assembly: GCA_958295605.1. Taxonomy (NCBI): domain Eukaryota; kingdom Viridiplantae; phylum Streptophyta; class Magnoliopsida; order Lamiales; family Lamiaceae; genus Ajuga; species Ajuga chamaepitys. The sequence goes on from OY282508.1 coordinate 3,637,504, forward strand.
TGTGAGCAGCATGAGGTGCTTTCCGAAATGCCATGGAGCTCCCATAAGGATTTTATTCTTAGCTTCTTCGCTGTCGAACGTGAAGAGGACCACATTATCCTCTAAATTATTGCAGGTGAGACCACCCGGGGGGTTCCAAAGGTTTGAGAATAGTTCCGAGATACTGTTGAAGGGAATGATTCTAGGGGCCAGAATCTTGCCGGCGAGACACATAGAGGTATTAATGGCATCAGGAAAAGGGGGGGTAGATGAGATTTTGGATTTTTTCTCCTCGGAGAGTGAGAGACGAGAGTATAGTTTGTCTAGATTGTTGTCCATAAGAGAATGCAAGAAGGAACAAGAAGGAGAGGAAAGGAGCTCAGACGGAGAGGGACGGCACTGGAGAAGAACCAGACAAGGGCGCTCAGAGTGGATCTCAGGAGAGAAGAACCCTAGGACAGAATACTTCTTAATTAAGCTTTGGTTTTATAGGATTGTGTGTTGGTTGAGCTTATAAGCTCCTTAAATATTTTAAGGAGTCTCTAAACCTTTTATATGATGTCTAGGACTTTATAAGAAAAATGTTCGAAATTAAACAACTTATAAGATGTAAAAATACATTTTAAGAGCTTATAAATTCCAAAGCAAAAAAAAAAAAGACAAAAGTTTATCTATCCCACCTTTTTCGTAATTCTATAAGCACCGCTCAATTTACCAAAATATCCCTACTATCTTTATCATACGATTTAATCGGGGAAGGGGGAACTAAACTAAACTAAACTGAGGCTCTCGGGAGTGGGAGTACCGTCTGTGGGCCACCCCTAGGGGGTGGGGGGCTTGAGTTGGTGGGGGTAGAGGTGCCTGGGGCATAGGGCAGGTTGTGGGCGCGTGGAGAAATCTTTAAAAAAATGATGTATTTTTTTGTCATTCTCGTCAAAAAACTTATTATGTTAAATACTTGAACTATCATATACTCCCTTCGTCCCACCTTACACACTTTTCGTTTTCGTCCGTTCCAGACGAATTTACACACCTCTTAAAAAGAAAAGTTATAACACAATCTGCACCCTCAATCTCCACCTTCAATTAACCTTCAACAAAATCTCAAAAATGAACTTTTCTTAATACTTGTGCCAACCTCCTCTGTGCAAGATAAGGTGAGACGGAGGGAGTAAGATTTTAGAAGAACTTGCAAAAGCTCAATTATCTAAATAATTTGACAACTTATAAGCTCTTAAAACACTATATCTTATTATCTCTTCAAATATTTTATAAAATATTTGAAATAACCTTAGTCTATGTACCTGTCAAATTTGTTACTCCCATATTTGCCAAACAAGAAATATGCCAAAAACCATGGATGAAATAATTATGAGTATGTTTGTTTAAGGCTGGAGAGAGGTTGGGGAGTGCTGGACCAAATTTAACTGCGAGAGTTAATGAGTATGCTTTATTGGAATTTGATCCCCTAAATCTAACGAGCTAAACTTTAAACAAACATACCCGATGAATAATTCCATATTTGCCAAACAAAGAAATATGCCAAAAACTATGAAAGAATGAATTCTGAGCACTCATCAACACAAAGACGAGTTTACAGAGAGAAAAGCAAAAGTTGCTGGCTTCACTAGCTAACTACACAATTAAAAGTAATGCTTATTAAAATCAGCTTTTCTGCTAAGGACTGAGGTCCTACTACCCACTTGGGTAGGGTAGAATTTACCGTCATATTATGGCTTCTTCGTAGGCGCATAAAAATCTGGTGTGTCAAGACAGGAGAGTCTCAACTCTTCTTTTTACTATGTAGATTCTTCTCCCACCTTGTTCATGTTACAAGTGTTGGCATCTGCCCCAGATTCACAAAATCGATTTTGTTCAGTCGTACGCAGCACAGTACTTTCTCCGGCAGTTCTTCCGGTGTTTGTGCCTGCACAAGTCACACAACTCGCAAACTCATAAACTTCAAATGTTTTGGTATGATGAAAGATCAATCTGATAAAGAATGTAATAACATAACAACCTGAATTGTCAGCCCCAGATCAAGAATCCCATGTTTCAGTCGCTCTCGAAACGCTTCAAGTCCTTTTCTCGATATGTAGCTGAACCGATGCACATCAAGGTCGATCTCAAAGTAGTTTTCTCCCTGCAAACACAACAACCATCAACACCACATAATAAAAACATGTCTCGTCATTAGAACACACCTTATAAAAAGCATGTTGTGGACGCGAAAGCACCGGCTTGTCTTTGTACGCGTGTAGAAGCTTTCTTTCTGCAGAACTCAAACCGAGGTCTTCAGGATTTGTAGGATTTACCATGATTTTTAGTCTCTCTCTGAAAGGAACAACACAGTCCTTTGCAAAACCTTTCACAGTTTCCGTCTCATTCTCGATAAATCTCTGCAGAAAGATCGAGGAAATGGTACAACAGAAACGGTTGTTATGATCTTTTAAGGTGAAAGCAACATGAACTGTAATGTAAGTTCAGAAAAATCTTACCTTTAAAGTTTCAAAAAAAATCGGAGAAGTCTCGGAGAAAAAATTATCCGAGACTTCGAAATATATTACAAGGCTCATCCCTTCCCCGTCATTGTCTCCAAGAAACATGGAAGCAGGATAACTAGGAAGCTGACATAGAAATTATCAAACAATTGCCTTATCAGATTGCATCTATATATATTGCAAAAACACGAATATCTCGTTTTCACTCTTCTGAAAATGTTGGTACCTGAATATTGACAATTAGTAAGGAAGGCACTTCATGGTGTGCTTTTACGCAAGGAAGTTCAACGTGCTGAGCTATGTGATGAATCTTCCGCGGACAGGCAAAAAAGTCGACGCCAATAGGTACGTATGGACTGTGATTCGCAGCAGGGTATTTCTTTTTATCTCTGCACCGGAAAATATAGCATCAGAGTAAAGCAATTAAGTAGATGATTACACTTTACGGAGACTGATTAGAAGCATGCCTGAAATAATTTTCGCCTCGTAGTCTAAATGCAGACGGCGAAACAGGACACCAACAGCCTTCACCTGCTTTCTCTTCCGTTGACATTGGTATAACGAGCCCTCCTCTCGGATTAATCAGATACTTCTCAGACAAACCTGCCAAAACACTCGTGTTAATTGTGTTATCTCTGTCTGAATAAATGCATTAACAAGACGAACTTTCTACTCACAGAAATCGGTTGGAAAATCTGCATCATGAGATTTCCTCTTAACTGCAACCACACTTACTGCTGACTTTCTTCTTTTGGATGTGAAGCCTCCTTGGCAAGAATCGAACTTCATTTCTTCAATATGTTCATTGAACTTCAAAGTGTCCATAGTTTTATCAAATTCAAGAGTTTGCTGTGTCGTTTGGCCATCTAACGCACTCTCCATAGTGCTGTCCAAGAATGTAAAACCATCTGAAAGCACACAAAAAAGTAAGTATATGTAAGTGGTAAATTGAATAGAAGTACATAATATCAATATTACCTCCAAGAATGCTAACAAAGTCTTCATCGGAATCAGAATCGAGGACACTTAGTGAGTCGAACCATTGTTCCTCCCGCGATATTTCTGCTCAATAAATAGGTTTTATCTGTGAGCTACAAATCATTTAGTAGTAGATAATCTAATATACCAAATTACTGAGTGAAAATGTAGGTTCCTGTGGCCAAAAGGGGCCGTTGCCCCTTTGTACTTCCCTGATTTCTTCCTACATATCTGCAACATTGTCTTATTATCTTTTGTTTTGATTCTGCCCAGCCAGCACGTGGTGCAGGGCACCAAAACAATGTCATTTTGGTCCAAAATCAAAACGAAACTCGCCCCGTCACATTATAATAATCCAACCTATATCTACCTAAAAATGCAACAAGAGAAAATAGTAAAGATAAATTAGCAGAAGAACCTACTGGTTGCACCAACATGGCTGTGGCTTAGGTGCACCTCAGAAAATCGGAAATCGCAATTCTGCAGCTCAGGCCTTGTGCAGACTGTTGTCTCAGCATTTTGAAAAACAAATTCTTGAAAACAAAATTCATCAGCATAGACTTCCTCCTCCACATGGTGGTCTAAAGGTGCGATTGTACTCGATCGAGCTACTTTCCTACGAAGTTTAATAGATTTATAGATGCACTTCGCCTTCGTTTTCAACCTCTTGTTTGGTTTCGACACGCAGCCACCCATGGCTGTTACCAAATTTCATGAAGAGAGCACAGTCTTCCTCATAAACTTCAACACATGAACAAGAAGCAAACATGTTGAACAAAGTATCAGTCGAAAACGACGAATCATCCGATATTTTTACTTTATTTACTTAAATTTAGGATCATGTAAGAACTAAACGGATGCAGGATACATTCTAAATTATAAATAAGGATACATGGCAAGCAAATTATAGCTGCTGGATTTTTTAACCAAGAACGCTTATGAAAATACCATAAACACTGTGATCAAAGATTTATAATCTAGACATCTTTTCCTTTTTTTAAGGATCAAGAATTATTGCATCAAAGATCATATGGAGCTAAAGATCATCAGACAAGAACCCTCTTCAAACATCAAAATATGCAAATATTCAACTTACAGAATCAAAATATCTTGAAAGTGCTTAAAAATATGAATTTGTGCTTCTCTTTACACACCTGATTACAGCCCTGCTTTCATATTTATCTGCATACAGAATTCAGAGATAAAATCACTTGTTCTGATTGGAGAAAAAACGAAGACTTAGTGGATGCATATCAAACAAATGTAAGGTCGTTTAAGAGCTTCACAGCCTAATTTTGACCCAAACATATATATTATATACTCCCTCCGTCCCGACCTAATTGACCTACCTTGACGGAGACTAAAAAAAAAAAATTTTGTAGAATCTTTGACCTTTTTAAAAGTGAAGATTTTGAGAATGAAGATTGTGAGAGAAATTTACCATTTATGAACTGATCAATGAGATTGGAACAAACAAAAACGGAGGTAGACCAATTATGCTCCGTCCCAGCTAACTTTTCACAGTTGACCGGACACGAATGTTAAGAAAAAAACAAATTTTACTTTTTCTTTAACTTTTTAAATGTGAAGATTAAGTGTCTAGATTTTGAGGATGGAGATTGTGAAAAGTTAAATGGGACGAACAGAAATGAAAAGTAGGAAAAGTTAGTCGGACGGAGGGAGTATATATATATATATTACCAAACAATTTAAATAATTAAAGAAGAAGAAAAGGGTGGTTAAGTTTTGCAAGAACTGCACCAACAAAGCACATAATTCAAGTCAAGAAAAGGACACCAAATGATTAGAATGGTGTAGAGAACAAACTTAGTTAAAATAATGCTGCTGTTAATAATTATTATTTAACAGAAGTGTTGGGTGCAGCATATTAAACACTTTTCCAGGAAAACAGAGACAAGAAAATAATAAAAAATACACACACATATATAATTGTGTGTGTGTTCCTCAGACTGAGCAAGCTACTACACCTAAAACACTGAAATCTACCAAACAAATGCAAAGTTTTATTCTACCAAACAACATAGGGAATTCAACTGGGGAAGGGATATCTGTATTCTAAATAAAGAAATAAATAAATAATTGAAAAGTGAAAATCGGTGAACAGTGGGGGTGCTACGGATGTTGTAAAAACAGTTTAGGTGTTAGTCAGGGGGTTAGACAGGGCATAGAAATAGTTACGTAGGAAGAAATTAAAAAAGTATTATAGATGATCAATAAGAGCGTAGCATTCAGACACACACTAGTCTGGAATTTTGGCAATACAGGCTGCTATGTATGGATTACTACCTCCGTCATTAATAATCTTGCACTGAGAGGGTTGACATTAAGTATTAAGAAAAATTGGTTTTTTGGGATTTTGTTAACTTTTCAAAGGTGAATTGAGAGTGGAGATTTTGAGGATGAAGATTGTGTTATAACTTTTCTTTTTAAGGGATGTGCAAAAATGCACCTGGGACGGACGAAAACGGAAAGTGTGCAAGATTAGCCGGGACGGAGGTAGTACTCATTTAGTATTGTGTTGAAAAATAAAATAAGGAATTGTTGATCCTTGTTTTGCATGCCATTGGCAGCCATGTATTCTCAAAATCTTGAGCTAATTCAACAAAAATAATAATAAATAAAATAATTTTCAACGGAAGATATTAAACAACTAGAATAGTCATGTCAAAATATATGCTGCATTATTTAATATTTATTTATTTGCATGGAAATGGAAATCGAGTGGATATTACGAGACTTCTCTGTGTCAAGTCTGAAGCGTCATAAATAGTAAATACTCCCAATTTGCCGTCTCGTTTCGTCTATGTGTTTACTATCATAGGCTGTAAATACAAGTCGAGTCGAGTACTAACAATTTCGAGCTGGATCAAAATACTCAATAAACACGATCAAGTTCATTTCTTTTAAGCTTGTTTGATTTGGTATAAATTTGTTAAATTCAAGATTATCTCGACTCGAGTCCATTTATATACATATAAAAAAAAAAAAAAAAAAAAAAATCATTAAAATGAAAAGTGAATTATTATACTATAAAAGGATGCTGAAAGTGAAATGGGACTTATGTCTTCGCCTAATTATGTTATATTTATAATTATGTCTACTATGATGGGATAATCAGTAATTAACACAAGTTCGATTAAATTCGCAAACCTCGAGTCAAGAGTTAATTAGCTCAAATTCAACCTCGAGATCTATTTTAGTAGCTCGAACTTGTTGATCTCAAGTCAATTCGATTTCGCAGTCGACCTTAAGTAGCTCCATGGCTATCTCAAGTCACTTAGGGTTCATTTGGATGGAGAGATTTGATGGGTGAATTTAGAAATTCATCATTAAATTCACCCAATTTGTTTGGCAAAAAAAAAATTAAATCAAGGAATTTTAAATCCCTCTTAATTTTCTAGGTCATTTTGGATGGATTTGAAATTCATCCAACAACAAGTCATTTATAAATCCATCTTATCTCTCATATATGTATAGTCACACTATCACACATATTTCGCACACTACAGTACTACACACAACAAATTACACATACCACACACAGACACTTCACACACATACTACACACATATCACACACACTTCACATACTACATGCACATATTACACACATTACACACACATACTACACTTACACACTACAACATACTACACACACTTCATGATACACTTCACGCACACACTACACACTTTAATTATCATCATCCTTTAAAAAATGTTAAGAAAAAACTCAAAAAGAAAAGAAAAAAAAATTAACGATTCAAACCCACTCATTTGAATTTAAACACTCAAATACAAAGAATCGCAAACCAAATTCTTCGCTTTTCAAATTCTTCCATCCTAACACAATCTTAGACTATTATGGATATGAATTTAATATTTAGTCTCAGATGTATGGATAATTTGATAAATGAAGATAAGAAGTTTAATAATTGAGCAGTAGTTAGGACATTTAGAAAATTTATGACATAGTACAATTAGTGAAGTGAATTAATGGTGTATTTATGAGGGAGGGGTCATTGTATGGCTTCTGTTCAAGAAATTAACATGAACAACTCACATTCCCTAACAGAAAAGGTGAAAACTTCATTCGAACTACCTCCGTCCCACTCTAACTTTTCTACTTTTCTTTTCGGTTTATCTCAACTTAACTTTTCAGTTCATAAATGACAAATTTTTCTCACAATCTTCACCTTTAAAAAAGTCAAAGATTCCACAAAATCTATTATTTCTTAACCTCCGTGCCCGGTCAAAGTAGGAACATAAGCCGGGACGGAGGGAGTACTTTTTTTTTCATTATTCAGTGAACCAACATGTCACATGTTAATACTCCCTCCGTCCCACCTTATCTTGCACAGAGGAGGTTGACACAAGTATTAAGAACAATTATTTTTCGAGATCTTGTTGACTTTTCAAAGGTTGATTGAGGGTGGAGATTGTGTTATAATTTTCTTTTTTAAGGGATGTACAAGTTTCCGTGGAACGAACGAAAATAAAAAATGTACAAGATAAGATGGGAGGAGGTAATAATTAAAACATAGTAATGACTTTGAATTATCCTAAAATTAGTTAAAATAATAAAGCCTAATTTTCTAAAGTAGTAATATATATGGTCCAGAGATTGACCCTCAAAAAAATGGTCCAGAGATACAAATTTGGAGTATTTGCAATTGATTGACATTTTAAAGGAGTAACTCAAATTAATTTATGTAGGAAAACTAAAAGCAGCTAGTTTTTAAAAGGATTTTTATCGGTCAAGGACTCGAAAGATAAGTCAACTATCAATTCAGGTAATAATATTTATTAATCCATGGTCTAAAAGATTTGAAAATATAAATGGAAGACCCATAAATCTAAAATCATTAGAGGACTTGTCTGGAAAATTGCAAAACCTACAAAATAAAATTATCTCAAAGTGATAAACAGTGAAAATATAAATCAAAAGCCTTTCACGATTTTTTTTTTTAATTTGTTATTTCTTGAATACTCCCTCCGTTCCATAATAATTGACGTTTTAGGAGGTTCTTTTCTTTTCTTATTAATTGACGTTTTACATTTTTTTCACTAATTCTACCAGTTTTCTCCCTGGACTCCATCCTTGAAAATATCTACTTTTAAATCTATCAGAAATATCTTTATTTGGTTAAATCTTTATCTCCTAAAATATTCTCGCTTATTATAGCGCCTTCTTCCCTCTCCCTCCTTATTCCACGCGCCCTCCTTAATCCAGGCTTTCTTCCCCTCTCCCTCCTTATTCCAAAGCATGAAGAATGCAAATATGAAGTTTAAAGACCGACATAGTTTTGCTTTGTTGGAGCCGCCGAGATTCGTCGAAGGGAAAAAAAGAAGAGAAAGAAAATTTAATTCTAATTTTGGTGGGGTAAATTTCTGGAGAACCAATACATGGTATAGGACGGAATAATTTTCATGTTTTCGACTGAAAGCTTTTATTGCCCTAGTTTCACTCTCCAACGATGACAAGAGAAGATGGAATTTCAGAGAGAGAAAAGATAAATATTTAAAGATGTCGGAGTTTCACTCTCCAACGATGACGAGAGAAGATGGAATTTCAGAGAGAGAAAAGATAAATATTTAAAGATTCTAAATTTTAGGAGTCATATAAGAGAGATAAATAATTAAGTGAGGGATAAATTTGTCAAAAATTTTAATTCTTAATTCTTCCCTTTCTTTCTAAAACGTCAATTATTATGGAACGGAGGGAGTATTATGTAGTTTCATATTTGAAATTATTAGTTTTTTTTTAATTTATTTTTTTAAACATCTGCAATCTCTTTTCTAAGACATACGCAGGAAAAAAAATATTTTTAAATAAGTTTGTAATTTCTTTTTGAATTCATAATATTTAAATTCATGCAAACATATTTCACTAAAATGCATTTTTCTTATGTAAATACATGTTTTGTTAATTTGTATATTTAGTGAAAGATTTTTAACGTATATTTCCTTACTTATCATTATGGGATAAGTTTGTTTTTGGGGTTTTGCAAATTTTCAAACAAGCCATATAATGATTTTGGATTTATGGTCTTCCATTGATAGTTCTAAATTTTTTAGGTCTTGGATTGATAAAAATTATCTTTCAGGACCTGAATTGATAGTTGACCTATCTTTCGAATTCTTAACCGACAAAACCCCTTTTTAGAAATGTAAGTGATTTATTTATAATGTGGAATTTGGAGCAAAAATAAGGTTAAATGTCAAATCAACTTCTATTTGTTTAAGAAAATTACCTAGATTCAGTTGAAAGAAACATATAATAGCTTCTACAAAATTGACTTTAATTTATTTCTAAAACTAGAAATTAGTGATTATAAATAAAAAAAAAATTGATAACCTGGAAATTTCGGTATGATTTATGATTTCAAAGAATATAAAATCTATTCAAACCCAAAAAAAATTATGGTTATGTGTGTGTGTAAATATAAAGTTGAGATATTAGATTTCTGCAAACCCTAATATACTCATCATATATAGAGTTATTTTTTATATGCTTGATATGCTTATTAAAAATGTGAATTTATATTTTTACTAAAATATTAAATATATAATTTCGTTAAATATTTATTGACATAACAAATAGTGCGTAGGATATTTTGTTTGATTCTTAAAGAAATAAATTAAACAAAAAGTTATGGTTTAAAATGAAACTAAATTAATTTTAATTAAATCAAAATAAACTCAAAACCATTAGTTTCATGAACTGTTAATTTATTTTGGATTTTAAAATTACACAAACCAAAGAATTAGTTTGATTTATCATATGTTCAAACCAACAAGGGTACCCTCCTAATTGCAAAACACTTTAAAAATTACTTCATCCGTCCCACCTTATATTTTGCACAGTGGAGGTTGACACAAGTATTAAGAAAAATTCTTTTTTGAAATTTTGTTGACTTTTCAAAGATTGATTGATGGTGGAAATTAAAGGTAGAGATTGTGTTATAACTTTCATTTTACGGGGTGTGCAAGTTCGCCTGGCCTGGGACGGAAGAAATTGAAGGTAGAGATTGTATTATAACTTTCATTTATAGCTTTCATTATAAATTTCTTAATTAATTGAACTATTATATTGATATAGTTATATATCAATGAAAAAAAAAATTATTAATTACCATTTTAATTTTTTATTTAGATAAATTAAGTACGTCATTTCTTATCATTCTTTGAACATGTTAATCATTAAATGGTTATATTTACATGATTCACTCTTCAACTTCATTTCATTAGGAAATTAATTCTATTAAAATGTTATTCCTTCATTTACACCAATCATGCCATAAAATTAAATTAGGCCGACGAACAATAACCGTCTGCCACAAGCCTTTCTCCGCTGCAAAATTATTTATTTATAAACTAAAAACTAAGAAAATTATTTCCCAAAAAAATAATCTTGATAATGTTTTCATTGACTATTTTTTTATTATTTAATAATTTGTTGGTTTGGGTTTTCCCCAACAAGAATGGCATTATATATTTTCAGTAGCTGTGCCGCAAAACCAGACCCCTAAGTTCTACATCTACCTACTTGAAGAATAAATTTGATTGAAAATTTGGCCTTCCACCTGTATATCTTGGGAAAAAAGAAATCAACTATTTATTAGGTAAGAATTTTACTCAACAACATTAAGTCAATGGGAAAACTATACACTCCCTCCGTTTCAAAAAGATTTTTTCGTTTTCTTTTTTCTTTTTTCTTTTTCTTTTTTAAAATAAAAAAACAGTTTGGTAATCTTATTTCAAAAGTTAACATCTCATTATACAACTCGAATAATTGTTTATATAAAGATTTCCACCCTATAACGCCTATGTTATCACTCTAGTGTTAATGTTGGTTAGCAATCGTAATAAAACGAAAATTGCTTTGAAAATACTAAATAACTATACAAGTCAATAAAAATAAATACAAAGTACCTAATCAATTATAGTAACACGAGGGAATCATTCCTTTTTTAAAAAATAATGTTTTGTACAACTCGAATCATGGTTTATATAAAGATTTCCACCCTACAGCGCCTATGTTATCACTCCAGTGTTGATGCTGGTTTGAAACAATAGGTGGCAGAGGGTATTTTGGAGTAAGGTACACCTACATAAATTAGTAAAATAGTTAAAATATGAATAGAATTAACTGAACAATTACAATTGAAATTTACACGTACCAGACATAGCAGAGAGTTGTCATCCAGTAATGCAATACAGAAAAGAGGTTGTCTTCATTCAGTTTCGCATTCTGACCTACTAACGACCACAACCATGCCAAGTGGGATAGCTCTATCACATACTCAAGTTATCATTTTTTTTCATGAATCAATGTAATTGTTATATTAAACATGCATTGATAATCTGGGAGTAACGAATTGTTTATGGGCTAAAAATACTACCCTATGTCGACTTCTACAAATAACATGACACATGGACAAAATGAGTTATAATGATCTTCTTGATAGACTTGATATTTGGTAAGTAATTATCACCAGGTAGAGAATACTATATGGAAGTGGCAGGAAATTCTTTGGCGTTGAATCAGGATATTTAGGAAGAACAGGTTGTTCCAACTCAATACTGCCAAGAATTCCTGATTATTACATGGGAGCGGGTTCATCTCAACCAAACAAGCTGACATAGTGATCACTACATATTTTCCGTGATTTTTAGGCACTGATTCATAGCTATAATTATGCAAAAAAATATATGAACTAATGCTTAATAACCCTTGTTTTTGTATGTTTGGCGAACTTCACTTGTTTATAGATTTTGTGGTAATTTTTTGTACAAAAATTGACTAATTTGCAATACTAGTGCAATCCCTATGAAGAGCGTGTGGAAATAGGACTTAGTAAGATATTTGGAAGTGATTAGGCTCAAGAAGAACCTTGAAATGGCCCAAAACAGAGTTAGACTGGTCCAAAAACGAAGCCGGACAAAGTAGAGTTAAACCGCGCAACTGTAGGACAATGAACATAACGTTTGATGTAGAAGTTAAAATCTCTCGATCTTGCTTCTTTGGAAAGCTGGGAGAGAGAGAGAGAGCGCTACAACTTCTATGCCGACAACATTTATCAACTCCTACAAAATAGTAGAAATCTCGAAGAAGGTCAAAATTATGCATAAATGTTCGAGTTGGTGAAATGACACATCTTTAGTATTTTGCTCATTACTTGAGTTATATACATTCAGTCAATGTGAGACCAGTGGAATTGGAAATCTAATTCAAATATCTACAACTTTGTCAGAAATAAACTTGAGTTAATCACCCTAAATCAATTAACAGTCATCTAAATAAAAGTAGGTCGTTAAATATCACAATACTTACTACTATTGATCCTTGTGAATACGAACTCTTGCTTTCGACAAGCTATTAACTACATCGTACACTTACGGTGTAGCTGGTAGAAGACAGAGCGAACATATAGGTCGTCAAGTAATGGCTAAAATATTATCAAAATTCTGACCATCATGCGCCGAATATGTTTCATCGTTATTAACCAAAACTTTTACAATGGTCAGGCCATTAGCCACCGAACGAGTGCGCGATACAGGTATGCCGATTATGAAACTTTTTTACAACATATCGTGAATTCAAGCTGAAAAAAATAGCTAAGACTTAAGGTGTTCATCGATTTTGGTTGTCCATCATTCATTGTGAGCTTGTAAGTACATTTGGTAGAATTAGATCGTGAATTAGGGTTCCAAGATTCTATATTTTTCGCAAAATTGAAAATCGTGGGAGAGAGGAATTTAATCTTCTGCAAAAATTAAATTTTGAAAAAGAAGTGTTAACAAAAATGTATTTTAGTATATTTCTTGATGTCTATTTTTATCTAAAGAAAAATGTGTGAGTTTTTTGTGGTGAGAATGAAATGGAGTTAAAAATATATTAAAATACTATGGAGTTTTATCGGTTAAGAACCCGAAAGATAGGTTAATTATCAATTTAGATCCTGAAAGAAAATTTATATCAATCGAGGACTTAAAAGATCTGCAACTATCAACGAAAGACACATCTAAACTATTACATGAGTTGTTTTGAAAATTGCAAAACTCACAAAACAAAATTGTCTCGGAGTGATAAGCAGGAAATATAAATTCTACGTTGTTATTTTTTAAATTATTTTTTAATTGTTGTTTCTTTTAAATTTATCTTGTTTCCATTTTAAAATTGTATTTTTAGTTTCTCGTAATTTTTCTTTTTTGAGTTTATAATCTTTAAATTCATGTATACCCATTTTACTAAAATGTAGTTTTTGTTTATTTAAATCTTTTTTTTTTTTTGTTAATTTTGATATTTCAAAATAAGTTTTATAAATTATTTGATTAATTAGACATAACAAATAATGATTTTTTAAAACAATAAAGTGAAAAGCTTTTGACGTATATTTTTCCTACTTATCACTTCAAGACAATTTTATTTTGTGAGTTTTGCAATTTTCAAAACAGACCTTGTAATGATTTTAGATTTATGAATCTTTCATCGATAATTTTAAATCTTTAATTCCTAGATCGATATAAATTTTCTTTCGAAACCTAAATATAGTTGAGCTATCTTTTAATCCCCTATCCAATAAGTCATTATTATTAATAGTCTTGGTAATTATAAAAACATCACCATTTACACGAGATACACAATCATATATGTACAAAAATGTGTATGGACATGGAATTGTCTATCATAAAGTATACCAAGAAAGCATTTTCTTATATTACTTGCTTTCTTCATGTAGCATTTTTTATTTTATTTTTTGTTAGTGCGCCTTAGTTGTTAGTAATAGTTTATTAGTGGCAAAAAGTGCCAATAATAGAAAAAGACACGTCAATGTAATAGTGTAGGGTGTATACGGGTATTATTAACGGTGATAGGATAGAATTAGCCTCAGTGGTTTTATAAATGATTGACTTTCATTGGCAGTTTATATTTTTTTGATATTTCTTTGTGTAACTACACTTATATCCCCTTATTTTCATCTGGGCTTCGATTAGTTGCTAACTCTGTTGCAGAACTCCATAACTATTCCTCACCTAGGTGGTGTGGTCTTATTGACCGTCTATATAATTTTTCAATTATTTCCTGCCTAATCACAACTCGTTCCTCAAATTGGTTTCGCTTACGTCTCGATTAATCGCTAGACTTCAATATACCACCTGAATAGCGTCTAGTGACTTTTCTAAGATTGGTTGCTAAGTCATAGTCTATGGCCACAGCTAGCTATAATAATACTGAAACAAAGAAAACGAAATCTAGTCAAGATGAATGGAGAAGAAAATTCCCAGCTACTATTAATTACTCCCTCCGTTCCGACTTAATTTGTCTATTTGTCTTTTTTATTTATCCCAAATAACTTTGTTCGCACAAAAAGAGAAATTTCTCCCACAAAATTTTCACATCTGAAAAAGTCAAATATTCTAAAAAATTTAATTTTTCTTAACCTCCGTGCTTGATCAGAATAGACAAATTAAGCCGGGATGGAAGTAGTATTTAGTTTAGAGAAGTAATACACACGGTTTAGAAACCAAGACGTGAATAACATGGTAGTTTTGGGCATCAGCTATTATTGGGCCTTCACCGAATCCATCAACAGTATTAGGCTGTTTAGCCCACCAACAATGAGCCCATTTACCTTAATTAGTTGGGCCTACGGTGCTACAAATTACTAGCTGGCTAAAACATGGTAGAATTTCAAGAAGTTATCATGCAAGCCAGATTATAAATTGTCCAATTAACCACCACATATATAATTTAAAATAAAAATATAAAATAATAAAAATTAAATCCATTTTTTGGATTATCAAGATAAGGATCTTGTAATTGTTACTCCCTCCGTCCCGGCTTAACCTGCTTTTGGTTGATCAGGTACGGAGATTAAGAAAAAACAGATTTTGTGGAATCTTTGACTTTTTTAAATGTGGAGATTGAGAATGGAGATTTTGAGGGTGGAAATTGTAAGAGAAATTTACCATTTATGGGACTGACAGGTTAAGGTGGGACAAACCAAAATGGCAAGTAAGCAGGTTAAGCTGGGACGGAGGTAGTACAATTGAAGTAAACCAAATATATAATTTATTATTCAAGAAGAAGGTGTCATGTTTTAAAACTATTTGTTGGTTCAAAAAATAAATAAAAAGATCAAATTTAAAATTTAATTTCTCATCTTAGTAAAAATATTTTTTTTGAGTAGTTCATTTAAAATTATAATTTCATGTATAAGTTACATTTTGAATAATTCAAATTAACAAATAATAAATTTCGTATAAACAAGAATATTTTATTTAAAGGTTGTACGATAATCTTAACCAAAAATAAAAAGTTGTACCTCCATATCACACGACTTTTTTGTATTTTGAGAGTTTGAATTTGAAATTCATAATAATATATAATTAGGTTGCACTGTTGATAAGGTCAGTCTACAGTTGATTCAAAATTCATAAACTTTTTTTTCAAATAATTTTTTGTGTAATTTTGATCTATTTATACCCACCTATGTGGAGGCATTGGAAATATTTGAAATATATCTCCTAAATTATTTCTTATAATCAAATTATCCGTTATAAATGTGTTTAGACAAAATATTTTCATCCGTCCCGAGATAATTTGCACATCCCTTTTAATTCGTGGAATTAGAAAGAGCTGGTTTTTGCTTTTTAGTTGACTTTTTCAAATATGAAGATTGAGGGTGGAGATTTTAAGGATGGAGATTGTAAGAATTTTTTTTTTAAGGGTGTGCAAATTATCTCGGAACGGAGGGAGTATGATATATAATTGGAAAAGCAAATCAAAATATCAGCAATTAAAGTTTCAAAACAAAAAATATAATTCTATATATATATATATATATATATATATCAACAATTAAAGAAGAAAAAACAAAATGTTGTGTAAATGATTATGTTTTTACTTTCATCATCCCCCACTTACCCTTTACTGTGTTCAATCATGGTTTTAACATTCATTTTTCTCAAGCCTATTGTTACTTACTCAATTTCTAATTTATAGGAGTATATTTTCTTGTTGTGGAGTAATTTTTTATTAAAGATAAGAACCTAAAGTCTCGCGTGCATTAATTGTACGATGCAATTTGGATGGATATCACGATTTATGTTTAAATATTTAAAGATATTATAATACATTTACCCAAAACAATTGATGTCTTTAAGCATAAACATAAATACATTTTCACTGTGGTACTTTTACACAGAACATGTAATACATTTTTCTTCATGATCCAAATTGTACGAATCTTAACGAGAGTACAAGAGAACCTCCCAAGAATCTATCCCGAGTGTTTGGTTTAGGTTTAAGTGGGTCGGAGAAAATCCTCACTTTGAAATCCTAGGATTTAAAAATAAAGGTAAATAGTAAAGATATATGTTTGTTTTGAGATTGTATAGGGTAGTATTATACTGTAGGTGTCAAATCAATGTTGAAAAATAGATATATGTATTTGATTGTATATAGGATAGGTTTAGGTAGGTTTTATAGGATAACATTGTATTGAATGGAATATTTTGAGTATAATTCTTAAAACAAATGAGGATTAAGTATTTTAATGTTCAAAATCTGTCCGTGCTAAACCTAAATGAAACACATTATGTCTTTAAAACTTGTCTCTCTTTCTTTATGTTTCAGTTAAAAATAAATCATCCTCTACTCTAGAAACTAAATCCGGCATTACCCTGACCTAAAATTCTGTTTGAATTTATATTTAATAGATTTGAAACTAAGGTGATTTTAAATGAATTAATTTAAAATCCTTTATATTTAATTTTGAAGATTGTATTTAAATGAAAGAATTTGGGGTATAGATTTAGGGGATGAATTTGAAATTAACTGTTAAACCCACGCACTTGTTAATAATTACACATTACACACATTTTACAGAAACACATACTACACATACATTTTACACACATTTCGTACATACAAACACTACATACACACTTTACGCATATGTGTACATGTACACATTACATAGACGCACAACACACATACTATACACACTTTCATTATCATCCTCTTAAAAAAACATTAAACAATTCAAACTCACTCTTTAATATTTAAATAAGGAAATTTGAAATAAGTAAATTTTCAAATACAAATTTTCTTAACGCAATTCATTTAAAATCACCTTAATTTTCAAATCTCTCCATGTAAATGTAATCTTGGTTAATTTTGAAAATGGTTCGAGGCATGTGAGGATTCTTGAACATGTACACTGAGATCTAATTATTTTGGAAATGATTTTCTTTTTATTGATTTTTTCATTATTCCTAATTTTATTATTCATCCTTTAAGTTGGTAAATAAAGATATACTCCCTCCCTCCTCATTAATTTTGCACGGTTGACCGAATATGGATATTAAGAAAAGACAGATTTTAGGAATCTTTGACTTTTTCAAAGATGAAAATTGAGGGTGGAGATTTTGGGAATGGAAATTATGAGAGAAATTTTCGTGTGCAAAGTTAAGTGAAACGAATCGTAAAAAAAAATATGCAAATTTAAGTGGGATGAAGAGAGTATAACCGTCGTTGTATCAAAATAAATATTGAGTCAGTTAAGTTGGTGAATAGTACAATTGGTCAGATAGAAAGCATTAAATGCAAAGAATGCAGTTAGGATAAAGTTGTTAAAATTGAAAGGAAATAAGAGATGTTAAAATTATAACACATGTTACATTTGCGCACAATATATGTTACTACCTCCGTTCCTTATTAAGTGACCCATTTTATCCATGCACACATAACAATATTTTCATTTATTGAGAGGTAAAAAACACATCTCCTGCATTTTAACTACTCCCGTAATTATGGGGACACATTTATTTTATCAAATTAGGAATTCATTGATTTTAGAGGAAGCCAAATATTGACAGGTTCCTTTGTTTCTCTTTCTCGCTACTTTTCTTTTCTTTTCTTTTTTTCTGTAAAATTCTTTCACCTTCTAAACAACCAACATCATGAAGTACCCACCATAATTTCACGTGTTTTCAAAATTACTCCGTCAAAATTTCTATCAAAAAGAATATTCCCTCCAATTTCCAACTACAAATTAGAGTTTGTACAAATTGTATCATGGTGCTTTCAGCCTACGAATTGAAATGACTACGGAGCAACAAACACTTCCAATTCTCAATGATTTATATATGGCTCGCTGCAAATGGATTGCATGAATCTGCACTCATTAGTCTTGATAATAATGAAAAATGAATTAATGTAGTCAAGGTCATAATATTAATGAGTTTATAATTATAAATTTTGTGAACCTCAATTTTATCAAATTTTGTTCATTCATTATGGTTGAAGATGGTAAAGTGACTTCAATAATTGAAATGGGACACATATTATGGAACGGGATTTTGGATAAAATGGGTCACTTAATAAGGAACGGAGGGAGTAGTTGTTAATTTTTCAGAACGCGGAAATCGGTAGTTGGACGTTTTAGGACCGCCTAGCTTTTAAACTACTCGGTTATCGATTAATCATTATTTTATTTTATTTATTTTATTTTTAATATTATATTTATATATTATTACTTACATGTTATTTAATATATAGTTCAACATATTATAACATATAAATCTTAAGTTGAGAAAAATTATTATAAAAAGAAAGTAACTAAAATTTATAAAGTAAAATTTTTGGGTTGCCTAATTCGACTAGACGTCTGCCTAGGCCTCGCCAACTAATTGAACACCTTGACCTAAAAAGCACCTAATACTATCAAGTATCATAAAATCTGGTTGGTAAGACACCGTGTGAAGACTATTCGGCATCTAGGCGCACAAAATAATAATTATATTTTTCATATATAATGTAAGGCAAACATTTGGGCCATCTCCAACTACGTGCACCACTCTAGTGCACAATCTACGTTATGTTAAGCTAAAATCTACACTCATTTTCCAACAGCTCGTACTACTTTTTGTACTATAAAAAGTATTACTTATAAGCAATTTATTTTCTCTTTATTTTTATTACTTTGTATTATATATTACAATATATATAAAATCACATTTAATTTAAAATTTCAATATTAATATTTTTAGTTTATATTTAAATATGAATCAAAGTAATTTTGTATTTCTGTTTTAGTAATTTCATGTTTAATTATGTTGGGTAGTTTTATCTAGTTGTTATTTATATATTTCATAACATTGTAATTTTATAATTCACGTCGTCTTGTAATTTTATTTTATATTTATAATTTCTTGTGTAGTAATTTAACTTAGATGGTGCTTTTTATTGTTATTGTTGGAATTATACTTTTTTCATTTATAATTATAAACTTATTTTTTGAAGTAAATGTAATATCTAATACTTTAAAATATACATAACAATTAAAGGGGCTATAAAGAAGCAAAAAAAAAAAAAAAAAAAAAATAGTAGTGCAGCAAGTAGTGCATTGTTGGACAAAAAATTGATGTGAAATGCTATAATAATGCACTGTTAGAGATGCCCTTAATAAGACAGTCTTAGGAACATCTTTTCATCAGTTGAATTAACTTTTATCACAAAAGGTGATACTTTTGATATAAAAATAATTATTCTTCTGAGTATTAACCTTTATATACAACCAATAATATAAAAAAATAACACTTATTTGTAATAAAGGTAATATTTTTTTATAATAGAAGTAGTACTTGAATGCGTAATAATTTAAAAGGTTTAGTTGAACTCGATAAATCAAGTAATATGTATGTATTTGTTTAAAGTTGGGGAGCGTTGAAGCACTGTTGGCTGGGGTAAATAAATTGGTGAAAAGAAAGTGAAAAAATAAGTTTGATCTTTCCCAATGTATGAGACGAACCTTAAGCAAACACATGTAGTTTCTCTCTTTATTATGTTGATCTAATTTGTCGGCCTAAATCAAATTAGTAAGTAACCGAGTTGTTACAATTAAATCCAAACTGAAATTCTTTAGAAGTTTATTTAATAGTGTTCAACATGAAAATAGGTTTTTTGTGCAAGTATGCAATAAAAAACATGGGCATTAATTGTTTGTATCTTCAAAATTAATGAGTAGGGGACCATGCCAAGAAGGAAAATCTAACCACAATGGATATTCCATTACTACTGCTACTATTACTATTTAGTTGCAGATGGGAAATAGGAACAATTACCTCGACATTGACTATAGCGAAAATCATAACATTGAAGACCTAATTAACTCGGTATTATTTTTATTCTTTTATGATTTATAATTTATTTAATTTAATACTTATCAACTTTTTTAATATTCATTGTTATAGCATATAGTGTGCATGTGGCATGTGTGTGCATGTGACACACACATGCATGATGATAAGTTAGAGAGAGCTCAGAGGAGTTTGATAGTTAGATGAGTGGTTGTTATTATAAGCTGTTGTGCTTATCTCTCATTGTATGTGTATATATATATATATATATATATATATATATATAAACCAAGCTATCGATACAATTTTTATTTTCCTCTCATTTTATTCTTTTCTAGCTCACAACATGGTATCTAGAGCCATTTTTATGGCGGTTACCAACGGATAATCGTTCATCTCTGATCAATCTCTAATCAATCTTGCTTTCGTTCATTCTCCGATCAAGTTTCTTTGATTCTCTCATGGGTCCTGCTCCATCAGCCACGAATCTGGAAGTTGCTCCTGCAGCACCACCAGTTGCTCAGTCAGCATCTCTCACTTCAATTCAATTGCCGCATCTGCATCCGCTAGCTCTCCGGTTGGATCGGTAGAATTATCACTGCTGGGGTTCACAAGTTTTGTCCACAGTGAAAGCGCATGCACTGGACAACATTCTACTTGGTGTTGAGAAACAACTAACTGAATTCGTAATGTCTGGAACGACTCAGGTACTGAATCTTGATTATTTCATTTGAATGCGTAAGGATCAGCTACGCTTGAGCTGGATGTTAATGCATATATCTAAAATAATGCTTGGTTATATCGTTTTACATCTTTGTTTGAAGTATGAAATGTGTTTGATTCATTGTATCAATCACAATCAAAGGCACGAATTCTTCAACTGCAGTTAAGCTTGGTTCCTTTAAGAAAGGGGGTCATAGTGTGGATGATAGCTGATAACTTGCAAGCTGTTGGACACAAAATTACTGATGATGAATTGTTGTTGGTCATTGTTAATGGAATTGGATATGATTTTGAGGTTGTTGTGATTAATCTCACTTCTAAGGCAGGATCTGTTACACTAGCTAGCAGGAGGCACAATGTTTGTTACAAACACATGAACATAGAATGCAGAGTTATTCATCATCTTTTGCTCTTCAAACCAATACCGCTAATGATACACATGTGTCTGCTAATGTTACTTATGGTAGAGGTTTTAATCAAAATAATAGAGGTGGTGATCGATTCTCTAAGGGCAAAGGTCGTGGTAGTGGCAGGTTTGGAGCTGGAAATAGTAATAAACCTGATAGTCAGTTTTACAACAACACCAATTATAGTGGCAAGGTTAATCATACTACTCTTAAATGTTATAAACGTTTTGATAATAGTTTCACAAGTCCTGAAATTCCTCCTCCAAGTGCAAATGTTGCCACAAATACTCCATCATCCTCCTATCAGCGGTGCTACAAATCACACCACCCCAGATCTTTCAAAATCTGTGTGTCAAGTTTGATTATTAAGGCCATGAGAACCTGGTTGTAGGTAATGGATCCTTATTACCTATTTCTCACACTAGTTGTTCTTGCTTGCCATAACAAGATTATACCAAGTCCTTATTACTGAATTATGTATTGTACGTGCCTCAAATCACCAAGAATCTACTAAGCATATCACAATTCACTAAAAATAATGATGTCTTGATTGAATTCTTTCATTACTATTGTTTTGTTAAGGACAAAACTACCAAGAAGATACTACTGGAAGACAGGCTTAACAAAGGGTTGTACCAGCTTGATGTTCAACAGTTGGATCAAAAAAGGTTTCAAGGACAAGGAAGAGTTTCCAAGCAATGTTATTCCTCTACAACAACTGATGCTAAAGAATGAGAATTCATTTGTAAAAGTCATGTTGATTCTGTTTGGTCTTACAAGGATTTGAATAATGTTTGGCACAGGAGGCTTGGCCACCCTTGCTCAAGTACATTGTCACATATTTTGAAAATCCCAAATCTATTGAATTATGTGATGCTTGCAAACTTGGAAAATTACATCAGAATCATTTTGCCTTTGTGACTACTAAGACTAGCATTCCCTTTCAGCTTATATCTGAGGTCCATCACATGTTCTTTCAACTCAGGGATACAAATACTGTGTACATTTAATTGATGATTATACAAGGTACACATGGATATTCCCTTTAAAACTAAAAAGTAAAGCTGCATATGTGTGTTTAGCTAGTTCAATGCCTTTATTTAGAGACACTTTGATACAAAGATCAAAGCTCTTCAAATAGATTGGGGTGTGAGTATATATCACTAGTGCATGTTCTTGCTCACTTGGGCATTCACTTCAAACACCCTTGTCCTCATGTGTATCAGCAAAATAGGAGAGCTGAGAGAAAACATCTTCATATTGTAGAAATGGGCCTTTCACTTTTGTCTCAAGCACAACTTCCACAGAAATTTTGGTGGTATACCTTTTATACAATAATGTTTCTAATCAACTACCTTCCTATAATTATTCTACATCATGCGTCTCCTCATAAGATGTTGTACAAGACCAAACTAGATTATTTGTTTTTAACCCTTTAGATGCACATGATTTCCCCACCCAAGACCTTACAACAATCATAAGTTTCAGTACATAAGCACTAAGTGTATTTTTCTTGGGTATATCCAAATCACAAATGATGTTTTTGCTTATCTCCTACTGGCAAGGTATATATTGCTCCAACTGTTGAGAATGAAACAGAGTTTCCATACTCTACTCTTTTTTTCCAAAATAGAGAAAGTTCCACCTCAACCATATCCATTGTGTTCAAATCCTTATTATAATGTTTCCATCCAACTAGTACACCACCTACTGACATTGTTCCCTCAGACATACAGACTCTTCTAGCTTATTTGATGTTGTTTCACAATCACCCTCCTCTAGTGGCTCACGACAATCTAGTCCACCATCTTCTTCCATTAGTCATCTCAATATTCACCCTATGACTACTAGAGCAAAGCTTGGCATCTTCAAACTCAAACATATCTAGCTAAGGCTCAAGCTCCAGCCTTTGATGAACATGTTACTGTTAAACAATCTCTAGCATATACCAATTGGCTTGAAGCAATGAAAGTTGAACATACAGCTCTTGTGAGGAACAATACATGGACTCTTGTACCCCACACTCCAGACATGAATGTGATATCTAACAAATGAGTGTTTAGAATTAAGCAAAAATCAGATGGCACAATCGAAAGATACAAAGCAAAGCTTGTAGCAAGAGGTTTTCAACAACATCCAGGGGTTGAGTTCTTTGAAACTTTTAACCTGTTGTGAAGGCTTGTACCATCAGACTTATATTCAGTTTGGTTGTTACATATGGATCAAATTGACATTAACGATGCACTTCTCAATGGTACCCTAACAGAGCAAGTGGTCATGCAACAACCTCAAGGTTTTTAAGATCCAACACATCCACAATATGTATGTAAGCTTAACTGCTCTCCGTATGGCTTGAAGGAAGCTCCCAGAGCTCGGTTTATCACTTTAAAGAAAATCATGTTGTCCTTAGGCTTCAGCATCTCAAAGTCCGATAACTCCTGATTTCATAAAAAAGGTCTTTATATCTTAGTATATGTTGATGATATTATGTTGACCGGTGAAGATCCTAATGTTGTGGCAAATGTCATCAAGCTGCTTGGAGAACAGTTTGCTCTAAAAAATCTTGGAGAGGTTAGCTATTTTTGGGGATGAGGCACATAAAACCTCTGAAGGATTGCTACTATCACAAAAGAAATACATTCTTAATCTTCTACACAAGACATTCATGCTGAACAACAATTCTCTTTCCACACTAATGACTGCTAGATATAAACTCAGTTTGCAAGATAGCCCACCATTCTCCAATTCAACTGAATACAGAAGTGCTATAGGAGCTTTACAGCACCTTACTGTTACCAGACCAGACATAAATTTTGCTAGCAATAAGCTAAGCCAATTTCTTCATTCTTCACTAGAAAATACTTGGAAATCTTGCAAACATCTCTTCAGGTATCTAAGAGGTTCCGGACATATTGGATTACAGAGCCCTTGCTGACACATCAGCTGATATTGTGTGGATCACCTCAATTCTGAAGGAATTATCAATACCATTTGAGCAACAATCTCTTCTTTAGACTGTAAGTGCAGCAGCCTTGGCATCCTATCCGGTGCACCACGCAAGAAGAAAGCATGTGGAAATAGATGTTCATTTTGTAAGGGAAAAAGTACTCACAAAAGAGTTGGATGTGAGATGTATACCATCACAAGATCAAGCTACAGATTTGTTAAAAAAACCTTTAGCAACCGGCAGATTCACTACTTTGTGTTCAAATTAAATAAAATAATATTTATATACATCTAAATTAACCGAACAATTTTTTTTTCCAATTATATATATACACACATATATACATATTATGTATTTTATATCCCAAAAAATTATTGGGAGCATTTCATTGAAGATAAAAGAAAAAACAAATAAAAAAATAAAAGAATTAAAAAAATATTATGAGCATTTTATTGGAGAATGAGAGGAAGAGATAGCGATAGGGAGAAGAGAGAGAGAGAGAGACAGAGGACGAGAGAGAAAGAGAGAGAGAGAGAGAGAGAGAGAGAGAGGGGAGAGAGAAATGTGAGTGGGGAGGGATTTATAAATGACTACATTTGTCAAAGGATTTGAAATTCACCCAAATATAATGTAAAATGATATCTCAAATCCTGGATTTTTAAATGGGTTGATTTAAAAAACTGAATTTACAAATCCACTCATTTAGTATTTCATCCAAACACATGAAGTGGATTTGACAATGAATTTAGAAATCCATAGCACAAATTCCTTCATCCAAATGGAACCTAAAAGAAAAGTAAAATTTATTTTTCTTAACATTTATATTCCATCAAAATTGTAAATTTAATCGGGGCGAAGGGAGTACAATACGATAGAGATTGAGAAAGGCTGAAGGTGATGTGGTTGGAATTTATTTAATATATAAAAAGGGTTTGACTCTAAAGTGGGGACAGTTTTGTGTAAAGCTTAGTTGGTTCACGGGTTCCACTCACGTGCCCCTATCCTCAAAGACAAAATCATTCATCGGAACAAAACCCAAAATCAAATCAAATAAACACCGTATTTTTTGGGAGGATTCTATCTAAGGCCAGAATAATTCTTTTGTTCAAATTAGTTTTTCATCCTCAAAATCTCCACTCCCATTCAACCTTTAAAAAGTTAATAAAATTTCCAAAAAATAATTTTTTTTTAATATGTGAGCCGATTCTCATGTGCAAGTTCATTTGGGATGGAGGGAGTACAAGACGAAATTTAAATGGTAACTATTATTTTAAAGTGCTTAAAAATTCTTGACGTCTTTTTCTTTTTTACCCTAAATCGAACATTAATGTTAGCATTTTAATTACTGCATTCATAAATAATTTACCATTAATATTTTTAATACATCTATAAAAGAATTAATGTTGAAAAATAAGGGTGTTTTTGCTTAATGTTTAGCTCAGTAGATTTAGGGGATCAAATTTAATGAATTACATTCATTAACTCCCTCAACCAAATTTAGCTCAACGCTTTCCAGCCTTAAGCAAACACACCCTAATTTTTTCCACTTCGGCAAATTCTGCCCGGGATCATTTTCCATAAAGTACACATAAACAAAAACGAAAATTAATTTAAATAATAACAAAACGAGACCCTACAAAGTAGTCACGGGCTTCCCAGGTAGTCAGCATGTTTATTCACATTCTGCTTCTTCATTTTCATTTAATTTAAATGAATAGCAAATTAGACTATTAGAGAATCAAATAATTCCAATTCGAAAAATATAAAAAAGTAAGCAAAATTGCTTATTTTTAATTTTTAAATCTTAGCGAATGAAGTTGGTTTATTGACGTCTTGCAAATTTATGTCGGCCTTACATCTAAATATATAGATATAGACGCAAATTATTTACAATCCACTAAATTTTATTATTAAAAATAATACTAGAACGTGTTTGATAAAGATGAAAAATAGATTATTAAAATGACAATTTTTTTTTAAAAAAAAATCGAATTCTTATTTCCTATGATCTTCAACCAACCTCTCTATTTTATTATTTCTCATAAAATCCTTAAACCCTATTTTTAAATCCGACCGAGAACATCTATATATATATATATAAATAAAAGCTACATGAGGGGTATTTCTGTAATTCTCAAATGCATTCTTCATTTCTACTTTAAACATTAATTAATTATTCCCTCCGTCCCAGCTAACTTTGCATACTTTCCTTTTCGGTCCGTCTCACCTAACTTTGCACACTCTTAAAAAGGAAATCTCTCTCATAATCTCCACCCTCGAAATCTCCACCTTTAAAAAAGTCAAAGATTCCCCAAAATCTATTTTTTCTTAACATCCGTGTCAGGTCAACCGTCAAAGTTAGCTAGGACGGAGGTAGTATTATTTTTCCTTCAAATAATGTTGCATCTTACTTTCCTTAATTAAACTAATTAGAATGCAATTTTAAGTTTTATTTTTCTTGATTTATTTTTCTTATTAATATATTTGGGTAATTCCTTAACTACGTGTTCAAACTTGCAGAATTTTAGCTTTCGGTCTATATTATTACATCTTTATACTTAACAATTGTAACTATATATTGATTTTGCATTACATATCGTATCCTGGAAAATTATTTTATATATTTAGAATATCAATTAAATTTGTGGGCCTATAAACACCCAAGTATGTGAAATTGAAAATTCACGCTTGCATCATCATTATTATTATTATTATTATTATTATTATTATTATTATTATTATTATTATTATTATTATTATTATTATTATTATTATTATTATTATTATTATTATTATTATTATTATTATTATTATTATTATTATTATTATTATTATTATTTATTTATTTTATTTTATTTTTTTAAATTTATTATTATTATTATTATTTTTTTCTTTCTACTACAACCATCTTACTTAGCGTATTAATATTTCATGGTTCCAATATTCAATTTAATACTACTTCTATTTTTTTATATGCACTTCTATCTATGGATAAGAGGAGATTAAGAG
Source organism: Ajuga chamaepitys (assembly GCA_958295605.1). Classification (NCBI taxonomy): domain Eukaryota; kingdom Viridiplantae; phylum Streptophyta; class Magnoliopsida; order Lamiales; family Lamiaceae; genus Ajuga; species Ajuga chamaepitys. Next base: position 3,665,216 of record OY282508.1, read on the forward strand.
TTAGGGGAAATAATAATAAACCCTCAACTATATTTTATAATTTTATCCCTCCATCCTCTATATTATATCTATCTCCACTAATTATGGTAGTTTGGAAAATTAGAAAATTTTTAGGGTTAGTAATAGGTGTAGTTTTGGAATAAATGTGGTAGAAAAAACTTAAAAGAGATCTCTTATAAACATTTTACAAAATCTAAAATTGCATCTAAGGAAGATGGAGGTAGTACTATATATATGTGTATGCATATATATATATATATGGAAACTATGAATTATGAAGAGATAAAAAACTGGTCTGTTTTTCCACTATAGTAGAATATCTAAGTTTTTTTCTTATGGATGTTGTTTCTTTGTCATTGATAATTGCTATTGTTATTCCATCATAATGTGTGCTTGAGCAACACCGAATAAGTTATAACTTTAATAAATAAAGAAATTGATGATAAAACATTCAATGTTAGGAATACTAATGAATCATTTATATTTTATTATAATGCATATAACTTTTAAGGTTGAATGAGAGGGTTTTTTATGCTTCAATTCTTTATTTGGGCTTTTTTCTAATGCGTATCTATTCAAACTATCCATATCGTTTATTACAATTATTTTTTGACATATTATTATTTCTAATATATAATCAATATTAAGTTGATTTCTAAAAAAAAAAGTTGATTGTTTAAGGTAATAATATCTTGAATAATTATTGAGAAAATGTTGATTTTGTTTAACGATATCATGTATGAGAAGACCATGGGTGAAAGTTAATAATATGTAAATTATGGACGTCCCTAATTAACTCTCTCTCTCTCACACACACACATATCTATATATACATATATAGGATTAAAATCTTTTACAGGTTTAGTAACTTTAATAAACTTAAAATATACGTAAGTCATAATCATGGTTTAAACTTTTAAGTTTAACAAGTCTACATTATCAATTCTCATTAATAATATAAAATAATTATTATTTTAAAGTGATATAATTATATACTATTATTTAAATTTATAAGATAATATACCGTGCATCGCGCAGGAGTATAACTAGTTAGCATAATAGTACTCACATGTTCATATAATTAGATAAAACATTTCCTTGTTTACACATTTTAATATTTTTCATTTCTATTTTTCTTTAGTTTTGTTATTATTTTAAATTAATCTAATTTAATAATAAGGGCAAGATTAGTATTGGATGAATTGTATTGTAAAATTTCATAGACTGCGAATATTTGGTGCCATACTTATATGTGTTCTTCATATAAGTTGAGATTGGAAATTTACGATGGAATAGAAAATGCACTCTATCCATTTTTTTATAAGCTCACTTTCCCCGTTCTCTATAATCACTTATATTTCTGTTCTAAAAAGATAGTCCCAATTTTTCTTATTTATTTCTCAAAAAGATAGTTCCATTTCATTTTTAATAGTATATATAGATCCTAACATATCATTACTAAATGATACATTAAATTTATCATTTATATGTAACTTTATTTATTTATTATAATATTAAATAAGGATGCAACAATAATTTACAAATATAATAAATAATGTTCTTCTTTAAAAAAAAAAGATTTGTGTGGAACTATGAAGAAGATTAATTTTTTAGAACTGAGGAAGTAATTATGAATGCAAAAGAATTTCACATAAATGTGTGATTTATCATTCTTAAGTTTTTCTTTGATTGATAATGTAATTTACACTTTTCAGCTTAGTCGATCAATATTTTAATGTGACAGTCATTAGGGCAATGAAATAGCAACGTGGAATAAATCTAAGGAGATGATTCAAAGTGACAGTGGTCATCAGAGACGGGTCTAAAATTTCATTTTGAAGGGGACGATTTCTTTTCTTTTCTATGATACATTGTATAAAGATGAAATTATTAAATCAAGAGGACCAAACTTTAAAAATTAAAGGGACGAACTCTTATATGTTTGCTTAAGGTTGGAGAGTGCTAAATCAAATTTGGCTGAGGGAGTTAATGAACGTACTTTAATGAGATTTGGTCCTCTCAATCCATTGAGAGAAACCATAAGCAAACACACCCGAGTATCAAGAAGAATTATTCGATAAAATTACATATAATTTCTTTTAAAGTCCAAGGGGCACGGACGGAGCCAAGGAGGCGCTGGCAGCGGCGGCTGCCTCCGTCAAATTTTTCGACTAAACTACTGTATATATACATATACGTGTAGTCGTAGTTAAAGAACAGATTTCACTATCCTCAATTTTTTTTTAAAAAAAACTTTAATATATATCTTAAGAAAAATATTCCGTTCCCTAATTATATGAAATTCTGACTCCGTTCCTATAGGATCGACGCGTTTCCCTCGCCCTCCATCCCTGGTGGTAATGGTAATGCATGGGGTCAACTCAAATTTCTAAACTGCAAGTTTTCACGCATAAAGGGTCTCAGAAATTTTGTCCTTATATTTGTAGTCTAGTTTACAAACTAGAATCTACTCATGTATAATGTCAAAACAACTGAAATCATTTTTCCTTTTTTTTTATTATAATAATAACAATTATTATTATTATTTTTTATTATTTTTGCTTCGTGAATCTACACCAAACATTTCAAATACAAACTATTGAATGATTGACCAGCATATATATATATGGTTTTATATACTTTTACAGTTATTGCTGAGGAGGATCACATTTTGGATTTATTGGTGCTGATCTGAATTAATTGGACAAAAATAATGTCGCCTATTTTATAAATTTAATCTAGCCCAATCGACATTTTAGACGGCCAAATTATAGAAATTTTGATTCAAAAAATATTATCAGACCAAAGAAACCTGATCTGATAGGACAATAACAAGGCGAGTCCAACACGCAATCTAACAAAGTTTCAATTCTTGGGACGGTAAAGTTTCAATTCAATCCGATCTAACCCGGCATATAATACTGATCCAATGAGCTTGGGGAAGGCATGCCGAATTTCACCTCCATATAATCATCACTATAACATACATGCATGTACTCAGTAACATTATATATATATATATATATATATATATATATATATATATATATATATAAAAGCGGGAATAGGTCAGACTACACGATAGGGGGCTATGACTCAGCCTACTTAGATCCTAATTTGACCTAGTCTATTTAACAAACGAGCCAGGTCTATACTTTTCTAAGACTTATTTATTCAAGCCAAACTTGAACTTTAAATAAGTTCTTAAAATCCTAATAGGATCATGTAGCTACTTGAATTATACCTCTATAAGTCATATATATATATATATACACAATATACAAAATATAATATTTTTGTACATATTGTGTAAGAAAAATATCTACATCCATATACTTTAATAATTATAAATAATCTAGTTTATATAACCAAAATTTGTAAAACCTAATATTTTTGCATAAATATCTTTTTGTAGGTTTCTAATAAACTTTAAATAAGCCCAAATCATGCCTATTGAGAAAAAGGTTAGAATTGCCCATAAAAAACCTCTTACTAATAATAAATCAGACTGTATCCGGTATTTGTAAACATAGATTCAGGCCGTCAAATATAAAACACAGTCTAGCCCCAACATACTCCCACCCCTAATTCTGTGCTACTCAGTTGGGCAGTACCCGACTAGATGATCCAACCGTCCGTTTAGAAAGTAAATTGAAATCAATTACTAATTTTCATTTAATCTTAATATATTTTTTAAGTAAACGATTGGATCACCTAGTCGAACACTATCCGAATAAGGAGCATATAATTTCTCGTTAAATACTTGGGGAGACTGCGGACATACAAACACACGCTAAAAACATTTAACTCTCTCCCCAAGAAGCCTCATAGTCACATACATAGGAAAGATAATAGTATAATAAATAGTAGGGAGAATATTTGACGCATGGTAAAAATAAATGGATAAGACTAAACTATTTTGACTTAAATCTATATTTTAATATTTCACGATAGAGTCTGACAAGAAGCTGCCAAAACAATGCATTTCTCCGCTCCATAAAAGAACATAACATCTCATTGGAAAACCCATGCACGATGTCCCGTTTTGATTTTAACGCAAAAACTAGCATTCCGATTAGAGCCGGTAAAATTGGTTCTAATTTATTTGTTTCGATTCGATTCAGTTTAATTTAGCATAATTCGTATTTTTATTAGGGTCATATTACTGATTTGGTATAATTTGTTAAATACTTTCTTCGTCTCGATCTAATTTGCACATATGTTTCGACGCGTATATTAAGAAAAAAAAATCGTTTTTTACTTTTTAGTTGACTTTTTAAAAAATAGTGATTGAAGGTGAAGATTTTAAGGGTGAAAATTGTAAGATTCATTTCCATTTTAGAGGTGTGCAAAATATGATGAGACGGTTGAAAAAGAAAAGTGTGCAAATTAAGATAGGACGAAAGAATATTTTTTAAGTGGGACGTAGAAAACTTGGTTCGAAGTGTTATTGGATTCAATATGTCTCATTTAATGGATAAAAAATTCAACAGACCTTAGATCGGTTGGAGAGTCTTAGTATATTTAAGAGGGTAATATGTTGAGCCACTTATTTTTAGCCCAATAAACTTTAGGTTGGCGGATCAGATCAGAATGTTCAAATTGTCACCTCTAATTTCTATACTGCATATCCTAATTTCATTTAACAACACTTACAACGAGTAGATTTCTTGTGCATTAGTTGCACATATCTTATATTTGCGCAATTCGAATTATGGACAAAAAAATATTAGTTTTTATGTCTAACGATATTACATGTTCTAGATAAAAGTATTATGGTGACAAAATAAGTATGTCTTTAAGCATAAATTGATTCACAGGTACATATATCTTGAGATTGTCAGAAAAAAAAAATCCAACGTTGACTATACATGCCTGAATCATGTGGTTTATACAGATGATAAATATCTCTATTGGTATGAGGAATATTAGAACAAAATCCAATAACTAACTTGTGGAGATTCAGCCTAAAACGGATAATATGATACCATGCAAATATTAAATCAAAACTGGGATGGATTGGGGAGGGGGGCGCGATCGCCTCCACTGGACTTTTAAAAATAAAATTACATGTAATTTTCGTTTGATAATTTTCATTGGTACCCTTAATATATAAGAGTTTACCTCCTTTACTTTTTAATTTCATCCCAATTCACTATAATATAGTTAATAAAAATCGCGCTTCTCCTAAAATGATATCTTAGATCTGTCCTTAAGTCAAAATTCTATGATATTTGAGGAACAATATATCATACAATTTTATTTTGATGTTCATTTTGTCAATAACATATAATGTAATATTTATTATTATTAATATTATTTATGTCTCCTCTACTTTGGGTTAGTATTTGACAAATTTTAATGTTGCGTCCACATCCTATATGGTTCCGGTCTTTCATTTTATGGTGGATCCTATACAGTTATTTTATTGTATTTGAGTTCATAATTACGATCACTGTTTTAAAAGAAACTGTCTACCTACAATTAGATTCTGCATACAAGTTGGATTGTTATTGTATGCCCCCATTTTCCCCCTTAGGCCTTCCCCAATGAGAAAACCTAAAAAGCAGGTATTTTGCTGCCACATCAGCGCCACCTCAAAAGCAAAAATACCTCTACCTCCAAAATAAAACTCCTCCCCAACAATATACCCAAAAAGTAGGTATTTTAAGGGGACCCACCTTAATATCCTATTTATCCCCTTTATATTTTAATTTATCATTTATATTATAATTATCTTATTTTCGGATAAATAATACATAATTAAATATTTCGATTATTTTAATTTTTTAATTTCTCATTATATTTTCAAAAAAAAAAATCCAAATAAATATTATTAATTTTTTTTATTACGTAAAATGTAAAAATACAAATTGAAAGCACACATCGTAAAAAAAATACAAGAAAATCCGGATTTTGAGGATTGAATTTTTATCCATTTCTTTTTTTGGTGTGAAAAGAAAAATTTAGCTTGAAATTGAAATTTGATAGTAATTTAATATACACACTTATTTCCACTCAAATCCTATATTTAAACAAAAAGAAAAAGCAAAAAAAAAAAAACGAAAAAAAAAAAAATTAAAGTGGGGGACAGCCTGCAGGCCGCGGGGCCCACGCTGGACGTGCCCCACGCGCGCGTGACCTGCACGCGCCTGCGCTGTCCCCTTATTTGCGCGCGTATTGCCCACCGGTGCCTCCCCCCCACTCGCGCTCACCCAGAAATACCTGGGTAGCGTTTTTGCTACCCGGGTGCTCCACCCCCTACCCCAAATTCCCCTTCCCAATGGTAAATACCTCATTTTGAGGTATTTCTCACTTTCCACATCATCAAAATACCTCCCATTGGGGAGGGCCTTACTCCTCCTCGCTTTATCCAATCTAGATCCCGTTTAACTCCAATTACGCGTCAGAGTCGACCGACTACTACTAATACCTAGTGTATTGTAGAACATCGATTGTAATTTTAAAGTATTTTTTTTGGTAACCAATCGAAAATTAAATAGGTAGCTGTAAGTTTTTATTCGAGAATTGGAAAATGGTAAAAAAGTATTTTGTGATAGAGACAATATTAGTAATTAGATTGACACGCGGGGCAACGAAAGAATAGGGTGAGGGGGGACAAAGAAAAACTAAAAGGAAAAAGGTAATTAAGCATGAGAACCAACTATCAAGTTTCCTTCAATATCACTCTACAACACACTAAATAAATTAGTTAGAAATTGGATAACATTTAATGCCTTCTTTTCAATTTAAGGAAAAATTCTATGAATCAAAAAATCCAAATTGTTTAACTAAGTTTATCCCATGATAATTCAATCAATTATGGATGATAATATGAATCTGACTCAATCCGATCTGTCCTAATTTGAGGAGTTAGGAACGGATCAAATCCACTTCGTTTTCAAAAAGGAACAGATAAGTCCCGTCCCATGTACAGAGCACTGGAGCAGGTTGGGTACAGTTTTCCCGTCAATCCTGTTATATTAAACTACACATTTTTTTAGGTAAACATTATACTTTATCGTGCCCTAACATTCTATTATGTTGCTCTCGCCAGTCTCCTCTTTCATATATCACGATCAGTTTTCATTATTTTGTGCTGTTGATGTTTTTTTTTTTTTGGTGAACCCACTCCACACAGAGCAGGGCATAGAACATTTTTTAGTGACCTATGATAAAAACATGAGTGGGATGGGGTACATGGACAGGGCGACGGGGCAGATGTAGTTTTCTACATATACGTTCCAACCTACTATCTTGTCATTCTATAATTGATGTATAATCGTCCAAAATAACCGATAGATTTATAAAGTTCGATTAATGTCAAAATTACCTAATTACCACTTTTAAATCGGAATTTTTTAATCTGAAATGGAACTTAAATACATCTAATATGTACAGTATATGTAGAGGCGGTCTTTGGGGGCACAAGGCGTTGTCGCCGCACCGAGTCCCCCGTCGATGTGAGCCCCCGATTTTTTTTTCTTTTATCTGCATATACAGTATTTCAATATAGATATTTAACATATGCGATAATGTAATATAAATAGTAAGCTATAGCGATTGACTACTCAAGAGTAGACTTTCAGTGAGTAAGAGGACGTGAGATCGATGCCAATTTGAACTTGTATTTGGTCCATTGTCTACTTAACCATATCTATAGAAGTGGAGAGAATAATTCCAATCTCGTGCCGAATTGTCATATGCACAAAAATATTAAATAAAAATTAAAAAAAGAAATGAAGTGATGGACCATAAGGTAAAATCCAAGTCTGTCACTACAGATCCTAGTAATGTTGCTTTCCATCATAAATGAATTGTTTTTTTACCTTTTTTCTTCTATTTTTAAATTATACATAAATAGGTGTCTTCGATATTACTTCCTTTTCCTTCATAAAAATTATCTACGTTAAAAACGTACTACTTTTTATTTTTTTCAATTTAATATAAAGATATATAAAAAAAATAATATGCTCTTATCGATTTATTTTATGTTTTGATTTGACCTATCTAATTATATGTAAGTAATTAATAAAATAATGGATAGACTCGCAGTTTTTTTTACAGATTAAGTAACATATACTCCCTCCGTTTTTTTAGATGTTCATTTAGTTTTTGTGTTTTGTTTTTTTAGATGTTCTTTTAGCTTTTTTTACATAAATTTTTCAATACTACCCCCTTTTAATATCCCTACAAAATCTCTCATTATCTAATTTATCATATTTAATTTAATCTAGCAAGGACTTATTTATCTATTTCCCCTATTCCTTAATTTGTTTATCCAAGTCTAAATGAACATCTAAAAAGAAACGGAGGGAGTATTTATAAGACAAACTAAAATAGAAACCAAGTCTATTTTACAGGACACATGAAGTAGATTTTTTTCATTAAATTAATAAAACGAGACATTAAGGGTAAGGATGTGCTTATTTAAGGTTTTTCCTAATATATTAAGGAATAACAAACTTACTTTTTCACCAATTTATTTATCTCGGCAATAGTAATTCAACATACCCAGCCTTAAACAAGCATATAAACAAAAAATTAAGGTATGTATGAATATTCACCTTAGGATGGGAACGTGCTAATCTAATTCAAATAGTTATATTAATTATTATTTCTTCCGATCCGAAATAATTTGCACACTTTTTTTTGGATGTCCCAAGATAATTTGCACATCTTAAAAAAAATTTCTTTACAATCTCCACCTTTAAAATCTCTATCTTCAATCTTCATTTTTGAAAAAATCAACTAAAAAGCAAAAAACAGCTTTTTCTTATTCCATGTGCGGAGAGAGGTGTGCAAATTATCTCGAGACGGAGAAAGTATTTAATTTTTTAAATACATTTTGATCATTTTTTAATGATAAATTGACTGCATTTTATCAATGTTACTATCTTAACTACAGTCTATTCTAAAACAAATATCCAATCTAGACTTCATACGATCAAAAAAGTCACGATCAAATTTTTCACGTCCACCTCAATAAAAGACAAACACACCCTAATATTTTTAAGGGTATGCCTAAACGGGCACATTGTGTCCGGTACGATTTTTTTCGTGTGTGTTTTTTTCTATTTTATTTTTTCCAATCATCTACTAATAACAATTATAAATATAATTGATAAATATTACAACATGAAAAATAAACGTTAACTATCATTCTGAAGCAATCTAAAAATAATGATTTTTTTTTAAAAAAATTTCTTAACCCGTAATCGAGTTTTACTGTTAAAAGTTAAATTATCGTTTTCATAAATAATTTTTCACTAATAATTTTTCATACATTTATAAAAAAAAAATTACAAAAAAAAAAAATCGACCCGGGGCACAATGTGCCAAAGTAACATTACCGTATTTTTAAATAGAATTCTTATTTTAAGATATAAAAAATTAAAATAAAATTATTTTTGTGGGACATAGTACTATCTTTGGCATTGAAAGTGGGACTTACCTCTCTCTTTTTACTGCTTCTGCACTGTAAAAAAGTAAAAGAATCTGCGCGATCTCGAGGGGGTTTAACAATGGGGCATTAATGGGGCTGTTAAGGAATAAGAATTACAGCAAATAGAAGAAAACTGAAAGGGAAAGAGGTGGGTTAGTTAGTAATTTAATATACAAGTGGCTGCTGGTGTAGGGTGTAGCCTTGGGCTGTGACAAATGATGTTAATGCAAGAAACAAGGGGGGGAAAAAGTGAAAGTTAGGTTGCCAAGGTAATTATAGGCTGCCAGTCCAGCACTGCCCCTGTCCTCTCCCTTTCTCTCTCCTCATTTGCTGGCTGGCCAGATCTTTGCTTGCCTCAAACAAAAGGGGATTCAAGAAACAGGGAAAAAAATAAAGAACCCATTTGTCCAAATACCCATTTCAACCTCAAAGCCAAAGCCTTTTCTTTTCTTTTGCTTTCTCTCTCTCTCTCTTCACCATCAATGTGTGACCTTGGTGTGGTGGGTTGTAATGAGTGAAGGAGGAAAAGGGGTTCTTACACATTGATCACCACTTTTGTTTGTGGGTTTATCTTTTCATTCTGTTGGTGTCCTTTTTTATTTTCTAGTTTGAAGTTTTTGGGTGTTGTGGTGGTATGTGGTAATTGTGACTGGAAATGAGCATGCAAGATTTGTTTGGTTGCTTGTATAGTGCAGACTGATCCAAATCCTGCCCTGAAAATGGGGGAAACTGCTGTTTTGAAGTGAAACAAAGTTCATTTTCTCTTTCTTCAAGTTATTTTCTTCATTTCAACACAATGAGAAAGCATGGATGGCAGCTTCCTTATCACCCACTCCAGGTATTTTCTTTTAACCACTGTGTGTGTGTGTGTGTGAGAGAGAGAGAGAGAGAGCAGTTTTTTCAATTCTCCATATGCTTATCTTGTTCTGTTTTATTATCTTTTGTTTTTTTTTCCAAAATGCATTGAAGTTTGTTTCTAAATTTGAGGTAAATGTTTGCAGGTGGTAGCTGTTGCTGTATTTCTGGCATTGGGGTTTGCTTTCTATGTGTTCTTTGCCCCTTTTGTGGGAAAACAATTGTTCCAATACATAATTATGGGGATTTATACTCCTCTTGTAAGCACATTTCCATCATTACTTTCAAATTTAAGTTCCCTTTTTCTGTGGGCTATGAACTAGCTGAGATCTGTGTTTTCATGCTTTGATTCATCTCTACTTCTCTCCCTTAAGTTCATTTGATTTTGATTCCTTTTTTCTTTTTGTTAATTCAGCTGTGTAATTCAGTTGCCTTAATCGGATCTAGAGTTTTCGACTGTAACTGTATCATGATTAACATCCTTGTTTCTTGAAATCTTGGTGTCTTGTAAGCTTTTAGTAGGGATGAAATTTGTTTAACCTCAAACTACATAAGGTTGTGTTTGGATAGTGCTTAAGTGAGTTCAGGGGATCCTCACTTGGAAATCTTGAGACACTGTAAAATGTTGACGAATAGTGAAATTGAATGGTTGCAATGCTGGAAAATATATATTGTTTTTCAGTATTATAATGGGAAGAGATGTATTGGGAACTGAAATAAAGAATTAGACATATGTAGTGTGGTTATTAGAGATCGAAAAGGAAACGAATAAGAGGTGGTAGATATAAGTATAGGGTAGGATTTCAATGGACTACAAAATCCGGCAAGCCCGAAACAAACATAGTCGAAATCCTAAATCCGTCCTAGGATATCGTGAAACAGACAAGCTAAGGGATGTAGAATGATTCTGACTGCATAGCGGCTCAGCCTGATCAATGCTAGTCCACACTAACTGAATCATGTCAAAAGACCACTTATTCTGCTATTCTTTCGTTTCTCAGATTATATGTGCCTTTGGTCTATACATTTGGTGTGCTGCGGCTGATCCTGCTGATCCTGGAGTCTTTAAATCAAAAAAGTATATTAAAAATCTGAACGATAAGAAGCTTGTCAAACCTAGCGAGTCTAAACATGGTGGTGAGTCAACTCAATCAGTTGGAGATGCCAATGGTGCATCTATTGGAGAGGAAGCTAGTGTTAAAGGAAGAGTCGACATTGAGTCAGCTGCTGATTGCAATGCTGTACCCGAAAAGAAGAATTTGTCGCCTCATAAGAGCCCCTGCAGCATGGCCGTTCTGGCTTTTTTGCCCTGCGCTTGGTTTTACCACGCACGTGAAGAGTCTGATCATCAGAGTGAAGACGGGATGTTCTACTGTAGTTTGTGTGAAGTCGAGGTGTGCATTGCTAGGAATTTCTTGTTTTTCCTAATATACCCTTGCAGTGATTCTTTGATTCATCATGTCTCTAAGGTCGTGCCTCATGTGACTTACATGATTATTACTATTCTTACAGGTTTTCAAGTACAGCAAGCATTGTAGAGTTTGCGACAAGTGTGTCGACCGCTTTGATCATCACTGCAGGGTAAAATCGGGTTCACAGTTTGGGACTATTTTACTGCTATTTTTCATTGCAGGCTTTCTCATATTGTTTTTGTTCTATTTTGTAGTGGCTGAACAACTGCATCGGCAGAAGGAACTACGGAAAGTTCTTTACTCTTATGGTATCTGCCCTTCTCCTGGTATGCTCTCAACCTTCTGATTTCTTTTTCCAGTTGATAAAGATGCCGTATTTTGAAATCCATGGTGATGTTTTAATCTGAATCATAACCAAACAAATTTATGCCTTGCACTTGAGATTGCAGCTCATACTTCAATGGTCAACTGGAATCCTTGTACTCGTTCTGTGTTTTCTGAAGAAGAAGCAATTTGCTACTGACATCAGCGCAAAGTTAGGAAGCAGTTTCACCGTTGTCCCCTTTGTAATTGTGGTGGTAAGTACATCTCTCTCTGTCATCGTCTTTTATGGTGAAAATTAAGAATCAATTCATATTATAAGGTGTCTTATAAACCAGTACGCGTTCGTGAAGATGATACTCTAATCTTTATATGTAGGCAGTGTGCACCATATTAGCCATGATTGCGACCCTACCGCTTGCTCAGCTCTTCTTTTTTCACATCCTCCTGATCAAGAAGGTAGGCACTTCTTTTCACCTTCTTGTGCATTTTCCTCCGTTCTTAACGTATAAAATTCCTGAAGAAACTGTTTTGACTCACTTGCATCGCGGTGTAATAGGGAATAAGCACGTATGATTACATTATAGCACTAAGGGAGCAAGAGCAGCAAGGAGGGGGAGGGCAGCAAAGTCCTCAAATGTCTCCTGTTAGCTCTCTTACTGGAATGAGCAGTGCAAGCTCCTTCAATACTTTCCAACGAGCAGCGTGGTGCACTCCACCTAGGCTGTTTGTTGAGGATCAGGTAAAAGTTTCTTATCAAGATTCCTCAATTTCATGGGATGACATTTGTGCTTCAGTTCTCGTTGAGATGTTTCAGCAATTACCTGTTTCTGTATCCACTGCTAAAAAATTCGAAACTACGTCTGTTGCTATATCAAGTATAAAAGAGAAGTGTCATTTCACACTAGTATTAATTCAATGCAGTTCAAGTCCTATGAACTGCATCAAAATTGTACTAGTGTGAAGTGAGACTTCTTGTTTTGTTACTGAAAGAAGATAGTTACGTCAGGGGCGGGCTCAGATGGGTAGGTGACTAAGATGATCGCTCTAGGCCCCAATTGACAATGGCCATTTGGCGTAGTTAGTGGATGAATTTTCAGGTTTAATTCTATCTTGTTATCTTTGCAGTATGATGTGGTACCTCCCGATAACGTGTCCATTAGTTCACTTGGAAAACAAACAATAATGGAGGAACAAACTAAGAAAAAGAATCCAGCAGCTGTGAAGATCAGCCCCTGGACATTGGCCCGTTTGAACGCAGACGATGTATCAAAAGCCGCTGCAGAGGCAAGAAAGAAGTCCAAGATTATACGGCCTGTAGCAAGGCCCGAATCAACCTACGCCCTTGAAACAGACAGCAGTATTGGAAGCAGCGACCGGAGGATGGCCCTGAGGCCCGATAACAATAGAAAGCGAGGCAGCAGGCGCATTCGCCTCCCTACAGATATGCCCCTTCAACATCTATCGAAGCTTCAAGATTTACACGCCCAAAATAGCAGAGATCACCGTCGGATAAGTGAGACATCGACAAGCTTGGCCCCTCTACAGCACGAGGCCTTAAGTGATTACAGGATAGGCCGAGCTGTTCCAAGCTCGGTTGGTAATGTTGCTTCTTCTCCTGAGAGTAGCTTAGATTCTCCTGAGATACACCCTTTTCGGGTGTCCTCATCAGGGCACGATGAAGGGAGGAGGCTCATGGGGCTATCTGCTGCGGCTATGGCCTCTCAGAAGGACATCCCGTTATCAAGATCGACTAGTGATGGATACGACGCATCTGGTGGTGAAGACAGTGATCGAGTTCCTACAAGAATTCTGAACAGGTCAAACAACTGGACTAGCCTTCTATTCGGGTCCGAGCCAGAGAGAAGTACCTTAAAATTCGGGCCTTCAACTACATTTTCGAATCAAAGGAAGCTTTGAGGAAGATTCTGAGGATTTTTTCATTTCTTGTTCATTCGTGGGCAGATGTCGAATCGCAGATGCCTGCCTCGGGTTATTTGCCGATCGCGTTCTGAATTCTGGTGCAACTTTTGGTGACAGATTCTGGACAAAGGGTTGTAAAGGTGCTTTTACAAAGATTTGGTGATTCTTTTTTTCTTTTCTTTTTTGGAGGGAAAAGAGAAGTAAAGGTGTTCAAATTTGAAGAATCTTTGTGCCCCCACTTTTAATGAGATTGCAGCAGGATCACTGACTTTTGTCCTGTAAAATTGTCCTTGTATGCTATGGCATAAATTTTGTTCTTGATCATTAACATCTAGGCTTGAATTTCGGTTAATTATCAAGCTACTTGTGACTCGAATCGCCTCCTGCATAATCCTGCTGCACTATCAGATTGCTGCTAGTGGAAATATTGGCCATCAACTCAATTAAAGGATAACTTGAAAAATGACAAATCACTCTCAAGAATATTTGACAGCAAGAGCGAGCAATATGAAATGTACGAGGATGTTGGAGGATTATGTAAAAGAGTATCCGAATCGATACAAAAAGTTGAAGAAAATTACTTGTTTTAACTTTTAAGTAACATACTAGGATTTAGATATATTACATTCTAGTACAGCTTCAACAATTTTCTTCACTCTTAGAAAAGGAACTTCAACAATTCTCATTAACACTTTAAACAATAGAATCAACCAAACAGCCTAGAAATAGGACAGTTAACTGAATCTCATTTCAATGCTAGACAACATTAACAACATCAGAAGGCAACTGGACATACTCCACACCGAACTCATCATCAATACAAAACGCGGGTTCACGGTGCAATGCCTTGCAATAGACGAACAAGACAGTGTTTGCAGCCAAACTATAGAGCGCAAACACGGTTGAAAAACAGGCAAAAACAACCATTTGCACAACTAACCAACCACTCAATCCCTCTGCATTAGCCATCACGCGCAAAAACCATATTGCCAGAATGCCAGACAGAATCCCAAACAACAATATCGTCAAGAATATAACCCCCCTCACCCCCTTCACCAAATACCAACTCTTTTTAAGTGGAGCAAAGCCCCACTTTGATTCCAAAACCACAACTGCATACATCAAGTACCACCCGACTTGCAAGTAGATCAAAGCGGCAACAAGCAAAGTGGCAATCAGGATGACAAAAACAAGAAAAGATTGATCGTCATAGTCCATTTCAAACCCGAGGAATGCTAGTGCATTGTAGGACAACAACATGAGAAAAATGAATACAGAGACAATCAGTCCCATGATTACATTGACAACAAGCGCGGTTGCAAGAAGCGGGAAAAATGAGACGAAGATGGATTTGAGGGAGGAAATGAGGTTCACGGGCATACCGTAGTAAGCGTGGAAAACGCTGTAGGTGATAGAAGGTATGGCACAAAGGTTGAAAAGGAATAGACTGAGGTAGTAAAGAAGTTGGATCAGGAGTGGAGAGTTTCCGACAGGAGGGATGTCGGAATTTGAAACATCGAAGAATCGGAGATGATAGGAATGGAGTGGAATAGGCTGCACAAGGAAAGAGTAAATGATAGCAGCAAGAGAAGTAGGAAAGATGAAGAGAAGTGAGAGTGTCAAGAAATGGAGAGAGTGAGAGCTGATTATGTTTGAGGCTTCAGAAAGTACCCTCCAAACAGTTGGTCTGTTAGTTAACATGATGAGAGAGAAAGAGAGAGAGAGAGAGAGAGAGAGAGAGAGAGAGAGAGATGAGAGAGAGGGAGAGAGAGATGAGAGAATATGTAAGAAAATACAGAGATGAATGGAAGTCTTGTTGAGCAATTGTGGAAAGTTCAAAGGCTTTGAGGTCAATCATTGAAGTGTTCTTCAATTTATATGATTGGTATTCACATTTAATAATCCCAGTGAGAGGGAAACTTTGAGCCTATCTACAAGGCACCTAGGATATTTTATTTATTTATTTATTTATATTCATGTCAAGTCTTGTGTTATATTGTATTAAATTCATTTTCTGACATAAACAATAGCTCCTCAACTACTACACATTGGAAATACAGGAGAAGAAGAGTTCACTCATATTCTTGGCCACCAAGTTTCATGAATCATGACAGAGCTAGATTTTTTTGTTGAGCGGCTGAAATAATTTACTTACAATATTTATCAAAGTTTTTGGAATTTGAAGGTGATAAAATTTGTTATATAATGATAATTACTAAATATCAGGATTTGTGCTCGTGTGCAGTCTTCGTTAGTTGTAAGAACATTAAAATAACAATACATCGGTAAGAACTTGAGCAGTAATAATGGATGGGTGTAGTATTATGTACGGAACATGACTTACAAACTTAGATTCCCTCAAAAGAAGCCAACTCTATACCCACGCCCGCTAACTACTTACCGACTGTCTGGTCCCCCTAAGAAGGCAACTCATACTTACCGACTATCTGGTTCCCCTAAGAAGGTACTCTATACTCACTCCCGCTAACTACTTACCGGCTGTCTGGTTCCCGGATGGACTTGGTACATTGAATCTCTCAGGTGCAGATGCAATTTCCCGTACCCATCAAACTAACAATTATGAAATAGATGTTCTTACAAGAAAAGAACCTCTACGAACAAGACTAGAATTTTAAAAGTGTGTAATGCTCAACAGTAAGTCATAAGAAATCTTGCGTACAACTGTTTACAGTGCTCGTTCAAGACTATGTACTACGTGAATCATAAAAGTGTGTAATGCTCAACATTAAGTCATAAGAAAATTGAGTCAAGAATGTTGAATGCCTTGATTCTTGTGATATAAATGTGGACACTTACTTTCTTTCATTCAATATGGATGACATTTTCTTGGCACTTGATTTTGTCAAACCTGCCGAATAAACCAAGAACACGAATCTTCAAGAATAATTGCTAGACAAAATTCAATATTCTCAATAAATACCGAGAATAATGGAATGTGATAAAATCACACGTTAACAAGTTCCCCCTTTGATATTGTGACTTAGAGTATTTAAACAGACGAAATAGTCAAAGCAAAACATTCCTGCCTTGTAAGAACACGGACCTGTCCAACAATCAACATAAAGGCACACTTGTAAGATCATAAACTCATCCAAGCAAATATGTGTCTTACTCGAAGCAAAGGTGGAGAGATCATCATAAGTTTCTGTTTTCTTTCCTTCTTAATCATTACTTATCACTTCTCACCATATAGAAATATAAATCTTCATCCATTAATTTGATGTCTTAAATACACTAGCCTTTTTGGAATGATCACCATGTTGATACAACGAAGCATAATTGTGACTCGATCCAGCCCGACTACATTGTAGTTCGATCTGTATCAAATTATTAAATCGTATCGCAAATTGTCACCTATTAATAATCATCTGATTTCTCCAATAACTATTTGCATTCGGAAGAAAATAAGTACCTAAACGTAATTTGATCAACTATATCGATTTACTGAATAAAAGCATCACTACACAAGAAAATTACTTAAGGGTACAAATAGACATTATATAATATTTTTAACCAATTTTACTAATTTTTTCCCTAGGCTCAATTTTAAAATATCTCTATTTTTTCAATCTATCAGAGATTTTTTAATCTGGTCAAATCTTTAACTGCGAGTATATCTGTGAAAATATTTCATCTTTAATTCTTCCTTTTCATCCTAAAACGTCAGTTAATATGAAACGGAGGGAGTAATAAAGAGCAAGACTTGAACTAATTAAAAGTTAAATTGATAATAGTACTCCCTCCGTCCCGACTGAGTTTGCACACTTTCCTTTTCGGGACGTCCTATCTAAGTTTGCACACCCTTAAAAATGAAAGTTTTCCCACAATCTCCATCTTCAAAATCTCCACTTTCAAGGGATTATTGGACAGGGATGGACACATCCGGATGTGGGATGGTCCATCCGTAAACAATTTCACTTCAGGCGGATGTGGCACATCCACCCACATCCCCCCTATAAAGTTATCACATTTCCCAATCAATCAATCATTACCTTCATCACCTATCACAATATTTTAATACTATCAACCACCCTAAAACCTACTGATGTGACATCTACAGTACACATCCTATCCTACACATCCCTTTAAACAAAAATACCTTTTCACTATTTAAGTGGATGTACCATCCCAGGACGTGCCACAACCGACGGGGCACATCCACTACATCCCTATCCAATAATCCCCTCAATCTTCACTTTAAAAAAGTCAACCAAAAAGCAAAAAAATAGTTTTTCTTAATATACGTGCCGGCTCAAGTGTGCAAACTCAGCCGGGATGGAGGGAATATTCGTTAAACAAAATATATAATTAAGGATAACAAAATTACGTCTTTTAAACAATAAAAAAAGTAACTTCTGAAAAAAAAGAAAAAGAAAACGATTACGTGAAATAGACAAAGAAAAAGACAAACTAAGAAACGTAAACAATATGTTTAGTAAAGATTAAAGGAGAATCTAATCATTAATTAAAAATAGTATCTCCACATAGTATTAATAATGAATGATGGCCTTTTTGTCTGCTCATTTGTTCAATTACAGTTGATGATTATTAATATATCATCTTAGCAAATAATTTTACAACTCCAGGCATAAATGAGATTATGTGTTATTAACACGTGCAATAGATGATGAAGCACCTAGTGTCACAGAGAATCTGATGGCAGTCGGCCGCTTCCAAATACTTTTGATGATGTGGGAGAATATATGCCCCCTCTAAATACTTAAGACGACGAGGCAAGAAATACATATTCCCAGAAAAAGTAAACTTCAAAGCTTGATCATGAAGAACACTTTTTTGCCAACTTTTAAATATTCAACGAGCAAAAGCATCATAAGCCTCTCCTGCAGAAAGATGCTTAATTCAAAAACAAAACAAAAATAGCAAGAAGCATCAAAGATATAGTAAATTCAAACCGAACCATTTTCAGAAACAGAGTCCTGAGGAGTGGTAAGTATCTCAGATATGAACTTGATCAGAGAACAAAGCCCCCCTAAGAAGTTATGATCAATCACACCCTGCCCTTCCGAAACATGCGCAAAATCGACAAGCTTGATCTCCGCGCGCATGCCCTTTCCACGCGACGCGAGCTCCTTCTCAAACATCATAAGAATCGAGCAAGCGTAGAAATGATACATTGTTTGATCCTCAAACCATGCCTTCAACTCAAGAAGCTGTGATAAGATACCCGTGGACCCACCATAGACAGCTGATGCAAAAGCACAATCTGGCTTCGTATCCAAGACTCCGTTGGAAGAAACAAACCTCCTCAGAAGTAACCTAACTTCATCGGCTGAAAGACACTGACTCCACTTCTTGTCCGCCTTCCAGAATGTCCCGGCTTCTGCACCTTCGAAGATCTGCGTACCTGAGACCCTAAACCCTAACGGAAGGCTTGAAGATGCCCTGTCCTTCTTTAAGCACTTCTGGACGTAGTCCTCTGGGGATTGAGGTGCCCAAGTTCTTGAACCGATTTTAATGTCCATTACAGATGGATTGATTCGATCGAAAGTGAGGTCTTCTAGAACTAGATGAGGTTGTCTGCCCGAACCATCGGATGCTTCCACAAGCTGAGTACCCGAAAACTTGGGGAAGAATCGAGTAATGTGGTCCGGAACTTTGGTGTTTGAAGAGAATGATGTGTAGAAGGAAACTTCATGGGCACCACGTTCATCGCCCTGGAGAGGCTTGTAGAAACGCCCTGAATCGTCAATGAGAGGCCCGAGCCGCCCTTTGCCAGCTCGGTGCCCTGCAACCTGATGGTCTGGGACTTTAAGCATGCTGCTTGCTTGAAATAATTTCCTTGAAGAAACAAAAGAAAAGTGCTTCTACTTAGAAATCAAATCCCTTTGTATTCCCTGCAATTATATAAAGATGGAATTAAAATTTTGTTCCATAATGGATATACAGTTTTACAGCCATGGGAATATCATACGAAAAAGAAACAACCAGAAACGCTAAAAAGAAGGGCTGGTTGATATTCGCCAAACATTCTATTTTTACTAACGTTGGAAGCTTCAAATTGACACCTCCAAAGCCTAAACTCAAATAGAACAGAAAATAAGGTATGTTGCCATCAGTTTCTTAAGTTTGCTATTTCAATATACTCAACTCTTGCTATGCAGCTATAAGCAATCTAAGTGACCAAATGTCAAGTTTTTATAAATATTATTCCCATTTGCCATTATCCATATGCTAGGAAATTTGCAGTTGAGCGATCAACAAGACAATCATTCTATATTCCTTCTTCATTTCCAAAGCACAAAGAAGACAACACCCCATTTCAACAATTGCACGGTAGACGAAAATATTTGAAGTTTTACAAGACTTTATACAGATAATGGAACCAGCAATTTCAGTTAGATTTGAATCCGCTGCCGAGCAGCAAAATTGTTGTGGTATTTTACAATGTAAACTACTAGTACTTCCGCTTGTAAAACTCACCGGCACATTAGGGATGCAACTTGTCACTGCAACCAATAATTAAATAAAATATCAAGAAACATCTACAGTTGAAAACCAAACAAATTCAAGCAGCAAGCGAGTAAAAAAACTAGTACATTTTCATCCTCCTCATTTATTTGACACTGTACATTTTTTCATAGATTATACTATCTGAACTGGGACAGAAAAGATCACTAGGTGCTAGATTTGGGGGTTTTCACTTAAAGGTATATCAATATAATGAGACAAAAGATGCTTTGTGCATTGAGATGTCTGTATACTACGCATACAACTTGCAATCATCTGCTTTCCAAATGCAGAAATAAAGTTGGAATTAATGCCAAGATTCTGTTCATACCTTTTTCTGGATATTTGTGTCAAGTTACTTGATTATGGAAAAAAATATAATTAAAAACAAAAAGTGGTGGCTCTTTATGGCCTTATGGGTAGGATAGAATAAGCCCTTATGGGTCTTTCTGCAGATTCTGTGCAGTCTGAATTGTTATATATATACAATAAATAACCACCCATTACAAAGAACAGTAAAATACCAGGAAAATAAGAAATCTAAAGTATAAAAAAAATGACAGCATCATCACCCAATTTCACCACCCATTTTAAGTGATTATGAATCAGACAAAAAAACTCTATAAATACTATGTCACTAGCTTGTATAAATCAATTTTAAGTAATTGAACTGTTTCAGCTCCAGAAACCTCAATCGTAATCCACACAATTTTTTTTTCCCCCAAACAATCAACACAGATAATCAACCGAATGAGATTCTCCACAACATTGCATCTTCCAGTTGCAACCAATTGAAGAAAAACGAGATCTCGCGATTACCTACGGGTGCAGACGGAGAATCCAGCACAAGAACATAAAACGCAGCGCATCAAGGGCCTGCAAAGAATACACTGCTATATAACAACAGTCATCACAGAAATATCACATGCTGCATAAAAAATTGTATGGATGACAGTGTTATATTATTTTTTTCCGAGTCAACCCCTTTACGTGTTGTTGAGACCGAACCCGGCTTGACCGGAAACTGGTCAAATGTCCGGTCCGACTGGATCATGTAAACCAGACCGACAAATCGGTATCACCGGTCTTTACTAATAAGCAAACATCGTGAATTCGTGATAACTAGCTGCTACTAATTTCACGTCATCCAATGCAGTAACAAATTCATTGAAGCTCAAAAACTCAATTCCGCAAGAGAATCAAATTTCTGGTTGATTATCAAGTCACAATTCGTTACATACATCATCGGCAATAAAAATCAGATTGAAATGAGCATAAACTCACCGCAGTCCAACAGAGAGGAGGAGCAAATCTGTCGCCGTGACCAGAAAAGATCTTTGAGGAATTAGCCGCAGTCGACTTCCATTTCTCGTGTTTCGATCTGGGCCGTATTTCAATGTGGGCTAACATTTGCCCAAAATGGGGGGAAGGGAAAGATTGGGCTCATATTGGGCTAGGGTTAGGATGTTCTGCATATATATTAAACGGAGGATAAGAAGGGTAATTCTAAATACAACCACCATTTTACTCTTCACAGTCACTATTTTAAATTAAGTAAATTAAATCATATAAATTTTAAATTTTACATTTTCTTATTTACAACCCCTTATTCTAAATAAACTTCCAATTTTTCTTCTCCTCTTGGTAGCCACCGCTTTATGATTTTCAAGTCTTGATCGAACAAATATTAAACTTTCTCATATTTATAGATTGTTCTTATACGAACGAGACGACAAAATAATTTTTACAGAAAATAAAAATTTCCAATTTAGGAAAATAGAACTTCGACGCAAATAAATTTTGTGATACAAACCTCAAAAGAATCTGATCATAATTCATCAAAAAGATTAAATTTTGTCTGCAAATACTAATAATATTTAACGTTTTGCAGACATTAGATATTTTTAAGATTTATTCACAAAATTTATTTTCGTCAACGCTAATATAAAATTGGAGGATTATTTGGTATAAGGAGTTATAAAAAGGAAAAGGGTAAAATATAAAATTTATATAATTTTATTTTATTTAATTTAAAATAGTGGTTGTGAGTAGTAAAAGAATGGTTGTGTTTAGAATTACCCTATTTATTATTAGTAGCAAAGTGATTCAGCCCATGCCCATTTAAGTTGATCATCTCGGCCCAGATTTTGAAGTAAATATAGGGCGAGTAATTAGTTTGGCAATATACTCTCTTCGTCCAAGTTAACTTGTCCTACTTTCCATTTCGCTCCGTCCCGCTTAACTTGTTACATCCATAAATGGCAATTAAAGATAACAATCTCCATCCTTAAAATATCGATATTCAATCTCCACCTTTAAAAAAGTCAAAGATTTCACAAAATCTATTTTTTCTTAACATCCGTGTCCGGTCAACTGTGATAAGTTAACCGCTGTGACAAGTTAACCGGGACGAAGGGAGTACATCTTAAGATCTTTCGAGTATGAATATTTGTTTTAAATAGTCTTTAAAGTATCACTTTGTTTTAATTAGTCCTTGAAGTTCTAAATTCTATAATCAATTAGTCCCTGATTTTTTTTTTTATATTTCAATTGAGCCATTATATTTTAAAATTATTTTAATTGATCCTTAAACTATTCAAAAAGTCTATCTTAAGGCCCCTAGTAGAAAAATACATAAAACATATGAAACCACCGCTTTAATTCAAAATAATATTATAACATATTTTTTATTAAATAATTGTTGTGTATTTTTTTCATTATGATATTTTTAGCCCCTACGAAAGTGAATTATATTAGAATATGGTTTGAACAAAAGTTCAAAATTATAAACAAGTATAAACAACCACTTTCACAATCAACCAACCAGCACCGCATCCCTAGTTAGCATTACCTGCATAATACAATATTGACATAATGCCTAATAGAATTACAAAGAACGCTATCATACAGAACACAACCCGTATCATCCCCTTCACCAAATAAGAACTCCTCTTCAGTGGACCAAAACCCCACTTCGATTCCACAACAATTATACCACTCGATTTCCAAGCAAACTAAAAGCCCGTCTAGCAAAACAACCATTAGGATGACAAAAGGCAGAAAATGTACACAGTTGTAGTCCATGTTGAACCCTAGTAACACAAGGGTAGTGTAGGACGAAAACTATACTTGACTTGTTTTACAAGAGAGGAGGTGTACAACTTGTCGATGAGGTTTTCTTTGAATAATGTAAAAACAATTTTGAAAAGTTATCAGCAGGACGAAAACTATACTTGACTTGTTTTACAAGAGAGGAGGTGTACACCTTGTCGATGGAGTTTTCTTTGAATAATGTAAAAACAATTTTGGAAAGTTGTCTTCCTTGTCTGAGTTTTTTTATCAGTAGAATTACACTTGCGTCTAGAGTTGTAAATGAGTCAAGTCGAACGAACTATTGTTTAAGTTTGTTTGAAACATTAATATTATGTTTGAGCTTGTTTGATATTGATCTAATTGAGCTTGAACGAGCTTTAACTGAGCCAAACACGAGTCGAGCTCGGGCAATTCGACATCTTTACCCTTGTTTCAACATTTCTAACTTATCGAGTTTAAATCGAGTTTTAGATTTTATCAAGCGTAAAAGTATGTTCAAGTTTGTTTTATATCTTTTCTCGAATATAGTTCAAACGAGCTTTTAATGAACAATCTCAAATCGAGAGTCGAATAGCTTGGTTTGATTTTCAACCTTACCCACGACCACTAGTTAACTAGGCTCCAATTGAAAACAAATTAGTTGCTCTTGTATATCAGTGACACCGATCTTAGATATATACAATTTGGGTCATTGACAAATTTTCATGATAAAATTTTAATGTTTATGCTGAAAAATATTACTTACTAGAAAAAAGGTAATATGCTGAAAAGACATTAGGTAACCTTAATTTGAAAGATAATAATTGTTCGGAAGAAATATATTATGCTGAGAATTATAGTTTAAAAAAGAAGTAAATTGCAAAAGTTGTCCATTAACTAAGAGGGTGCACTTTCATGCCCCTCTTGTTTGGACATTGCAATTTCTGCACAACATGAGCGCAATTTTTGCTAATTTTCCTTCGAAAAAAAAGTGCACGTGAAACGTTACGTAGCCACTTCCGGCAAGCAACGCTTCGATTATGTGGCAACCTCTGTGTACTCAAGTTAAGATTTGGTAGCCCACGTATACTTCAACCTGACAAATTAATGGACAATTTTTTCAAATTAAGAATTTGTATAAAAGAAATTATAAAAATTATTTCGAAAAAAATTCCCCCCAACAACAAGTTTTTAAAACAAAATTTGGGGAAGAAAAACCAAATTAACATAACAAAATTATGAAATTATTCTTCAAAATTTTATTAGGTAATTTTACTGTATTGATTTTAATTACCAACTTTTAATTAAATTTAATTGAAACTTCTAGATAATTAAAAGATTGTCTAATAAAATCTGAAAATTAAGGATTAAGACAATAAAAAATTATTAAGAATTAACGTTTTATTCTTAAAATAAAAAGAAAATTGGTAATTAAATTTCTTTGTGATAATAAAAAATTATCTAAAAAAATAAAATAATCAAATAATACCAATTATTAATAAAATATATAAAAAATTAATTTTAAAATTTGGAAACTAAAACGACATGTTGTGTTTAAAAAAAAATACTAAAGAAAATAAAAGAGAAAAATTAATTTTCTTTCCCATCTCCTGTACCCCCATCTCCTCCATCTTCTTCTCCAATCTTTCACCTTATCTCCCCCAAAATCCTCAATTGTAATTGAAGAATTCCAAGCTTTATGAATCCAACAACCAAACTCTAAAGCTCAAATCGGAGTTAAAACAACTTCCCAGTCTTCGGATGTGATAAAACGGAGACCCGGATATCAACTGAACTACAATTAAGGCAATTTAACGAAATGATAAAGATAGTAAGAATGTAAATAACACAAGGATTTACGTGGTTCGATCTCGGAGATCTACGTCCACCGGAAAGAGTAATCACTCTTGATCGTTTTTACTATTCCCGTCCAGATACAAAAAATGGCATTAGTCCCTTTACAAATAATTCTCTCCCTTAATCTATACAGACATCTCCTAGTTTTCCGGAGGCCCGTTGTGAGCTACCCACTACTCTAGCGCCTACAATCGTGTATGGGAGGTTGAGGAGATCATGTGCATGGGAGGTTAAGGAGATCATGGGCCACGTCTGCTAGGAGGTTGAGGAGATCATGAGCCACGTCTGCATGGTGGTTGAGGAATATTTATTTGACTTGTTCTTGTCTTGTTTGGGCCGCATAGGCTTGTGCGCGCTCATGTATGGGCTTCTTCGTGGGCTTGTATTTCCAGGCCCAAGTAATGAGTTTCTTCGTGAGCTTGTGTTTCCAGGCCCAAATAACCCGGATGGCGGACTGAACCGACCCGAGTAGGTTGGGCCATAGGATGAGAACTAGAATTTAAGAAGATGTTCTAAATTAAATTCTTCGAGTGCTTCCCCTTTCTCCACACTGCCCATCAATTCTAAAAACTAGGGTTTTCGTCAGATTCAGTATATTGATTATATTGAAATTTTCTGTGCAGGAGTCTATTGAAGTTTCAATATGTGGTACTGAACCTTTCGTATATTGGCTATGTGTCTTATTTTTCAAGATGTAAGTCCTGAATAAAAAATAAATTCGAAATCTAAATTCCTAACTAAGAAAAATTTAAAATTCAGGCCCCGAATTAAGAATTGCTAAAATTTAGGCTCTAATTTAAAGTATTTTCCAACCTTCAAGTCTTCGAGTGGAATTCTTCCTTACGAGAATGCAACATCGAGCGAAAATCCCCAAACTAAAATATTGAATAATAACAAACAATAATAAATAATAATGTCAATAATAATACCCTAAAAACTCAAAGAAATCTAGAATACTAAAAATACTGAAAAAATTAGCTAAATAACACTAAACATATAGGGGATGTGTAGTTATATTCCCACAAGCATATTTTTCACTTTTTACTATGCTAAACACATAAATCATGTTTGTATTATCATTTTTATTCATATACTTTTTTCAAATTAATCATTACATGTGTGTTTCACTTGGCGGAGCCAGGAATTTAATGTTGGTGGGGCAAAACCAAATTTTATTTTGATATTTTAATTATTAAAGTAGGACAAAAAAAGTAGCCGAAAATGCTCTTACTATTGTTGCAGTATAGTGGAAACTGGAAAAGTATAAATATTTACATATATATAGTCGTACTGTTGCAAAGTTGAGGGAAGGCGGCAGCCCCTGCCAACCCCCTACTGGCTCCGCCTCATTATCAATTCATCTAATATAATATTCAATCATAATCAATCACTTTTGTGTCCCATCACCTATCATTTACTACTATTCTAATATAATATCATTATCCAAACATATTATTCAATAATTAATCACATTTATTTAAACATTAATCGCATTTATCAAATCATATCAATCATATCAAATAAAATCTCGTAAACAACGCTGAAAACATTAAAAACTGAAAATTAAAGATGAAAACATAACCAAACATCCCCTTTTAACATTCGGGAAAATTAAGAAATGGAAAATGGAAAGAATTACAACAAGAGTACAAATTTAATGTTTGGATTCATCCTACTCTACAAAATCATGTAGCAAAGCACTATACAAAGACTTAGATCTATAAATACACATTGTTCAACTTCACTTCCTTTACATAAAAAAACAAAAAAATCTTCACTTTCTTACAAAGGAATCTAAGCAGAAGTAGCTGATGCTCCCATACCACAGCTACAGAACACTAAACAACATCAAGGGGCAATTTGACATACTCCCAATCCAACTTCTCATCCATCTCAAACCCGGATTCGCCGTGCATCGCTTTGCAATGGCCAAACAAAACAGTTTCTGCAACAAAACTATAGAGCGATAGTACAGTAGTTAACTCAGCATAAACAACCACTTGTACAACCACCCAACCTGCACCGCATCCCTCACCAGCATTACTTGCATAGTTAGCCTTCCAATTCGAATACAATGCCGGCAGAAGGCCCGACGTAATTACAACGAAGGCTAACATATAGAGCACAACCCTTACAACTAACAATAACATAGAGAACACGACCCTTTTCATTCCCTTCACCAAATACGAACTCCTCTTCAGTGGAGCAAAACCCCACTTTGATTCCACCACAACGATAGAAGTCGTTAGAGACCACTCGATTCCCAAGTAAAGAAACAGCGCGACGAGCAAAACCGCCATTAGGATGGCAAGAACTATGAAATATACAGTGTGGTATTCCATGTTGATTCCTAGTAACACAAGGGCAGTGTAGGGGAACAGAATGAACAGGGCGATACCGAACATGATCAGGCTGAAAATTGTCAGGGTAACAAGCTTGGTAGCAAGAAGAGGGAAAAACGAAACCACTATTGATTTAAGTGAGGGAAGGAACTTAACGGGCTGACCGTAGAATCCATGGAAGGCGCTGTAGGTGATTGAAGAGACGGCGCATAAGTTGAAGATGACTACAAAGAGAGCATACAGAATTGAGATCAGGAGTTGGGATTTTCCTTCAACGGTAGAAAGGAATCGGGGGTAGTCGGAATGAAGTGAAGGCGGTTGTACAAGTAAAGGGTAAACAATGGTTGCTAATGCAAGAGGGAAGATGAAGAGCAGTGACAAAGTCGAGAAATGGCGGGAGTTGGCATTGATTATGCGTGAAGTTTCGGCGAGTATTCCCCAGAGGCTTGGTTTCTGGCTTGCCATGAGAGAGAGAGAGAGATGAAGATTGGAGAACACCATTGAAGAATATAAAGAAGGGCTGCAAGTTTCTGTTAAGCAATGTGGAAAAGTTCAAAGTCTTTAAAGTCAACTGGTAAGATCGTTCTCAGTTTGTATCAGCATTATACATATATTCAATAATTTGAGAGTAGAGCAATCAGAATTAAATTTTCAGGGCCCAATTAGTAATTAGCTGCCTACTTGCAACGTTTGGCAATTCTCCTCCACCAATAACAGCTTTCTCGGAAACTTTGGGCTGCCTCTGTTTGGAATTAGTCTTCGAATCCAACACAAAAGTTGTAGTTGTTTGTTTAGGCTACGCATGACAACTTGAATCACTCCTATCAG
This sequence comes from Ajuga chamaepitys, assembly GCA_958295605.1. Lineage (NCBI taxonomy): Eukaryota > Viridiplantae > Streptophyta > Magnoliopsida > Lamiales > Lamiaceae > Ajuga > Ajuga chamaepitys. The sequence goes on from OY282508.1 coordinate 3,693,760, forward strand.
AAGTCGGATGAAAAAGTTATGGCCGAAAAACAAACCCACAGTGATGCGGTACCGCGGGTGGTAAAATATTTCTGTGGCAGCCTACTGCGGCCGGTAGTGCCCTCCAGTTGCCCAATGTTCGATCGCCGGGTGCGCCGTGTCCTTCCGTTGCACGCCGTCTCTGTTTATCGTCTTTTTTTATCCATTTTTCGGTCCAATCTCTTCACGAATTTGTTCGTGACTTGATGATGTTAGAGTTGAACCTGATTCGAACTTCGATATGAGGGACGGGGTGAGAAAATTAGTGCAGTCTACCTTGTTCATTCCCAAATTTTCTCGTTCTTTAAAATAAAACTCAAAAACACAAAAGTGTATTAAATCATATGAAAAAGAATTTTAACCCGAAAATGCAACAAAACGCGTATTTGTACTTGAACACATAAAATACTCGCATTTCATAACAAAAATTGTACGTGGATAATGCGAGGAAAAATGAATATTACAACGTGTATCAATGTCCAAACATGAAGGGCATTAAACTCCGCCCCTAATTAATAGACAACTTTTACAATTTTTCGCTTCATGAAACGTGACGAGTAATTAAAAACTAGAATAAAACATTTAAAAATTGTATGTGATTAATACTATCTCCGTTCCTTATTTTTTTTTCACCTGCTGAAATGACAAAATTATTTATTTCAATTTATTCATTAGATGTAGTTAGGTTAAAGAATTTTCATGTAGCATTGGTTTCCGTTAATATAAGATAGAGTTCAGTATTAATAACATATCTTCGGAGGAACGGACAACCTTTTTTTTAACTTTAGAATTATATTTTGGAGATTGTCTGGGATTTGAACTTTGAGTTTTTCTTATTTAGGAGGCCTAGTTTTATCTAATTTTAAATTTTATTCTCAATTCAATGCTTACGTCTTTTAAAATAGAAACATGATCCAATGTAAGCAAGATTCAGTAGGAAATAGATTGAAATTTTCTGTACGAAATATAATTAAATTTTTTTATATATATTTAAATTTTTGATGTATATCGTACTGAATATTTCGTTTATCGGATAATGTATCTTGTTTTTCAAGATGTAAGTTCTGCATTAATAACAAAATTAAATAATATGATCTAATTGTGGAAAAAAAATAAAATCAGGAACTGCCAAAATTCAAGCCCTAATTAACACATTTTCCAAAATGCAGATATTCTACTAAAAAATTTCCCCTTCTGGGGATTGAGAAAGCAACATCATTGAGCAAAAATCCCCAAATTGAAAAACTGAATAATAACAATAACAATAACAATAACAAAATAATTTTGACAATAATAATAATAAGCCCTATAAAAAGCTAAAAACTGAAAGAAATCCAGAATACTAAAAATATTGGAAAAATGAGCTAAAAGTACACCGAACTTGTTTTTTTATAAGAAAACATTCGGGAAAATTAAGAAATGAAATATGGAAGGAAAAAAAATTACAAAAAGAGAAAAATAATTTGGTGTTTGGATTCATCTTACTCTACAAAATCATGTAGAAAAACACCATACAAAGATTTATATATCTATAAATAGTAAATACACATTATTCAACTTCACTTTCTTACAAAGGAACCTAAGCAGAACTAGCTGCTACACATACACCGTTGCTACAGAACACTAAACAGCATCAGCGGGCAATTTGGCATAATCCCAACCCAACTTCTCATCGACCTCGAAGCCGGATTCGCCATGCATCGCTTTGCAATAGACGAACAAAACAGTTTCTGCAACGAAACTATAGAGCGATAGTACAGTAGTTAAACCAGCATAAACCACCACCTGCACAACCACCCAACCAGCACCGCATCCGTCGTTAGCATTACCTGCGTAGTTAGCCTTCAAATTCGAATAAAATATTGACAGAATGACCGATAGAAGTACAAAGAACGCTATCATAGAGAACACAACCCATTTCATCCCCTTCACCAAATACGAACTCCTCTTCAGTGGAGCAAAACCCCACTTTGATTCCACAACAACAATAGAGGTTGTTAGAGACCACTCGATAGCCAAGAAAGTAGACAGCCCGACAAGCAAAACCGCAATTAGGATGGCCCAAACCATAAAATATACACTGTTGTAATCCATGTTGATTCCTAGTAACACAAGGGCTGTGTAGGGCAACAGCATAAACAGGAAGATACCAAACATGATCAGGCTGGAAATTGTCATGGTAACAAGCTTGGTAGCAAGAAGAGGGAAAAAGGACACCAAAACGGATTTAAGTGAGGAATGGAATTTAACGGGCTGACCGTAGAATCCATGGAAGGTGCTGTAGGTGATTGAAGAGACAGCGCAGAAGTTGAAAATGATAACAAAGAGGGTGTAAAGAATTGAGATCAGGAATTGGGATTTTTCGGCAGGGGGAAATTCGTGGTCTGGTGTTGAAACGGTGGAGAGGAATCGGCGGTAGTGGGAATGAAGTGAAGCCGGCTGCAAAAGCAAAGGGTAAATAGTGGATACTAATGAGAGAGGGAAGATGAAGAGAACTGACAGAGCCAAGAAATGGCGACAGTTGGCACTGATTATGCGTGAAGTCTCGGAGAGTACTCCCCAGAGGCTAGGTTTGTGGCTCGACATGAGAGAGAGAGAGAGAGAGAGAGAGAGAGAGAGAGGGAGAGAGAGATGGGGGGATTGGAGAAGACAATGAAGAATATAAAGAGGGGCTGGAAGTTTCTGTTCAGCAATGTGGAAAAGTTCAAAGTCTTTAAAGTCAATTGTAAAGATATCTCTCAGTTTATGTTAGCTATATATTTATATATCCATATATATATTTAAAAATTTAAAGGTAGAGCAATTATAATTAAATTTTCAGGGCCCACTTACCTGCCTCCTTCTTGCAACGTTTGACAGTTCTCTTCCACCAATAGCAGCTTTCTTCAAATACTACACATCAGAAAAACTGGAGCAAAACCGTGTCGAAAGTTTGTTGACTTTTAAACATCTCATTCTGAGGGTTACATTTATCTATATAAATAGGCGACTGTGATAAAAGAATGTAAAACGCAATTTAACAATCAAAATTTTCATAGTTATATCACATACCTATGTACGCGTCGAAAAATAGGTCTAGACTTTCAGAGTCCATGGACTATATAGCTGTTGATATGGGATGAAATATAAATCCAATATAAATATACTCAATATCACCAGCTTAAGTTTTTGGAAGAAATTTACTTCTTCTCTGCAATATATTCATATCCCATCTGGTGCTAATAATTTCATATAAAGAATGAGTAACTTCTAGAATCCTTGAAATCAAATAAAGTAACAGAATCAACAAAGAATCGAACAAAAATATTATGTAAACTGTAGTAACTGTGAAGGGAGAAAGTGTTACATAGGATGTGGGTATAGCTTTGAGAAACCTTTACAAGATAAGTATACTTGTTAATGGTCCAATCTTCAGTATGCAAGAATCAAGATGCCTTCCTTCTTCTACCATGTTGCAGATACTAAAGCAAATTTTGACAAAACATTGAACAATCTTGAAATATGAGCTTCCTTTACTCGTAGATATTGATATATTTATGACACCGCATATGAGTATATGATGTCATTGAACGTCCGTTGATCCAGACCCAATAGTCAGGGCTTCCAATTCTGGCTCCTTTTCAACATTTGCAGTTTCCATACGGTAAGATTTACAGCTGAAGTAGAAAACAGTGCTCATCATTGAGTCAATCAACACCACAAACGAATACATCACAACCAAAAGAGGCCCTTCCCATATCCTCGAAGAGCCATCTCCATAACTAAGTGTCTTCACTCTATGCTCAAATAGGCCCTCCACAAACGCCAGCCCTATAGTCGATCCAAGAAATATCAAGAGCCCGACTTGAGTCTGTCCTTTAATTAAGGAACTGGACCGAAGCAATGCCTGTGGCCCTGACACATCCTCGAGAACAGATATCACAATAGCAATGTTGCAGATAATGATAGCGTTTGCTATCACAATCGAGAATATCAACCCCACCACCATTGCAGGATACAGAATCAAGTCCGATGGAAACCCCATGATCAAGAAAACACAGCTGACAACAACAAGTAGAACAAGAAACAAAGTGAAGCCACTGGATAACACCACACACACCCACAGATACGTAACAACAATGCGCTTCCAAATCTTGCAAATAATCACATAAAACTTCAAGTAATCAAATTTCTTCCTCGAATAAGTACAATCAACAGAGTAGACCACGGCAGCCTTAGATAAGAGTGACAATGTGATGAACAAAGGGAAGCACACCATCACCGAAATCACCATTTCCGAAAACTTTTGACACGATTGTTTGACAATAGGCTGAAGAGGTAGTCCACTAGATCTTGCAACTAGCAGTAAGCGGAAAGAGAGCTGTTTTACAACGGATGGACTGACCAATACATTCGACAAAAGCACAGCTGAAAGAGGACAGATTAAAACGGCCACAATCGCCATAAACCCTGCCGAATTGTATCGAAGAATCCAGACGGATTCTCTCAAAATATCCAACGCACTCAGGGGATGAAACTCGTGATCGGAAACAACCGTCTCCGATTCAACATCCTCAACATCTTCTTCTTCCTCCTCCTCATGTTTACCTGGCCTCGGGCTCAACCCAGTCGATACTTCCATTTACAAAACTTAATTGAAAATATATGAAACAAATTGCGCAGAACAACTCCAGATTTATCGAAACTCAAAAGCTCAGACGAAACAATTTATTGAGATCTAATTCAACAAGAGAAGAATTCAGTGATGCATACCTCCGATTAACTCACATTTCACGTGAGGTATCACATTCCAACACCAACAGAGAAAGCCGAAATTAACTCAATCGAGCAGCAAATATTTGTAAATAAAACGAGGGCGGGTTCGTGAGAAATGGAGGTGGTCACGCTAGGAAAGAATCTGCGGTGACGGAGAAAGAAAAAGGATTGAAAAGGAGAGGACAATTTGGGTGAAGAGTGTGAATCAGGAATGAAATCACTATTTTTGGATGGAAAATCAAACGGAAATTCGGGGCCGTTTCACGAGGGACCGACACCGACGACCCGAAGAAGAAGAGTATCGTGTCGCTGTAATACACGAGCAAGTGCGATTTGTCTATAGAATAACAATCTTGTTTCAAACAACGTCTGCTTTATTAGTTTAAATAAATATTAAAATTTTGTAATTTTATAAAATTGAATATATTAAATAAAAAAGTAAATAAGTGGTATAAATAATTCTTATAAGATGGAGAGAGTATTAAATTATGTATAAATATAAAAATGAAGATAATGGAACTTTTTTTCTTTTATTATGACTTATTTTTATATTTCTACACTAATATAAAATAGTCTTAAAATTTTGCCGATGTTTTCTTAAGCTATTTTACCTCTGCTAAGGATAATATTAAAATGTTACATTTTATATATTTCATAGTTTTTCTTTTTTAACTTCATATTATACCAATATAGTTAATGAATTATTGATCTTTATTTAGTTGTGTTTGGTTGCCTAAATGCATTGATGGATTTGTGTTTTTTTTTTTTTTTTTTTTTTTCTGTTATGAGAAATTATTATGTATATTGTATACATATACTCATTCATACTAAAATATGTTACCTTGCTATTTTTACAAATTTATTACTTCTTAGACAAGAGTGAATGTTTCTGCTATCACGTGTTAGTTAAAACACAACAAAATATACATCTTCATACATATTCAAAATGAAACAGTAGCAACAATCCAATAATACAACTTAATAGCCTAAATTTTACAAGCTAATCTATCATTTTAATATTTATTTTTACAACATTATTCGAAGTTTGTCATATTCTTATCACAAAGAAATATTCACTTAACAATTAGTATCTTCAAATCCTTTAGATTATCAGCTTTTAATGGAGTTCAAAGTAGCGAGCAAGACCCAGCCCTTAAAATCTTATGAATATTCCAAAACCAGTCAGCAATGTAACAATGAATTAGAGAGAGAACATCACAAGCTTAGGGCAAAGCCCTAGCCGCGATGAGAGAGAGAAATATTTATTCTCAATATCACTTTAAATTTGGGAATAGTGAGTTAATGAATTCAATAGGTGTATTGATGAATAATACATGCCCAAATGAAAGCAAGAAATTAAGTGGAAGTTTGAATGACAAAGCACTCAAGCAATTAATTTCAAAATCGACGAACAGTAAAGCGAAAAAAAGAATATTTTGGGGCGCTCCGAGAGCGTTTTGCTGAGATAGAGAAATATCTCAAACCCACTTAGTATCTTCAAATCCTTGATATAAGAACAATTGGTTCATACTCCATTCTCCCCATTTCCTACGATCTAGGGTTTGAAGAGTATGGAATTGGTTTTTGGAGAGCAACTAATATTCCCTTCCAAATGTGGCTATGGTGATTGGGCAAGCACATAAAGAAGAAAAGGAAAGGATAAAACCGCATCGTAAAAGGTGACCACATTAGCGTTTATCAAATATGTTATAGTTAGTAGCTGGATATTTTCACTAATTCTCAAAAATATAGTGCATACTTCTTACACATCATTTTCAACAATTCCCCTATATTAATTCATTCAATGTGAAAGTTACCTGAAATAGTTAAACAAAAATAAGTAACATATTTGTCCTTGAATTTTTCCAAATATAATTTTTTTTCACTATAGGTATATAGGCCTTCCCAATTTTTAAATTACTTAATCTCATTTTCTTACACTACATTGAAATGACTATTAACTTTATAAATTTATGAAAATGGCTTATATGTTTTCTGAGAATTAGTGAGAATATCACTAACCGTAATGTATTCGATAAACGCTAATGTGACAATATTTTGTTACTTGTCTTTGGGATATTGCCTAATCCCTCCATGGTTTATATACAAGTTTGGATATCATTCCTAATTCCTCCGTCATTACAATGGATTTATATAAAATAAAAAAAAATAAAAAGAAAATAAAGGAAGTAGCAGTAATAACTGATTTTTAGATAAATAAAGAAGAAAGAAAAAAAAAGAAAAAAAAAATAGCAACTCTGAATTTCTAGGAGTGACGGTGTCGGGACGACAACCGTTCTCTTCCATAATCTTCTTCTAATTTACCGTCCAAATTTTCACTCTGTTACTCCTCGCCATTAGTCAACAGGAAATCCACCGGCGCCGGTATTTGCTCCGTCGAACCGGCGGATCTGCACTCCACTAGTCTTCCGTGTTTCCTCAAATATCTTCTCCGATCACCGCGATTCATTCAGGACCACAGTCTTGATCGTTCTCTTTGTTAAACGGAGGTGAGTTTAAGCTCAATGTTTTTTCTGATTTTTGTTGCTGATGATGTATGTAATGAATTTTGACTCGATAATCAAACATAAACCTGAAACTCTGGCGAAATTGAGATTTTAAGACTGTATTGGGGTAGTGGAATTTGTAAAGCTCGTTATCACGATATTTATATCGGAATATTTGATGAAATTGAGAACGAGGACCTAAAAGAAAGACTGGATATTTTAATATTTAGGTTTGCGGAATTGTTGATTTATTCAATTAAGGGGCTTGAATCGCATATAGCTTTACCTTAGTTTTAGGCTTACAGCTAAAATTATGTTATGCGAATGGAGATTCTGTTGAATCTTTGTAAGCAATTTATTTGCAATCGGAATTTTGGCTAGAATTTCAAGTGTTCATGTCCTTGGTTGTGCTCTTTGATAGTACTTGCAGTGCAGTGGATTCTATAATTGTTTATATTATGCTTTCGTTGTCTAACAGCTGACACTTAATCAATATTTATCCGTCTTGAAAGGGAATAACATAAAATTTGAAATGATCTCTCAACCGATCTGACTAAATGAAGCTTTCTTTTGCAGCATCTTGAGTTTTCTGGAAACTTTTATTCGTTTCATCATCTATTGCCCTGAGAAGGTACGATAGAAAATTGGAGAACTTAGGATGGGTGAGGGTGATGACATATTGGAGTCAAAAAGGGTAGTCTTTGTGACTGTTGGAACAACTAGTTTTGATTCCTTGGTTAGAGCTGTAGACACTAAAGAGGTCAGAGGAGCACTGTTCGAAAAGGGCTACACTGACCTTGTTATTCAAATGGGACGAGGGTCGTACATCCCCTCAAAGGTAATCTAATGCTTTTGATTGATATGTATTACTTCGATTGAAAAAGTTATTAGGGGTATGGAAGTTAGAAGTTGTGAGCATCTAATTCTATTTTGAAAGCTATATGCACTTGGAGGGCAACGATAGAACAGGAGAGACACGATTGCATGCTCAAATGCTGCAACAAAGATGTAAAAGAACAGATTAATACTTAAAAATGAGGTTTGAAATCATGTATTCAGTAGGCGGAATTTATTACGCTACTGTCTGTTTTGGATTGTGATTTGGAGGGGCGTTCTCATCTCATTTCATTCTCTTCAATTTTCGAGGCCACACAATGCCTTGGAGTGAGTCGTCCGGAGTATCTATATCTGTCTCGATTTCCATGCAAGCTCCCATCCATCTTGCTAGCCATCTGTATATAGTTTCTAATATTATGTCTGTGATGCATGAAATTCTTCGCATCACTTACCATTTCGTGGCCTGCCTGCTTTTCTCAAATTCCCCCTGCTTTTCATATTTGAGATATGTCATGATCTGCCTAAATTTGCAAATGAGTTTCCCTTATTAAAAATCTATGACACTCTCATTCGCCACTCAACTTCTGGTACCACATGTAGATATAGGAAATATGCACTTAAATAGATTTTGTGGCATCTATCTATATCCTTGTTAACGTGACGAGATCAACTTTCAGTCTGCAGGAGAAGATGGGTCCTTATCTGTAGATTATTTCACGTTTTCGTCAAGCATAGCTGAGTATTTAAAGTCAGCATCTCTTGTTATTAGCCATGCAGGTAAGTTTAGTTCTGTTAGGATAAACAAGATATGGAGTTAAAGATCCTTCTAGTGCTTCTTAAGAAAGCATGAATATGCATAACTCGAGTTTTACTCTGTTTTCCAGGTTCGGGGAGCATATTTGAGACACTCCGATTAAAAAAACCGCTGATTGTTGTTGTTAATGAAGATTTAATGGACAATCATCAAAGCGAGCTGGCTGAAGAACTAGCCGAGCGAAACCATTTGTTCTGCGCTCGTCCTCAGACTCTTTACGAGACCATTTCTGCAATGGATCCGAATGCTCTTGTACCTTATCAACCTGGTGATGCTACCCCTGTTGCTAAATTTATTAACAGGTTTTTAGGTTTCACTGATGATTGACAATACAATGTGACAAACATTACTGATATTGGCTATATACATGTGGCCATTTTTTTAGCTTCCCATACTTTCTTTGGAATCCTTTATTTTTCGATAATTAGAAAATAAAAATTGGAAAAACTTAAAAATTAAATTCCAGTCCATGCTTAAAAAATAAGACTTCGTTTCGTATTCGTTCAACATGGATGCATTTTGGATTTTGTGGTCTGATGAATATTTATTTCGTGATACAATCTCGATTTTACAATTTTGCACCAATATTTGTACCCTATAATACTCATAATATATGAATAAGGTTGTAAAAGTCGTTAGGGCTAGTTAGGCGATGGATTGGGGCCTAGCGACTAGTCGGGGTCTGGGCGGGACTAATCGGGGCATAGACGTAGCTAGACGGGGAGGAATCGAGAAATAAACGTAGACGACTAACGAGAGCCTAACGCCTAGTCGGGGATTTTTATAACAAAAAATAATACACCAACCGTCCTATACATAACTGGATTTTAATATTTTCACGGGTGAACATTTTACAAATTGAATTTTCCTAACCCACAAAAGCCCCAAATTAACAAAATATTGAATAACAGCACATGTAAAAAGGGCTGATTGTAAATTAATTGCGGTTTTCTGTAATCATTTTGTATATTAATCTCATCTTTAAGTTTTTCAGTAGAAGGTTTTTGATAAATATCCACATAAAAGGTAAAAATATAGATAGAAAGTACCAGAAAAGTGTCCCACATATCAGCATCAACTACCGTACTCTTCTAAAAGTACTCGTCTAGCTCCGATTAGGCTCTGTCAAGGTGTTTGACTATCCTCGACCACTACATTTTTTGCTCCAACATCTCCCCGCTTAGTACCTCCTAGACCTCGCTTAGGTCCACATAAGTCTCGTCTAGGTGCTAGACCCCAATCTACAGCCCGCATAAATCCTGACTAGGCGTTAGATCCTATTTTATCGTCTGAATAGCGCATAGCGTTTTTTAAAACATTGGTCCGTTTACATGATTTCTCTCTCTTTACTATCTCAAGGACCAACAGAAAAATCCAAATCCTCAAATATGGCCTTCCAAGATATTTCAGACAAAATATCTAACTCAAGATCTTTTACAGTTTTCATACCTTACTCTAAATCGTATCCTCATAATATAGATAATGCTTACCAAATCATATATACATAAAATTTGATTACCATGCCAATACCACAACATGGACAACAAACATGATTCAGAAGAACTGTCTGATTGGCAGCAAATCGACTCCCCATTCTCCACCATTTCAGCTGAAGTGATCGATGAAACCGACAATTCCTCGGTCATTAAAGAAGACTTCTTCACTGAATCATCGGTTTTCCCACCCGGAAATCACGAGGACTTGCCGGTAAGTAATCCAGAAGACGATCACCAGCACTTGCAAGGACCGGAAACAAGCCACACGCGTGGTGATGACGGGGTAAAGAGGTGGATAAGACAATGTTTTGGAGTTGTACAAAACTGGATTTTCCGAATTGCTGGTGGGTTTAGAAATTCTGATTATTGTAGAGGTGGATACTGGGTATTTGCATGGATAGCAGGTGGAGCTACTGCCGGTTTGCTGGTTTCGTTTTTGCGTAGAAGAGTTCTGTTACGGTGGCAGAGGCGAAAAAGTCTTGGTAGCAGCAAGGAGAGCCTCATGAATCTGTTAAGAGAAAAAGATGAGGTTTGGTTTGGAATATATCTGAATTTGTTCCAATTTCTTGTCGTATTTGTTTCTTTTGTGCTAATCATTGGCTGTAATTCTGCAGAAAATCACCCAGCTTTTGCTACAAATCGCACAAATGAATGAAATGTTACTAGCGCGTCGAAGGGTTGCTGTGATTCGAGTGAAATGAGAAATGGCACAGAGCTTTGTGTCCTCTGCTGTGTCGTCTCATACCCGGTTTTCTCTCGTCTGACACTTCTGTGTATTTGTAACGAGAAACGTATATGTATAAGCAATGTTGTAAAAGACGTTAGGTGCATATGTATAAGCGTTATGTCTTCATTTAGACAGCGTAATTCGTAGCACACTATAAACTCTAAGCACATAAAGATTGCAACATTCACATGAGGTCAAGAAGTGCTTCAATTTACACAAACTAAGAGAGTAAATTGATTAAATACTACACTTCTATGAATGAATATGTGAACATAGCTGTACAATAGATCAATCTTGTAAAAGTTGCTAAGCACTGGTCGGGGGAAGGATTCGGGCCTAGCGCCTAGTTGTGGCTAAGGCAGGGTTAAGCAGAGCCTGAGCGTGGTTAAGCTAGGAGTCAGGAAGAAAGCGGAGGCGGCTAACTGCTCCCTAGTGCCTAGACGAGGCCTACTCGCCAAAAACTTGACACGTCGGTTTCTAACCTAGTGTTCCGCAAGTGTACGGATGTAGGTGTAGTACTATTGTCAAGGTCGATCCCACAAGGAATAGTTTTAGGTAGTTTGATACCTAATACTCTAGGAATGTCCTAACTAGATACTAAATTTTAAAGGTTGATTTTACTAATTAAACTACTCAATTAAATATAACTTCAAACTTAGGAAACACGAAAACTACCAATCAAAGAGAAAAAGTATCCCAGGGCTTCGATTTCAGGATATTATTTCAATATTGAATATGATTAACCTATTAATTTACCAATTCTAGTGTTTATTAGGCGGCACGACAATAATCTAATCCTTCTCTCGAAGCGATTAAACCGTTGATTAATTAAGCTAATTACCCTCTCGAGTCAATTAAACCTAATAACTCCCAAACGATCTTAAGCCACGGCCTACACAGTCATAGACAACTGCGCTCTATGTTCTAAGTCTGATAACAATTCCCTCCTCTCGAAGCGGAATTGTTAAACTAAATTACTAAATCTAGGTGATCAAGCTAAATTCAGTTTAAGCATAAACATAGAGATAAAACACATAAAGAACAGAATTAATAGATTAAATCATAAATCAAAACATTGTTATAAAAATCCCTACTTTCTAACCCTAGGACACGAATAGCTTAGCTACTCATGCCTAGCAATAATCCAATACAAAATTCTATGAAAAACATTGTAAGAATTAAAACTAAGAAAGAACAATTAAACCCGGATGACTCCGTCTCGATGATCTTCGTCTTCCTTGTCTTCCAAGGTGATGAAATTTATGTTCTTGATGATTGATCCTTTTTTTCCTAGAGCTTGGGGTCCTTTTTATAGAGTTGGAGACGAATCTTGGGAAAGATAGGCTCAAAATCCTATTAAAAATAGGAAATCTTCGCATAAAAACCCTTCTGACACGGCCGTGTTGCTTAAGTGACACGGCCGTGTTGCTTGGCACAATTCACTTTCTGCTCAACATTTGACACGGCCGTGTTGCAAAGCAACACGGCCGTGTCAAAAGTGGTCCATAGACGGGGATTTTTCCAACAAAATAATGGATTAATGAGCTACAAAATTACAAAAAGAACAGAAGTTTACACTATTTTTCAGACAAACTACCTCCAAGCAATGCACTTCTTACAATAACCTTATCAGCAACTTCAACTGGCCTAACTGTGTCATTTCTGATCCTTTTCACATTAGGACTTGACAAGCCTCTATGTCTAAAACCATACACATTCAGCATCTGATTATCGGCGAAATTGAAAGCTCTCTCCATACTATTAAAACACGCCTCCAGCGTGTAATCCCCGTGCCCCCCACACGGCTTGCACCCCACAAAATGCGTCACAAATGGCCATCTGCCATCTCCCAAACCCGGGTGAAACTTCTCCATGTACTCTTCGTACTGATCCACCAACCCGACCCAATACCCGTGCAAATAGTACGAATTCTCCAAAAACACCTTATCCATCCACTCATCCTTCCTTGAACTCAACAAATATATCAATGCAGATTGATCATCTGCCTCAAATGAAGGCCTACCTTTCAAGTACTCTGTCAGGACCCTCCCTGCTTCGTCACGTACGCGGCCCTTGGGCCCCATCTGGGCCCACGCATCAAGCAAATCTAAAGACCACTGGCAGTTTCTCAGCAGGAAACTGCCAGTGTTCAAAGCAACCCAAGATTTTTCCTCAAATAACAAATTCGGATAGCCATGGATAACCATATTGTAACTTTTGTATTTCGAAAAAGGGATTTCGAATAACATATCAGTGAAGAACGCGTTGCTGTCCATCCACCATAGCCATTCGATCTCCGGATGTGTCACCATTAGCTTCCTCATCGTCGGCAGTTTCGCCCAATAACCCGTTAACACCTCATCAAGATGAGCCATATTATGTACAATCTCAATATTATGCAATCTGCAGTAATCAATCTTGTTCTTTATAGACTTCAGAACATAATGATCACCAATCGGATTATCACACGGCCCCGGTTTAGACCCGGTTACAAGTAAAACCGTCGGTTTTCCATTAACATAGCTTGGAAAGCCTGGATGATCGCGAAGCCATCTCTTTCTTAAACCGTCCCAGTTTACAATCTTGGGGCCTAAACTGTAGGTGTGATTGGAGGTGTATACAAGATCATCATCTACATCATTCGACCGGATTCCGGCTACGATCCGATCCGTTTCTTCCTGATTGGACCCGACTTCAGGCAAGGAAGAAAACATTGTAATGCCAATGGTACCACGGAAGACGAGAACAGTGATGACACCACATAAAATGGTGACCCTGAGGTTTCCGCTTTTCCGGCCGGGGCGGCGGTGACCTCTGCCACCGCCACGCGTTGTGGCGGTGGGAAGAGCGGGGGAGGCGGAGAAGATACTCTTCATGCCCATGTAATTAACGGCCCTATCAATTTATTTTGATCCTTAAACAATTTGCAGTGTGTGATGTGTGTGTGTTTTTGGATCATGGAAATGTGATGAAGATGATCAACGTGTAAACATGCATGGATTGGATTATAATAATATGGAGTAATAAATATGGAGTTTTTTACTTGAACGTGCAAGGATGTAACATTTTGCTGTATCTAGCAACATAATTTCTCTCTATTCTATCCCGTTCCGTCTCAAACATATTGTTCCATCAAAATTGAATAGACGAACTGCCTTTCGTTTCGGCCAAAATATCGACCGTTCTATTTCAAAATAGTATCGAAATGGCCAAACAATTGATATTAATGGATTTATGTTTGAAAATAAAAATATTTATTTTGATTTTTTTATGAGTATTTTATCATAACATTCATCAAAACTCAAAATTACCAAAAAACTTGTGTTTTGAGGCAAATTTTGTCTTTTTGATACATTTTTGAATTCGGACTGACTGATTAGAGAGATTACAATTTTATATTTAAGTATTTTTTTGGTAATTTATTACTTATTACATTCAAATAAATGTAATATCATATGATCATATATATAATTTTTTGAGACTATTAAAACAGGACATTGATATTAAAATATATCATTTCAATAATAAAATTGGAATGGTAATCAAGAGGGAATTAATAACTATGCAGAGAACTCCAAGGATTTTATCAAGAAATAATGTATTGAAAAAAGTTACTCCCCCGTCCCACTTAATTTTGCGGGGCTGATCGGATATATATGTTAAAAAAAGTTGTTTTTGCTTTTAAGTTGACTTTATCAAATGTGTAGATTGAGGATGGAGATTGTGAGAAAATTTTCCTTTTTAAAGATGTGCAAAGTTAAGTGGGACGGACGGAAAAGACAAGTATGCAAATTTAAGTGGGACAGACGGAGTATCATATTTGTGCTGCATTTGAAAATAATTTATTCTATGTGGAAATGACCTGAAATTGTTATAATTAATAATATTTGTCCAAAAAGAATTCCAAATATAAAATGTAACAGCAATAACTGATTTTTATTGAGAAAAAAAGAAGAAAATAAAATTGCAAGTTCTCATTAAAAAGAAAAGAAAAGAAATGAAAAAAAGTGTGTCAACTGTCAAACGATTTACTTCTAGATGCGACGACGTCGTACCGCGGACAACTTTTTCTTCCTAAGAATTCTCTCCTCTACTTTTTCCAAATATATTTCTTTTTTATTTTTCTCACTGTTAGTCCTCGCCAACAGTCAACAGGAAAATCCACCGGCGGTTCATTTCCTCAAATATCACCGCCGGCAGCCGGAGTTTCCGCCGCCAAACCCGCGGATCTGCACTCCACTAGTCTACTCTGTTTGCCGGAGGTGAGTTTATGCATATTAATTATTTGAGTTTTGTATATAAGGTTGCATTTGAGTTCAACATTTCAATTTGAAATGGAAGGGTTCCACCAAATCTCTTGAAATTTAGTTGAAAAGCATTTGTGGAATTTTAATTTCGTCCAATCCAAATTGTTCTTATGGATTTTAAATCCAGCCACAAATCCTTCAATGCGAATGGAGTCTAAAGGAATTCTGAGTGGAAATCACATTTACCAACAAAAATCTGCTTCCGTTTCTTAAGTTAGCTGCTAAAATTTACTTGGACTTAAGATTTTGGTATCTATGAATGCGAGGATTTTATAGTAGATTATTTCTTGGGGCTATGGCCTGGGAATTTCACTAGTAAAGAGCTAGTATTTGTGGCTAATATGTTGTTCAAGCTAGCACATGAAGGTTGAATTGTGATTTGATGGGATGAGCACTAACTCAAAATGGTAATACTTTTGAGGTGTGAACTACGAATTGGCCACTGAATTAATTAAGCTGGTAAAATGTCATCTAATGCCTCAACCTTTTTAGTGGATTTAGATTTCCTTTTGACATAGCATTCCCTAAATTGGAGTTGATGAAAGTCGAGCGACGCTAGTGCATCAGCCTGCGTTGATGTCTGCAAGGAGATGTACAATTAATTCTTTTCTTGATATGGATAGATTGGTTTCTCGAATTTAAATTGACAAATTATTTGTTTATTGTTTGGCTATTTTATCATATTGCTGTAACGTTGTTTCTGGCAATAAATTGGTGGAAGCATACCACACCAATTATTTTTCATAGTTAGTTGTATTAAAGAATGATCGGATCAATATCTTAGCATGGAATGTTTCTGTAGCTAGAAGATAAGCGTTTAAATGACATTTACATTCTTGCTGGGGTCTAAGTTTTGTTTGAAATGTTTACTTCAGATCCTTAATACTGTGTGATACTTTAATATTATAGGCACATTTCTGTTTGGAAATCCATATGCTATGTATGGGGTAAAAAATGAAGGCGCCATGTCTATAACCTTTTATTGTTCGTACAACGTTTGCGTCCTTCTTCTTATATTTCTGAAAGGACGCTATTTATTAAATGCTTCAATATACTCCTATATACTTTTTTGTTTTGCTTGATTTCTTTTATAGACTAGTAATTGACTGCTTTGGCCGACTTCTCTTTGCAGCAGTTTCTAATTATTTGTTGAACTGCAATAGTGATGGGGCGTTTAAGGTTACAATCTAGCATCAATGCTATTGAAGAGGAACCAGAAGACTGTGAGACTACCTCCTCTAATAAGGTTGTATTAGGATGCATGATTAATTCTGAGATAGGAGCTGTGCTGGCAGTGATGAGGAGGAATGTGAGATGGGGAGGTCGTTATGTATCTGGTGAAGATCAATTGGAGCACTCTCTTATTCAGTCTCTTAAAACATTGCGGCGACAAGTATTTTCATGGCAACATGACTGGCAAACGGTCAGTCCTTCCTTGTATCTCCAGCCATTTCTTGATGTAATTCGGTCAGATGAAACAGGGGCTCCAATTACTGGTGTTGCATTGTCTTCTGTTTACAAGATCTTGACTCTTGATGTGGTGGATGTAAATACTGTCAATGTTGATGATGCCATGCATCTGGTAGTTGATGCAGTTACAAGTTGCAGATTCGAGGTAACTGACCCTGCATCTGAAGAGGTTGTATTAACCAAGATACTTCAGGTTCTATTGGCTTGCATGAAAAGTAAAGCATCAGTTATGTTGAGTAATCAGCATGTTTGTACCATTGTGAATACCTGCTTCCGGATAGTACATCAAGCTGGAACTAAAGGTGAACTCTTACAGCGGATAGCTCGCCATACAATGCATGAACTTGTTAGATGCATTTTTTCACACCTCCGAGACATTGACAACACAGAACGGTCACTGGTTAAAGGAGGCAATTCTATAAAAAATGAGGTATATATCTACACCAACCACCCCCCGCCTTTTGATTGTGATTTTTGGAGGATCTGTTAACACTAAAAAAGAGATATAAACTGTGATAAACTTTGTGATGACTCTTTAGTTGTATCAGGGCCCCATTTTAAGGATGCAGACTCTCATTTTGGGCACTAATCATTGGTATGCATACATGTGCATGTGATGTTTGAAGAAAATAATTTTATTGAGCTTTCCGACATTTGGTAAAAAGTAAAAATTAATTTACGAACTTAGAGCGCTTAATCCATCACATGATGCTTCTAAATCATGCTCAACCTGCATTGTTAATATTCCTAGGACTCCCAGGATTGACACATGATGCTTCCGTTTTTGTTTGTTTGTTTGTTTACATTTTGGAACATCACATCTTTTCCTTTGCTGCAGACTACTGGACTTGACACTGATTACAGTTTCAGCAATAGAGCAGAAAATGGCAGTGGAACTTCTGAATATGATGGCCAACCATCAGGAGTTTTTGGTTCTACTGCATCTGGCCTCATTGGCGGTATGATGGATGAAGGTGATGCCAGGACTGACAATGGGAAGGATGTAGTTCCTTATGACTTGCATTTAATGACGGAACCATACGGTGTACCATGCATGGTTGAAATATTTCATTTTCTTTGTTCGTTGCTTAATGTTGTTGAGCATACTGGTATGGGTCTCAGGGCAAATTCTATAACATTTGATGAAGACGTACCTCTTTTTGCATTGGGTTTGATTAACTCAGCAATAGAATTGGGTGGCCCTGCTATTCGACATCATCCAAGATTATTGAGTTTGATACAAGACGAACTGTTCCGTAACCTCATGCAGTTTGGGCTGTCGATGAGCCCCTTGATTCTTTCTATGGTCTGTAGCATTGTTCTGAATCTATATCAGTATTTGCGCACTGAGCTGAAGCTTCAGCTTGAAGCCTTCTTTTCCTGTGTGATCTTGAGGCTTGCACAAAGTCGATTTGGAGCATCTTACCAGCAGCAGGAGGTTGCAATGGAAGGTTTAGTTGATTTCTGTAGGCAAAAGAGCTTCATGGTAGAAATGTATGCAAACTTAGATTGTGATATAACGTGTGGAAATGTGTTTGAAGAGCTTGCTAATTTGTTGTCAAAGAGTGCTTTTCCGGTGAATTGCCCTTTGTCCAGCATGCATATTCTTGCATTAGATGGTCTGATTGCTGTGATTCAGGGAATGGCTGAGAGAATAGGCAATAGTTCAGTTGGTTATGAATTAACTCCTGTAAATCTTGTGGAGTATTCTCCATTTTGGATGGTAAAATGTGAGAATTATGGTGATCCTGATCATTGGGTCCCTTTTGTTCGCCGAAGGAAGTACATCAAAAGAAGGTTGATGATTGGAGCTGATCACTTCAATCGGGATCCCAAGAAAGGGTTAGAGTTCCTTCAAGGAACACATTTGTTGCCCGAGAAACTTGATCCACAGAGTGTGGCTTGCTTTTTCCGCTATACAGCTGGACTAGATAAAAATCTTGTTGGAGATTTTCTTGGGAATCATGATGATTTTTGCGTTCAGGTTCTACATGAATTCGCTGGAACATTTGATTTTCAAGACATGAACCTCGATACCGCATTAAGGCTCTTTCTGGAGACTTTTCGACTGCCTGGAGAATCTCAGAAGATACAAAGGGTGCTTGAGGCATTCTCAGGGAGATATTACGAGCAATCACCACTAATTTTAGCCAACAAAGATGCAGCTCTCTTGTTGTCTTATTCTCTCATAATGCTCAACACCGACCAGCATAATGTACAGGTAAAGAAAAAGATGACTGAAGAGGATTTCATCAGGAACAACCGGCACATTAATGGGGGCAATGATCTCCCCCGTGAGTTCCTGTCGGAGCTTTACTACTCCATCTGCAAGAATGAGATCCGTACCACACCCGAACAAGGAGCTGGTTTTGCTGAAATGACTCCTAGTAGATGGATTGATTTGATGCATAAGTCCAAAAAGACTTCTCCATACATTGTTGCTGACTCAAGAACCTACCTTGACCATGACATGTTCGCGATCATGTCTGGTCCCACAATTGCTGCCATCTCTGTTGTATACGATCATGCAGAATATGAAGATGTCTATCATACATGTATTGATGGATTCCTAGCGGTTGCAAAGATATCTGCATGTCATCATCTTGAAGATGTTTTGGACGATCTTGTAGTATCTCTATGTAAGTTCACAACGCTCTTGAATCCCTCATCTGTGGAGGAGCCTGTTCTGGCCTTCGGTGATGATGCAAAGGCTAGATTGGCAACTGTTACAGTTTTTACTATTGCAAATAAGTACGGGGACTTTATTCGTACTGGTTGGAGAAACATTTTGGACTGCATCTTAAGATTGCACAAGCTTGGACTTCTTCCTGCTCGGGTAGCCAGTGATGCAGCTGACGATTCAGAGATGTCATCCGACCCTGGACACGGGAAGCCTCTTACGAACTCACTTTCTTCTGCACATCTGCAAAGTATCGGCACCCCTAGGCGATCTTCGGGATTGATGGGTCGATTTAGCCAGCTACTATCTCTCGATACTGAAGAGCCAAGATCGCAGCCCACTGAGCAACAACTAGCTGCTCATCAACGCACACTTCAAACAATTCAGAAGTGCCATATTGACAGCATCTTTACAGAAAGCAAGTTTCTACAAGCTGATTCATTATTACAGCTTGCACGGGCTTTAATATGGGCCGCTGGACGACCGTCCAAGGGCAACACCTCACCCGAGGATGAGGATACTGCAGTTTTCTGCTTGGAATTGCTAATTGCAATTACATTGAACAACCGCGACAGAATTGGGCTTCTCTGGCCCGGTGTTTATGACCACATATCTGGTATAGTCCAGTCAACAGTAGTGGCTTGTGCCTTAGTCGAGAAGGCCGTTTTTGGACTTTTACGCATTTGCCAGAGACTGCTTCCATACAAGGAGAACTTAGCAGATGAACTTTTGAGATCACTACAGCTTGTCCTCAAGCTCGATGCCCGAGTTGCTGACCAATACTGTGAGCAGATCACTCAGGAGGTGAGCCGCTTGGTGAAAGCAAACGCAACTCATATCCGAACTCCAATGGGCTGGAGAACCATTGCTTCTTTACTCTCTATCACAGCTAGGCACCCAGATGCTTCTGAATCGGGATTTGAGGCCCTCTCGTTCATTATGGCTGATGGGGCCCACTTGGCCCCATCTAACCTCGTACTTTGCGTAGACTCAGCGAGACAATTTGCAGAGTCTCGGGTGGGACAGACTGACAGATCGGTCCAGGCTGTTGATCTTATGGCAGGGTCTGTTTCTTGTTTGGTACGGTGGGCCCAGGACGCGAGGGAAGGCATGGCTGAAGCAGAAGCAGCGAAATTGTGTCAGGATATAGGGGAGATGTGGTTGAGGCTTGTCCAAGGATTGAGGAAAGTTTGTTTGGACCAGAGAGAAGAAGTTAGAAACCACGCTCTCGTATCACTCCAGATGTGCTTAACTGGAGTAGACGAGATTCGCCTTCCGATCAGCTTCTGGCCACAGTGTTTCGAAATGGTGATATTTACAATGCTTGATGACTTGGCAGAAATCGCACAGGGGAACCCTCAAACCCAGAAAGAGTACCGAAACATAGAAGGGACGCTTGTTGTCGCACTGAAGCTGCTAACGAAAGTGTTCCTGCATTTACTTGGTGAATTATCACAACTCTCGAGCTTCTGCAAGTTGTGGCGTAACGTGATTGGTCGGATGGAGAAATATATGAAGCTGAAGCTTAAAAGGGGAGAGAAACTTCAAGAATTAGTACCCGAGCTTCTCAAGAACACACTGCTTGTCATGAAGACGAAGGGAGTCCTTGTCCCGACCAGTACTCTTGGGGGCGATAACGTGTGGGAACAGACATGGTTG
Organism: Ajuga chamaepitys; assembly: GCA_958295605.1. Lineage (NCBI taxonomy): Eukaryota > Viridiplantae > Streptophyta > Magnoliopsida > Lamiales > Lamiaceae > Ajuga > Ajuga chamaepitys. The sequence goes on from OY282508.1 coordinate 3,715,030, forward strand.
CATGTGAATAAGGTATTCCCTTCTCTTCAATCCGAAGTGTTCCCTAATCAAGATTCGGAGCCTTTACAACCGACGGCGCTGCCAGCGTAGGTTGAGATTTGCGAATCTGTCTTTTTTACGATTGTTCGTCTCTACGGTGAGGATTTGGCTACATTTTGAAGACCGAAGGGAAGTTGAGTGTCTTCTTGTTGCCAGAAACTGTAGCAGATTGCTTATATTGTACAGAATGTGATTTTTGCTAACTTTTATGTTGACAACATTGTAGTATGCTCGAAATAGCTGAGGATGCTCTATTGCATTTTGTGGTACATGACGATGATGTCTAATAGTTTCTGATTAGTATTTTCTGAAGGAAATATGCGTATTAGGTACCAGAAATTCCAAGTTCCATTTTGTTGAATTGGTTTCTTCTATTTTTGTTCCCAACATTGGGACCATATATATATGTTTGTAGACAGTTATGTCTTTGTACTTTTTTTTTATAATAACTGGCTTCTGCAGCTTAATTAAGCATATATTTCAATAAATGTTAAATCATTCAATTTTTACAAATGGAGGTATTATACCCTAATTCAACTGATGTTGGACATTTCGTAAAAATATACGAACATGTTTAAGGTTGGGAAGTGCTGAAGTATTGTTGGATGAAGTAAATAAAGCGGTGAAAAGTAAATTTGTTTTTTTTCAATATATTAGTGAGAACTTTAAACAAACACACCTATTGAATTTCCTATGCTTGCGTGGGCATAAGTACTTCTAAATTTATTTGAATTGAGTTTACATGGTCTCATTTTTGTTCGAATTTGCTTCATTAAATTTAATAATACTCCTTCCTAGCCCCTAACAAAGATTTTTCTTTTTTTTTTTAAATTTCATGAGTAAAGTATAATTTTCTAAAAAGGGTTACTTTTTTCAGTTGACTGATCTACTTTTATGTAACTAATTTGTAAAATTAAATTTTTTTAGCTTAATAAGACAAGGGACGTACATTTAAAACACGACTCTCGTATTGCATCATGGAAAGTAGGACTAATTATGGTATGAAGGAAGTATATACATACATATTTTAACATATATATTCAATTTCACAAATAAAAGATTATGGATCGAGACATAATTCAAGTAAAATTGTAAAGACATCTAATTCAAGATATAATGAAGGTGTAGAGAAGAAATGATTATAAATAAAATTATATGACTTTACTTGAATAAAATTATATGGTAGAAAACAAAAGCTTGTTCATGGAAATAAATTATAACTCGATTTGTAGGTCACTCTGCCGTATAAGGAGATTAAATCTCATCAAATTCATTTTCAATTAAGAGGGTGTTTGGCTTAGCTTATTTTAAAGTTAAACATCTTATAAGTTCCAATATTTTATAAGTTATTTCAAGAACTTATAAGATGTAATTTTTAAGGAGATTATAAGTTAATAAAATTTGGATAAAAGAGCTTATAAGCTTACAATTGAATATAGTAATTTAGCTATAAATTAGGGGTCTAATTTAAAGTTAATATTAAACATACATTTTGATTTGTGTGTGAAATGTGTGTAGTGTGTAAAATGTGTGTAGTGTGTGAAATGTGTGTGATGTGTGCAGTGTGTATAATGTGTAGTGTGTGAAATGTTTGTAGTGAATTGTGTGTAGTGTGTGTAAGTGTGTGAAATTTGAGTATAATAATTAAGATCTTAAAAAATAAGATGGAAATAAGATGAGGTATATCAACTTACTTTTTTTTCGCTCTTTATTCTTGTGCCTTATAAGTTTCTAAATATTTTTTTTTTGCAAATATTTTGTAAGAATTTATTAACTCCTAAAAACATTTTATAGCTGAACGCGCTCTAAGACCGTACTCTTTTTTTTTTTTTTTTTTTTTCTGGATAATTCTCTAAGACTCTACTTAAAAGAACGTCTTTATTTCTATGATATTTACGAGGTGGGCCGAGTGTTAATAATTTAGTAATTAATGGACAAGTACTCTGGGCTGACATTTTTGTTGCAAAAAAAAGGAATAAATAGTCTTTTTAGTTTATTATGTCTTATTATTTGTTGTCATCTTAATTTTGGTTATTTTAATTTTAAATTTAATAAATTAATCATTTAACTTTTAAAATTTGACAATTTGGTCTTGTCATTGCCTATGATATATAATGTCTTATTTGTCAAATTTTAAAAATTAAATGACTAATTTAATAAATTTTAAAAGTTAAAAGACCAAAATCGAAATAACAAAAAAGTAATATCCTTAAATAAAAAATGATAAAATCTAATGGACTAAAAATATTTATCCTTAAAAAAATGGAGATTCTAATAACAAAACAATACTTGCTGATCTGTCTTTTTCTCTCTATTTCGTCCTCCGATTAACATTTTTCTCAATAAAAAGAGAAAATTGAAATTACGTTATAACAAAAAATTAAGACATGCATTTGACCACTCTCGTGTGTTTTTTAGGTAACACATGCACGCTTTCTTTTCTTAAAAAAAATGATTAAGACTATTGATTTTCTTTTTCTTAATTGTAAAGTAAATCACGAACTCTCACGACATTATAATTTTTAACTTGAATTTTGTAATTTAGAAAAATAAATTATGAAATTACCATAATTTACCATTCGAGTCCCTGTTAATATAAAGGGTCAAATATTACTATCTATATGTCCATTTTTACACGTTATATTTCATGTTAGCAAGGACGTTGCTTCTTCAATTTCTCAATTTTAACTTTTGTGAATTATTAAATGAATAGATGAAAAGTGCTTATTCATTAAAACACTTCATTTCTGAAATTTTAGTCAATATCACTGTAAAATCAAATAATACCCACTTTTTAATAATAAATACTACTTCCTCCGTCTCGATCCAACTTGCCTATTTTAGCCGGGCACGAAGGTTAAGAAAAAAATAGATTTTGTGGATTTTTTAACTTTTTCAAAGGTGAAGACGGAATGTGGAGATTTTGAGGATGGAGATTGTGAGAGAAATTTGTTATTTATGGACTGACAAATTAAATTGGGACAAATCAAAAAGGAAAGTAGACAAATTAGAGTATGACGGAGGGAGTAGTTTTTTTTACATGCAAGTCTAATTTGCATTAATTTTTAAAATCATAAACAAATAAGTGGTGTATTTAAAAAAGCAAAGGAGTGGTGAAAAAAATATTAATAATTTTTTTGTGGGTCAAACAATAAATTGAACTTTTTCCAAGTCCTCCGTTTCCAATTCTACGTTCTCTTTCCCTTTATTTATTTTCTTTTTCTATTTGTCTTTCTCTGTCCCCATTTTACATCATTAAACATTCTTCCAAATTCAGTCCAAAATACTCTCTCTACTATCTAGCCTCTGATCTGAGTCACCTCGCTCTGCAAACTTCATCTCAAGGGTACAAGCCCCATACACGTAAGTCTTCTGATTCGGCTAATTTTCTCTTTCAGATTGTTTTACCATAATTAGAGCTTAGGCGCATGTGATATTCGTTTCTTTCTGCGAGTTTTCTTATACGTTTTGTGAATTGCACAGAGGCGTTGGTAAATATGAGCCAGGTGTATGAGGGATACGAAAGACAATACTGTGAGCTGTCTGCTAATTTGTCGAGAAAATCCAATTCCGCTGCTGCTCTTCCAGATGGAGGTACTTGAGTTAATCGCAATTTGAACTTTAGATATTAAAGTGACGGATTATTCGGTGATCTGATTCTAAGGCAGTTGCTTGTATGTTTTTGTGTTTGGCTCTACTCTACTGTATGGGGAGAACTATTTTTTTGTTTGTGTTTAGTATGTTGTTTGATATTGCTAAAATTAGGGTTTGTTTATGTAATTATTGGGTTTTTTTTTTCCTACACAGAAATCAGCTGAAATTGGGATTAATTTATGTAAATTATTGGGTTTGTTGCAAGTTATTCTAATATATACCGTAATTTAGTCGATTAAAAGAAGATTGAGGTTGAGTTGTTCAGCTTTTATGGAACGTGTTTGAAATTCCTCTTGGTGAAATGTTATTCATTAAACTAAGGAAAACAAGATTCTACTGTTAGTTTTACATAATTAGCCTTAGCGTTTTCATCATATAGATCAATAGAACATTGTCGTTCTTCATTTCATTATATTTCATCTGCATCAAAATATCTTCATAGTGCTATCAAATTTGGCTGCTCAATTTTTTGTTTTCTCCCCAAGAAATACACCAGGTAGAGCAACCTCAATGTACGGCACAAACTATATTTCATTCAGCATATTTTGCATTATCATCTTGTTGTCATTTGAATTTGATATCAATGTATACTATGGTTATTATCTTATGATGCTCTGCAGAGAAAAAGAAACAAGAGATTTCCGATATACAAGCAGGACTGGATGATGCTGATGTTCTGGTAACATTGTCTTTCATCTTCTACTCAGTCACAGTTTTGCTAATTTCCAGTCTTAAATAAATATTCTGATTGTATCTGCCAGATTCGGAAAATGGATCTCGAGGCTAGAAGTTTGCAGCCAAGCGTCAAAGCCACTTTACTTGCTAAGCTTAGGGAGTATAAATCTGATCTGAATAAGTTGAAAAGAGAAGTGAAGAAACTGACTAGTTCAAATCAGCCTCATGAAGATCTGTTAGAATCTGGAATGGCTGCTCGCCATGAGGTATACTCAAATCATGTTACCTCACTGATGCTTCCTCCAAGTTAATAGACAAATTTCAGTTGACCCATGATTGAATTGTGTCAAATAAATCAGTAATACTAATGATGGTGTATAGCTACATAGACATTTTACTGCGTTATACACATCAGTGCACACGTATTCTATCATTCGCTCTCACTTATGGGCACATATAGGGCTTACTAGCATTTTCTAATTTCTATATATCTGGTGGCCCGTTCGTTCTGATACCAACTTCAGTGGTCCTCGTCTAACTAGGTGAGAGATTTGAAATTAGGCAGATAAAAATTTATTAACTAGGGGTTTATGTATTTGCTTATCTGTTCCACTTCAGCACACCTGTGGATGTGGCTTTCGGGGCTCTAGTCAGTGTATAAGGTGTCTCAATAGTATAAATTGTGCAGTATCTACCTAATTATCGTTCTCCTGTCTCATGTCGTCTCAGTTGTTTTGATGTGCTGATTATATTGATGACTGCATCTGTGAACTGAAACTTAAAAAATTCCTTGTTTCTGGTACAGTCTATTATATTCTGTTCCTTTCTTGCTTTCCTGGATCCTATATGTTTTTTTATACCAGAGTATTCTCTCCTGCTTTTCATGAAATTTCTAACAAAATAATGTTTATAGGCTTCTGCAAATCAAAGAGAGAGATTGGCAATGTCAACTGAGAGGCTGGATCAGTCGAGCGACAGATTAAGGGAGACTCGAAGGGCTGCATTGGAAACAGAAGAGCTTGGGGTATCAATCCTCGAAGACTTGCATCAGCAACGTGAAACTCTCTTACATTCCCACACAAAGGCATGTAATAACCAACCCTTCAATTATAAGTGAATGCCTTAATATCAAACGTTATTTTAAGTAAGCTGGTCTTATACTTGCCATATATCACTAGATTAAATACATCTCCAAGGAATTCAATTGCGCCCAGGGTAATTTTGCAATTGTCTTTCCATTTGCAGCTTTCTGATGTAGACAGCGCCATTGATAAAAGTAAGAAGGTGTTGAGTGCCATGGCGAAAAGGATGAGCAGGAATAAGTATATCGTTGGATCTATAATTGCTGCACTTATCCTGGCAATCATTGTTGTCCTGTACTTTAAGTTTTTTCACTGATCAGAACAATCTCAGTCGGTATGTATCGCAGTCCTGTATCTTGTGATATGATAACTGTGTATTGTTTGGAAAACAAAATTGTACAGCAATAACATAATTCGTTGCTGAAAACCAAAGATGTGTTGATTCAAGTAGCTATACAGTATTGTATTCTAGTTTGTGCAATTTTGGTGACTTATGAGCTTAGCTGTCAACGGTGGCTAGTCTCGCGGTCATGATTTAAATGAATTAGTATGTGCAGTGTGTGTCAAAATGCACCATCGTCGGGTGTATCTCGGATTCAGACCCTCTCCATTTTGCACTTCGTAAATTTCAAGAAATCTCAACCGTCGGTGTATTTAACACACAACAGCATGCGACGTATTCCCACATATTCACTATTCCCTTTTTCATGTTTGCTCCTTCCCGTCTCTGCAATTCCCCAACACTTGCATCTATTTGGAGGTTTGGCTAATTCTGCTGAACCTTTTTCAATTTTTTTCTTTTTAGGGTTGATATATTAAAGATTGAGCCATTGTGAATCCAAAATTGCAAAAACCCAGTTCAAGAACAAAGAGATAAAATAGAAAAATCTAGACACTTCTGTCGAGTTCTTATTACATAGTTTCTCATTTTCAAATTAAGTTAATTTTTACTCTACTAAAACCCAGATTCAAAATATATCTACTCATAATTTCTGCAACTCCCACAAAAATAAATAAATGAATGGAACTATGTGAAGAGGTATAACAGTTCCCTAAAATGATTCTCCAAGAAAAATCAATTTCTTAAGAGTATGTTTATGGATTTGATAATTTTATTAATTATTATATAATTATTTAATACATTTTGATCACCTTTTAAGGATGATTTGATAATATCTTATACATTTTTCACTATATTTTATCTCAAAATAAACGTTAGATCTAGAATTTAATATAATTAAAATTTTTGCGTCCAATTTTTTCACTTCGCACTCTGTACATAAACAAACATGTCCTAGAAATTGGTTGTAGTTTAGCAGATAGAACAATTGTAACTCAGACAACAGGTCGGGGTCAATTTCGATTAATTTCACGCCAATCAAGAAATGCACTAAAAAAAACCTCAAGTAACCCAACAAACTATATCATTTATAAACATCAAGGGAAGAGGATGAATCCTGCGGTGAAGTGAGTTTGAAAATTGCAGACTTGCTTCAAGAGTCAGAACGATTTGTTTGGAGTAAGGGAACGACAGTGGTGTTCCTTGGTGTCTCGAAATCCTATAAAAATAATTATATTTTATTGAGATACAACTTATTTAGTTAATTTAATAAAAGTTGTACTTAGTAAAAATTACAAGGATTCAGAAGTCGAAATTTGTTAGTCGGACGAATTTGGACAGCCTGGACGCCATCTCGTAGGCCCGATTTGTTGTTATTTTTTATTATTTGTTTTGCTTTCTATAAGTCTACTGTCAGCATATTTTCTAACTCCACCAAGGCATGTCAAAATCGATCCGCTCCGCCCCGATCCGCTCCAATCCGAGGTCCTTGGGGCACGCCCCGCCCCGCCCCGTCCACGGGGCGGGTCAGATGCGGGTCATGACCCCTGACCTGCCCCGCCCCGCCCCGCTCCCTCCCTTATATATATATTTTATTTTAATTTTAAATATATATTATGTAATATTATATAGATATATATATATACACACACACATAAATATTAAATATGTGTATATATGTATTTATAATATCAAATTTTAATATATGATATGTTATATATATGTCATCCTAATACATTAAATTATGATTAGAATAAATTTAAATAATCAAATTTCATTTTCTAATAATTAATTTTACAAAATATAAAAAATGTTAAAACAAAACTAATGTAAATCTAAAAATTAAAACCCTATTAATTTCAATTATAAAAAAAAACAAGGTTTTTAATTAAAAAAAAATAGTTTTTGTTTTTAAAGAAAAAAAAAAAAAAGATAAAGGCGGGTCGGGGCGGGGCGGGGCAGATCCGCCCCGTGCGGGGCAGATCATGGGGCAGATACTTTTGCCCCGTGGCGGGGCAGGGCGGGGCGGGGGCGGGGCAGGTAAAAAAATCCAAAAATCCGCCCTGCCCCGCCCCGTCCCGTTGACATGCCTAACTCCACCGTTATTGTTCTGAAAAAAAAATCCACAATTATTAATCACTTATAAATTCATAAATTCATTTCGTTATCATCATAATTGTATTCATTGCTGCTTCTCTAAAAGACAGATTCACATGCTAGATTTACAAATAATTTATAAAAAATTAACAAATACCAAGTGAGATAAAGTGAGGTTTGTTTCTACAGTTCTGCCTCTTCGTTTATTAAGTTTGGATAAAAAGTTTGATTAATTTTAATTTTATTTTTCTAATTCACAAGTGAAACAACGTCGTTTCATACATTTAAAATAAAAAAAAAAATTACAAACCCATAGACCAACTTGGCTGCTTAGACGGTGACTAATGTCAAAATGCCTACTATAGCCGATTACCATAAACTTGGGTTGACCAGTGGTTGACTAGCGACTAGGTATGCATCACTAAAAAATCAGAAACTCTTGCTAATGTATGTTTTTATTTGTTAATTTGACTTATTTAATCATGTGTAGCTTACTTGAGAAAATAATAATTTCCTTAAATTTTTATTTTGATAATATAAAACAAACAATAAATAAATTACGAAATATAATTTTCTATTTCCGAATTGACGTGATTTTTATTTTCTTACTAATTTTTCATATTGAAAAATATTCTAATAGATTTACTATTAAATGAAAAAAAATATGATGTTAAATCATATCTAATACTCCCTCCGTCCCAGCTAACTTTGCACACTTTCCTAATCGGTCCGTCCCAGCTAACTTTGCACGGCCAAAAATGGCATATAAAGTCAACACTTTAATTCATTTTAATTTTACAGGATTGCCATTTATTAATCCTGAAAAATAGATTTAACCTAACCTAATTATTTTGCCTAATTAAACCCAACCCACCCAAACCCAATTTGAGGAAACAAAAATCTGAAATCCCCCACCCCCTCTCATAATTATTCACGCTGTTCCTTCTTGTTGAAGCCCAGCCCAAAATTTAGAAACCCTATTCTCTATATCTTCAAACACCATCTTCATCCACCTTCTTCATCCACCATCATCTTCGTCCCCGCCGCTCCCCTCTTCTCTGAACTCCTTCTTCTCAAATCTTATCTTCGCTAAACTGCGAACTGAAAACCCTATATTCTTTCTCCTGTTACTTATTGGATGGACTGTGAGTCTGAGTTTTACGACGATTGTGTCGTCTTTGACTCCGATGAGACCGTCGTCCCTGAATCGGAGCTCGAAAAGAGGGTAATGAGCGAGGTCGGGGCTTTGGAGGCTACGCCGGCGACGGCCTCTGCTTCCGGCTCCGATCCGTTGGCGGGTCCCCTTCCTGGGGCAGGATGGCTTGAGGATCCAGAGATGCGTGCCTTTTTCTTCGAATGTTTGGCACTTTGGTTCCCGATTATGAGGTTACGCTGCTCTAACCTTAACTTCTGTGTGTATGAAATTCATATGCTTGCATGTTGGCCGGATCTGTGAATCCGGGTTATTTTCTGATGCTTTCGATGGGTTCAGTTACGGATCTGTGAATCCGGGTTAGTTTCTGATGCTTTCGTTGGGTTTGGTTCCGGATCTGTGAATCCGGGTTATTTTCTGATGCTTTTGATGAGTTCAGTCACGGATCTGTGAATCCGGGTTCGGTTTTCTGATGCTTTCGTTGGGTTTGATTCTGGATCTGTGAATCCGGAATATTTTCTGATGTATTCGATGGGTTCAGTTACGGATCTGTGAATCCGGGTTATTTTCTGATGCTTTCGTTGGATTTGTTTCCGGATCTATGAATTCGGGTTATTTTCTGATGCTTAGTTTGGGTTTAGTTCCTGATCTGTGAATCCGGATTTTTTCTGGATCTGTGAATCCGAATTTTCTGATGCTCCGACTTCCTTTACCTTGCGATGATTTAAAACTCCGCCGGTGTTGTTGGCTAGAAGAGTCTGAGCAATGAGGAGTCGATCTGATGGAGTAATTTGAGGACCCTTCCGGTTGTTGGTCATAGTTATTTTTTGTAAAATCTGTAATTTTTGCATTCAATGCAGATTCTGGGAATATTTATAGGATGTACAAGCTGTTTTTGAATGTATTTTAGTTTAGGAGGGAAATTTTGGTGTAACATGGGTTATTAGGCCAAATTTTCAGATTGCTGAAAATTTGGTGGGAATTTTTCCCCCCCTAAACTGTGATTGAACACTGAAATTCACTGCTATCGCTGGATTTGATTTGCAGTTTTTTTTTTTTTTTTTTTTTTCCAGATTTAATTATGTTGTGTGTAAATTGAATTTGCTTTGATTTATTAACAGTTAAAAAATAAAATTAAGGGTGGGAAGTGTTAATACACTAATCCCACTCTTAAAAAATTGATTAGAGTCCCTCAAAAGTCAAAGCAAAAGCAGTCAACTGCTTTTTCTTAACATCCGTGTCGAGTCAACCGTGCAAAGTTAGCCGGGACGGAGGGAGTATTACAAAAAATCTAAGATTGCTTCAAAATTATAAATAAGGTTTAAATTATTTTACTTTGAAAATTTACATAGAAACCCTAATTTTTTTGTAAAAGGTCACAAATGGTAGGTGGACTCAAGCTATTTGGTACTTGCATGTGGCAATTTTTTCACTGATTTGATAGGTGAATGGAGATTAATTGTGCTCCATAATATTCAATGAATGGCCCACTATTGATTCGGTGGGTGAAAGGAGATTAATTGGATTCCACCACCGAATGAATGGTAGATTGTCCCAGTCAAATATACTAACTAAATGAATAGTAGATTGACTCAGTCATGTACTTGTACTATTCAATTAGATAATAAAAAATAAACCTATTATTTAAGATAATCCACCAATGATGGAGATTAACCGACTTCATCACTATGAATGGTACATTGTCCCAGTCGAGCAAAAATATAGGATGACATGATTTGGTGATGAAGGAATTAACTGAACTTCACTATCTAATCAATAGTAGATTATAAAACCCAACTAGATAGATAAGAAAACTCATATGATAATAAAATTGACCCAACCCCATTGATAAGAAATAGCCATAAGAAATTCGGTTGTTTTCTTGGTTTGTCACTAGTATTGAAAACTAACAAATTTGTTCCATTATGTCATCTCAATCCAAGGAACATCTGTTTGATGAAAGTTTTCTTTTTAACTTTTTAACAAAATTAATTACAATTACATCTATGGAACTTCTATTTGATGGAAGTTTTTTCATTTTACTCTTAAACAAAATTAATCAATTCTAGGGTTGATCAGGACTCAAAATTAATCAATTCTAAGGCTGATCAGGACTCATCACGTGGCAAATTGTAAAATTAAATGACATGTATTCCCAGAAAGAGACTTCAGAAAGAAAATATTAAACACAAGTATCAAATCCCAAGTCAAATGAATAAATAAAACCAGTGCAACCTTTGCAGATGGTTTGTCAACATTAAAGTTTAGACCGGTTTGCAGCACAAAAGCATAACTTTTAATTTTCATGGATATCATCGACGGTGAGTTAGTACTCCAGAGATAGAGATTTGAAAAATCCAAAATCAAAATATTATATATCAGTAAAATTGAGTAGGCATCAACGTGTCACATCACCACAAATCCCGAGTCAACTTAGGAGTAGCCAAAGTAAATGAGTACTTAATTAACGTACTCTTATTTATCAACAAAATCAAATCAAACAAAGAAATAGCCGCATAACTAGACTCTAATTTGGTGGTGGAAAGAAAATCTCCTCAGCCTTCCTCTTAGAGCTGAACTTTTGCTCAACTTCTGGTGGAACATTGAAAGCTGCTTGCAGCACTTCTGGAGACAATGCCTTCCAAACAGAAGTCCTCCCAGCCAAATGTGTGAAAATTGGACTACAATACACAACATTCATCTTTAGTTTCACAGAAATATGACAAGAATAAATCGAAGTAAACGAGAGAGATACTCACTTGGGGGTTGTGATGATGGAGAACCAGTCCATACCATCAGGATCAGCAATCTTAGACACAACAAAGAACCTCGGAACAATGAAGAGGTTACCAGCCTTAATAGTCGTCTCCAACACCCGTTTCCCATCGACACCAACAACTTGAACACGCCCACTTCCCCTTACAATGTAGGTAACCTGCAAAGCAGAGTCACAGGAGAAACCTGGAGAGCACATAGCGTTGCCATTCAGACGAACGAGATCTGCCCCGAGCCCAACTTCGCCCACCAAAGGCAAGTTCTTGGTGTTCAAAACCACAACCTTTCCACCATCTTTGATGTCTACATCCAATGGGGCTTCCTCACAGTTCAATGCCATGCTGTTGTAGTGTTCCTTCTTGGGCTCTGGCATCTTCAAGCTTGGGTCGAGCTTGACAATGCCATTGCCGGATTGGCTTCCAACGAGGGATTTCACAACACTCTCTTCCAAATCCCATGCTCGGCCCACAAACTCAGTTGAGAATCCGGTGAAGATGCTGTTAGAACCGGTCAGGAAAAAGTCGGTGAAAGAACCGGATTTGTGGGCTTTAGAGGTATCACCAAGGAAGAGAATAGAGAGTTCAGTATCCTCCTTGTTGTACCACCAGGTTACTACACCAAAAGGGAGCGCAATGGCGTCTCCCTTCTTGATTGGAAGCACCTTTTCTTCTTTCTCCGGCAGAACAATACCAGCCACTCCACTACCTAAAAGTAAAATAATACATCAAAACTAAATTTATATACATCCAGAAAACTGAATGACAGAATAAAATTAACTAAAGGGAATAACAACAAATATTTTGCAAAGACTTGAGTAGAATGTGAAACGTATTAATCAGGAATAAGTAGCAAGTAAAACGTATTAATTAGGACTCTATATTATATGAGGTCGCTTAGATGCTACGCCTGATGGAGTATAGTACACATACCACTCTTCAGAAAACAGGATGAATTCAAATCCATCAGTAGTCATAGAATTATTAATAAACTTCAATACATTTATTATTCTATCTCTAAAATACCCTTACAAAATGATGAAAAATTCAAACCAAATCCATATTCATCTTCTTGTCAAGTTTGTTGCGAAACACAACGACAAAAGTATCAACGTCATCGATTATTAAATACAGATTAAATAAATCATGAAATTTATAAAAGTGTGGAGCAAAAGGTATCCCTACAGTGCGATCAAAGCCAAACGACAAAAGTATCAGGACTCATTGATTATTAAATACAGATAAATAAAATCATCAACTTAATACAGTGCGATCGAAGCCAAATTAACCACATGAATCACAAATTCGTCCTACAACAGTAAATCATTGATCGATCGGAGATAGCGGATATAAATATACCTTGAAGAACATAAGCAACCTTAGCAGAATCGGAGTAGCGAGGCAGAGCAAAGCCGTTGTTCTCAAGCACAAGCTTGGAGGCGCCGATGTTGCCTTCGCGGAGCATAGGCAACTCGTTCGGGCACCACGCGTAGTACGCGCCGCCGTCCCCGCCGTACAGCTTCTTCGCCAACTTTGGTGTCAAATCAAGCTCCATCTCTCTCTACTGTTTCTCTCTCTAAACCAAAACAAAAACAAAGGTAATGGTAATGAGTGAAGAAGTGCAGATAATTGTAACAAACTTTTAGGCCTAACGCCTGCTTTTATAGGGGAAATTCAGGGGGAGAAGTGATTTTAGGCGGATAAACTGCATTATTGGATGTGGATTTGGATTTGAGAAGATAAACTTTTTTTTAGCCAAATAATCATATTAAGGAATTAATATGATATCTTGGGTAACAACCGTTTAAAATAATTAATTTGCACTAAAATATTAAATTATTGTAACTAACCAATTTCTTTTAAATATTGTCTTTAAATATATTCCTGCAAATCTTTTTTTAAAGATCTTCTAATTTTATTAAACCCTTCGTCCGCTCAGTTTTGCATATCCTTAAAATAGATTTTTTTCTTACAATATTCATTCTCAAAATCTTCACACTCAATTTACATCTTAAAAAGTTAACCAAAAAGTAAAAAATAATTTTTTTTAAATATATGTGTCCGACCGTACGTGCAAAATTGAGTGAGAGGGAGGGAGTATTTCCTAAATTAATCATTTTCTCTACTAACATTATGATAAAGAAAGATTATTTAATAAGAAAAAATAAAGAATAACTAAGATAGATTAAATTGGTATATTTATCCACCTCATGATTTTTGCGTAAGATTTAATATAGTTTTATTTGAGAATGGAGACACTATTATATTTTTACTTTTATGTATTAAGTGACCCAATTTTTATAAATAATAACTCGACGTGGTGTCTACATGACTGCCATGTTATTAATATTCATTGACCATTAGTGCCTAGTTGACTTATTAAAAAGAAAAAGAAAAGGACAAAAAATTAGACCAACCGAGTACAAGGTGTAGCATCTTTTATTAATTTAAGATAGGGTATATTATTGGTACGATTACTTAAGGTTGAAGAGTACTGGACTATATTTGATTGAAGAGGTTAATGAGTGTGTTTTATTGGGATTTTGATCCTTAAATCTACTGAGTCAAGCCTTAAGTAAACATACCCTATGATTTTGTGTAAATTAAAGATATATTCGTGTGTACCTCTGTGAATTAAAGATATATGTAAACCTTATGTAAATAAAAAATAGATGTTACACGTGGTATATTCCACTAGGCAAAAACTTACTTCCTCCATCTCGAATGAACTTGCATACTTTCCTAATGTGGTGTCTCACATTTTTTGCACACTTTCCATTTCAGGAAATAAAACTTTACATCTCTACCCCATATTAATCACATAATTACAAATTTGTCATCACATAAAGATCAAAACAGATTTGACTAAGTCAAAATTTATAAGAAAGCAACTTTTCTTAATATGTGTGCCGGAGGGCCAGTGCAAGTTCATTCGGGACGGAGGGAATATATGAGACCATCACATAGTGTAACGGAAAAAAAGTATTACTTTTTGTAGTAAAAATATCACGTTTATCTGTAAAAATATTACTTTTCTTGAACAAAAAAAGTATCATTTTTTTGTAGCAAAAATATCACTTTTATTTGTAAAAGTATCACTGTAATAAAAGTTCCTGTAAAAATATCATTTTTTTTCTATAAAAATATACTCCGTCACATGTGAAACAGTCACACACAAGACTCACTCATTTTTTAAAGTATAACATCTAATAAACCCAAATAGATTAGTTGACTTGCCAGCTAAGGTATGTGATCTTGTTTGATTTTGTTTCAATTTTTTTTCTTTTATTCGTATATAATGTTTTTTAAAATAAAAGTAAAATACACATAGCCTATTATAAAAAGGTATTTCAAAATAATAATAATAATACTAATAATAATAGTTTTTTCTATGAGATGGTCGAAGAGTTTTCAATTAGTTCGGGTGGAAAAACAATTTCTTAGAAAATTATGATAATTACAAGTAGATAAGATTATTTAGGCCTCTATTGAGGAGATTAGTATCTGAGTTCACTAGGATTAATCCAAGAAAAGTTGAAGACTCAGAGTGGACTTCAAATAATTATTATGTGGTAAACTCATCCAATTATCCTTTAATTAATTTATGATTTTCCGAATACAATCTTTAAATAGAATTCCAATTTACACCTATTTTATTTATAATTTAAATACACATATCCACATGTATTCATATAATTCTACAATAATTCGTGTAAATCTACAATGAATAATACAGTGATTTAAATCTTTAGGTTTAGCATCTTAAAAACCACAACACATATGCCTACCATCAATCCAAACAGATTCCAAGTTTACTTTTCAGAAAAGGATTTCAGATTTATTAAACTACGATATAGATTCGTCCAAAAATCTCGACGGGTTCATCAAAATCCTAACTAATGTAATATGATCTATTATTATGGGAGAAAGAAAATTGTAAGATTAGTCTCATAAATAATTCGAAGTCCTACATAAACCAAAATTTGCAATTAAGCCATGTAATAATTTTAATTTCGTGGATTTGATTCGATATTTGGGGAAATTAGGAGTTCGGTCGGAAATTGACACGTGCCTGAGTTCCATTTCTAGCCTAACTAATCTGATGTGTGACTCACGGCCAAATTAATCTCACGTGGAGCTTACAATTTGTGGTTTTGCGGCTTAAACTTTGTGTTTTTAGAGACATAAACAAAACTAAGTTGAAGCATACGAGGCGCATGTGTTAGTTTCCGTCAAATTCCTAGTTCCCCCAAAATTAGTACCAAGTCTCCCAAATTTAAATTATTACAGTTCTTAATTACAATTTTTTTTATACGAATAAAATTGCCCATGGTCGATTGTTACGGGACTAATTTTACAATTGTTTTATTTTTATGGTAACATAGTTTGGATTAGAACAACCCTCAAATACATTGATCCAAATTTATTACCTCATGTGATTCTAAACATTAGTCATTTTAGCCTTCGTAGGAAAAATTAAAACTTTTGTAATAGACAAATATAATCTGTCAGTCTCGTTCTCTTATCGCGGTAAGCACAAATTAACGTGTCAAGATCTCATAAAATGTAGCTAATTATCTCATCTTTAATCTTTACATATTAACAATGAACACATTAATTTGTGCTTATCATGAATAGGGGAGCATTTCCGACCTCTATGTAATATATTTCTCTCATTCTAGATCCATTTGTCTCCTAAAAAATCTTTTATTACATATAATAATGCTCTACCTCTCCTTGCATGCTACAACATATTAACTTCACCTATAATTATGCTCCTCCTCTCCTCTTATATTATAATGGATTCACATAAAATTGATGGGATATATGTCCAGGATATTATTGGAACGAATGTTGAGTTTTTTTCCCCCCCCCCCCCCCCCCCCCCCCGAATAGTGCTATATTTTTTGCATATAATAATTTTTCTTTAAAATACTACTCCCCCGTCTCACTTAACTTGTCACACTTTCCATTACGGTCCGTCTCACTTAACTTTTTACACCCATAAATGACAATTAGTATTTTATATATATATATATATATATTATTAAAGGAACATGGTCGAGATATGCCTTACTATTTTATTTTGTCTAGTATTTAACAAATTACATGTTTAAAATAAGTTTTAATTTATGCTCTACTCAATAGATTGAACCAAACAATAAACAGTTTATATTTTGATCATCATTTTGTAAAGAGTATAGACAATTTTGTTATAATACAATACATAAGGCGTGGCAAATTGTAAAATAAAGCAGGTATGAAAAGAGTTTTCCGAAAAGGGAGACTTGAGAAAGAAAATATAAAACACAACCATTAAACCGCAACTAAAAAAGAACTTTGGTAACAAAAATAATAATAAAAAGAAGAAAAAGAAAAAAAACACACCCAATGAACATAAGCGCATGCAGCACTATTTTCATTAGGCAAGTTGGCGCAGCTGGAGAGCAGATCGCAGATTTTGCCCGGCTAATTCTAGGGCGATACGATCACACTTATCTCAATCTACGAAGATGGAATAGTTGGATAACTTACTATCTCACTGGGTAGTATAGAATTTCTCGATTTTGTTTGTTTTAAAGTATAGACCCATTTTTTAACACAAAAGCAGAAGTTTCCAATTTTTAAGAGAACTGTTGACAGTAACTACTAAATCGAGAGAGAGAGAAATATTTGCAAAATCCGAAATTAAAACATAATTATATGCATAATTTAGTAGGCATCAACGTGGCACATCACCACAAAACCAGATATAAAAGAGTAGCCTACCTAAGTTAAATAAGTACTTTACTGTACTCTTATTAACAAAATCAATAAAACAGAGAAATAGCCGCATAACTAGACTCTAATTTGGTGGTGGAAAGAAAATCTCCTCAGCCTTCCTCTTAGAGCTGAACTTTTGCTCCACTTCTGCTGGAACATTGAAAGCTGCTTGCAGCACTTCTGGAGACAGTGCCTTCCAAACAGAAGTCCTTCCAGCCAAGTGTGTGAAAATTGGACTGCAATACACAACATTCATCTTCAGTTTCACACAAAATTACCATAATAACGAATTGAAATAAATGAAAACAATACTCACTTGGGGGTTGTGATGATGGAGAACCAGTCCATACCATCAGGATCAGCAATCTTAGACACAACAAAGAACCTCGGAACAATGAAGAGGTTACCGGCCTTAATAGTCGTCTCCAACACCCGTTTCCCATCGACACCAACAACTTGAACACGCCCACTTCCCCTTACAATGTAGGTAACCTGCAAAGCAGAGTCACAGGAGAAACCTGGAGAGCACATTGCGTTGCTGTTCAGACGAACAAGATCGGCCCCGAGTCCAACTTCGCCAACCAAAGGCAGGTTCTTGGTGTTCAAAACCACAACCTTTCCACCATTCTTGATGTCTACATCCAATGGGGCTTCCTCACAGTTCAATGCCATGCCATTGTAGTGTTCCTTCTTGGGCTCTGGCATCTTCAAACTTGGGTCGAGCTTGACAATGCCGTTGCCAGATTGGCTTCCAACGAGGGATTTCACAACACTCTCTTCCACGTCCCATGCTCGGCCCACAAACTCAGTTGAGAATCCGGTGAAGATGCCGTTAGTACCAGTCAGGAAAAAGTCGGTGAATGAACCGGATTTGTGGGCTTTTGAGGTATCTCCAAGGAAGAGAATAGAGAGCTCAGTGTCCTCCTTGTTGTACCACCAGGTTACTACACCAAAGGGGAGTGCAATGGCATCTCCCTTCTTAATTGCGAGCACCTTTTCTTCTTTCTCCGGCAGAACAATACCAGCTACTCCACTACCTAAAATTAGAACGATACATCAAAACAATTATATTTACAACTAGAGAACTGAATCACTATCACAGAATAAAATTAACTAAAGCGATAAGAAGAAGTATTTCGTATAGCCTTGAATAGCATGAAACGTATTGATTAAATTTTTTTGAATAAATAAGTTGAATTTAAATTCTTCAAAGGCACTCAAAAAGCAGATTGAATCTCAATTCCAATGTGTATGCTATACATATTTATTAATGATAATTTTGCATCTAATTCACACTATATGTTAATCGACGATATCACCTAATCAAGGCATGAAATGGTTATTTGGATTACAAGATAGAATAAGGACGATTATTTTGAAATACAAGATGAAATAACTCTAAATAAGATGTATCTGCTAAAAAAAGAAGTCCAAAGTTGTAGTATTAGAAGTATTTATAAACCTCAATATTTTTATTATTCTATCTCTAAAATACCCTTACAAGTTGTTCACAAATCCAAACAAAATCGATATTCATCTTCTTGTCAACTTTGTTGCGAAGCATACTAATCACAACGGCAAAAGTATCAGTAATTACAGATTAACAAAAATCATGAAATTTATACAAGTGTGGACCAAAAGGTATATCCCTACACTGCGATCAAAGCCAAACGACAAAAGTATCAATACTCATTGATCATTAAACAGATCTAATAAAATCATGAAATTTATACATATCGATCAAAGCCGAATTAAGCACATGCATAACAAATTCGTCCTACAACAGAAAATCATTGATCGATCGGAAAGAGCGGATAGAATTATACCTTGAAGAACATAAGCAACCTTAGCAGAATCGGAGTAGCGAGGAAGAGCAAAGCCGTTGTTCTCAAGCACAAGCTTGGAGGCGCCGATGTTGCCTTCGCGGAGCATAGGCAACTCGTTCGGGCACCACGCGTAGTATGCGCCGCCGTCTCCGCCGTACAGCTTCTTCGCCAACTTTGGTGTGAGATCAAGCTCCATCTCTCTACTGTTTCTCTCGCTAAACCAAAACAAAAACAAAGGGAATGCAGAGTCCATGGTCGTTAATATAGTTACTTTCCGTTATTACTTTGATTCTTATTTTTCTTGTTTACGTAAAAGTCGTGCTTCTCATTATCAGTAAGTATTAAACACGAGTATTAGAAAAGGGAAGGGTTGAATACGACACCGTTTTGTGTCTGCAGAATTGGTTATAGATAGTACGTTGTACAGCAGGAAGGACAGGTTTTTGGTGACAGCTCATTCCGTTGAATGAAAACTCTGATTCTCCTTCCTCCATTTCTCTGATTTTCTCCCATTTCTGCTCTATCATACAGTGTGTGTGTGTGTATTACGTGTGTTAATTCGCCCAGAACAGGCATACGTAACAATTTGGTATCAGAGCACGATCCTGAATAAGGCTGGATTCAATGGCAAAGAACAATACAATAAGGATCGAAACGTTGGAAGAAAGGGTGGCGGAACTCACACAAGGTCAGGCGGAGATCCTTCAGGCTCAAAAAGAGATGAACACGCGTATGGATAGCTTTGGTGAGCTAGTGAAGCTGCAAGTCATAGAAGCACTGAAAGAAATGGCACCAAACAACAGAGGTAAAGAGCCTGTTAATCTTAATGTGAATACGGGAGCTGGATCTAGTATTTTTAGGAGAAATGATGTGGGAATTTTATCTCCCACCCCAAATACACGAGTCAATGAGCCCGTGGTTAACCAAAGAGCCCCTAAATTTGATTTTCCTAAATTTAATGGTGAAAATCCTAGACCATGGCTTAGAAAATGCCACAGATACTTCACAATTAACCCAATGCCGGACTATGAGAAGATAATGTTGGCGGCTATGAATCTGGAAGGATTGGCAGACCAATGGTACGTCGACTATGTAGATGGGAAAGAAAATATGCCATGGGAAAAATTTACTGATATGGTTCTGGGGAGATTTCTGAACAGTGAAGGGGTTGGGATAGTGGCTCAGTTTAATAAACTGAGGCAAAAGGGGGATGTGCAGGCATATATCCAGGAGTTTGAGGAGTTGAAAGCGTTTATGGTGGAGAAGAACAAGTCATTGACTGAAGATTACTATATTGAGTGTTTTAGGAGTGGATTGAAAGAAGAGGTGGGTAAAATGCTGGAGATAATGAAACCTAGCAGTTTGTTGGATGCTATGCAGTTGGCTGTTAAGCAAGAACAGATGTTACAACTTTTATTTAAGGGGCAAAGAGGAGTGTCAAGACCAACCAATACCTCACAATTTAGTAGCTGGAAGAGTGATAATGATGGAGGGTTACAGAAAGCTAAACAAAACACACTACCCCCTGTAAAAAGACTGAGCCAGGAAGAAATGGAAGCTCGAAGGAAGAAAAACTTATGTTTCAATTGCGATGAAGTATACCATGTTGGTCACAGATGCAAGAAGTTATTTGTTATCATGGGAGAAGATGATGGGGACCCACTTGATACCTTGGTATTAGAGGAATTAGATGAAGAGGAGAAGGATCCCATGATATCACTTCATGCATTAGCTGGAAACATACATCCTGATACTATTAAACTAGAGGGGGTAGTAAAAGGAAAGAAGATTACCATACTTCTAGACACTGGTAGCACCCATAGTTTTTTGGATCCATCCATAGCTGATGAGGCAGGGTGTTTGGTAGAGTATACTAATCCAATGGTAGTGACAGTAGCTGATGGTGGAAAAGTGGATTGTAATTCTAAGTGCTCCCTATTTGAGTGGGAAATGGGGCACTATAAGTTTAGCTCAACTGTAAGATTGTTGAAATTGGGAGGATGTGACATGGTGATTGGAGTAGACATGATGGCTCAGCTGGGGCCAATCACTTTCGATTACAAGAGACACTTGGTGCAGTTTAACAACAAAGGGAAAACAATTACATTGCAAGCAATAAGACCAGAAATCAGGTTGAGTATGATCTCAATTAAACAAGCAAAGAAGACTTTAAGGAAGAAGGGAACTGATGTCCAAGCTTATTTGTGCTTGATTTCTGGAAGCAAAAACAAGAATGATGAGGGAAGGACAGTAGAAATCCAATCTCTAGTGGATGAATACAAGGGTGTGTTTGAATCACCTTCTGAGCTGCCACCAGAGAGACAATGGGACCATAAAATTGTGATCAAAGATGGGGCAGAACCCATCAAACAGAAACCTTACAGATATCCATTCTTACAGAGGATGGAAATTGAAAAGCTAGTAGAAGAGATGCTGAAGAGTGGTGTGATCCAGCCAAGCAATAGCCCATTCTCATCCCCAATATTGCTGGTAAAGAAGAAAGATGGAAGCTGGAGATTTTGTGTGGATTACAGAAGATTGAATGCAATTATTGTAAAGGATAGTTACCCAATACCCTTAGTGGAAGACTTGCTGGATGAATTAGGGGGTGCCAAGGTATTTTCAAAAATTGATTTGAGAGCAGGATATCATCAAATCCAGGTAACACCAGAAGATGTGTACAAAACAGCCTTTGTGACTGCATCTGGACTCTACGAATTCAGGGTCATGCCTTTTGGTTTAACAAACGCACCAGCTACCTTTCAAACAGTAATGAACCAGGTATTTCACCCATTTCTGAAGGAGTTTGTATTGGTTTTTTTCGATGATATATTGGTATATAGCTCATCCCAGGTAGAGCATGTTGAGCATCTGAGGAAGGTATTCCAACTGTTGGAGGAAAATCAGCTATATGCCAAAATGTCTAAATGCATTTTTGGACAAGCTCAAGTAGAATATTTGGGTCACATCATTAGTGGGGAGGGGGTAAATGCTGATCTTGAAAAAGTAAGAGTCATGGTAGAATGTCCTCATCCTAAAACTCTAAAAGCCTTGAGGAGTTTCTTAGGATTAACAGGATATTACAGAAAATTTGTTAAAAATTATGGGATTATTGCCAAACCATTAACCATGCTGACAAAAAAGGGGCAATTTCAGTGGAATGAAGAAGCAACTAAAGCTTTTGAGTTGCTCAAATCAGCCATGGTATCTGCTCCAGTACTGAAGCTGCCAAATTTTTCAAAACCTTTTGTAGTAGAAACCGATGCTTGTTACGGAGGGATTGGGGCTGTACTAATGCAGGAACACCATCCGTTAGCTTATCTTAGCAAACCGTTGGGGATCAAGAGCTTGGGATTATCCATATATGAGAAAGAGTTCTTGGCCATTTTGTTGGCCGTAGAAAAATGGAGACACTACTTGTTACATGGCCCTTTCATCATAAGAACCGATCAAAAGAGCTTGAAATATCTGCTAGAACAGAAGATTTCCACTCCATTGCAGCATAAGTACTTAACTAAGTTGTTGGGATATGATTACACCATTGAATATAAGAAGGGAATAGAGAATAAGGCAGCAGATGCTTTATCAAGAGTTGAGGAAGGAAGCTGCTCTGCCTTGTCCATACTTAAACCTGTTTGGATGGAGGAAATACAGATGAGCTATGACGGAGATCAAGAGGTTCAAAAGATGATCATGGAGTGTTTGGCTGAGCCTTACAACACTTCCTTCTTTTCTTATAGTGCTGGTCTTTTGAGGTTTAAGGGAAAGCTGTATATTGGCAAGTATGGTGATCTTAAACAAAAGATACTGACATATATGCATGATTCAGCAGAAGGAGGGCACTCCGGAGAAACCGCAACTTTTCAAAGGATCAAAAGCTTATTTTGGTGGCCTGAATTGAGGAAAGATGTTCACAGTCATGTTTCAAAGTGTCACCAATGTCAGATTAGCAAACATGAAAATTTGAAATCACCAGGACTGCTGCAACCCTTGCCAATTCCAGATGGAGCATGGAGACACATTTCTATGGACTTCATAGAGCAACTACCTAATTCTGCCGGGAGGGACACTATATGGGTAGTAGTGGACAGATTCACCAAGTATAGTCATTTCATTACGCTCACACATCCCTTTACAGCCTCTAAACTAGCAACCATTTTTCTGGATATTATATACAAGTTGCATGGGTTACCACAAAGTGTGGTCTCCGACAGGGACAAAATTTTCACAAGCAAATTTTGGCAAGAATTGTTTCAATTGTTAGGCATTCAGCAGAGTATGAGCTCTGCATACCATCCCCAAACGGATGGCCAAACTGAGAGAGTGAATCAGTGCTTGGAAAATTATTTGAGGTGCATGTGTGGTGCAACACCGAAGAAATGGTATTCGTGGTTAGCTATGGCAGAATTCTGGTATAATACCAGTCACCACTCTGCTATTAACATGACTCCCTTTGAGGCATTGTATGGATTTACACCCATACCTCTTACATTTGGACACTCTGTTCAAGGTTCTGTGGTTGGGGTAGAAGCCACACTCAAAGAAAAACAGGAGGTCCAGCAACACCTGAAACACTTCTTGCAGAAAGCTCAGGAGAGGATGAAGTTTTATGCTGATAAGGGCCGAATTGATAGGGAGTTTGAATTAGGGGATTGGGTATATCTGAAGCTAAAACCCTATCAGCAAAGGTCATTGCATGGAGGGAAGGTTTGGAAGTTGTGCCCTAAGTATGCTGGTCCCTTTCCAATAATTCAGAAGGTGGGTAAGGTAGCTTACAAGCTTCTGTTACCTAGCTCAGCAAAAGTGCACCTTGTGTTTCATGTATCTGTGCTTAAGAAGAGAGTAGGAACTGATACTCGAGTCACCTCTGAGCTTCCGACATTTGATGATGAAGGAAAAGTAGTACTCCAACCAGTTAAAATCCTAGCTCGCCGATTGGTTAAGCAACACAACAAACCAGTGACACAGCTTCTGATACAGTGGGCTCATTTACCAGAGGAGGAAGCCACGTGGGAGGATTATTCCTCATTTTGTGACAGATTTCCGGAGGTGCCGTTTTCTTGAGGCCAAGACAGTTTTCAAGGAGGGGGAAATGTTATAGCAGAGTCCATGGTCGTTAATATAGTTACTTTCCGTTATTACTTTGATTCTTATTTTTCTTGTTTACGTAAAAGTCGTGCTTCTCATTATCAGTAAGTATTAAACACGAGTATTAAAAAAGGGAAGGGTTGAATACGACACCGTTTTGTGTCTGCAGAGTTGGTTATAGATAGTACGTTGTACAGCAGGAAGGACAGGTTTTTGGTGACAGCTCATTCCGTTGAATGGAAACTCTGATTCTCTGATTCTCCTTCCTCCATTTCTCTGATTTTCTCCCATTTCTGCTCTATCATATAGTGTGTGTGTGTGTATTACGTGTGTTAATTCGCCCAGAATAGGCATACGTAACAAATGCTAACGAGTGAAGAAGTGTAGATAATTGTAAAAAAGTTTTAGGCGTAAAGCCTGCTTTTATAGGGGAAATTCAGGAGAACTGATTTTAGGCGGATAAAGTATAAACTTGATTAAGATATAATATCCAAGATTCGATTTGGATTTGTGAAGATAAACTTTTTTTTAAATCCAAATAACGATATAAAGATCAAGTTTTAGATAAGTTAAAGCCCGTTTGGTTGGGAGTTTTGGGGTAGAGAATGAGAATGAATGAAT
Organism: Ajuga chamaepitys; assembly: GCA_958295605.1. NCBI lineage: Eukaryota > Viridiplantae > Streptophyta > Magnoliopsida > Lamiales > Lamiaceae > Ajuga > Ajuga chamaepitys. Next base: position 3,740,139 of record OY282508.1, read on the forward strand.
GATGAATAAGTTAAATTAATACTCAATTTCATTAACAATTCTTCCTATATTATTTCATAATATGATTAATTCCCCATTCATACTCATTACCATTGTCATTGATGATTTGCAACCAAACAGGCTTCAAACTCTTTGTATTATTACAAATTCATTAGGAATCAATAAGATATTTTGAGGAAAAATTAATATATTTTTAGTGAAAATAGGTTAAAATAGTTATTTTTGTAAGTTTTATCATAATCTTGTCATCCTTGTAATTATACTATAATTTTAGGCTTTTTTGAACTATATCATAATTTTAGCCTTGTCACGTTACAAACTTGCCACGATGCTCATTTGCCACGAATTCATATAATTTTTGGCTCTGTCGTGGCAAATGTGTCATGTGTCGCATTTGTTATGACTCGTGACAATAATGTATATCTTGGCAAGTGGACATCATGACAAGGCTAAAATTATGGCATAGTTATAAAATGCTAAAATTATGGTATAGTTATAAGAAAGACTAAAATTATAATAAAAGTTACATATAATGATATTTCATATTATCTCCTATATTTTATGTATTAAACTTCCCGATTTTTATAAATAACTCGACGTCGTCTCCATATGATTGACGTGGTATGCCAATTGTTTTACTAGTTTTACAACATGATTGATTTAATATACTATAATAAAGAATAACTTTATTATAATTTGCCGCGAGGGCGGAATGAATATTTCTTGACCATTATTAAAAAGAAAAAAAGGATAAAAATAAGATTTACGGGTGGAGTTGACTGTTGATGGTTATAACCCGTGAATTGTCTGCATAAATACCTTTAAACATAAATATTAATATAATTTTATAAGAAAAATTATTCATGGCTTTCATAATTCAGATTGTACGGATCTAAGGTATAAGAGATTTACCTTTATCAAATATAGTACTATTTCCACATTTTTGTTTTTCTTTTTTCTGTTTTGTGAATTGTTTTTAAATAGTTGTGTTCTTAGTTTTTTTTCCCCATATTTATTCCAGTAATAACCCCTTAACATTTGGAAAGAGATCTAATATAAATAAAATAATAATATTATTTTAGAAATTTGAGGAAAAATAAAAAATTAATTGACAAGTTGATTGTCTATTTCACTTCCTTTTTGATTTTCAACTCCTAAGCTAAGAGAACAACTAAAACGATCGATATAGTATATAATTAGGCATATCAGTTGGCTTGCCAGCTAAGGTATATGATCTTGTTTGATTTTGTTTCAATTTTTATTTCTTTTCGCATTAGTATTGATAGGGATAACCTGGTTACTTCGGGTCGGGTTAATACCTGAGCCCACTTACCGGCCCAGCAAACGCGCCAGCAAGCGCGAAGGCCTAGGCCCAGCAGGCCCAGCAACACGCGTTGGCCCAAAACGTAATCTGTTCCGCGAATCAAGTCTGTTCCGCGAATCAAGGCCCATGATCTTTTTCCAACTGCCATGCAGATGTGGTGGGCAAGATCATAGGGATTTAGTTAGGATTTTGATTTGGTAGTATAAATAGGTGAAAAGAACTTGGAATTAGGGTTCGCACTCTGTGTACTGAATTACTCGGTGTAAACTCAACATTCTAGTAAAAGAAACACCTCGGCAAGAGTGATTTTCTGCCCGTGGACGTAGATCTCCGGATCGAACCACGTAATTCCTGTGTTTTTACATTCTGTTTGCGTAGATTATTGTTCAAATTGTGTGGTTACCGGATTGCGCTTTATCAATTGGCGCCGTCTGTGGGAACGCTTTAACCAACATTTTTTTACGATTACATCGCATTCAAGAATCATGGTGACAACACGTTTGAATCAATCTCGCCATGGTGATCAATCTAACCAGGATCCGCCCGTGGATCAAGTTTTGCCGCCGAGGCAATTGCCGGCATGGAGTACGTCTAATCATCAGGGCAATCAAAACCCTCCACTCCCTCAAGACCTGCAAAACCCTAATCTTGCTGCTGCTCAACCCCCGGTTAACATTCAAATTACCCCAGAACTGCTCCAGGCTTTCTTACAAGAGCATGCACATGTTCTTCAAGATTGGGCAGTTAATCGCCTACATCCCGCGGAGCCTGCCGGCCATAATGCTAATCCCGTGGTGCCTCCACCCCGTTCGCGTGACCAACAGGACCCGGGGCACCGCGGGCGTCAGGATCGACGACGGGAACGACCTGGTTCTTCCGAGGACCATGGGAGTTCTAATGAATTACGACCTCGCAATGAGGAACCTACTGATGTGGATCGCCGCCGTCCACTTAATGCGGCTAAGAGAGTTCGCTATGTCAATCCTCATGCTCTAGATCTTCAAGAGTATGAGCAAGTTCAACGCAATGTTGAACTGGACAGAATTCTGGGTCTTGATGCCAATGGAGATATCATCACGCCGTTCTCCTCAGAAATCATGGCCACTACCCTTCCCGAAGGGTTCAAACGGCCAGCTATACCACCTTATAATGGCACCGGAGATCCGGCCAATTTTCTTGGAGCTTTTAGGCACAGTATGCTTAGCCATGATAACATTACATCCCTCCAGTACTGCAAGATTTTCCCTGAGTACTTACAGGATGAAGCTCGGGTTTGGTTTGATTCCCTTCCACGCAACAGCGTATCCTCCTTCAGAGAACTCGCCGAGCACTTTTGGGCACGGTTCGAAGCATGGGCGAAGCCCATGGCCACCCTGGCCGATGTCATGAACATGGAACAGCGGGACGGTGAAACCGTTACGCAATTTCTTGACCGCTTCACAGCGGTAAGTCTCAAGGTGGGAAATTGCCCCGACGACGTAGTCATCAACGCATTTATGAATGATCTCCGCCCCGGAGCACTTTACACCGAGTTAGTTCGGAACACACCGGTCACAACTCGAGCACTGTTCAAAACAGTGTGCAAATTTGCTAAGGCCGAGGAGCAGACTCGTCAGAAGCGAGAGAAACACGCTAGCAAGCGGCAATCCGACAAAGCACAAACCGGGCCTAGTACTCGACCTAGTGCATTTTCCCGCCTGACACCGGGGCGTTCAGAATCCCGAGGCGATATTCCACAATTGACTCCGCTGACGAAGTCACGAGCCGAAATCCTTTCTATTCACAAGAACGATTTACGGTCGTGTCCGCGGATGACTGCTCCGGCTGAGAAGCGAAACCGCAAGAAGTGGTGCGCGTACCACCATGATCATGGACATGAGACAGAGGAGTGCCGAGAACTCAGCAAGGAAATCGAGGATTGTCTAAAGAACGGTTTCTTGCAGCAGTACATTGCTCGGACCGATGACCAGCCTCGGTCAGGCCAGAATGGGGGTTCATCCCAAAGCCGTGGAGATTATCATGACCGTGGGCCTATGAACATCGAATAACAAGTACTGTTCTTATCTTTACACTTATTGTACAGTTCTTTTTCGTTGTGATTCCTCTTCGGATTGTTTAGGTTGCTCCGGCACACATCATTGAATAAGTACTCTTTGTTTGTGCATCTTACTGTATTCTCTTTTACGTTACGGGGACGCCCTAATGTAGTAGTACTGTTATTATTCGTCTCCGGACAATTGGATCTCTCCCCCGATCCGTCCGGGGAGATTCACGTTTCGTCTCCGGACAATTAAATCTCTCCCCCGATCCGTCCGGAAAGATTCACGTTTCGTCTCCGGACAATTAAATCTCTCCCCCGATCCGTCCGGGGAGATTCACGTTTCGTCTCCGGACAATTAAATCTCTCCCCCGATCAGTCCGGGGATATTCATGTTTCGTCCCCGGACTCATATCACTCTCCCGCCTGATCCATCCGGGGAGATTTTACTCCCGCCTGATCCGTCCGGGGAGGTTTCACTCCCGCCCGATCCGTCCGGGGAGATTTTAATTGGCACCGTCCATATAGTGTTCCCGAACACCTCTTAACCCGATCCGTCCGGGGAGATTTTTCTTTACAATTATCTACGGCCTCCGAGCCAGTATTCGGCGCTCCGGCGTTGAGATTTATTCCCGGACCTCCTCCGGGTCCTACGGGATTCTGTCATTCCTCGGCCTTGAGCTCCGGCTCTCTCCCCTTCGCGGGCCCTTGGATGTCACGGACTTCAACAGAGGCCACTCCGGCAGATGCGTTAAAACTGTGTAGTAGGCCTTCTCCACCCACTGGGTGACGTCTTCCCCCGGGGAGACACCTCAGCAGTTTTTCCCTTATTCTTGGCTGCCACAGCCACTGCGGGGCTTCCGATTGGCTCTTTTCCGAAGCGTCCCACTGCATCCCCAATTTGAAGTTAGTCCTGTACAAGGCAACAATTTTTACAACAAGATATGAGAACTCCTACCCTCCTCGGCAACCGCATCGCCCGAATAATACGGGCTCAGTCCGGTTTATGGGAAATAGCAGAGCGTGTCACTTCACTTCCCTCTCTCTCATGATGGCGCCGCCAATCACATCAACCTCACCCTTCGTCAGGAAGATTCAAACTACACTCCGGTTGTTACATACTTCCAACGCGTTTCGGGCTTCTGGGATATTCGGTACCTCGCTATACGCCCCGTGCACTTCGGCCTAGCTCGGCACCGCGTCCGCCGACTACTCCGCAGAGTCCCAGGGACGCGGATAGACTCAGTCCTCCATAAACACTTCGGCCCGCCAGCGACCCCGGTTCTTCTTGCCTCCGGCTCCACCCCGGTGAAAACCGAAGCTCCCTCCTTGCTTCGGCGGGGGGAGGGGGCATCTGATAGGGATAACCTGGTTACTTCGGGTCGGGTTAATACCTGAGCCCACTTACCGGCCCAGCAAACGCGCCAGCAAGCGCGAAGGCCTAGGCCCAGCAGGCCCAGCAACACGCGTTGGCCCAAAACGTAATGTGTTCCGCGAATCAAGTCTGTTCCGCGAATCAAGGCCCATGATCTTTTTCCAACTGCCATGCAGATGTGGTGGGGAAGATCATAGGGATTTAGTTAGGATTTTGATTTGGTAGTATAAATAGGTGAAAAGAACTCGGAATTAGGGTTCGCACTCTGTGTACTGAATTACTCGGTGTAAACTCAACATTCTAGTAAAAGAAACACCTCGGCAAGAGTGATTTTCTGCCCGTGGACGTAGATCTCCGGATCGAACCACGTAATTCCTGTGTTTTTACATTCTGTTTGCGTAGATTATTGTTCAAATTGTGTGGTTACCGGATTGCGTTTTATCAAGTATTATTTTCTGAATATTGATTTTTTTTTTTTTAATTTCTTGGCTGAAGAAGTCCTAATGTTTTATTTCTACTAAATATATAAAAGTAGAATGAGTATAGCGGCAAAATACTTATGATGATTTCCACAAGTAGATAAGATTATTTAGGTCTTGAGTGATTCGGTTCGGATTTTCTGCTACATGTAGTACAACATCTTCTACAACACATTATACTAATTATGTCACATAATTACTTATGATGTATTCGTGATGTCATCATATACACGTGTCGCGTGTAGATTGAAATGTGATATAAAATGTTATATCGTGTGGAGTAGGAGATCCAAAATGTGATTGAGGATATTAATTATGATTCATCCGATTATCCAATAATTAATTTATGAACCTCAAATTTTTCAAAATAAATCCAAACATCAAAACATAGGTGGGAGCGGAATTCAATTTTGTTTTTAAAAAAAAAAAAAATTGTTTTAGGAAAAGATTAATTTCAAACTTATTAGATTACAGTATGGATTTACACAAAAATCTCGACGGATTTATAATCATCCTAAATAATACTCCCTCCGTTTCATAAAAAATGTCATTTTAGTTATTTTTTGAGAAATTAAGGATTGGTATTTAATTGGTATGTTTTGTGAAATAAGGAAATAATAAACTAAATTAAGTAGGTTGTTTAAGTTAATATTGGAAGAATTGTAATTTTTATGGTAAAGTGACATTTATTATGAATTTTTCAAAGTGTTTAAAATGACATTTTTTATAAAACGAAAGGAGTATAATTTATAATTTATATTATCGTAATGTAATTTGGATAAGACTAAGGATTAAATTCATTGATCCAAATTTATTACTCCTTCTAATTCTAAAGTAGAAGATACTAGAACACTTGTATTCCCGCGTTCACGAAAGAAAATTAATTTTGATAAATTAATTTTTTTCATAAAAGAAGTTATTCTATCAATTTTTTTTGTATTTCTTATAATATTGTTTTCGATAAATGTAAATAAATCTCAAATATTACTGCTACCTAAATTATACTTTCTCCGCTCCATATTAATTGACGTTTTAGGAATTTTTTTCATTTTTCAATTAATTGATGTTTTATATATTTTTCATCAATTTTACCAAATTTCTTCTTGGACTCAATCATACAATATCTATACTTTTCAATTAATCAGAGATTTTTTTGATTTGGTCAAATCTTTAGCTGGGGTATATCTGTCAAATTATTCAATCCTTAATTCTTCTCTTTCATCCTTAATTAATATGGAACCCGGGAATATATTCCAACTATTGGTAAATTTACAGTAATAAAAGATTTGTTAAAGAGAAAAATACTCCTATAGCTTTCTTTTATGAACGGATGAGTAATAGCTACGTACGCCCCTATATAATTTATGTCTCGTATCCCAATTTCTTTTCGTTCTCTCTCAACTAACTTTCCTTACATATAATTATGCTCACTCTCCCCATTTATATTGTAATGGATTCGCGTAATATTAAAATTATGCTCACTCTCCCCATTTATACTGTAATGGATTCGTGTAATATTAAAAGAAACAAAGAAACTTTGGATTTTTTTAAGAAGACATGTTGAATTACGCTCACGGATAATATTGAAATTTGTAATTTCTTTTAGTAGAGTAACATAATTTTTTGAAATAAAGTAATTTTAAGCACAAGTATTTAAAATCGGTGAGACTACTTAATGAAACACCTAATTCCTATAATCAGACAATTATCAAAATAAACTCAATCTATTTATTATTTTCCAAACGCAGTTTACATTATCCAATTACCTAGATTGGGCCTAAAACCTATAGGTGGCAAGGTGCAGGTGCATTAATTGTACCGTGCAATTTAGATTGAATATCACTATTTATACTTAAAAGTATTATATGTTTTGAGTAAAAATATAATCATAAATCGTGATATTTTTTACCATGATACATTTTACCATTCATATGTAATACCTTTAGGCAATAAATATTAATACATTTTGACTCATAACCCGAATTACACGGATTATAAACTGGAGGACAAGAGACCTCCCTAACAATGAAAAAATCTCATGGGCACCAGTTGCACTGTACAATCCGAATTTAGTATCACCATTTATGTTTAAGGTCTTACATGTTCTGGGTATATGTATAACCATAAATCGTGATACTTTTTCATCATGATACCTTTTACCCATTACATTCACATGTAATACCTTTAGAGCCCCTTTGGTTAGAGGTATAAGGAGGGATATCACCTGCTTTAGTATGAATAGGTGCGGCTTATCACAAGCCATATGTCCTTTGGTACATTGCACTCCTAATACCCTAAACCTTGTATAATACCAGGGCCCGACACAAAATGACTGTACGCGGAAGTATTACCAATACCCCCGTTCTTGACTATATTACTAATCCTCTCCTACACAGTATTTTTATACCTCATGTGAATTTACCATCAAGTCCTTATTAATTAAGATCTGAAACATAAAGGGGAATCCTCCCTTTCATTTCGCCATCTGCTCATGGTTCACTCCGCCTAGGGTTCTTGCGTTCCATTTCATCTGTAGCGACACAGGCTGGTCGGAGTATTATTCGGTCGCCGCCCATATTTTTCAAGCAAGCAGGTATGTTCCACATTTCGATACAGCCTTATTTCCCTCTATTTCAAAGTTCACCTACTCCCATTTTTCCTTTTAGGGTTTGTGCTGCCGTCTGAAATTTTGAAGACAGCCCACCACCTTGTTCTTCTGGTGTTACTGTTGAACTCGAATTCGAAGGTTAGTTCCGTCAGTAGCTAAACAGAGCACCTAATTTTTGTTGTTGATACAAATTAAATTTTGGGTTTACATTTTCTGTAGCAAAGCTAATTGTTTTTTAGTTAAGACAAATTTGCAAGTAAACGAGAGATTATGTACATATTTGTTAGCTCTCAGATTGGAATCCTTATAAAATATGCACTGCTGGGTGTTTTGTGTGGCCAATGTAAGTGCTTTTGATTTACAGATTCTTGTGTTATTTTAGGGTATTTGTAGTGTAATGCAGGCTGAAAACCAGATAAATCATATGTTATGTCTTTGTTGTAGGAACACATTCATCGAGTAGGTCTAACTAATAGAAGCGGTTAATACACACTGATTTGTTCTTGAAATTCACTTAGACATACAATCGGGAACCACATATAATTCGTCTGTTCTTAACTATTTTATTAATTGTAAAGCTAGCAAATCAGTTCTAATAATAATAATTTTTTAATTATATAAACGCAGCTTAGGCAATACGACCTGGCATGGCGCGCTTACCTAGGAAAAACAAAGAAATTGTAGTGTATTTGTGTGAGGAAATGTGGTTTAGAACATTAGTAGTGACCATTTTGATAATTGAACACATACGGCGTTTGACTTCGTCAAGAAAGGCAGCGAGTACAAACACTAGTATTACATACAACATGCTCGAGCGTATACCAGATCAAGTTAAGCGTTTGAATCGTCTTTTCCGTCTCACCGATACGGCATGCATCAAATGTCTTAGAATGGACCGCAATGCCTTTGGTAGGTTATGTTACCTCATTGAGAACCTAGCCGGTGTTACCCACTCCAAGTATGTATCCGTGGAAGAGAAGGTGGCAATGTTCATATCCATAATTGCCCACCACACAAAAAACGATATTATTTCGTTCGATTTCATCCGTTCAGGGCAAACAGTTTCCCTATATTTTCATGTTATCCTAAAGGCTGTTTCGAAGCTCCACGCACTCTTTTTAGTAGAGCCAGAACCCGTGCCAGCCGATTCTTCGAATGCCCGCTGGAAGTGGTTTGAGGTTGTCACTTTGATACTCTTCTAATTTTCTACACATTAATTAGATTTTAGGTTTTAGGTACACTTCAATTATAACTGAAGTCTACCCTGTTTTATATCTCCAATAGGGGTGCCTTGGTGCGCTAGACGGTACCCATATCCCGGTGAAAGTATTGGCAGCCGAAAAACCAAAATACCGATCGCGTAAAGGGGAAATAAGCACTAGTGTGCTTGCTGTTTGTGACCGTGAGTTACGATACGTGTATGTGTTGCTCGGTTGGGAAGGCTCTGCGGCTGATGCAAGAGTCTTACGTGATGCCGTTAACCGGCCAAATGGGTTGCGGGTGCCTGTGGGTGAGAGGTTTTTTCGGTCCCATTTTCTTTTTTTTTAGAATGCTACATTTTAAGTCTTTAAGAAACCGAGGTAAGAACAATCCTTAGGCTATGTCAAACATGGTGATCTCGAATTACTAATATGGCCATATTTGTTCAGGTAACTATTATCTTGTCGACAATGGATACGCCAATAGCGAGGGTTTCTTAGGGCCCTATCGGGGAGTTAGGTATCATTGCAAAGAATGGGGTGATGCGTCTTCACGACCAAGGACGTATCAAGAACACTTCAATATGCGCCACGCTCGTGCTAGGAATGTGATAGAACGAAATTTTGGAATTTTAAAGATGCGTTGGGCTATCCTTAGAAGCGCATCTTATTATCCCATCAAAGTTCAAGTCCGAATCATCATGGCATGCTTCCTCATGCATAACTATATTCGGTCGGCCATGGAAGTTGATCCGATGGAAAATTTGGTTCCAGAAAATGCTGGCATCGACGCGGAAGAAGAAGAGGAAGACGAATTCGTTGACTGCACACAGACTTCCCCGGCTTGGACTAACTTCCGTGATGTGATGGCCCAGCGGATGTTTGATGAGTGGCAGCGTAGTAGGGTTTAGGTGGATGGTTGTGTGTGCCAAATGTGGAGAAGTTATGTGTTTGTTATCAATTATAAAATTGAGTTGTCCGATTATTCTTGACGGTGAATTTCATCTTGTTATTGTACCGCTACTGTTATTTACACATGCTGACCTGTTTATGTAATTTCGTCCGTGAGTTCGTTGTCGCGTAATTGCACTGTTCTACATTTGTCTGTGTGATTAGTGTTGTATTTCCAAAATTGGGAATTATTATTGGTATTATTGTGTTGGCAATCACTTCTTGTTGAGTTTTCGATTTTGAATTTTGTTAAACGGGACAATTGTAACTTATAATTGTTAATTGTGAGACATAATTATTACACTGGGGCTTAAAAGTTCCAGTTTGAGTTGTTATGTGTTGACTAGTTAATTATTGGTTTTGTGTTTGTGCGTAACTATTTCTTGACATTGTATCTGTTTTCATTGTTTGTCAATCTGATATGAAAAACTAATTATCATGCAGCTACGCAATGGAGAATGGTTGTAGCCAGACAGCAACATCACGTGGCAGTAGGGGTGGATGTCGTAGAGTTTGGTCCAACGAAGAAGAGGAAAAGCTTATTGTGTGCATGAAAGAGGCCGTTGCAAATGGTCTAAAAGGTGAAAACGGTTTTCGACCGGGTTACTTGAACGTCATAGAGTCCGGGTTGCGCAAGTTTTTCCCACGAACAGACCTTAAAGCGTTGCCACACATCAACTCGAAATTGCACGTTTGGAAACAAAAGTATGTCCTTCTCGACGACATATTAGGGCTGTCCGGGGTGCAAATGGGCTCAGATCAGCATATCGATTGTACCGACCAACAGTGGAATGCTATTGTGAAGGTATAAATTTTGTTGATTGTGGTTGGAGATAACCTGTTGAAGTTACTGATAATTTAGTTCATGTATTTGTGGTTGTATAATAATATGTCATGACCATGTTATACATCTAGGCCGACAATCGCACACAAGGGATGCGTGGTCGGAAGTGGCCCTACTACGAGGACTGGAAAGAGATATTCGGAAGTGACAGAGCAAACGGATCGACCGCTGAAGATGTAATGGATGCCGTGAATGAGATGCTTAATGAGGACAGCCGAGGTCAGGATGCAGAGGCAGAGGCAGAGGCAGGGGCAGGGGCAGGGGCAGCGGCCGAGTGAGAGACAGAAGAGGAGGAAGTCCAGGCGGCCGGAAACGAGATTCCTAGTCCAGTCCCAAACCCCAATGAAGGCAACAGTGTTAATCAGGGGGGTAAAGATCATGAGGCAGGCTTTAAGAAGGGAAAAAAGCGAAATTCATCATCTAATAAGGAGGTTGAGGGGCTGTACGAACTTCTGGGCTCAATCTTCAAGAACTCAGAAGATCGTCTTAACGAAATTGCCACCCGAATTGGGTATGACTAAGACGTGGCCAACTCACGTAAAAAGGTCTACGACATGTTGTCGACAATCCCTGGGATTTTTATGGAAGAGCGTGTGGACGTTGCTATGACACTCGTAAAAAAACATGGAGTACCTAGACATGTTTACCGGCTTGCCTGATGAAGCCCGTCCAGCCTTCGTTAAGAAACTCCGAAGGCACGGTCTCCAGCAACAACTTCTCCAGCAACATCCTTCTTGTCATTACGATACATCTTTGGTAGACGAGGCATTTTTCGGGGGGATAAGTCAACCAGATTAGTCGACTCGGCGTCATAATCGGTGCAGCCTCCTTCCTCTACGAAAAGCAATTTGCGGGCAGTTTTTGACATCAAAGGGGACTGAACTTCCTCATCGACATTGACATTGTTTAGCTCGTTGTAGGGCTCGATTGGTGGATTCACTTGGTCAATGTTGTCCGATATCTCTATAACTTCAACACCATGGCACACGGCGCCCGCATCTTGGGAACCGATATCATCATCACTTAATACGATAACTTCCGGAATGTTAGCAGCAGCACCAACAGGAGGCATATTGCCTATATTATCATCGTCATCCACACCAAGCCGGATTACTAGTTCTTGTTCGTCGTCAGACTCATATGCTATGGCAAACAACTGCTCCATCTCTTTGTATAATGGCTCCCCCTCATGCCAGTATGCCTTCGTCAAACGGTTGGCCTAGAAAATATTTAGACAGGACCACGTGTTAGAAGTGTGGCAAGGGATCAGTACTCCAAATCATATAATAAGAGATGTGGTTAGTGTAAGATACCTCGAACCGTAGTAGCCAATGTGCTGCAGGAGCGAATACCATGTTAAGCTCCTCATCCCAGTAGACACCCGCAGCAGAGATCAGGCTTTGAAAACAAGTGTAACGAAGCAGCAACTTGTGAAACCTCATGTGAACAGCTGAACGTGTGTACTCTTTGCGAAGAGTACGATTAAGCTGAGTTTGCGCCCCTAGCTGGCCGGCCAAAGTCGGAAGGTGATCGACAAAATTTCCTTTTGTCTTCTCTCCCAAAAAGGCTGCTATCAGGATTTTGTCGCTCTCCGCCGACCAATCATCATCATAGAAGTAGGCAGCCTGACTCGGGATATGCCAAAAGGCATAGTTACTCCACATACCTATTGAAACCCAATGGAAACAAAAATAAAAAACAGCAAAGTTATGTAGGTAAAGAACTTTGCAGAATCTTAGATGAACTATATAGGGAAGAGCACAGTAAAGAAGCACTTCATCAATGCTAGTGGTTGGGGAGCTAGTAAAAAAACTTCACATCCAATTTAAGGGTTGTGAAACAACCAAGAAATAGTGAATTGATAAGACATTGTTACCACTAGCTAATAGATCTCTAGTTTGGGGCTGCAATACTTTTGATTAGCATTGTTTAAAAGCAAAAATTGTCTAATTAGCTGTAGTTATTGTTATCAAACTTGGGGTGGTCCAGTATGATAAATATGTCACACCACCTTCTTGTATTAGCATACACATAATGATAGAATGTTGCTTATACTGAAATTAATTAGTACTCGTTCAAAAATAGAATCAAGTTACAAGGGCTATTACACGTCTATAACCATTTTACAACTAGCACAACACCGACGTAGATACCTAATCTTGAAATCTGAACCTTACATTTTCAGAGCTTTATATTAAAGCTTCCCGATGCAATATCCCAAACCTACACATACCATACATAATATGAAAATGAGGGCGGTTCGTTCGGTGGCTACATGCCCCATGTCGTTCATTTTTTTGGTTGATTTTGTTGCGTGAACACAACCGTCAATATCTTCCCGGACTGATTCAACGTTATGACCAGAGCTAGTTGATGCCGAGTAAGGTTGGTTGGTCCCAGAGTTGCTGCTTTTTAAAAATTGGCTACACGTTTCAGTTCCGACAGGCATATGCCGAAATTCGTGCTCGTTGCTACCGTCCAACCTGGTGACGTTGTGACGAGGTAGAACAAAATTACGCGCATCCTCAACATTTTCACATTGACGAAAGGTATCGCACCAAATGAAGGACCTTGGATGGTTGATGTTCAGAGGATACTTGTAATACCACCTTCCGAAGTTGATCGCTGACTTGCCGGCCTGCCGTAAAATCATTCGACCATTCCCGCACATACAATACGGAGGGATCTGTACCCCGTTGAACTCCATAACATCAATCTGCAGGCAATTAATAGAACTCCTACTGAATACAAGATATTGTAGATAATCAGAATCAAGGCAAGTCACAAAAGATAATGTGCTACAGGTAAAACCTAAAATTGAGAAAATTGAGGGTTTACCTTTTGTGAACCCTGTCACTGTGAGACACGCGAAAGTTGCAAGTGATTGCTTGATGTGTAGACAGCCAAATTCAGAACGCGATAAAAACGACGATCTGTGGATAGACACCCTTGCGTATATGTTGTTTATGTAGAGGTGAGTGGGTTTGAAACCCTAATGCTCAATTTCTACCAAATTATATAAAAACAGAGAAAAGTGGGAGTGAATCTTGTAAATAATTAACAATGAAGAGGGTAGCAACGTAATGTCACCCTTGTGTAATGAGGGGATGTGGATTTTATATTACCTACCAAATGCAGGTACTAACATTAATACAGAGTCAGTATTGCCAACCAAACGAGGTAATATGTGGAGCCATGACAAGCCATCCAACCTAATACTACCATTTAGTACTCATGTATAATAATACCCCCTAATCCCATACTCCCAACCAAAGTAGCCCTTAAACAATAAATATTAATACCTTTTGACTTATAATCCAAATTACATAAATCTTAAACTAATGCACTCGGGACCTCTCCGAAACAATTGACCTCTCCCTTTACATCCCTCAAGAGAATTTCCTTTTAAGAGTGGGCCTTTCATCATATTCTCAGAACATTTGAGGCCCATTGAGAATCTAAATGCATTAGATCCAAACCAAAAGACAATGATACTTCATGATCCAAATTGGATTTTTGGCCTAACAACTTTGGTGATATATGGATATGATCCATATTCTATTCTCTTCCAGAGTAGTTTTCAGCCATACTACACGAAAGAGATGACAAAATCACTTATTTTTGTTGGGATTTTATCCCACCCACAACCACGACACGACTAGATAATCGAAAGAAAGAAAGCAATAAAATGGCACACAATAAGACAACAATTTGATTACCCAGTTCGTTACGATGTGTAACTACGTCTGGGGTGATATCAAGCCAGGATATCCACTAGAATGATGATTTTTCGGAATTACATGAAGCAATGAAGGAAACAACTATTTATAATAGCTCCTTGGTCCCAAAAACGACCTCAACTTGAGGCCCATGCAGAGCTGTTTGCGCAACAGGTCTCGACCGAGAATGCCCGTCTCGGCCGAGATGAAACCCCTGTATAAAACTGTCTCGGCCGAGACTCCCTATCTCGGCCGAGAATGGTCCAGCGCTATAAAACTATCTCGACCGAGACTGCTTGTCTCGGCCGCGCCCGCTCTCCAGAAGCAATTCCTTGCGTGGCCTGCCTCCATGTCTCGGCCGAGATCCCTCACCTGTCTCGGCCGAGATGACTCCCCAGCAAGAGACTCCCTTGCTTCGTCCATCTCGCCTTGGCCGTGACTCACCAGACGTAATTTAGGCTCCATTCTCAACAATTTTGGGCAAAGGTATAATACATTTATCTAGAACAAGTGATACATTTAAGTATAAACATTAATAAGTTTTTACCATTATACCTTTATCTAAAATATGTAATATTTTTAGATATAAATACTACTCCCTCTATCCCAAATGAACTTGCATATGAGGTCGGCATAGATATTAAGAAAAGTTGATTTTGGGGGATTTTATTGATTTTTCAAAGGTGGATTGAGTGTGTAATATCCCAAATTTTAGTCTATTATTTAATTCTAAAATATTATTTTACGCACTCGTATAAATAATTAGATATTATATTATTTATTACGTCTTTCTAAAATTGTTCTTTGATATTTATTCGTAACACAAAAAGTGAAACAAAAATAATAATATGTAAATTTAGCCAAAAATCCTATTTATAATATTTTGATTCTAGGCTACTTATAAAATTAAGATTTTATATTCGGCCCTCATTTTGATTAAATAACGCTCGGTATTTTTCCTTATTATTATTATTATTATTATTATTATTATTATTATTATTATTATTATTATTATTATTATTATTATTATTATTATTATTATTATTATTACTACTACTACTACTATTATTATTGTTATTATTATTATTATTATTACTACTACTATAATCATCATTAGTATTATTATTTTGTCGATTTATTAAGTTGACAAGTCATTTTTATCCAATGTTGGGTTAGACCCAACACCAATTCAATTTGGCCATTTAATATTTCTAAGCATAATTTATATCGGAAATTATTATTATTATTAACTTGCGAATCCATTTATTTGCAATTTACTCGTTATTTATTAATTTTCTTAAGTCCGACGTCTCAATAGGAATTACTTTATGGCATTAATTCATTTATTCATACATGTCATAACAAGCCCATCGCTTTGAGCTCAAGACTCAAGCCTAATTCATTAATGTGCAAAGGCCCATGTCTTGAGCCCAAAAGCATTCAGAATTTCCAATAACTGAATTACGCTAATTACTAGTAACCCTAATCTAAACCTATGTATAAGTACACTGATTAAACACATCGTTCGCATTATTCTCCTTCCTATCTCATGAAATCAGTTGCGGTTAGCCTCTAAACATTCTCAAAGAAACCGATATTATTGTACCCCTTTCTTTCCGACGGTTATCTTCAAGCCACCGAACCAATCATTGGAATCCTTTCAACTCCGATTTCCACCATTCTCCGGCAGATCGGTAAGCCACTAATTCACTGTTCTTATTTTAGCAAAAACCCATCATCAACTTTAATCAATTCTCGGCATTGTGTATGGCGGTGATTTTCGGACCAATAAGATCAGTCGGTGGGTTTGTGTGGGTGTTTTGTGTATTAATTAAAGTACGTGTGTGTATATGTGGAAGTCGTGTTTGTGTGTGTGCGGATGTGTGTACGTATGAGTCTGTGTGTGTGACTGTGTTGTGTTCGTGTGAATGTGTACATGTGCGTGGATCGGTGTATTAGTGTGTGTGTGTGTGGCTGGTTTGTGACTGTGGGTGAACTTGGTGTGGGAGTGTCTATGATGAAGGGGAAGGAGGTTATGGTGGCAAATGGATTGAGGACAGTGGACACGTCCACTTTGGCAGGAGGGAGATTAAAGCTTTTATTGCTATTCCTTATTCTTCTTTTTCATGATTTCCAGAAAGTCCACATATTATCCCATCTCTTATCTACAATTTTCCAAACCATAAAATGAGCCACTAAGTTTTTTAGATACTCACAAGGAAACTTAGATTATTTTATTTTACAACATCAATCCATTAATCCCAACAATTAAGCTTTAATAATAATAATATTAAAACACGCTCAAACGTGTAGGTTGCACGGAACAAGGATCACGGGTTTAGCATTTGCATAACATTCCATCGATTTTCTTCAAGACAATTCAGGTGGGGGTTTATTGTTTATCGCTTTAATTATATTTACTTGACTGCCTACGTGTGCTATTATTTTCAAGTTGTTACTTGCCAATACAAGTAATTATTCAATTTGCTACTTGTCAATACAAGTTTAGCTTATTGCCATTATGCTACTTGCCAATACAAGTTTAGCCCATTATCAGTATGCTACTTGCCAATACAAGTTAGCTCTATGTGTCTTGCCAATACAAGCGCATCATTATAATAATTGCTACATTGTATGCCTTTTTGTTTATATAATTGTTGTGATAAATTGTAATCCTCCACGAGCTAAAGGAAGCTCACCCCAACCCAATATTGTTCAGGTTACCTCGGTGTGGATCGGTGGAGTTGAGGCGGAGTCCGGAGCATGAGCATATGATAGTCACTAAAATTTTACTGAATAATTTACCATTTATACATAGCTACTTGAAATTTATGTGGAAATATTTATGTGGAAATATTGAAATGGCTTGTTGTGACTAGATTAATAGGTAAAATATTAATAAAGTTACATGGCTATTTACTTAATTATCTGCGAAACATGTGATATTTGCATAAATTACTTGCTTGAATGTCTATCTAGGTTTCAAAATATTGTGTGACAGAGTGAATTATTATATGATCTCTACATTTCAAATAAGTAATATGCTTATGTGCTTGTACTATGACTTGATTTTACCTTGATTTGATTTGTATGATTTGTATTTTATATAGGCTATACGTCAGGTGTGCTTGTACATTCACACACACGAACACTTATACTTAATAAGATAAATTAAAGTACACTCGTGTGGGTCTCCTACCATACGGGGTCTCCTTCCATACGGTTAAAGTCAGTTTATGTGGGTCTCTTTCCATACGGGGTCTCTTTCCATACGGTTAATGTTATATTATGTGTTGTTAATTAATTATATTATAAGCATGATTAGATGTGATGATTAAATTATATATTTGTTGGAGGTGCGATAAGTTTATCTTAATAATTTTGTTCGTGACATGTTTATTAATATTATGTTCCTATAACTTAACTAATAAATAAATTATTTGTCTATACTTAGTTGTTGATTTGTGTACGTTTATTTATAACTTTCACTAGTATGTTGTTAAATAGGTCTCCACCTTGCTACAGTCTAGACTGTATATGTACTTATTTACATTGTGTTATGTCTTATGGTTTCGATACTATGCAAAATATATTCCTGATATGAGTTAATTATGCTCTTAGAATTAATTTGATAAAAACAGGTTTGTATATTTATTGAATTTATTTGTATTGAATGTACGCGTAGGAATAATACAAACTTATTTGAAATATTTACCTAGTATCGTATGGATGTTTAATTGTCTTATCTGAATTATCCGAAAGTGCAAACTGATTTTAGTATTAAAGTATTGACCAAAATATTGTTTAGTTGTTTGATTTAGACAAAATTGTGCTGATGT
The DNA here is from genome assembly GCA_958295605.1 of Ajuga chamaepitys. Classification (NCBI taxonomy): domain Eukaryota; kingdom Viridiplantae; phylum Streptophyta; class Magnoliopsida; order Lamiales; family Lamiaceae; genus Ajuga; species Ajuga chamaepitys. Next base: position 3,758,515 of record OY282508.1, read on the forward strand.
AATACGTCGTAGATGTGACTAGTAATTATTCGAATATTTTTTATAGTTAATATTATGAAAGGTGTCTTGGATAAAATCATGATTATTATGTAAAGTTGATTGGTCAGGTTAATCTTTGGGAATAATTCTATTTTATTATTTTAGTTTAAATTAATCTTCCATGATCGCTTATTTGCTAATAAATGATATGAGTTTGACTCGTGATTGTATATTTGTTTTATTGTTACATGTGTTGTGAAGTTTTATGATATTCCAGGGATGTTAGTTGATATAGTTTATTAATAGGGATTTATAATTTGAGTCCGATATTATGTGAAAAATAGATTTAGATGCATTTTCATTTGGTTAATTTTAACGGCTTGTCAGTATTGTCTTTTATAGATATATAAAAAGAAAAAAAAATTACTTATTTCTAATTGAAAATGCTTTAAAATATTTTTATGAAAATCGGGTCGTTACAGAGTGTGAAGATTGTATTATAATTTTTCTTATTATGAAGTGTGCAAGTTCATTCGACGAAGAAAATAATAATTTTTTGTTCATAACCCGAATTGCACGTATCTTGGCTCAAAAGACCTCCTCATGGAGAAATACTGGTTCACCCAAATATTTCACGAATAATATATGAATTAGCAACTCGTCTGTTGTACGCATTATGCCTAAAATAATGTCTACAATGGAAATGGTTTTCACTGAAAAGAACAAAGGTATTAAATAATATACGAAATGAAATCATAATTACTATATAGGCTTTTGGTCCGGGTCGAATTATCGTGGGGTAAGGAGAGAATTTTTTCTTTATTTTCAAATTAGGAGGAAAAAAAATTTAAAAGTTAGATACTACTCCCAACGTTCATTTTTATTTATCTCATTTTATCTATTCACACAAATTAATTTTTTCATTAATTAGGTTATCAAAACACATCCGCAACCTTTTAATCATTCCCTTAATTATATTAACTTGTTGATTTTATCAAATTCATAAATTTTTGTAGTTATTATGGTTATTTATTGGAAAAAAAAAAAAGATAAACGGATATCAATAATGATATTATGACAATTGAAAAAACGACGTTTTAGATAAAATGATAGATAAAATGAAACGTTTAAAAAGAAACGAAGAATGTATAACAATGTAATGTCGCTTTCTTGTCAATTTCGATAATATTCCTAGTACATATGTAACTCCATTTATTACCAATAAAAGAAGATATAAGCATAAAATGTCAAACATAGTGTTAGTTGATTTTGTCAGAACTACCCTTCTTCACACTGTTTATAGTAATTTATGGTTGACTTTGTCTCGATTTAACACTTTTATATTGATCTTAATTGTTGATTTTTTCAAATATGCACATTTAGTTTTTTCATGCAAAATCTTATCCTAAAAAAAGTCTTATTTTTCACCTCGTAATGTGATTGTCAGCGGTTAATAGAAATATCCAATTTTGATTTTAAAATTGTCAACTATCGTGATCCTTAAATTTATCAACTTTCAAGAATACATCAACTTTGACACGCCCTAAAATTTCAAACTTACTCATAGCAACGAAAAATAAATCAATAAGGGGATGTATGTTTTTTACTTAATATGGATGGATTTCGGGTGTTAAAATATATAATTTTATTTATTTTGAGGCTAAATTCAAATTTCTGAATCCAATACAATCTTATCCTATAAAATTTACCTATATTATTACATCATTATTTACAATATAATATTACATCCCCTTTTTTTAGACGTTCTCTTAGGTTTGGATAGAAAATTAAGAGGTATGAAAAATGGACAAATAAGTCCTCAATTAAATTATATAGATATAGTAAGTTAGATAATTAGAGTTTTTTAAAAATAATTATAGGGATACTACTGGAAAAAACGTAGAAAAAAAGTTAAAGAACAATTATTTATAAACAAAACACAAAAGCTAAAAAGACACACACAAAAAAAAGGGAGGTAGTATTACATCAACTAACTTTTTGCAGCATCAATTTGACATCTACAGTACAATCATACTCTGTACAATCTCAAAAAATCATATATTTTTACTTTTCACTTTTATTTTTAAATTTTAAGATTTCAAAGGCGGGATTTCCCTTGTTTGTGGATTTCCTCGTTTGGATGGAGGACATGACAATATAATGTAAATAACTTTATTAATTATTATTTAAACATTTTTGTTACTTATAAGTGATGATATAAATTTTTTTTTATCAATTTTACCACATTATAACCCAAAAAATATTACAACTAAAATTTATGCAATCAAAAAGTTTACATCCAGATTTTTCATGTCCTATTCCTTCCATAAATAAACAGACTTATATAAATAAACTCCATCAAGTAGAAATTAAGTACACGTTACATCCCACGCTTATATAAACATCATAATCTGCACTTCACAAGATGTAACATAGCATTTTCCATTATAATTACCAACGGAAATCTCTCTCCCTCTCTCTTATATTTAAATTAATTAATTTAATAATTGGCAGTTTTTCTGTTGAACACTAAAATCACACGCACATTTCGTGATTCGGACGTCGATACAAAAGTTCCAACAAATGAGCAGGAGCGGGAGCAGCTCCGGGCGCTCCACCGGCAGCGACGCGGCGGGGAAGAAGAAAGAGAGGGCGCGGGTGAGCCGAACGTCTCTAATTCTGTGGCACGCGCACCAGAATGACATCGCAGGGGTGAAAAAGCTCCTGCAGGAGGATCCTACGCTGGTGCATGCTAGGGACTACGATAATCGGACGCCGCTCCACGTTGCGGCAATTCACGGTTGGATCGATATCGCCAAGTGTCTTCTCGAGTCCCAAGCTGACGTTAATGCACAGGATCGATGGAAAAACACCGTAAGTTTTGTTTTCTTCATGATTAACGCATGTATGCGTTCATTTTGGATGGATGGAGTTGTATCGTGTATGTGCGTGAAGTAATTTTGAGTCATGAATGAGTTCGATTTCCTGGTAATTTTGTTGGTGTGATGGTTAATGCTGTTAACAGATAGAGCCATTTATTAAGGAGTTGTCAATATAAATTATCATGATTAATTAGCTGTTTGGTTAATAGATAGAGCCATTTATTACCGGAGGAATTGGTTCTTCATGGCTGAAAAAACAGAGTATAGAATGATTGAAGAGAGGCATTTAGCTTATAACAGGACGAAAACTATGAAGGTGAAAATATTGTATCTATGGTGTTTGCTTGAGTGATTGATAAGCTTCTTCAAATATGGATTCCTTAGAAAGTACTTACACATATAGATATAACCTGAATAAGAATAACTAGGAATATTGGTAAGGAGTATAAGAACTAATCAAGGCTTTTATGTACACCGCAAATATCAATGTGAAAGTTTTGATCAAAAGTTCGCATTTGTCAGATATGTTTCTTCTTGCTGTGCTTCTGATGCCTAAAAATGCTTATTGATATCTTTTTACAGCACGAGATGCAATGGAGACTTTTTCTTGTTTCTTTGTATAGGTTTCTATTAACTGTTTCATCTGAATATTGCATTCGTGTTGATAGCCTTTAGCTGATGCTGAAGGAGCAAGAAGACATCAGATGATTGAACTATTAAAGTCTTATGGTGGATTGTCTTTTGTAAGTCCCAGTCTTTCTATGCATTCTTCTTTGTGGCTTTGCCCGCTCCCCACCCCACCTAAGTTTTGTTAATTTATCTGCCATTCCTGAAGAATTTAAATATTGAGTCTCATTCATAACTCACTTCTGACCGCACAACGATTTTAATAGTTATTGTTCGGTTCAAGCCTGAATATTTGCTGATTCCTTTAGTTTTTTTTTTCTTTTTAACACCTCTGCAGAGTTTACCTTTTGTTTTGTCAACTGTTACTTTGGATGAAAAAACTGAAATCATATGTAACATCTATAATGCCAGGATTCTACCTGTTATCCATCTTGCAACAGGTCGACTAAAAGAACTAACACTTAGTAAATAGTTTATAAATGTTTTTTTCTTCTGTATCAAATATTTTTGTAATGAAGGTCTAGAATAAAGCCTGCAATTTCCAGTCCTTGCTAGTTGCTTATAACAGTTACGATATAATGATTAAACAAATCATTAATTACCTTCTAATTTTTTGGATACCATTTTTTAGTTTCCCCATTTGATTTTTATTTGGAGGGATATTGCAGGGCCAGAATGGAAGTCATTTTGAACCAAAGCCTGTTTTACCCCCTCTACCAAACAAGTGTGACTGGGAGATTGAGCCTAGGGAGCTCGACTTCTCAACCTCGGCTATGATTGGGAAGGTATATGTTTGTTTGCTGAGTACTACTTACCTTTTTGCAATCTTATAGTCTCTGACCACGTAATGTCTAAATAACCTAATAAGAGAATATGGTCGACATGGCTGCAAATTCTCAACAGATTGTTGCGCTTTGTTAAATATACAAGCAACGACTGTTCGATCACGATGTAAATGGCTATGATCTTGCTTTCAATTTTCACCTAACAGCGATTTTTTGATGCATTATTATGTTTAAGTTGAGAGCCAATTCGCGTTTTGGTGGTACATTAATTTTAATTATACAACTTATTTGGCTTGTCAGCATTTACTAGTTCAAATCATGTTTGTAGAACCTGTTTGCTGATGACAGGTGATATTTTTAGGGGTCTTTTGGTGAGATAGTAAAAGCTTGTTGGCGAGGAACACCTGTCGCTGTCAAACGCATCCTTCCAAACCTTTCAGATGATAAATTGGTGATGTATGTTTCTAATTTTCCCATCCCTTTATGGGCCGTGTTGCCATACAATAGTGGCTTTTTTAAATACATGTTCGAATTACTGTTATAGAAGATGGGCATTTTCTTCTAGTTTTAGGCATCCAATTCATTAGTTTAAAGCTGTTTTTTCCTTCCTCCTGATATATTAACTAATCTTTTGCTCACAATTCAGTCAGGACTTCAGGCACGAGGTCAATTTGCTTGTGAAGCTTCGTCATCCAAATATCGTCCAATTTCTAGGAGCTGTCACTGAAAGGAAGCCGTTGATGTTAATTACAGAGTACTTGAGAGGGGTGAGAGTGTGCTTTCCTGTAGTCCTTGGCACTTGGGTGTATATAACTATATGAATATGGAAAGTTATACGACCTAGAGTCTCACTTTGTACTGTTTATAGGGTGATCTACATCAACATCTGAAGGAAAAAGGATCGCTGAGTCCATCAAACACAATCAATTTTGCACTAGATATTGCCAGGTAAAACTTGATTTAATCGATTTACTTTATTGTGATGGAGTCATGGAAATCAAACCCTCTTCCCCCTCCCTAATTTTCTGAATATTTGTCTACTATGCTCACATTTTACATGGTATTACAGCTTACGACTCAAATTTCTTATATTTCATTAGATGTTTACTGGATAACGAAGCTTGCTAAGATCTCTAGTTGCTGTTAATATTTTATTTTTCTATATATCTTACCAGTCAATCTCCAGATGCATGTTTTTAAATATCTGTGTGGTATTTTATATCTTCTGATGTAGCATATAGACTTTGTACTATGGTACTCTGATTCTTGTAAATTTTGTTTGGACAGAGGCATGGCTTATCTCCATAGCGAGCCAAATGTTGTGATACACAGAGATCTTAAACCAAGGTTAGCTGATCTTCCAGAATACAATGTTGAAAATGCATGTGGACCATTTTCTGTATTTCTGTATGATGAACCTCGCAGAAGCCCTGCTTTCTACTCTACGTCCAAGTTAATATATGCATATGGTACTTCTTTAGGAACATTCTTCTCGTCAACACAAGTGCAGAGCATTTAAAAGTTGGAGATTTTGGACTAAGCAAGATAATCAGGGTGCAGCATGCTCATGATGTGTACAAAATGACCGGCGAGACTGGAAGCTGTAAGCATCTATTTAATGACTGTCTTACAGGAGTTTTACTTTGTTTTTGAAAACTAACACTTTTTTCATTTAAAAAGATCGGTATATGGCACCTGAAGTCTTCAAGCACCGAAAATATGACAAGAAAGTCGATGTGTTCTCATTTGCCATGATATTATATGAGGTAACATTGGTTTTCGCCATGGCATAAAATAGATTGAACTTCATCATCAAATACACTGTAAAGTGAGTGAACTGTTGCAGATGCTTGAAGGTGAACCACCGATGTCAAATTATGAACCGTATGAAGCTGCAAAATATGTGTCTGAAGGACACAGACCAATGTTGAAATCAAAAGGTTTTATTCCTGAATTGAGAGAGTAAGTAGCTTTTAAGGGACCTCTATATTGTTTGTTGTCGCGTAAAACGTATAGGACATTGGAAGATAAAAGATAAGTTTAAAAATCACCAGCATTTGATCTAACTCAGCTGAGATGTTTTGTTCAGGTTAATCGAGGAGTGCTGGGAGGGGGACATGAACAAGAGACCTTCGTTCTTGGAGATACTAAGGAGACTCGAAAAAATCAAGGAAATCCTGCCATCTGACCATAACTGGAAAATATTTGCATCATAGTCCGAAACTTGGGGAGCGCGACGGGGTATATAAATTAATCGATCTATGTTTCCAACTTCTTGGTTTCACCGAAAAACATGTGTGATTGAGAGTTTGAGACTGTGAATAGACTCCAAATGGATCTAAATCTAGCAAGTGTTTATATGTTTTTAGGTTCCTCAATTTCTTTACTTCTTTTCTTGGATTAGATACAGCCTGGTTGCTGAAGGAACTCAGCAACAACTTATCAGTATTTTCAGCAAAAAGCAAATTTGTATAGTTATTTACAGTATTTCATTTCTTTCATTCTTGAATTAGTTGTAATCTGATTGTAGCTGGATCTCAGCAGCAACTTCATGTAACACATTTTAGTGAGAGAAAATTTCATTAAGTTATTTTTCTCCATTTTTAGAAAGTTTGGTAGACCATCACTTGATCCACGAAATTTAATTGTCACAAGCAAGAGAATCCAAATATCTCATCTTAAATCATAAGATCATTAGGTTTTATTTATTTATTTTTGGAATATAATCAATGTCATTAGTTTTTTCTTTTGGAAAAAAATAAATATTTCTAGTTAAACTGAAATGTATCCAGTGAAATTTAGTTTGGCTTACATAGTCTTCACTTTTTGCTAATTCAGACTAGAAACTAAATTAAATTGATGAACAAATTTTGCCTATTAATAGTATTACAGTTGATCACCATTTATAATCGTTTCAGTTTCATCAGAAAGTAATTTTCAGGGTTATGATCCACCTCCACTTTACCACCACCGGCTACAACAAAATGTGCCGTGGCGGCCGGTGCAATCCACAAACATTTACTCTCTCCATTTTTTTTTATTTGTCCCATTTTATCCATTCACACAAACTAATTTTTTCATTAATTAGTATACCATTTTATATGATTATCTCCCTTAATTATAAGAACTGCCCCTTAATTATAAGAACGGATTGGTTTTATCAAATTCATTTTTCATTGATTTTAGAGGAGCCAATCATATCTCTATATTTTGATTTTAGTCAAGTAATCAAAAGATGAGTTTATAATAAGTTTATATCTCTGTTTATTTAGTAGGGTTATTGATGGAAAAAGAAGGTAAAAATGACATCAATAATGACATTGTGACAATAGTGTTTTGGATAAAATGAGACAATTAAAAAGAAACAGAGGGAGTATTTTCTTTTCCAGTGATTTATTTTCTTTTTTCAATTACTGAAGCTCGTAGGCTTTATAAATAAGCAAAATATATGACTTTTACCATCAAACGTGTAATATCTTCACAATACTGAAAATTAAGCAAAAGTTATATATTTAAATATACTAGCATTTTAATAAAAATTAGCAATCAACAAATCCTCAAGTATATACATAAGGGACCATGAAGATCTCATCAAAACACATCGAATGATGATGACGAGAATACAATATGGATAATCAATAATCACAAAAATAGTTTACATGGTATTCTGAGTGGACATTGCCATGTAAGCATTAGCATACAATCCATGCATACGTTCATGTATCTAGACATAGGATCTATGATCTATCCCTTTAGCCAGAAATTACTTACATAAATAAGAAACACACACTTCACATATTACACAGGTAACACGTAATATACTTGATATACATTCCACATTTCACACGCTACACATACAATTCACATACCACACATGCTATATTATTTCTTTCAGACAATTTCTTTTCTAGCAGAAACCGTTATATATATTCCTTTTTTTATCTTTTTGAAGTGACAAACATAGAAATACAGTCTTTTTCCATTGATATTTTCTCATAGATTGTATCCCTATAACATCTATAATTCCAAAATAAAAATGCTACTACATTGAAACATGCATTATTACATTCTCATTCCTACTACCATAATTAAAATAGTGAAATCAAACTCATTCATCTGGTCTGAACACAATAACCTTCTTATCATCTTTCTCAACCAATATATGAACCTCATAGGTATTCAGTTCCTGCTTTTCATCAGTCGCTGCAACAACTAGCTCATAATTTGTTCCATTCACACTTTCAGTATACACCGCCTCATACACGCCCATAAAAACCAGATTCGATTTGTTCAAACTGTTATATTGGTCAATCGCGTATTTTGCAAGTTCGATCACTTTAGGATCGGTCCTATTCATTGGGATAAAACCAAAGTCTTCGTCCGGTACTGGACCAGGGGCGAGGGCCAAGGCTTTCCGGACGCTGAAGAAGGCGGAGACGCCGTGAAGGGAGGCTGCCGCCACCATGAGAGTGATGAAACAGAGAGTTTTAAGGGCCATTTATTGATTGTGGAATATATGTTTTTGTTGTTGTTGTTAACTGATGGGTTTACAGGTTTTGGCTAGCTATTTATAATGGTTTGTGGGATTTTATTTATGATTATTTGCTGTCAATATTGGCAAAATTTGATTTTGCTGCATTTATTCAGATTTAGTTACGTTTTACTTTTACATATTTATTATGAATTATGGTCTTACGTTTCATACGTTACAAACCCTAGTTATGTTCATTTTTTGTCTTTTGGGGCGACAAATATAGGAAATATCTGTATTTTTTCGTTGAAGTTTGATACAGGGTATGTTTTCTTATGGCGAGGGTGTGCTGGGTCAAATCTGATTGAGAGTGTTAATGAGTGTGTTTTATCGGGATTTAGGTCCTTAAATTTACTAAGTCAAGCCTTAAGTAAACACACTCATAGATTCTATTCCTGCTGCATTTATAGTTCAAAAATTTAGGGAAATACTCCTCCCGTCCCGGCCTAACTTGCTTACTTTGATCGAGCTCGGAAGTTATAAAGAAAAAAAGATTTTGTAGAATCTTTGATTTTTTAAAGGTGGAGATTGAGGGTGAAAATTTTGAGGGTGGAGATTGTGAAAGAAATTTGACATTTATGGGCTGACAAATTATGTTGCGACAAAACGAAAAGGAAAATAGGCAAATTAGAACGGGACGGAGGTAGTATGTCTTATTAAAAATATATTCTTTTTTGTAATGAGAAATAAATGAAATAAAGTCCAACTTTGATACCACGGTGGTAACGATACCACTGTTATGTTTTAGTCATTAGATGCTTTAACATTGAATCTTGATTATTGATTTATTTTTAAATTTTGAAAAAGTATAAAAAGTATAAAAAGTATAAAAAGTTAAAATGTCACAATACATAATTATCTTCCTCATTAAAAAATCACTAATTCACATCACACTTTTTCACTCTCATTAAGTATATTATCTCTCTATGACAAAAATAAACTTCAATTAAGAAAAACTCCACCGGTAAAAAAAATCATCTATCTCCTATTTATTATTTCTTTTTCTTTTTTAATTACTTTTCTTTCATTTTTTATATTCCCCATATCATTTGTTTTGTTTTCGTAGTACGTGTTTTTTTATTTTGTTTTATATTATTCGATTCAAGGATTAAAAAAAAGTTTTGAAAGACGATATTTACCAAACTAAAAAATTACTGAAAATATAAAAAAACTAGTACATCATATTCGATATAGATTGAAAATTAAAAAAATTGTATTTCGTTAAATATCGAAATACTAAAAAAAATCGGCATCTCTATATATATTGGTACACAAAAAAAAAAAAAAAATAATAATTTTTTGGTAATCAGTATTTTGGTATATATTAGTATCCCGAAATTATATCTATACTTTAGTATACCAAATTTCTAACGGTATATCAAAATTCTGGTTGTATATTAAAATCATCGGTAAATAACAATATGTATTGATACCGACACAAATTCGATATGCCAAAATTTCGGTACGGTATTCGATGAACAATAATAAATAAATAAGAATTTCTACACCCTATTAAATGAAGTGCCCATTAAATGAGAGAAGAAAATATAATTATTTAAATATGAGGAAACCACTAAATTATATATAATGTCATTTTTATCCTTCAGTAGTATCGATATGACGATGGTACTATAAATTCATCCACGTAGTATATACGTATACTTAAGATAGTTATCTACTCCATTTGTTTAATAAAAAGAGTACTGCTTAAAAAAAAGTCTCGGACTAAGATTAATGTTTAAAAAATCAATATCTTCTTTACTAATTCAAGTAAAAGTGAAAATGTATAATTTCTCTAAACGTCAAAATTATGAGATTTTAAAAAAGATATGATGAAATATGTATAGGGATAACGTCGGAAGAATTGTGATTCTTTTTTTTTTAAATGATACTACCTCCGTTTTTTTAGTTGTTATATTAGGTTTTGTTAGATGTTTATAAACACTTGTTCATTTAATTTTTTTCCATATTTCTTTCAATAATAATCCCTTAGTAATTGAAAAGAGGTATAATATAAAGTAATAATGGTGTAATTACAATGTGAGAAAATATAGGAAAATTAATTGAGAACTTATTTGTCCATTTTAGTTACTTCTTAAGGGAAAAATTCGAAACTGGTCCTGTATGTTAGGCCGTGTCCAAAACTAGTCCTATATATTATATAATTTCAATTTTGGTCCTGCATCTTCTTTGTAATGTCCAATTTAAGGACAAATTCAATCGCCGAACACTTAAGTAGCCAAAAATGCGCACGAGTTGCTCATGTGAGGTCCAAAATTGGGAGAATTGCGACACGTGTATTATTATGCTGACTAGGTTGGACATGAACTTTCCCATTTTCCACATCAGTTGTCTTCCTCAACCAAATAGCAGGAGAAAGGGGCATTTTCTACAAATGGTGAGCGACTCCATCTACAAAAATTAAGGTTTTCATTTTCTGCAAATGGTGAGCAGCTTCAGTCGCTCTCATTTCTCCAGCCCATTTCCTAACGATCTCTTCACCAAAAATGAATCCAGCTTTCACACAAACAAGCGCCGCATTCCGGCCAACGGCTTGATAAGCTCTGCTCCGTCAAGATCATTCAAGCAAGAAATTGACAACAACAGATTCCCAAACACATTAACTTGGTTCAAACAAGAAATTGAAAAACCCATTCTAAAAAATTTCAGCCTTTCCTAACTTATAGAACCCAATCTTGGTTTAGCACTGTAATTCTAAACCATTAATGGCCGACGAGAAAGAAACAAAGACGATGATGGAGACCACAATTTCGACACCAGGGCACGACCATTTTACGACGGTGGATCGGTTGGAGTTGCTTGCTGTTAATGGAAATGAAGAAAACCCAAATCCTAACTTACACCCTTTTCTGCAGTTTTGATGGGGAAGAAGACCCGGTTGGAAAATGAAAGTTTTTAATTTTTTTTTCAAAATTCTATTTTAATGACATGTCCATCCTAGTCAGCATAGTAATACACGTGTTGCAATTTCCCCAATTTTGGACCTCACGTGAGCAGCTCGTGCGCATTTCTGGCGGCTTAAGTGATAGGCGATTGAATTTGTCCTTAAATTGGACATTACAAAGAAGATGCAGGACCAAAATTGAAATTATATAATATACGGGACTAGTTTTGGACACGACCTAACATACAGGACCAATTTCGAATTTTTCCCTACTTCTTAATTTTGTAATCCTAAAACTAAAAGAACAACTTAAAAAAACGGAGGTAATACTTTTTATGCAATTTTCTTTTTTTTTCTTTTTACCTTCTCGCATTGCAAGAAAAAATGGAATTGAGGTTTGTAAATTTGAAATTGTTCCCTAAAAGATAAACTTGGCTATCCACGTACCAAAATTTGAGGTTTACCATTATTCAAAGATCCTACTTTCTCCATTCACAAATAAGTGTCATTTTAGAAAAGATATTTTTTCATAAAAAGAAGTCATTTTAGCATTTTTTGCATGTTTATTCCGATATTGTCATTAGCTAAATTTAAGAAAATTTTCATACAAATATTTATAATATTAAATAAAGAAGGTTTGGATAAATTTATGATAATAAAGAAAATGATGGAGAGAGAATTGAAGGAATGTTGTTGTCTACATAATTTCTTAAAGACACTTATTTATGAACGGAGGAAGTATTTTTCAGTATATTAGAGAATTAAGGGTGGAGTTGTAAGTAGTGTATTTGGATAATCATAAATTAATTATTGGATAATCGGATGAATCATAATTATTTGAGTCTTCAACTGTTCTTGGATTAATCTTATATTAGTGAACTAAGATACTAATATCCTCAATCAAGACCCAAATAATCTTATCTACTTGTGGAAATTATCATAATTTTGTAAGAAATTATTTTCCACTGAAACTAACTACAAACACTTCAAACATCTGATAGAGTTTATTAGATCCTATACTTGAAATTATGTATACGGTATATAATGAAAAAAATTTATTTATACAAAATTACACATGAATATAACAAGTAAAAACTAGTAAATCAAGGTACTTAATACATAAAAATGTGTTTCTCCACTCCTGAATAAAAGTCATTTTGAATTGCGTGAAAAGATTATAAATTTATGAAGTGGATAAATATCGGATGAGATCTTCTGAGCATTTACTACATGTCATTTGTATAGAATGACATCATATGTATATATGTAGTAGTTAGTGGAAGTTATGAAAGATGATTTGGGATAGATGATCCCAACTCGATAAATATACCCCCATGCAATTATTCTTAAATTTCCTTTTCTCTCCAAAAGTTTCTTTTGCTGAAATATATTTCTGAGATATTTAGGAAATAATAAAAGTAGAAATTCTTTATGAAGATTTGTTGATATGTATTTAGTTTGAAGGATAATATTTGAAGATTTGCTGAGATATATTTTTGAGGATAAAATTAGTTCCATAATTTTATCTTCACAAATTCAAATCGAATCTTGGATATTATTATTATCCTAATCCTACTCAAATTTATCCACGTTCCCGAAAATAATCAAGTTTATACTTCTCCTGAATTTCCCCTATAAAAGCAGGCGTTAGGCCTAAACTTTGTTACAATTATCTGCACTTCTTCACTCATTACCATTACCTTTGTTTTTGTTTTGGTTTAGAGAGAGAAACAGTAGAGAGAGATGGAGCTTGATCTCACACCAAAGTTGGCGAACAAGCTCTACGGCGGAGACGGCGGCGCCTACTACGCCTGGTGCCCCAACGACTTGCCTATGCTCCGCCAAGGCAACATCGGCGCCTCCAAGCTTGTGCTTGAGAACAACGGCTTTGCTCTTCCTCGCTACTCCGATTCTGCTAAGGTTGCTTATGTTCTTCAAGGTATAATCCTATCCGCTCTTTCCGATCGATCAATGATTTTCTATTGTAGGATGAATTTGTTATTCATGTGGTTAATTCGGCTTTGATCGCACTGTAGGGATTCCTTTATGTATAAATTTCATGATTTTATTAGATCTGTGTAATGATCAATGAGTATTGATACTTTTGTCGTTTGGCTTTGATCGCGGTGTAGGGATATACCTTTTGGTCCACACTTGTATAAATTTCTTGATTCTTGTTAATCTGTAATTACTGATACTTCTATCGTTGTGATTAGTATGCTTCCGCAACAAAGTTGACAAGAAGATGAATATGGATTTTGTTTGGATTTGTGAACAACTTGTAAGGGTATTTTAGAGATAGAATAATAAAAATATTGAGGTTTATAAATAATTCTAATACTACAAGTCTACAACTTTGGACTCCTTTTTATAGCAGATACATCTTATTTATCTTTATTCCATTTTGTTTTTCAAAATAGTCGTCCTTATTCTATCTTGTAATCCAAATAACCATTTCATGCCTTGATTTGATGATATCGTCGATTAATATATGGTGTGAATTAGATGCAAAATTATTATTAATTAATATGTATAGCATACACATTGAAATTGAGATTCAATCTGCTTTTTTAGTGCCTTTGATGAATTTGAATTCAACTTATTTATTCAATTTGTTTAATCAATACGTTTCATGCTATTCAAGGCTATATGAAATACTTCTTCTTATCGCTTTAGTTAATTTTATTCTGTGATAGTGATTCAGTTCTCTAGTTGTAAATATAAGTGGTTTGATGTATCGTTCTACTTTTAGGTAGTGGAGTAGCTGGTATTGTTCTGCCAGAGAAAGAAGAAAAGGTGCTCGCAATTAAGAAGGGAGATGCCATTGCACTCCCCTTTGGTGTAGTAACCTGGTGGTACAACAAGGAGGATACTGAACTCTCTATTCTCTTCCTTGGAGATACTTCAAAAGCCAACAAATCCGGTTCTTTCACCGACTTTTTCCTGACCGGTTCTAACGGCATCTTCACCGGATTCTCAACTGAGTTCGTGGGCCGAGCATGGGACGTGGAAGAGAGTGTTGTGAAATCCCTCGTTGGAAGCCAATCTGGCAACGGCATTGTCAAGCTCGACCCAAGCTTGAAGATGCCAGAGCCCAAGAAGGAACACTACAATGGCATGGCACTGAACTGTGAGGAAGCCCCATTGGATGTAGACATCAAGGATGGTGGAAAGGTTGTGGTTTTGAACACTAAGAACCTGCCTTTGGTTGGCGAAGTTGGGCTTGGGGCTGATCTTGTTCGTCTGAATGGCAATGCAATGTGCTCTCCAGGTTTCTCCTGTGACTCTGCTTTGCAGGTTACCTACATTGTAAGGGGAAGTGGGCGTGTTCAAGTTGTTAGTGTCGATGGGAAACGGGTGTTGGAGACGACTATTAAGGCTGGTAACCTCTTCATTGTTCCGAGGTTCTTTGTTGTGTCTAAGATTGCTGATCCTGATGGTATGGACTGGTTCTCCATCATCACAACCCCCAAGTGAGTATCTTTTTTGTTTGCTTCGTTTCGTTATTATGATAATTCTGTGAAACTAAAGATGAATGTTGTGTATTGCAGTCCAATTTTCACACATTTGGCTGGGAGGACTTCTGTTTGGAAGGCACTGTCCCCAGGAGTACTGCAGGCGGCTTTCAATGTTCCACCAGAAGTGGAGCAAAAGTTCAGCTCCAAAAGGAAGGCTGAGGAGATTTTTTTTCCACCACCAAATTAGAGTTTAGATTTGCAGTTATCTTTAGTTTGATTTGATTTTGTTCATAAATAAGAGTACGTTAATTAAGTACTCATTTACTTTAGGCTACTCAATTTTTAAACGCTTAAGTTATATTCATGTGATCTGGAGACTGGAATGTCTGAAATTAAGGGAAAAATTCATTTTTAGTCCTGTATATTAGATCTCGTCTAGTAAAAATCCTGTATGTTAGAAAATTTCAATTTTAGTCCTTTATGTTTCAAAAGTTGTCCAATTTAAGGACACTGACCATCAGAAATAACCATTTGGCCACAATTAATCGCGTGTGACGCATGTGACTAATAAATTTGAGAAAGATGAAAAAAGAAAGAAAAATAAAATAAAAAATAAAACGAAATGCAACTCATACGGAAATTAGGGTTTACCTTTTTCTTTTTTGGGCGAGCTGCTAAAGTAATTTAATGATTTGACATGTTATCTGGACAAATACTTAACACATAAGCATTAGCACTCAAAAGTCCTAAATTTATTAGTCTAATTCAGGCTAAATTGGTCGTTGGCGATGGTCAGTGTCCTTAAATTGGACAACTTTTAGAACATACAGGACTAAAATTGAAATTTTCTAACATACATACTAGACAAGGCCTAACATACTGGATTAAAAATGAAATTTTCTCCAGAAATTAATGTTTGTGGTAATTGCATAGTATCTTTTTACGTTTTCGAAGTTTATAATTTGTTATGTTTACAGTTCATCGAACAGTGTCTTGAGCATGAATACATGTCATTTCTCCAAATTTATTTATCAATTTTCGAAACTCAATGAGTATCATGAAACGGTAAATTTCTAAATCATTTGTATTCTTCTAATATTAAGTAATATATCCTTTTCAAATGATAAAAGAACATTTATTTTTTTAAAAAAATACCAATTTTTTTTATGAAATTGAAATATAATCCTAACGTTTCATATTTGCATAAAAAATCACACTACATTTTCTTAAGTTACAAATTGAATGTAAGTTGCCAAAAAAACTTTACTTCTAAAATAATTGCAATTTTTAAACTTAAGTTTTCAAAGTAAGAGTAGGAAAAGACGAACCACCTCCAACTTGTTCTTTGAAGCCTAGTAAATGTGTTATTGAGACTAAATTTACCGAGTAGAAAGTGTGTTGCTAGAAGAAACTCCATTAGAAGCTTCTGGATTTTCAACAACATAAGTTTTGACAACTATTTTAGCTTATCTTTTTAAATTGCATACTTGCAGCATTAAGTAGGATTTCTCGAAAATGGATTAGGCGAAGTTATAGGACTAAAAAGGGATATAGTCTAGTTAATAATTCCGTGGTGTATTGCTTTGACTGACATATGTTAAATTGTTTTATATTTTGCCCGAATATTTGTATTCTTGATAATTCGAAGCAACAATATTGTCACATGTCATAGTGTGTACTCAAATACAAATCTATTCTACAAATAATTACATATAAATACTACAATTGCAAGTTGAATGTGATTCATTTTTTCCTATTCTTTTTTTGAAAATTTTAAGTTTAAAAATTACAATTATTTTAGGAGTAGAGTTTTTTTTTTTTTTTTTTTAGCAACTTATATATGAATTGCAATTTAAGAAAATGTTGTGATTTTTATGCAATATAAAACTTTAGGATTATATTTTCTTAAAATGTTGGTATTCTTTTTACAAATTTAAAAGTTTTTATACACTATGTGGCAAATGATATGACACAAACACTGGACATGTAGGAAAATTTACCGATGATCCAATTTGCAACTATAAACAAATGTGGTGCTTTATTTTGCTAAATTTTAAAAATTAGGCTTAAATTGCAATGTCGAAAAATATGATAATTTTTCCTGCGACTATTTAACAAATAAATACTGAAATGTTTTTATTTTGTTTTCCTTTTTTTTTTGTTATATAATCATAACTTGTTGAGGGCCCATATTTCTATCAGTGTCTCGTTATAAGGGATTATTGGATAGGGATAAGCTCATCCGAATGTGAGATGATCCATCCGTAAATAATTTCATTTGAGACGGATGTGGTCCATTCATTCACATTCCACCCTATAAAGTTATCACAATTCTCAATCAACTAATCATTACCTATATCACTTCTCATAATATTTTAACACTATCAACAACCCTAAAACTTACTAATGTGACATCTACATAACACATCATATCCTACAGATCACTTAAACAAAAATATATTTTCACTATTTAAGTGGATGGTTACATAACACATCCTATCCTACACATCCCTTAAAAAAAAAAAATTGTTTAAATGAATGTACCAGGACATGTCACAGTCGACGGGACACATTGCACCACATCCAGCACAATTATCCCTAAAAGTTTCTTAGGGAAAATTGGTATAAATGCCCAATATGTTTTCACTATTTAGAAACTAGGACACTAAGTATACCACTTTTTAAAAATGTCTTTTAACTTACGAAAAATTGGTGAAAAGGCCCTGTGACCGGCTATAGGCTGTTAACCAGCCGGTCACCTGTGAGCTGTTTTTTTACTTTCGGGAAAATTTGTATAAATGACCAGTATGTTTTCCTTATTTAAAAACTAGGACGTTAAGTATACCACTTTTTAAAAATACCTTCTAACTTACCAAAAAATGGTGAAAATGCCACGTGACCGTCTATAGACTGTGACACAACCGGTCATTAATGAGGTGAAGCTCTTTTTTTGACGTGGCATTATTTTTTTTTTCCTTTTAGCGTGGAAAAAAAATATGTCGTCGACTTTAGCGGTGGCGGATTCGACTGGGAGGAGGCATAGGCGAAGAATCGGGTGATTGGTCAGGATCCGATCAGTTAGTGGATGGGTGGGCTGAGCGAAGCATTGTTGGCTTCTTCTTCGTCTTCCATGTTGGTGTCTTTGTAAGATTCTATGACATCCATAAATATCAGGGTTTAGTAAGTTGTAATTAGGGAAGAAGAATGAAATAATTTAGTTTTTAATTTTTTAAAATATTAATCTAAAATTTATTTATTAATATTTCATATAATTATCCTAATTCATAATTCTATGAATTCAAAATAAAATAATAATAACATGAGAAAAGTAAAAAAGAAATTTGAAAATATTAATGAATTTTAGAAATATAAAAAAATCATAATTTTTTTATTTTTCTGATTTTTAAATAAATTTTAGAAATTTTTAAGAAATATCATAAATAAATTTTTTAATTCTTGAATTTTAAATCAATTTTATAATTTTTAAAATAAATTTTAGAAATAATTTTTTTTTTTGAATTTTAAATGAATTTTATAATTTTTGAAATAAATATCAGAAATAAATTTTAAAATCTTTGAATTTTAAAATTTTTAAAATAAATTTCACAAATAAAATTTGTATTTTTAAATTTTAAACAATTTTTTGGGGATTATAATTTTTTATGAATTGTCAATAGAAAAAATAAAAATAAAAATAAAAAATTAATGCCACGTCAGAAAAAAGAGGTTCTCCTCATTAATGACCAGTTGTATCACAGTCTATAGATGGTTACGTGGCATTTTCACCATTTTTTGGTGAGTTATAAGGTACTTTTAAAAAATGATATATTTAATGTCTTAGTTTTTAAATAAGAAAAACATACTGTTTATTTGTAACAATTTTTCCGAAAGTAAAAAGACAGCTCACGGGTGACCGATTGGTTAACAGCCTATAGCCGGTCACCAGACATTTTCACCAATTTTTCGTAAGTTAGAAGCCATTTTTAAAAAATGGTATACTTAGTATCCTAGTTTCTAAATAGAGAAAACATACTGGGTATTTATACAAATTTTCCCAGTTTCTTATAATAAGTCCACGAAAATACTTAGGGTCCGTTTGCTTTAGACTTGACTCAATAGATTTAGAGGACCGAATTTCGATAAAGCACACTCATTAACTCCCTCAGTTAGATTGGCCCAGTACTCCCCAATCTTAAACAAACAGACACTTACTATAGTAGATGATAAAGCAACAGAACGAATGAATAGAAAATGTCGTGTGGTTAGTTATGGCGATTCCGCGGGGGAAAAGACAGACAGCGACTGTGGGAAGAAAGGTGCTTTAGTAAAACACAGTACAAAAGGACTTTAGTGGCGGAATGTTTTCCTGGGGCCTGAGGAATTCTCCAGATGTCGAAAAACTACGACAACTGGGACAGATTGGTCGGAGCGGTGCTGAAGAGGGATCAGCTCCGGCGAATTGCTTTGTGCGACTCCGCCGACTCCAGCGTCATCAGTGCCGCATCATCCAGCTATTATGAAGAACACGGAGTCTTTTCTGATGTTGCCAGGTTATCCCTAGCAACAGATTTGGTAGGATGAGCCTTCAATGAAGTTGCAATTTTATTTTAACGTTTTAAATTTCTTTCTGACAATTTGGGGGTAAATTGTTTGTAGGGCATTTTCTCAACCAAATCCAGAATGGAACGGACAGCTAGAATCATGTGGTACGCGCACCAGAATGATGCAGCGGCAGTGAGGAAGATCCTGGAGGAGGATCGGTCGCTGGTGCATGCTAGAAATTACGATAAGCGGACTCCTCTCCATGTGGCGGCGATCCACGGCTGGGTCAACGTGGCCGAATGTCTTCTCGAGTTCGGAGCTGACGTCAACGCTCTAGATCAGTGGAAAAAGTCTGTAAGTTAACTATCTGCGTTGACTTACAGACGTATATCTTCATCTGATATCGATAGACTTGTGTGTATGAACAATCACTGAGTTCATCTGTGAGTTGGAATAGGTGAAGATTCGGTTTTTTGTGTTTTTATTTGTGTTTTTTGTTGGTTCGGTGATTAATTTTGAAATTTATTCCAAAAAAAGAAAAAACCCTAAACAAAACAAAACAAAACAAAACAAAACATGACTTTTAGATTGAAAAATGTAAGAGAAGTATTTTGCTGCCAATACCCATCCACGTGGCATCAAGAACAGTTGGAATTCTAATGTTGTGTCTCTCTTGAAGTTCAAATTTGGAGCAACAAGTTCCGTGAGTTCAGCACTTTTTTCCCCTTTAGTTTTGCGTTGAAATACCATTGTTCTTGAGAGCCCTCAAATGGTGTAAGGATCCTCGTGTGCCCCCACAGAGGGATTGTTATGTCTCTTTCTTCCTTCGTTCAATTCTTTTCGTTGCATGAAACTGTAAGGGTGATGGAGACAAGATCATCTAGTTTCTTTTATGCGGACTTCTAGTTGAATCTTGCGTTTATGGTAACAGCCACTAGCTGATGCTGAAGGAGCAGAAAAATCTCAGATGATTGCACTATTGAAATCACACGGTGGATTATCTTATGTAAGTCTCATTCATCTTTGTTGCTTCATACTTATGTTTTATGTAAACACCACCACCCCCGGTTGTGTAGTTGTAAGCCTTCATTCTTGGAAAGATTATATCCCTCCCTTGTTACGGCATATTGCAGGGCCAAAAAGGAACGCACTTTGAACCGAGGTCTACTTTGTCCTCTCTGCCAGAAAAGTATGACTGGGAGATTGACCCTTCAGAGCTGGACTTTGCAAATTCGGTTAAAATTGGAAAGGTATGATTTATTCATTTATTAAGGATTATCGACTTTTCCCTATCTTTAATAGCAAGCTTATAGTTTAAT
Organism: Ajuga chamaepitys; assembly: GCA_958295605.1. Classification (NCBI taxonomy): domain Eukaryota; kingdom Viridiplantae; phylum Streptophyta; class Magnoliopsida; order Lamiales; family Lamiaceae; genus Ajuga; species Ajuga chamaepitys. The sequence goes on from OY282508.1 coordinate 3,779,543, forward strand.
CACCTCTTTGTTTCCAAAAAAACCTAATTAGATATTGTTATCTCTTTATTTCAAGCAGTGAAGAGATTAATGTTCACAATGTGGTCAGCATAAAAATCAATAACTTCTTTTTGATTATGACCTAAGTCGGCTATGAACAGTAGGAAAGCACATGAATCCACCTTCAACTTTTTGAGGATATAATCAAATCCTAATTTGTGTTTTAATGGCATGCAAATTAGTGGTTTATCTTCTGGAATTCAAAATATTCTAGTTTTGTACAGTGCTGATTGCTAATTCTACAAGAATACCTTCCACCTTCACAGCAGACCTGATTCCGCCCTCCTTAGGTCTATTCCATTTCATTTGCTACTCTGTTTTCTCCCCTCTCCCTGTGGTAGTTACTTCCTTGATGATTTGTGTATAACATTTGAATCTTGTTTCCAAAGATTGCGTAACAACAACTGATATTGCAGGGGTCCTTTTGTGAGATAATAAGAGCTTTTTGGCGGGGAACACCTGTTGCTGTCAAACGCATCCGTCCAGAACTTACGGATGATAGATTGGTGATGTATGTTCTCAACTTTTCTTAATTATGATGACATTCTTACATTTCCGAAATTCCACATCTGTTCCTCTTGGTTGTGGTTTATTAGAGTTATCCTTTGAACAATGCATGTTGTGATGCCATTCGCTAATTTGGGCACGGACTTCTGACAGAAATCAATGATATCACAAAAGCTTGTAATAAATTAATAATACAACAGTGCCCTTTGGGTCTTGTTTGGAATCCCTTTTTATAATTAACTGAACTTTTTAACTGTTTCCTTTTACCTTTTTCCTCTTGACTTTAGGTAATTTACCTCCTCTCTTGCTTGCAGTCAGTACTTCAGGCATGAGGTCAACTTGCTAGTGAAGCTTCGGCATCCAAATATTGTCGAATTTCTAGGAGCTATCACTGAAAGGAAGCCATTGATGTTAATTACAGAGTACTTGAGAGGGGTCAGTGTATGCGTGTTCCCTACCGTCCTTCGAAGTATCTTTCTTTTAATTTGGAAACTGATACAACCTTGTGTTCCCATTTTCTCCATTATAGGGCGATCTACATCAGTATTTGAAGGAAAAAGGAGCGCTCAGTCCATCAACTGCTGTCTCTTTTGCACTAGATATTGCCCGGTATAATTGGTGCATGATCAAATATGTATCGAATTGCTATAAAATTTTCGAATTGCTATAAAATTTTGGAATTGCTGAAGAACATTTTTAATCTTTATTTATGTACCATATAAAAGTTTTTGCTAATGTTATTCTGTAATATTTGATATGGAAGAGGTATGGCTTATCTCCATAGGGAGCCAAATGCTTTTATTCACAGAGATCTTAAACCTAGGTGAGTTGCTTTTCTTCTCGTAAAAGGGCATGCAGAAGAGAGAATCCCTATCTTACCCCCCTTAACATGCTTTCTCCAGGAACATTCTTCTTGCCAACCCAGCTGCTGACCGCTTAAAAGTAGGAGATTTCGGGTTAAGCAAGCTCATGAGGACACAACATTCACGTGATGTTTACAAGATGACTGGCGAGACTGGAAGCTGTGAGTAACTGACTTATTTAAAGACTGTTTTATGCATTTGATGCTTAACATTTTTGTTTTGAAATTTCAAAAGACCGTTATATGGCACCTGAAGTCTTCAAGCACCGGAAATATGACAAAAAGGTTGATGTTTTCTCTTTTGCAATGATACTATATGAGGTAACTATGATTTTGGCTATGTCATTAATAGGTTAAACTTTATCACCAGACACAACTTAATGTGACTGAATTGTTGCAGATGCTCGAAGGGGAGCCACCGCTGTCACATTATGAGCCATATGAAGCTGCCAAATATGTAGCTCAAGGACACAGACCAATGTTTAGGGCTAAAGGTTTCGCACCTGAATTGAGAGAGTAAGGGCTTGTTTGTTTATATTTTCAAAGGATTCTTCCATTTTTAGTATGCTAAATTCACAAATCATGTCCGTTTCACCATTTTCACTATATATATTTTTCAAACCAATAGCACAAATATTTTGTGTAATTAACACGATTCAGTGGATTTGATTTTCTGCTATATCTTAGTACTGAAGTGAAGTCTTGCTTAGGTTAACTGAGCAGTGTTGGTCAGCAGACATGAATCAGAGACCTTCCTTCCTGGAGATTTTGAAGCGGCTCGAAAAAATCAGGGAAGTGCTACTACCATCCGATCATCACTGGGCCATTTTCTCATCATAATCCGAAACCTGAGGATGAGGATTTTGTATAAGCATGATTTTGATTTATGTCATCTCCCAATCACGTTGGGGTTGAGAGATGTATTGCCACTAGCCCACCATCGGCAGAGGGGTAGACTGTTCGCTTCACCAATTTTTAGTAGGTGACTAGGTGTAGTATCTCCGTTAATTACAATGGCTTCTTTATTTCTTCATGTTCAAAAAAAAAAAACTTTTAGATGCAATGGGACACAATATCATCAGTTTTTTTGCCTTTTTACCATAAGGTCCATAACACAAATATTTATTTCGGAAAATACGACAGAATGTGTGATTTTAGCCATACATGATGCTGCAAGAAAATGCACACTTTTTTCTTTTTCATATAGGTACAACTTTCTAAGAACTAACAATAGTTCGTACTTATACTTTTGTTTGCTTTATTCAATCATATCTAGTTAATTAATAAAATAATATATTTTACATTTTATGCGTCAAAAAAAGCAAAATAAGAGATCAATTAGCCTCTCGTTAACAGCACCTGAAAGTATTATAACAAAATTCCATCAACATATATATATTATATCAAAACTGTAATTCACCTTATCCCTAGATAATTGTACAGTACTCAGAAAGGACTGAGAATTAGAAAAAGAAAAAAAAAAAGATTAAATAAGCTTCTTCTTCTCAAAGAAAGACTTCAAATGCCATAGCTGAAGTCCTGCTACAGATAGGCAAACAAGAATCGATAGAAAACTAAACCAAAACATTTTCGAGTTGGTCGATCTGTTCAGCTGCTGCATCTCTGTTTCCCTGAGATACGAACCAACGAAATGTTAAACAACAGAAATCTAATATCACGTTATTCTTGAAAGCAAAAAACACATGCACGCCAGTGTAGTTAGCTTTACCTTTCACGTAGATAAAACATCTCTTCATGAATGGATTGTACTATATCGTACATTTTCTTCAGTTCTATTTCCATTAGCTGGTGCAAAGGGTAAAAACAGTGAGGTTAACGACAACAAGAAACAGGGGAGATTATGATATTAGTATAATGTGGAGCTTATGATGTCACACATGTGTCATGGATACTCTTCAAATATGTAACCGGGTTCGACTTCAATGAAGCATTCTCGATTTTATGATGTCACAGTGTAAAGATTGCCAATCAGTCTCAAGTATCAAGTCAGATCATATAGAGGGAAACGACAACTAAAAGTATAAATAGATAACCTAAGTTTCAGCTTTGATGCCACCACCTTCCCATTTTATAAGCAAAAATGTAAAGAAAAAAATGAAGATACCAATAGATAAGTTAAATATCAAGGTCTAAATTCATGCTTGAAAAGCACTCCTAAAATTGAAACAAGAGGAAGACTACACAACAAAGGGAGAACAGCTGAAAATCAACCAAACTACTCGATTTAAGATCATGTGTTAAAGGCTCGTTTGAACTAAGTTCAATTGAAAAAATTAAACAAGCTTGAACATAATTTTGCGTTTGATACACTCTACAGCCTGAATCGAACTCAATAATTAGAATTTGATAAAACAAGTGAAAAAAATCAAACTACTCGAGCTCGACTACATTTCAAACAAACTTGAACAGTAATATGTTCACCTTCGATCATTTACAGCCCTAAAAGGGAGGAGCGGGAAGCATCAAGTATGTTTAAGCCGTAAGGCATAAGAGGCAGCAAAGGTCAATTGAAAAGATTAAAATTTGCACAGAACAACTTCTATTCTTTGTATTTCCCTAAGTGACAAAACCAACAACATATTTTTTCGATCAAATTATCTTTCGATATCCATCAAATACTGCCCATATACAGAAAGGCTCAATAAGCAATCCACGGTGAAAAACACATTATACAAGTTACAGAAGATAAACCAAAACCTTAACTCGTAGAAACACATGAACATTATCAATGACAGTATCATAAACAAAATTAAAGCATGTGAATGTGACCACTTACTGCAACAGAACCTTTCTTGGCAACATTGGTCCAATCCTTGGCAGCAACGCCAGATTTCCAATCGAAGTCAATGGTGATGCTGGTCGAAGGTTTGTGATCGGCCGCAAAAAAACAAGCCATGTAGTCACCTGCCTCCACTGCTTGAAATGCAAAGTGCCCCTCAGTTACATGGTCGGAATAGTGATAGCTGTTTCCATACGATGATGTTACCTACAGTAACAAATAACCCCCAAAACATGTTTTAGGGTGGAATAACAGAAAATAGTAAATTCTGAGTTTTGATCTGATCATATATCTTCAAAAACCTTTACCATTATTTAGCAGAATCCATTTAGACAGTACATAGAAAAACAAAAGGAGAACATAAAAAAACAAACTTTACTAATAGGAAGGAAATTGATTCCTACCCAACCAAAACACACAAACAGCTGAAAAAGAAAGTGATGAAATCACTTAAAAATCTGATCCTGAGAGGCTGGTATTACCCAACTTCAAGCAAATTCTCAGCCAAAATCTCTTTATCTTCAAACAGTACCTAATTCTGATTTTCCCACAAAAATCAACATAAATCACTTCTCTAAAAGCACAATTATATGCAAACACCCCTGTAACAAAACGACAATTTGCTCTAGTAACATAAAGTTTGCACCAAATAAATTCAGTCATATATATATATACACACACACACATACAAAAAATAATTTCTTTCATATAGATATATGTATGCATGCAAACTTCAGAGGAAAAAAACATGAAAATTCTCTGCAAACTAAACGTTTACAAAACCAATATAACGGTCAAATAATTTGATCAAAAACAGGAAAATTGAAAAGGGGAAGAAGAAAATCCTCAAAAAATTTAAACTTGGAAAATATAAACTACCCGAACAGTGACTTTGTGAGAATCAGGTAGAGGTTGGCCATCATTAGGGTTCACAATTTGGTATTTTCCGACAGTCATTGAATTGCTCTTGATGTCCTCCGATATGCATTTCGTATGGCCCGATTCGAGATCAAACCGGATCGATTCGACCCGCCTCCATAACAAGAAAACTGAAATCAAAACAAGGAAGATTCCCTGTCTATGGATATTCATATTAACGAAGAAGAAAAGAATAATCGTTAACTCAAAACGGGGTTTCCGCCTGAATTTAGATTAAAGTAGTTGAATTTCCTCCGATAATCTTCGATGAAATCAGAAAAAAAGCGAAGAGTCAAAGGCACTGCATTTGATGAAATCACTTATTTGTGTTGTACTGTTGCTATTTTAATTTTAATAAGAAAAAATAAGTGGGTTATAATATGTCACAAATAATAGAACATCCAATGAGGTTATTACACGTAGGATTTGAGCAGTTTGATGAGGTGGCTATCTACTTGGCAAATAATCAAAATTAAAAGAAAATATATTTACTTCGATAAAAATTGGGAAAAGGTAAAACCCCAAATCTTACTAATTAATTGCACATTATCTTTGGCAACTTTCATTAATTGCACATTATCTTTGGCAACAATCAAGTGATGATGGATTTCTCAAAAAAAAAAAAATCAAGTGATGATGGAAAATTTCGGATAAAATTATCTGTTCCAAAATGTGTATTTCATTTTGTGTTCCACACATTGAGGTGGCACATGGCCCATAACTTTTTAATTTAAAAAATTATGAATCATGTGTCACCTTATATGAAACATAAAGTGGAACACACAAAACAGATGATTTGATGCCGGAAGATTTGACCAAAATTCAAATTTACATTTAAACAAAACAAAATAGAGTTAGAAAGTACTCTAACAATTGAATTATAATTAATTTTCAATAAATTTTTCAATTTTATATAGTAAAACATTTCTAGGTCAAGTAAAAAAATAATCTCTTCGATATTACGTCAAGAAAGAACAAAAAATCTTTTCAATATAATAACTTTTTTAAGCCCCGACTCGGGTCTATAAAATCGATAATAATTACATATCAATAACACCTTTATATAACAATATGATCCCGGTGATCATATAGTTTAACAAAATTGCAATGAAAATCTTCCTATTAAGGAATTTTATTAAGATATGACTCAATTTTAACTCTATTTTTCTTTTAATTTTAATTTAATTGAATCACATCTCTACTTTTCTGTCTTTTCCTCATAGTAACAAAATTTTCTGAATTTTTAACTTCTCCCCTACTCATTCTTTTTTGTATAAAAGTTAAAAATACGATTGACACTCGAAATTTTCAAAATATTATAATATATATAATATATTACGAATAATACCCGTATAATTCTCGTGAAATATGTGACTATCATTAGTACTTTCACTTTTATTTCTTTATATAAGTTTTTTCTAATCTTCCAGTTTACAATTAGTAATACATATTAATAATTAAAAAAATAAGAATATCAATTCAGAAATATATATTTGTTAAATAAAACAAATTTCAATAAACTTTAACACCTATTTAATTTTAGAATATATGGCTAATAATAATCTTACAATATATAAAAGTGAAACCCTCTATATTAGGAAAGCTTTTCATTTTTCCGCCCATTTTCAATTTCTAAAAATAAATTTTGGGTTTTAATTGATTTAGATAATTGCACTAATTTATGGAAAATATTTGTTGTCATAAAATTTTGTTTATGTTTTTGTTTAAATGCTAGTAATTACAACAATTTATGAGAAGATTTGTTATAAAATTATGTTATATACCTTTAATTAAATAAATTCGTCACATAAAAAGTTAAAAATCGAAACTTTAAATTACATAATACAAGTATGAACTGATTTGTAAAATGCTTCATATAATTTGCACATATCATTATAATTATCCCTTCCATATTCGTCCACACAAAGTCAACATAAAAATCAATATCTATAATAATTAATAGACAATAGATAATAGAGGTATTACTTTGTGAAATGAATGGAGTATAAAATATTAAAGTTGAAATAAATAATTATTGTTGGTTGATGATTGGAGTTGAATACTTGAATTTGAATATTTAATGTGGGTCAAACCATTTATACGTATTTAGGATGCAAATAAAACTAAATAAATTAGTTTTGGACAAAAATAAAATGTTATTGTCTTCTTTGTTTAAAACATTTAAATTATACAATTTATTTTATTATATTAATTTATTCAATTCTCTTATAAATAAATATATTTTAAATCGTGCATCGTACGATTGGGTAGTTCTAGTAGTTATAGTAGTACTACTAATAATAACAATAATAATAATAAAGTCAACAAGAAAAAAAAATTATTGCAAACATAATTATAATAATAAATATAATTTAATCTCAAACTTAATATGAGATAATAATTAAATTTTCAGTTACAAAAAATAATTGTCCATCATTTGCTGTCATTTTATAATTTACCCCTAAATAAAAACTAAATACGTCAATCTAAGAAACATGTAATTGAATAGATTATATATGCCTAACATAAATATGTCAAAATTCATAACTATTTGATTGTCATATTACAGCTAAAAATAGGGGGGGTTGGTTTTTTAAATGTCAACATAAGAATTAGGGGAAAGAGTGGTATTTTATGGTATTGCATCCTAATCCTAAACTATAACAAATATGGGGGTTGGTTTGTCAAATTTCAATAAATTAATTTTGGGGTAAATCAAATTGACAAACTAAAGAGAAGTCGGTCTCAAAGTAGCATGGCAGTTTTTTTCACCAAATTCATTTTCTAATTCGGGAAAGTAATTTTTTCTTTTTAATAATAACCTTTGTTAAATCAATTAGAATTGTGATTTGTAAAATAAATATAAAAATTCAAAGCATTTAATGAAAAAATATTACTAATAAACTCATATTTTTTCTAAATGTCTAATGCACTAATTAGGGTCATGGGTAACAATAATAGAAATTCTATAGACAACTTTAACACTGCAGTATATGAAATTCTAAAATTTCTATATCTCCATTGCTATAATCATGGTAACAACCAATTATTTAAATATTTACCAAAAGACCTCATTAAACAACATGTATTTATTATTCATTTAATTTTTTTTTTTTTTTTTGCCACGAATAACTGAAAGTTGTCATGGTAACTCTTATTCTAAACAATGACAATTTTTTTTTTTTAGGGAATACACAATGATCATTAAAATATTAAGTGAAAAATAATTTCTTTTCATTCTCCTCCCCCCTCCTCCCCTCTCTCCGCTCAATTTATATATTCTCCTGCAAATTATACAACAACTTCTACTATATCTAAATATACATATGACATGTGCATGTGATGCCATCATTAGTGATTATGTGGGACTTATAGTATTATTATCGTAAAAGATATTATATAATTTGTAAAAGGATATCTAAACTGATATCTGTTAACACCAGTTATCTCGGATCGTTGGACAGGTATTTAGTCTTATAGAGATCATGAGTTTAGGGAAAATGATTTCATTCCTCAGTAATGGGTATCAAACCCAATATATACAGATTATATACAAATTACAGGAGTGTGATATATGGAAAATATTTACATCTATCACACTATACATATATACAAAAGAATCTTCTAGATACTAGGTATTACTTAATATGCCTCCGCAAAATTAATTTGTCATTAGCTACAGAATTTTCGGAATGTAACAATGTGAAGCGGACCTGAGGCTATGGTTGGTAAAAACATCTACTAACTGATCGAGAGTATTCACATAAGCAACTGAGAACAACCCCTTTGAAGACAAGTCAAGAACAAAATGAAGGTCTAAGGCTATATGTTTCATGTGCGAGTGCATGATAGGATGAAGAGCCAAGCGAGTTGCCCCGAGATTGTCTCAAAGAAGACGAGGAGGGGCTGGAAGAAAAAAGACCAAGTTCCTTGAACAAGTGGGAGATCCAGCACACTTCGGTAGCAATGGTAGCCAAAGCACGATATTCATCTTCTGTCGAAAATCGAGCAACACCTCTTTGTTTCCAGGAGCACCACGAAATTGGTTTCGAACCAAGAAAGATGACATAGGCTGAAGTAGATTTTTCATCAGTCAGTTGCACCACCAAAATCAGAGTCCGAGTAGGCAGTGAGAGGTAAGGACGTCGAACAATGGAGTACCAATCTATGATGTAACGAACCCTTTAAATATCGAAGGAGGCGCTTAACTGCCAGCCAATCGTCAAAAGTCAGATGGACCATTGATTGGGCGAGGCGATTTACTGCAAATGCGATATATAGGTGAGTGATCATGAGGTATTGGAGAGCCCCAATAGCGCTCCGATACTCAAAGGGATCAACCGAAGCGGAGACTGGGAGAGGAGAGGAAGTGGACATGGGAGTGGAAACCAGCTTCAAATTGTCCATGTGAAAACGACGAAGCAAGTCCACTATATATTTTTGCTGTGAAAACAGAAGGCCCTCTCGACACCGGACAATTTCCACACCAAGGAAATATGATAAGACGCCCAAATCTTTGACGACGAACTTTCTCTTGAGGTACGAAGTAAGAAGCAAGAGCAGGGCAGAGCTAGAACATGTTAGAATCATGACATCGACGCAAACAAGAACTAGAAGTAGTCGTTAGAATGTTGTAGATAAAAAGAGATGTATTAGCCAAAGATTGAGTGAACCCAAATGAGAAAAGAACAACACTCAATGCTTGAAATCAAACCAACGGAGCCTGTCGTAATCCATAAAGGGACCTCCACAATCGGCACACATTATGTGGAATTGATTTGTCTATAAATCTCGAAGGTTGTATCATATACACCGGAGTACTGAGGTCCCCATGTAAAAAGGCATTACTAATATCAATTTGCTGAAGTCCCATTTGTGAAATAGTGCCATTATGGGGACAGTTCGAATAGTAACAGGTTTCACCACCGCACTAAAAGTCTCACGATAATCGTCTCCGTAGCATTGATGAAAGCCTTTGGCCGCCAACCGGGGTTTAACGCGATCAATAGAGCCATCAGGACGTGGATCGCAAAAATCCACTTGCAACAATTCACATTGCAACTTTGGGTAGATGCACGAGTTCCCACGTACGATGCTTAGATAAGGCAGTGTATTCGTCAGCCATTGCAACTCGCCAACAAAAGTCTTTGAGAGCAAGTGTAACAGATGTTGGGCTTCATAGATTGTAGAGCTTTGGGCTTGAATTTTTTTTTTTTTACTTCGAGCTGTCATGCCATGAGTGCGTATGGAGGATGAGGCAGTGGTAATGGTGAGGAAAGATGATTCATTATCTAAGGGCATTGTGAGGATGAACGGCGGAACTCACGTTGCAGAGGAGGTAATGCAGTAGGGCAAGGGTTATAGGCGGAGCAGAAGAATGAGATCTAGAGAGGATGATACCATATAGAAATTATGGTATTAGGGAAATGATTTCACTCCTCAGTAATGGGTATCAACCTCAATATATACATATTACAGAAGCGTGATGTATGGAAAAGATTTACAACTATCACACTATACAAATATACATAAGAATCTTGTACTACCAGGTCACTCTTAAAGATCAATATCAACTGTTCACATAAGAAGACATTATATTCACAAAAATCATCGCTTCACCAACTCCAACAAAAAAATATGGCGAGATAAAAATCTATTGTGCGTTTGATGGAAAAAGAATATTAAAATTCAAGTAAAGCTACAATTATGTTTTTTCTTTCAAAGATTCAAAGAAATTCATCGAATCTCAAAAGTTCATTCATATATCTATTTCATTCTCTGTAACATAATTTATCTTTGTTAGTTTAATTTAGGGGAAACATTCAATATTATGATGAAATGATATTAAAAAAAATCAACATAAAGTTTATACACTGATTGATGAAGTTCTTAAGAATTGAACTTCGTTAGGGACAACCACTAAGAAAGTAGAAAGAAGTCTATTAATCCACATCAATCGTTACATTCTATTAGTACCATCCATCTCCCTTCGATGATCGAGTGATACGGGTAACAATTGACCCTTTGAATTTTTACATGGTAGAACGTTGAAGTTTATTTATTTGTGTTCATATATTTCATTATTTTCTTAAAATTTGATTTTGTATACCATCTATATATAGTCTTATACCTCTATTAATTTTTTATGAAGAAATACATACTCACATACTATCATATAGTTGTTAAGTATACGAAAGCGAACTTTTTCATGAATGATCAAATACAAGGATCCGAGGATGTTCAAAGCTAATATGCTTATATTTCTTCATGCATCTAGAAGAATTCCTGTTGATAAGAAGAATACCCACTTCGAAAAAATAGTGTGATTTCAAATCAACGCTATTTTAACACCAAAAACTTTACTATATCAAAGAACATCATAATCTCTCCTTAATAGTGATGCCAAAACTTTCACTCCAGTTTGTCAAATAGAAGCTTTCTGGGAAAATTTGTGGACTACTTTTTTCTCTAAAACCATATAAGTTTAATACTTAAAATTCTAAATGTCTAGTAACCAAAAAAAAAGAAAAATAAAATCTTCGGAAATTTTCTGTTTTGCTAGGACAAAACGTGGAGATCGAGGGTGTGGATTTTGAGGATAGAGATTGTGAGAGAATTTTTCTTTTTTTGGGTTGACAATTCTTTTTGAAATAAACTAAAAAGACAAGAAGACAAACTAAGCCGGAATGGAGGGACTACTTTCCGGTTCACGGCGATAATAGGGATCAAACATGACAATTTTGACGTCACTTTCAAGAATTATTATATAGACATTGATTGTATTTGTACATTATAGGGGAAGACAGAAAAACAAGAAGCAGGAGTAATAGTGGCATAAAGAAAAAACCCTCGCAAATATTTCTAATATATTAGTTTCTCCATTCCGAATGAACTACTGACTCCCCGATACATATATTAACAAAAGTTATTTTTTTCTATAAATGTTAACTTTATCAAATATGTTTTTACTTTTATTAACAAAAAAAGAAAAAAAAAAAAAAGAGAAGGATTAGGAAATTAATCCTTCCCTCTTAATTTTCTGGGCTCCATCCTGTAGGTTTTTTCTACCCTACCCCTTTGGATATTACCCGCATGTGTTATACACCATTGAATTGGTGTATAGATGCAGGATGGAGGGTTAATAGAATCCAACTAGTAAATGCAAGCAAGTCAAAGTTTCAAACAAATCTCACAAAATCGTTCAAATTTCTGGGAGAATAGTTTGGTGGGAAAAATTTCCCACCCACCAGTAAATTTTCATTCAATCCAACAGTTTTACATTTTCAACACAAATGTTCAAAATTTACAATTCCCTCCCAAAATTGAAAATCCTAACTAAGAGTCTTTAAATACTGCATTAAGTGTCTCCAAAATACACTTGAATTTCCAGCAACAGCAACAAAAGTTCTTCAAAAAAAAAAAAAAATTCAGGTAGCAATGGTTTGCACAAAAACTGGAAAAAAAACTAGCCCCATCAGAACGGATCCAGATTGCTCAGTTCTTAAACAAGTGTTGTCCATCATGGTAAAATAAAGGAAGCGACTACATCATTTGGAGACCAAATTCGCAGTTTCCCGAACAAAACTACACACTTGCATGGAGGCGGAACACATATCAAATTTCAGATCTGGTTCATTTTCCTCAAGGAAGGGCTAAATCACCATCAGGTTCAAGGATTCAAGAACATAAGGCCCCTCAGAATCGAAACGTAGGTACCGGACGGGATTGATTCTTCGCAATAATCGTTTAGCTCAGATCTAGACATTGTGGAGTAGAGAAGTTGATAGTGGATCTGGGATGGAGGGTGAAATGGGAGGCTTTTCAGTGTTTGTACGGAGAAGATGGGAGCGGCGCAGACAAGATAGAGCCAAGATCTAGAGTGAGAGAGAAGAATGTCGAAGATTAGGGTTTCTAGTTAGAGAGAGAGAGAGAGAGATTCAATACTGAAATGGGATAGGGGGTTGGTGTAACATAATTGGTGGGTTAGGTTGGGGTAACATTAGTTAATTGGGATAGTGGGTTAAGTTAATTGGGCTGCTAGTTTAATTTTATATATAATTAGTCATGACAAATTTATAATTATGCAATTAATGTGGGGTAGAGACGTAAGATTTTATTTCCTGAAATGAAAAGTGTGCAAATGGGGTGAGATACCCCGATTAAGGAAGTATGCAAGTTTATTCGGGACGGAGGGAGTATTTATTATCTTTTTCAATTTTATTTATTTTTTCCACTACTTAAGTTCGTCATAGTAGATTTCATCACTTGGTGCAGTTGTCTGCCCTGTGCACCGTTTATACCTTATGCGATCTCCAAGACTCCAGTTTCAATGGATCTTCTGCGCTTTGTTTGGCCTCCGATCTCTGTTTTCAAATGAATTTTCTAGATTTTTTTGTTGGTGTTTGGGTCTCCTTATTTTTTCTAGTAGCTGCGCAAGCAGTCATGATCCGTAGAAAAAATATAATTTATCGAGCACATAATGGTAATTTGCAGTTATTTAGTTGACATGTTTTTCTCGATCCTTATCTATACTAATATAAAAGGAGAATCGTCTATAAATAGGAAAATCAATTCTAGTTTTAAAATGTGGAAACAATTATGAGAATTCTATTATTAAACAAAAAAAAAAAAAAAAAAAAAAACGAGGCAATCTCCTACACAAAAGCAGTGTTTCATTTTCTTTTAATTATTTCTAGGAAAAATATTCTAATTCTTTTTAAAACGCAAACAATTTTCACATCCCTTGTATGTTTTTAACGTGTAATATGTCGTATTAGTTATCTTTTTATAATATTTAAATTGACATTTATGTTGCATATATATTAAACTAAAGTATTAGATTCGAAATATTGATTGTAATTTTTTCTTGGTTGAATTATTTATTTTGGATCGTTATTGTTATTATTAGTTAATATATTTATTTTTATATTTTTAGCAAGGAAATTTGTATTAGATTGTATATTTGTATTGGAAATAAATAATAATAATAAAAAAAAGTCTTCATAATTTTAAGGGAGAAACTTCAAATTGTATGCACATGATATTTAACTTATTTTATTGAAATTAATTTTTTGTAGTCGAGTTTTTAATTTTATTTAATATAATAGTTATGTTTTATGGTGAACTTGACAAGAATTACAATAAAAACAAATATAAAAATATTTGTACACAACATAAGTTCTTAAAATTGAGGCATACCCTGTTATTAAATGTTTTACGTATAAAAAAATCCAATAGTTATTTGGACATACCATATTATCAGTTATCTTACGTATAAGAAAATCCAATAATTAGTATAGTACATGTAATTAACCAATTCCAATTTCATATGATATATACTTTATCCCCACTTTATCATCCAAATAGGTTAAAAACCATTAAAAAGAAAAAGAAATGAAGTAAATACATTTTTTTCATCTTCTTTATTATTTATTAATTTATTATTTAATCATATTATACTATATCAAAATATTAATTTTCATTATTTATTTATACTACATACAAACCATACAGTGTACGGGAGCATTACTATGATGTTTTGTGATACAAACGTGATTTCATTGAATTAGAGAATGGTTTTCTTTATTGTTGACCTAACCTAAGTGCTCATATACTTTATTCAGCTTTAGTTCCAAAAATTCATAGTTATCCAAATATAAACCCTAGAATTTGACTTAACTCCCAGGTCCCAAACCATTGACCTATACATCTTAATCTTGCCCTAAACAAAATAAAATCCATCTTTAACGATTAAATTAAGCAATATACTAAATTTGGCCAAATCAAAGTCACTTATACACGCATGCTCAAAGAATTAAAAAAACCTGTTTTTTTATGAAAAAAAACTAATCTTTAAATCATTAGAAATATAAAAAAAAAATTCCCCACATCCACTCTCTTTCATGATTAAGCTACCAAACAATGTTCTTTCATTCCACAGAACCCCAACAAGAAATCAACTGTTGAAAGTGAGGGGCAAGAAAATTTTTGTTTTGTCTCCAGATTTTGTTGAAAACAAGATAGAATTTTTTTGCAGTTAACCTTGACACTTTTTTCCCACTTCTCTGAAACTAATTTATCATTCCGTGAAAATTACTCCTCATTTAATTTCGTTGCGTTTCCCCTCGTGAAATCCACCGCGCGCTCTCTCTCTCTAGATCCCCCTTTTCACCTTTATTCCTTGGGATCCCATTTCTTCAATCACTTTTCCAATTCGTAAAGTTTAATTCATTCTTTTTCCAAGTTTTAATTTAATCAACCGGGTTTTGATTCAATCGGACAATGTACCCTAAATGTTGAATCTTTAACGCAGCCCTCCTTCACGGAATCAACCCTTTTGCGTTGAAGATTTTTGGGTTATGCTGGTGATGTTTGTAGAGTGATGAACTCTTCGCAATGGTAATGAGGGTTGAATGGAGGCGGCTAGATCGGAGAGAAGTTTGGAGAAATTGCCGCCATTGCAGGGGCCGGTGATACAGAGGACGAGGTTACAGGTGTGGTTCATTAGGATTTGTTCTAGTATACTAATATGGACGTGCTTGGTTCAGCTCGTGACAGTTGGGGATCTGTGGCACCCTCGTGTGCTTACTGGATATCCGCCAGCTCACCAAGAGGGGCCGCTGCCCCCTCCACCTCCGGCGAGTAAGTTGCCTCTTTAACCTGTAATTTGTGTTGCAGTAGATTGGTGTGGTACTTTGTTGATATGAAGGTGCTTTCTTGCGTAACTGAGGTTAAACACACTCACACACACAATTACAGCCACAGGTAGAGTGACAATAGTGATTAGTGCAATTTGAAGATAGTTGGTTGTATATTCACAGGAATTTCAGTAGGATGCTGTACTTAAGCAGAGTTGTTCTTATCGAGTTGCAGTAGCTTTCGGAGAATGCATTGCTGTTTTCTTAATTATGTTATTAAGCATGTTCTCTCTTGGATTTTTGGTTTGAAAAGTGATGAAAGTTAAAAAAAAAAAAAAAAACATCCTTTCTTTCTCTGGTATATGAAATAATAATGTTCCAGTCACACGTGCAAAATGGCCATGACAACATGCTCAAAAGACATCGTTGATGACTGCTTACAAGTCTATGTTTGACAAGTGTGTTCATCTTCTCAAGCGGACATATGCTGTTATCTTATCTAAGACCCTTGTATCTTTCTGGTCTTGCTTAGGTTTAAAAGAAAATCGTAAAATTGTCTATTAAAAATTATGCTGCATAATTAAGGCGTCATTTAAATCCAATAAATGACACTTGCCGTACTTCTTTAACAAATTTTCAGGGAACTACACAAGTAATGGCTTTCTCAGAATCTCGTGCAATGGTGGCTTGAATCAAATGCGCGCTGCGGTTCGAATTAGTGTTTTTCTTCTCCTTTTCTAACTAACTATGTTTCACTTGTCTAACGTTCTTGCATATTTGGGGTTTCAGATTTGTGACATGGTGACAATTGCTCGGCTTTTAAATCTTACATTGATAGTTCCTGAGCTAGATAAGACATCATTTTGGGCAGATCCAAGGTATTAGTCATGAAATGGATTATTAATTTTTTTCTTTATATGATGTTTTAATTGTAATTGGTTCATTGTGCAGCAATTTTGAGGATATTTTCGATGTGGATCATTTCATCAATTCATTAAGAGATGAGGTTCGAATTGTCAAGAGGTTGCCAAAAAAATTTGGCTTGCGATATGGCTATCAACCACTTGAAAAAGCCCCAGTTAGTTGGTCTAATGAGCAATACTACTTGCAACAGGTCTGTTTGCGAAACCATCGTGTGCAGTATTAGCATGAAATTTAATCTACTGAAGATTGTATGAGAATATATTTGGACATCCCACATCTAGATTGGTTTATTGTGTCACTGAAATTTACAGACCTTTTACAGAAGATGGATAAATATTGCTGTCATAGCAGACAGAGAAGTTGTACCCAGAGACGTGTTTTGTTTCTGTACTGAATGTACTAGTTTAAGTTAATTCATTCCAAAGAAGTATTTAGCAATTATCTTTATTCTATCCTGAAGAGCGCACTCTGGGAGGTGTTCTAGATTAACAGACAATACCAATTGCTGTTAATTATTATAGGCTTGAACATAAACATGTTATGCAATCAATCAAAATTTATGAACAGGGTTCATGATTGCTTTGTGGAAATTGAAAAAATGGGAATATTTTACTACTTGCTACTTCAGGAGAAGTAGCTTATGCTTTAACTGAATTTTCTTATTTAGTGGACGTTAGTTGGACAAATGTTTCAGTCTATAGTTGGCCATGCAGATTCTGCCTCTCTTTGCTAAGCACAAAGTGATACACTTCAACCGAACAGATGCACGGCTAGCTAACAATGGGATTTCTCTGGAGCTTCAGAAGCTCAGATGCCGTGTCAATTTTCATGCACTAAAATTTACACCTGAGATTGAGGCACTGGGAAACAAGTTGATACGTATTATTCAACAGAAGGGGCCTTATTTAGCATTGCATTTGAGATATGAGATGGACATGTTGGCTTTCTCAGGCTGCACTCACGGCTGCAGTGACGAGGAAGCTGAGGAGCTCAGACGAATGAGGTGAATGCTTGATGAAATTTCTGATTCGCTTTCAAACTGATGAGGATAATAGGTTGCCACCTAGTTCTGCGATTAATGTGTGCTTTGACTTTTATATTTAGAGAAAGTAACAAGTAGCCGGATCTAATTGAAATTGTTTCGCTTTAGAATGCAGGTAATATAAAGCATTACGGCATTAACAAACTATGGAATTGAAACTTAAGTTATCTTTCTTTTGAACTTCTTCTATTCACATATCTAATACTCCCTCCGTCCCACCCTTGCACACTTTCCTTTTCGGTCTGTCCCACACTAATTTGCACGCCCTTAAAAATAATTTTTTTCTTACAATCTCCACCTTTGAAAATGTCAACTAAAAAGCAAAAAAACAGTTTTTTCTGAATATACGCGCCAGAGCAGATGTGCAAATTAAGCCGGGACGGAGGGAGTATCTATTAGCAATTTTACACAATATCTTTTCCTTTCTTCCTTCAAAATTGAAAATGCAGAAAGGTTTACTCCTCTATATTGTGTTTCATTACAATAGGATATGTGTCTTGGTCCATTGATGCTTTTAGTTAATATCGACTTAAATAAAGTTGACAGATTTTATAGATCAGTGCGTTAATACCGGTTGGCTGGACTATGACAACCACTTTGTGCTTGACACTCCTAGGTTGCCTAGGGTTTATGCTTACCATCTAATAATCATGAAGCTCATTAATGTAAAATGTTGAAACCTCTGTATGCTTTATTACTGAGTAGCTTAGTGTATAATATCAGGGACATGATGCTTTTAGCTTTGTTACTAAGTCGCTTCTCGAGGTGGGGATGGTTCTTGTGATGCTTAAAACTGTCATGAAACTTAATGTGGAAATTTAAGAGGAAACTCTGGCTGGGTGGGTGGTGGTGGGTGGTTTAGAGAGTAGTTTTGTACTCATCCTTTTCATTCTTTTATGCTAAATTAGCAGCCTAAGTTCTTCGATGGTTCAGGTATGCATTTCCTTGGTGGAGGGAAAAAGAGATAGTATCCGAAGAGAAGAGATCACGTGGCTTATGTCCTCTTACTCCAGAAGAAACGGCTTTGATTTTGCAAGCATTGGATTTTGACAAGGATACACAGATTTTTATTGCGTCTGGTGAGATCTATGGCAGTGAAAGGAGGCTTGTTGCACTAAGAGCTGCCTTTCCAAAGATTGTGAGTTCAGTGTCTACTTTGCCCTTATGCTCATTGTATTATACATCTAAATGTGTTTCTCTGTGTGCTCAAATCTATTAGAAGGAAAGCATTAGTAGGAAAAATACATTGTAGGGCCTTTTGGGAGTGAATAATATATTATCTATATTTGGGTTTCTTGAAATGAAAGTACAATCTTGAATAAATAAATAATTGCACAGCCTAATTTTCCCAAAAGACAAAAACCACCAACTTTTAGTTACACCAATTGAGGGGAGCGTTTGTAAGATAAATACAAACCTAAAAAGGCTAATTGTAGTACTCTAAGAGGGTATGTGTAAGAAAACAATTTTTTCCTTCTGGGTACTAATTAGGCTAATCTCAAGAGTATATCCCTAAAAAAATATTTCTTTTCTGTGGTAGGTTCAAGATCCTGATTTGACAAAGTAATGCTTCTTGTTGGGTCGTCGAAGATCTTGCCGAACATTTGAATACATATAAGCTTGAAATTTTCAGGATTAAGATGTCTCTTAAGTGGTCAGAACATTTAAAGCACAAATTTGACCCAAATTAAGGAAACTAACTTTGCATTTCGAATTTGTACTATTTATATTTCTTAAATGTGTTTGCCATCTTGCTACTGTATTATTACACGGATATTATATCTAAAATTTATCCATTACTGCAAATTCAGGTGAAAAAGGAAATGCTGCTAAATCACGAAGATTTGCAGCAGTTCCAGAACCATTCATCCCAAATGGCTGCACTGGATTTTATGGTTTCAGTTGCAAGTAACATCTTTGTCCCCACTTATGATGGTAACATGGCAAGGGTCGTCGAAGGTCATCGTAGGTAACAGGACGACTTCTTTAAGTGGTAAATACTTTATCCTGGTCAATCCACCAAAAGACTATCTGAAGATATTCCCAATGTGATCTTTGCAGATATCTAGGGTTCAAGAAGACATTCCAACTGGACCGTAGAAGACTCGTTGAGTTATTGGATTTACATCAGAATGGAACCCTCTCGTGGGATGAGTTTTCCGTTGCGGTGAGACTGGCCCACGAGAAAAGAATGGGCCAGCCAGCCCCGCGTAGGGTTATAGCAGACAAACCCAAGGAAGAAGAATATTTCTATGCAAATCCTCAAGAATGCCTGTGTGATGTCACAGGCTGTGCTGACTTATCACGCAACAGGAACACAAGTAAATTCCATTGAGATGTGCCTTGTGCTTGGAGAATTGTACCCAGGTTGAGTCTACGAGCATTTTGAGCAAGAGGAGTGATGCCATTTCATTGAGCAAAGGCTTGGATTTGGCAGAAAGCTTCACAAGCTCTGTAGAGATTTGGTGAGTCACACGTTAAGGGTGGCCGAACGGTAACATAATACATGAAACGAGATCTGAAGCTCGGTAACAAATGCCTTCATTCATTTTGTTCATAAACATTTGTTTACTCCTTCAATTTATCATACCTGCGATTCGCTTGTATTATGGGAAGTCATGTGCAAAAGTAACATGGGGGAATGAAGCAGATGTGTTAGGTGGTAAATTATCATATCTGGATGAGATGGAAATTAGCAGGTGTATTTTGATTGTTTGGAAAAGCTTACTAATTGCTGAACTTGGAATCATTTTTTGTTCACTTCCTCTGTCATCTAGAATAGTAGTGGCTGGTTTTGGATAGAGCTGTTGACAAACCGAACTTAGCCGAGTTTTGGGTTGTCTAAGTGAAGTTTACTAAGTTTTGAAACGAACCGAGCTCTAACTGAGCTTGTTAATTTGTCGTTTGTTAATGGTTGCAAATATTAATGAACGCCAAGTTTGTAAATAATTTGTGTTTGTATGAACGAATATTAAACATTGTTCCAGTTTTGCAGAAGCAAAGAAAATCTTGGATTTTATTCTCGGGACAAGTTAGTATGCATTTATTTCAAAATGATTTACATATATAATACAAAAATATTGTTCTTATAATTCTTATTATTATTCTTGTGATACTGAGTCCAGTATTTATGTTCATGAGCCATTAACAAATGAACCCTTTGATGTTCAAGTTTTGTTCGTTTATTGAATGAACATAAATAAACAAGCTTGAATGAACGCTAACCAAACTCGAATACCTAACTTTTTATCCCACGCTATGTCCATCATCATCGTCATCACAGAACAAAAAAAGAAAAAAAAGAAAAAAAAGAAAAAAGGAAACTTTTAGAATAGATCTTGAGCCTGCATTGCATACTAGATTCTACAACATCTGTATTTCTGATTAAAACCATTGCTACAGCCTATATGAAGCAGAATTCATCTATTCCAACACAACAATTACCACACAAAAGGAAATCTTAATGGAGCCTAGAAACTGCAAAACCACATCTCTTCACTTCCTCTCAGACGCCCAAAGATATCTTCTGCATCACTTGAACAACCAGATCATGAAAGTAATCCGCCGAACATCCTCTGGTGGACCATCATCGGATTCATAACGAAGTTTAGCAGTGTTCTAC
The DNA here is from genome assembly GCA_958295605.1 of Ajuga chamaepitys. Classification (NCBI taxonomy): domain Eukaryota; kingdom Viridiplantae; phylum Streptophyta; class Magnoliopsida; order Lamiales; family Lamiaceae; genus Ajuga; species Ajuga chamaepitys. The sequence goes on from OY282508.1 coordinate 3,800,894, forward strand.
TTAGGCTCCCAGAATATGATATCACCTTGCTCCCCAACAAGACCAAGATCTTTAAGCCTCCTTTCTTGGTAATATTCAAGAAAATCTAACTCTGCCTCTCTTTCTTTGAAGATTTCATCAATTTGCTGCAATACCTTCTTCTCTCCTCTTCTTATCCCCACTGCCATGCCAAGCCGTCCACTCAGATTACCTTCCTCCATCAGCTTATCGTCCTGCAAGTGTATTTCGTTTTCTTCTCTTTCATTCTTGACAAAGTATATAAAAATATAGAGTTTTGATATATAGCATAGCTACAGTGAGCATCCCGTGACCACCTGCTGATGTGCTAATGATGTAGCATAAAAAAACTGCCACATAAGTAGGCGCTCACTATAGGTGTGCATCATAGCAGTTATACATACATATTTCCTTAAAAATGAAACAAGAAGTCATTAAGGACCGTATAAACCAAGGACAAATTAAGGTACCTCTTCAATGGTGGTATGATAGGCAGACAGTGCAGATTTGCATGCATTACGAACCACTTGACATATGAGTTCCTCATTGGCACGACTCACTGGCAATTCAAGAAATCCCCACACCTTGTTTCTGAAAATCGATTCCAGGAGAAAAGCATCGGTTCCTCCAAGTGCAACTAGCCGGAGGTATTGAACCATAGCTGTTGGAAGAGGCTGCCCATATTTGATGTCAAAGTAAGCCGATTCTCCTGAACCATTGGACTCAGCTATATCCAACTTGTCATCGTAAAAATCATCAGATTCTGATATTTCCAACGTTAAAGTGAATGCATCACGGTCTGGATTTGGTTCAATGAAGCCATAGTCCAGAGCCATATCTGCGTTGCTTTTGTTCATATCGTATTGGATGAAAACCTGCCACACAGAATCACTAGTAATATTTAAGACTAAATGAAAAACTTTGGTTCGATTTAACATTAAACTTGAGATACGGTGACGAATATCACCTGCTCACCAGCCTTGCGGGATAAAGGGGTCCTTAACTGAAATAGAATATCCCAGGAGAAAAGACCTGCTGGCCCTCTAACCTCATGAGCATGATCATCCGTTTTAACTTGAGCACTGTGGTTAATCTGGGAATACAAACATTCAAGAAAGTGAGTTCTTAAAATTTTCATGATTTTGCATTGACAAAGTGAATTAAAATACGGTCAGGGAGGTTAAATGGCCAAAAGGCATAAGGGTACATGTTTATAGCCACTTTTAAGGGTAAAGTACCTAAATACCTTAGTCAGTGTGAAGCTGAACATGTAACATACATGTATAGCAACTGTCAATGTTCATTTCGAAGGTCGTGACCTTCAATATAAAACAAAGATCCGCTTTTTCAGATTTCCATTTATCAAGGCCAATGTTGTCTTTTTAAGAAAAAATGTCTAAGAAACATGTAATCTTAACGAGTGACTGAAAACATCTACCCTAACAGAATTTGGCTAAATACCACTATGACTTAAAATAAAGACTGTACGTACCAAGTCCGCAAAGGGTATGATAACAAGATTTTGATTTCGAAGACGTGAAAAGGCCCTTGATCTGAGCATTCCAAATGCCCAAAAGAAATCATCCAATGTCAAAGGAAAAGGGAAGAGCTTCTTGTTTGGGAGTATGATTTCCTCTTCTACTTTAAGAAACTCACTCTGGACATACTCTTTTACCCCCATTGTGGTGCTCAAAAGTTGGGTTCCTGCCAAACAGTTAATACAATAAAAAGTTCCAATTATCCATGCCACTAATAAAATAGAAATGAAGAACATCTAATCTTATCAAGAATCCAATCCATCTCAAATGAAATTCATTTGGGTTGCATTTGAATTTTAGGATCTGAGGGTGGATTGAAGTCCATAGAAGCAATCTATTGGTGTTCTTTTATATACTTTCACTCTAATACGTTCAATTTCTCAAGGTACCTACAACCTTACATTTCAGAATACAACACACAGAATAACATACTACCCCAAACACTAGAAAAACTACTATATGTATATATTTAATAAAAATATCTCCTTCGTACGGATTTCCCGTAATGCCATGAAAAGTTGCTACAGGTATATTTTAACAAATAAATTGTCCAAGACTCATTATTATAGATGTTTCTTGACAATAATCAACATGGAGAAAATACAAATTCAAATTGAAAGTAATGTTAGTGCACCGGTGGACGTTATAAATTATCATTTTCGTCGATTAAATAATATCTAAATTTAAATACTTGAAAAGTTTGTAGAACAGGACACTTCTATAGACTAACAAAGACAATCAAAATTCCACAAAGCTGAAAAGCAAATTGATCATTTAAAAAACCCGTAATCAAGAAACTGACCCTGAATCTCAAGAAGCTCCTCTTCTGACCTGCACTGGAGTAGAACACAAACCAATACTCATCAAAATAGAATATAAAAAAATCAATGATGAATACATAAAAAAAATAGGTCGGACGCAATATCCAGAAAAAAGATTGAATTTTGAGCTAAACCCACCAATAAATAGTAGAATCAGTGCTCTCTGGAAGAACATCAAAGTAATATTTCCACTTAGACCCGTCCCCCTTAAACCTTTCTGTCAGCAAAAACAAAGCAACAGAAATCCAGGGTTTCAATCCCGAGCAAACGCTGCCAATCTCTGATGACGCAACAGCATCCGGATTAATCCAGAACTTCCTCGGTACCTCCAAAACGACATCGTTTCTGTTAAGGTCCCGCGTTGCGACGAGCCCTAAGCCCTCAGGCACAATCCCGGGCTTCACCGGAGTTTTGGCTGAGACCATTCCTTCGTCTTTGAGCCATTGCCAGAATGTCTGAACTGTTTGTGGGATTTTAGGGTCAGTTTCAGTTGAGAGAACGGAATTCAGAGAGAAAGATCGCCTGTTAAAGTGGTGGTTTGTTTTGAAGAAAGTTAAGTGATTTAGTTTGGGGGTTTTGAGGATGGAGGATGGAGAGGAAGAGTAGATAGAGAGAGAAGCCATTGATTTTCTCTTGGCTATCTTAGCATGGCTGCATTGTGTGCTGCGAGGAAGTGGGAGTTGACAGTTAGGAGATGAGGTTGATGATGATGATGATGAAGAGATGCTGGATTTATAGCTTCTGGTTTTGGATAACCTTTTTCATTTTTTACTTCCGAAAAAAGAAAAGGATGAATTACACTTAGCACTTTCCAGATTTAACAAATTGGATAATTTCAGAAAACAATCAATATGCGTGTTTTTTTAGATTTAAAATTTATTTTTTTATGACAATTTGTGTTAAACATTTTTTTATATTTGTAGCCTTTGATTATATATTCCGATTATATATAAACATGTGCTCAGCATATGTCAAAAAGTCTAATAAAATGACGGCATGTGACCATTAGCAAAAATTAAAATAAATCAGAAAATAACGTATATAAGAAATCTAGAAAATAAAAAAGATATTTAATTTTAAATTTCTAAAAATAAAATAAATCCAAAATAACATATGAAAAATATATTTCTAGAAAATAAAATATTATAAATTTAATTTTAAATTTTAAAAATAAAAATAAAATTATAGAAAATTAGTAAAAAAATAAATTCCCCCAATTATCTTCATAAATTGTACTCCCACTTTCCAATTAAGTTATTGGACCTTTTCAGCAAATCGATTCGGCACTGGGCTTCTAATAAGGTTACTGCGTGACTCCAGTTGTTGGGCTTAGAACTTTATTCACAAGTTGGGCCTTACATTGGACCCTCGAATGTCAAGACTTTTAATTCAATGTGGATAGATTGTTTCACTTTTTAGGTTCAACTTCACACACTATTTATTCATCACCAATACTTGTCTTTTCAGGTATAAAAGTACTCCAAAATTACTGAAATAAATACGATAACAAAGAATTGAAGATATTGGAATTGAAAACAAGATAAGTACAAAAGAACACGAATACTGAATGATAAAATGCACTTTTAGAGAAAATGCAATGTTATCATTATAATATAGCACGTTTTTCTACTTATCAGTTGGTGGATGAGAGAAGTACGAAGAGATTTAGAATTGCACGAGATCGGGAGTAGGGGAAAAGAGGGTATTTATTTATTTATTATTTATTTGAGGTAACCATACAATCAAACTTTGACTTTTACATTAAACTTTGTAATCGTTCTCCTATAGCTGCACATTTAGTTCGAATTTGTCCCTTTTCTAGCTCTTTGTTTCTCTAAATTTCATCAAATAGATTTTAACTTTAAAATACATAATTCACTATAAAATGAGTAAACAGTGTCAATTATACATGCAATTTATCAATATTTTATCAAATAAATGAGTAAAAAAATGAATAAACTACGTTTATCAGAATGGTAGGAATGTTGCGCTCAACATGCTTAATGTATGATTGTCTTCTTTATATTTAATTTAGACAAATTGAACCCCACGAGTTGAATGCAACTCACCCTTTTATAAAATCCATTTTAGGTAGTTGATGGAGCTGTTTACGAAGGCAAGAGAAGATAATGATGAAATATTAAAATATGTGCTACTTATTTTTTATGTTTACACACATTGAAATGGTATTAAAGTGTTGATATAATGTTATAATGTTCACATAATGAGATTAATATTGTCATTGATTCTCTATTAATTGTGTTGGAGTATTTTGTGTTGACAATATTTTTGTCCAAATTCTTATATTATGTTTATATAATTTATTGAACTTATTAGATTTATTATTCGTATTTAATATTTTATTATTATTTTAATGTTTCACTGTTTTTTAGGCGGATCATAAGAAATGGATAAGATTTGATGGAGTATCTTTTTAAGATATATATCGGAAAAGATATGGAGAGATAATACTTGAGTGCCAAGTATTACTTGGATATCAAGAATCTACAGCGGATAAGGATGGAAGAAATAAATCACGTAATATCAACTACATGGACTTCAACCCAGCAAACTAAAATCCCTTATATATATGAACATATGGTGGCGGTGCAGTGGGAAGGCAACAACAGAGAGTCTTATTAGTTGCTAGAAGAATTATCAAAGATAGATATTCATCATCATTACTTTTTGTTGGTATTTATATTTAATGCTTTTTGTAAGGAACAAGTCGTTCCGTAGAGGGTGGTGCATATAGTTTCGCTATTGTTTGTGTCAAAGGATCTTCGGGAGAAGAGACTTCAAGGCGGGTTCGGGAGAGCTCGTCCGGCCTTCGGTGGTTTGCCGTGTTAGGATGGTGCATATAGTTTCGCTATTGTTTATGTCAAAGGATCTTCGGGAGAAGAGACTTCAAGGCGGGTTCGGGAGAGCTCGTCCGGCCTTCGCTGGTTTACCGTGTTAGTGCCGAACAAGTCGACGGGAGTCGTCAGGCGTTGTTGGTTTAGGGAATCGAGTCTCTTTGTAAAACCTATCGTTATACAGAGTATCAATAACAAAAGGTCCGAGGGTGTATTTTGGTGTTCGTTTTTCTGTTTTTTGTTTTCGTCAGTTTCTGTGTTGGAACATAAACTGTGCAGTCTAGAAATTTCAAATTGGATGTATATCTGGTCGAACCAAACTCATAATTGATTCAACTAATTAATAACATGACAGTCTGATTAGAGAAACTATACTTTGAACATCCTATGAATTATTTTAAAGAAACTATACTTTGAACATCCTATGAATTATTTTAAAGAGTAAGACCATGCCAACAATCTTATACAGTTTTTAATTACAAGATAAGCATGACTATTTGGTTAATCATATATTTAAGTACGAATTATATATATATATATATATATATCGTATATTTTTTATACAGTAACGAAGTTAAAATGTTATTGATTTACATAATGAAATAAAAATAGTTGAACCCAAATTCAGATCTCCTTATCAAAGAAAAATACTCCCTCCGTCCCGAATAAACTTGCACAGGGAGGTCGGCACGCATATTAAGAAAAAGTTGATTTGTGGGATTTTGTTGACTTTTCAAAAGTTGATTGAGGGTGGAGATTGAGAGTGGAGATTTTGAGGGTGAGAATTGTGTTAGAACTTTCCTTTTTAAGGGTGTGCAAGTTCATTTGGGACGGACGAAAACGGAAAGTGTGCAAATTCATTCGGGACTGAGGAAGTATTAATTTTTGGAGACTGTTGAAAATCTCACACAAGTTGAATTATTCATAGTTTTTTTTACCTGTATTTTGCAACCAAAATGGATTATCACAATTCACAACGCCTAGGGGGGTCTACACATGAGCTAAGCCATGTTCTGATTCTTAATGTTTCCGAACTTCCAAGGCTCAGGAAAAGTGATCTAATCCACCGCTATTCACAACCTAATGATTGATTATGGGGATGTATCGGTACAACTGTGAGATAAAAATGAACTTATATAATTTAGTGGGTAGATCATATTCAAATACATATGTATTCTTTTTTCACAGTGGTATCGATACCGAAATTAAACTCTTATTTTCTATATTCTCTCTCCTGCAAAATTCTCTATTTAGTAATTTATCGTTATATGTATATATATGGAGAGAGAATAAGAGGATGTTTGTATTTGCTTTCGTAGTTCGCTCTTCAAAAAGTTATTGAAATTAGAGATTGTAGAAAAACTACTTGTTTAAGTATTTGAGAAGAAACAGTGGGTTCTAACCCAAATTAGAGAAAATCATCGAATTCCAACCTGCATCTTTTAGCCTAGAATCACTTCTTTAAAGCTAAAGTTGTACTTTCAAACACTCCAACACAGTTCTTTTAAAGTTGAAAGCTGACAAGTACTTTAAAAAAACTACGAAAACAATCCACACGAGTTATCCAATAATCGCCCCCACTTGGACAACCCGCGACCCGATCAATCCAACATAATTGTAATGAAGGCAGCTCCGAAAACAAGTCCCAAGTTCCAACGTTAATTGAGAATCTTTTTGGGGCACACTTGTTCTGAACACAAGTTGTTGCTGCATCATAGACTATTCTTGTTTGAGCAAAGGGGATGAATTTAATATGATCAACTGTATCCTTTTAGCATTTCAAGGAAGGGTCTTTCCATAAAGCAAGTTGTATTATTTATAAAACCGTTTATCTTTTTGTTGTTTCTGTTTAACCTAATTGAAGTGGTCTCAGTCCTACCAACCACTCCTTCTAGTTAATTGTATTTTTAAACTGTTAAAAGTACGTTACACACAGTCGCACACTGTTTCATGCTTTTTCCTCTAATTATTGGGGATGTTCACGGTGCGATTATGCAGTTTTTTTCCTCTAATTATTAGGGATGTTCGCGGGGCGATTATGCGATTTTTTGGGGTCAGTTAATTGTTTATATTTTCGACTGCGATTTATCCGAAAAACTTAAGTGTACTGTTTGAAACTATTCGGGGCAGTTTGACGATTGAAATAAATGTTAACAAAATCCAATTTTACTTTTATAAAATACCAACCTAATAAAACAAATTTACTATCCAAAAAATAGAAACACTAAATTCTCACTTAGAAAGAAATAATATAATTTCCCTTGCAAAACTTGGAAGAAATAATATAATTAATTAAGTGGGATAACGTAATTTGGTGATAGCATGTCGAATGCTATAACTTGTACTATTAGAATTACTATGTAACTATTCGACGGTTTGACAATTTGATTGGTGCAGTTATATACCAAATTTTTAATCGCACCGCTTTTGCGATGCGGTTTTACTTGAAATAATTAATTATTGTTTATCTTGAAAAACATATATTGCGGTGCAACTCGATTCGACTTGGACGGTCTAGGCGGTTTTTCGAAGTTCTTGCCCGGTCCTACCAATTATTAGTCCCTCCGTCCCACCTTATCTTGCACATTTTCTGCTTTCATCCGTCCTAGACGAATTATGCTCTCCTTAAAAAGAAAAGTTATAACACAATCTCCACATTCTTAAAATCTCCACTCTCAATCTACCTTTAAAAAGTTAATAAAATCTCCAAAAGTAATTCTTTTAATACTTGTAACAATCTTTCTGTGCAAAATAAGACGAGACGGAGCGGGTAATATTAATTGGTTTCCGTCCATGACTGTCTTCTAGAGGTTATTTAATTCAAAAAGTAGTAATGTCAAATGAGTACTCTGATTTTCTCTGTCTCATTTATATATTTTGTTATTCTAAAAGTGGTGTGAATGACTCATCTTTTGTCTAATTTGAAATGGATTTTCTCATCTAAACATAATTATGTTATTATACTAATTCCTTTCCTTGCATTTATATTCAAATCACTAATTACTTTTGAATTGAACAAGTAAAATAGGTTATGAGCACTAGTATCAAACTCATTTAATATTATAATTAATTTGAAATATCATGTAATAAGACTCAGCACTGACATAATTCAACCAAAATATTCTTTTTTTAATCCAATATTATAATCTTCTCAACGATCTATGTGGAAATACTAAAAGTCAAAATTGAATATTAATAATTATAATTATAATTATAATTATAATAATATTAATATATGCACGGTTTAATCTGTTGACTGTGATCATCTTTTCGAAGAAAACTGAGAATAAAAACATGTTTCCAATCCTCATGATAATATAATTACTATATAACAAATTAAAAACTAACCAATAAATAAAATATACTACAAGATAAACTATGACAATCAAATACTGCCCCCCATCCTGCCTAATTTTGCACACTTTCTTTTTTGGTCCGTCCCACATAATTTTGTACATCCTTAAAAGTGAAGTTTCTCTCACAATCTTCACCCTCAAAATTTACACCCTCAATCTCCACCTTTAAAAAAATCAACTAAAAAACAAAAAAAACAAAAAAACAAAAATTCTTAGGCAATGTTTGGTTGGGGCTGGGCTGACTAGAGTGGGGGAAGTAGCTGGAGTTAGTGGCTGAGATGTTAGAGAGTGATGTTTGGTTGAGTGGCTGAGGTTGTGGTTGGAGTGTGGGATTTAATTATTAATTGTAAAAGGTGATGTGATGATGTGTAAGATGTAGTTATTAATGTTTGGGAGAATGACTTTATTTCCCCAAAAGGCCTAATATCCCGGTTTGGCCAAACCAGTCCAAAAAACATGAGGTTGGGTTGACCCAACTAATGAGAAGTTGGGCCAACCCCAACCAGACATTACCTTAATATACGGGTCCCTTCATATGTGCAAAATTAGTTGAGATAGAAGATTATAAGTTAACAAATAAAAGAGAGAATCAAAGCTTATCATTAATCATCTCCACAAATTCCCCTCAGACTTTTTCAAATGGCAAAAAATGCATGGTTTGGTCCTTCAATTATCTTGAATAACTCAAAAGGTTCATCACTTATGGGAATAATTGTAAATATCTCTCAGTTATCTAAAAATAATTTTAAAAATCCCTTAATTAGTGTTAAAATGAACTTTTTAGGATTACATCGATTTACAAAAGGATTTATAGATATATTTTTATCACTGAGGGAGCTCTACAGATATTTTATAATGAGTGATTTTTTGAATTTTTTTGAATAACTGAATGACTTTTACAATAATTTCTATAATTAAGGGATCTTCATAAATATTTATAAATAACTGAGGGATCATAAGATGCTCTTTGCCTTTTCAAGGAAGTTTTGAAGAACACATATCGTGATGGAGATGAGGATATTATTTTATAATTTATTAGTATAAATTTTAATTTGTATGGTTTATCTGTTAGAATATCTTCAGGGGCGGACTTACGTTGATGGTGGGAACCGACCCTGGCTGCCCCTCCCTTCCATCCGATCTAATTATTTGTATGCCTAAAATTTCTATAATATGTATAGTATGTGTATATTTTGAAGAATTTGTGTATTTTGACCCCCCTCAAAATTTTAAAATATGAGGATAAATTTGGATAATTTTATTTATGTAATAAAAGTACTCTAAATTTTAGTATACAGATAACTAATAATAATTTCGACTTAATTAATAATAAATATTATTAATATTCTACTTAAATAATAAATATAATATATTTAATATTTATTATCACATACGATTCTGTATTTGTTGGCTCTCCTCTCATCGTACGTTTTGGATTCGCCCCCGATTTCTTTTGATTTACTTCCTAGGATTAGTGTCGTAGGACAATCAATTTTATTAGTACAAATATACATTTTCACTCTTCTTAAAATTAACGGATTTAGACCCTACGTAGTTTTGTGTTGAATCATATTCTCTTTGTGTATTAAAAGAAAAAGGAGTTTGCATGTGCATGCATGAGCAGAGACGACGAGGTCAATTTATTTCATAGTGCCAATTTCTTTCCTTTCTTTAATACTCAAAGGCTATTTGTGGTTACGTGTTTTCACTATTATACATTGACAAATATTCGTAAGTAAAAAGTTACTCCCTCCATTCCGACTTAACCTGCCTAGGTTGATCGGACATGAGATTTAAGAAAAAATAAATTTTGTGGAATCTTTGATTTTTTTTAAATGTGGAGATTGAAAATTGAGATTTTGAGGGTGGAGATTGTGAGAGAAATTTGCCATTTATGGGACTGACAGGTTAAGGTGGGACAAACCAAAATGACAAGTAGGCAGGTTAAGGTGGGACGGAGGTAGTACTTCTTTGAACTGCTCTTCAGTTATTCTTATTTAATGGAATTTTATCGGTCAAGGATCCAAAAAATAGGTCAAATATATTCTATCGATCTATGATCTAAAAGATTTGAAAATATCAATGTAAGACCCATACTAAAATCATTAGAGGGTTTTTTTGAAAAATTACAAAATCTACAAAATAAATTTATCTCGAAGTTATAAGCAGGTCAAATATAGGTTAAAAATTCTTGCATTATTATTTTTAAAATTTGTTATTTTTTAAATTTTTTTTGTAGTTTCTTTTTATTAATATATATATATTTTTAAAAATATGTAATTTTTTTTTGAATCATAAGCAGGGATTATTATTATTATTATTATTATTATTATTATTATTATTATTATTATTATTATTATTATTATTATTATTTTGTAGTTTTCCAAGCAGATCATGTAATTATTTAGATTTATGGGTTTTTTATTAATAATTTCAAATATTTTAAACTTTAAATTGATAAAATAATTTGCAAAACCTAGATTGATACTTGATTTATCTTTTGGATGCTTAACTGATAAAACTCCTAATTTAATTAATCTCGTGTACACTAGTTGACCGGAGTATTCAATGAATTTTGCATATATATTCGACACATCTTTCAAATAGAACTTTAGTAGTTACCATTTATTAATTAAAAGAAAAAGAGAAGAGGTTTCTAAAAGTAAAAAAGAAAAAAACAAGAGAAAAGGGTTAGGGGTGTTAGGTATGGATTTGGTGGAGTTGACATAAATTAATCGTCAACACGTAATAATTACAACAAATCAATCTTCAACACGTGATTTGGAATTAGACAAAATCCACGTCTGAATGATACAAAATCCCTTATTTTTATTTAATTACTTATTAAATCCGCCATTAATTAAATATTGTACTGTTGAATTAGTACTAAACCAGCAAATTTTGACCACTCGTGTAGACTTTTACTTGTCCCGATTTTATCCTATCGTTAAATCGAAGGTTGATATCATCAAGGATGACATCAATAAATTAATAAACCATTTGGCATAGAATCAAGAAAAGTTAATCATCAGCACAAATTATAAAAAATAGTTAATCATGAATACAAGTTCTAAAAACATCAAACTCTAGATTAAGGTCAGTTTGGTTTAAGTTTAAATGGATCGAGGAGAAATCATATCTTTAAAGTTTTATAATTGATAAATAAATGTGAATTGGGTCCAAAAAAATTGTACTCTCGTTATAAGAAAATTGTCAAATTCTAAGGGAACATAAATATATTAGAATTTTAAAAATTTCAACGGCCACTTTCAGGGGCGGCCCTGGGGCAATCGAGGCAGTACCACTGCACTGAGCTTCCCACCGGTCAGGGCCCCCGATTCTTTTAGTATTATATATATATACAATATATATATACACGCATTTATATATATATATATATGTTATATAGTAATTGCAAATGAATAATTATATTAATAGATGGTGTTACTTAGTTGATTAGTATTTGTAGGGGTAAATCTTGTGCTTAAATGAGGTCCCAAGTTTGATACTTTTTAGTGCTATATTTTTATTTTATTATTTAAGGGACCTCGATTTGAAACATTACATGGCCTTAGACAACTTTTTCAACGGCTCAAAAATCATTGGCATAAAATTATTGGAGTTGTGGATGGGTCTTCTTAAACTCCTTAATTAATTATATTTAGCGTGGAGTAATGCTGACTGTTTATGATGCAGACCGCCTCCACAAAGTGTTGACTGGATGAGCGATCGGTCTTGTATAATAGTAAAAGATTATATCTTGGATATCAAGTTTGGATATTCTTATTAATTGTTTTGTGAATACAAAGTTAGTGCGTTGTACAATGATTCTCAAAGCTTATACAATCTTCCTTACGCTTTTTTTTTCGCTATTTTCTAATGATCTATTACAATAAGGATGTTGGGGTATTTATAGCCATTGGAAGCAGCTATCACATGATTGCCAAGTGTCCGCCACGTGTCATAGCCGGTGCCAGATGGCCTATGACCACGTGTCACTTCGCTGAGCTGGAGGATCACTTTGTCCATGTGTTCTCCTGACGCTGTAATGATGATCGCGGTTGGCGTTCAAGATCGATGTTGGGGTCCAGGTTGTTCCTATCGCCGGACGGACTGGTGGGGGCGGTCTTGAATGAAGAAATGTACTACGTCGATCGCTGGGTCCAGGGACATGCGTGAGCGGTCGTGAGTATATCCGGTTTATCCGATGGCTGAAGTTCCACGGATTTGACTCGGTCTCCTTTGTTTTTGGTCTTCTTTTAGATTGGTATCCACAGGAGGCTCCAATGTTAATTTTTTGTCATTTTTCTACAATCTATCCCACAAAGTTATTGATAAATATGGTCTAAAAGTGTAGTTAGGATCCTCTATTTTAAATCATGTTTCGTCTTGTATTCCCTAATCTTCACTAATCATAATGTGTATACTTATGATATCATCATATACATATAACATATAATGAATACTAAAAAATATAAGATATAATACAATTAAGAATATAAATATGGTCTAAAAGTGTAGTTAGGATCCTCTATTTTAAATCATGTTTCATCTTTTATTTCGTAATCTTCACTAATCATAATGTGTATACTTATGATATCATCATATACATATAACATATAGTGAATACTAAAAAATATAAGATATAATACAATTAAGAATAGAAGATCTCGTCTGATAAAACTGAGGGCAGGGAATGGTAAAATTGGGAGGGAAGTAGGCAAGACTCATGTTAAGAACCGGTTGGACTACGTACTGTATAGGATAGGTGGGGACCACAAGAAAAGTTAGAACAGCTCAACGACGTTTGTCTTAAACATCGGATCAAAACACTACCACTTCTTTTTATTATCTATTTTCAGACACTAATTAAATAATTCATTGACGAGTACTGCTCCAGTCAATCCAATACTGCTTTGCCAAGACCAATATCTTCTTTTTATCTCCTCTTATTATATTATTTTCATTTGTTTTGCGGTTATATATAATCTTTCTTACCAGATTTCTAAACCACCCAACAGATTCTTTTCATTTCACCTGAGAATGCTCAAAGACCACCTGAATAATTCACAATTATTCTTCCTTCATAATTCAACTCAATTTTTCCTGCACTAATTCTGGATCTTTTTGAAGATTGTTCTTGAAGAAAAAAATAAAAGATGAAGTTTGGTAAAGAATTTGCTTCACAAATGGTGCCAGAATGGCAAGAACAATACATGGATTATGAGTTCATGAAACAACAGCTGAAAGAAATCCTGCTTTACAAGCACAGAAACAAGCCGCCGGCTGCGTCGTGGCCGACCGGCTTGAAGCGCAGCTTCACTCTCTATAGAGCGTTCAGTGGCCTAACTCACCGAGCTCAATCACCAAGAGACCATCCAACTCCAACCGACGTGGAGAACCAGTCAATTCTGGTTCACCACGTCAGCCGCGACGGTGAGGAGCGGTCCGAGACCATGTTTCTGATGGCGGCGGACGACGGAGGCGAGTACGAGCTGGTGTATTTCAAGAGACTGGACGATGAGTTCAATAAGGTGGTGAAGTTTTACAGGGAGAAAGTTGACGAGGTGATGAAGGAGGCTGTTGTTTTGAACAGACAGATGGAAGCTCTGGTTGCGTTTCGTGTCAAGGTAGAGCATCCCAACGGGTGGACTAATAGCTTGGAGGAGACGACTCAGTTTGCGTCCGATGCAGCCGCTTCTAGAGCTGCGCTGTTTGCCAACGCTCCTTCTGCCGTCCGAGCTAGCAGTGAGTACAGATCCTTTGTTTTTAGATAATGTAAAGATTAATTATTCACGTGCAGGGTAACAGAGTTTTGGACTCATTGAAGCAGTAAGAGCTTAAAAATAATCTAAATATTAGTTATTTTCGCGTAAAGTAACGAGTTTTGGATTCATTGATGCAGTAAGAGCTCAAACAATAATATAAGATTAATTATTCACGTGCAGAGCTAACATAGTTTTGGATTTATGGATGCAAGAAGTGCTAAAAAAATTATATAAACATTAATTATTCACGTGCAGAGCTTACATAGTTTTGAATTTATGGATGCAGGAAGAGCTCGAATGGCAGTTATAGACGAAGAAGGTTCGAGCAGTGTAGGGCCACGATCATCAGATGAGTCAAGTGACGATAGTAAAGATGGTAAAGAGATTGAGATGAAACAAGTGAGTTCGGAGATTCAAGAATACAAGCCGAAGGAAAACAAAGATATCCGACCTGCGCCTCTGGAGATACTGCATCGCGTAAGGTTTAACACGTCGCAGGAAACTCCTCGCTCGACGATCAAAGGATTCCTCAATATTCCCAGCCAGAAAGATTTGAAATTCAGTAAGGATAATCTGAAGAAAGCAGAAGATCAACTTAAGAAGGCAATTGTTGCATTTTACCATAAGCTAAGGCTTCTAAAAAGCTACAGGTATATTTTCAGTCCAGATTTTCTACTTCTAATAATTTTAATGTTGTTTTCAGAAGAATAAGTTTACTTACAATGTGTTTGTAATTGACACAGTTTCCTCAACATTATGGCATTCTCCAAAATCATGAAGAAGTATGATAAGGTATAATGTTTATAAGCATTTTCTCTCACTAAAAAACACATAAATGAGCATATCACTTAAATGTTTTGGTTTTAATGTTATTCCAGATTGCTTCAAGAACTGCTTCAAAAGCTTACATGAAGATGGTTGATAATTCCTACCTAGGCAGCTCTGATGAGGTGAGGTTTCACATAATTACATTCGAAAAATCGAAGTGTTTTTTTGGTGATTTTGAGATAATAAAGTATATTTGTGTGATTACAGGTGAGCAAAATGATGGAAAGAGTAGAAGTAACTTTCATCAAGCATTTCTCGAACTCGAATCGCAGTAAAGGGATGAATATCTTAAGGCCACAGAAGAAGAGAGAAAGGCATAGAGTAACATTCTCTATGGGTAAGATATTATACTTTTGTGATCCACATACTACTATGTGTAAAAACTGTTTTTTCAAGCAATGTAGTTAACGATATGGAGTTGTTTTAATATATTCTGCAGGATTTGTTTTTGGCTGTGCATTTGCTCTTTTGATAGCTCTAATTTTAGTGATTCGCGCTCGTCATATCCTAGACGAAAAACACGAAGGTCGACATGTGTACATGGAAACAATGTTTCCTCTTTACAGTTTGTTTGGATTCATTGTTCTGCACATGTTGATGTATGCTGGAAATGTGTACTTCTGGAGGCGATATCGAGTCAATTATTCCTTCATTTTCGGGTTCAAACAAGGAACAGAGTTAGGCTACAAAGAGGTTCTGCTGCTTGGTTTCTGCTTGAGTGTGCTAGCCTTAGGCAGTGTGCTTGCCAATCTTGATATGGAAATGGACCCGGTTACGAAAGATTATCAAGGCATAACAGAACTTCTCCCTCTTGGAGTAGTAGTGGTAATAGCAAAATATTTTTTCATATCAAAATTTATTATATATGCATCTTCTAGTAGACTAGACTTATATAGAAGTACATCTTTTCTTGTTTGCAGCTTGTAGTTTCCATCATGCTCTGCCCTCTAAACATCTTATACCGTTCAAGTCGTTACTTCTTACTCGTCTGCCTGTTCCATTCGATCTTAGCACCGCTCTACAAGGTAAAACATAGAGAAATACACTAGATAATGGATACTATATTGATTGTATTTCGACTAATGTAGCATGGAGAAAACTGCATCATTCTGCTCCGACTTATGTATATTTTTATTTACTTGGCAGGTTTCTCTACCAGACTTTTTCGTAGCAGATCAGTTTACAAGCCAGGTTCAAGCTCTTAGGAGTTTAGAGTTCTACTTTTGCTACTATGGTTGGGGAGACTACAAAAGAAGGGAAACGGATTGCAAAACAAGCGACGTTTTCAACACTTTCTCTTTCATCATCGCAGGAATACCGTACTGGTGGCGCCTTGCTCAGGTGCATAAATAAAAAAGAAAATGTAAAACTTCATTATAAACTCAACACCATACATTGGATTCTGACATACTTTCTTGATTTCTTAGTGTCTGCGTCGCTGGTATGATGAGAAAGATATTATGCAAGGCTACAACGGCTTGAAATATTTTTCGACTATCGTAGCAGTTTGTGCAAGAATAGCCTACACACTGAACAAAGGAGATACATGGAAGATGATAGCGTTGATAACCTCGATCGCTGCCACTGTAGTTAGCACATATTGGGATATCGTTTTGGATTGGGGGCTCTTCCAACGCAAATCTAAGAACCCATGGTTAAGAGACAAACTGCTTGTCCCATACAAGAGTGTGTACTTTGTTGCCATTGTGAGTTTGCACGAACAGATACATTTTAGAGCTCATTTTTTCCAAGAATATTTACCATTGAGATATAGCCTTTTTGACATATAAAAGACTTACTTTTCATGCGCTCTGAGACTCGCATAAACTCGATACAAACTGTCTTCATATACAGACATCCAATGTCTCGAGCTTCAGTAGTCTCGGAATCCATGCGGTTTGTCTTTTATGAAAAGGCTATTAGTTTGTATTCAAAATAAAACGGCTATTTCCAGAGTGACTAATAAGTTGTTTTTAATCTCTTGTAGGTTTTGAACGTGTTGCTGAGGCTCGCGTGGATGCAAACAGTGCTGAATGTAACAGTTTTTAAATTGCATAGGCAGGCAATGACTGCATTAGTGGCTTCTCTGGAGATCATTCGTCGTGGTATATGGAACTTCTTCAGGTACTTGTAATGGAACATCGTTAATATTTCTGCCAAATGTTATTGAGAATTTTGATCGTATATCGTGTCTAATATGATCGATTGTGTTGTTGGATCGATGTGTAGGCTGGAGAATGAACATCTGAACAACGTTGGCAAATATCGCGCGTTCAAATCAGTGCCGTTGCCTTTCAACTACGATGAAGATGATAAAGATGAGTAGAAATATAGGTAGCTGCATTATACAAAAGTGAGAAATAATGGTTTAGGGTTCATTAAGCCCGATATACTAATCAAGGGCTAATTTGCACATTTTCGCATAGGTTATAACTGCAGCATATGCAATCGAATTCTTTAATGTTTCTGCTTAACATGTCAAAATTAGATAATGTAAAGTGCTTTTTTGAATCATATTTAATAGGGAATCTTCTAGAGATATTCTCAAATTAGATTAGAGCGATTCAAATTGATGTAAATAATGTGTAGATTTGTCGTGATGTGTTGCTCCTGTAAATCTTGTAAATTTGTTGTACTCACAATTAGATATAGTGGAACCGGCATCACCATTTCCTACTCTGAAAATTAATTCTTTCGTGATCTTGTTTCCTTATTTATATGGTATCAACGGTGTACACAGAAAACCCTAACTTTTCCTACTCCTGCCTCCATCTACCATCTCTTCTCTTCCATAATATTTCTCTACATAATCTTTATCTAGCAGTAAACTAAATTTCCAGCAGCAAATTTCAGACCTCTCTCGCAGTAACCTGAATTCACAGCAACTCAACTCACAACAACAAATATTCAAACCCTTGATCGCAGTATACTGACTCACAAAAGTAACTCGCATCATTCATCCTCCACATACTAATGGCAGACTTAAACTCCATCCCTCTCGCTACCCCCTCATTCACATGGTCACATCAAACTCACATCGACTAACTATCTCCTCTGGAAAAGTTAGGTCGAACCTATGCTGCGTTGCGACAATCTCCTCACCTTTGTTGGCCATTCCGCCGTCGAACATCCCCCGCCATCAAATATGCCGATAATAATGATACTTCCAACCCCGACTTCGCTGCATGGAAAAAATACTATGATCGTGCCTTAAGCTTCCTCAACCGAGCCCGCGACATCTGGGTCGCTCTTGAGGCTACTTTCAGCCATTCCTTTCCTTCTTGCGCCCATCATCTGCGTGACGAACTCCAATTTCTCAAATGGGGTTCGTTGTTCGTGAGTGAATATGGTTGTACCTTCAAGGGTCTTTATGATGAACTAGTTGCTAACAGCCGTCGCGTTCCCGATGTCGACAAGGGTCATTGGTTTCTCCATGGTCTCGGTCCTCACTTTTTCGCCTTCGCCGATGTTCATATGACACTCACACCTTATCGTAGTATCAGTGAACTTCTCCAGTAGGCCCGGACCTATGAATTGAATGATAATGCGATGCTTGGAGATACATCGCAACCTGCTGCCTTTTATGCCAACCATAACACATCGAATTCCCGTGCTTTCTCCAATCGGGTTGTGGCACGGGAGTAGGCTCAACTCAAAGCACCAAAGTGCCTCTTCTGGTGGCCGGGGCCGTGGCCTTTGATGAACGCAAAAATTACTGTTTTTCTTGCACTTTTTACGTTCATATTTTGTGGAGAATTACGCGTAATTGTTGTGTTTATGTGCGATTTCATGTTTTATTATATTTCCGGGTTGATTTTCCTTTTTAATATGATTTGATTTACTTTTGGGTATTTTTGAGTCTTATTTTGAAGGTTATGAAACACGAAAGAATTTAGAAGATCGTGCGCATCCATTTTCATACTCCGACCTGCATCCCGAGGCCCAAAATAGGTCGGGTTCATGCCCGAATTGAAGATCATCAAGTCAAGAGTAAAAGTCATGAAGGATTCGGGTCGAGAAAATGGATGAAAAGACCTCAAATTGGAGAAAGAAAGAAGAAGAGGTCGATCGCACATGTGCCACGTTCCAGCCCAAAAATCGAGGCCTAGACAAACCCGAATTGGGCCAACAAAAGCTTACATCGAATTTCATTGAATCACGAACAAATGTCGTGAAGGGGCCGAGTCGAGAAAATGAGAGGAAGGGCTCCGAAACAGCGACGGAAGACGGAGGTGTAAAATAGGAAAAATGGGCACTACGGGGCCCACTATCGGACCGGCAGGACCACCGGTAGCCGGTCCAAAAATGACCCAAGCACTACCTGTCGGACCTCCGACTGGCCCGGCTTCCGGACCGGCAGTTGGACCGGTATTTTGCGGCAGGTTCGCGAGCACGTCCCCTGTTTCGCGCCATGTTTGTTTTTCCGCCGTAACTTCTTTGTCTGAGCTCAGATTTGAGTGATTCAAGTTGCCACGTGTAGCTGCAACTTTCTTTTTGTAAGGATCAATCCAACATTGAATAACATTAGCCTCCATTTTAAAGCTTTCTCTACACTTTCTTTTTCATTTTCAGAATTTAGCTTAAAAAACTAGGGTTTTTCTTCCTCTTCTTCAAGGAGGAAGCCATCTTTGGTGGAGAACTCGAAGGCTAGTCACGGGCTTGTGACACCCGTCAAGCTTGTTGGAGTATTTCAAGGATTCATCAAATTATTGAGCATCTCTCTTCCCTTCTCTTTATTTTCAGTTTTTATTGCTTGATATTGATGATTCTTGTGTATGCCTTGATGGTTTGTGAGTAGTATTCGTGTTTTCCGGAGCTCGGGAGTAGCCCAAGCTTCGGGTTTATAATTAGTTGATTGGTTATTGGATTGTGTGGGATATGGTACCCTAGGTTAGGATTGGTGGATTTATTATGATTTTTATATGAAATTAGGGCTTAATTATAGGCTTGACTCAGTGGCTTGATCTTTCGATAATTTAGCCCTATTTTGTATGATTGTGCATATGAGAAAGGATAATCGGAACCTAAGCTAGAGTTTTCCACCCTTCCGAGGAAATTCGATTTGATATTAAATGAGCTTAGGGTTAAATTTCTACGCCTTAGATTAGTCGAGAAGGAAATTCAATCCGGAACCTAAATCAATCAAAACCCAATTGGTAGGAGGGAGACCTATGAAGGAGAACCCTATCACACGGGGAAGTAGAGTCTAGGGAGTCTTGGCTAGGATGGACGAAAATAGGTTTAGTCGCGTGTGTAGGAACTACACCCCTACTCCGATCTTTAGCGTAGGAGAAGTCGAACTATGCTTTTCTAGTCTCCCATAGTTGGTAACTTGGGGCCCGGGGTTGAGTTCGTAAATCTTATTCGTGTAGGTATTCTACATTGAACCCCGATTACTTACCTATCCTAGGGGAATATGGCACATCAACCGTATTCCGGAATTATCACCCAATTAGGATATCGATTGGGTTGATAGTTCAATCACATAGAGCTCGCACTAGTTTCCTTTAATCATCTTCGAATTGTTAATTCCATTTTGCTTGAGTGAAACCGAGCTTCGGGAATATCTCCCCATCGATCGGTTCCCTCCTTGCTTTTATTTATTGTTTATGTTGTTTAGATTAGTCAAAACTCTTTATTTCCATTTGACCTAACTAATTCGAAAGTGCTAGAGCCGATTCTCACGGAAAATCCTTCCTGTGGATACGATATCTTTTATACTATCGCTGTCACAAACCGTACGCTTGCGGTTTGAGAAGATCGTTCCAATCACCTCATTAGATAATTATAGTTATCGCAACTGATCATGGTTGTTCTTGACTTGAAAGCTACCAGAGAGCGAAACAGCACCCATGAGAATGCCAAGGTTAACTTGATACCACCCAGTTCTTCTCCTCATTGTCACGAAACATTAATAAGAACATATCATCTACCCACTTACGTACAAAAACATTCTTTTTGGTTTTCCACGCCATTATCATGACCTCAAGTATGGAATACTTGTTCTACAACTTAGTAGTGCACAATTTCCCAGCACTGCAGAATGATTAGGAGATAGGTACAGGAATCGAATCCTCACCTGATCCATCTAAATCCAAAAACCTGGCGTCATTATAGGGTTTTCAATCATTGTAGAAACCCTATACGCAAATCATATCAATCTGAGATGACAAATTAGAAGAACATTAAGTGATTGCGATCGAGAACTTCGAGTGAAATGGATTAGAAATGTGTACTAGGCAATCCAATACCTGAAATAGAGAATGTTGAATTACTACTTTGTTTAGGGGATAAACACATGCATTACACTAATTAATGCATTGTGTCTTTTGATTGCATAGCTATCATGTTTAGTCAAATCATCCTTTAGCTTATTACCACTTTGAGTAATATAGCTACATGCTATATCAGGAAAGCTGCATGCATAGATTAGCTATATTTAGTAAGCATTTATTATCTTTGTTTTTAGCTTTGAACTTGTAGGAGTTGAATTGTATCCGATGTATTAAAAATCTGCTGTGTAATAGTTCTGCAGGATTGATCCATTATTATGTTATCAATGCAAGCATGCTGCTCTTTGAAGCATTTCGCTGTTCTTGTTACTATCTGCTACATTAACATTGCAAACATCAATTCTTGATTACAAAAGTTATCCATGAGCTTAAACATGTCATCTCTTGAGCTGGAAGAATGTCACTTTCTTCATGGTACCAGAGCCACAAACTGAAGGATGAACTCCGGTGACATCTTGTGGAATCTGAATACAGAACATTGGCCGCATCTCACAGCAAGAACAACAGAAACAGCAATGATGAGCACAGAGACAGGATCTGGTTCAAGCTCCTCTGAGCACGACCCCTTGAGTCTCCATGGATCTGACCATCCGGGAATGAGTTTGGTTTCCACCAAACTGACTGGTAACAACTACTTACCTTGGAGTACATCCATTCAAATAGCACTTCTGGCCAAGAACAAATTAGGTTTCATAAATGGAAATATTGAGATTCCCACAGATGCTAAATTGAAAGAGCAGTGGGAGAGGGTTGATGGAATGGTAAGAGCATGGTTGCTCAACTCACTTTCTAAAGAAATTTCTGAGACTTTTCTCTATGCTAAAACGGCTAAAAGTCTCTGGGAAACGGTTGCTAGCAGATATGGAGACAACAATGGGCCACAGCTGTTTCATATACAGAAAGAAATCTGTAACCTATCCCAAGGAAACCAGTCTTTAACTGTGTATTATAATAGTCTGCATAAGTTGTGGAATGAGCTTTCTTTGTTGAGGGCCTTACCTATCTGTTCATGTGGAGCAGCAAATAAATGGGAAGAAGCAGATATGTCAGCTAAGCTCATCCAATTTTTAATGGGGTTAAATGATTCTTATGACCCCATTAGAGGTCAGATCTTACTCATGGATCCACTGCCCAGTGTTGATAAGGCATACTAAATGATACTCAGGGTTGAAAAGCAAAGGAATGTGGGTACATCCTCTAGTGATACAGGTGGTAGTAGTGCCATGTACACCAAGTCATATAATTCTGATAGAGGAGCAAGAGGAAGAGGTGGTTTTACTTCTGGGAGAGGAAGAGGTAATGACAGAATGACAAAGGAAGAAAGGAACAAGCTGATCTGTGAGCACTGTAACTTACCTGGACATGTCATCACAGAGTGTTTTAAGTTAAAAGGGTACCCAGACTGGTATTACACTCTAAAGGAACAGAGAAATCATGCTCATGCAGTGGAGTCCAACCAAACCACTGAATCTGAGAATAAATTTGCTTCAAGAAGAGATCCTGAGTCCACAGATATATCTGCACTTGTAAAAAGGGAGGTAGCCAGAATTCTTGAAGAGAAAGAAGAAACTAAAGTTCACTCAGATGGATCAAAGGGAAGAAACAAGGAATCACTTCATATTGGAAGTTCATACTTTGCATTTACCTTGATAGATGGAGTTGATGATGGGGCCTGGATCATAGACACTGGGGCAAGCAGGCACATGTGCAATGACCCTGCTCTCATGACAAACATAACACCCATTGAGCACTTGGCCATGGTTACACTACCTGATGGAACTCAAAAGCAAGTCTCTCATTCTGCAGATGTGGTACTTTCAGACAGATTGACACTGAATGAGGTATTCTTGGTGCCAAGCTTTACATGCAACCTTCTTTCTATATCACAGCTCACACTTAACACTGGAGCACAAGCTACTTTTGATCATGAAACTTGTATTGTGAGAAGTGGAATAGATGGGAAAACAATTCTGACTGGACATCTCAAAGAAAAACTGTATGTGGCAACAACAGTTCATTCTGATGAGGCAATGGCAGCATATGCCCTCAATGCAGATCATTACTGCAAATTGTTCAAGCTTTGGCATAGAAGGTTGGGACATGCTTCACCAAGTTCCATGCAGCACCTTTATTTTCTGAAGCATATGTGTACACCTCCAGTCATTGAGGCTCACAAAGGATGTGAAATCTGCCATGTTTCTAAACAGACAAGGCTTAGCTTTCCTTCAAGCTCAATCAGCACCTCAAGAGCTCTTGAACTATTGCATGTGGATATTTGGGGACCATATTCCCAACCCAGCATCACAGAAAAATCCTACTTCCTCACCATTGTAGATGATCACAGTAGAATGACCTGGGTGAATCTTATGAGCAGCAAGAAACAAGCTGTAAGCTCACTTAAAGAATTCATCATCATGATAGAGAGGCAATTGGACAAGTCTGTTAAAATCATCAGAACAGATAATGGAGCTGAATTTCTTAGCAGAGAATGCCAAGATTTTTTGAAAAATCAAGGCATCATTAACCAGAGAAGCTGCACCTACACTCCACAGCAAAATGGAGTAGTTGAGAGGAAGCATAGACATTTGCTAGAAATGGCAAGGGCTTTGATGAAGGAGTCTTCTGCACCTTATTTCCTATGGCCATATTCCATCCTAACTGCTGCACACATTATCAACAGACTTCCCACCAGAGTCTTAGAATGGAAAGTGTCATTTCAGGTCATGTTTGGGAAAATAATACCATATGACAGAATGAAGCCATTTGGTTGTCTAGCCTATGCAACTGACACTGAGCCACATAAATCCAAATTTGAAGAAAGGGGAATGAAGTGCATATTTATTGGATATGTGCCCCATCAGAAAGGATACAAGCTTTATCATATGGCAAGCAAGAAGGTGATAACATCAAGAGATGTTATCTTTCTTGAATCAACTTACCCATATTCAGATTCAAAGTTGCAAGGCACCACAGGGGAGCCCACACTGCCATGTCCAATATTTGATGAGGAAGAGTTCAAATTCTCCTCCTATAATGCTGATAGGAGTGCATCAGAATCATCTTACAGACATGACCAAGTGTCATCTGATGAAGATGATCAGGATGCAACACAAACAGAAAGTACTGAGAATCAGAATCCTGAAATGCTGAGAAGAAGCTCCAGAGTACCACAAAGGCCATCACATCTTAAAGATTTTGTGCAAAAGGCAGAATACATTGATAGCATATTTGAGCATCCTCACACACATGCTGCATTTCATGCTAATCTCATGATTGTGCCAGAACCCAAGTCTTTCAAGGAAGCAGTAAGACATCCAGAGTGGAGAGAAGCCATGGGCCAAGAACTCAAGGCCTTGGAGGAAAATGATACTTGGGAAATCTCAGAATTGCCACCTGGAAAGACCCCAATTGGCAGCAAGTGGGTGTATAAAGTGAAACTACACCCTGATGGAACTTTGGAGAGATATAAAGCCAGATTGGTGGCAAAGGGATACAACCATGTTTTAGGAGAGGATTATGAAGAATGTTTTTCACCAGTAGCTAAGCCAGTGACAGTGAGATACCTCATTGCACTCTCCACTATGAAAGGATGGTCCTTGCATCATATTGACATCAATAATGCATTCTTGCATGGTTTTTTGGACAAAGAAGTCTACCTCTTACCCCCCGATGGATACAATAAAGCAGGACCAAATCAGGTATGTAAGCTGAACAAAAGCTTATATGGTCTCAAACAAGCTTCAAGGCAGTGGAACACTGAGTTATGCACAAAATTGCTGCAATTTAATTTCACACAATCTCCACATGATCACTGTTTGTTTACACAATCAGAAGGAGAGGATTTTGTTGCTGTATTGGTGTATGTTGATGATGTATTGGTGACAGGAAATAGTAACAGATTGATTGTTGAATTGAAACAGTTTCTACATGATCAATTCAGCATTAAAGATCTGGGACAGGCTACATATTTCTTGGGCATGGAATTGAGTCAGAATCACACAGGTATGTATCTGTGTCAAAAGAAATACATCAATGATATCATTAATGATGTTGGATTGGATAATTGTAAGGCTACATCCACACCACTGCCTTATGACATCAAGCTCAGTAAATCAACTGGCACTGTCTTGACAGATGGAGAGCCTTATAGAAGGTTGATTGGTAGACTGCTTTATTTGAATCTGACAAGCCCTGATATCACCTTTGCAACTCAACAACTCAGTCAATTTGTCAGTGCACCCAAAAGCTCACACTGGGATGCAACTATGCATTTACTTAAGTATCTGAAAGGAACTGATCAGTTGGGACTCTTCTACCCAAAAACAGGTTCTTTATCTCTCAAGGCATTTTGTGATTCTGATTGGGGTGCATGCCAAGATACTAGGAAATCTATAACGGGATACTGTGTATATCTAGGTGATTGCTTAATTTCTTGGAAGGCAAAAAAACAAAATACTGTCTCAAGAAGCTCAGCTGAAGCAGAATATCGTGCAATGGCATCTGTGACTTGTGAATTGCTATGGTTAAACTACATCTCAGATGACCTGAAGATCTCCATTCCCAAGCCAATTCCTCTCAGCTGTGATAATAAAGCGGCCATACATATTGCAGAAAATCCAGTGTTTCACGAGCGAACGAAACACTTGGACATTGACTGCCATGTCGTGAGGAATCAATTCAAGAATGACTTTCTATGCTTCCAATCTGTATCTTCGCGCGAGCAAGTTGCTGATGTATTTACAAAGCAAATGTCACCAGGGCAATTCAGATTCATAGTGTCCAAGCTTGGATTGTGCTTTAGCACCTATCCAGCTTGAGGAGGGCGTGTTGAATTACTGCTTTGTTTAGGGGATATACACATGCATTACACTAATTAATGCATTGTGTCTTTTGATTGCATAGCTATCATGTTTAGTCAAATCATCCTTTAGCTTATTACCACTTTGAGTAATATAGCTACATGCTATATCAGGAAAGCTGCATGCATAGATTAGCTATATTTAGTAAGCATTTATTATCTTTGTTTTTAGCTTTGAACTTGTAGGAGTTGAATTGTATCCGATGTATTAAAAATATGCTGTGTAATAGTTCTGCAGGATTGATCCATTATTATGTTATCAATGCAAGCATGCTGCTCTTTGAAGCATTTCGCTGTTCTTGTTACTATCTGCTACGTTAACATTGCAAACATCAATTCTTGATTACAAAAGTTATCCATGAGCTTAAACATGTCATCTCTTGAGCTGGAAGAATGTCACTTTCTTCAGAGAAGCAAACGATAATTGACTCAAACATAACTAAACCACAAAAGCAAATGGACCAGATGATGCAATACAAAGGCAATAATGGTGATCAAAGATAACAATAAACATGAAACTAGAAAGGTATCTCATGCCGCCTAAAAATTGGTATTGATTTTTTTAGATAATTAAACAACTATCTTAAAAATGTAAAACATTAAAAGTAAATAAATAATACAGATAATATATTAAAATAATTTTAAAATTTGGAATCTAATATTAAAAATATAAAGATCATAAATAAATTTTAATAAATTTTAAATAAATCTAAAATTATATTTAAAATCTAATAAAAATATTTAAATTTGGTCATTTAAAATACAACTAGTTATACAACAGTATAGAAAAAAGATACAGTATATAAATATCATGTTATATTTAAAATAAAAAATACTAAAATAATTTATTAGATAATTTTTCTACACTTGAGTGGTCCAAAGATGAGGTGTTTGTGCTTCTCAAAGGTGATCTCCTTTTCTACACTTGAGTGGTTCATATACTTTTGCATATGAAAAGTGAGGTACTTGTGAGGGTTAGGATTTGGGAAAACAATTATTAAATTTATTTTATACCATTTACTTTTTTATTTTATTTTCTTTTATTAATTTCAAATTTACAATCTATTTTCATATATTATAATTACATATACTATTATTTAATTTATATTTTTAAAATTTTCAGATTATTAATTGCAAAAGTTGTCCATTAATTTATCCTAGTTGGCATCTCCCAAATCTAATTGAAGTACACGTAGATTGTTACATAGGACTCGTCGACTAGATTCCACGCACGTGACACTTCAAGTGTCTTTTAGAGTTTTACGGCTAATTTTAGGCATAAATTAAATGAAGGTGCTACAGATAGGGCATAAACTGCACATCCAAAACACGATGGACATAACTATCAGACCTCCTCTCCACAACTTTTGCAATTTTTTCATGTCTAGTCGAATCCAAATTCAAATTCTCGTGTCAAGGAAAAATATTATTTTTTGGAGACTATCTTGAAAAATCCCACACAAGTTTAATTATTCATAGTTTTTGCTAATAATTTAGGGAAATACCTTGTATGGCTGTATTTGCAACAAAAATGGATTAGCACAACGTCTAAGGGGGTCTCTACACACACAAAGACGGAGATGTAATTTCTTGTTGAGGAAGGTAAAACAAATCTTGTAGGATATTTATAAAAAGTTTTGAAATTTGAGATAACGAAATATGTTTTTTTTTTTTTTTTTTTTTTTTTTAGAACCAAATCTTATAAAAGATTAGGCAATCGCCTCAGAGTCAACCAACTGTTCAAATTCAGCCGGTATTAGACCGTGGACCTTGGGCTAAACAGTTCCCTGACCGTCATACTAACGAAAAATTAACGAAAACGAAAGAAAACAATAAACTTAAAATTTTCTGAACAACCGCACCCACGTAAGTGAAATACGGCTCTCTGGACAGGAGCTTATGGTAGAGGCCTTCATTATCCATTTCAATTTCTATCTGCATCACCTTTAATCTCACTGCCATTTGGACCCCTGCATATACTCTCAGAACTTCTGCAAGTTCAATATCATGGATCTTCCAGAAGCTTGGCACCAACCTATATCAATTTTCCGTTTTCATCGCGAATAACAAACCCCAGCCCCGTGCCGACACCTTCCACAACACTTGCATCTGAATTTAACTTCACATGCCCATTCCGTGGAGCTCGCCACCGATTTGAAACAGTGCTTAAGCCAGCACAGGCCCGAAGAGATTTTGCAGCTCTATATTCCCTCAAAATTGTTTCTGCTGTTTTATAACATTCAGCATAATCCATGTTTTTGCCTTCAAAATGCCACACGTTTCGAGCCCTCCATAGCATCCATGACATCATAGCTAAAGCACACTACCAATCCTTCTCTTTACCAGGGCAATTTTAACAAAATATGGCACTGTTCATCATTCATTTAAAAATATACGCGAGCTTTTTGCGAAATTAAAAAAATAAGTGAACTCGCCAGTGCCACAGGCGAGTTCAAACTATTCTGACACCCCCACAGTGATCTCGCCCCTGCCAGGGGCGAGATTGATTTTTTTTTTTGGGAACTCGCCTACACCAGAGGCGAGATACTGTATTTCCACTGTTTCCACTGTTTCTACGTAAACTCGCCCTTCGCATGGGCGAGTTCAGGTATGTTATTTTTTTTTTTTTCCTACGTTAACTGTGAGTTCTTTTTTTTTTATTTAGTTTGTGTTTTATTTAATTATTATGGTTTTAGGAAAAAAGAATAATTTATTTAATGGACGCTTAATAATTTGACTCGCACCCAACTTCGCATCGGATTCCGGAACGGAGAAGGAGAGTAAAACGAAACAGAAAAAAAATTAGATGTGGGACTGGTCATGAATATTAGATTTTGTCTTTTTCAAGTATTTGGTTGATATTTTAAGTATTTATGATTCAACTAAATATTATAATTTTTCACTAACGGAATTTAAACATCGACTGTACGAAAATCTAAATCTTACATAAAAAAAATATATATATTAGATTTTGTCTTTTTCAAGTTATTTGTAATAATTACGGAAAGATTGATTGATATTTTAAGTAATTATGATTAAAATAAATATTATAATTTTTAACTAATCGAATTTATTGCATCGACCATACGATATAATCTTAATCTTACATTAAAAAAAAAAAAGTTGGGTGCGAGTCAAATTATTGAGCGTCCATTAAATAAATTATTCTTTTTTCCTAAAACCATAATAATTAAATAAAAACACAAACTAAAAAAAAAAAAAAAAGAGAGAACTCACAGTTAACGTAGGAAAAAAAAAAATTAACATACCTGAACTCGCCCATGCGAAGGGCGAGTTTACGTAGAAATACTGTATCTCGCCTCTGGTGTAGGCGCGTTCCCAAAAAAAAAAAATATATATATATATTTTAGAACTCGCCTGTGGCACAGGCGAGTTCACTTACTTTTTTAATTTCCCAGAAAGCTCGCGTATATTTTTAAATGAATGATGAACAGTGCCATATTTTGTTAAAATTGCCCTTTACCAGTTGCGACCTCTAGCAGCCTTGCACTTGTACCTGGAGCAAGCTCAAGTTGGTTAGTGTTAGTTTACGGTATGTGATTGTATAGACGAAGATGTAAAAATTCAAACAAAGTCGAGGCTAGAGTTTGACTCTATATCCGTAAGACGAAATTGCCACGTACTCTGGTGCAATACGTTTAATAGCAAAACTCCTCCAAGATACAACGACTTTAAAACTTCAGACCGCTGCACTACGAGTCGAAAGTTATCGGCGAACGTACTCGAATATTTGGAACTTTCGGACTCTACTAATGCAGAATTTAGAAAGTTTTTGAATCTTAAAGAACTTGTGAATTCGAATGAATGAAATGAAATGTGGAGGGGCCTATTTATATATGTTGAAGAGTTGTGGTGCCTTTTTGGAAAGGCACCTCTTCACCCCTTGGTTCAACCCTTTGGACTGGACCCACCAGTTCGCTGGGCGGTCGCACCCGCAGGCTGACCCGCGCCCTGGCATTCGACCCGCCCAACCGTCCGGTTCGACCCGGTCCACGTCACCGCACCGACTGACTCGAACCGCTACAAACCCTCGAGCCATCCGTCTAGACCACCTGGCCAAAACTTTAAGACTCCTCAAGTGCAAAGTGCGCCTCTAAAGCGACTCAATGCGACATGTGCGACGTGCGGACCCGGGCTCGGGCTCAGAATCCTCAGGTCTAAAATCCCACTAGGATCCACCAAAAGGTCCATCATAGGGGAGCACACTTGATAATTTCTTATCAAGTGCTCTACTAAATAAGGAGTATCCACTTACTCCAATTTTTCTATGTGGGACAAGTTCCCATATGTTTCCTTCATAAACTCTTCAACTTCCAAGTTTAACTTGCAACATTTGACAATTAATATCTCATTCACCCGAAATTGGTTTTGAGCATATTAATACATTAAATTCATCTACTCGAAGTGTAGATTATGAATTTGCAACTTGTTTCCATTTTTAACAAATGGATTGAATTAATTAAATTGGTCAATTTTGAGTCAAAACCCAAAATTCCAAATCAATTTCCAACAGTTAGTTGGAAAAAATATCGGACTACCACGTCAGAATCCTTTGCTCCACTCGCACTCCCACACTACATGTTCACACGTTTTGACCTCCTTCGTACACCGCCGACAAATAGCCTCCACATCCACCCCTCGTCCCACTAACCCACTTGCAACCAGTAGAATATTCTGACCGATTTTTCATAGAAAGACTCTCACTTTTGGAGGTATGTCTAAGCTCCAAATCCATTTCCAGTATTTCTCCTTACCCTTATCCCGCCTTCCATTTTCGTCCGATGTCTCCCCTATCTCCCTCGCTATCCTATATCTCGATTTCACTTGGTATTTTCCGTTTATTGTATAGAACCAGCCTACTTGATCTCGGTTACACACACCGCATGAATCGAAATTTTACTAATCTTCATCGCCTCCTCCTTCTCAAACAATTCTCCAATTAACGCTCTATTCCACTCCTCAGCCGAATCATTTAGCAGCTTACGAACAACTAACACATTACACCCCAAAGGCTACCTAGACCCGATTTTAAAATCCGGTTCCCTTGGAATCCAAGCGTCATCGCACACCCTGACCTCTGAATGATAAAGAAATATGTGATTTAGCTATATATAATTATATTTTATATGTATATACATAATAATTTTGTTGAAAATTTTTTGGAGGGGGAGGGGGGGAAGGGTGGGGCGCGGTTGTTGCCGCCAATCCACACCCTAGCTCCATCCTTTTATACACTAGTTGAGCCATATCATGTTTCTTTGATGTTTCCGTACTTCATAGGTTAGGTGGAAAATGATGTATAAATGGAAGTCCACCGCGAATCATAGTTTTTATTGGAGGAAATTATTGTTTTGTGTTTTCTTTATTCTCTATGTTCTCTATGTGAAGTGTGAAGAAGTGTCCTCAACAATCATGGAACTAACCTAGAAGAAGTGTGAAAGCTAATCAAAATCAGAAAGGAAAGTTTTCAGCTCAAAGAATTCTGGAAAATTGATTTCAGCTAAAAGACAACAGTTTTAACTAACATAACTGTCAAAATCGTTGTCTATGAAGAAGAAAACTGTTGTCTTATCTGTGTTGTCGTTTAGCTTAACAAAATGATGAGTTAGTTGTGATATTTTGGAGTCTTCTGTTGTAACTTCTCATTTCCGGATCTTGCAAGCTAGTTAGATGGTTATAACTGATTTCATAGCACATGGTTAGTTATGGTTTTCTTCTAGAAGACGGTTACATTAGATTAGAGCTTATTAAGTTGGTGCAAGCTCTTGGATTCAAAAATGTAACTTGTAAATCTTTGTGATCACATAGTGAAATCTTTCTCTCCTTGGTCCGTGGATGTAGGCATTTGCCGAACCACGTAATTCTGGTGTGTTCAAGTTTAATTTCTTGTGTTTGTGAGTGTTATATTCATCTTGCATACAAAGAGTGATTGAGGTATTGTTTGTGAGGTTTAGTAAGCAATTCTTGGTGTTTCTTTGCATCTTATTTGCAACAAGTGGCGCCGTCTGTGGGAAGAGGGGCGAAGAACAGAATCTAAACTCAAACATGTCAATCGCGAAGATGGAACCTGAGAAATTCAACGGCAAGAACGACTATGGATTATGGAAAATTAAAGTGAAAGCTCTCCTGGTTCAACAGGGCCTGTCAGCTGCGCTGAAAGGGGAAGGTGCATTCCCAAAGGATATGACTCTTGCTCAGAGGCAAGAAATCGTTGAAAAGGCTCATAGCCTGGTGGTTCTCTGCCTTGCTGATAAAGTTCTCCGGGAAGTGTCAAAGGAAGAGGATGCTACAGGAATTATCCAAGCATTGGACAAGATGTATATGGCAAAATCCACTGCCAACAGGTTATTTCTTAAGCAAAAACTTTTCTCCTTTAAATTCTCTGATGAAAAAGGGGTTGAAGATCAGTTAGATGATTTCAATAAGACTCTTGATGATTTAGAATCTGTAGAGGTCACAATGAGTGATGAGGACAAAGCCATTTTGCTGTTAAACTCTCTCCCTAAATCATATGATCACTTAAAGGATGCTATGTTGTATGGGAAGGAGTCCACTGTGACCCTGATACAGGTTCAAACTGCATTAAGATCAAAAGAAATGCAGAGAGTGCATTTGGACAAGTCAGAAGGAAATTCTGAGAGCCTAAGTATAAAAGGAGGAAAGAATTGGAAATCTAAGAAACCAGGAACTTCTGAATCATCAAAGAAAAAGGCAAATGGCAAAGGAAAAATTGCAGAAGATAAGGAATCCAAGAAGTGTTTCTGGTGCAAGAAACCTGGTCATTTCAAGAAAGAATGTTTCGAATGGAAGAAGAGGATGGCTCAAAAGGGCAATAATGCATCAAGCTCTGCTGAAATTGCAGAATCCAAAGAAGAAGATCCACTGATTTTGAATGTATCAGAAACAAAGGGAGAAGACAGTTGGATTTTGGACTCAGGATGCAGTTTTCACATGAGTCCAAACAT
This sequence comes from Ajuga chamaepitys, assembly GCA_958295605.1. Taxonomy (NCBI): domain Eukaryota; kingdom Viridiplantae; phylum Streptophyta; class Magnoliopsida; order Lamiales; family Lamiaceae; genus Ajuga; species Ajuga chamaepitys. The sequence continues at coordinate 3,834,194 of OY282508.1, forward strand.
CAAATGGTTTTATGACTTCAAAGAACTCCAAACTGGAAATGTTATGCTGGGAAATGACCATGTGTGCCCTGTGAGAGGAATAGGATCCATCAGACTAAAGATTCATGATGGATCCATCAAGATACTCAAGGATGTAAGGTATATTCCTCAACTGAAAAGAAATTTGATAAGTCTAGGAACACTTGAAGCTAGAGGGTGCATTTTTCAATCTGGAGAAGGTTATCTGAATGTCATAAAAGACAACAAGGTGGTCCTCAGGGGAGTAAGAAGATCCAGTTTATATTACCTAGATGGTTCTGTAATTGAGGGAGAAGCTGATGCCATAATATCTGAAGACAAACATCTTTGGCATGCCAGATTGGGGCATGTTAGTGAATCTGGAATTCAACAGCTGATCAAAATCAAAGCAATTGAGTGCAAAGGCATAGCAGACAGTCTACCAAGATGTGAAGACTGTATTCTTGGAAAATCCAAGAAGTTACCATACCCTACAGGAAAAACAAACTCTCAAGTTATTCTGGATTATGTTCATGCAGATCTATGGGGTCCTTCAAGGGTCCAAACTTTAGGTGGAGGTAGATATTACTTCAGTTTGATGGATGACTTCTCAAAGAAAGTGTGGCTATATGTGATCAAGACAAAAACAGAAGTGTTTGATAAGTTTCAACACTGGTGTAAAGAGGTTGAAAATGAGAAGCAGACAACACTGAAATGCCTAAGAACAGATAATGGTTTAGAATTCTTATCAGAAGAATTCAATAATTTCTGTAAGAATAAGGGCATTAAAAGACATAAAACAGTCCTAGCAAATCCCCAACAAAATGGTGTCATTGAGAGAATGAACAGAACCATATTAGAGAGAGTAAGATGCATGCTCTCCAGCTCTGGACTAGACAAAAGGTTTTGGAGGGAAGCTGCCTCCACAGCAGTGTATCTGATAAACAGGTGTCCATCAGCAGCAAACAATGGTGTATCACCTGAAGAGATATGGTCAGGGAAACCTCCAAAATACTCACATCTGAGAGTATTTGGGTGCAGGGCTTATGTGCACATTAAGCAAGACAAATTGGAGCCTAGAGCATTGAAATGCATTATGTTAGGATATCCTGCAGGAGTGAAAGGCTACAGACTTTGGTGTACTGAATCAGGGAAAGGAAAGATCCTCATCAGTAGAGATGTAGTGTTTGCAGAGGATATAATGCCATTCAATGAATCATACACTCAGAAATTGATCACTGAATCCATCACAAAGGGGTCACAAGTTAAGGTGGAGGTTACAAATGAAGATGACACTGTAGAATCAGAAAACTCTGATGCTGATGAAACAGAAGAAGATGATATTCAAGACTACCAACTTGTAAGAGACAGAGAAAAGAGAGTAATAAAGCCATCCACCAGATATTCTGAAGACTATCTTACAGCTTATGTACTGATAACAGCTGAAGAGGTTGCCTTCACTGAACCAAGGACTTTAAGGAAGCTGTCAGCAGCCTTGACAAGGATAAGTGGTTAATAGCTATGAAGGAAGAAATTGAATCTTTGGAAAAGAATAAGACATGGGTGTTAGTGAACAAACCTCATAAGCAGAAACTAGTGAGCTGTAAATGGATATATAAGAGAAAGGTGGAGGTAACACACACTGAGTCTGTCAGATTCAAAGCCAGGCTGGTTGCAAGAGGATTTACACAAAGAGAGGGGATCGATTATGATGAGATTTTCTCACCAGTAGTCAAACACTGCTCCATAAGGATTCTTCTTGCAATAGTAAATCAGTTTGACATGGAGTTAGAACAGTTAGATGTAAAGACTGCCTTTCTTCATGGGGATTTAAATGAACAGATTTATATGAGACAACCAGAGGGATTTGAGATACCAGGACATGAAGACAAAGTGTGTCTGTTAAAGAAGTCTCTATATGGACTCAAACAGAGCCCAAGACAGTGGTACATCAAATTTGACTCACACATGAAGACAATTGGATATGAAAGATCCAAGTTTGATAGCTGTGTATATCTAAAGTTCTCTGGCAAACAGGTAGTGGTATTCCTGTTACTATATGTTGATGACATGCTAGTGGCAAGTAAGGATAAAGGTGAGATCAATCAGCTCAAGTCTGAATTACAGAGAGTATTTGATATGAAGCTACTTGGAAATGCCAGAAGAATACTAGGAATGGATATTGATAGAAGAAGATCAGCTGGAATTCTCTGCTTACATCAGACAGATTACATAAAGAAGGTACTCAGAAGGTTTAACATGCATGAATCAAGGAGAGTATCAATTCCATTAGGTCATCAATTCAAATTATCAGAACAACAGAAGCCAAAAACAAAGGCAGAAGCTGAAGAGATGGAGAGAATACCTTATGCAAATGTTGTTGGTTCAGTAATGTATACTATGATATGCACTACACCAGATCTTGCTCATGCAATTAGTGTAGTCAGCAGGTATATGGCCAATCCTGGTAAGGCTCATTGGGAGGCTTTGAAGTGGGTACTCAGGTACTTAAATGGAACTAGCAGTGTTGGTTTGGTGTTCAAGAGAACTGATGTTCCTGATGGAAGGATTATTCAAGGATATGTTGATTCAGATTATGCTTCTAATCTGGATTCAAGGAAATCTCAGACTGGTTATATCTTCACCATGTATGGAACTGCTGTAAATTGGAAGTCTATGCTACAACAGGTTGTGGCATTATCAACTTAAAGGAATTCTTACAGAATTTGGTCTGGGACAGAAATATGTAGAAATCTTGTGTGATTCTCAGAGTGCTTTACACTTAGCAAAGCATCAGGTATTTCATGAAAGGAGTAAACATATTGATGTTAGATTGCATTTTGTGAGAGACATCACTGAAAAAGGATTGGTTAAACTGGTGAAGGTAAAAACAGAAGAGAATGCTTCAGATATGTTAACTAAAGCTTTAACTGCTGGTAAATTTCAATATTGTCAGCAGTTAGTTCAGGTGGAACAGATTTGAGGAGTTAACAGCCTTGAGAGGCTGTGGTTGATTAAGGAGAGAATCAGGTTTGATTGAGATTGCAGAAGTGGTAAGAGAAACAGATTGTTTTAGACAAGGTGGAGAATGTGAAGTGTGAAGAAGTGTCCTCAACAATCATGGAACTAACCTAGAAGAAGTGTGAAAGCTAATCAAAATCAGAAAGGAAAGTTTTCAGCTCAAAGAATTCTGGAAAATTGATTTCAGCTAAAAGACAACGGTTTTAACTAACATAACTGTCAAAACCGTTGTCTATGAAGAAGAAAACTGTTGTCTTATCTGTGTTGTCGTTTAGCTTAACAGAATGATGAGTTAGTTGTGATATTTTGGAGTCTTCTGTTGTAACTTCTCATTTCCGGATCTTGCAAGCTAGTTAGATGGTTATAACTGATTTCATAGCACATGGTTAGTTATGGTTTTCTTCTAGAAGACGGTTACATTAGATTAGAGCTTATTAAGTTGGTGCAAGCTCCTGGATTCAAAAATGTAACTTGTAAATCTTTGTGATCACATAGTGAAATCTTTCTCTCCTTGGTCCGTGGATGTAGGCATTTGCCGAACCACGTAATTCTGGTGTGTTCAAGTTTAATTTCTTGTGTTTGTGAGTGTTATATTCATCTTGCATACAAAGAGTGATTGAGGTATTGTTTGTGAGGTTTAGTAAGCAATTCTTGGTGTTTCTTTGCATCTTACTTGCAACACTCTATATTGTAGAATTATCTATTTTGTTTTTGCTGGTATTGACCCAGATTTGGATCTTGATTTCTCGAACCGAGAGATCCATGAATCGGGATACGCGGAGTAACTCCCGATATAGCAGTACCATGAGCGCCTTAGGGCGTCCTCAAGATAGAAGTTATCACGGACGAGCCGCATGCAGGGAAACTTGCTAATATCCCCTCTTCGTTTTATGATGGAGTTCAAGAAAAAGTTTTGTATTTCTTCTGTTCGCACTACACTCTTTGGCTCTACCCATGAATAATGGTATTTCATAACTAATTGATTGAGCCGCGAGAACTTTCTTTTTTTTTTTTGAATTGGTAAAGTATTCCACCGTTTATGTATAAAGAGAGAAAGTAAGGAATTGTTTGTAATTGCATTCGCTTTTAAAAAAAATGATTGAAAGTAGAGATTATGGACAAAATAATTGTGCAAGAAGTTGGTTGTGCTTAAGAAAAGTAATTTTTAACCAAAAATTAGACATCAAATTCCCACTTACAGCTTTTGATCCGAAATCACATTTGTAAAGCTAAAATTGTATTTACTTTCGAACATTCCAACATAATTTTTCCAGAGTCGAAAACTATCAACATAAAAAAGCTTGTACAAACAATCAACAGGAGTTATCTAATTAATCCAACACTAATTGTAATGAGGGCAGCTTCTAATGAAAGAATCCTTTTGGAGGGCACACTTGTTCTGATGCATCATAGACTATTCTTCTAGTCAAGTGAACCAAGGGGCTGAATTTAATATCGCCATAGGTATCCTTTTAGCATTTCAAGGTTCTTTCCATAAACCAACTTGTATTATTTACGGGACACTGCTATTTGGGCAGAATTTGTTCATGGAAAGACTTTTTTTTTAATTATTATTTTGATCATTTTCTAATTTAAATTACAAACACAATTAATAATTATTACTAGACGAGATTTAAATGTCAACTACTTCCTCCGTTTCGAATGAACTTGCATTGACAAGTGGACACATATATTAAGAAAAAATTATTTTCTGGGTTATTAACTTTTCAAACCTATCTTTTACTTTATTTGGCAAATAAAAGTGTATTGTGAGGTAGAATTTGTGAGATTTGTCTTCTTTTTAAGAAAGTATGCAAATTGCTTGAGACGGACTGCAATAAAAAATGTGCAAGTTCATTCAGGACGAAGGGAGTATCATCTTGAAGCTTTCTAAAAAAAATGATGTCTTTTTGAAATTTCTTTTCACCCGTAATCGAATTATTAATGTTAAAATTACCGTTTTCACAAATGAATTTTCATAACTAATTAATACTTCCTCCATCCTAGCTAATTTTGCACGGTTGACCGGACACGAATGTTAAGAAAAAACAGATTTTGAGGAATTTTTTACTTTTTCAAAGGTGGAGATTGAGCGTGGAGATTTTGAGACTGAAAAATGCGAAAGAAATTTTCTTTTGGGTTAATTATGACAACCACACCAAACTATCAGTGTTTTTTCACATAAACCATTGAACTTTTTTTTGTTGCACTCATACATATAAATTATAAGGGTTTTGACATATACAACACCAAACTTATTTTTCAATAATTTTTCGTCGGAATTCAACATGTAACTTGAACGTTACAAAATTTAAAGGCTTTTTTTGTCCAAACACGTTTTTTAGTAGGTAGAGGAGTAGCTCATCTTCAACAATGGAGTATCCAGATATTAAGAGAGAAAACTATGGATGATCAAAAAAATTGTTATGAAAAAGAAAGGTGTGAAAGAATTTTATACTTTTAGCATATTAAAAAGGTTGTTTGTACAAAAAATGGCATTAAAAGTTTATCACGTGCAAGTCAGGTGTGGATTTCTGACAAAAAATGATCGAAAAATAAGTTTAGTAGTTTATCTGCCGATTGAAAAATAAGTTTGGTGCAAAATTTGTATAGCTTATATGTATCGATTTTAAAAAAAAAAAAAAAAAAGTTAAGTTGTTTATGGTAAAAACGCTGATAGTTTTGTGGGGTTAGTGCAATTAACTCTTTGTTTTTTAGAGTACGCAAAATTAAGTGGGACGAATCGAAATGAAAGTATGTAAATTTAAGTGGGACGGGGGAGTAATACATTTATAAAAGAATATAAAATTGTCCGGGGACAACATTATCCTTCTTGGAAATATCTAATCAATAAAAGCATTCTTTATTTCTGTTTTTTTTATTATTTATTATTATTATTATTATTTTTTATTAATTTCTGTTGAACCTAATTGAAGTGGTCTGAGTCGTACCAACCATTGTGGTTTAAAATTGATAAAGGTACATGTGACACACTGTTTCCTGCTTTTTGATTTAATTATTATTAATTGCGTTACCGTGACTCTGTCGTACAGATTATTTAATTCAAAATGGTGTAATAATTTATGTTGTTATTCTAAAAGTGGTGTGAATGAATCATATCTTTTGTACTTTGAGATAGATTTTCTCAACCAAACAAAAAGTTAAATATTATTGTACCAATTTTTTCCTGTATTTATTTTCCAACCAATAATTACACTTCAATTGACCAGCTTGTCATCACTAAATTCACTCCTCTCAAACTCACCCAATAGTAAATTGCATTTATTTTCAAATTAATCATCATTTAAATTGACCACTTAATATAGGTTGTCATTATAAAAGATTTTATTAAAACGAGGTTGGATAACTCATGTGGCACAGCATTTATTATCTAGGTCTTTGATTTTGGATTCGAGTCATTGTGGAGGGAGGGAGGATTTTTTTTTTTTTCTACGATTAGGAGGAAAAAAAAGGATTTTATTATCCTAGAATAAGAGTAATTTTTTATAATCAATATTTGGTTTTACTAGTTAAAATAAAAAGTCATTTTTTTTTAATTTACAATTTAGTTAGATATAATTGAAAAGTCAAATAATAATATGCATTTGAAATATCATGTAACAAGACTCACCATTGACAAATATTCAAGCAAAGTCTTATATACACCCGGTGTACAGTGCAATTTGAGTAGGGTATTATTCGAAATGTATTAGTCGTTTTTTTTATATATGTAGTATAATACATATAATCTGAAAAAATAATACTCCCTCCGTCCCAGCTAATTTTGCACGGTTGATCGGACACGGATGTTAAGAAAAAATAAATTTTGAGGAATCTTTGATTTTTTCAAAGGTGGAGATTTCGAGGATGAAGATTGTGAGAAAATTTTTCTTTTTAAGGATGTGCAAAGTTAAGTGGGATGAACCGAAAAGAAAAGTATACAAATTTAAGTTGGACGGACCGAAACGAAAAATATGCAAATTTAAGTGGGACGGACGGAGTATCTTTAAGCATAATCATTGATACTTTTTCTCAGCATGATATATTTTTTAGAACAAGTGATATCTATAAGTATATATTAATACATTTTTCATAAAAAATGTCCATGATCCGAATTGTACGGATCTACTGATGTACAAGATATCTAGTCTTATATTGAACCACAATATTGACAATGCTACTCTATTTATTCTCTTTTTCCAAACCAAAATTATAATTATAATCTTCTCAACAATTTATGATGGATATATTGAAAAACAAAAGTGTAAAAAGAATAATAATTATTCACGATCTAGATCCCGTTAACTGTGATTACTTTCGACATAAACTGCGAATAACTCGTTTTTAAAAATAAACTATGACAATCAATTATATTTTAACAAATAAAATAAAACATATAGAATCAAATCTTATCATTATCTCCACATATTCCTCTTAAACTTTTTCAAATAGCAAAATACTCCCTTCGTCCCAGTTAACTTGTCCTACTTTCCATTTCGGTCCGTTTCACTTAACTTGTCACACTCATAAATGACAATTAAAGGCAACAATCTCCACCCTCAAAATATCTACATTCAATCTTCACTTTTAAAAAGTCAAAGATTTCACAAAATCTACTTTCTTTTAACCGCCGTGCCCGATCAACTGTGACGAGTTAATCGGAACGGAAGAAGTATATTTTTAAGTCCCTCAATTATCTAGAAATATTTTAAAACTTCCCTCAATATAATTACTGCTTTTTCCTCTAATTATTACTATTGGTTGCCTTTCCGTCCGTGACTGTCATATAGAGGTTATTTAATTCAAAATGTTATAATGACAACGAGTACTCTGATTTTCTGTGTGTCATTTATATATGTTGTTATTCTAAAAGTGGTGTGAATGAATCATATCTTTTGTCTAATTTGAAGCTTATTGTTACCAACCCATTAAACTATCAGCGTTTTTTTATATAAATCGTCACTGTATTAATTATTTGTGACACCTATACAATAAAATATACGAGTTTTAATAAATAAATTCCTTACTTATTTTCCAATCATTTTTAGTCGGAATTTCACATGTGACTTGTACGTTATAAATTTAAGAATTCTTTTTATCCAAACATATTTTTTAGTAGGTAGAGAAGCCGCTCATTTTCAACAATAGAGGTTTTAGATATTAAGAAAGAGAACTATTGATATTCAAAGAAATTGTTATAGAAAAGAAAGATGTGAAAGAATTTTACATATTTAGCATACTAAAAAAGTTGTTTGTACAAAAAATAACCATTAAAATTTTATCATGCATAAGTCACGTGCGAAATTTCGAGAAAAATGATCGAAAAATAAGTTTGATGGTTTATCTGTCATTCGGAAAATAAGTCTGGTGATTTATCTATCAAACCTAAAAAAGATTTAGTGATTTATATACAAGAGCGCTGATAATTTGGTGGGTTTACTACAATTAACCCATGTTATTATACCAGTTCCTTTCCTTGCATTTATTTTCAGATCAATAATTATATTTAAATTGAAAATGTAAAATAGATTTTGATCTCTAGTTTCAAACTCATCTAATATCATACTCTCCCCCTTCCTATAAAAAGAATTAAAAAATCTTTCTTGTCCTAAGAGTTATCTTTTTAAAAAAATAATGTCTTGTTTTACTAATTTTAGTAAAATATATATATATATATATATATTATTTTGCAAATGAGTTAGATATGACCTAATACATCAAATAAAGAAAAAAAAAATAAGTCGTGAACATTGATGGATTTTTGATGAAATTTCATCAAATTAACCAAAACATGTACTCCCTCCTTCCCGGTTATATAGGCTTTTATTCCTTTTCTGGATATCCCAAATATGTAGTTCAATTTCTCTATATAGTAACATTTATTTAACTCATTTACTAATATACTCCTATTCATATAAGGATTAAATAATAATACATTCATATAATAAAAGTGGACATATTAGGAAGTTGATGATATATTTATCTTTTTCAATGGTATTCTTAATCCTTGTGTAAAAGATAATAAATTTATATAATTAAAATTGATGGAGTATAATTTTTTTTTTTTAAAATACGACTCTCGTTATGAAATAAATGGAGTAATAATTTGAAACATCATGTAGCAATGGTCACCGCTGACACTATATTGAACCACAATATTCACAATGCTACTCTATTTATTCTCTTTTTCACACTAAAATTAAAATTATAATCTTCTCAACGACCTGTGGTTGAAATACTGAAAATAAAATCAAATATTGATATAGGCATAAGTATGAAAAGAATAATAACATTGCACGCACTACTAGATCGAGTGTTTTGCCACTATAAAATGTAGTTATAAAAATGGGAGAGTAGTTATAAAAATATTTTTTAATAACCACGTGTCTATATGTGGTTACTATAGGGTAGCCATTTATAGTAAGATGCAAAATGTGTTTTTGCAACTATTTTATAGTTACTAATGTATTTAAAACTACAAGTAAGTGCAAAAGAGTTTGTCATATTGTAGCAAATTTAGTTAAAATTGTAAGAAATAATGAAATTAGAGTTAATTATAAAAAACATTCCGTAGTTTATAACTTTTTTATTTTTTGCAACCTAAATTCTATTTTCTTACAAATTGCAACCTGAAGTCCACGTTTTTTATACATTTCCACCTTCGATCTCATTTTCCGGCTAAAAGATCATTACATAACTTGCACATGTAAAAAATGGAGTCTTTTGTTATTTTCATGGTTAAAATTATCAAGTGTTACCATGAAAATATTCTATGAGATAAACTATGACAATCAATTATATTTTAACAAATAAAATAAAAGATAGAATAAAATCTTATCATTCTCCAACAGATTATTTTATTTTTATTTTATTTTTCTATTAGTCTTGTCACGCTTCTAGCATATGTATATATATATTTTTTATATTAAAAAGGGTTTGCATGTGCATGAGCATGAGGAGAGTCCAATTAATTATTTCATAGTGCGCATTTATTCTTTTATATTTTTTGAAGGCCATAGTGCGGATTTTGTATTTAGGAATCATTATGCAACACTATTTGTGGTTACGTGATTTCACTATTATAGATTGACAAACATTTCATAACTAGAAACTTATTTGGTTTCGATCAGGGACGAATCCAGGACGGATGATTAGGAAGGTCAAAAAGAAAAATTACCGATTAACATTAATATACATGTGATAATAAATATTTAATATATTAAATTTATTATTATATTAGAATATCAATAATATTTATTATTAAATATGTTGAAATGTGTCATTAGTTACCTATATATTGAAATGTTTGATAATCTAAAAGGAGGTCAAAATACACATATTTTTTAAAATAAACACTTAATATAACATATTATAAATATTTTAGAAATATAAATAATATGATGCGAGGCTGGGTGGGAGGGGCCAAGGCCCCCCACCCCAAGGTGAATCCGCCCTGGTTTCAACTACTCTTCATTTACCTTTCTTAGAAACTTCTCATATATATATATAAATATACTTCCACATTATAAATAATTTAATTATTTATCTCCTGTACACTTGTTGACAGGAGTATTCTATCACTTTTGCATATATTCCACATCAAAAATTGTGTTAGTACTTATTTCCTACGTCCTGACTTAATTTAACTATTTGTCTTTTCGATTTATTCAAAATAATTTTATTAATCCAAAAAATAAAATTTCTCTCACAATCTCTACCCTCAAAATCCCCATCTTCAATCTTCATCTTTGAAAAAGTTAAAGATTCTACAAAATCTATTTTTCCTTAACCTCCGTGTCCGATCAAAGTAGACAATTTAAGCCGGGACGGAGAGAGCACTATTTTACTAATTTAAAAAGAAAAAGACAAAAAGAACAATGGAAAAGGGTTAGGGGTGTTAGGTATGGAATGGTGAGGACATAAGTTACAACAAATTAATTTTCAACACGTGATTTGAAATTAGACAAAATCCACGTCTGAATGATACAAAATTCCTTTTTTATTTCATTATTTGTTAAAATCCGGTGTTGATTAAATACTTTATTGTTGAATTAGTACTAAACCAGCAATTTTTGACCAGTGGTGTAGACTTTTATCATATCCCTAAATCAAAGCCTGAAATCATCAAAGATAAACTACAAATTTATAAGTTATAAACCATGTCCCATTAAATTATGATATAGTTAATCATGATTAGGAGTTCCAAAAGGTTAAACCCTAAATTATGGGATGTTTGATTCAAGGGTCGCAGGAAATTCTGCCTTTTAAACTCTTAGTTAAAAAATAAACGTGAGTCGGAGTCCGAAAAAATTGAACCCTAAATATGAAGTATTTGGTTTAAGCTTAAGGTTTAAAATTGAAAAACAAAAGTAAATACTAAAACAAAATATTTGTATTAAGATAGTTTTTTTCAAAAAAAAAAATAAAATAATCTGAGTACTTAAAATTCTTGACGTACAAGATTTTCATCCCAAAAACAGAAAATCTAGCTCAATCCAAACAGGCGGATTGACAGAAGTAAAAGTAAAATGCTTCAAATAATGCGCAACACCATTACAATGTCTAGACATATGAGAAATTGTGTAAAATCATGCTCATACACGAGCCTTTTAATCTGAGCCACAATAACTCCACAATACTTTAAATAAAATAAAATTTAAAGCATATTTGTTTATAGTAATACATGTAAATCGAAAAAAAATTATAGTTACTTGACTCAAAATAGATTGTTAAAAAAGAAAACATAATTAGTATTTTAATAACGAGCAATCCAAAGTGATAATCTAATAAGATTTTTTTTTTTTTTTTCACTAGATGAAGTTAAAATAAATAGGATAAAATTCAATAATTAAATAACATTTATATATAACTTAAAAGAACCAACAAAACTATAGTTAAACATGAGATAGTTAATAAATATAAGAAACATTATTATAATTATGAAAGTTTTAATTTAATGTATTAAACAAAATTTATTCACGAAAAATTTGCCCAATTTAATTGATCCTACATTATTTTTTCGATTTTATCTATTTTATAATTGTATAAAACCCAAGTTGCAACTAATTGTTAGAGTCGAATAAAACCCATATCCGATTTATTACTATGAGTACAATGGTACCCAATGTCTCTCGGGGGCCCTGGGGCGGTCGAGGCTGTGCCGCGGCATTGGGCCCCCGCCGATCATAGCCCCTAATTTTTTTTTTTTTAGTACTGTATATATATGTTATATAGTAATTACAGATGAATAATTATATTAATAGGTGGAGCAATTTAGTTGGTTAGTTTAGCAAGGGAAAATTTTGTGCTTAGATTAGATGAGGTTTTAAGTTCGATGCCTCTCTAATGCTATATTTTCACATCGAACCCTTTGAAATTGATGAAACAAGGGCCTCATTTTCTTTGGCATCCTTTTTCTTTTCCGCAGCGCAAACAGGCCTTTAAAATATTAGACCAGTCCCGATCCCTCCGCCTCTAAAACATGGGATAGATTACCATCTGCAATAAAGATTCTTGTCTGCAAGCTCAATGCTTATGAGTTATGGTTCATATCTAGATTTAAAAGATTTCAGTTTGTAGAATTGTGTGATAGACTGATAGTACCCACTAAACAATAAAAGAATTCTTTTTTACCCACAACTTATAATTTTAACAAATCTACCCACCTTGACTTTTTACTTTTGTTATTTTTTTTCAGTCAGGGTTCAAAGGGGGTTTAAAAGTACTTAAAAGTGCCAATGTCTTGTAAAACACCCGACTACCATTTTTATGGTTGCACGTTAGCAGTGATGGTAAATTCTTCATTTTATAAATTGTGTTTAATCTATTTACCTCCTCCTCCTCCTCTTCACTCTTGTTGTTGTTGTTGTTGTTGTTGTTGTTGTTGTTGTTGTTGTTGTTGTTGTTGTTATTATTATTATTATTATTGACCTCTTTTATTCATTCATTTTAATGTAGGTGTGGATTTGTGAGGCTATATCGGAGCTCGGCAGGCACTGTGGTGAGATTGTGTCCGGTGTTGCTCTCCCACGTTGCAATCGGTGGAGATTCCTCAAAGTGTCAATGTCTTGTAAAAATCCGCAACATATGCATGTTGATCGTGGTTCATGTGTCTGTTAATAAGTACTATATGTAAATACTATAAAATAGACAAGCAGTGGCATAAAATAAATATAAAATAGGCAAGGAGTACCTTATAGCTGCAATGGCATGTGAGCATGGCATTAATTCACAATCGAAATTTCCTATATGTACAAGCAGTGACGGAGCCAGGGGGGAGGGGACTGGCGGCGGCGCCTCCCCCCCCCCCCCCCCCTCCCCAAAAAATTTTTCGACCGATATACTGTATATATACATATACAGTGTAATTATAGTTAAAAAAATAATTTCGCCACCCTCAAATTCTCGAAAACGTTTATATATATTTCAAAAAAATTATTTCGCTCCCCTCATTATAGAATCCTGGCTCCGTCTCTGTGTACAAGTCCATTCGGCCAAATTGACGACGAATATCTTCATGTTATCTTTCACCTTGTACAAGCAACTAGAAAGAAACTCAACACCCATCGTCCATCTCTCTTCAATAGAATCCAATAGCTTTTTCGATGCCCATTTCGTCAACGGGTCTACTCTCTGATTTGGAAGGGCTAGCTGCTTGCTGAACCACTCTTCGATAACTATTCTTACAGCTTCAAGTACGGAACAGACGGGCAATCGTCTCGCCCATAAGAGACGGCTGTTAAAACTCTCTACAGCATTAGAAGTCATGAAATCGAATATGATCGTTCCCATCTTTTGTCACAGCAACAAACAAAATTCCCCGATATTTCCCCTTGAGGTGTGTTCCATCCACAACAATCACAGGGCGACTGTATTGAAACCCAGCAATCGATGCCCCAAGTGCATAAAACACATACTTGAACACACCACGTGAATCAACCTCCAGATCTGCAACAGAATTAGGATTACACTTACCTAGAACATGTAAATAGGAAGGGAACTTTCTAATTGAGTCCTGGTCATCTCCAAAGATTGAAGCCATAGCATGATTTTTGGCACGCAAAGCTAGGCTATAACGAACATGTAATGAATGCTCTTTCTGTAAGAAATTCATCATCGTCTTTGGAACAAGTTTGGTTCCCTGAACAAGCAAGTTCTTTTCAAACATTTCACCAAGTAGCTTCGAAGGCAACTGTCGAGGTGCATTTCAGTTTGGATCAAAGCGGCAATTATGCGCATCTAGTTTAAAAACTCTCCAAATACCACCTTTACCACTCGCCTTCATTATAAAATCGCATCCTTCATGTTTACATTGAACTAGTCCTCAGTGTACATTCTTCTAGTCCATAACTACTACTCTCAATAAAAGCATGATCATTTTCAGTACGAATAAATGGAATTACTCACAATTGTGTAGGCGGGACATGTGTAGCAGGTTCGGTATGATCATGGGTATTCCGAAACGCCTCATGTGATTCAGGTTGAACTAGAATACCTTCTTGATCGGATGAACTCCCCCGATGGTGTGAGCTACGACTATTCAACCTACCCTTATCCTTCAAGAATTCGCAGAATTGCTCAATAGTTTCGTGTTGATCTCCAAAATCAGGATCACTGTCTGTACCACAAGCATCATCAACATCGTCTGTAGCACCAGTATTCTGCCCACTCCCTCCACCTTCTTCAAAATTTCTCATGCACTGTGTGCTCGAAACAGGTTCATTAGGTAATATATTATCGGATTCACTGTAATAAATATGGTAATATCACTCACACGTTGTAATATACACTGCACATCAAAATCATTTTTTATTTTCATTTTTCTCGTAATATTCTCATCAACATCCAAAGAATACAGAATGTAATAATTTATATTCAAATGCTTGAACAATGAAGTGTATATTTTTAAGCAAACTGGAATATGTCATCCCACAAGATGGTATAGCTAACACTTCCTCGTCTCCACCCCGATAATACGGTCCGTCCCAATAACCACCAAAATGAACTACCATCTTTCTCCAATCCATCTGTAAAATTGAATATTTTCACAATTAGTATTTTATTGTATAACAATAACAATTCGTGTCTAACAATTATAATTTACATAACAATCATCACGTAAATCATGTAAAATTATGTTAATTTATAAACGGTAAATTTTATAATATTGTGCACGCTTATAATCGTACATGATTATAAATTTATTAAAATTATAACGATAACAACACTTTTACGTTTGCACGTTGTTATGTATATAACGATTATAATAATGATAATAAATTGAAATTATAGTGACAATGACAATGGTAACGATTATAGGTTGCATTAACGGTTATAACAATTTCTAAATATGAACATACTCGTTAAATAAGTTGCATTAATGACTATAACCAATTCTAAATATGAACATAATCTTGAAAAAGTTGTAAATATGATTATAACCAAATTTCAAATATGAACATAATCATTGAATTGAGAACAATCAACCTTAGCGAATATTGATAATCGAGAATGCAAATAAATCATTTGTGACAATCGAGAATGCAAATAAATAGTGTGAGAATGCACATATGTAATATACAGAATGCAAATAATGAAAGTCAAATAATGATTATAATGATAACAATAATTTATTTTTTAACGATTATAATCGATAATGTAAAATAAAGATATAAATCAAATTGTAAAATGATGGATATGTAAAATAAAGAACGCAAAGACAAAAAAAATACCTTAATAATAGATGAAACAAAATTTTGAGATAATACTCTAGTGGGCAAGCAAACTTATGGGATATTTGGATTAGAATGTAGTGAAATGTGTCTCGTCCGCTGGGGCGCACATCTATGACTGGTCCATCCATAAATGTATTTTTGTTTAAAAGTGTAGTAGGGTAGGATGTGCACTGTAGATGTCACATCAATAGGTTTTAGGTGATGTAAGTAATGATAAAAAATGTATTGGAAATTGCAAAAGGTATATTGAAAATCGTAAAAAATAATATAAAATATTAGGTAATAATAAAAAGATGAATTGAGAATTGTAAAAGGTGATGTAGATAATAGGAGGTGGATGAGGAGGGAAGGATAATTCAAATGATCAATCCATAAAGTGAAATACAAGCGGATCAGATCATTTTCAGTTCGGATTACCTAATTCTAATTCAAATATGCCCTAAGAGAAAAAGAAGATGCATTAGAATTTGAAAAATGCAGTAAAAATTATAAACCGAAGAAGATAACAAAAATAGTAAAGTTAAAATGATGGAGAGAGTAAAGAAAGAAGATAGACAAAAATAGGTAAATTTGTATTAAATTTATTGGGTGGATAGAAAAAAATATATATATTTAAATGGGTACAGATGGAGAGGCCCTTTCAGGTTTTTCTTCGGACAATTTTATAATTTATATTGATGATTTACAGTTGACAATGCATAATTTCATGTTTTACATTGGGGACTTCGATTTTAAGACACGAGTAAAGTGAGGGTAGGATGCTGTAAAATTGGGACAGAAAGTAATGATGACTGATGGCTAGAACCGGTTGGACTTACTGTATCGGTGGGGACCACAACAAAAGTTAGAACAGCTCAACAACTTTTGTCTCTGTCAACATCGGATCAAAACACTAATTAACTATTATTGTTGATGAGTGCTCCAGTCAACCCAATACTGCTTTGCCAAGACCAATGTCTTTCTTATCTTCTCTTATTATATTATTATCTCGATTTCTTTTCCTGTTATATATAACCTTTCTTACCAGATTTCTAAACCACCCCCACATCCTTCCTTTTCATTTCACTGTCTATTAGCTGCTGGGCATGCTAAAGACCACCTGAATAATTCAACATTATTCTTCCTTTATAGCATTAGTTCTTCATCTTTTTAAAGATTGTTCCTAAAAGAAAAAACAAAAGATGAAGTTTGGTAAAGAATTTGCTGCACAAATGGTGCCAGAATGGCACGAACAATACATGGATTATGAATTCATGAAAAAACAGCTGAAAGAAATCCTGCTTTACAAGCACAGAAACAAGCCGCCGGCTGCGTCGTGGCCGACCGGCTTGAAGCGCAGCTTCACTCTCTACCGAGCTTTCAGTGGCCTAACTCACCGAAGCCACTCACCACGAGATCATCCAACTCCAACCGACGTCGAGAACCAGACAATTCTGGTTCACCACGTCAGCCGCGACGGTGAGGAGCGATCCGAGACCATGTTTCTGATGGCGGCAGATGACGGTGGCGAATACGAGCTTGTTTACTTCAAAAGACTGGACGATGAGTTCAATAAGGTGGTGAAGTTTTACAAGGAGAAAGTTGATGAGGTGATGAAGGAGGCTGTCGTTTTGAACCGACAGATGGAAGCTCTGGTTGCGTTTCGTGTCAAGGTGGAGCATCCAAATGGATGGACTAATAGCTTGGAGGAGACGACTCAGTTTGCTTCCGATGCGGCCGCTTCTAGAGCTGCGCTGTTCGCCAACGCGCCTTCTGCTGTCCGAGCTAGCAGTATGTACAGATCCTGTTTTTTACTGAAAAGATAATGTAAAGATTAATTATTCACGTGCACAGATAACACAATTTTGGATTGATGCAGGAAGAGCTCAAAATAGTAATATAAAATTTAATTATTCACATGCAAAGTAACGCAGTTTTGGATTCATTGATGCAGTAAAATCTAAAACATTAATTATTCACGCGCAGAGCTAACACAGTTTTGAATTTATGGATGCAGGAAGAGCTCGAATGGCAGTTATAGACGAAGAAGGTTCGAGCAGTGTAGGGCCGCGATCATCAGACGGGTCAAGTGACGATAGTAAAGATGGTACAGAGATAGAGATGAAACCAGTAAGTACGGAGATTCAAGAATACAAGCCGAAGGGAAACAAAGAAGATAACCGACCGGCGCCTCTAGAGATACTGCATCGTGTAAGGTTCAATACGTCGCAAGAAACTCCTCGCTCGACGATCAAAGGATTTCTCAATATTCCTAGCCAGAAAGATTTGAAGTTCAGTAAGGATAATCTGAAGAAAGCAGAAGACCAACTTAAGAAGGCTATTGTGGCATTTTACCATAAGCTAAGGCTTCTAAAAAGCTACAGGTAGTGAAGATTCTGTCCAGATTTTTAGTTCTGGAAATTTCTATATTGTTTTCAGATTTACTTATAATGTGTGTTTGTAATTGAAACAGTTTCCTCAATATTATGGCATTCTCCAAAATCATGAAGAAGTATGATAAGGTATAGTGTTTATAAGCATTTTCTCTCACTATAAAACACATAAATGAGCATATCACTTACATGTTTTTTGATGTTATTCCAGATTGCTTCAAGAACTGCTTCAAAAGCTTACATGAGGATGGTTGATAATTCCTACCTAGGCAGCTCTGATGAGGTGAGCTTTTACATAATTACATTCGAAAAATCGAAGTCTTCTTTTAATTTTGTTATTTTAAGACAATTACGGTAATATGTTTGTGATTACAGGTGAGCAAAATGATGGAAAGAGTAGAAGTGACTTTCATCAAGCATTTCTCGAACTCGAATCGCAGCAAAGGGATGAATATCTTAAGGCCACAGAAGAAGAAAGAAAGGCATAGAGTAACATTCTCTATGGGTAAGATATTATACTTTTGAGTGATCCACTCACTATTGGATAGAAACTGTTTTCTTCAAGCAATGTAGATAACAATATTGTTTTGTTTGTCAGGATTTGTTTTTGGCTGCGCATTTGCTCTTATGATAGCTCTAATTTTAGTGATTCGCGCTCGTCATATCCTAGACGAAGAACACGAAGGTCGACATGTGTACATGGAAACAATGTTTCCTCTTTACAGTTTGTTTGGATTCATTGTTCTGCACATGTTGATGTATGCCGGAAACGTGTACTTCTGGAGGAAATATCGAGTGAATTATTCATTCATTTTCGGGTTCAAACAAGGAACAGAGTTAGGCTACAAAGAGGTTCTGCTGCTGGCTTTCTGTTTGAGTGTTCTAGCCTTAGGCAGTGTGCTTGCCAATCTCGATATGGAAATGGACCCGATAACAAAAGATTATCAAGGCATAACAGAACTTCTCCCTCTTGGAGTAGTAGTGGTAATTGCAAAATAGTTTTTCATATCAAAATTTAGTTATATTTGAATCTCCAAGCAGACTAGACTTATATAGAATTACATTTTTTGTTTTGTTTGCAGCTTGTAGTTGCCATCATGCTCTGCCCTCTAAACATCTTGTACCGTTCAAGTCGTTACTTCCTACTCGTCTGCCTGTTCCATTCGATCCTAGCACCGCTCTATAAGGTAAAACATAGTTAAATACACTAGTATATGTGCCTTCGTGTTTTTGGATAGTGGACAGTATTGTTAAAACTGCATCATAAACTACTCCGACTTATATATTTTTTCGTTTAATTGACGCAGGTTACACTACCAGACTTCATCGTAGCAGATCAGTTTACGAGCCAGGTTCAGGCTCTTAGAAGTTTAGAGTTCTATGTTTGCTACTACGGTTCAGGAGACTACAGAAGAAGGGAAACGGGTTGCAAAACAAGTGACATTTTCAACTCTTTCTCGTTCATCATAGCAGCAATACCGTACTGGTGGCGCCTTGCTCAGGTGCGTAAATAAGAAGTAAAAAGTGAAAGTTGATAATTTATGCAACATTCTGACATACTTTCTTGATTTCTTTTAGTGTCTGCGTCGGCTGTATGACGAGAGAGATGCTATACATGCCTATAACGGCTTGAAATATTTTTCGACCATCGTATCAGTTTGTGCAAGAACAGCCTATACACTCAGCGATGCAACTACTTGGAAGATAATAGCGTTGGTAGCCTCAATCATTGCAACTGTAGTTAGCATATATTGGGATATTGTTTTGGATTGGGGGCTCTTCGAACGCAAATCTAAGAACCGATGGTTAAGAGACAAACTACTCGTCCCATACAAGAGTGTCTACTTTGTTGCCATTGTAAGTTTCCATTAGTCTTTTTGACATATAAAACTAAGACTTGCAGAAACTCGAGCCAAACTGTCTGACTTGAGCTTCTGCAGGTCTCGAGTTTATCTTTTATGAAAAGACTAACGAGTTGTTTTCGGTCTCTTGCAGGTTTTAAACGTGTTGCTGAGACTAGCGTGGATGCAGTCAGTGATGAATGTGACAGTTTTTAAACTGCATAGGCAGGCAATGACTACACTCGTGGCTTCTCTGGAGATCATTCGTCGTGGTATATGGAACTTTTTCAGGTACTTGTAATAAAACATTGTAATTATTTCTACTAAATTTTTGATAGTATGCTAGAGTCTGATATGTTGTGGATGTTTAGGCTGGAGAACGAACATCTGAACAACGTTGGCAAATATCGCGCGTTCAAATCAGTGCCGTTGCCTTTCAACTACGATGAAGATGATAAAGATGAGTAGAAATACATGTAGCTGCACTGTACAGAGGTGAAAAGGAATGATAAGTGACGGTTCAGGTTTCATCAAATCCGACCCGATAAACTAGTTCAAGGGCTAATTTGCACGTTTATAGCTGCAGCATATGCAGTCAAATTCTTTAGTGTTTCTGCTTCCAAATTGTAATAACATGTCAAAAGAAGATGATGTAAAGGACACTTTTTTGCATTATATTGAATCGATTTGTACACATTTGTTTATTCAAATAAGAGGTGGGAACAGCATAAAGTCTGCAGACACAAATTCTTCTCTTGGATAGACTTGTTCTTTTGTCTAAGAATGATTCACAACTTGCTTATAGCTTTACACATCATAGACACGTCAATATCGATAAAACAAGTAATGTTCTAAAAGATGCTAGTGCTAGTTAAGCTTTAAGATGGGGTGTATCATTTAGTAGGGACTTAGACGGGTTAAGCGGGTAAGGATTGACAAAAAATGTAGATGACTAAAGATAGTATGCTGTCTAAATAAAATTTAGTCGGAACTAGATGAAGATTTTTAAAGTTGTTTTAATACGCCTATGAAATCATAAATGAAATCCACTATTCTAATCTGTATTCCCTCTTATATGCTCCAAATAGTATAGTGGGTCCGATCACACCTAAAAAATGGCAAAAACACGTGGTGTTAGTTGACATGTCCCGATTCCGTCCAAAAAACACGGATAAGTGTGAATGCGTTCAGGATATGCATCGGTAAGTTTTGAACAAAAGGGACCTTTTAAAATTGTTCAAAATATTACTTTTAAGAAGTTATCATGGTTTTAATTTTTAACTAACTTCTTTTTGCAGTTAGTACTTAAAGAATATTTGTTTTGGGATGTCTTCGTTCGTGGCGTATTTTATTTTATATAACTATTCATTCCACATTCATATTCTATTACTTACATCAACTTTTACATTCTAATATATATTTTACAATTTTTAATACACCTTTTACAATTTTCAATACACTATCATATCCTATTATATCCTTACACTAAAATACCTTTTTGATGTCCCGTTCATGAATGTGCTCCATGAACGGGACACATGACACTACATCTCAAACCAAGTATCCCCTTATTACTCAAATAGAAGTAGTACTTTTATAGTGAAACATAACACGATTACCATAAAGATGTGTGGCTTCTAAATTTAAAAAATATTTTTTTCCTGAAATTTAATTAAGAGAGGAAGGATATAAATTGTCTCACCAATAGAGAGGGTAATTTATGTCGTCCGTCCTTATTTAAGTTCGTCGATTCAATATCATATGACCATTTAAAATTAGAGAGGTCAACTTAACGATTCACTTAAAATATGCTGAAATTTTTCGGACCAATCCCCAAATCTATCAAGTCAATTGGATCGTTAATTTATCGAATCAGACCTGCTGAGACGTAAATAAAGTGAACATGTGAACATGGGACAACCAAAATTTATGATACACAAACTCGTGCAGGCTCTCATTGTCAAATGGGGGGCTCACGAAATCTAATCCATGAGATGCTGTTATCCAAATGCTTTAAAAGAAAATGATGTTCGCATGTGCAAGAAGGCCAACTATCACAATCTCTTTCATTTGCACGTATCTATCCATTTATGATTAATTACCCAACTTTTCTGATACGTGTTTTTTCGTTTTGATAACCAAAATTGTAGGCTTGCCCAGTGTGTGTGAATTAGTCCTGGTTCCTCAGAAATTGACCTATATCTTTTGTCGGATGACGAGCACGCTAATTGTTCAATTATTTTATATGTACCTTTAAAATTAGAGCTCGTAACTTTAAAGAAGGGCATGAAGCTCTTAAGTACCTCCTTCTTGCTACTAGGATAAATGTTCATTGGCAAAATTGATTAAGTATTTTCATTATACAATGTCATTACGAGAAATCCTATGTTGCTGGTGTGTCACTACCTTCACCTTTTAGATGTGCGGCGCGTGGCAAGAAACAAACAAAAAGTCGTTAATTTTCATAGTTCCACGTCATTTGTAGCGACAATACTGACAGTATAGAACTTCCTGTTATTTTTAGAGATGTCAAAACAGGCCCGACCCTAGCTCCTGGCCCGACCCTAAAAATACTAGGGCTGGGCCTCAATTTTACAGGCCCATATGGCTTAAGGGCTTTTAGCCCGACCCTTTTCGGTCCTCGGACTGGGTTAGGGTAGGGCTGGCCCTGAGGGCCCTTACTTATATATTTTATGTAAAATATAATATATATATATTATATTATATCTCATAAATATATTAGATATCTCATAAATAAATTTAAAGTTTCATGCAATCAATGAGTTTTCACGTATCGTTTACTCTTCTGGCTCTAATACTTCAGTTCACATTTTCTTTATAATATTGCATTCACGTTCTCTAGTATTTCCGTTAGCATTTGAATATGTATGTTGGGATTTTTAAATATATCATGGCGTATCTTATACAATACGATATATTTAGAAACTCCAACATATATATTAGAAGAGAATGGAATACTTGTATTTTAAAAAAATTAAATAACCATTTTATCAGTAAAATTTAAGCCTTAGCTCTTTAGGACTCGGGCTTTTGAGGACTTGGGCCGAGTAGGATCGGACCGGCCCTTATTGACATCTCTAATTATTATACAACGCATTGTTAGGGGCATAAAAAAAAGTTTCAGCAAGGAAAAATACTTATTTTTTTCCTTCTAAATTAAGAATAAAGAAAAAAATAGTTTCCTTTTTTTGACCTTATTACTTTTTTTTTTTTTTTTTTACTTTGTTGCCTGCACGGAGAGGTGGCAAATCGGGCGGTCCGGCCCGCAAGCCCAATCGGGCCAAGGAAAAGTTCGGGCCGGGTCGGGCCGGACCCGATTTATTTTGGGCCTAGAAATACTAGGCCCGACCCGGAGGACCTCGGGCCAAAAAAGCCCACCAATGAGTCTTTTTCTTTTCTTTTTTATTACTTTAACCATGAAGTATAAGTATATATTGAGGCGAACTTCTGTTTAATTCTCTTAAGAAAGAACTTGGTCGGAAGATAATATATTACTATTCGTTGCAATATGGAATGATATCTATTAATTTATAAGCATGTCTCAAACCCCAGATATAATAATAATAATAATAATAATAATAATAATAATAATAATAATAATAATAATAATAATAATAATAATAATAATAATAATAATAATAATAATAATAATAATAATAAAAAATAAGGAATGGATGATGATATATAGCTATATACTACACGTCACAAGTTTTTTTTTTGTACGTACTATACTACATGTTAATCAATTTTTCATTTTTCAACACATAATAATTAATGGGCATGCTTGGATCCAATTCATTTTCCATCTTCGGCTAATAAAACTGAAGAATTAGAGTATTAAATTAGTCAAATGTTTTAATTTCTCGGTAAATAGATACATTTATGCTCTGCTAGAAAAAGAAAAAAGAAAAACATGTTTCAAATAGTACACAGATATTACCTAATTCCTAAATTTTTCTTATTCGATTAGTGAGGGAAAAAAAATTTCAATTCCATCGGGCCGGGTCGGGCTTGCCCGCCAAAAGAAAAGCCCGTTTGGACCGGGCCAAAAAAGCCCGAATTTTTTCGGGCCTCTAATATTCCGGCCCAGTCCGCTTTATATTTCTGGCTAAACGGGCCGGTCCATCGGGCCGGGCCAATTTTGCCAACACGGCTGCACTTCCACTTTTTTCTTTCTATTTTTTCATTTGAAAGGGCGAAAAAAGAGAGAAATATCTCAAACATTGATGTCGAAATTTCACTGGAGAACTGAATAGCTGGGCCCACAAACAGATAAAAAACCCAAGGAGTGTCAATATGACAATATCGCACTGAGGCACATTTAAGACAGCAATATGTATCTATGTTCATTACCACACAATCAGACGAGGAAAACTTCAAAACTTCTTCCTTCCATTCCATCACATTCAGACCAGTAATTTCATTATTTTCTTCTGTTATACATACTGCATTTATCTCTCCATTTCTCAGTTAGTTTTCCTTTGCATAACATCATAAGAAAATAAAAAAAACAAAAAAATGAAGTTTGGTAAGGAATTTGGTTCAGTGATGGTGCCAGAATGGCAAGAAGCATATATGGGTTATGAGTTCTTGAAAACTCATCTAAAAGAAATCCAACATTTCAAGCAAAGAACCGAGCAGACTGCGTCGAGGCCAGACGGGTCCGGCCTCGGGCGAAGCCGCACCCTTTATAGAGCTTTCAGTGGCCTAACACAAAGGGTACACTCACCAAGGGCTCCAGCATCACCTGATGTAGAAAGCCAGGTCATTCTTACGCATAATGTGAGGCGGGATGGGGACGAGCGATCGGAGACTATGTTTCTAATGGCAGCAGATGATGGAGGGAAGTATGAGCTTGTTTATTTCAAAAGACTGGATACTGAATTCAATAAAGTGTTGAAGTTTTACAAGGAGAAAGTTGAGCAAGTGATGAAGGAGGCTGCGGTTTTGAACCGACAGATGGAAGCTTTGATTGCGTTCCGTGTCAAGGTGGAGCGTCCGAATGGGTGGACTAACACTTTGGAGGAAACCACTCAGCTTGCTTCAGATGTTGCAGCTTCTAGAGCTGCATTATTCGCCAATGCTCCTACTGCAGTAAGAGCAAGTCGTAAGAACAAATTCTCTATGTTCTCAATAATCATCATGTGCGTAGCACGTGCACTTTACTAGTTTGTATAACATAAGCCATTTATTGATGCAGGAAGAGTTCTAATGGATAATGATAATAAAGACGAAATAGAGATGAAACCAATAAACGATATCAGGGAGAAACAAACAGCGCCTGTGGAGATACTTGAAAACGTAAAGTTCAATAGATCACAAGAAACTCCCGGCTCGACAATCAAAGGGTTTCTCAATCTTCCAGACCAGACAGATTTGAAGTTCAGCAAGGATAATCTGAAGAAAGCAGAAGATCAGCTTAAGAAGGCTTTCGTCGAATTCTACAATAAGCTAAGGCTTCTAAAAAGCTACAGGTTGATCCAAATTTTCTAGTTTATGAAATTAAGTGGTTCTCAATATTATTTTGAATGATGTATTTAGTTACCTGTGTCTGTGTAACTGCAACAGTTTCCTTAATATTATGGCATTCTCAAAAATCATGAAGAAGTATGATAAGGTAGCTGCCCAGATTATCTCTGTTTACAAAAAGAACGCATTTTTCTTACACTAGAAGACACATAAATGAACATATCAATTCCATGTTGGTTTTAATCTTATTCCAGATTGCTTCAAGAAATGCATCAAAAGCTTACATGAAAATGGTTGATAATTCCTACCTCGGCAGCTCTGACGAGGTGAGCATTACATTCTAACATCGAAAATAAGCTGTTACTGTTACATAGAAAGCATTGTAATTGGTTATTGGTAGCTCAAAAGTCGAATATGAGTTCATTTGTGTTATTAAAGGTAAGCAAATTGATGGAAAGAGTAGAAATCATTTTCATCAAGCATTTTTCCAACTCAAATCGCAGCAAAGGAATGAATATATTAAGGCTACAGAAGAAAAGAGAGAGGCATAGAACAACGTTTTATACCGGTAAGATGATGCACACACTACTACGTGAAGCTAGGGATAGCCAAGGCAGCCTTCGTCCACCTTGGTTTTTTTCAGAATCTCCTATATATATTATATAAGTTCTTAATTTATAAAAGGTCAGCACTTTTAAAGTGGGCTCCCTTGCTTCATATTTCTACATCCGTCCCTATGTTTAGCTGTATTATCAGTAAGAAGTGTAATAACAAGGGGTTTACCTTAATATTTTGCAGGATTTCTTTCTGGCTGCACATTGGCTCTTATAGTGGCACTAGTGTTAATAATTCGAGCTCGCAATATCCTACCCAAAGACTCAGAGGACAGAGTAACCTACATGGAAACTATGTTTCCTCTTTACAGGTAAAATCCTAGTCCCTTTTTCTATGTTCTTGAATCTTGATGTCCAAAAGCTCCAACTTAACTTTTTTTTGCAGTTTGTTTGGCTTCATTGTTCTGCACATGCTGATGTATGCTGCAAACGTATACTTCTGGAGGAAATATCGAGTCAATTATTCGTTCATTTTTGGGTTCAAACAAGGGACAGAATTAGGCTACCGACAGGTTCTGCTCGTTAGTTTCTGTTTGAGTGTGCTGGCCCTAGCCTGTGTACTCGCCAATCAGGATATGGAAATGCATCCAACTACTAAAGACTACAAAGCCGTAACAGAGCTCCTTCCTCTTGGATTAGTAGTGGTAATTAAGAACAAATATTGTTTTCATAAAAAAAATCTTAATCTTTCTTTTGCTATATATATGCATCTTCAAGATCAAATAAGTACCATTTTTTGCAGCTTGTGATTGTCATTATGCTGTGCCCTTTTAACATCTTATACCGTTCAAGCCGTTACTTCCTACTCATCTCCCTACTTCATTGTGCCTTTGCACCTCTCTACCAGGTAACACACAACATTATAAGATCTCGTAAATTTTACACCTAGTGAGTGCACATATATATTTTTGTGTGTGCGTTTCCATGTTTTAAGAGAGTGTACACCAAGTTTCAACTTATATATACGTACTTGATGCAGGTTACACTACCAGACTTCTTCTTAGCAGATCAGTTTACAAGCCAGGTTTTAAACCTAAAACCTTACATTTACAGTTTTCTGGCCCCATTCCCCAAAAAACTATTTATATTAGAGAAAACAACCATGCAATCTTCATACAGGTTCAAGCTCTTAGGAGTTTGCAGTTCTATATTTGCTACTACGGTCGGGGAGACTACAAACGGAGGCAAAATAATTGCACAGAAAGCGCTGTTTTCAAAACTTTCTCTTTTATCATAGCCGCAATACCATTCTTGTGGCGCCTCCTTCAGGTGCACCCAAAAGAAAACCCAAAAAAACAAAAAAAAAAGTATTCTGAAACTAATTTTTTAATTTAACAGCAAACATTAGATTCTAACATGGTTATTTGATGTCTTAGTGTCTAAGGCGCCACTATGATGAGAAAGATCCTATGCAAGCCTACAATGGCTTGAAATATCTATTGACAATCATAGCAGTGTGTGCAAGAACAGCCCATGTCCTCTATGCAGGAGCCATTTGGAAGTTTACAGCCTTAATAACCTCGATCATAGCTACAGTTTTTAGCACATATTGGGACATTGTTTTCGATTGGGGACTTTTACAACGTAAATCTAAGAACCGGTGGTTGAGAGACAAGCTACTTGTCCCGCACACAACTGTGTACTTTCTAGCTATGGTGAGTAGGATTTATCTTTTTGAGAAATTTCATATGCTTTTCTTTAGGGAGGATTTGACAGTTTTCATTCTGCTCCTGCAGATTTTAAACGTTTTGTTGAGATTAGCCTGGATGCAAACTGTGATGAAAATCACAATTTTTTCATTGCATAAACAGGCATTGACTGCCCTTGTGGCCTCTTTGGAGATCATTCGTCGTGGTATATGGAACTTTTTCAGGTACTGGTTATGCATCCAAACTTCTGTTAAAATTTCGTTAATTTCATATGCTTTCTTAGATTGTTATTGGTATTGACAAGATTACTCGATTTAGATGCCTCGAGTTAAGATAAGTGTGTCTAATGCAATCTGTTGTGTTCTTGGATGTGCAGACTGGAGAATGAACATCTTAACAACGTTGGCAAATTTCGCGCTTTCAAATCAGTGCCATTACCTTTCAACTATGACGATGATGAGGATAAAAAGGAGTAGAGATAAAACAAATAACAGCTGTATATGAGAACAGTTTTCACCTTTACAGATAAATTCTTTGATTGTTTCAGCTGTCCATATTTCGACATCTCCCGTTATTCAAATTTCTTCATCCACAACAGCATGAAAATAACAACAAAGAAGATTTTAAAGTCGCAGACCAATATTCCTAAAAGTGTACCTACCATAGGCCCATAAGGCAGATCCTTCCATGTGCTTTTCTTATGTATTGTGTATTTAGGGCCGCTATGTCCATATGCAATTTGAATTTTCTGTCAATTGCTATATAGCTTCCAAAACAACAGATAAACCTACAACTTTACCTCTTCAAAATTCTACCAGAAGCTAAGAGAACTGAATTTTAGAGCTCGAAAACTTATGCATATATAGCTGATAAAGTTCGAAGAAAAGTCTCAAGAAAATTGAGAATAAATGTTTGAGGGAGTCACAAGACAGAGAACCAATAAATTCGTAAAGATTTAGAGGATATCTTATCATACCACTGATAGAATCTCAACATGAGGAAGGATAAGAAGTAAGACCATGTTCAGTCGCAAACTGAGGAACGACCATAATATGACCGCAATGCATAACAATTTGTATCTTTAAGAGTGGGTTACTACACATTGATCTGAATCTAGAGCAAAAGTGTTGAAGATTACAACATATTAAATCCAGAACTAAAGTGCATTCAATATTCATCTCCAAACACCAACCGGGCCACTTCAAGATTTTTGCAAATGGAATCGATGAAGCAATTAGATCAATAACCACTCAAAACAAAATGTATCAATTAAATCAACAACAGTACTGGTTAAATATACCTGTACATATAAAAGTTGAATTTGTTATTCATACTGCTCCTCTTTATTTTAAGAAGCAACCAAATGAAAGACATATCAAAGCAGCAATATGCACTGAAAAGATTTCCTTTCATATCCAATTTTTATTCTACAAAATAACTATTCCTGTCTGAAAATCTCAAGTTTTCAGTTAGATTGTATCAGAGAAAATTCTCCTGATTCCTCACAAAATCAGCAATAACATCAGTATAATATAAATATATTTTTTAAAAAATAGAAAGATAAAAACCAGTACTCAGAATCCTACCAAATCGATACTATTTCTTTAGATCAGAACCGCCCAAAGCTTCCTTCTTTTCCGATTCTTCGACATGGCCGTCGCCGCCTTGGTTATTCAACCGTTGTTTCTCTGCTTCTGCCTCCGCCTCAGCCGCCTTCTCCGCCTGCAAAACCGGAGCATAGTAATCGGAATGCACCTCCATACACTTCTTAAGCGCCGCCGTCGCCTGGAAACATTTCTCCACTATATCCTCCTTCTTGACCTCTGCTTCATCGACACACTTCTCCCATTCAACAAATGTCTCTTTACATCCACCCCCTTTCATAAACAAGCAAAATCCACACTCGCCTTCCTCCTCTTCTCCTCCGTCTTCGCTCGATCTTTCTGGATCTTCTTCGGAAATAGTCTTATTTTCAGCTGAATCTTGTTGCAATTCTGCAGTCCTGGTATCTAGATCAGAGGTCTCTTGAGTTAGGATTTTCGATTCGGGCATTTTCACATGCTGACTGCGTTGATCGGGATCTGAGGAAGACATGGTGACGCTGACGGCGGCGCGTGGGGAGGACTGAGGAGATGTAGTTCGGTAGCGAGGGCGTGGAGGAAAGGTCTCCCATGGCTGCGGGTATAAACCTCTCCTCTTAAACCCCTCCTTTTTTTCCAACTTCTTTTCCTCTTCTTTTTTAATTTTTTAATGTTCTCTTTTCGAATATTTGCTTTTTCTCTTTTGTGAATAAATTAAGATGGTTTCTTTGGGCAGTTTTTTTCTTTAAACAATACTTCATTAATAAAACTTGAAAAAAATTACAATGATCATACCCAGCTGAATAATATTTCGAAACGAATTTAAAAAATCAAAAGAGACACTGAGACTCATCCTAAAGGATTGGACTATAAAGGATCATGTCCGCTATAACCTGTACAAAAAGAGCAATTTGAGAACTACGAACTTTCACAATCCTTTGTTACACGATACATGGAATTAAAGGTGATTGTACTAATTGACTTAATATCACGCATATACTTCCTATACATCACCCAATTATAGTTTACACTGCATCTTTTGTACAGGGTAACAACCTGATTGCCTTACCTGCCTAGGTTCATCCGCATGTGGAACGAGTATGGTTCGTGTCTCGCTCCGGGTAACTCCTCTTTAATGGCCTTCTCTATGCTAGGGCATCCATCTGCTTCAATAAAGTGACGCCAATATATCAATCTTCTATTTATAGTACAACATCTTTTAGCTTTGGTAAAGAAGAAGAAAAATATTGGAGGTGGCGAGTACTTGAGACAAGATTATCAAGGTGACCATACGCCATTCCTAGTCTGTTCAAAAACCATTTCGAAGACTCATCTTTCGCCTTGTCACCAATCCCAAATACCAAAGGATAAATATGACGATTACCATCCATAGAGGTAACTACGAACAAAATACCTCTGTATGAACTCTTCAGGTGGGCACTATCAACCACAATAACACGTCTGCGAAATCTCATGAATGCTCGCCTCCAAACAGCAAGGGTCGTGAAAACGTACTTGAACTTATTACCGTGCATGGTAGTTCAGTGGTCTGTAAAAGATCCTGGGTTGGCCTTCTTTAGATAGTGTAAGTAAGTTGGAATCGCACCCATGATGTCTTGATAGTCACTGTATAGTATTTTTCAGGTTGCATGCTGCGATATAAGTGCTTTATCATAGTTCATTATGTATCTATGCTCCGGCCCAAGATCATCCATGATATCCCTTGGCCTAAGGATACAACCTTCTCGGATAAGTGTTGGTGCAAAAAGCGCAACGAATATTTTTTAAGGAAGCTGGTGTGGACAACAATTCTCCAGATTCAACTCGCAACTATGTCTAGTCACAAATTCTTTCACCTGACATATTCCACTCTTGTTTCCATTGGCATGAAATTTAAACTTACAAGTGGTGCTGCTGTAAACGACGGTGTAATGGGTCTGTGATGCGTACTCGGCTCGCAGGCTTGCATTATACATGTTCATTGCACACTGAATTTTGTACTTGCTATCAAACATTACGTCAACCTGGATCATATCCGCGGTTTTAAAAGGTGGAATCAGTTCCACATCAATCTACCCAGATTTCTCTGAGGCACCTGGCACGTACCAGTTTGTAGGACGAGATATGTAGAGCATCTCATGTTGCATGTCGGCGTTGACATAATCACGGTTATCAGCACACAAGGAAGGTCTCGGCCTATCATCTGGGTGAAGGAACTACGAAATTTTCAGCCCTATAACCTTCAGTGGCATTAGGGTCATATATCAGAATTAGACATGTTCTCTTCTTCTACATCCAGTAGCATGTTTCCTTCCTCGCCACGGTCCTCGTCATCATCTTCACCTTCCCCAACTTGTGCTAGGAATCATCTTGTTGGCCGAAGTCCTGGTAACCAGCTTCGTTGTCATCATCATCGTCTCTACATTTAACTTTACCCTGGTCGGTATTTTTAACTTCTTGTGCATAACTAATACCAACACCTACTCCAAATCATAATCTTCGTCAGTCATATCATCATCATCATCCATCATCAAATGTAAGGGCGGGACTATGCAGGATCATGTCCGCCCTTTCGACACAAACTCCCAATGAAAGAGTGGATAATATAAGGTTGTTCTCTTCTGGGGGATTGTGTGTAGTGATTGGCATGTATGTTGGAGCAGCATCGTGTAACTTGCTCTTGTCATCACAACCTTTGCCCCTGAATGTTGCATGTTCATAACATTTGCTTGTGAAGCAATCAACTGCATAAACATTTTATGTTGGTTGCTTCCATGTCAATTATATGGGTCGACTCTCGTGCATCGCGCGAGCCGACATCATCACAATGTGATTTTGGTTCCAGCGAAACATAGAATTTTGGAATTGGTGATTTTCGTGCTACACGCCTCAAATCACGATACGAGCTTATGAGGTACCTCTTATCACAATAGCCTTTAGTGTGTAAAATACATTGAACAAGGTAGTCGTATAGTCGCCGGTCACCTATAAGAACATTATGAACTTCATCTATAAAATCAAAAAACGACACTGAGGAGAATATATAAATTTTATGTCTTCTTGACCGTTCTCATAAATGTCCCCATTCCAATAAATGGAATGAACTATAACAATTTCCACTTCATCTTGATCCTGAGGTACATGAAGAACAATACGCAATGATTGTGTATAAACATATATAATTTTCTAAATAAATATCAAAAGTGCATCGATGTTAAAAATATAAAAAAATCACTATCTATCGATACACATCATTAAAATTAAGTATGATTAAAAAAATTTAAAAAAAATGCAAGGGTGTATCGATGGTGACCCCATAGATACACCTCGATACACAATATTAGAAAACAAGCGTGTATTTGTGCTGATGGTGTTGTGGTTTTGTCCATTGATACAATACAGACAATCGCTATCCATCGATACATAAAATAAATAATAAAAATCAGTGTACTAATGTTGATAGGTGCATCGATGGAGAAAATGTCCACCGATACACATCTATCCATTCAGTGTATATCTATAATATCTTTTTTTTTTCAAGAACCTATCAATTAATATCATTAAAATTAAATAGGTTTAGAAAAAAAATCAATGTACATCAATAGTGTCTACCGATACACTGTCACTTGAAGAAAATCCCTGACTAAAAATTAAAAATAGATACCAAGTGCATATCGATGGTGCCGGGGGTATCGTCGATACTGTTGTACCGATTGTGGGTCTTGTCCATCCATACACATCGATACATCCACTAATACTATGGTTCAAAAAAGAATAAACAGAAATTGTATTAATGGAGAAGACTGTATCGATTGGGTCGCCAATCGATATATACAATCACTATCTATTGCTTAATATAGTTAAATCAAATATGATAAAAAAAAAAAAAAAAATGTGTATCGACGATGCCAGTGTATCAATTACGTTTTGTCAATCGATATACAGTTACTTGATTAAAATTAATGATTATAAATACAAATAACAAGCATGTATCGATGGTGAAGGACGTATCAACGGGGGTTTTATCCATCAATATAGATGGGTACACAATCACCATTAAAATGTATGATTAAAAATTTTAAAAAATAAATAGTATTTGTGTATCGATGGCAACGGGTGTATCGATACACATTGCTACACATTTAATATTAAATTAAATGTGAAAATAAAAATAAAATATTATTGTGTATTGATGGGTCCACCGATACACGTTGATACGATCACCATCATACAAATTAAACATTAATTTTTTAAAGATGTATCGAAAAAATTTGGGCCAATCACTATATTGCCTGTATGTTCCTGAAAAGTCAGTATTATGTTGAAGTTTCTGGAATCACCATCATAAAAGAATTATGAGAAATATTGTTTACGAGATCTCAAAATTTGTGCAGGCAGGGGATCGGCCTTAATCCCTCTAACCAAAAAAAAAAAAAAAAACTCAAAATTTGTAATAGTAATTATTATTTTTTAAATTGCAGTTGATTTGTTTATTTTTATTTATTTATTTATTTTTTATATTAAGTTTCATGTGCACCCTATTGTTTTTGTGCCTCCATTTCAACACTTTATTTTCATTTAACATTTTCTTTTCTTTATACGTTATTTATTATTTTTATATATTCAACCACTATATAACCATTTCAACATATACAGAGTGTGCATCGGACGGGTGCTAAATATATTCAATGTGAACTGAATTCAATATTTTTCGTTTGAATTTTATTTACATCATTAAGTAATATATTCAATGTGAACCGAATTCAATATTTTCCGTTTGAATTTTATTTACATCATTAAGTAAACTACCTACTTTTAACAGGGGACGAACACAACTTTCCAATAAGTTATTTATCTGAATAGGTAAAGTCTCATACTCTAATGTTAGACTCCATTCAATCCTTTTTAAATATTTTATTCTAGGATTTCATTTAAAATTTGAAGGAACGTATAATTTTGATTGACAATATAATCCATCTATCGCTTTATAATTACCATACTACCTGAACTTTCCTTAATTTCTTAGAATAGATAAAAATAAAATTGGAAGAAAATGATATTTTTTTATAAAACACCTAACTTAAACTATAATTCAAACTCCAAAACAACAAATATAAAGGGATCGGAGGTTTGCGAGACAATTCACAAACTTTCGCAAGATACTATTCTAAATAAATTTCATATTTAGCAAAACATAATCACAAACTCGATATATTTTGGTTAAAAGATTTCGGTATACATGCGTAATTTGTTTCACGAAATCACATTTTACTATGGCTAATGGAAAAATACGCAAGCTTAATGTCATGTAGCAATTCGAATCACGGTCAACTTTCTGCAAAAATTACTACACTTATAGTTCCAGCGGACCTTTTACAAATGAATTTTGCACTGTCCCAAAACATAAATACAGCCGTGGTGCTTTGTTCGTAGTTACGAAAAAGAAAATAAAAATAAAAATAAAAATGACGCAATAGTAATATTATCTTGGCTCCGCTAAATGTTTATCAATGACTATCTCACCTATGTACACCATCTATAAACGTAATGTTTTTTTTTACTCTCTCTTTCATCTACTTTTTAGTTTTTGGAGGAAATTAAAGTAAATGTCTTAGAACCTGCTTGTGCACAGGAACGAAGGGCATATTTACATCTTGACAATAATACTTTTCATCGACTTAATCAAGTACTGTAAAATTATCCGGAAAGTCACAGAAGTTAAAAGGACAATCATCGAAGCATATCGTACAAGTCACAGAAGTTATCCAACCGGTTACCGGTGGGGATCATACATCATTCTAATCGCAGTAGCCACAAAGAAAGGCGATCCAATACCTGAAAAATATATAGACGAAAAAGTACTACTCGTCCTTATCAACCTCATCACTATCATCTCCATCCTCATAGTAAGTAAAAGGGAGTGGCAACGACTTGAATGCTCGGTATTTCCCTACATTATTCAAGTGTTCATTCTCCAACCTGATTTAAAAAATAAGATAACGACAGAGTTATGCACATACTTAAATTTGTCACAAGATTTCCCATCGCTAATGCTAACCACTTTATGCTTCATACTACTTCCAATGTCAAATGTTCTGATACTGCAATCAATGGAACCAATGAACCTAGCTAATTTCTTGTTCTCTAGTTTTGAGAGCTGTTTTTTGTGTTGAGGTTCGGAAGTTGTTCTGATATGGATCACTTTCATGCAACATGAGATGTACTATCTGATAACGGATAAGATCTCTTATTCCATAACAATCATTCATCATCTATTCCAACCATCGGATTGTTGCCACGTGTACATATAAAAACACCCCGCTAATTGTGGCTAGCAGGAATATTGGGGTTTTCATATTACACGGCAATTTAACAACTTGCATAAGAGATAAGTGTAGTCCTGGAATAGGGGGATACTATCATGTAGCAATAAAATACTAGAGTTTCTAGTTCAAGTCATGCTATTGTCTTAGTCTTTTATCAGACAGGAAATCTCGCCGAGCTTTTTTCTATTAAGGGACATCAATATCTTAGGAGCATCCAGAAAGACCATTTCTTCAATAGATGTTTTTGAAGTAACAAAATGAAAAATTAATAACCTGAAGAAGTTCCACAGGCCACGCCTAAGGATTTCTAGGCATGTAAATATTGTTGATATTGTCTTTCCGTGCAATGACTGTTTATCTAATACCAATACAAGTTGTAGCCAAGCAAATCTGAAAAGAATATCCAAAACCTGTGATAAAATCAAATAAAAGGTACATCAGTAACTACAGGAAACAAACAAAAGAAAAAGAAAGAAAGAATGACTTAAGACTTCAGATCCAATGTCTCTATTGAACCAAACTAAGGGAAAAGAAAGAAAGAATGACTTAAGACTTCAGATCCAATGTCTCTATTACCATAGCCAAGAAGTAGACATTTTTGTTGGAAACAACAAGTTTATCTCTCAGAAAGGGGTTTCTCGAATGTCTTTGCAGAAGGCCCCAGTCAACAACGATGTCCCAGTATGTATTTACTATAGCAGCAATAGCTGAGCTTAGCAAAGCTAACACTTTCCAGAGCATCTGCTTTCTAAGTTCATAAGCTGTTCTAATAACAACAGCCACTATCGTCATGAAATATCTCAAACCGTTGTATCCATGGATAAAGTCTTTCTCCTCAAACAACCGGCGCACACACTACAAAAACCGATGGATAGATTCTGAGTACTACTTCACATGTGCATTAGAAATAAAATGAAGATATTTTGTAATGAGCTTGGAGGGAAAGGAATGTGTATACACCGTGACAAAATAAGACTTTGCCCCACTATGAGAGATCAGCTATATGGATCATATTGGCATCTTGTTCTATCCCTTCCCTTCCCTTTTTAAGCTGAAATATTTACTATATTTTTTCTACCAACCATACTAGATAAGTTGAGATGCTTTTCTCAAGGAAAAGTTTATAGAGAGTAAACATATAAAACATGAATGACCAAATAAAGTTAACTTTGCTCAAGGAAAAGCTCGTAGAGGACAATTTGAGATGCTTTATTCCATAGTCACATGACTGGCATATAAAAGGCAGAACGTATATATGGAACTTCAGAAGTTAACAAACACAGATGGCTCATTTAAAGTTGAAGAGACCTGTGAAGCAACAAGAGCTAACTATCAGCATCCTACAGAAGCGCAGCTGGTTAATGCATTCTATCATTCATTAAAAAAGAAAATTACCTGAAGAATCTAGGGGTAGCAAACAAAAAAACATAACAAAAAAAAGACAAAAGAAGTAAACCTGGAGAAAGCGAAACCAGTATGGTATAACTGCAACGATAAAATAGAAAGCATTATAGACATCAAGATTGCTGCATCTGTGAAGCTTTCGAGATAATTTTTCCCTTCCATAGAAGCAAATGTAATACTCAAAGCTCCTTATAGCCTGTATCTGCAGTCAAACACATAACAAACTATTTGTAGACCTGCATATTTATGAATGAAGTAGAAATGATGACCAAAAACGGATATCAAGCATAAAATGAAACCTGGCTTGTGAGTTGGTCTGCCAAGAAAAAGTCAGGGAGAGTAACCTACATAAAATGGAATATATTCTGACAGACTAATAACCAAAATAAAACGTTTCCATAATATTGAGTCTGCATTTGTCAACCTTACCTCATAGAGAGGAGCACAAAGACAACGAAACACACACTTAACAAAGAAGACACGGCTTGAACGATAGATGATATTGAAGGGGCAAAATGTAATTGCTAGAACGACCTACAGGAAAAGGAGATAATTAGGGACCACATGGAGTAGAAATCAAGAGATTGGTCAAAATACTAGCTTTCATTTCTCACAATGATCAAGCCTAAAGGGAGAAGCTCAATGTATGTCTCATAATGTTTACTTTTTGAGTCCATCTTTATGTGCAAGTGCACTAGCAGAGAAGCAAGAGCAATTACTGCAAGACCATTGCTGACAAGAAAAACTTCTCGGTAGCCTAACTCAGTTCCCTGCTTGAATCCAAATATGAATGGATAGTTGATTTTGTAACGCCTCCAAAAATATATGTTTGCAGCATATACGAACATGTGAAGGACTATATACGCATAGAAGCTGCAGGAAGTCTAATAATTTTATCAGAATCATAGAGTAGACAAAAGCAAGTTGAATGAATTTGTACATCATCATATTATTTGCATGGGAGAGAGTCAGGATCAGTCCTTACCTGTAGAGTGGGAAGATAATATCCATGTATACGGTTGCACTCTTTATATGCATCAATTTTCTATCTTCGAAAAGTAGGACAATAGCGACTAGAAGAGCGATTGTACAACCAGATAAAAAACCTTGTATTATAAATGAATTAGAAGATAGATAGAATTTTCTGCTTTTGAAAGTATTGAATATCATAGATGTGCGTAATAGATTTCACTTCCCTACTCAATAATTTCTAAATATAGTGATTATTACTTACCTGAGAAGAATGTAATCCGATGCTTCTCTCTCTTCCGTTTTGGCCTCAGTAGTTTCATTCCTTCCCGACGGTCATTATTCAAGAAGTTCTTAATGAAGACCACCTCTACCCTCTCCATGAGACTTGTGACCTGCAATTAGAGGTAGACAAATTTTAACTATAATCAATAAATGTGTGAGGAAGCAGCAAGAGACCCGAGAATTATTGATATATGGATGTCTAATTGGTTTCTCAGATGTAGTGGTGCAATAGTTTTTCAATGCCAAAAAAGCTCTCTCCATGAAGATGAACAGATCCTTTGGTACTCCCCTCCCCCTCCTCCAATGCTACAATTTCATTTCAGTTGCTGCCACAGCTCTGTGCTCAAGGGCACCAGTTATTTCGTTTATTACATCTAAAGCTGCCATTTACTATCAACACACTAAAAGGTTAACCCTAAAACAGAATAGTCTATTTTAGATACTCTACTAGGCCATTATCTGGAAAAAGACTTAAAAGACGGTAGATAAGGATCAAACTGTTTACAGATAAGTTGGTACAAATAAGCAAAAATTACTCACCTCATCTGAGCTTCCTATATAAGACTCATCGACAATTTTCATGTATGATCTTGCAACGTTCCTTGAAGTTATCTGCATTGAAGACATAGGTAACTTGAACACTTAAAAATACTCAGAACGGAGACAAACATGGGAATCTTTTCTCCTTCTCTATATTTTTAGATACAAAATTGCACCAGCAGAAAATCGAAAAGCATTCAGGTCAACAGTTATGGAACCTTTTCGTATTTCTTCAGGATCTTCGAAAAGGCTGAGAGATTGATGAAGCTGTTTGTATATTCAACAGATATATTACTAACAGAAGGATAAAATTTCCTGAAAAACAATACTTTGCTTCGCGCATTGTTATCTAATATTTCCTGAGATACTATACTGTGCCTTGCACATTGTTATCTACCTGTAATGCTTTAGAAGGCAAAGCTTTTGATAGAACTCCGTGAAAGCAACTTTCAACCTTTCTTCAACTTCTTTCAATTCTTCTTTCTTGTAACTCAAACCTTTTTCCTTGGAGTCTTTGAAAACTCCTTTAATAGTCGATATTGGAGTATCGAATGTACTAGAAATCCTTACACGATCAAGGACTCCTAGACGAGCGGTTTCGTATTCGTTAGTAATTTCTCCATCTACTGAAGTATCAACAGTTTTTTCCGTGGTACCGTGTGAAGGATGATTATCAACGTGCAGTGCTTGACAGCTCAAGTCTACTACGGTATCAAATCATACAACGTTATTAAAGAACAAATAAAAATTCTGAAGTTATTGAACTGTTGAGCAAATTATATGATGGTGAAGTTTAAAGATCAGAACTGCATCACCACTAAAAGATCCAGGTTGCCGCTGACTTCTGTTGCTCATTTCAGTATCAAGTTCCCTATCCACTTGCCCTGCACAAATAAAGTGAACACATTAAAACAGAATGATATCATGGTGAAGGAAAGATGTCAAGAAGCTCCCACAGTAAGTAGCACCTCCATGTCTAAGATACTTATCAACTAGTAGAAGCACTTTCTAGAACAAAATTCTACTTTTGCAAACTCCATCTGCGATTAAAATGTGGCGTGGGTTTCATAAGGAAAACATAGGAAAACATTGTCATGAAGATAAATATCTTCAAAACTTTGTAATTGAATTTATAGCAGATTTTGTCTAAATTAGCTTGAAGCGCCGGATGACTTTAAACCATGAATTTCCTTATACAGCACAAGTTGCACCGAAACAGAAAAAAAGCAGGAAGAAGGAAGAAATATCAAACAAAAGAAATTACGCCATCAGCATGTTTGTGGTTGTAACACCTACCAACAGCCTGTGCTCTGTTTGGAGGTGTAATCTTCGATGATTTATCTCTGGTGGAAAACCACTTGGTACAACTTGACCTATTGCGATCAGGATTTATCACCTTGATTCGTAATGCAATCAAAGCCTCCATCTGTTTCTGTAGTGAAGTAGCTTCTGTAATAACTTCTTCCACCTTGTCCTTATAAAAGTTATTTGTCTTATTGAGCTCATCATCAAGCTTTTCGAAAAAATATCGCTCACTCTCTTCTGCTTCGTCTGATGGCACAAGCAATTTGGTATTGTACAACTTTCTGGAGTTCTCCTGTTCCACTGTTTGAACAGCTATTACTTGGTTCTCGATATCCTCATGCATGATATTGCTATCATGTTGAGACGCAGAACTGAAGTCCCTGAACAGTGATAATCTCTTCTGAGAAGTTTTCACTGGATTTGGATTGTTTTTTTTGAACTTGAGAACCCCTTGTAATATTCGTTTGAGTCCATTATAGTCGACATATGCCTCTGTCCACTCAGGCACCTTTTGTTTCTTAAACTCCTTTCCAAATTTCATACTTGCATTTTTTTAATGAGAATATAACTTCACCTCTTATTGAACTGCCCCTGCTAAAATCAAGACAACCATGGTACTGAATAAAATAAGTGATAGCTTGAACAAGCAATAAGATCATCAAGAAATTTGAAGCCAAGCAATGTGTCGTTAAACGTAAAATATCCGTACTTCGGTGATGCAAAAGATTAAGTCTATATATAAAATATGTATATGTGCGTGTGTGAGTGTGTGAATGGGATTACTCTATTCAGTACAAGCCCATACCAAAATTTAGTCAGTACAAAGGGATTAGTATATTCTATACAAGCACATACCAAAGTCATGCATTCAGCTCAGGAACATGTATTCAATGAATTAGAACGGTAGGGACTATTAAGTGGAAGCTCTGAAAGACATAATTTATCTTGGCACATTCTGTACTCCTGATAATCTTTCAATTGCTTCTCTAGGATTGACATTATCCCACATCCGGCGAACATATCACCCTCCCTGGTTTCACCAAGTCTCCATCCAACACAAAAAAACTATGCCTCCAAGCTTTAAATAATTTCTAACATTTCAAGTTCATTCTGTATCATAAATTTAATAGACAACTGAGACCAGGAGGCATTCTAAGATCAAATACCTAAAAAATCTTCAGCTAAGATATGACTAATACCATACCAATAAGTGCATAAATAATACATATTCAACAGTTTAACTTAAACCAGAAAACTATCCAAATTTACGTCCGTAAATTTTAGTTTCATACTGCTGACAGAAAGAAATAGAAATCAAACAATAAGCTATTAATTCACCGCCCTTTGTCCGACGCCATCATCATGTCCAGATTTAACTATCATATTAACAAACTTTGGGGGTATATATATAAGAATTGGAAAACTCACAGTAGACTTACTACAGCTGCATGCAACTGGCATTGCATAATTTACACCACAAACAACAAATAAACTTAGTAAATCGGTTAAATAAACAAGGATTCTCATAAACTTCAACGCAAAAAACATCGACATCCATCGGATAGCAATCACCATTGCTACCCCAAATTCCAAACCAGTCGAATCCAATTGATCGCGTTTCTCTACTATAAAACTCACATTGAACATGGAACAGTACTTGAATATCACCACGAAAACAAAAACGAAAAGGATCCGAAATTATATTACCTAGAATTGATTGAGCATTTTGTGGAGCTGAAAAGGGTTTCATGATAAATGTGACTGCAGACTGCGTGAGTGTGAAAAGATTTTAGCGGTTTGGTTATATACCCGCGCAATATGAATGCATGCCACCTTTCAGAATTTAGTTGGGGAAAGGGATCGGGTGTGGGAAGGACCACCGAAATTGGAAGTGGATGGTACGTGGAAGAGTATCATGGTTTGAGATATTCAAGAATGGATTGTTTAGGATGGAGTAAAGAGCAGGGGATAACTGCTCATGTGATGACTCAGATTTGGGATAGAGTAGTGGCCCCACGTGTCATGAAGACGTCAGAAGCGACGCTGCCATTCGACGACTCGGGAAAGCGGTGCAAATCATCTAAATTGGATTGAAGTGAAAGTGGGAAACGTTTCCTAGCATTTTAATTTAAAAAGTAAATAAATATCGTAAATATATATCACTTCCACGATGTATAAAATAAATAGTCAAATATCGAATATTGAAATAGATAATTTGAACTGTTCAAAAAAGATTGTGGCATTATCTAGTAAACGTGAAAATAACCATCGAAATGAAGTCGATGTCTATTCTGAAAGTCCTCGCATATTTTGATCAAAGTCTTATATAGGAAGTAGATTGCTTTCAATAATTATGTTTTTTACTAACTTTCTGCCACTAAAGTTTTTTTAGATGTGGCTTATCCGTGTTTAAATTTCAACTAGGTATTAAATTTTAGGGTTCTTCTACCATACATCTGGTGTATCAATACACCTGATTTTTGACCTGTTATAACAGGTTGCAAACTTATTCAGTTTCACTGCTATCCAAGTTACAGGTGTTATTAGTTCCATTTTCTTTTTATTTAAATAGTTAATATTTAATCAAACATTGAATTAGAAGTGAAGAGGTGGAATTGTTATCAATCTCGGGATTTTTTCCATTCCCAATTTCTTAACCCTCCTTCATTTTTCAATCAAAAATCATGCGTATTAATCTACAACCTCTCCTTGCTTCTGTAATCCGGCGACGACGGAGCAGCGTGGATACTCAATGTCACATTTGTCAGTCGGTAATGGGTTGGACACTCAGTTTCAATGGCGCTACTTTGCGGAGATTGTGCAGGACGGCTACAGAGAGGGACGCAGAAATGGGTGTTGGGTATGGTCGACAACGGGGGCCGGCGGAATTCAAAGGGTTGCAGAAGTGTGAGAGAGAGAGGTGCAGATATGTTTGGAGCACGGCAATGGTGAAACCCTTTGAAATATTGTTGTTTACCTTCTTATCCGGTTACAGAGTTGCTTCGTAGAAAATTACGACCGATTTAGTAGGTAATCAGTCAATTTAACTTTTAGATCTAACGGTCAGAAAATAAATGTTCTTAATCTAAGGGTTAATAAAACTAGGTGTATTAATACACCTGGTGTATTATAGAACCATTCTAGATTTTAATCTACTGTCCAACTAACATCTAGTATTTTTAGAATAGTAAAGTTAGCTAGTGAAATCTTCCACTATATTCGGGTGTTACATTTTGAATTTCATATGAAGCCCACTAGTAAAATCTCCTACTGTATTCAGGTGTTACATTTCATATTTCATAGTAATTAACACACTTGTGTATATTCATTAAAACAAATAGATATCATAACAAATTAAAATGTATAAACAATTGAACAAAAAAACCAATAAATGGAACAAAGGATTCGAACTGCAAATTAACTCTACCTGAAAATCATATAATGAAGAAATAATAGACCCCTTGGGCTTCCATTTCCTTATATGTTTGATAATTTTTATTAATACTTTTAATATATAATCGTATGTCCCTCTTATTTAAAGTTCGCTCCCCTTATTATACAATTTAATCCCAATACACTAAAATATAGTTAATGAAAATCGTGTTCCCTTAGGACATAAATCTAGTTCCGTCCGTAATAAATTATACTACCTTCGTCCCAATTAATCTTGCACTGGGAGGGTTGGTACAAGTAATAAGAAAAATTGTTTTTTGGAATTTTGTTGAATTTTCAAAGATGAATTGAGGGTGAAGATTGTATTATAATTTTCCCTTTTAATGAGTGTTTAAATTAACCTGGGATGGACGAAAATGGAAAGTGTGCAAGATTAGCCGAGACGGAGGTGGTAGTTGCCTTGATAGTTTAAATTTAAAAAAGCATTTTCTTTAACTAGGCCACCCCATTCCATACTTTTATAATCGATTAAAACTAACTACTTATTTGTCTATTTTGTTGAGCTTCAAAATGTTAAAATATGACTCTGGTGCAAAATGCAAGTTGGTGAATAAGGTTTCAACTGTACATCGCAAGGT
This sequence comes from Ajuga chamaepitys, assembly GCA_958295605.1. Lineage (NCBI taxonomy): Eukaryota > Viridiplantae > Streptophyta > Magnoliopsida > Lamiales > Lamiaceae > Ajuga > Ajuga chamaepitys. Next base: position 3,878,352 of record OY282508.1, read on the forward strand.
ATAAATCATAATCGTGAGTTATCAACTACTACCAAAAAGCTTGCTACTTTTTCTTTATACATTACAAACGCTCGTGATACTTGCTCATGAAAGTCACGTGTAATCACTACCTTCGTTTAACAAACAAGCTAATTTCTTTTCTTTTTCCCGAATAGAAACTCTATTAGAATACTGCAAAAGATTGTACAACAGGAATGTTTAAAAACCAACAAAGAATACTGAGTCAGTTTCGAACTCGACTAGATTATAAAAGGTTCTGAATGCCCACTAGAAATAATTTTGTGAATCGGGCTAACTGTAACCTTCACAAACAAAACTGGGTAAGGAAATCAAAGAAACAAAAATTCAGACAAATCCAACAGGGGAAACACATTTTCTAGACCTAACCAAAAGGAGACTGCCTAGGAAATACATGATAATTAATCTAGGCTGACTCAAAAAGAAGAAAAGAAAGGTCAGGAACTAAAACAGGGCCCTCTCCCTCTGCGCCTGGTCCGGCACGCCCACCGCCATCATCACTCACCACCGCCGTCAACCATCGCCAGCAATACCACTTCCAACCTTGTGACCAAAGAAACCCCTTACAAACTGAGGGCTACAATGCAGGGTAACGGAAATAACTACACTTAACTCGCCGATTGAAATCCTAAAGGTGCTGAGAAAACACTCTTTTCACACTGAAGTTGACAAGATTGCAATAACAAGGTTCCAACACAACTTCTGGAATAATACTATTTAAAATACAGAGATATGAAGGACAGGACTAGATTAGAGGTATCCAAACGATTTCAACCTCCAGTTTTAGATTCAAGGCAATACGTTACGACCACGTACAACCTGAAATCAAATTATATTACAGTCTTAATTATGTGTAGCACCGGCAGTTGCAGTTTGAATTCAAATGGTTTGCTATTTTATTTAATTTTTTCACATTTTTTGATTACATACTAAAATTGAGCATATATATTAATACTCAATCAAAAGTTACACCTTACAGAATCCGAAGTACAAGTTGTCTAATGAACCAAAATAAACAAAGAGCCAATGTATGAAATTATCTTAGAAAAAGAAAAACTAAATCTCAGAAAAGAAAATCAAATATAATTCTATCTATCCAGGATTCATCATTACTCAAATCCCCCAACATTACATCCAAGTTTCTGCTTAGTCAAATCCGACTTGGAACATGCTGGAAGTATTCTGCAGATGAGAAGCACAAGAACAGTCTTAATTATTATTCTGTTCAGGATTTGGCTTAATGCCACTGCAACAGAAGAAGTGTGGTAGCTTGACTCGGCCACAGACCCTGCCAAAATAGATTCAGTTTCTTAATTCAACAAATTTTAGTTTTAAATTACTTGAAAGAAAGCAATGTATAGAAGGTAGTAGTCATCCCATTTGTTAGTAAACATAACCAAATCACTTATCATATTAAGAGGATGGAAATCGAGATTTGGGGTGCACATCATTAGCTCCACATGCAACTGTTAAGCCAATAATGAACTGTTTTTACATTGATAAAGCCTTTGAAATACGGAAGTAACAAAACTACAACTAGATAACCATATGTTCAGAGGCAAATCTCCACTCTCGAGATATACAACATAAAACAACAATTTCCTTGTTTAAGAATTTAATAGTCACATAATGAAAGCAATAGAGTTTAAGGAACTAAACTCAATTAAATAAACAAAAATTCTCAGATATCCACACCATCATTGTAGAGAAAAAGAAGCCACTTACTTGCAACGGATGATTACAGGGACAGGTTTCAAAGCCTTTGGTCCGTTTCTAATACCTCTCTTGTGTGGTGTAGTCTGGAAGAAGCATTTCATTTTGAGTACTCATTTTATAAAACATCCATTAACACGTAGAGCTAATCATAAGGGGGCATTTGAGCCCCAAAAGAAACAGCATGAGAGGCTTTTAGATAAAAGAACAACCAAAAAAAACAAACAAACAATAGAAAAGTAAAAATCTCTAATTAGACCAATTCAATAAACTACAAAAGGTACGATGATTGAATAAGGGGGTTATATTGCCATAATGCTAGTAAATGACTAACAAAAAACTGATCAAATTTGGTTAAATGACTAGCGAAGTTCACTTTACGAGCTCTCAAGAACAGGAATAGTAGCAGATATGAAATACATGAACAGCAAACAGGATAAAAACTACAAAAAGCTCCTAAAGCCAGTTCTCTAAAGAGTGGCCACAACCTCACAAGCTAAAGTAGCACAACATAAGGAGAGACTAAGAAACATGTATTCTGCGTGTAATACAACTAAGAAGCAGAGCCATATGGTCGAATAGTTCACAAAAGGTGCTATCTTTCCAAATCCAAGCTTTTACCAATGTTTAAATAGATGCAAAATACACAAGGTGTAGAAACACTTAATCACCAAACCTACTAAACTGCGAGGATTAGGAACCACAATAACTTTCACAAAAGCTGCTGATACATTTGCTATGGAATAGAAGTAACATAACCTCCAATTGATGCAGCACTTTAGTTCTTAGTATAATTTTCATCCAAATCAGATGTGGAGAAATAAAATGCACTAGAAGGAAACAGCGGAAAACAGTACATCATTTACCCTCATTCATGGAAAGACTCCAAATCATAGAATTTCCATTCAATCATACAAAAATTCCAATTAATCAAGAGGCTATTCAATAATATCCGCTAATGTACATACTGTGAAGGCCCTTAACCATAATCCCTTATGAAGAAAATAAATAAACAAAAACGAAAATGAGCACAAAATATATGTGTCCAAAGAAAAACTTTAAGCAAATTATTATAGATTGTAATGAAATTCACCTTTTTCTTGGGGACAGCCATTAGCTCCATGGCTCCACCAAAGAATGGCGAATTCGGATATTCGGCATTCCTATCGTCGTCATTATTTTCAGGCAAAACAAATGGCAGCAATGTGTTGTTGATGGCAGTTCCCAGCGGTGCAGGCTGAGCCAATGAGTGAGCCAGCCGGCGGATACCCCCGACGGCGAACTCCGTTTTTCTACCGGCGTTTCTCAGCATCGAGACGGTCGGCGTTTATTGTGAGGGAAAAAACTGGGGTACAAGAGTTGGGGCTTTAGGCGACTGAGAACAATGGAATACGAAACGCTAAAATTCGCAATTCTAAATCACGGGTGTGCAACGGTTCCGTTTACGAACCGGACAGATCTTGTAAAACCGACTTCAAAAAATTTAGCGCCGAACCGACCTGAAACGTGTATTAAAAAAATTGCTCGGTCGGTTTTGGTTCCCTCAACCGAGCACGACAAGCAGAGAGCGGACCTGGCGTCAGGGGGAAGATGGTGGGGAGGGTGGGCAATTTTAGGGTTTGTTTATTTTTTACGGACTCGGATCCCCTTCAGCCTATGCTGGGCCCGTAAAACGCAGCCGTTTCACCATCTTTTCCTTTTTTTTTTTTTTTTTCCTTTCTTTTCACTGAAGCATGTCCTTTTCCTTTTTTTTTTTTTTTTTCTTTTTCTTTTCTTTTCACTGGAGCGTTGAGCAGCAGCAAGCAGCAGCAGTACTGTATATTTTTTTTTTTGGCCTTTTGTCTTTGCCTCCCCCAAAATTCAATTCTAACAGTTTAGCAATTTTTATCTTTTGCCTCTTATATTTGACAAAATCAATTCCATAAGTTTAACTACTGAATTAATTAGATCCCCAATTCTATCAGTTTAGCACATTTTTTCAACAATACATATAATAATTAGCATAACATCGACAATAGAGATTAAAATTGTTCAACAACTCCGGTGCCTATTAAATACAAAAAAAAAAGCTAAAATAATTGAAATTGAGTGTCAATTACATTTAGGAAAAAAAAACTAATCAAGAAAATTAATTCGATGTATCTTTATTGAAACTCATGCCTTCAAGAGAATATCGGGGATGATCAAGCGGCGCCTGCAATAAGAAAAAAGAAATTATATATAGATTTATAATTACTGAAGTAAATTGATGTTTATTTTCTAACTAATTTATTGAAAATCTATATTACATTGTACCATTAAGAATTCCGTGAAATTAAATTCACATCCAGCTGTTTGAAGACATCCATGAGATCCTGGAGGTGCTGAAGAAGATGCAGGTAACTCATTTTGTAATCCAATATCCTAAAATTGAGTGTCATTTTGTAATTGACACTCAATTTCAATTATTTTAGCTTTTTTTTTTGTATTTAATAGGCACCGGAGTTGTTGAACAATTTTAATCTCTATTGTCGATGTTATGCTAATTATTATATGTATTGTTGAAAAAATGTGCTAAACTGATAGAATTGGGGATCTAATTAATTCAGTAGTTAAACTTATGGAATTGATTTTGTCAAATATAAGAGGCAAAAGACAAAAATTGCTAAACTGTTAGAATTGAATTTTGGGGGAGGCAAAGACAAAAGGCCAAAAAAAAAAATACACAGTATTGCTGCTGCTTGCTGCTGCTCAACGCTCCAGTGGAAAGAAAAGAAAAAAAAAAAAAAAAAAAGGACATGCTTAAGTGAAAAGAAAGGAAAAAAAAAAAGAAAAAGGAAAAGATGGTGAAACGGCTGCGTTTTACGGGCCCAGCATAGGCTGCAGGATTTTATCCCCAGCAGGGGATCCGAGTCCATTTTTTACACAATCGATCAGTTTGGTTATTTCAGGTTTGCAAAACCGACAACGAACAGTAAATCGAATTTCGGTCGTTATTTTTCAATTTCTTCTTCAACCAAATGAAAAAAGAGTTTTATTTTACTTAATTATTTATATTTACTTAAATAAAAATTTTTAAATAATTTTTTGAATTTTTGAATTTCAGTTTTTTATATAAGATTGTTTAGTTTTATATAATTTTTATATTTTTATAATTTATTTAGGTATTTTTTTTTATTTTCTGAAAATATTTTTATATTATCATTTTCAAATTTTTATTATTTTTCTTTTTTGTTATTATTTTTAAGGGTCTAAAATTAAATTTCAATTTTTATAATTTTTAAAATAAATTAAAATAAAAAAATTGTGAAATGTATAATAATACATTAAGTGATTAAAAGAAATGAAAAAGCAGAAAAATGAGTCATGTAAGGAGCACATGACCTATATAGTCGGGAAATATGACCGGAGTTGCAAAGCGTAACAAATCGTATTATGTAGGTCGCAAGCAAATAAAATATTTAGGTTGCAAAGTGAACGAACCCGCATAGTTTGGGTTTTTTTTTTTTTCAATTAATCTTAAAATATTATTCTTTAAAGTTTCAAATATTATTATTTGTTTCTGATGTAGAATATCTTTTGCGGCAACTATTTGCAATTCATAAATTTTTCAACACTACATAAAAGTTGAGTATAGCTTCTTAATACAACTTACTTGTAACCAATAATACCCTTATATAACAAATTACATTATGTAAAATAAAATATTATAATTAAATAATAAAACAATAAAAACGTAAAAGAAAAGATATACAAAGAAGAAATAAAAGAAGTCAGTAGCCTTTGACCGTATTATTTGTGAGTTTCATTTTAATTCTTCTTTTATTTTGTTTATTTCAGCAGATGTACGCTGATGAACGGACGAGAAATGGACTTCTGAGTTGGGTGAATTTCGAAAGTCCTTCCATGAGGAAATCGCTGAATTAGCTCGAGAAGAAAATTTCTTTTAAACATTTGGAAAACAAATTGCATTTTGAAAATTGTAACCCAGATTTCAATATGGGAAAAAAATCTCTTAAGAATTAAGATCACCGTGATTTTGGAAAAATCCAACGTTGGCCATTTGAAAAGTGTTCAAATCTTGTGGTCGAATGTCTATTACGATAAGTCTGTTTTATATCAAGAACACATAAATAGAATGATAATACTTACATAATAACAACATAATTGACAAAAAAATTAAAAAGAGCGGACTCTATCAATATTAAGTATTACTTCGTTGTTTATGTCCTCTATTGATGAAATCTTGAAGAAACTAAGGTTAATAATGTTATAGAAAAAGACTAGGGTTTAAGATAACAGAAAGAAAGATTTTTTTAATGTTTTTTTATTGTTTCAAATGATATATTTAAATGTGTTTTACATTTGGAATGTTATTTTTTATTAAAGGCGTTGTAATCTTTTACTAATAACATTATAATTTATTAAATTAATGGATGGAGTTAATAAATTTTGTGAGTTGCAAATAATAGCGACCAATATTTTTAGTTAAATATATACTCCATTAGATATATTTGACTAATGCCTAATCTGGTTACTACTCTTTTTTCTCTATATAAATTATACTACACAAAAACTTCAAATACACAAAACTTGTTATTGTACACTCTGTTGTGAGTCGTGCAAGCTCGAGTACCCGACCCACCCCTAGGTTTTATTCAATTGGGTTGCGTATTTTCTAGTCCAAAACCTGAAATCCACGCGATAGTTCTTGGGTTTAAGCGGATTAGTCGGATTTTTTTGGATACCTTATTTTAACAAAATCAATCATAATGTTTCAGATCTTCTAGTAATCTTAAAGAAGTAAAAACATATTCAGTCCAAAAAAGTAGTCTTGAGAAAATCAGGATCGAATACCCGCAGGAGCAGGTACCCGCAAAATATATTTTTCTTAAAACATTCCGGTCATCTTGGGAATTTCGGTCATTTCAGCCTGTTTCGGCCGTTTCGGACCGGAACGACCGAGAAGTGGATCGATACGGAATGACTTCTAAAACATACCGTTTTTATGACCGGAATGAAACGTTTCGACCATTTCGGTCGAAATGAAATGAAATCAATAACTATGATGTGCTCCCTCTGTGTCAACGAGGATTCAGCTAGAAACTCATGGCTTGTGGGTTTTTTTTCTATTGTCTTATTGTTTATATATGTTAAGGCGTGATTCAATATCATTAGGTGTTGATGGCTTGATGGTGCATGTTGCTTCTATATCTGTGAGGTTCTGGATTTGAACATCATGGTTTGCGAGTTAATGTTTTAAATTACTTCACATCTTATTAATTATCTTATTTATATATTAACTTACAAATTAACAGTAATATTCAATATATATATATATATCTATATATATATAATAAGCTAAGTCATTCAGAATTAGTAAGTTAAGATTTTCCCCGCCCAATTATTTAGTTACTAAGAATAGAAGTGAATTTGAATTTCGAATTTTGAATTTTGAATTATCCCATGTTATATTTTGAGATCTAGCGAAAAATCAGCAACAATAAATCTGTAAAGATATTTAAAACAGATTTCGTTATATTATTTAAAATTTAAAAATTTAAAAAAATCCTTATCTGATAACATATTTGCTCCTATAAATACAGTATCTTCAGTAAATAAGAATCACGTAAATGAGAATCACATTTGCAGCCGGGTATTTTTATTTTTTATTCATTTCGCAATTTCTTTATTTCGCCACTATTTCAGTTTATTTGATTCATATTTGATTTTGCTGACTAATTCTATTTCTTATTCATTTTGCAATTTCTTAGCTTTGTAACTATTACAGTTTTTTGGATTCACATTTGTGGATGCAAATTTCTATTATTCTGATATTCCTTAATTATTATGTGTCAACTTTGATAGATACTTCACCATAATGGATGCTCCAAAGGAACGACCTAGAAATAAAGATAAGAAAAATTCAACAACAATGAATCATGATTCTTGCGAAAACAACTTTGAAGATTGCAAAAATCAAATTTATCTACCATCATCTTTTTCTACGGTAATATGTAATCATATAAAAAGTTTAGATTTATTTATTTCCTGTTATATGAATTATTTAAATTGTTGTCAATATATTTTCTAAGAAAAAAATAATTTGGTTTATTACATGTATACAGCCAATCCGAATATTGGAAAAGGGTTAGAGATTCGCTAAACATTCGAGGATCTGCTGATGTTGAAGACCAAATCTGATTTATTGTAGTAGATTTCAATTTTATAATTTTTATTTAAATAAATCCATGTATCAACTTCAATTGAATCGACATTATTCACAATTCTGATAGTATTTTAGTAAGCAATATAAAATCATTGAAATATATATAAATTAAAATATCTCGGCAAAAGCGTTGTTTGGTTAAGATATTCTAAAAAGAAAAAAACGTAGAAATATATATTTATAAATCAAAATATTTCTATTGAAAAATCCGTGAAGTTGAAAAGACCATATATTAATTTACTTTTCAATTGAAAATCTAATTGTCATATTAAACGATCTAAATATCCAGTCCAACATGGTATATATTTAATTTTGAATTGTTCATGTTGTTGAGATGTTTTAGGAATTAAAAAATATGTTACAGATATGTTTTCTAGAATTTTAGAATACATCATATCTATTTAAATTTTTTAAAATTTATAGTTATATAATACAATTTATAAATAAAAGAATTTGTGTATATATATATAATATATATATAGTTAGAATAAATACATATCTAAAATCAAAGGGTAAAATATAATTGAATATTAGAAGATTTAAATATCCGAACCAAATAAAACAAAAGAATAGACATGTAATTTATTTTAACATATAGTGTAAAGTGTAGTTGAGATATTTCAGGAATTTTACATTCGTTGAAATATACTATTTGGCTAATTTAATCAATAGAATAAATATTTAGACATGTGTATATTAGAGTTTTAAATAAACTTTAAATAAATATATGGACTCCCGGATTTTTTAAATTACTGTTTAACAGAATGAATATTTAGATGCGTGTATACTAAGGCGAGCCTGTTGTTTAAAAAGAAAATGTTTGCCATATATTCAATGCATGTATATAATACAACTTATAAAATTAATTTAAAATTATTTCATTAGTATAGATATAATAAAAACATATTATAAAATTTAGATATGTAATTGAGATATTTCAGGAATAGAATAAATTGTACATATATGTATTCTATAATTTTAAAGAACATTATATCTATTTTTTATTTATGAAATAAATATAAATAATTTTTAAATAACTAATGTGGATATATTCACTGATTAAAAAAAAATTATAATTATATATTTCAATTTATAAATCAAAGAATATTTAAATAGAATAAAAAAAGGCCATATATCTTTTTTAATAATTTGTACGATATTATTGAAACATTATAAGATCTATAATTCCGGTCAAAAAAAAAAAAAAAGAAAGATAAACTAATGATTTTTTTTAAAGTTATTATGTAAAATGTAGTTGAGAGATTTCAGGAATTATATAATCAGTAAAATATGTTTTTACGCGGTATGTTTAACAGAACGTAGTTACGTGTATACTAGGGTTTTATATAAGTTATAAATATCTGGACCCCTTCATCCATATCTGTCACACACAAGATTTTAGTTTCAATTGATACAGAAACAATGGTTCCGGTATTCAACATGGTTGATGAACTTATTCCATCATTCAACATGGTTGATGAACTTACTCCAGAAAAAATGTTGTGGTAGTAAGGGTTCGTTTAGTCAGAGCGTACATAGCTCCTATGTGGGGACGAATAGGTGAACCTTACAACTACAAAATAATTTATCTTAGAAGGTGAACCTTACAACTACAAAAAAAAAATAATTCTAAATTACGATCAGAAAAATACAAAATAATTTATCTTAGAACAAATTTTATTTCAAATGGTGGAATATTTCTAAATTAATAGAAATTTAGAATGTTCATTTTTTTAAAAATAAATTTAAATTGGTAATTTACAATCCGAAAATACTTAATTTCATTCGGTTTTTTACTTTTCTCATCTCTCTACCAAAATCTTAATATTAAATTATAATAAATTTTGGAATAGATCATACTATAATAAACAAACAAGAAGATATACAATCCAGAATTGCAATACAATTTAATAAGATTGAGAAAAGAATATATTTTCTTAATAATTATTCCTATATAAAGTATTTTATTAGTTTAGTTCATTAATTTTTCTTTATGTTTATCTAAATCAAAATCCAACTTTATTTGTATTGATGAGCTAATTGAAAGATTTGAGGTCATTTATATTCAACTCTATTTATATGAATCAGCTCATCATATGGACTATGAAGATTCAATTCATCCTAAAATAAAATTGTATTTTTTATGTTTTTCTTAAAATTTATTTCTAATAGAGGATATTTTGTAGGTAAACTAATAAAATATTTTATATAAGAATAATCCTTAATTCTTTTGTTGTTGTTGTTGTTGTTTCTAATAGAAGATGTTTTGTACGTAAACTAATAAAATATTTTATATAAGAATAATCATTAAGATTATTTGTTTCTCAATCCTATTAATTGATATTATATTTGAAACTTTTTGTTTCTCAATCTGTTCAATCATATCGGATTCTGGATTATGTATGTTCACTTTATTTATTATTATCCATCAATGTGATCTATTCAAATTTATTATAATTTAATATGAATGTTTTGACATAGACAAGAGAAGCTAAATAAGCGGATAAAATAAAAAAAAAAATTAATTTTCTGGAATAAGATACGAGGAAGAAATTCGTGAAAAAATTAAAATGTATTTTTATTAGTGGAAAAATCTGATTTTCTGGAGTAAGAAGCAAGGAATTAATAACACTGCAAAAGAACAAAAGTTTTCTTTGTAACAAATTTTAACCATTTCTTTTTTTGTTATATATTATCAAATAAAAATGCATTTTTAATAAAAGGTATTGTTCATATTAATATTGATTTACTCTTAAAAAAATAGCCCGTGCATCGCACGGGAGCATTTACTAGTATAAATATTAAGTAACTAAATAATGTGAAATGTCAGAGTTGGTACGCATGTGCAGTGTTTTTGAATAAAACTAAATGCAAAGATTTAAGTAATAAAAATTGAATCTGTGTTCTTATAAAGTACGAACTTTATAATAACATACAAGAGATATGAATCAATAAACAGATCAAGGAACAATCTCTTCTTCCTCTTAAGCTTATTATTAAGGTTGAAATGCAAGACAACACTGCAAAGACTTACAGGATTCCTTCCTAAACAGTTTACGTTGTAATTGCTCCACCTAACAACAATCTCAGCTTTTTGGTCCTCCAGATGGACTTTAGATGTCAGTGAAACCCTTCTAACTGCACTACTTGAATTCTCCCGAAATCAACAAGTTCTCCCGAACTAAAACAAACACTAATCTCCCGAGAAGTGTTTTGATTACTGAAGTTCTTACAGAGTATGAACAACAGTAATCCTGTTACAAGTGATTTGACGAAATGTACACCATACAAACTCAAAAGACTCAATGTTCTTATGTGCTATCTCTTCATTCTTTATACTGTTTTCTTCCAGCCCTTCTAACTCTTCATTTATGGAATCTGGATGTGATTGAGATTATTTGGAAAAGACGTTGACTATCCTTATTTTGACAAAGTTCTTAATTGATTCCTTGATATGGGGAATTCATTTATCATCATAATTTCTTGAAGATTCCACTTTGTTTCCTTTCCTTTTGTAGCTTTCAATCATCAAGAACCTATTAATCAAGAGTATTTTTCAACAACAATGTCATTATTAAAAAAACGATTTTAACATAATAAAAATAAAATGATACCTTATTATGATTTTTTTTATTATTTTTCATTTTTTATTTTTCGATTTTAATATATATTTATTTATTATTATTATTTTTTTTTTTTTGGGTTTACAAGTTATATTGTTCAGGTAAACATACAATACTTTTTAGTTATACAATTTATACTATATCTAATCCACAAAAATAATAATAATAAATAATAATAATAATAATAATAATAATAATAATAATAATAATAATAATAATAATAATAATAATAATAATAATAATAATAATAATAATAATAATAATAAAAGAACTCCAAATAATATTGTTCAGGTAAACAAATAATACGTTTGCGTTAAAGAAATTATACTATATCGGATCTGTCATAACATGAATCACAAAAATATAAATATAAAAATACAAATTATCCTGTTCAAGTAAAAAAATCAGGTAAACAAGTTATACTATATTAAATCCACAACAAAAGAAAATTGCAAATAATTAGTTCAAGTGAACAAATTATATGTTTTGGTCAAACAAGTTATATTATATCCGATCCGCAACTATAGAAAACGTAAAATGAAATAAATCAAAATTCAAAATTCAAATTAAACAAATTGAAAAAAATCAATAACTAAAAATAAAAACTAGAATTGTTTTTTTAATTTATTTTCATTATTAATTAATGTTTATTAATTAATTAATTAATCAAAGTATTTATAAATGTATCCACAAAATATTCCATTTTTCTCTTAAAGAATATGGTATTATTGTAAAGACAACACTATAATTCTTTCAAGCATTTTATTAATAAGATTGAATGAAAAACTCCAAAAAGCTTTGAATAATCGGACCAGCCGGGAGGAACTGAACCGATCAATGGAACGATTTAGAGATTTCTTTTTGAAATCTTTGAATGTCTCCGAACTTTGGTTCGGGTATGAAAATTTCCGTATCTTCAAATTACTCTGGACCATGTTCACCTCTACTTCCGCACAACCCTTCAATTCACTTCATTGATTTCTCTCTCTCTCTCTGTGTCTCTATAATATATATAATATCTATTTATTTTATTTTAATATATGATGAAATCTAAATGCACGATGAACTCTAATGTGGCACGGATTATATGTAAATACCATATATCCAATCTACATTTTATTTCTTGCAATTGTGGTCGTTCTAATCTTTGAGTCTAAAGAAATATTGAGTAGTTCGCCGATAATTTTAATTTCGTCGTGATGCGATCCTAAAAATCAAAGTCGTATATTGGAGATGATTGCCGTAGTCTGTAGACATTAAGTATATTGGACAATACCGTCTTATTGAAAAAAGACTTCATCTCTTGCCTTAATTTAATCAGTCCCATTTTATATAATCATTTGTCAAATGCACCATTATTTTCAACAACACATGATAATACAATGTCGACACTTAATAGTGGTCAAACAAGATAGTATGGATCTTGAAACTGTATGCAAGCAACTGCAAATTCTTATACACGTCGAGTCCACGAATTTTAGATCCGTACAATAAAGGTTGCAGGTGTATCTGTTGATTGTATGATGTTTTTGTTGGAATTGTATTAATGTTTATGTCAAAAGGTATTAATTATTTAAAAAAGTATTAGTGTTCTTTTTTAATGCATTTTTTAAAAACAAATACATTTCAGTATTTCACTAAAAATTGTACACCACTAAAATGCCGGATGAAATCTTCTGTTCCAAATGCGTATTTCAGTATTCCACTCACAAGGAGGTTACACATGATCCATGATTTTATAATTTAAAAAGTTGGGCTATGTGTCACCTGTTCAGTGTGTGGAACACAAAGTGTAATACATATTTTGGAATAGATGATTTGATGCCAGCGGATCTAAGATTCATTCAGTTTAGTGTAAAACAGACCACTTACTGAAACTAAAACTGTGATGAATGGTGACTTGAACACATTCAGAATTATGTATAATCGCTCGAAGAATCGGATTTGGACTCGAATTTCAGGCTTAATAAGAAATTGGAAGAATTTGTTAAAAAACGGTTACAACAGTTTTTCACAACGGTTTTTATTAAAAACTGTTGTCTTTCAGCTTACAGCAGTTTTGACAGTTTTTCTGTTAGGAGTTTCTGGAGCTGTTTTGGGTCAATTTAAAAGGGCTGTTTTTCCCGGTTTGTAGATAGATTGTAAGAGGTCATTCTGGAGAAAATATCACCTATCTAGAGAGAGAGAGAGGTGGATTTTAGAGTGAGAAACACAAGAGGGATTAGCTTGGTTTTAAGCTTGTTCTTGTGTTTAGGTTTTCTTTCAATCTTGTTTTTGAGTGATTGCTCTGTAACTCTGTACTGATTTTGATCATAGTGAAGGTGGCATTCTCTTCTGCTCCGTGGATGTAGACTTTACAGTCGAACCACGTAAAATCGTTGTGTGTTTCTTTTTAAATTGCCTTGTTAATTCCAACGGTTTTTATGCCGTTGGAAAAGTGATTGTTGGAATTTTTTTGTTCTAATAATTAAATTCCAACGGGAAAATGATTCCAACGGCAATTCCAACGTACCTTTTTACCGTTGAATTTTTTTTTCCAACAGCTATTCCAACGGCTTCTGCCGTTGGAATTTTTTTCCAACAGCTATTCCAACGGACTTTTGCCGGAATTTTGAAAAATTTTCCAACGGCTCATTTGCCGTTGGAATTTTTCTGTTGGAATTTAACAGTTTTCTTGTAGTATGTGTTTTTCTTCTCATTTCTTGGAGATCATTTGTTATTTTATGTGATTCTATTGATTCCCACAACAAAAACAGTATAATATGGGTCTTGAAACTTTATGCAACGAAACTAAGATCAGATATAATATAATTTAAATCGATAAATTTTTTCAAAGCATTTATTCTCTATCAACCATTTGGAGAAAACTAAGATCAGAACATGTGTGCGTGATGTTTTTAGTTTACTATTACAAGTCTGCATACAACAATTCTTAAGGTTGTCTTAATGTAAATCCTTCCATTATTGCTAAAAACTGCCAAAAATGGAAACTGAAGATGATATTTCAGACAAAAGTTACCATTTTCCTGAAGAAATACTGCTAGAAATTCTTGTTAAACTCCCCTTCAACTCCGTCTGCAGATTCAGACGTGTTTCCAAGAACTGGCTCTCTTTGATCTCTGATGCCTCATTCTTCCTTTGTTTCATTTCGCGCTCGAATAAACCGCCTCCTTTTATGCTGATTTTCCAGCGTGATAGTGTCAAGTCTAAATTAATTACTGGCTTTGTTTCTATTGAGAACAAGTTGAAGTATTTCATCTCTCCATTCCCCTCTAACAAGATTCCGAGCCTAGGAGTCGAGGCGACGTGCAATGACTTAATTCTTTTTCGATGCAATGGTGAATCAGACTACTTCATCTCCAATCCTTTCAGACAACAGTGTTGAGTTGTGGAGCCAAAAACAGGGGAACAGGGGTGTTTCTCGCTGGAAGGTAATCTCGGCCGAGACGGGTAAGGATCTCGGCCGAGACGGGCTGAAGAGTCATCTCGGCCGAGACAGAGAATGATCTCGGCCGAGACATGAAGGCAGGCAAAACTGGAAGTTTGCCCTGGAGAGTCATCTCGGCCGAGACAGAGAATGATCTCGGCCGAGACGTGAAGGCAGGCAGAACTGGAAGTTTGCTCTGGAGACTCATCTCGGCCGAGACAGAGAATGATCTCGGCCGAGACGTTAACACCGACTTACTTTAACTTTTGTCTGGAGAAGTAATCTCGGCCGAGACAGGGACTGATCTCGGCCGAGATTCTTAGACCGCCTTATTTTTCAGCGCCTTTTTAGAGGTCATTTTGGTGTCCAACTTGTGTAGTTGTTCTTTGTAACCCCAAAATTTCATCTCTTAGCAAAATATCCTGGCTTGGTATTGCCCCCAGACGTAGTTACACTTCGTAACGAACTGGGTAATCAAATCGTTGTCTTGTTGTTTGCTATTGTTATTGTGTTCTTTATCCGATTATCTAGTCGTTTAGGGATCGTGGGTAGGATAAATTCCTAACAACTGGTATCAGAGCTTCGGGTTAGTTTCCTGAAGGATTCACGATGAACGACGGAAAGATTACGGTGGAGAGATTCGATGGGTCTGATTACGGATTCTGGAAGATGCAAATTGAAGATTACCTTTACGGTAAGGATTTGCACCAGCCCCTCAAGGAGATGCCCGAGAAGATGTCTACGGAGGAGTGGGAGCTATTGGACAGGAAAGCGATGAGCGCGGTGCGTCTGTCGCTGTCCAAGGAAGTGGCCTACCATACCACAGGCGCGAAGTCTACTCGGGAGATGCTGAAAACCTTGGAGGAGATGTATCAAAAGCCATCGACGGCAAACAAGGTTCATCTGATTAGACGGTTGTTTAATCTGAGGATGACAGAGGGAACACCAGTAAGGCAACACTTGAATGAGTTCAACATGCTAACCTCACAGTTGGACTCGGTGGATATAAAGTTTGATGATGAGATTCGGGCCCTAATAATGCTATCTTCTCTGCCAAACAGTTGGGCCGGTACAGTGACAGCCGTTAGCGCCACAGACGCTAAGCTGAAGTATGACAGGGTGAGGGACTTGATGATCGGGGAAGAGATTCGGAGAAACGAATCAGGATCAGGATCGTCCTCAGGGTCAGCACTGAATACCGAGAACAGAGGCAGACAAGAGGGAAGGCAGTCTAGGGGGAGGTCAAAATCCAGAGGGAAGAGTCAGACGAAGAAGTGCTGGAATTGTGACGAGGTTGGTCACTTCAAATACCAGTGCAAGGCGCCGAAGAAGAACAAGGGGGGTCAGGCAGACAGGAAGACAGTAAATGCAGCCACGGATGAGGATGATGGCGATGCATTGGTCTTAAGTGTGTGCAGTCCCATGGAGTCTTGGGTCTTGGATTCTGGCGCATCATTCCATTCATGCGGTAACTTCAGTATTATGCAAAATTATGTTTTTGGCGATTTTGGACAG
Source organism: Ajuga chamaepitys (assembly GCA_958295605.1). Classification (NCBI taxonomy): domain Eukaryota; kingdom Viridiplantae; phylum Streptophyta; class Magnoliopsida; order Lamiales; family Lamiaceae; genus Ajuga; species Ajuga chamaepitys. The sequence goes on from OY282508.1 coordinate 3,894,856, forward strand.
GTGTATCTGGCAGATGATGAACCCCTGAAAATCGTGGGTAAAGGAGACGTAAAGGTTGAGACATCAAATGGCTCAAAACTGATGTTGAATGGAGTGAGACATATCCCTGGATTAAAGAGGAACTTGCTTTCAGTTGGACAGCTTGACAGGGAAGGTTACGTAGTGACGTTTGGCTGTAGCAACTGGAAGATTACCAAGGGAGCTATGGTTGTAGCTCGTGGTAAGAAGGAAGGAACGCTGTACATGACCAGTAACTCGCAGGATTCCCTTGATCTTGCGAGTGGTAATGGTGATGTAGATTTGTGGCACTGTCGGCTGGGCCACATGAGCGAAAAAGGGATGAAAGTCATGTGTTCGAAAGGTAAACTGCCTGGTCTACAAACCGTGGAGGTTGGTATATGTGAAGATTGTGTCTTCGGGAAACAAAGGAGAGTGAGTTTCTCGAGGACAGGCAGGACCCTGAAGAAGGAGAAGCTAGAGTTGGTCCATAGCGATCTATGGGGACCAGCTCCGGTGGCGTCCATCGGAGGATCGATGTACTACATGACGTTCATCGACGATTCAACCCGCAAGGTATGGATTTATTTTCTTAAAAATAAGTCTAATGCATTTGACGTTTTCAAAAGGTGGAAGGCCTTGGTTGAGACGGAGACGGGGTTGAAGGTGAAGTGCCTGCGTTCCGACAATGGTGGTGAATATGAACTCAAGGAGTTCAAGGAGTATTGTGCTGAGAATGGGATTCGTACAGAGAAGACTGTACGTGGAACGCCCCAGCAGAATGGTGTGGCCGAGAGGATGAACAGAACTCTAAATGAACGAGCGAGATGCATGAGACTGAAGAGCGGACTGCCTCAGTCATTCTGGGCGGATGCAGTGAGCACAGCTGCATTCCTGATCAACCGAGGTCCATCGGTTCCCTTGGATAATCGGATACCCGAGGAGGAGTGGACTGGAAAGGAGGTAAATCTATCTTACCTGCGTATTTTCGGTTGTGTTGCTTACGCTCTTTTGGATTCTGTTGGAAGAAATAAGCTAGATGCCAAGTCCGTGAAGTGTACGTTTGTTGGGTATGGCGGCGATGAGTTCGGCTATAGGCTATGGGATGAGCAAAGCCGAAAAGTAATTCGCAGCCGAGATGTGATATTCAATGAACAGGTTATGTACAAGGATAGAATGAAGGATTTGGGCGTTGATAGTGGAAAGCTCCGCACTGTTGAGTTACCCGATCTAGACTCGAGTGGGAGCAAAGAGAGTCCGGTCGATGAGGAGGTTCATGATGACGAACCAAGTACACCACCACCACCTCAAAGACCAGTTAGAGATCGAAGGCCACCAAATAAGTATTCACCCTCTAACTTTTACTTATTGTTGACTGATGGTGGTGAACCTGAGAGCTTTGCAGAGGCAAAGCAGGTTGTTGATAAACGAAGTTGGATGGCTGCCATGGAAGATGAAATGGCATCACTTCGTGTGAATGGCACTTGGGAACTGTCCAAGCTTCCCAAGGGCAAGAAGGCGTTGCACAGCAAGTGGGTCTACAGAATCAAGAATGAGGCCGATGGTAGCAAACGCTACAAAGCTAGGTTAGTCGTGAAAGGATTCGAGCAACGGTATGGTATTGACTATACGGATGTGTTCACTCCTGTTGTGAAGTTGACAACGATTCGCATGGTGTTGAGCATGGTGGTTGCGGAGAATCTACTGTTGCATCAGATGGATGTGAAGACGGCTTTCCTTCATGGTGATTTGGCGGAGGAGTTGTACATGGTACAGCCGGAGGGGTTCGTGGTAGACGGAAAGGAAAGTCTTGTGTGCAAGTTGAAGAAGAGCTTGTATGGGTTGAAGCAAGCTCCGAAGCAGTGGTACATGAAGTTCGACAATTTCATGTTGGAGATTGGATACCATAGATGCCATGCTGATCATTGCTGTTACTACAAAAGGTTTGACAATAGCTATCTCATCCTACTACTATACGTTGATGATATGTTGATTGTAGGAGCAAATCCAAGGGAGTTGGAGAGACTGAAGAAGCAATTGTCTGAAAGGTTCTCCATGAAAGACCTTGGAGAAGCGAAACAGATTTTGGGTATGAGGATCGAGAGAAAGGCGGCAAATTTGTTGTATCTTTCGCAGGCGGACTATATCGAGAAGGTCCTTGAAAGATTTAACATGGAGGTTTCGAAGCCGGTCAATGTTCCCTTGGGGGGGCACTTTAAGCTGTCGAAGAAGGAGTCGCCGAGTACCAAGGAGGAGCGTACTCAAATGAAGGATGTACCATATGCATCGGCAATTGGGAGTATCATGTACGCCATGGTTTGTACTCGTCTGGATATTGCGCATGCAGTGGGAGTAGTGAGCCGGTTCATGGGTGATCCGGGCAAACAGCATTGGGAAGCAGTAAAGTGGATTCTAAGGTACTTGCGAGGTACCACAAGTAAAGCTTTGTGCTTTGACGGAAGAAATTCTGAGTTAGTTGGCTACGTTGATGCGGACCTAGCATCAAACGATCTTGATGGAAGAAAGAGTACGACCGGGTATGTATTTACTTATAGTGGTACGGCAATTTCTTGGACATCTAAGTTGCAAAAGGTGGTTGCACTATCCACCACGGAGGCGGAGTACGTTGCCGTGACGGAGGCAAGTAAGGAGATGGTGTGGTTGCAAAGTTTCTTGGGTGAACTTGGAAAGGAGCACGGAAATAGTGTACTCTACAGTGATAGTCAGAGTGCAATATTCTTGGCGAGTAATCCGGCATTTCATTCAAGAACTAAGCATGTTGAGTTAAAGTATCACTTCATCCGACACTTACTTGAGAAGAAAGCCTTGCGACTTGAGAAGATTCTCGGGAGTGAGAATCCAGCCGACATATTTACTAAGGTTGTAACCTTAGAGAAATTGAAGTTGTGCATAACTTCAATTGGCCTCGAAACGTGAAGAAGAAGAGGAGATGGTGATACCAAGTAGGAAACGGGAAGGAAGAAATTTGCTTTGAAGGTGTTTTAGTCTCCAAGTGGGAGATTGTTGAGTTGTGGAGCCAAAAACAGGGGAACAGGGGTGTTTCTCGCTGGAAGGTAATCTCGGCCGAGACGGGTAAGGATCTCGGCCGAGACGGGCTGAAGAGTCATCTCGGCCGAGACAGAGAATGATCTCGGCCGAGACATGAAGGCAGGCAAAACTGGAAGTTTGCCCTGGAGAGTCATCTCGGCCGAGACAGAGAATGATCTCGGCCGAGACGTGAAGGCAGGCAGAACTGGAAGTTTGCTCTGGAGACTCATCTCGGCCGAGACAGAGAATGATCTCGGCCGAGACGTTAACACCGACTTACTTTAACTTTTGTCTGGAGAAGTAATCTCGGCCGAGACAGGGACTGATCTCGGCCGAGATTCTTAGACCGCCTTATTTTTCAGCGCCTTTTTAGAGGTCATTTTGGTGTCCAACTTGTGTAGTTGTTCTTTGTAACCCCAAAATTTCATCTCTTAGCAAAATATCCTGGCTTGGTATTGCCCCCAGACGTAGTTACACTTCGTAACGAACTGGGTAATCAAATCGTTGTCTTGTTGTTTGCTATTGTTATTGTGTTCTTTATCCGATTATCTAGTCGTTTAGGGATCGTGGGTAGGATAAATTCCTAACAAACAGTGCGTTTTGATTCCATCAGCTAAGAGCATAAAAAATTTATGGCTTCACAGGATTGATCTCCTCTGTGGGAAACAGGACAATAACCTACAACATTGTTCGGCTAGTTAAAGGACTAGACAGTAATATTAACTTCTGTTTAAAATTTGAAATGTTTTCTTCTGAGAAACGAGAGTGGATCAATTGTGGGCCGTGTGTTTATGATGTTGAAGTTCACATGAAGCCGTGCGCTGTATTCAAAGGTGTTCTTCATTGGATATGCAATAAAATGACAACGCTTTTGGCCTATGATGCTTCTTCTGATCAATCCCGGTTCATTAGGATCCCCAATGAGACATACTTTACGAACGGATCAAATGCAATTTACGAGACCTACTTTGAGATGGATCAAATGCAATCTTGGGCGTTTCGTGTGAAAAATTGTATTATTTTGAGATGAGTGGAGTCTGCATGAAGGGGTCTAAATTTCCTGGATGGAAATTATGGGAGCTGGAAGACTATGAAACTGGCGAATGGAGGTTAAAAAACGAGGCGAAAGAGAGCAAAATCGAGTCGTTTGGTGTTCTAAACGTCGTGGTTATAACCTATAGTCTGCTCTTTCATTTGGCGTTTCATCCATGGAAAAACAACATGGTATATTTTTTGTGGGAAGGCGATATCTTGGTGTTCAATATTAAGAAAGGATGGTTCGAGAGTAAGTTTTCGGCATATTCTTCGATGATAAGTACGGTTTCAACATGGGAAATATTTCCTCTTTTGGTGCAATTTTGTCCAACTCAAATTACCCACAGTTAGGATATATATTATGCAGAATAAACTTTTTTTTTTAAATCATGACAAATGTTCTTTAAATTTCATCAGTTTGTTTAATTTGGCATGAAAAATGCTACCTTTCTTGTGAGATAAGAACACTTGTCACTTTATTTTGATGTACTTAGATTCTTTAGGAGAAATTCCCCAAATTTATGTCCAATCATAAACTCTCTTTTGATGGACTTTACTTCTGTAGAATTTACTTTTTCTTTATCTTTACACCATTTATGTAGTGAAAACTGAGAACAAGAAAAAATTGAGGATCCAACATTCTTTTGCTGTTTATATTGGCAAAAACTTTATTGATGTTCAATTCTACAATGTAGGTGGTATTGATTCTCATGTGAAGTGTTGCACTGAGAAAGTGCTTGAAATATTGATAGCATGTTTGATTGTTCCTTCTTTAATAGTCCTTTCGGTTATCTCGAGTGCCTTGTAAAAGTGTTGTTATCTAACTCCAAAGTGTCTCGTTTTAAAATAGACAAGTTATGAGAAGGCAATGACGAGAAAATTAATAATTCCTCTATGACTGATGTAAAAACAATGTCTTCGAACATAATGAATGAACACCTCTTTAACTGATGTAACGAAACACGATTATCTTTATTAGGAGATACCAACTAAACACTCTTTTTAGGAAGATTTTTGGAAAAATGGGTCTTCATATAATTCACTGCATGATTACTCCAAGCTTGCTCTCTTGTTTTATCTAATGGAAAAGGAAACAGAGCAAAATCTATAATTAGCCAAATGTGCGTGTACAAGTGTTTAGACACCATTGGTCTTGTAACCTACAAAAGTACAAACTGATCTTTCATTCCACCTATCTTCTTCACTCATCAATTCTTTGCAGCCATGGAAGCTAAAGCAGCCACATGTGCTCACCAGAGACCTACTAATTCAACCTCAAAATGGCCTCAAATCAGACCCCAATTCCTCAATTTCACTTCCTCTGCTACCATCTTCAACCCCAGAAACAAAAGAATCGCCCTGTTTCTCACCCACTGTTCTGCAAAGACCAACAAAGAGGCAACAGATGAGAATTACTTGAATTCCGACCCACTTCCGGATTCAAGAATCCAACCGAAAGCCGCGCCCATTTCAAGTCAAGAACTTTCCTCAAGCTCATCGTTTTCAAGGGGTTTGATCTTTGATTTGGGTCCCAAGGGTTCTTGGGATAATCTTGAAATTGGCTCGCCTGTGGTGAAAAGGTTTCTTGGCGATGAGGAGGAGAGGTGGTATATGTGGTACCATGGAAGGTGTAGCGAGAATCCAGATTTGGAGGCGATTGGATTGGCAGTTTCAAGCAATGGGATTCACTGGGAAAGGGGCACAGAACGTGTTCGATCAAATGCCGATGTGGGGTTGGTTATGAATACTAGCAACGATTGGTGGGCTTTTGACACTCAAGGCATTAGGCCTGGTGAAATTGTGATAATGTCTAGTGCTAAGGTTAGAGCTAACAGTGCTGTGTACTGGCTTTACTACACTGGGTTTTGCTCCGAAGAGATTTCAGACAATTCTTTGGATTTCGATTTCAAGAATCCTGACAGGGTGCAATTAAGTAGTGATGGAAGGATTCTCAAGTCATTGCCTGGGTTAGCAATGAGCCAAGATGGGAGACACTGGGCAAGAATAGAGGGGGAGCATCACAGTGGGGCATTGCTCGATGTAGGATCGGGTAACGAGTGGGATTCTTCGTTTATCGCCTCTCCACAAGTTGTTTTTCATGGGAGTGGTGATCTTAGAATGTACTACCACTCATTCGACGTTGAAAATGGGCATTTTTCCGTAGGCATTGCGCGGTCAAGGGATGGGATGAGGTGGGTGAAACTCGGGAAGATATTAGGGGCGGGCGCTGGAGGGGCCTTCGATGAGGGAGGGGTAGTTAATGCTCGTGTTTCAAGGAACGGGAGAGATGGGAAGTACTTGATGGTATATGAAGGTGTTGGTGCAAATGGGAGGAGGAGTATTGGGATGGCTGAGTCAATTGATGGATTGAAGCAATGGAAGAGGCTTCACGAGGGTCCTGTTTTCGAGCAATCCGATGATGGCGGGTGGGATTGCGAAGGGGTGGGGTCTCCATGCCTGGTTCAAATGGATGGGGATACAGAGGAATGGAGATTGTATTACAGAGGGGTTGGGAGAGGAGGGAGGTCTGGGATTGGATTGGCAGTGTCTCAAGGAAGCAGATTTGAAAGATGGACTGGATTTGTTTTGTAACCGGTTTCGTCGATCCCACACCGGGTTTTTTTTACTACACCTTATACGTCAGGACACACACTATATAGAAGTGTGTAAAAATATGCAGTGAGAACGTGTATTACACCTGGTGTAGGTAAAAATCTACTGATCGTAGAAGGATTGTAAACATGTAGAACGTGTGGTTCTTTGGTATTATAAAAGTACACAGTCCTTCTCTCTTTTCTTTGCTAAAGGTAAAAGCACACATTTCTGGTGATTGAATCTCATGTTTTATTTTTCAATTGAGTCTCTTTCTTGAATTATGACATACATCGTTTGATCTTATATTTTATATCATTTTATCACTGCATGTCATTTGTACAATTGTATAGTGTGATTTATTAATATAAAAACTTATTAACATCTTAAAAAGTTGAACAATATTGGCTTTGTTTGTTTATGGCCGTGGATGGCTGAAGTACTGTAGGCTGTGAGGAATAAAGTAAAATATGAAGTTGAAGTAAATAAGTGGGTATTTGTTTAGGTTGGTTGGAGATTGAGTTGTAGGGTGATTATAATATAAAAGGTGGTAAAAGTGATTTGATGTGTGTAAGAGATAGTTAGTGAATGATTGGTTATATTGATTAAAATTGTATTGGGAATTGAGTTTGATTGATAATGTGTGTAAGAGGTAGTTAGTGGATTGATGATTGATATTTTGTTATTGAGGAAATACTCTCGCAGGTCCTGTCAGTGGCTTGTAACCTACTTTTTTACTTACTTTAACTTTTTTCCTGATGAAATGCCCTCACAATCCAAATCTCGTGTACCATATATTGCTGTATCTCGTGTAAATCTCGTGTAGCATAGTGTAATGAATCTCGTGTAACCATAGTAATTATGAAAAATCTCGTGTAAGTTGTAACTTTTGTAACTTCGTGTAATCTCGTGTAACCTCGTGTAACACTCATGTACAAAAAAATCTCGTGTAAGTTGTAATCTCGTGTAATCTCGTGTAACCTCGTGTAACACTCATGTACCAAAAAATCTCGTGTAAGTTGTAATCTCGTGTAACCTCGTGTAACACTCATGTACAAAAAAATCTCGTGTAAGTTGTAATCTCGTGTAACCTCGTGTAACACTCATGTACAGAAAAATCTCGTGTAAGTTGTAATCTCGTGTAACACTCATGTACAGAAAAATCTCGTGTAAGTTGTAACTTCGTGTAATCTCGTGTAACTCATAGAAATCTCGTGTAAGCTGTAATCTCGTGTAAAAGGGTATATTGTAAGTAAAAAAGTGAGATAAGTAAAAAAGTGGGTTGACAAGGTCTGACAAGGGTACAGTAACTTTTCTCCCTTTTGTTATTTGGTGGTTGAGCACAATATATTGACCACAACCTAGAACCAAACACACATGGATTGAGCTAAATCCTGAACGGTTGTGCCCAACCATAAACAAACAGGCTCAATGATACATTCGACTTGACTCATTCTACAAATTACTTATCTTCTCATGGTTAAAGCATAAAGTGAAACTAGGAGAATTTGGACGTCGTCCCTGGATTTTGTTTTCTTCTTTTTTATTTATCCCAAAAGATAAAATTATTACTTACTGCAGTCATTTTTGATTCGGACAACACTTATTTTGAAACGAGAGAAGTATTTTATAACTTTTAGACTTAAATTGTGTACGTCCGTAGTCATTGGATTTTGTAGTCAAATTGGAAAACCTCTCCATTCCAAATGGTATAAAGGTGATTTTAATTTGAAGAAAAAGCAAGCAATTCCGAAGATTCTGTTATCAAATATTAATATACAATTATTGAATCAAATTAATTCCGACTTTATCTTTATTGATTTTTTTGACTGTGTTTAGAATTACCAATGGTATAAGCATGCAGTTATCGAAAGCATTTGGTCGAGCCCAATCATTCTTTTCTGGGCCTTCTCGCAATTAGCCTTTTATAATCATGGTGGGCTAAAAGTAATTTCTAGAAGGCCCAGTTAGATGGGGGAAAATATCTTATTCAGAATTTATTGGAATGGAAAAACGAATATGAATTACCCTATGCTTCGCTGGGCTTAAATTTTGGGCCGCAGGCTTTCCAAGTTAATAAGCCCATCTAATAAAGGAGTTGAAACTGCCCAATGTACTACAACTACAAGCCCGTTTTGGTCTAATACCCATTTCCCTTTCTATTTCTTTTTTCCTGGGGTGGGGTGGGGGGGAGGGGGTTGGGGGCGCGCTTGGAATAGGGCTCGAAACAAATTCCCCGTATATAAGTGAGACGATGTTATTACACTATAAATGTTTCTAAACAGTGGCAACCTAGATCTTAGAACAATGTAATTTTTGTCTCAATAAAGAATTTTCGGACTTTTAGCTTAAGAAAAGGAGATTTAAGTATTTTTAAAATATATGCTTTTACTTTGACGACATCAACAAGCTTATATTAAGCAAAAGATGGAAACATATCATCAATTTTTTTTTTCTTTTTCTGTTTCTTATATTCTCGCAAATACAACTTTAATTACCATAAGAAAAAAATATAGTTTTTATTTAAAATTATTTTTTAAAAACGATACGATTTCTATCTTTCATATAAATCACTTATTATTGTAAACATTATCTACCGTTACTTAAAATTAAATCTAAATTCCAAATTTAATCAATTGACATAAAGCGAAAACATTCGCAAACAGCGCTAAGGCAAACTGGCAAAGGAAGGGAGATTCTCAATTTCTTTTGCTTAATAAAAAGTTTAAATTTTTTAATTATATAGTAAGGGAAGACTCAAATTATCGACCTCCTACCCAATAAAAGAGGTCAAATACCAATTCATTATTTTATTTTTATTTTGCTGGGTGTTGCAATTAGTTTTCATGAAATGTATGTCTCTAATTAACAACGAGACCATATAACATGCTTTTAAAAAAAAACTTAGGATCCTTTTATAGTACGACAACTATATTTGTACAATTAATAAATGATAATTATTGGATCTTTTTCTTTTGATCTTGACCCTTCATTTAAGTTACCAGTAACTTGCTAAACTGGTCACTAGACTTATAACTCAAAAGCTTTCAATCACATCCCATCTTATTTGACTTTTGTGTTGCCTCTTTTTTTCTCTCCCTCTCCCTCTCTCTCTCTCTCTCTCTTTTTCGTCAATACTCCTTCATAGTTGATGTCCAACATATTGTACGTCTTCTATTATCAAAGTTGGATCTAGCCATGTTTGGGCCTTAGTCGAAGTTTGAAGATAGGTCCCTAAATTTATATTTTTCTTCAATGTACAATCTCAAAAAAATGAAGGTTGAACCATTTATATTACTCTATATAAACGTATAAAAAAATTAAATGCCAACCAAGTTAAAAATGATTATTTAAATATAACTCGTCTCACAATTTTTACGACAAAAGTATTAATCAAGTCCCTATATATGAAGTTACTTAATAGTATTAAACCTCAAATATTTTAGAAGATAGCAATTTAGATAAAAATAATAATACTAGTTGTTCACAAGTATTCTTTCCCACCTATTTTAAAAGATAGTAATTGAGAAAAAAAAAAAAAAGAAAGGTGATTTGACATAATCATAGATAACTGTTTGAAAATGCCATAATTTTAAAAGAAGTGAGAAACAACTACTTTACATGGCACAATAAAAGAAAGAAAATAAAGCTGAAAAAGTCCAAAATCAGGCCGCCTCACTAAGGGCGAGACCAAGCTGAAAAAAGGATCTAAAATAAATAAATTTCGAGGGAATATCTTAGTCATCAAGTTAATGAACTTTATTTTTACGTACACAACATTATTTTAGGACTCCTAAAAAATTGTAATTTTTCTGAGCCTGAATTGAACGACTCTTTGAACTGACATTAGGTTCGGCTATGCCTATTACTGCTCTTCCATGATCCTTTTCTTTTTCTTATCTTCTTTGGTTTCCTCCCCACTTAATTTATAGCTAAAATTACTATGATATATGCAATATATAAATTGTAAAGATGAAATCAGCATAGATCAAAATAGTTAAAATTTGGTAAAATGAAAATAAAATTGATTCTCACCAAAAAAAAAAGAAAAAATTAGCACAATCTATATAACTTAGAATAATTGTATTTAAACAAATTTATAGTGATAATGAACAATCCTGATACAGATTAATACAACAAATTAAAAGGAAAATACCAGGAAAAAATAAGGGGAAATTTCCCAGAAAAGATGATCGGTGATTTTCCTATAATATTTATTTTTTTCCAAATATTTTGTTTTTATTTATAAAATTTTATTTCTTTTCATTTCTTTGGAATTATTATTATTAGTATTATTATTATTATTATTATTATTATTATTTGAGAAAGTAATTTAAGATAGAGGGATAATACATATTTGAAAGTTGCTATTAATATAAATATAAAAGCTCATATTTATTAGTGTAATTATATAAAACTTTGAATGTTTATTAAATAAAGGGTTAAATATTTGAATTAACCTGTACTATTCGGGTTCTTACACTTCAATACCTTAACTTTTTCTTTTCACCGGTTGCAACCTGGAGTACACGATTTCGACAAGTTGCAACCCCCGTCGATTTTTTCCGACCAAATCTCACGCACGCGACCCTCACATGCAAAACTGAGTGTATTCTAATATTTTTTTGATTATACAAATAAAACCAAAACACAAGGACCTAAACTTAATAAAAAAAAAAAAAAAAAAAATGATATGTTTACCATTTATATATTTTCGCCCTTCTTCCTCAAACACCATTCCAGAAATTGCAGAATGGTCAAGAAGATGAACTGGTATTGCAGTTGGGGAGTTCCTGCCGTTGAGAGGACTTCTTGGATGAACCTGAATCCAGGGCGTCACTACGCTACTTGCGATCGATATCAGGTACCCTTCTTGCGAGGTGTTGGTGGGCGACCCCAAAAGTGGGGTTTTTTTTTTTTTTTTTTTTTTTTTTTTTTTGGCTTTGAGAGCACTAAGTTGTCCCACAAATTGAGAAACCAATAACGAAAATGTTTTTTTTTTTTTTCCTATTGTCAGAGTTCGGATTTCATGGCCTTGCCTAAAAAAGGACGGGAGTGCAACTGAAATGTTTGAAGTGATGCCCCTACATTTTAATTGATCTTCTCTGAATTTGGACAACTTGAAAATGGTTAGACCCATCGATGTGGGACCATTTGGGCAAATGATACCCGGTCTGCTGCGACGCTTGAATACCCATAGTCGGGTGTTGGTTGATCTTTGCGAAGCTTGCACCGCTTCACGTCTCTTACATCCCACATCATTTAAGGGGTTGCAAGCTAAAGACGGCGACAAGTGGCTAGAGAGTTGGAAATTGAATGGGGGTTAGAGTTTTCAAACCAGTGTCGTCGATTGTTATTGCCAATGAAAAAGGTTAATTTTTCCTTGTGTTTTTGTTTTATTTTTTATAAAAAATTGCCCCATAAATCAATAGAATATAAGAAAAGCCCCAATTTCGCATGTGAGCGTCACGTGCTTGAGATTTGGCCGGAAAAATTACCAAGGGTTGCAACTTATCGAAATCATGTACTCCAGGTCGCAACCGATGAAAAAAAAAGTTAAGGTACTGATGTGTAAAAACCCGAATAGTAAAGTTGATTTAAATGTCTTAGTAAGTGGCTATCCTCGTGCATTAATTTCTCACTCACCGAAATTAGGTTATGAGAAATTCAACACACAACGATCATCTACCCGAAATGTAGAACGATCCCATATAGCTCAATTACATTAGAATTAAATATTGTCACTTTCCAATTGGTTAAAGCTGGATACTCACCAATTTCTTTAAATCAATTTTCAACAAGTTGGACCCCATCTCAAACCACTCAAAACAGGTAAATATTATGCGACCCCATCGAATCTGAGATGCTCGGGCACCCAAATATTTTTCAGGCATGATAATTTTTTGTTAAAGACTAAAGAGAAATAGTTTTTATTGTTAAATATTTGTCTCTTCATCCTACAAGCTAATTCTGCCCTAAATCTGTGGTAATACCATTATTTGTCAGATGTGCGTTTGAAGAATCAATTATCAATATTTTCTTAATTTTTCAAATACGTATCACAGGGCAGTATATGTGGCACTTCCGCGGTCAAGTCCGGCCCAACCTATCGATGTTAGCTAGTTTAAAATTTTATCGAACAAAAAATTAGCGAGCTGTTACTCAGGGTCGGTCTAACACTTCAAGAGATCCAATGAAAAAAGAATTAGGACCTTATTTTTAAGAAATATTTAAATCAATTTATATGAACGATTTTATTAACTGAACATGTTCTATAGAAATAAAATGATAAAAAATCATATTTTAATATACACGTTTTCAATTCCATCAAATAATAAAATAAAACTTTAAAAAATTGGTTAGAACTAGATCTTTTTCTATTCCCTGCAATTGGTTGTCTTCTTGAAATAGGAGAGTGTATATTTTTTTAACTTTTTCTAGTTGTTGCTAGTTATGAAAAACTAAATGAATTAATTTATATATAGTGGTTGTTATATATTTAGAGAATGAATAATTTAGTTTCTTGATAATTTTAACTAAGAAATGAGAAAAACTAAATGGATGAACTGATGTGCGGTGATTTTTTATATTTTGAGAAGTAGTAATTTAGTATGTTTACAATTTCAATAAAAAGGGAAAACAATTATAATGCGACGAATATGAATCAATACATTAATGAAGAAACTTATTAGCAACACAAAATATATTTCGGTTAGTCTATAGCTTACTAGACTTTTAATCCATCAAGTAAATTTGTTGAGCCCGATGATATTTCCATCAAGATATCAATGCCCATCCATTTAAAATGTGAGACAAGTTAAATCGGGGGAAAATTCATTTTTAGTCCAGTATGTTAGGCCTTGTCTAGTAAAAGTCCTGTATGTTAGATAATTTCAATTTTAGTCCTGTATGTTTCCAAAGTTGTCCAATTTAAGGACACTGACCGTCAGAAATGGCCAATTTGGCCACAATTCATCACGTGCGACGTACGTCACTAATAAATTTGAGAAAGATGAAGAAAGAAAGAAAAATAAAATAAAAAATATAACGAAATGCACCTCATATGAAAATTAGGGGTTACCTTTTTCTTTTCTTTTTTGGTTGAGCTACTAAAGTAATTTAATGATTTGACATGTTATCTGGACAAACACTTGATACATAAGCATTAGCACTCAAAAGCCCTAAATTTATTAGTCTAATTCCGGCTAAATTGGTCGTTGGTGATGGTTAGTGTCCTTAAATTGGACAACTTTTGGAACATACAGGACTAAAATTGAAATTTTCTAACATACAGGACTTTTACTGGACAACGCCTAATATAATGGACTAAAAATGATTTTTTCCCAGTTAAATCGAGATAATTTTACCATTTCTACATAACCCGCCCCTTTGACAATTCAAACGGTATTATGGATGCAAGGGCCACGCCTACAACAAACTAAGATAAAGAAGCAAAGTGGATACTAAAAGAAGAAATGATCGTGCGATGTCATGTCCCTTTCGACAGTAAAAAAATGTAAATGAGTTTGGAGAACATTAATTTAGTACTTCATGGATAAGACAGTACCTTTCACTTCAGACAACGGAACTCATAAATACCAACTACGACCTCCTGCTTAGCCCTATTACTACTCCCGTCTCGTAGGAAGTTGGAGTACTGTAGCCTGTAAATTGGAGAAAATAAAGTGAAAATAGTAGGTTGAGTTAAATTAAGGAATGTTTAGTTTTGTTGGTTGAAGATTGAATTGAAGTTTGTTTATATTATAAAAAATGATAAATATGATGTGATATGTGTACAAGGTAGTTAGGTGTGGAGAGGGAAGACGAGAGATAAACTACTTTATTATGCTGAATATACAAATAGACACTGTTGAGTTAACTCAATCCTCAATAGATTGTAACATAAACAAACATTCAGTTTCAAATATTTAGTTTTATTAATTCAAGTAAAAATAAAATATTGTATTTTTCAAAAGATAGACTCTTACTCCCTCCGTCCCGGCTTAACCTGCCTAGGTTGACCGAGCACATAGGTTAAGAGAAAACAGATTTTGTGGAATCTTTGATTTTTTCAAAGTTGGTTATTGAGGATGGAGATTTTGATGGTGAAGATTGTGTGAGAAAATTTGTCATTTATGAGCTGACAGATTAAGATGGGACGAATCGAAATGACAAATAGACGAGTTGAGTTGGGACGGAGTATTATAGAATGATGGGGGTATTATATTGTTTGTCTTCAACCAATCAATTTTCAAAATGATAGAGGCTGCAATTTAACAGAAAAATTATGTCCTATTTATATAAATAGTACTGTCAGTACTGCAATCTCAGTTGACATAAAATTAATATGTTACGAAGTAGGTTTTCAAAATTAATATTATGCAGAGCCCCGTTATTGGGGGAGCCCGAATCCGATCCTCTATTTTGAAATGTATTTTATTTACTATTTTATTATTTTTATCACATATTATCTATATATATATAAAAACAAAATGGATTTATACTACAATTGGAAAATAGTGTTTTCCCGCCCAAACTGCTTACTATATATGGTAATAAAAAATAATTTTTTAATTAAAAAAAGAGCACAATATATGCCTAAAATATCTCCGAATCTGGTACATATATATGTAATGGTAATGTTTTCGCAAAATTAGGGAAGTTGTTGCTGAATTTATTGGAATGAGTTTTTTTGTCCCTAAATATAAGTAATAATTAGTTGTATCCAGATTTACTTTACAAAATTATTAAATCGTAAGATACAAATCAATCTTTAACCATAATATTTTAGAACGAATCTTTACCAATATTATTTATGTTACAATACCTAAATAAATCAGCTATTTCTTTTATCGAAATTACTATGCAAATGAATCTACAAATTTATTTTATCGCATAAAATTAGGGTGAAAAATATTAATTACAAACCCTATATTCCAACTATCTAAAAAAATGTATTATTTTTATACCTGGAAATAAGGCATTTCATCCCCCTCTCCCCCCAACTTATATACTTATTTGGGAAATCAAAAATTATTTTATTTATTTGACTGTAAATTTTAATTTATGGCTGGCCCACTTACCTACCATTTTTTACTCCGATAAATTAGGAAACGGTTTCCTTAACTAGCTAATTTGGTAAAAATTATATCCAATCACATTTTTTTGTGTGGAAGTTATGTATCCCTCCCTAAAAATCTATATATATATATATAATAAGCCAAGTCACCCGAAATTAGTAAGTTGAAACTTTTTCTGCCCATTTTAATAGTTATCATAAATAGATGTGAATTTGAATTTTGAAATTTGAAAAATCCAACGATATTAGCGGGATTCAAGTTTTCGAATATTTTTTCCGTCTAAAATTCAGCAATAACAAATCTGTACATATATGTATAACATAATTTGTTGCACATTTTTTAAAATTTTGAAATTCGAATTTAAAAAAAAAAAATTATCCAATAACATTATTACTCCTATAAATACATAAGGTCTTTAGTAAATGAGAATCACTTTTGCAGCTGGTATTTCTATTTTTTATTCATTTCGCAATTTACATTTTTTACTGCAAAATTCTATAATTCCTTCATTCATTGATTATTATGTGTTAACTTTGATAGTTCATTTTGCAATTTACATTTTTTACTGCAAATTTGTATAATTCCTTCATTCCTTGATTATTATGGGTCAACTTTGATAGGTACTTCACAATGGATGCTCCAAAAGTACTACATGCAAATCAAGATAAGAAAATATCAGCAGCACTGAATCTTGACTATGGCGAAAACAAGTTCGATGATTGCAGAATTCAAATCTATATACCATCATCGTTTTCTACGGTAATCTATAATCATATAAAAATTCAACCTATATTTTTAATTTCTGTTATATGAATTATTTATATTATTGTCCATATATTGTCCTAAACTTTACATTTTGTTTATAACATGTACAGTCTCAATCCGTTCAAAATATTGGCAAAAGATTAGAGACAATCAACTCATCCGACGATCAGCTGAGATTGAAGACTAATTTTGATTTTATTGTAGCAGAATTCAGTTTTTTTATTTCTGCAAAAATAAGTTCATGTATCAACTTCAATTGAAATTCTAATTTTATGGCAGTATTTTATTTTTGTTATTACAATATGTTTACAATTAAACTTTGATAAAACTCAGTCGAAAACGTTTACTATACGCAAGACTTTTAAGAAGAAATATCCCATTTAACAACTATCATGAACTATTGCAGAAAAATTTCCAAAATATTATCTTATAAACAAAATAAATTTAATATACAGATTGGTTGATAACAACTATAAAATGATATCACATATAAATTTAGAACTATCACATAATTGGAATGATTAGCGAAATCAATACTCATTATAAATCGGATTTTTATTTTAATATAAATTATAATTATGATGTGTATATTAATATATGAATTACCATAGCTTTACCAAAAAATAGATGTGATTTTATCAATTTTTTAATATACAATAATATATAATCTTTAATTGAAGATATCTGATAACAGAATGTCCAGATCATTCCAAATCTTTCAGATATGATTTCTGATTTTCTATACTCCTATAAAAAGGGCAAAAGGATGGCTGCTTGTTTGATCTCAAGAATTTCTAAATTGTAAAAATCAATGTATCAAACTATATATATATAGATTATTGTATATCAATAATGATATGAAACCACCAATGAGTTTTCTTATAGAGACCACCATCATGTGTTCGGTCAGCTAACACACTCCACCAAACAAAACACGCTAAATATATTTTTGATTCCTTCCTTGCCTCTTATTCCACAAAATCAGTTTTTTTAGTTTTTTTCCACAGTACAATATTATTTTTAATCAGTTTTTTTAGTTTTTTTCTTCCACAGTACAATATTATTTTTTCCCAAAATTATTTATCTGTAAAGTATTTTATCCGTTTTTTTCCACAGTACAATATTATTTTTCCCCAAAATTATTTTATCTGTAAAGTATTTTATCTGTTTTATTTATTCTCTCGAAAATAATTTCATTTGTTTTTTTTCTTCTCTCATCTCTCTTCCAAAATCTTAATATTAAATTATAATATTTTGAAATAGATCATACTGATTAATAATAATAAACAAACAACCAAGATATACAATCCAGAATTGTAATACAATTTAATAAGATTTAGATAAGAATATATTTTCTTAACGATTATTCTTATATAAAGTATTTTATTAGTTTAGTCCATTAATTTTCTAAATTAAAATCCAACTTTATTTATATTAATGAGCTCATCTTATGGATATAGGAGATTATTGGATAAAAAAATTGAAAGATTTGAAGTCATCTATGTTTTTTAAAATTCTAAATCCAAATCCAACTCTATTTATATGAATGAGCTCATCATATGGACTATGAAGATTCAGTTCATCCTAAATAAAATTGTATTTTCTATGTCTTTCTTAAAATTTATTTCTAATAGAGGATATTTTGTAGGTAAACTAATAAAATATTTTATATAAGAATAAGGGATAATTACAAAATGGCCGCCGAACTATTAGCACTTTTCCACTTTGGCATATAAACTATTAACAACGACTAAACCGCCGCCAACCTATTTGAATATTACTACTCGAAAGCTGCCGGCCAGAATACCACCCAAATTCATTGCACACCCGGTTTCGGAAAACCACATTTTGGAACAGAATTTGGGCGGTATTCTGGCCGGCAGCTTTCGAGTAGTAATATTCAAATAGGTTGGCGGCGGTTTAGTCACTGTTAATAGTTTATATGCCGAAGTGAAAAAGTGGTAATAGTTCGGCGATCATTTTGTAATTATCCCTAAGAATAATCCTTAAAAGAAAATTATGTTTGTTTCTAATAAAAGATGTTTTGTACGTAAACTAATTAAATATTTTATATAAGAATAATCCTTAAGAGTATTTGTTTCTCAATTCTATTAATATATCGGATTCTGGATTACGTATGTTCGCTTTATTTATTATTACCAATCAGTGTAGTCTATTCAAAATTTATCATAATTTAATATTAATGTTTTGATAGAGACAAGATATAAAAATAAAATAAAAATTAAAAAAAAAAACCTGGAACAAGATACGAGTGAGAAATTCGTGAAAAAATTAAAATGTGTTTTTATTAGTGGAAATTACTGATTTTCCGGAGTAAGAGGCAATGAATGAATAACACTGCAAAAGAACAAAAAAGTTTTCTTTGTAAATTTTTTTAACCATTTCCTTTTTTGTTATATATTATCAAATAAAAATGTGTTTTCAATAAAAAGTATTGTTCATGTTAATATTGATTTACTTCTTAAAAAAATAGCCCGGGCATCGCTAGAATGACAACTATTTACAGACAAAATAAATTAGTTAGAATGACAACTAAAAAAAACGGAGGTAGTACTACATTAATTAATTAGTTTATGGAGAAAAAAAAATTCCTATGGAAGTTCCCCACGTTGACTACCTACTTCTTAATTTTTTACTTTTTTTTGGGTTGATTATTGCTAGGGAGAAATTTATTCTTCACTATATAAGTAATAGCAATACCTTGATTTGCTTCACATTTATAGTTCATGTATGAGTTTTAGGAATTGAAGATCTTGCAAGCAATTACTTTCTTCTATGAGGATAATTAAAGAAATATTTCTAGGTTTATGATGTAGATTTTGGTGGATCCTTTTGCAAAGTCCCCACCGAGGAACAATTTGTAGATTATATTCTCTTGCTTTTCTGCAAAAGTTTCAAATGACAAACATTTTCTTGATAGATTTCTTATTATTTTCTATAGTAGTTCCTAATGGGGTAAATTGTATACCGACTTTTCTTTCTTTTTCGATGTTATTTTCAATATCTTCAAGACTATATTTTCAAAAGTGGGAGTTTGTGATACTACTGGAATTGACGATATATACTAATTGATGGTACAACTTGATATTTTCGCAATCAGGTTAGGATTGCTCTTTAGTAAGCCTATCTTCTATCGTGGTATATTCTTAGTTGTTTTTAGAGTTACGAATCAAGAATAATTGAAGATTTTGATATTTTATGGGAAAGCTACTACAGGTTCGTGTATAAATAAGTATTTCAAAATTCGTTAACATTTATGTCTTTTTAGAAACTTGAATGATCTATATTAGTTTTTTCCAGTAATTTTTTGTTATAGTATGTTGATACTAAACCTTTTGTATTTTTGCATGATATTTTTTTTAAGAAAACCTACTAATTTCGAATTTTTTGAATTCCTGTTGTTTATTTATGATAAATTTTGATGTTATTATGTTTCTTATTGAGGATATATTTATGAGAGTAAAAATGACAATTAAAACAGTCCTAACAAGAACACACGCACACACAAAAATTACCCATTTAAATTCCAACATGTTACACTTTTAACACTAAATTAAACGATATTTTTGTATATAAAAAATATTAATTTAAACTCTTTCCCGTGCATCGCACGGGGTAACTACTAGTTTCTTAATTAATAATATTACTAAATATATAAATTGTATGATAACTAATTTAAAATAATAGATCAAGCACAATAAAAAAAACTCATCAGCCCTCACTGTTTGCAAAGCAAGGATAACGGACTGACACTTTTAAATAGTAACACAATGAAATGAGTCGAAACTAGAGGTTAAAATATGAGTTAGGTCGGTACATCCAACATTTTAAATGATATAATTTAAGAATTCCGTTGGATTCATCAATTTTTATCTCAATAAAACTTTATGGCGGTCAGATCTGGCATATGACATTAGTTTGACGATTTGGATCGGGCTGAGTGGCCCAAATGCCACCTCCAATGGAAACCGACTTGTGTTAGAAAAAAACAAAACTTCTAACTACTCTTTATTTTTCCATTTTTTCCATCTTTTAGTCACTTCTATTGATTATATCATTTCGGGGGGCTATGAATATGATGGGACAATATTGTTTCGGATAGTACGAGTTAGCTGTCTCATTGGCATGTATTTTATGGTATGTATAAGTGCGTGTATGTAAAATTGTAAAAGCAACTAAGGTAAAAATATTCAAGTTAACTACTAAACTAAATTGTAAGATGTTTAATCGATTGAGACGAAGTTGGATAGCTCAAGTGATAGATCATCTACTATCTAGGTTTTCGGTACTGGATTCGAGTTACCATGGAGAAGGGGCGGATTTTTTCTTTGTTCTTAGATTAGGAGAAAATAAAAAAAAGAAAAGTTGTTTAACCAATTATAAAATTGTACTCCCTCCGTCTTGAGATAATTTGTACACTTTTTTTTTAGGGTGTCCTAAGATAATTTGTACACCTTTAAAAAGGAAATTTCTCTTATAATCTCCATCCTTAAAATCTCCACCCTCAATCTTCACATTCGAAAAAGTCAACTAAAAAACATAAAGTAGCTCTTTCTTATTCCACGTGCCGGGAGGGGTGTGCAAATTATCTCGGGACGGAGGGAGTATTATTTATGGGTTAACTACATCAATTCCATCAAACTATCAGTGTTTTTGCATATAAACTACAAAACCTTTTTTGTGGCACCCAAGTATACGGGGCTTGACAGATAAACCACCAAACTTATTATCGATGCACAAAAAAAATTAGTAATTTGTGTGTAAAATGTTGATAGTTTGGTGGGGTTACTGCAATTAACCCTATTATTTATAGCCTAATAAATAATTATGAGACTAAAAAGAGATATAGTCTAGTAAATAATTAATGTGGTATATTGCTTTGACTGACATATGTTAACTTGTTTTTTGTTCTGCTCGAAAATTTATATTCTTGATATTTCAAAGCAATAATATTGTCGCATATCATTGTACATGACTCAAATACAAATCAATTATACAAATAGTTACATATACATACTATAATTACAAGTTGAGGGTGATTCATTTTATCCTACTCTTATTTTGACCTTTTAAGTTTTAAATTGCAATTATTTTAAAAGTAGAGTTTATTTTTTTGGACAATTTAGATTTAAGTTGCAGTTTAAGAAAATGTTGTGATTTTTTAGGTAAAAATGAAATTTTAGGATTATATTGCAAGTTCTTGAAAATATTGGTATTTCTTTTACAAATTTAAAAGATCTTCTATCTTTTTTATAAATGATCTGGCAAATGATATGGCACAAACACTGGACACGTGGACCCCGATGACCAAAAAATTTATCGAATATTCGATTTCCAATTATAAGTAAAACTGGTGCTTTGTTTTGCTAAATTCTAAAGTTAGACTTAAATTATAATATAGAAAAAAGTGATGATTTTTCCTACGATTAGGCCCAAACAATAATAAATACTCCTTCCGTCCCGCGGCAGTTTGCACGGTTCACCCGACACGTATATTAAGATAAAACTATTTTTTCTTTTTTGTTGACTTTTTTAAAGGTGGAGATTGAGGATGGAGATTTTAAGGGTGAAGATTTCGAGAGAATTTTCCTTTTTAAGGGTGTACAAATTAATATGAAACGTATCGAAAAAGAAAGTGTGTAAACTCGGGTGGGACGGAGGAAGTAAAAAAAAGGTAATAGCTCACCGTAAACTATAAACGGTCCCTCGATTTATAGTGACAAAGAAGAAATAGGTGTGAGAACATAAATTTTGGAGACATAAACCTTTAAAACAATGAACAACATATGGGTCACACCATCTTTTCAGTTTATCATTGTCATTGCTGAAACGTTAATTTGCATAGTGTCACATCTTCTTCATATGGCCCATGTGTATATGTATAAGGATACAATCTATTAACTCATTTAGTTCTTACTATTCTATCAAACTTTGGAATCTTTTTTACCCGATACGGAAACATTTCCAATCATTGTGGTTGCGTTAACATAACTGATATTATATAAAAGATTAGATATGAATTTTGGAACTTTATGATTTTTATATTCAGCTAGAGATATAAAATTAGTTATATTCTTGAAGTTGGGGAAAAAAGGCGGAAATATACTTGGCTGAGTAGGTTGTTCGAAGAAAAAAACAGTATGGCACAACAAAGCTAACTCGATCGAGTTGGTAAGGCGGTTCATGCGTTTAGTACACGTTTTTGCCTATTTTCGACCCGTTTCAACCTCGAAACTTATAAATAGAGGTTTCCAAGTTCGAAAATAATAGTCAACATCATAAGAAACACCTTGGAGGCTTGAATCGAAGGATAAAAAGTGCGAAGCGGAGAAGATCAAAATTGAAAACTCCTAGGTTTAGTTGTTCACTACAAAAAAAATTCATATTAGAGACGAAAATTAGTAACGGATGATATTGGTCGCAAAATAAAAATATAATAGAAATAGAATAGTGACGGAAAGTGACAAAAAATCATTAGTATCCGATTAGTGACGAACTAGCAACCGAAAATTTGAGACGGACATAATCCGTCTCTATTCGGTAGGTAATTCAGTCTCTAATTTCATAATAGAGAGGGAAATTCCGTCACTAAATTTGGAGACGGAATAAAATCGATCTCTAAATTTTAGAGACCAACATTATAGAGACTAACCACTTGGTCTCTAATCCGTCACTACTTTAATTTAGAAACCGATATCATGTAATTAGAGACGAATTTTTCTGTCTCTAATTTGTCTTTTTCTAGTAGTGGTTCTTGTTTATTTTATTGCTTTTAGAATCTTTGTCTATCAATGCTCTTTGGTTTTAAGTATAGACATGAGTAGCTAAACACGTTTGTGTTCTAGGTTAAAAAGTAGTGCGTTTGAATATGTTTTGATTACTGTTTTATTATATTCGTTCAATATTTTTATTGTATGTGTTAGAGGGTGTTTGACTAAGTTTATTTTAAACATCTTATAAGCTCCAACATCTTATAAGTTGTTTCAAGAGCTTATAAGATGTAGTAATTTTTAAGGAGCTTATACATTAACAAAGTGTTTGGATAAAAGAGCTTATAAGTTTGCAATTGAATATAATGATTTAACTATAAATTTGGGGTCTAATTTAAAAGTTTATTAAACACACATTTTGAATAGTGTGTGAAATGTGTGTAGTATGTGTAGTGTGTGGTGTGTGTAGTGTGTGTAGTGTGTGTGGTATGTGTAGTGTGTGTGTGGTGTGTGTGGTGTGTGTGGTGTGTGTAGTGTGTGAAATGTGTGTAGTGCGTGTAGCGTGTGAAAAATGTGTAGTGTGTGTTGTGTCTGTAAGTGTGTCAATTGTGTGTGAAATTTGAGTGTAATAATTAAGATCTTAAAAAATAACATGGGGTATAACAACTTATTGTTTTTAGATCTTATAAGTTCTTAGAGCTTATTTTTGTATCTTATAAGCTCCTAAACATCTTTTTTTGCCAAACATTTTGCAAGAGCTTATAAACACCTAAACATCTTATAAGATGTTTTTAAAAGCTTATAAGCTTAGCCAAACACCCTCTTAAACTCTTACTTTATGAATTAATTGATTTGACCAATTAGTCGGTTCTACTTGCTTAATAAGTCGATGCCCGAGATGAGAGGGTTGTTAATAAGAATACATTACATATCATAATTATCAATAGTCGTTCGAGAGGAGTGAGACATTTGTGTAGGCATTAGTTTTAAGAGCCCTTTGGAGTTAAGTACGTAATAGTTAACCCGAGAGGGTAATTATTTGTACGTAATCAACAAGTTAACATCGTCCGAAAGGAAGGTTAACTAGAGTAGTGCCGCCTAATAAGAATTTGAATTTGGTTTAAAAGTCTAGAAAATTAGAATAATTGAACATAGAAAATCGTTTTCGAAATTGAACCCTAGAATACGTTTTCTATCTGATTTATTCTTTCGTGACTTCTTGTTGCTTCTTTAAGAGTTTTATATATTTTATTTATTATTTTTATGCACATTTAGTTTAATAGTTAAAATAATCATATATCTTTATTTGAGAGTTTAGATAGGATTGACCTATTACAATTCAATATTAAATTAACATAGGTAAATAATCTCTACGAGATCGACCTTACTCACTACTAGTTATAATAGCACTGTATTTTTACGGTAACACTAGTGTTAAATAAATATTGCGAATAAATTATGAATTTAGATTTTCTCTTGTGGGGTGGATTACGTGTTTAGCAAACCCCACCAAATGCCCGCCAATTATCACAACAATGTATCACAACAAAAAGTCTAAACTAACCCGCCATTATATACATCATTCATTCATCTACAACAATTCTATTCATATTAAATTCAAAATAATTACTCCCTGCGTTCCATAATAATTGACGTTTTAGAAAGAAAGGGAAAAATTAAGAATGAAATTTTTTGACAAATTTATCCCTCATTTAATTATTTATTTCTCTTATATGACTCCTAAAATTTAGCATCTTTAAATATTTATCTTTTCATAAGTAACTTAAGCTATTTCTTTTAGGGAAAATTGGTATAAATGCCCAGTATGTTTTCACTATTTAGAAACTAGGACACTAAGTATACCACTTTTTAAAAATGTCTTCTAACTTACAAAAAATTGATGAAAATGCCCTGTGACCGGCTATAGGCTGTTAACCAGCCGGTCACCTGTGAGCTGTCTTTTTAGTTTGGGAAAAATTGGTATAAATGACCAGTATGTTTCCGTTATTTAAAAACTAGGACATTAAATATACCACTTTTTAAAAATACCTTCTAACTTACCAAAAAATGGTGGAAATGCCCCGTGACCATCTATAGACTGTGACACAACCGGTCATTAATGAGGTGAAGCTCGTTTTTGACGTGGCATTATTATTATTATTATTATTTTTTTTTTTTTTATGTTGACTCATTTGTTAGTGTGGAAAAAAATATGTCGTCGACTTTAGCGGTGGCGGATTCGACAGGGAGGAGGCGAATAGGCGAAGAGTCAGGTGATTGGTCAGGTTCCGATCAGTTAGTGGATGGGTGGGCTGAGCGAAGCATTATTGGCTTCTTCTTCGTCTTCCATGTTGGTGTCTTTGTAAGATTGCATGACATCCATAAATATTAGGGTTTAGTAAGTTGTAATTAGGGAAGAAGAATGAAACAATTTAGTTTTTAATTTTTTAAAATATTAATCTAAAATTTATTTATTAATATTTCATATAATTATTCTAATTCATAATTTAAAATAAAATAATAATAACATGAGAAGAATAAAAAATAAATTTGAAAATATTAATGAATTTTAGAAATAAAAAAAAAATCATAATTTTTTTATTTTTTATGATTTTTAAATAAATTTTAGAATTTTTAAAAAAATATCATAAATAATTTTTTCAATTCTTGAATTTTAAATCAATTTTATAATTTTTAAAATAAATTTTAGAAATAAATTTTTTATTTTTGAATTTTAAATGAATTTTATAATTTTTTAAATAAATGTCAGAAATAAATTTTAAAATCTTTGAATTTTAAAATTTTTAAAATAAATTTCACAATTAAAATTTTTATTTTTAAAATTTTAAATAATTTTTTGGGGATTATAATTTTTTATAAATTCAAACTAATATTTTATTTTTATTTTCCCATCCTAACAAGTGAGTCAATAGAAAAAATAAAAAAAAAATGAAAATTAATGCCACGTCAGAAAAAAGAGGTTCACCTCATTAATGACCGGTTGTGTCACAGTCTATAGATGATCAAGAGGCATTTTCACCATTTTTTGGTAAGTTAGAAAATATTTTTTAAAAAATGGTATATTTAATGTCCTAGTTTTTAAATAAGGGAAACATACTGGTTATTTATACCAATTTTTCCGTAAGTAAAAAAACAGCTCACAGGTGACCGGCTAGTTAACAGCCTATAGCCGGTCACTGGGCATTTTCACCAATTTTTCGTAAGTTAGAAGTCATTTTTAAAAAGTGGTATACTTAGTATCCTAGTTTCTAAATAGAGAAAACATACTGGGCATTTATACCAATTTTCCCTTTCTTTTATTCAATTTAAATTGGGGAATGAAGGAGGAAGAGGGAAGAAAGCCTGGATTAAGGAGGGAGAGGGAATAAGGCGCGTGGAATAAGGAGGGAGAGGGAAGAAGGCGTTATAATAAGCGGAATATTTTAGGAGATAAAGATTTAACCAAATAAAGATATTTCTGATAGATTTAAAAGTAGAGATTTTTAAGGATTGAGTCCAGGGAGAAAACTGGTAGAATTAGTGAAAAAATGTAAAACGTTAATTAATAAAAAAAGAAAAGAACCTTCTAAAACGTCAATTATTATGGAATGGAGGAAGTAGTATTTAAGGTCGGAGGGAGCATCATATTTCATATTTCCACATTTATAAATACTCGTCGGCATAAGCTATTGTTGTACTCGATATATAGCTACGTTGAATTAATTTTCTTTCACCAAAATTGGGTCCATCACCATAAACACTAAAATTAAGTCTAGCATACTAGGAAACAGAATTACTTTTGGTCCACCAGAATAGGTCATGTGAAGCTTATAACTCTAATATTCAGTAATTATTTTTATATGTTCCACTTCGTTGTAAACTTCGACGAAATCCAAAGAGATGATGCAGATACACAAATTTTGTATTCAATCAGAGGATATCACTACAAGAAAATTGCAAAATTTTAATGAAACATAAATTTGTTGAAATTTAAAAATTTTCAATGGCAATTCCAACGACAAGATGAACTGTTGGAATTTTTCAATGGAAAAAAGAATCATTTGAAATAATTCCAACGGAAATTTACCATATTTCAACGGTTTCCATTGAAATTTCAATTTCGACGGTTTTTGAGTCGTTGGAAAAGTGGTCGTTCGAATTTTTATTCCAACAATAAAATTCCAACGGAAAAATATTTTTAACAGCAAGAGATTCCGTTAGAATTATTTCCAACGATTCTTTTTGCCGTTGGAATTTTCATTGGAATTTTATTCCAATGGCTCGCCGTTGAAATTTTTAAAATTACAACAGATTAGTGTTTTGCTGGAATTTTTTCGTTGGAGTTTGACAATTTTCTTGTAATGGATGATGCAGATATTACATAATTAATTTAATAATTATACAAATAGATGACCATCTGAGCCTAGGCCAATTAGGTTTCTCTAACCTACAATTATAAACAGGGTCACATTTTCCACCAAAAAAGATCACAACATAAATTTAAGAAGCAATTGAAGAATCCCAGAGTTCAGACAATTTCGGCATTCATTGGCGATCGTCAAAGTTCTTTGGAGGAAATCACCGCAATGTAACGTTTGATCAGGGATCAAGGTGTGAAATCCCTCCGATCAGCATTTTAAAGTTAGATCTTCGAAGGTGTTATGATTCGGGATCATGGTGCAAAACCTCTCCGATCGGTGTTTTAAAATTAGATCTTCAAATGGGTTCTCAGTTGTTCGTCAAAATCTTCAAAGTTGTTCTTCAAGTATTCATCTAAGCATATTGTTTAATTCAAAATCAAGCTCCTAAGCCTTTGGATTAACGTTATTCAAGTCAAACTCTAGAACTGGGGAAGAGTAAATTCAACTTCTTAGAGACGTCAAATCATTGAAGAGAAGAATCATAGGAGAAATAGGGAATGAAGCCCATGAAATTGTAAAGTTTATTGGTCTGATCCGTAAAATTCAATTTGTAATTCATTTTCATGTTTATATAATTAATACACAATTTTTTTTTTTTGGGTTGCCTATTTAAAGCAGTTTGCATATTTAGACGTAAAATTAAATTTGTATATTTACACGTAAAATTCAATTTGTAATTCATCATCATATTTCATTTTTTGGGATTTCAGAACATCAACAAGATGCATGCCAGATGGATTGCATATTTACAACAGATTTGATGAACGTCGAAATACCAACTTTTCTTGCATTGTCCACATTCATTTCTGTATGTGAAATGCGAGTGATTATCACGTTTTGGTGTAAATTCATGTTATTGCATTCTCGGGTTTTAATTTCTTTTTTATATGAATTTGTGCACTTTTTGGGTATTTTTGAATTATGTTTTGAAGGATAAAAAAATCCGATAATCAAGGAAGTCGATTGCACCAATTTCCTCAATCCGGTACATAAATCGAGGATCAAACGGCCCCGAATCAGACCCTAATAAATCCAAATCGAAGATCATCGAGTCCCCGACAAAAGTAGAGAAGGGGTCGGGTCAAGATAATGAGAGAAAAGTCTCCAAAAGGATGACGCGCGAAGACGACACACGTCGAGGGAGCCCCTATGGTTGCGGTATTTGTCGTCGGTTCAGTCGAGCCCCGATTGGCGACGTGTGTTCGTTTTTCGATCATAACTTCCTCGTCCGACATTCGAATAAGGTGATTGAAGTTGTCACGTGAAGCCAAGACGTAGATCTACAACTTTTCATTTGGGTCAAAGTTTGGTTTTAGATGCGAAAATTGCATAGAATTACCGAGTAGAACGAATCGAGCGCGATTGAAGTTAGGGCAAAACCAACCAATCACTTATTTGATTAGCCTAGATATATCAGGACCAAAACGACTGTAGTACTTTGAATAGGATCCTTTCACCAATCTCTATGAGATATGACCTTGCTTTTCACTAGCTATCAATTACTCCGCGCACTTGCAGTTTAGCTGGTAGACAATAGAACGATCAAGTTTTTGGCGTCGTTGTGGAGGATTGATACTTAGGCACTAGTTAGATATACAGTGTTAGGTTAGGTGTAACCAAGGGATTTATTTATATATATATTAGTATTATTATTTATTTTCATATATATATATATATATTAGTGTTATTATTTTGTGTCTATTATTAATATATATTTTATTATTTTTTATAAAAAAATAAATTTCGTTTATAAAAATATAGTATTATTTATTTTCATTTGTATAAATATATTTTTATTATTTATATATATATATATATATATATATATATATACACACAATTACCAATATTGTATATTATTATTATTAATTTTTTTTTTCCAGCTTTTGTTGTTTATCTAGCTATGAGTTGCTTTTGATTTGTTTCATTTGATGACAGATGGTGAATGATCAACAAGTTAACGAGAAAGCGACATGCAATCGTAATTTGCCACCAACAAATCTCCTTGCTGATATGGAGCAAATGACGATTCGAGATCACTTTATGCAAAAAAGAAATCGTTATGGAGGAGTTGTTAGGCAGCTCATTGCTACTACTAAAGCTAAGACCAGAGTTGATCTCTGTAATCCAACAAAATCAGTTTGAGAGAAGTGCCGAAGAAGATCTGTATGTGCACCTGGCATATTTTCTAGAAATATGTGATACTGTCAAGATAACCGGGGTCATGGATGATATTATACGTCTTCATCTTTTCCCTTTCTCTATACGGGATAAGGAAAAAATATGGTATTATTCATTGAGGCCTGATGTTGTCACAAGTTGGGATGAGCCGTGAAGAAATTCCTCATCAAATACTTTCCTCCAGTCAAGACTCTTCAACTAAGGAGAGAAATTATGATCATGCAAAAGGATTTTGAGTCATTATATGAGGCCAAAGAGAGATTCAGAGATTTATTGAGAAGATGTTCACCACATGGTTTTGGTCTTGTCGATCATATTTGCTACTTCTATAATGGCTTGGATAATCTAACACCAAGGTGATGCTGAAGCAAGAGGTGTTCTCTTTAATAAATATCCTAAGGATGCTCTTTTTACTTGAAGAGATGGCAATGAATAGCTATCAGTGGCCCATAGAGTGAAAATCGATTAGAAGATCCACTACTACAAAAAACGTTTAAGACTACAGTCAAAATCCATAGTTAAAGGCATTCAACAACCGTGGTAGTAGTTACCGTAGTCATAGACCCTCTAACAATAACTACATTTCATAAATTTGACTAAAATGAGTATTTATCACAACTATATTATTGGAGAGTAGATAACATGTCATCACTATAGTCGTCTAAAAAATCTGGTCACAAATAATATTTTTTGAAACGACAAAGTCGTCTAAAATGTGTATCAAATAGTTTTAAATTTAATGGTACAATGTGCCAGACTCGAGTTTAGCTCCAAATCGGTGTTTAAACGGGTTTACTAAAAAGTTTAGGTGCATGGGATTAATTTAGTAGGGAAACTTAGGTTATCGATGACAATCAATCGTCTAGGCAAGACCTAATTACGGGTATGAGGGACTTTTAGAATAAAAGATATTACCACATAGTTTGTTTTATCTAAAATCTCATATGTGTATAACACACCCGCCAACTACGTAATTAAGTGATTCGATCAATCTAGAAGTCAGGGGAGCCCATTGGAGAATTGACAACGTTTAGAATATCACTCCAGTAGTTGATCTTGTTATCTTCGAAAATGATGTCATTATCGATGGCAATGGAGCATGGTGGAAGCTCCGTGACGCCCTCCAAGAAGCTCGGAAACTTTACAAAATCACCATTGTAGGTAGATTCTGTGATTGGATCATGCAGCTGGATAGAGTTCTTCATTATGCCCTTCGGCTCCTCGTCTTCATAGTTGCCACTAGTATTAACAATTGTGCATGCATTAGGGGCACCAACGTAACTTACACTCTTATCCATTACAAATGTATTCTCCTGGATCAGCGCTACATTCGGGATTGTGATCACGTTTTCTGAGATGTTGAGTATAGATGTCGGCGATTCCAGGCTTCCATTAGACGCGAAAAAGCTCGTCAAGATGTCTTTTCTAGTCTTGGCCCACGTGTCTTGCCATACTTTTAGTATGTCAAGGCAAGGTGGCCGCGATGGTAATGGTGGTGGAGCCGCGATGGTGGCTTTGCTGACCAGCTGATGAGTTTGGTAAGAGTTGGACACGAGCTTGGACTCGCTAACGATCCTAGCTTCGGCTTCGAGGCGAGCACTCTCCCACTGAGCCATGTGGCTAAGGTGGGCTATGACCTTGGGCTGGCTGGAGCTGAGAGCATGGTTCTTGGGTTTATGTGTATTTGGGTCAATGCCCATTTTAACAAGTTTCTTCTTCAAGTGGGTATTCCAGTAATTTTTTATTTCATTATCGGTCCTTTTCGGTAATTGACTTGCTATGGCTGACCACCTATAAATTAAACAACATAGAAATAGATAGAAGAATTAAATATTTTGATG
Source organism: Ajuga chamaepitys (assembly GCA_958295605.1). Classification (NCBI taxonomy): domain Eukaryota; kingdom Viridiplantae; phylum Streptophyta; class Magnoliopsida; order Lamiales; family Lamiaceae; genus Ajuga; species Ajuga chamaepitys. The sequence goes on from OY282508.1 coordinate 3,926,547, forward strand.
TGGATACATTACATGTATATATACAATTATGATAAAGAGGTCCCATGATCAAAAGTATAGAGAGAAATAGCCCTCTATATATATAACTATAAATGAAGAAGAGAAAAATACATTGTCAACTATTGTAGCTCTAGATTCCTAAGGAGTGGAATAAAGTTTAGTAATAATATTCAATCAATTATTGTAACTCCAAAAATATCTTTTTAAAATGGATGGTATAAATTAATGACTAATATATATAATTATTTTTTGTTTTAGGTTAAAAAAATTTGGAGCTCTCAGTGTAATGAAGATATAATTCCTGAGCTACACAGGTCTACGATGAAACGATGCTACCCCCTCCGTCCCGACTTATCTTGCACAGGACGGGGGGAGGGGGTCGGCACGGGTCTTAAGAAAATTTATTTTTTGGTTGTTTGTTGACTTTTCAAAGGTGAATTGAGGATGGAGATTATGTTATAACTTTCATTTTTTAGGTTGTGCAAGATAAGGTGGGACGGAGGGAAAACTAGGTTACTAAACTATAAGCAAATAATATCTTCATAGTTAGTGAAAACTTAAAAGTACCAATTTTTTAAGGAAAACAATCATTTTTTATCCTTTAAGATAGGGGTTGTCTAGAAAAAATCATTTATGTTACATAAATTCAATTCCAGCCATGTATGTTGTAAAAAATGACCAATTTGAGGACACCAATTACTGTCGGCCACTAACTCTGCCGGAATTTTACATGTGCGGCCATGTGACCCATTAATTTGGCCTTTCCAGCAGGGAGACTGGTGTGAAATTTCATTTCCCAGGTGTCAATGCCAAATAAGAAAACGATAAGAGCAACAAAAAAATTACTCATTAGCTTATTCTAGTTAATAAAAAGGTAAACAACATATTAAACCTAACAACTCTATCCCCCAGTTTAACATAAACATCTTGGTGGTAAGAACCCTAGAAATCCATCTCCCAAATTATGCAAATGAGCGGAAGTTCCTGGGATCTTGGGCGTCCTATGGGTCGGGCTCCCACTATACATGATGCACAACATGCCATTGTAATCTGCATGCAGTCATTCACGTCTCCAAGACATCGAAAAACCATGTTTACTTCTCTGCCGGAAAGCCCCAAATTAATGGGTCACGTGTTGCGCACATGTCAAATTCCGGCAGAATTAGTGGCCGGCGGTGATTGGTCATTTTTTGCAAATGACTAAAGTTGAATTTGTGTAACTTAGACGATTTTTTCTAGATAAGTTGTATCCTACATGACCAAAAATGAATTCTCCCAATTTTTTTCAAGAAAGAAAAACAATTTAAAACAAAATCAGGTATATTTAAGCTTACAATTAAATAGAATAGATACTTTAGGTATTGATGATTATTTTATTTCGACATACTGTACAAATTATATGTCTACTATTTAGGATACTTAGTTGTTCTACTTTAATAATTTATTAGAATACTCAACTATTTTATATTAGTAATTTTATAGATCACATACCACTCATGTATTTATACATAGTTTGATAAAAGTACAATTCTTTAAAAATCATTAATTCATACTTACACGATCTATTACCAAATTTTGAGTTATCTAGTCATATACATGTAACTAGTTCCAATACACATTCTGCCTTACAAATTTCTTAAATAAAAACACATTCACACTCTTTAAATGAATGTATCATTCGAGAATGTGCCACAACGTGTATGACACCTACCACTACATCCCAATACAAATATCACCTTACTTCAGAACAAGTAAAATTTTGAAATAGTACGAGACTAAGGGTGTCTATGATTGCTGTGGTGATTGTTGTCTAAGAACCAAGATCTGCACCCTTTGGCCCCAACTAATTAATTACTAAATTAGGACATTCATTTTTCATTTTTTGAATTTTATGATGAGCTTATTAGAAGGTTGATGATGAAGTTAAAATAAGTGGACGAAGTTGGATAGCTCAAGTGGCAAAGCATTTACTACCTAGGTCTTTGGTCCTGGGTTCGAGTCACCGTGAAAGGAGGGGAGGGGAGAATTTTTTCTTTGTTTCTTAGATTAGGAGAAATTTTTTTAAAAAAAAAATGAAGTTAATATAAGCAGTAGGTACCTGTTTCCAAGAAGGGCATGAAGCTGAATGATAGTCTGCTCTTCTTGTAAGCTGAATTTTCCTCTCTTAATGTCTGGCCTCAAATAATTAGTCCACCTCAATCTACAGCTTTTCCCACATCTCTGCAGCCCTACATTCCAATATAACCACATCTTCAGCATTAAGTTGACAACACCTTATATAATTAAGTTATTTGCATGCATACAGAATTATGTCGATGCAAAACCCGGCATAGTTTGCTAGTCAGTGACAGAATGCAAAAATTTGTAAAATGTATCTTTGGAAGGAAGCAGCGGCACAGATGCAAGTATATGTAACAAGACTATATACTCCCTCCGTCCCGGTTAACTTGTCACAGTTGATCGAGCACGGATGTTAGAAAAAACAGATTTTGTGGAATCTTTGACTTTTTTGAAGATGGAGATTGAATGTGTATATTTTGAGGGTGGAGATTGTTACCTTTAATTGTCATTTATGGGTGTGACAAGTTAATTGAGACGGACCGATATGAAAAATAGGACAAGTTAACTGAGACGGAGGGAGTATAATTTTAGTATCTTTCAGTTTTTTTCTAATAATTTGTCATTATTAGGGAAAGGGGAATTTTCTATATCATAATCCCATTTTTTACTTATATACATATATAATTATAATAACGTAAAAAAATTGAAAAATATTGGGGGGTTATGCCCCCCCCCCCCCCCACTTGCACTCTAAATCCATCACCGAGTATACATGACCGAGGGGGCCCGAGGCGCAACTTTCTGCATCATAACCCAAACATTTATATATATACATATATTATCATAATAATAATAATAATAATAATAATAATAATAAATGTGAAAAATATTGGGTGCAATATATGGCCCTACTTGCTCCCCAACCCCCAGAGTATAGCCTGCTGGATTTCATCCGGCAACAGAAAGCAAGCATGTTTATATACAGTATAGATACAGAAGCTGTATATATATTTATGTATATATATACCAGCTTTGGGAGGGAGAGCTCTCCAGCTTCCATGGCCATGATCTTGAATATAAGCAAGAAGCTTCTGGTCTTCTTCAGGTGTCCAAGGACCTTTCTTCAAGCCCACCTTATCACAGCATGGGGATCTCCCCATTTTATGAGCAAAACTGCTTAAAATAATAATCTAAGCTAGCTTCTAGCTTCTAGCTTCGAGCTTCTGGGGTGGGGAGATAAAACTGCTGTGTGTTTGTGCTAAAAGTGTATGCTGTCGTAGAATATATATAACGAACCAACTATTTAATGCAGATAAATGTTGTGCTTCTTGGATTTGGTATGAACGTGTTTATTGCCACTTTTTTACCCTTCAGGGAAAAAACAAGAGTTACTAAAATGGTAAATGTTATTAGGGTTCCAGATTCTAAGGGGGTTTCTCGTTTTTTCTCTATTTGTTTCTTTTACCTCACTGATATATATATGCCTTGAATTTCCTGACAAGAAAAAGTTTGTAGGGTAAATGGATGAAATTAAAATTAAAGGCTGTGATTGAAAGATACTTCATCTAATGACTAAAAATAAAGTTGTATTAATACCAAAGTTGCACCATAGAAGGACCCTAAAATATATACACACACATATATGACTTATATATATTTTTATAATAACTGATAGCAATATTAGAATTTAATTACATATGATTAATGTAATAAAATATTCTGTCCCGTGCATTGCACGGGCGGACATCTAGTTATCACAAAACTCTCTAAAAATTGTTTGAAGCTATTTTAAGATCATTTTTAGAGACAATTAGTTGTTGTAAAAAGACAGCTAAAAAGCCTGGTCATCTCAAATATATTATTTGCGTCCAAGTAATTGAGACGACTAATTAGTGACCATCTATTGTCTAATAATAAAGTTGTGACAAATACTCATTATTTGAGACCACTTTTGGTTGTCTCTATTTTTCTTATAGTGAAAATTTAGGTCGCAGAAGGATTCTTGGTTGTGCGGAGTTTCTCATGCTGGTTTTACTGAAATATATTACTTGTTTAAACGCTAATATATTTTCAACAAAATACTTTTTTTACAACAAGTAATATCTAATACATTTCATAAAAAAACGTTCACAACCTGACGAATTTGCCTAGCTAGATCCGTAAGGATTTTAGGGCCCGCTTGGCTGGGGGATTTAGAGGTAAGGAATGTGAATGAATGAAGACTCATTCTCATTTATGATGTTTGATACATAATAAATAAGTTAATCATTATCCCATTTTATTAACAATTTCTCTCATTTCATTCCGCAATATGATTGACCCCTCATTCATACTCATTATCATTGTCATTGATGATTTGCAATGAAGCGGACCCTTACATCTGTTTAATTAATGTACAAGATAAATGGGAGATGTAAATGTCAGCAACTTAATTAGCATTATAGGTTACCGTTAATTTACGTACTTGGAAGGGAAAGAAAGAGCTATTGGGAGGGACCAATCGTCCTTTGCTTCCTTTTTGGGAAAGCTGTTTGTACACCATAAATTCTTCGACATATGAATTGTCAATTCATGTTTTGCTTAATTTGCCTAAGGATGTTTTTTTGGAGATTTTTCCCTTTTTAATATGTAGATTCGGGTTTTATGATTTGTTGATAAATATATGTTTCCTTCGTTCACAAATAAAGTCATTTTAGATTTTTAGGTGGAAATTAAAAAATTATGAAATGAATAAAAGACTCCCTTAAAAAATATGTGCTTATAATCTTAAATTTTATTTTCTCTCTAATAAGAGAGGGAAGATGATCAATTTACCAGTAGAGATAACACATGATAACAACATTGAAATAAATAACAAAAAATTGCTAGTTGTTTTTATGATTTATTTAAATCTAAAATCTTTTGTTTGTGAACGGAAGGATCTTTAGCTTATTTTCCACATTCTTCCAATACCATTCCTATAAATTAATGGAAGAAAATAATATAAAGGACATAGTGAGAGAAAATTGAGAAAAGAGAGAAAATCAAGACGAGGATTTATTTATCCATTCACCCTACCAAATCATATTTTTTTTTATTCTAAGCTAAAATTACATCTAACAAAAGTGAGGTAGTATTGGACAGTCCATATTTCGCCTTCATTTATTCGAGTGCGACATATACATTGTCAATCGTGTATTTTTAATTTTTTCTTCAACATGTTTAAATAATGGAATTTTGTTATTTACGGGGAATCAATGTTGGATATAAAATAAAGCTAAAGCTTAGTGACTTAAATGTAAATGTGCATGCATGGAATCGGTTCATCTAACGCGAATAATATAGTCATGACAAATTTTTATTATTTAAAATAAAAAAAAATTGTCTGAAAATTTTTATTTTCTTATAGTGACTAACACACATATATATTGGTCGTATCATTGCTATGCTATACTATATAGAGGTATAAGTAAATACCTATAGGTAAATAATGAAATAGTACGGGGATATTTATTTTGAGATGTTCTCATCCGGATGAGGCATGACCTATTCTTAACGTATTTCATTTTACAGGTGGATGGCTCATCCTTCTACATCCACAACTGTTACTTACATCATCTTTTACAATTTTCAACACACATCCTACCTTGCAAATCCCTTAAATAAAATATATTTACACTAATTAAGTGAATGTACCATCTAAAAATATATCATAACGAACGTGACACATGTCATTATATTCCAACATAAGTACCCGTCATGGGACGTAGATATGATAGCATTTCACTGACACGCATAGTGCCCTCATAAAAATAGGAGAACTCTTTCTTCTTCTGTTTTACCAAACTTTGAATGTTTCTCTTTTTTTTACTTATAAATGATAAATTTACTCCTTCTTTCTCTGTTTCGCTCCCAATCATGGGACTTCGACGGACCGAAAAATTTAGGTGAATGGAGATTATTAATAAACGGATTTAAGAGTTTCTCTCATATATTTTTTTAACTATGTTCATGTCGCATTTTTTTTACCAAATAGAAGGATATACTAAGTAGGCTAGAAATCAAATTATTTTATATAATTAGGTTCTAAACTTAAAATATTGGATAAATTATATTAAAATATAATATCTTAGAAAATTAAAAGAGGACTACTGTTGTGCACCCCCTTAAATATAATAAACTACACAAATAAAACTAGTAAAGTACAAACACTTTAGATAAAATCAATAAATTGATTTATCATAAAAAGAAAAAAAAAATCAAGATATAATGTTTCTATATTCATTATATTTTATAACATCTTTATCTCTATTACTTAAGCATTCATCTACTTCAAGTTAAACAATAATTATTTATTTCATTTAATTATGTTATATTAAAGTCGACTAAAATACACATATATAATAGCATATTGACGGGACCAAGAGGAACACACATATATAATACTCCCTCCGTCCCGCTCTACTTTATCTACTTTTCTTTTCTGTTTGTCCCAACCTAATTTGTCAGCTCATAAATGACAAATTTCTCTCACAATCTCCACCCTCAAAATCTTCACCCTCAATCTCCACCCTCAAAATCTTCACTATCAATCTTCACCTTTGAAAAAATCAAAGATTCCACAAAATTTATTTTTTCTGAAGTTTTGTGTCCGATCAAAGTAGACAAATTAAACTGAAACGAAGGGAATAGTACATTATGACCGGGTTGGGGGCACTAACATGGGTCCGTCCCTGACCATGGGTGTTCTTCTTTTCTGTTTCTTTTCTTTCCCGTGATTGTCGCCTCTCTCTCTCTTTAGTTTTTTCTTTTCCTCATTTGCTTGGTTTTTTTAATCCTTGATCGTATAATTTCACTATTTACAATTGGATTCACATTGATCACGATTAGATTCACGATGTGTAGTTTCACAATAAGATTTATGATTATAGTTACACGATTAGTGACTTATACAATTGGAGTGTACAGTGATCAAATTGAGTATCAATAACTTTTGGAAATGGTGACAAAAAGAGTTTCACTATCTCTGCATATGTATAGTAGCACTGTTAGAATTGTCAAATAAATTTCTAATACATTTATTATACATGAGAAGATAAGTATCTCCAATGATATAAGATCGTCTTTTTAAGGGAGGCGAAAAGATCGTCCTTTTAAAAAAGGCAAAAAACAAAAGAAAATCGACTCGACTCAAAACAGACAATATCACCCAGTATAGAAGTCAGATCAGGCCCAATGCATTTCTACATGTAATTTATCATTAAAAGTTGTAATAGCAGTGAAAACTTACAATTACAATTTATTGCATCTTAATTTGCTGATCGGCAATAATAGTATGTTTGGGAGATGCAAAAGCAATCAACACATTTATTAAAATTCCCACAAATATTGTTTTGGGATAAAACTTTATTAAATTAGCTGGGTGGAGCCAACGCTGAATGACATTTCGGACAAACTTTAAAGAAAAAAGAATTAATTTTTTTATAAATATATTAAAAATTATAGATGAAAAATTATTTGTGAAAACGGTAATTAAAATTTTAACATTAACGTTTGATTGCGGGTTAAAAAGAAAAGAAAAGAAAAAAGACCATTTATTTAGAGTGCTTCAAAATGAATATTAATATTTAAGTTTCGTCTTGTGCTAGTTATCAGTTATATTTGTAATTTTTATTTGAAGATGATCGAGAAAAAAAAAAATGTAACAGAAAAGAAAAATTAATTTGCCCGGACAAAGTCTGCCCAAATAGCAAGAAATAGCAAGCTCCTTCAATATATCATTACTTTTATCCCAAACCTATTAACTACATCTACAGTGACCTACATGTTGGGTAATTACAATTACAACGAACAAATGATAAACGAGAAATATCGACAATGTCAAAAGAACATCAATTTAACGTGATTCGCTAACAATTTGTTAGCTACGTTCACGACCAAACGAGAGGAACCAAATTCTACATCAAAGAGTGTTACGAAATAGGACAAAGACAAACTTGACCCTAGGTCAACTATCAAACTCATCATCCTAACAAACAGAGACAAACTGAGTACCAATTGATTGATACTCGACCAAAACACTCTCCACACTCTATTAATCAAACGGCTCTAAACCCGAAAATAGAGTCTCAAAAGCAAATTGTATATTCTAGACCAAACGAGTACCAAGTACTCAACAAATACCAACTCCAGAATATCCTAAACTGACAATGACAACCTCTCTCTTGTCTGTCTAATTCATAATACAAGTCCGAAAGATAATAGGACTATTTATAAGCCATCAAACCTAATCTTAGACTAGGAATCAAATTGGGCCTAAACTTGTGTTGGCCCATCTTTTGCGCCACCTACCCCGTCGCGGCCGCGACCACCTGTTGCGCCTGCAGCCGCTTTGTGTCCGCCTATTATTGCGGCCGTGCTAACTCCACAGCGCCAAACTCACTTTTCCAGGCACAATTTGTCGTGGCCGCGACAAGCATCGATCCAGATTTGCTTCAATAATTTCTTCCACCTTGACGCGAACGCCGACCCTAATCGAATCAAATTCAAGGCACAATTTCTAACACTATACTCTCACCACTAATCTATTGATCTCACATATACAATGTCCATTTTACACTACTTTATCTTCGTACAAATATCAGTCTTTACTATTTAAAATGTCATACAAATTCGAAATACCGCCAGGCAAAGTACTCCGAACACCTGTAATGGAATCGAACAAATTCGAAATACCGCCAGGAATAGATTGCGCAATATCTTTTGATTCTTCGCATAAATTTTCGAATAGTTGAATCTGTAATAATAAGTGGACCCCATTTTTATTTTTCTCGATCCATAAGAGTAGATAAACTAGATTTGTCGAGATTTACTGCATGCAGACTGCATCATATGTATGAACATTAAAACGGTTGTACAAAAGTAAATCCCTAACTACAAAAACGTCATAAACAGTGAACACATTTACCTTTAAACGACGAAACCAGAAATAATGAACAGAATTAAACCAACATATCTTCAAAGATTTGCTCATACAAGATTTATTATCTCGCTCTGGGATTTGGTTCTCCTAGCAGTAAATATCAGGCACTCTATAACAGTGTTAGGACGCTCATTTAGTGAGGTGAAGGAAGCGGTCGCCCCATACTCCCGAAAAATGAGAGATTTAGGGTGTAAATTCAATTTTACTGATCTAACGGTATGGGTGTACGTATATTGGTTTGAATGGTTTATAAGGTATATACTAAACAAATTAACTAATTTTGACATTCAAACCCAACCAATATAGTTCATGAAACTCGGGTTGATTTGATTTAATTAAAATTAAATTTATTTCGATTTGAACCATGACTTCTGTTAGATTTTTTTTGTTGAAGAAGTGAACAAAGTGTTAAATCTTCTACGTACTATGTGTTATGTAAATAAATACTTAACGGGATTTAAATAAACTAATATTATAGTAATACATATTCACATTCTTACTAAGCATACAAAAATAGGTATATATATGATGAGAAAATGGTTAAGGTCTAGAGAAGTTAAGGTGATGCTAAAAGTAAAAATTAGTTGAGTTTATTAGGGTTAATTTTTCAAAATCGCTAAAAGATTATCTCTAACTTTATATTTTCATATATATTATATAAATAACCGTGGTTTGGTTCGGTTCGAAATCATGTCAAATCTTCAAATTATTACTATTTTGAACCGTAATCAACCCAACAAAATTATAAAATTTAAGTTTCGGTTCAGATTGGTTTGACCAATTCAGAAGATTTTTGTACAGTCCTAAATCTAGGTTATAAAATGCTCAAATAAATTGAGCTACAAACCGGTTTTAGACCCTCAAACTAAGTCCACAAGTGATGTGAACAAGACCAATCCTTGCCATTTTGCAATTTCCGCCGAAAATCGATTGAAAATTGAGTAGCTTTTTAACTTAAAGAGACAAAATTAAAAGGTAGAAGATTATTGGACATCATCGTATTATAATTTTTTTCGCTAAACAATGACCATTTTGTTTTGCATATTATCGAGTAAATTTCATTTGTGTCATGTGTTTGCTTATGATTTCCCTCAATAGATTTAGATGATCAAATCCCAATAAAGTACATCTCCCTTAGTTAAATTCGGCTCAGCATTCCCAGCCTTAAGCTATAATTTTTCTAATTCCTAAGCTTCATAATCTCATATCCAACTGCTTCTTCGTCTTTCTTTAGTAATTTATTGTGATTTGGCGAGGGTGGCTGTCCTGGCTCCCGACAATAGCACGTCCAAATTAGAGAGACAGAATAACATGATCTATAACACCATAACACAATTTCAACCTCAGTGCACTGGACATTAAAATTATTACATAATGTTAAAAAAAAAAAAAAAATGCTGTGCGACAAGACATATTTATTGAGGTAGCATAAGAGGTCAATTGACATATGAGCTACACGTAAAATGCTTAATTTGAGTTATTGAGTCTATTTGTTGACTTAACCATCGATGTAATCCTATATGTGATAATACACAAATGAATATATATATATATATATATATATATATATATATATATATATATATATATTAAAATCAGAAAATTGTATTAATAATTTTTGGGAAATTATATTTAAATCAAATTCAAAATAAATCAAATTATTTAAAAATATTTGACCGCTATTGTTTTTAATGAATCCAGATATTATCAAATAAATCTGACAATTATATAGATAATTGTGACCTTTTTAATATAACCAGTTTAGACAAATAAACTTTTTTTTTTTCGAAATTACAGAGGAAGAGTGAGAAGAATTTAAAAGTTTGGAAATTTTGTTTAAATAAGTACAAATTATTCTCGGAGATCCAAAATATAATTTATGAAATATATAAAAGAAAATGAACATTATATATATATATATATATATAAGAACCCAAAACTCTCTCTATTCAAAAAATATATTTAAATAATATTATTTCGTAATTGTAAAATCTATATCAAAATATCTGGACATTGTTAAGAAAAATTATTTTCTGAACCTACATACAGTGAAACGTTAATGCTATGCATGTATATTAAGTTTTTTTACTTCCTCCTCACGGCCTAATTGTCTTACTTGTCTTATTTGTTTGTCCCAAACTAATTGTCATATCGCATAAATGGCAAATTCTCTCACAATCTCCATCATCAAAATCTTCACCTTTAAAAAAGTCAAAGATTCCATAAAATCTGTTTTTTCTTAATCTTCGTGTCAGGTCAAGGTAGGACAATTAGCTTGGGACGGAGGGAGTATTTACTAAGAAGTAAGAATTTTTCTAAACGAAAAATTTTATTGATTAGAATCAGCCAACACTGAGGAAAGAGAAAGTCGGGAGGGGAATTGCGAATGTTACAGAATTGAATCAAGAAACAATCGGATCTCACCAAAATGACACTCAACGCTCCAAGAATTACATGGTTCGGTCAAATGACCTACGTTCACGGAGATGATCCAAATATTCTTATTACTGATACAAGATACAAGATACAACAGATTGAATTCATGCACAATCACAGCACATGAAAAACACACACATACACGAACTTATTCTTCTAGTTTCAACTACCACGTGTATTATCTCCTCAATCTACCTCTCTCTAGTTTCTCTCTCTATGAATAGAATATCAACTAGAGCTCTATGAGATATGAATTCAGTTCACAAGCAAAATAAAAGAAAACCTGTTTTTTCCAGTAAGGTGAGGGGGGGGGGGGGGGGGGTTGTTAAAACTAGTGGTTTTACAAGGTGTTACAACACCTTGAGAAGAACCATCTGGTTTATCCTCGTTATTTTTCACCTTTTGGTTAACAAACATATCCATTAAACCGTCCTTATCTTTAACAAGATCGAAACTAACAACCTTCCATTGCAAGGTTCTCTTTCTCTCTCTCTGGTAACCTGTCAACCAACGAAAATAGCTTATATAAAAGGGGAAGATTCTCCTTGAAATCCTGTTGAAAAAGCATATAAAAAAAGATTGTTTAATTTGTAAATAAGATGTTATGTTACTTTACATTTCACATTTCGATTGTTTTTATGTGAAAAAAAAAAAAAAAAAAAAACGTTTATTGGGGGAAAATTTTCAGAAATAGCCTAGTCAAAGACCCTTGAACCATTAATAGCTTATTTATTCAAAACAAAAGATAGCCTCTTTTTTCACACACCTCAATTGTCAACAATCAAGTTACATAAAAAAGCAGGTTGTTTGATTACAAAAAACTCTATTGTTTACACAACTTAATTGTTTACAAAACAAAACAACCATAACGAAGGAGACCTTCTGCCATAATTTTTTTACCTTTTTTATGGTTAAATGAAGGAGACCTTCTGCCATAATTTTATGAGTCAAAAAAATATATTTGTCTTGATATATTGGATTGATTAGGGGCCCTTTGTTTTTTTTATTTATGATAAGGTCACCAAAATGTTAGGGCCGACCATAATTAATATATACGCATACATATCAAATTTAATAAATAAGATTTTATATCTCGATTTGATTATTTTGATCATTTGCTCTTAAAAACTTAATCGAATCAAATCGATTTAGCTAAAATTTAAGAAGTAGAAATAAAAAATAGAACAGGTATTTAAAAACCAATACGTTCGGTTAATTCAGTTTGGGCCAAATTTTTCTAATCCCTAATGTTTAACACATTTGGTGAAGCACGAATTAGAATCCAAATTGGCCATTTGCTTTCTCCTTCTCGGCCATGTCAAGTGAATTGTTAACATTCATATAAGTTGCTGTGTTGACATTGCTGTTTCTATCTAGTAACTAGGCCGAGCGAAATTTGGTTTGAATCGAATTAAACTTTCGATTCGAACCGAAATTCATCTATAATCTTTTTAAACATGTTTGTATATTATATATTTATTAATATATATATATACATATATGCGTATCTATTTTTCTTGATATAAATATATATATGTTAATTTTCGAGTAATGAGTAATGTAAAAAATTTGAGAAAAAATTATTTCGGTTAAATTCACTCTTAAATTCATCCAAATACAAATATGGAGGACATTGGTTAAGCCCAATTATTCTGTTCGGGCCATGAGCCTATATAACCAAGTTAGTCCAAAAATATTTTCGAGAAGGCCCAGTTACAATTTCCACAGATGGGACAAGTTTAAATGATTTGAAGAAAATCTTTTTCAGAATTTATTGGAAATGGAAGAAAACAAGATAAATTACTCTATGCGTTTCCGGGCTTACATTTTGGGCCGAAGATGTTATAGCCCAATGTACTTATTAATATTTAAAATCGTAGAATTTAAAATGTGAAAATAAAAATTAGAAAATACATAATATTAAAGGAAAAAGTTATCGAAAGTAAGGAATGTAAATTGAGATTGAAAATTTAATTATGTTTGGAGTTTATGTTACTATGTTAGAAGGTGTAATTATAAAATTATGAGGTGTAATTTTATTTTTTTTTGTACATTTTAGTTAGTTTTTGAGAAATTAAGGATTGATATTTAATTGGTATGTTTTGTGAAATAAGGAAATAATAAACTAATTAAGTAGGTTGTTTAAGTTAATATTGGAACAATTGTAGTTTTTATGGTAAAGTAACATTTATTGTGAAATTTTTCAAAGTGTCTAAAATAACATTTTTTTATGAAACGAAGCGCGTAGTATCTTTTTCTTGGTTCCCTGTATCCCCACAACCCCACGTAGACACGATTCTCGTGCGGATGCAATTGCTTTTTCATGAATGATGATAGACTCTTATTAACATGGAGAAAATGACATGATTTACTCAAAAACTCGTATACCATATATATGTGCATGTTTATGTTCAGGTAACAGGTTGGACCCCACCTCAAAAACTCAAAACGAGTAAATATTATGTGACCTGGTTTTAGGGTCCGCTTGGTTGCAAATGATAATGGTAATGTGTATGAATAAAGAGTCAATTATACTATGGAATGAAATGAGGGGAATTGTTAATAAAATGGAGTAATGATTAATTTATTTATTATGTATCAAACATCATAAATAAAAATGAGTCCTCAATTATTCTCATTCATTACCCCTAAGCCCCTAACCAAGCGGGCCCTTAAAAAATGAATCTAAGTTGTTCGCGCACCCGAGTGTTACTTGGGCATGATAATTTTTATATAAAAAAGTAATATTCCCTCCTCCCCGGCTTAATTTGTTTACTTGTCTTTTTGGTTTATTCAAAAATAACTTTGTCAGCCCAAAAAATAAAATTTCTCACAATCTATACCATCTAAATCTTCAACCTCAATCTCCACCTTTGAAAAAGTCAAAGATTCCAAAATTTCTATTTTTTTTTTTTTTAATTTTCATGCCCGATCAAAATAGACAAATTAAGCCAGGACCAAAGTGTAAATTTACTAGAATTCAAAAAGTACTATTCTATTTATCCTACAAACTAATCCTAGGCTACTCTTATGGATAATAGCCATATTCTTTGAATGTGTTATGTGGTGGATGTTTGAAGAATAAGTTATCAATATTTCTTAATGTTCAAATATGTATTACAAGTATCGTTCTAAAAAATGTGCTAAACGGGCACAATGTGTCCGGACAGAATTCATTTTTATTTTTCTTTTTTAACTGTAAATTATGTGTAATTACTGAAATGATCTTAGAATATTCTTTGTTCCATTACTGTTTTCTATGGGCTATGGCTACTCATTTAACTATTCACACTCTCTCGAGCTGCAAGTCATCAACAAAAAACACACACTACACCCACCGGATTTGCTACTTTTTTATTTTTGATTTCCAGTTGAAAGATTTTCGGCATGGTCACAGCTGCTCAGCTCGTCCACCGCGGAATAGATCACCTCCTTCGCCCCTCGTCGTATTCCTCCTCTGCCTGCAATAGCGATTCGAGGAATCACCGATTTTTTCCGAGAATTAAGCGGAACATCATCGTCAGAGCCATTGAGTTGCCAAAACCTATTAATGGGACCTTTACATAATTTGAAATTGCTACAGTATCAAGGGTAACAACTTTTCAGTTTGAATTACATTTCTTGTTTTTTTTCAACCACTGTTTTGCACAGGAGCATTATCGATAATTAAAATGGTTTAATAGATGCAGGGGCAATTATGAAATTTCCCACACCAGCAAATTACCATACAAACTAGGCTGAAAAAGCAAAATGGATATACTAAAAGGAGAAATGTTCTGTGTGATGTCCCTTTCAACAATAAAAATTGTAGTGGAAATGAGTTTGGAGAAGTCCATTAATTCAGTACATGATAGGACAGCGCCTTCACTTCAGACAACGGATACTCATAATTACCAACTACGATGTCCTTTTTGTTAAACCATAAATTCACTCTACTCAAGTGTGTGTTGTCTCACTTGAATGATCCACTATACGTCGCTTGGAATAAATCTTCGTTATCGAGTGTGTTCCTCCTTTCCTCCGTCGGATTGATAAGGATGAGTTTGGACTAGAAAACTTAAATGGGTTTGGGGATTGGTTGGAAAAAAAAAATTAAATACCATTAATATTTAGTGGGATTTGAGTTTTAGTGCTATGTACTATCCGAATTCATTATGTTTTATAAAAAAAAAAAATTCAATAATAATGATATATATTATGTAAGAGTCGGTTCCTGCACTTTCTATATATTCTATAAAATAAAAAAAAAAAAAAAAACTTACGACTAGTACAACTACTCAACTTAATAAAAATATTGTAACTAATATATATGAATAATAATTCATATCAAATTAGCATTAGTCCACTTATCAACACTCAAAACCTTAAATCTCGTGTTTGATTTATATTAATGGTTAATGTACCTATTGAATACCTATTTAGATAATCCGTGAAATATAATATTTCAAAAAAATTAACTACTTATTGGATGGGTTAGGGTACCCGATGAATATTAGTAAATAAGTTTGGGTGGATTTGGGTATTGTAAGTACTATACCTCTTAGAGGGTGTTTGCAAACCCAATTGCAACACAAAAATCACTTTTGAAAAGCAATTTTAATTGAATAAGTGATTGCAATATCATACTAGGGGTCTCAAATCACTTCTCAAAAGTGCTTTTGAGAATCCCCAATATCATAGATTTTGGTAGCTTTTAACTTTTTACAAATAAATTAAACTATTTGTTTATTTATTTATTATTTTTTATTTGTTTAGAATCACTTTTTCTTTCAAACACTACCAAATTCTAACTTTTTCACAAAATCAATTAAAATCACTTATTTAAAAGCATTATTGTTTGCAAAGTAGCACAAATTTTAAATGGTTGGGTAACTTAATTTCGCGGGTAACCACTCAACTACAATCCCCAGTCATGTTAATGTGTGTTTATGGGATTTTTAGAGTTACCTTTATTAAATTAACTAAAAATAAATATTGTGTATTTTCAAACAAGACTTTTATTATAACACGGAAAGAGTAATATATAATTTGTCTCCTACCAATGAATTTTCAAATAATATAGGCAATGAAAAATTTAACTGAAAAATTCTGTCCTACTTACATATATAGAGTCTGTACAACAATCTCAGTTGACCTAAATATTTGTGAATTTATGCAAATTAAATGAAAACAGAGGTACCATTTTACTTACTATTTCTCAGTTCAGTTATTGTGCGATATATATGATATGAAGTAGGTTTTCAAAATTAATACTATGGCAACCCTCAAAAAAAAAAATTAATACTATGGCAGAGCGATTGGAGGGGTTCTCAGCCTCTCCCGACCAAATATGATTCTCTATTTTAAATCGTATTCTATCGAATGTTTTATTATTTTTATTATATGTTGTGTGTTAAATAATGATAATACTGAGTATATGCAGTTTATAACAGTTATATTTAAGTATCATATGTAATACAAGTCGAATTAGAGGATCTCAGATGCCACTGCAAAGAAAATGCTCTTTTGAAACCATAAAAGTGATTTCAAATAATGAGTATTTGTCGCAACTTTATAATTAGAGATAACATGCCGTCACTAATTAGACGTCTCAATAACTTGAACGCAAATAATATATTTGTGACAACAAAATTGGTATCAAATATTTTTTGTAACAACTAGTTGTCTCTAAAAGTAGTCTTATAATGATCTCAAATAATCTGTAAAGGAATTTATAACAACAAGTGGTCACAAATAACATATTAGTAGTGACTACAATTGTGCTCTAAAAAATATTATACAAAGACCCTTTTTCTTGTAGTGTGCTCCAAAACCACCGAGGCATCCAAACCATCTAAAACGCCCGTCTCACGGTTTGCAAAGTGAGGACAATGAAATTGGTGGAAATTAGAGGTTGTAAAATTGGCTAGGTCCCGTCTCTCCAATAATTTTTAACATGTTGAGTTATAGAAATCTTAGTTTGATAACATCTGGTTAACCCAATAACCGCATGCCGGCTTGATAGTAAGCTTAGGAAGTTAGGTTTGGTTCACCAATTTTTAACTCGATAAAAGTTCGACTTGATCAGATACGACATAACATACGACAAATTCAAATTGGTAAATAAAGTAAGCTGGCAAATTGGTACGAAATATTGTGAAACGGCATAAATATTCTTAGTATATATTCAAATTAATTCAAATGTGTTTAGAAAAATATGATAGATAAACAATTATAAAGATCTAAAAATAAGTTTTTAGAGTTTATTAGCTCCAAAAGAAATAACTTTGTTCAATTCAATTTATTTTTTAAGATCTTAGTAGTTAAACTTAAATTTGACAGCTACACATACATACATACACTTCACACACTATGTACACATATTACACATAGACACTATACACACTACACACTTTACACAAACTTCACACACACACTTCACACACAATATATCGATTGTGTTTTTTATTTGGAATCAGAACAAGATTGACTATCAATCAACAACAAAGTTAGGGCACGGTAAAACACTCACAAGGTTCTAGAATTGGATGTTGTTGAGCTAAATAATTACTCCCTCCATTTCAGCTAATTTTGCACATGTGAAGGGACATATATATTAAGAAAAAATTATTTTTTACTTTTTAGTTAACTTTTTCAAATTTGGAGATTGAGGATAGAGATTTTGAGGGTGGAGATTGTTAGAGAAATTTTCTTTTTAAGAGTGTGCAAAATTGTGTGAGACAAGCCGAAAGAAAAGATATAGAAAATTAGACGGGACGGAGGTAGTAACTTATGTGAAGCTCGAGTTGATTATATTCCTATATATATTACCATATTTTTAGTCTGTTTCTAAATTGTGTAACCAAAAAAAGAAAAGAAAGGAAAGACAAATTTTGTGTCTTTCGATTTATAGTCACAAAAAAATAGTAGGTGTGACAGCCTACAATTTTGAGACAGAGCCTGTAAAACATTAAACAAAGAACATGATGTATAGATGAACTCCTTCAATACCATATGGCTCGCCAGCTTTTCACTTTGTCATTGTCATCTTCACAATTGCTCTACCTTTAATTTGCGTAGTGTATCATCGTATCATGTGGTCCATATGTATATATATGTATATGTGATTTTAACATGTTGCACAACTATGACACTGTAAGCATCTTTTTAAGTGATATTTGTATATAGGGAAAATTTTATTTTTGATCTTGTAACTTTGGGTCATTTCAGAATTTTTTTTGTATGTTTTGAATTATCGATTTTAGCAATGTATGTTAGGTTCGAGTTCAATTTTAGTCATGTGTGTTAGGATCGAATCCAACTTGAGAACAAATTTTGTCGGAAATTGTAAAATTGGTTGTAATGTATCACTTGCACTGTACGTGTTTACAAATTTTGGGGTACGTTACTCAATGGGCAGCAATGCTCCCCAAAAAATCGATGTACTCTTCTACGTCCTCTCTATATCCGAAGTTTAAGCCCTCATTCCACTTCTCGACAAATTTCGAGTCATATATGTAGAAAGGTCTACATTGTTGTCTCAGGTGACACAAATTGTCCATGTGAAGAAGTCATTGTGGCTGTTCAAGATCCATACTTTGAGTGTGGTGATCACGGTTACGGATTGATCCAACTGTGAAGAAGGCGACGGAGGTGAATACGAGTGGCTCGGTCTTGTTTTAAGATTATTAAAGTATTGATAAATGTTAATACTAGATTAAGTGTGAAGCTAATAATTAAATTTTAACACTAAGGCTAGAATAAGGAGAAAAAAAAAAAACAGACAATATTTTTTTAGCCATCCAATATGATAGTCAACACTTGAATTCTTTTTCTGATAATTTTCCATCCTGATAGTCTAATGGAAAAAATTCAGTTTTAATTCTGTATGTTAGGGCATGTTCAGAAAAAAATTCTGTAAGTTCCGAAATTTTAATTTTAATTCACTATATTTCGAAAAATGTCCAATTTAAGGACATCAAACGTCGGCGGTCACTAATTGTGCTGGAATATGCGCATGTAACCCAATAAATTGGGAATTTCAGGTAAAAAAGTTAACATGACAGTTATGAATACTGATGTACCTTCCAAGTAATTAAATCAACACCAATTCAAAAATATAAAATCTAAATTCACATTAGTATTAGACTTCCTGGAGGGAAATAACTCGTCATTTGAGTTTATTTTGATTTATTACATATATACCTGGATTCATAATTGTCACATTAGCCATTTGACCGAAAATCCCCAATTTATTGCATCACATGCGCTACAATTAGTGGACACCGGCGTCTAGTATCCTTAAATTGGACATTTTTTTAAACACAGTGAATTAAAATTAAAATTTCAAAACATACAAAATATTTTTAGAACAAACCATAACATACATGACTAAAAATGGATTTTTCCATATTCTAATAGTAGGGTTACTTGCAATTTAAAAGACAATTATTAAAAAAAATATATGTCCAACAATTCGATCCCTTATGGAATGCTCACTGCAGGTTTCATGCATATCAAAACTAGTGGTGAGGATACACTACAAGAAAATTGTCAAATTCAATGGAAAAATTTCAGTGACATAAAAACTGTTGGAATTTTTAAAATTTTAATGATAATTCATTATTTGAGAAAAATTATTTATTTATAGAAGACATCATATTTCCATATGTACATATCTACCCTATATTTTTATTTATAGAAGACAGCATATTTCCATAATTACGTAGCTACCCTATATTTCCATATGTACATATCTACCCTGTATTTTTATTTATAGAAGACAGCATATTTCCATAATTACATAGCTACCCTAGATTCTTTCTCCACCAAAATTGCGTCCATCACAAGCTCTCTTTTAGTTAGTAGTAGCTGCTCATAAGCTGTGACATTTGCAATTGTAGTCTCAGCTAATTCTTTTTAATGTTTCTTAAGTCTCAATATTTTATAAAAAAATTAAAGTTCGTAGGATAGTAATATGTCAATAGCTTATAAGTTAATAAAGTATTTTGGGTAGTGAAGTTTATAAACTTATAATTAAATGAAGGGATTTAATTATGAATTCGAAATCCATTATCAAGCACACATTTTGTTTAATGTGTGATGCTTGTGTAGTGTGTCTAGTGTGAAGTGTGTGTGTGAGTGAAGGGTGTGTATTATGTGTGAAGTACATATAGCGTGTGTATGTGTGTAATATGTAAATCCAAATGTGACTTATAAGATCACAAGAAAATTAATAAATTAGAAGTATTTTTTTTAAGTTATAAGCTCTAAGAGCTCATTTTTACACCTTGAAGTTATCTAGCATCTTACTTTGTCCAAATACATTTTAAAAACCTATAAGTCCCCAAATATCTTATACGACATTTTTAAGAGTTTATAAGTTTCAAAAAATGTCCTCTAGATAATTTGAATTAGGAGATAGAGAATCATGAGTCTCTTGCTAGCAATTACGGAAATTTCTAGAAATTTCAACGAAACAACGCCGAAATTTCGGAGAAAATGACACACCGACACTGTATTTGCATGTAAAACGTTTTTGTAAGAATTTTGCCGGAATTTCGGTGAAATTTGAGTATGTTCGAATTTCGATATTTCAGTATATTTTCGTTTAATTTTGTCTTTTTTTAAGTTTTTCTTGCAAATATTGAAAAAAGCTATTACTAATTTGCCTATTTTCTTTTTCGATTGTCCCAACCTAATTTGCCAGCCCATAAATGACAAATTTCTCTCACAATCTCCATCCTCAAAATCTCCACCCTTAATCTCCACCTTTGAAAAAGTCAAAGACTCCACAAAATCTGTTTTTTCTTAACCGTCGCGCCTGGCCAAGATAGAAAATTAGGTCGGGACGGAGGTAGTATAATTTTGAGTTGTAAAGATGCTTGAGTGTGATTGACATATTTGGCTAGTTATGGGACATAGATTTTAAATTGGTGGAAGGGGGCCTTTAGCTTATTGTTCTTATTCTCCTTTTATATCTTTTTGGACTCAGTTAAATTGAAGAAAGTATTTTGAATCCTGCTGAAACTTTGAAGCTGTAGGAAGCTTTGGTTCGCCTGTCAGTTGAAAGAAGCTTAGCCGACGATGCTTAAGGATTGTCGGTGTTGTAGGCAAAGTTTGTACGAGCACGGGGCCCACACATGATCCTCACGACTGCGTCATAGGCCTTTGTTGCGTTCTCTGTTGTTTCGAATGTGCCTAACCATATTCTTGTCTTTCGGAATTAGATAATTAGCCATACGAGTTTTGGAGCAGATAACATCATCTTCTGCATGCGAAATGAACTGGAGTATTTTTGTATTGATACATATGAAGCGACGAAATCGTCTTGTATATTCAAAGATTTAAAAACTTGTATTTTTTTTATTACAATGTGAAGTTAATGATATGAGACATGAAAGCTGAAGCGAATAAGGTTGATGAGCAGGAATACTTGGATTTAGTAGACATAACCACTGAAACAGATAATAAGAAATGTGATTCACTTTAGACTTCAGTCACCTAGACAATTATGAAGGGAATCCTGATCCACGTGTAGTTTCAACGGCTCTCCAATATGAAAATAATGTGGATCAAGTGTTGAGTGAAGAAGTTGGTGGAATTGCTAATGGTTAAAACTCGCAGGTGGGTAGCTCATCAGTTGATGGGGGAAGTAATACTGGTAAAAGCAATAGAGGTGTTCTTAGAGACACTAATGAAGATGATTTATCATATTAAGGGAATTTGAGCCCATTTATAGTAAAGTGTGAGTACACACATGCAACACAAGATTCAGACCATGGATGTAGAGCAATAGGTGTAGGGATAGGGGAAATTGTTAATGATTACAAAAGACAATGTGGTCAGAACCAAGGTTGGATCTCAAACACTGATATAGCATCATTTTCTTCAAATCTTGACCCAATGAGTATTAGCAGTAATCAAAGAGATATGTATCCTAATTTCTTCTCCATACAAGATTGCAATGAATTCACGCGAGCGTGATTGGACTAATCATTGCACCTTTGATTATTCATTCCTCAAATGCCACATGGAGGTCAACAATACGCTTGTTTGGTCAATCCAGAGTAATCGATCCATGGAATAACTATTGGAAGAGACAATGAAACATACGAGTGTCATCTAAATGACTATCTTCCACATTCCTCTAATGCAATAAACTGGTACCAATATTGTGAACTCAAATATGGAGCATATGTTCCATTAGAGCCTCATATGACATCATCTTGGTACTAGAAAGTAAGGTTGTTAACTCACAAATTTAAGTAGAGTCTGTGAATTGTCATAAAATTGAATCGTAAAATTGTAAGATTTTACAACATATACAAAATAATCATATATATAAATTATAATATATATATATATATATATATATATATATATATATATTTCATTATAACAAGTTCTGAATTGATAATATATGAGAAACCATAACTATAGTGACTTCCACTAAATATCCCACAACTTTCTGTTTTTTAAACTTCGTCCCATATATCCTGAGATTATCTAATTTTGGTCCCAAAATTCAAATTTTCGCCAGAAAATGCATGTACCGGACACATGTCGACCAAAAATTTGGGATTTTTCTCCATGTGACGTCGGGATTCTGAGATGGAAATTCTTTTTTGGTTTTCTTTTCTTTTCCTTTTTTTATTTTTTTTTTGGTACAACTAAGCAAACTAGCCACATAATCTAAAAAATTACCAAAAAAAACTAAAATAATTCAGAAATAATAAAAATAAAACCTGTAAAATCAATCCTCCACCAAAACCCTAACCAAATTCCACCCCTCCACCCCCGCCGTCGCTTTCAGCCGCCCTAGTACCTCTTTCCTATTCCGCTGCACTTGGTTCTCTCGTCACCTTCAATTTGACTTACCCTCTTCCAATTTACATTTTTCTTGTACAACTAGGGTTGAGACACCCTATGGAGCTCATGGCGGCGCTAACTGTAGCGGCCGGCGATGGAAGGAGGGCGCGGATCATCTCAGAAGCAGGGGTCAAAAAAGAGGAAAGATGAGGTGATGAAGATGAAGTGTATGGACGTACGTCAAGCCATAATGTTCGACGGCGATGAAGTGGTGGAGGATATAGGGGGCTGGGCCGCCACCATGAGAGGCGGGAGGATGGAGATTTTCGCCACTGTGAGGGTGGCGGGTGGAGGTCGGTGTGAGGCCAGTTGCACCTTCGTTGGAATCTACAAAAGAGAATCGCCTACGTCGGAATGGAGCAGTAGGAGGAGGGCTGTTCTGCCTAGGCATGTCAACGGGGCGGGGCGGGGCGGATTTTTGGATTTTTTGACTTGCCCCGCCCTGCCCCGCCCCGCCCCGCCCCGCGCCCCGCCACGGGGCAAAAATATCTGCCCCATGATCTGCCCCGCACGGGGCGGGTCTGCCCCGCCCCGCCCCGACCCGCCTTTATCTTTTTTTTTTTTTTTCTTTAAAAATAAAAACTATTTTTTTTAATTAAAAACCTTGTTTTTTTTTATAATTGAAATTAATAGGGTTTTAATTTTTAGGTTTACATTAGTTTTGTTTTAACATTTTTTATATTTTGTAAAATTAATTATTATAAAATAAAATTTGATTATTTAAATTAAGATGACATATATATAACATATCATATATTAAATTTGATATTATAAATACGTATATACACATATTTAATATTTATGTGTGTGTATATATATATATCTATATAATATTACATAATATATATTTAAAATTAAAATAAAATATATATATAAGGGAGGGAGCGGGGTGGGGCGGGGCGGGGCAGGTCAGGGGTCATGACCCGCATCTGACCCGCCCCGTCCATCGGGGCGGGGCGGGGCGTGCCCCAAGGACCTCGGATCGGAGCGGATCGGGGCGGGGCAGATCGATTTTGACATGCCTAGTTCTGCCGGAACAGAATGAACACTAGTAAAGGGTAAAGGTGGTTGGCAGTGTCTATCGATAAAGAGCAGCGGTGGACGAAGTTGCAGGAGATGAACAAGTTTTATTTTTATTATTTTTGAATTATTTTAGTTTTTTTTTTTGGGTAAATTTTTAGATTATATATGTGGCAAATTTGCTTAGTTGTCCAAGAAAAAGAAAAAGAAAAATGAAAATTCAAATTCAGCTCAACATCCCGACAGCCACATGGGCAAAAGCGCTAATTTTGTGCTGGCATGTGACCGGCACATGCATTTTTGGCTTAAATTTGAATTTTGGGACGAAAATTGGATAATCTCAAAACTTGTGGGACAAAATTGAAAAAGCATATAGCTACGGGATATTTAGTGGAGGTCACTATAGTTGTGGGACCATTTGTGATTTTTTCCCACATATATATACACACACGCATATATTATATACACCAATAATCAAGAAAAAATACAATTGTGGAGAAATATTTTGGCATCATGGTTCATACAAATATTTAGTAAGGTATTCCTAAATTATAATAAATAATACTTTAAAATTTAACAGAAAAATATAGAATGACCATAGTGAAATTAAGTACTAAATGAAAAAAATACATTTATTATGATGCTTAGAGTTTAATTTAGAATTTGATAGTTTAGAAATAAAAAATGATTTTCAGTAAAATTAGTTCTCTTTGTGTATAATTTGTTCCAGTAAGGTGTATAATATACAATCCGTATATTATATATATATATATATATATATATATATATATATATATATATATATATATATATATATTTGCTAGAATAGAATAAAAAATTATATTTTATAGAAATGTTATACTCTTTCACAAAATTGTAAAATCGTAAAGCTCATAATATCGCATGAGCAAACTCGAGAGTTCACTCCGATTTTATTAGATCTCGGTTTTATCACGCGTTCATTCGTTTAGGGAGAAATAACTCGTAAACTCATAGTACCGTAGAAGTTAACTCGGAATTTTAACAACAGTGCTAGAAAGTAGTAATGTGGTATGAAAAATGTTTAGAATCTGTAACGTATTGCCAGACAATGTTTATATTATTTGTTATTTATCAGTTAGTTGTAAAAAATAGTAATATGGAAATAAAATGTTATTTCCAGCATTTTCCAAGCAATGTTCAAGTGTCCACTTAAAATGTTATTTCTTCGATATTTTCGTAAAAATCGATATTTTCGTCTCGTTTGCAGTTATCCTAAAAGAAAAAAAAAACGAAAAAAGAAAATCAATGTTCAATTATTGGTGCTGGGATAGCTGCTATGAAAAACATTATATTTAATTTTGGAAGGTATATAATATATATATGGTACCCAAAATAAGTTTGACAAATTAAATTGCAGCATCAAGCATACCCAAGTGGTCAGATCATATTAAATCCCATGCCACCAAATTAATAATAGGTCTATAGGCTATAGCATTGTCAGGAAAAACAGTCTCCTCATATAAAGCTCTTGGAAAATATTATTTTTGTTTTTTTAGAAGGAAGCTGATATTTGAGCAGAATCAACTCATGGACGGAGAAATCATCTTCTAATTAAAATTACAAATATAATTAATAATCATCAAAAGATGAAATTTAAATATTAACTACTATCATTTTGGAACACTTTAAAAATATTTGGCTTGTTTTTTTTTTTTTTTTTTTTAAATCCGTAATCGAGTGTTAATGTTAAAAATTTAGTTACCGTCTTCACAAATAATTTTTCATTAATAAAGTTCAATACATATATAAAAAAAAAATTAATTTTAAGAAAATATTTTTTCCGACCCAGATGAAATCAGTCCAAATAACTTTATTTTAAGAATGCTTCGTAAACATTGTTAAATATAAAATGACACACAAACATGGTGACGTAGTAGGAGATTTTTGGGTTGTCATGGCACCACCTGGGTTTAATTGCATTTCATTTTATACTCCAAAATTAAGGATTGACACATCCCTTCACGTCCACGCCATATTATCTATATCAACTTTTATAATTCTCAATACACCTTTTATACTATTCAATCCATATTCTACTAATATAACCTTACGGGATACCTGGTATCCCGTAAGGTTTGCACGAGTGATCATTCAAAATCTACAATTATCTTTGCTAGAGAGTCCTCGATGGGTCGGTCTTTTTATATGGACATATAACATTATTTAATTATTATCCGTCGTGTTAAGCTTGAATTTTTAGTTACCCTGCCCAGAAAATAACTGATCAAATAAAAAAATATAGAAAAAGTGTAGAAATATAACAATTAGTTTTGGATGAAAGAGTATTTGATAGAAAGGTGAGGATTCCCGATTCAAGTTAAAATCCACAATACTCAAGTTTAGTATATATGGGGATGCTTTAATTGAGGTACGTAGAAGTTTTAGAATTAGCATACAAGAGAGCACTATACTGTCTCTTTTTCTTTTAGTTATACTCCCCGTCCTAGTTACCTTCTCACAGTTGATCGGATATCGATGTTAAGAAAAAACAGATTTTGTAGAATCTTTGACTTTTCTAAAGGTGAAAATTGAATGTGGATATTTTGAAGGTGGAGATTATTGCCTTTAATTGTTATTTATGAGTGTGAAAAGTTAAGTGGAACGGATCGAAATGAAAAATATGACAAGTTAACAGGGATGGAGGGAGTATCTCTTTTTTTTAGCTTCTTTTCTCTTTTTTCTGACACTACACCTAAGAAATCTTTCCAAGCAACCGTGTCTAATTGGTTCTCTTTCACAAAAATTCCTAAAATATTGAAAGCGTAGAGAATATAATCTTAACGAGAGAAACACTTGTCTGCATGTGATGTACAATAAGCTTATTGTACATTCCTCTAAATTAAAACATGTAACTCAAAAATGCGCTTAATTATGATTAATTGCGATTTTCGCGTCCATCAAATGGGTTGCGAGCGCGACCGGACGATCGCGATTTGTACTTGTAACTAATAAACGTATACTATTAGGCAACGAAATATATACTATTAGACAAAATAATATATTATTCAAAAAAACTTAATTATTGTACTTGTAACTAATAAACGTATATTATTAGACAACATAATATATACTATTAAGCAACATTATATATACTATTATTCAAAAGAAAATATAAAGAAAAAAAGAAGAAAACTGATCTGCGGGTCAGGCGCAACCCGCACGCCCAATTCTGAACCCGGGTGTACAATAAGCCTATGGTTGCATCATATGCACACAAGTTTTTGCCTTTTAAGAAATAAGAAGAAAAAAATTAGTAATTTAAGGAAGATAGATGAGTTCTTCACTTATACTCCCTTCGTCCCGAGATAATTTGCACACTTTTCTTTTCGAGGTGTCCCGAGATAATTTGCACACCTTTAAAAATGAAATTTCTCTTACAATCTTCACCCTTAAAATCTTCATCCTCAATCTCCACCT
The DNA here is from genome assembly GCA_958295605.1 of Ajuga chamaepitys. NCBI lineage: Eukaryota > Viridiplantae > Streptophyta > Magnoliopsida > Lamiales > Lamiaceae > Ajuga > Ajuga chamaepitys. The sequence goes on from OY282508.1 coordinate 3,954,334, forward strand.
TTGTAAAAGTCAACTAAAAAGTAAAAAAAAAAACTTTTTCTTATTCCACATGCCAGGGAGGGGGGTGCAAATTATCTCGGGATGGAAGGAGCATATATGGAACTATTGTTGAAGAAACATCAGTCACAAAATATCTCTAGGGATGCATTTGAATGAAGGAATTTGAGGGATTAATTTTGAAATCTACAATTAAATCTATTCAATTTATTTGACAAAAAAATCAAAACAAGAGATTTTAAATTCCTCCTAAATTTCTAGTTGATTTTGGATGAATTTGGAGTCATTCCAACAACCTAGTCATTTTGAAATCTATCGTTGCTCTCATAAGATATGCACAATCACATAATCACACACTATACACAACAAATATTACACGCGTGTGTGCACACACACTCTTAACACACTTCAGACACTCTACACACACTTAACATGTACAAACTACACATGTTTCACTTATACAAACTTCACACAAGCACTACACACGCTTTACATGTACAAGCTACACGCTGCACACACTTTGCATGTACAAACTATAATGTACAAACTATACACTTCATACAATAGACATATACAAACTACACACTTCAGAAAAGCACATACTAGACACAAAACATCTTCCTTAGTAATTTAAGGAAGATAAATGAATTCTTAACTTATATATATATATGGAACTAATGTTGAAGAAAAATCAGTCACAAAATATCTCTGGGGATGCATTTGAATGAAGGAATTTGAGGGATGAATTTTGAAATCTACAATTAAATTCATTCAATTTATTTGACAAAAAAAATCAAAACAAAAGATTTTAAATTCCTCCTAAATTTCTAGTTTATTTTGAATGGATTTGACATCATTCCAACAACTTAGTCATTTTGAAATCTATCGTTGCTCTCATGATATATGCACAATCATATAATCACACACATTTCACACACAACACCTACTACACGCGTGTGCTCGGACACACACCCTTAACACACATACTACACACACTTAACATATACAAACTACACACGCTTCACTTGTACAAACTTCACACACACATTACACAGCTACACACACTTCGCATATGCAAACTACACCCTACACACAGTTGCATGTACAATATACAATAGACATACATAAACTACACACTTCAGAAAAGCACGTACTAGACACACTTCGGGAAAAAAGCACAAATGGTCCTATAACTTTTTACTTTTTCGAATTTAGTCTCATTGGTTATTGTTTTTTCGATTTAGTCTCACATCTCTAGTAATTGCTCAATATTGGTCCAATTTTGATTTTTGACCCAATGTTGACCAGCTGACCAAAAAAGGTCACGTGATCTTCACGTGTCGGCGCGATTTTAAAAATTCCGGCCAAAATGATCCCATAACTTTTTACTTTTTCAAATTTAGTCTCACAAGGTATTATTTTTTCGATTTAATCTCGCATCTCTAGTAATTGCTCAATTTTGGTATAATTTTGATCCAATGTTGACCAGCTAACCAGAAAAAGTCACGTGATCTTCACGTGTCGGTGCAGTTTTGGGAATTCCGCCGACTTATGATACGTATCGCCGAACTTCCGAGGTGGAATATTTGCTTTAATTTTTTTTTATTCGGAGACCATCTCAGCAAATCATTTACCATGTCAACTTATATTTTTCTTTTGCCTATATTGAATTAAACTCCAAAAATACAAATGCAAAATAAGAAAATGTAATATCTTATCGATCTAACCCTTAAATCAGAATCTACATTCTTTCTTCTTCTTCAGTTTGCGTTCTTCTACAGAAAAAGCACTACCTTTTCTCTTCCAATCTTTTCTATTTGAAAGTCGCGACTTCAACTCCCCCAAAATTGGAGAATACACGAAGACAAAGAACCAAGTCTCAATCTAGGAATAGTCCGTGTCACACCCCGATTTTTGTAGCTTTAAATAAAAGATAATTTATTTTGAAGGGATGTGAGCTGCATTAAATCTTTTGAATTTGCAAAACATTTTTGAACGATTGAAAGACATATTTGACAGAAAAAAAAATATATCTTTTGAAAATAACCAATTTGAAACATTTCAAATAGAATATTGGCGGAAGCGTAATTTGAATAAAATTACATAAATTGGCTCAAAACTTTTTACACTAGAACATCAACATAAATCTTTTTTTTTTTTACACCAATAAAGCTTTGACTCGAATAGATAAGAAGAGTTTTGAGAACCTTTTGAGCATAACATCCACCGCCTCCTCGTACCACGATCCAACTCCAATGGCCTGTAGAAACTGAAATGTTGGATGGGGTGAGCAAACCACAAGCTCAGTGGGGACATGTTTGTCAATCTTAAATACAAATCATGCAATAATTAATGAATGCATACCACACACTGTAAAATGGTTGTTAGCACAGCACATCACATAGCATAGCATAGCATAACCCTGTAGCCTATTGAGCATGGCATAGCATAGCACCTAGCATAGCATAGAATGTAATTAACCTGTTGCCTATTGACTAGCATAGCAAAGCACAAAGCATAGCACAGCATAGTATATAGTCTGTTGCCTATAGCCTATGGAATGTTGCGCTTAGACATTAAATATACAATCATGGCATTTAAAATAGACAAACATAGCCCATAGAGTAGAAATAATCCCCATCTTTAGAAAGGGTGAACTTGGAATGTAGATGCTAGATGTCCTATTGTCTATAGTCTTTTCGTAGTCTCGTTCTTCCTTCCACTTAGACACACATGTGTTAGGATTGTCCAACAAAGTCCCACATCGGATATACATGGGAGGATCATGGGGTTAATAGGATTTGACTATCTCTATTAGTATGAGGCCTTTTGGGAGTTAGCCCAAGAACAAATCCGTGCGGGCTTGGCCTAAAGCGGACAATATCATACCAATGTTGAGATGGGGCCCCGTTAGGGGCCCAACAAGTGGTATCAGAGCCATGGTCCCAGACTGAACCGATGTGGTGAAGATCCTCGGAGTGCCAAACAAAGTCGCGGAGATCACGACAGGCTCTATGGACCAGGTGGACCAGGTCAGGTGCACCTAGGTAGAGCAGGCTCCTCAGCAGAAACGAAAGCTCACCAAGGTAGAGCAGGCTCCCCAGTAGAGACGAAAGGTCCGGCTCTACGAACCAGGTGCTGAAACCAGGCTAGGTGCACCTGGGTAGAGGCTGGCTCTCCAGTGGCGGTAAAACCATGGACTCCGCGTAAGACATGTGCCCAAATGCGGTGGAGTTGGCTAGTCGACTGGATGGAGCAGATATGGCCCGGTGGTTCGTTTGAGAGGAGGCTCGGTGGTTCGTTTGGTTCGTGTAAGGGGAGGTTCAGTGGTCCTTTGTTTGAAGGGGAGGGTTGTTAGGATTGTCCAACAAAGTTCCACATCGGATATACATGGGAGGATCATGGGGTTAATAGGATTTGACTATCTCTATTGGTATGAGGCCTTTTGGGAGTTAGCCCAAGAACAAATCCGTGCGGGCTTGGCCCAAAGCGGACAATATCATACCAATGTTGAGCTGGGGTCCGGTTAGGGGCCCAACAGGAATTTCCAAAACCAGCCGACACGTGAAGATCACGTGACCTTTTCTGGTTAGTTGATCAACATTGGATCAAAATTGAGCAATTGCCAGAGACGTGGGACTAAATCGAAAAAGCAATAACTTATGGGATTAAATCCGAAAAACTAAAAAGTTATGGGACTATTTGACTTTTTTCCCCGACACACTTCATATACTTCATATGACATACAAACACTACACGTTAAACAAATTTCACACATATGCATACATATTTTACACACTATGCATTTTACACACTATACACATTTCACATAAATATTTACACATTAGGCTCTGTACTACTTTAGCCCAAAATTTGCACTCCTCCAACAACTTGCACTACTTTTTGCACAAAAAAAAAAAAAATGTATTCCTTATAATTCATTTGTATTTTCTCTTTATTTTATTTCTTCATATTAAAAGTACACTATATATATATATATATAAAATATCACATTTAATTTTAAATTTTAATATGAATATTTTCAGTTTATATTTTTAATACTAATCAAATTTAAAACAAAACATGTAAACTTGAAAAAGCTTAATGAAAAAATTAAATTAATAATAATAGTTTAAATGACTCATACAATACATTGAATTAAAATGTAAATTCGGCCTATAAATGCTCAATTAATACATTTCGAAGTGTAAAATGATCTTTGTATCCCTAATTTCTCTATGTTGAGCATGGAAGTGCGTATGTTCATTTTCAATAAATTCGACGTCGGGAGATGATATTTATCTAGTTGTTATTTATATGTTTTGTATCGTTGTAATTTTATATTTCACGCCCTTTATAATATTTATTTTTTATTTATAATGCATTGTGTTGTAATTTAAGTTATCTAGAGTTTTTTTTTTCTTGTTATTGTTGAAATTATGATTAGAGTAATTTTGATACATGAATACATTATCTAATACTTAAAAAAATATACAAACAATTAAATACAATATAAAAGAAGCAAACAAAAAGAAAAAGAAAATCGGAAATGAATAGTGCAACAAGTAGTATGCACTACTAGTAGTGCTAAATTAATTAAAGCACCAAAGTAGTGGGGGAGTGGTGCATTGTTGGAAATGAAAATATAGTGCAAAGTGTTAAAGTTGTGTGTTGTTGGAGATGGTCTAACTACCCACATTAGACATACTACACACACTACAAACATACATTATACACATAGTTCACACACTCACATTAATATGCGCACAACACATACTAAACATTCTTCTCACACACTTACAAACCACACACATATTTTACACACACTTCACACATACACTACCCACATTCATTATCAATCTTCTTTAAAAAAAAAAATTTAAAAAAAGTTCAAACAATTAAAATTCACTTATTTGAATTTTAATACTCAAACAAGAAATTTAAAATGAGCAAATTTTCAAATATAAATAGGCAGTAGCTAATGTCACTAATTTTCTTTTTTTAGATACACCACATTTACCAAAGACATCATATTTTAATGATTAAATTACACTCCTATTTTCTTTACACACCAATAAGTTACATTTATCATTACTACTACTATAACTAAAGTAAAACAAAAAGTAAATTGGCAAAGTAGAAAAAAAAAAAAAAAAAGATAATAATATTAATAAACAAAAGTAAAGAAAACTTGTCATTGATGCATTCTCGTTGTTCGAAGAATTTGAAGAAGATAGACCACTCACAAAGTATTCCCAAAAATAAATATCAAACATCGAACAACATATTTAGAAAAAAAAATTGTACACTTGGAGACATGTTCGAATTCAATAATATGAACGTATAAGTAACTGTCGAAATATGTACAACGATCAAAGTGTTCGAAAAATGAATGACGAACATGATAAGTAGTGTTCGGATTGTAAATTCCAAAAAGTAGTTGTTCGTTCGGATTGTGGTTTTTTAACACAATAAATAAATTTGCGAATGTAATTTGGGAACGATATTTGTCGGCAAACATATATAAACACAAAAAAACATGAATATGAGCCTTGAAAAAATACGGAATAACTTACATTGTTCATACTTTTGGATTGTGTTTTGTCTTTTTTCAATTTAATTAATTACTTTTCACGTAGGTGGATGAATGATAGGGTTTATGGGGGAGAAAGCGTGAGAGTGAAAGAAGAAGGAGAATGAGAAATACCAAATATATATATATATATATATATATATATATATATATATGTGTGTACATATATATATATATATATATCGGCTGTAAGACTTATTTTTTAATAAATTTTTTAATTAAAAATAATGTGGTGTACTTAGAAAATTTTGTGGTGACTTTAGTCATTCTATTAATGAAGGAAAAATTGCAAAAGTTGCCCATCAAGTATAGGGGGTGACACATTTCTGCCCATTATGTTTAGCATTGACAATTGTTGCTCATCAAGTAACGAAATCACTCCATTTTTGCCAATCTCACCGGAACTCACTAAAGGTCACATGTCGCGTCACGTGCCCATCAAGATTAAAAAATCTAGCGATTGCAGCCCACATGACAGCCTAGATGGATGATGGATCCAACGTGGCATTTTGAACGACTTTTGTCAAATCATTATAAATTAATGGACCACATTTAGCAAATCATAAAATAGTTAAAATAATTTAAAAATTAATAATAATAATACAAATATATTCTAAAACTTAAAAATAATAATAATAAAAAGAAAATGATATATAAAAATATTCTACAACTCATTTAATATCCATGCATATAATAACCCTGCCATTTTTACACGAGCCTCTTTTGGATCAAGAATAGATATACCGGCCCAACACCTTGAACCCATGAGGCAAGCCCAAACTGATATATTTTAATTTTGATTCTTTACTTTATTCATAAATTTTAGGGTCTTTTGGTAGTATTTTAGACCTATCAAATATTTTATATGTTTGTTTTTTATTTAAAATAATTAAATCAATATTAGATTTTATCTTGTTAATTTAGTGAATATTTTATTTGATACATTAATTTTTAGATTTATTAAATATTTTTCCAGGCCCATTTTAGGAGGATAAGATGTCTCACTTTTAAAAGTTAAGTTAGTCCACTTAAAATTTCAAAGGACCTACTTGGATTATAAAAAAATACTCCCTCCTATTTAAATATATATAGCTTACAAAAAATTATTAAAAAACTGTCATTTTAGTAAGGAAAAAAATCACAATTCTTCCACCCTCGCTCTAAACAACCTACATAATTCCGTTGGACATATATCCTTAATCTACAAAATATATCTCAATTAAATGAATTGTTTCATTTTCACCAATTCTTAATTTTTCTAAAAAATTCTAAAGCGACACTTTTTCTGGACCGAAAGGAGTATATAATGGGGATCAAATTCTTCTTTCTTTCTTTTTTTTTTTTAATATCAAAATAGGGATCAATTTTATCCCAATGTATAATCAGGATTGATCTATAATTTTCCAAAAAAAATTCTCCTACTCATCATATATTGTTGATGTGTAAAAACTATATCTCTAAATTTTGAATAAGATATATTTTCACATAAGCTAGATCGTATATTAACTACAAATTAGTCGCTCCCTCACTATTTATTGTGCTATATCTTCTACACTAGTTATATCATTACATAACAAATGTGTATAATTGATGTATTAATAATCATTTATACACGTTTCTGGTAGTGATATAAGGTTTTTAGGAGATGTAGCATCAATTAAAATAGAAGATCCTACTTGCATTAACATGTGCGTTTATGAAAATTTTCCCAAATAGGTTACTTATTATTTTAGGGAGTTTCGGCAAGTTATATAGTTGTTACATACACCATGGCGAATATCCATTTCTAATAAAAAATTCCCTTAACTATTATAAAATAATTGTTGTTTTTTAAATTCAAGATATAATATTCATTAATTTTCCCAAATTGCCCATTATAAATAAGTTAGAGAAAGAAATAATTTTTAAAAAATGACAATATGATAGTTGAACATAAACACGGATATATAAGTTATTTTATGAGACTTCTTGATTTTCTTAAACGATAATTATATTGGACCGGTGAGAGTGACATATACTCTTTTCGTTTCGGTTAACTTTTTACAGTTGATCGGACACAGATGTTAAGAAAAAATAGATTTTTTTTTTTTTTTTTACTTTTTTAAAGGTGAAGACTAAGTATGGAGATTTTGAGGGTGGAGATTGTGAGAGAAATTTTCTTTCTAAAAGTGTGAAAAGTTAAGTGAGATAGACCGAAATGAAAATTAGAAAAAATTAATCGGGACGAAGGGAGTATACCGCAACGGAAAACCTTATTCTGTTGCACAGAATCTTGACGAATGAGAAGTCCACTAATATTCTATCTTTTATTCTGTTGTGGTCTAATACGATTCCTCATACTTATCATTGGATGCTTTGTTCATTTATATAACATCCTGCAACGATTATTATTAAGTTTAAATTTAAAAAGTACTCTCTGCTCATTTTTGCATGTTGCAAAGATTCTGACATAACATTAGATTGATTTGGACACATGCAAAGGAAAATAAATCTCACAGATTTAATACTCCTTCCGCAAATTTGATAGGATACGGATGTTAAAAAAAAAAAAAAAAAATTTTGCGTTTTCTTTACTTTTTTAAAGGTAGAGATTGATGGTTGAGATTTTGAGGGTGAAGATTTTGGGAATTAGTTTTTATTTATGGAATTGCAAAGTTAATTGGAATGAACTGATAAGGCAAGTAGACAAATTTAATTGGGACAGAGGTAGTATTTGTAAATGGGCATACACAAATAAGATGCATTCATGGCAAATAACAATTATCATAACACAAAATCATATGTTGTCACAGCTGATACAACAATAAAAATTAATGGTCATATTTGATGCACTAACAATTTATAAGAGATTATCAACGCTAGTTGGGTACCAGACTCGAGCTTAGTGCCAAAATCGGAATTTAGCCAGGATTAATCGAAGTTTAGGTGGAATTAAGCTGAGAATTCAAAGAAAAACTTAGGTTGTTGAAGATAGTCTGGTGTCCATCCGAGGCTTAATTGGAGGTAGGTGACTGACTTTTAGAACATTACTCATTACTAACCAGTTTCTGTTATCTAAAATCACAGACGCGTACAACACACGCGCCAACTACGTAATTAACTTATTAGATCAATCTAGAAGACGGGGGAGCCCATTGGAGAATTCACAACGTTCAAAATATTACTCCAGTAGTTGATCTTGTTCTCGTCGAAAACGGCGTCGTTATCCGTAGCTCCGGCGGCAATGGTGCTTGGTGGAAGCTCCGTGAAGCCCTCCAAGAAGCTCGGGAACTTTAAGGAATCAGCAATGTAGGTAGATTCTGTGATTGGATCATGCAGCTGGATTGAGTTCTCCATTATGCCCTTCACCTCTTCATCTTGATAGTTATCACTAGTTTTACCAATCGTGCATGCACCAGGGGCACAAACGTAATTTAGACTCTGATCTGTTACAAATGTGTTCTCCTCGGTAAGTCCTACATTGGTGATCACATTTTCTGAGAAGTTGAGTATAGAAGTCGGGGACTCTAGGTTTCCATTGGACGCAAAAAACCCGGTCAAAACATCTTTTCTAGGCCGGGCCCACGTACCTTGCCATACTTTGAGTATGTCAAGACACGGCGGCCGTGATGGTAGAGGTGGTGGAGCCGCGGTGGTGGCTTTGCCAATCAGCTGAGTGTGATAAGTTTTCGACTCGCGAACGATCCTAGCTTCAGCTTCGAGACGAGCGCTCTCCCACTGTGCCATGTGGCTAAGGTTGGCTATGTCCTTCGGCTGGCTGGAGCCAAGGGTGTGGTGTTTGGGCTTATGAGTGTTTGGGTCAATGCCCATTTTAACCAGTCTCTTCTTTAAATGGGTGTTCCAGTAGTTTTTGATTTCATTATCGGTCCTTTTTGGCAAGTGGCTTGCTATAGCGGACCACCTATAAATAAAATCATAAAATCAAGTAGAAAAAGATTGAAGAATTAAATACTGGTGTGGATAATTAAAATACATGTATACATACAATTATTATAAAGAGGCCCCATGATCAAAACCCCTTGATATATAAAGACCACTTATCGATCCATTTGATCAATGTTATGATCTGGTCAAATAATACTTCTTCCGTTGCATAATAAGAGTATGTATAATAAGAGGAAAATATGTTTGCTGAAGTGATTATTGTTTGCTGTACGAGCTTGCAATTACTTCTCGCACATGAATAGTCATTTATATTGTTCCCTGATATTAATTTAGATAAGAACCAAGATCTGTACTCATTGGCCCCAACTAGTTAACTACTAAATTAGGATTTTTTTTTTTTTTTTTTGAATTTATGATGAGCTTATCAGAAGGTTGATGATGAAGTTAAGATAAGCAGTAGGTACCTGTTTCCAAGCAGGGCATGAAGCTGAATGATAGTCTGCTCTTCTTGTAAGCTGAACTTTCCTCTCTTAATGTCTGGCCTCAAATAATTAGTCCACCTCAATCTGCAGCTTTTCCCACATCTCTGAAGCCCTATATTCCAAAATAACCTCATCTTCAGATCATTAATCATTAAGCAGAGAACAGCTTTTGTAATTATTTTGCATGCAAGCAGGATTATGTCAGTTGAAAACCCGCTATAATTTCCTGCCCAGTGACGAACGTAGAAATTTAACTTCAGAAGAAGCAATCGTACAGTACGTAACAAAAGAGGTTCTGAAAAAGGCACATATATACACAATTATACGATAAATTTTGATATATTTCAAAATTTGTTCATTATCTGATTTTACATATATACATGTATAATTATAATAACAGAAAAAAAAAGTGAAAGAATATTGGGGAGTTATGTCCCCCAGTTGCCCCCTAAGTTCTTCGCTGAGTATAGCAAGAAGGGGGGCGGGGGAGGGGGTGTTTTGCAACTGTATGCATCATAATCGAAAAAGAAAGTGGAATAAAAAAATCTTGGGGGTAGTGGCCCCCAGTTGCCCCCAACCCCCCAGAGCATAGCATGCTGGTGCAACCATATGTTTGACCCACATGCATGTTTATATACAGAAGCTGTATATATATGTATATATATACCAGCTTTGGGAGGGAGAGCTCTCCAGCTTCCATGGCCATGTTCTTGAATATAAGCAAGAAGCTTCTGGTCTTCTTCAGGTGTCCAAGGACCTTTCTTCAAGCCCACCTTATCACAACATGGGGACCTCCCCATTTTTCTAACAGAACTGCTTAAAATAATCTAAGCTAGATTGTAGGATGTAGCTTCTGGGGCGAAGGGATAATACTGCTGTGTGTGTGTGCTGAAAGTCTATACTGTCGTAGAATATATATAACGATACAGCTATTTAATGCAGACAAATGTTGTGCTTATAGGATTTGGTATGAACGTGTTTATTGCAACGGTTTTTTACCCTTCGGGGAAAATGAACAGAGTTACTCAACCCAAATGGTAAAGAAGACTAGGGTTCTAGATTCGAAGGACGTTTCTTGTTTTATCTCTTTTTGTTTCGTTTTACCTCACTCATATGTGCCTGGAATTTCCTGACAAGATTAACTGTGAGAGGTAAAAATTAAAACTGTGAAAGATGAAACAGTATGGTGTGGGGAAAACTAACTGACTCAATCTCTTACCCCATATAGTCCATCTCCAATCACTGCCGGATCCCATATTTTACAACTAGAGTACAATGGATATTAATAAGAATATATAAATATCACATTCTTTGTTAAAAGAAAACATATTTGTAAAACCAGAACTTTTCCCTTTTTTGACAGGCCTGTAATTGTAATTACTTGGTTTGGAATGTGGTGACATGTGTCCTGTTTGATGAGACACATTTACGGACTTGACATCTATTTAAGTAGTCAAAAGTTAGTTTAGTTTAAGGAATACTTCCTCCGTCCCAACTAATTTTGCACGGTTGATCGAATATAGATGTTAAGAAAAAAATAGATTTTGGAGAATCTTTGACTTTTTCAAAGGTGGAGATTGTGAATGGAGATTGTGAGAGAAATTTCATTTTTAAGGGTGCGCAAAGTTAAGTGGGACGGACTGAAAAAGAAAGTATGCAAATGTAAATGGGACGGAGGGAGTAATAGGGTAGGATTTATATTGAAAATTAAAAAATATATATTAAAAATTGTAAAAGGTGACACAGATAGTGGCGTAAGGATGTTGAGGAATGAGTCATCCTAAATTTTGGGATGTGAAGTGAACTCTAAATAGGGGATAGGGTCATGCCCCATCCAGATGGGACAGGTCAATCTAAGTATCCTCGTAGCATTTTGTTACCTATTTTTATTTTATAAAACGAATTTCGGTAATACCACTGTTACCCCTGGTATTTAACTTGTTCTAACTAGGTTCTTTTATTTCAAAACATGTTTCATCTTGTGTTCTATAAGATTCACTAACTGTCATGTGTGTTTATGCTCATTAGATTATCTGTTACATTTTGTGTTTCATCATATCACAAATCGATACGTTTATTGATATTTATGATGTCATCGCGTGTAATAAATGTCTGAAATACAAGATAAAACATGATTTGAAATAGAAGATTTTAGTCGTGTTCTAACATTGTTTCCAATTGGACACTTGCAAAGTCAGTCACTTGCGAATTAGGATTCTCAATTAAATATCGTAATTATATAACCTTTTATAAATTTGGTCCTAATTTTGAAGGAAAACTAAAAATTTGCTAGAATAACATGTGTACGTATCCCAAAAAACATGTATGTACTTAGATATCAGGGTCAAACTTATATGACAAGGCTGGGAAAAGCATGCATATGAACTGTCACATTTCAAATTGTATAAAAGATCTAAATTTCCTTAAAGTCACGACAAAAGAAAGTCTTTCGAGATATTAAATTTTTTTTTCCTCAAATAACAAGATTTTTTTCATGACTACATAATTAGAGATAATACATCATCATTAATTAGTTGTTTTATTAACTTCATCACAAATAATATATTTTAGTCGATTCGATTGTGTGGATAGATCATAATTTTTTTTTTATTAAATTGAGAGATTTGCACTTAAAATTGATTAATGAGATTCTCAAATTTCTTTTAAAAAAAATCAAATTTGCAGGGATTAGTTGTCTCAAAATAGTCAATGACCTTGAAAATTTGTAGTGCTTGTCGTCACAAAAACATTATTAATGGCTACAATTGTCGTCTCAAAAAATGAAAAAAACGACCTCTTTTGTTATAGCAAGTTAGGACTAAATTCGTAAAACTAAATATATTAAGGTACTTAATTGGAATTTTTAATTCGGAAGGATCTGAAATTGTAAGTCTTTCGATACTAATTTCATATATACTACCCCGTCCTGGTTTAATTTGCATATTTTGATCGGGTACGGAGGTTAAGAAGCAAATTTTTTGAAATCTTTGACTTTTTCAAATATGGAGATTGAGGTGGAAATTTGGATGGTAGAAATTGTGACATAAACTTTCTTTTCTGGGCTGATAAAGTTGTTTGGGACAAACAAAAAAAGTAATTAGGCAAATTAAGTTGGGGCGGTGGAAATAATTTTCTTGTAGTAAAGAACTAGGCAAATTTAATAGTTTATTGCACGGAAAAAAAGTGTAAATGGTCTCATAACTTTTTACTTTTTCGAATTTAGTCCCATAAGTTATTATTTTTTCGATTTGGTCCCACATCTGTAGTAATTGCTCAATTTTGACCCAATGTTGACCAACTGACCGAAAAATATCACGTGCCGGTGCGGTTTTAGAATTTTCAGCTAAAATGGTCCCATAACTTTTTACTTTTTCGGATTTAGTCCCATAAGTTATTGTTTTTTCGATTTAGTCTCACATCTCTAGTAATTGCTCAATTTTGTTCCAATTTTGACTCTATGTTGACCAGCTGACCGGAAAAAAGGTCGCGTGACCTTCACGTGCCGGCGCGGTTTTGGGAATTCACTATGACACGTGGCGCCGAACTTCCAAGGTGGAATATTTTTTTTATTAGGAGACCACATCAACAAATCATTTACCATGTCAGCTTATTTTTTTTATTTTGCCTGAATTGAATTAAACTCCAAAAATTCAAATGCAAAATAAGAAAATATAACATCTTATCGATCTAACACTTAAATCAGAATCTGCAAATCCCTTCTTCTTCTTCAGTTCGCGTTCTTCTACAAGAAAAAACCCTAACTTTTCTCTTCCATCTTTTCTATGTGAAAGTCGCGACTTCAACTCCCCCAAAATTGGAGAAAACACGAAGATAAAGAACCATATCGCAATCTAGGAATAGCTCGCGAATAGCATTGTGTGCGATTGTGATTTAAATTCCCCCATTAAAATCTCCTGGGAAGAAGAAAATGTTGGGCGTAGGTTATATAGCTGCTCGCGTTACCCAGTATGATTTTTGGTTTTTTGCTTCAATTTTATTGGTTTATTCAAGATTGAATTGAATTAATTGAAACATAATGGTATAATTTTGGCAGAATAAAGGTCATTGTATGATTTTTAGGTGGATAGATGCACTTCTATGTGATAGAAGTAAGCACATAATATGAGGACTCTTGTGAAGGCTTAATGAGAAGAACGCTGAAAATGAGGCCCTGCATAATGCCCGCATGAATGTTGAAGAAAATGTTTCCGTAACCGAGATAGAGAATGATAAAATGAGGTACTCGTTAAAGAAAAAAAAAAAAGGATGATTTAAAGAACAAGGAGTTGGAGTCCATCAATTATGAGTTGATAAAAAATATAAGTCAGGAGAATTCCCAAAACCGCGCGAGTACGTGACGGTCACAAGACCTTTTCTGGTCAACATTAGGTCAAAATTGAACCAAAATTGAGCAATTACTAGATATGTGAGACTAAATAGAAAAAGCAATAACTTATGGGACTGCATCCGAAAAAGTAAAAAGTTATGGGACCATTTTGACCGAAATTTTCAGAACCGCGCGGGCACGTGAAGGTCACGTGACCTTTTCCAGTTAGTCGGTCAAGACCGGGTCAAAATTTGACCAAAATTGAGCAATTAATAGAGATGTGAGACTAAATCGAAAAAGCAATAACTTATGGGACTAAATCTAAAAAAGTAAAAATTATGGAACTATTTTGATTTTTGACTCGTTTATTACACTGTTCATCAACTTATTAATAAATTAAGTGTGTTTTGTGGGATGTTAAATTTTTTATTATTTCTCTTTTCTAGAAAACAAATAATAGTAGTTATATAAAAGAAAATCATTATGACATCATTTATGTAGAATCTACTTTTCTATAAGAACTACATTGTATACAATCGAACCCGATCTGAATTTATTAAAAAACCCAAACCCGACTGTTCACCAATATGGCATGCCCTGTCCTATGTCCTACGTACCTCATAGTAATATGTACATATATATATATATGGTGTTATTCACATAAATGTATCGATCTAATATATAGTATTTAATAATCGTTGTAACATTTATAATAATAACATGTATCAAATAATGTCAAATAAAAGACAACATACAACGTAAAAATACATAAATAAATTTTACAAAACAATATTATAAATATATTTTAAACATTTACTATTTTTTAATAATTTACAATGACTCAGTGAAATAATATTTGTATAAATGTATTAAGTCAACATTTATTTTAAATTATGATTACTAAATTTTATTTATTTTTCAAAAATAATGAGTCGACCTGCCCCGACCTCTGACCCACAAAGATCGCTCCGTCTCACCCTGCCCCGTTCAAAGAATGAGGTCAACATGAATATTCAAGTACCCGTCCCGATCTAACACATTGTCGTCCCTATCATAATATATTGTTGCGTAAATTTGGGGGGCACTCTAAATTTAGATGATATGCATTCGAAGGAAAAGAGAGTTCTTGGGACCAATAAAATCGTCCTTTGCTTTCTTTTGGGACCATAACCAATATTTTGCCATATGAAGTGTCAATTCATGTCTCTTAATTCGCCTAAAGGAGGTTTTTTGAGAGATTAATTATATACACTTATTTGAGTGCGACATGAACTATCTATCATGTTTCCTTCTGTTCTTTTATTTTTTCCTTCCAATTTGTGTTTGGATAAGGGAAGTTTGTTGGGGGTGGGGGGATCAATATTGGATCGAAAATGAATCAGTATCACTCGTCCTCGTACAATGCACATAAGTTTATTTAAAAAAAAAATTGATTTAATCAAACTATAATTATATAATATAACATTTAAAAATTGTGAATGTCATATCATAATAAAATAAATATTTAACATATAAAATTTATATGTAAATACCAATTTCTCTTATGTGAAATATTAATTTAATATAATTTACTTTCTGTAAATATGTTGTTTTGTAGATTAATATTAAAAAATATAAAATATAAACAGAAATATATCTATTTTTAATAATGATCTTCTCTTATTATCGAAACTCTTGACCTATGTGACCACCCACAAATAGCATATTAATAATGATTATTCAAACAAACACAAATAACTAAATATCACAAAACTCATCAAAATATATTAAATAAGATAAAATTAATAATATTATAAGAAAAATATTTTTCTTTTACTTTTCTCATTTTATTTTAAATATTTCGATATATCTAAATAATTTTAAATTCAAACTATACCTCTTTAACTTCTTTTTTTTTTCTTCAAAAAATTATAGAAAATTTTATCATTTGCAAGTTTAATATTTTACTTGGTGATTTTGGATATACTCACTTTTTAGATTTTAAATAAATCTAATATTCATGAGGTGCTTATGGGGGGAGGGGGAGGAGGAGAGAGAGAGAGAGACAGAGAGAGATGTTGCGCTTATGGACGATGTAACAATATGTTGCGCTTATGGGAGATGTAACTGGGTTTCTTCGTATCGGAAAGGTGTGACAAGTGCTACGAGCGATTTGTTTTGGAGAAAATACAAGGAAACACGTTAATAAGGAGAGAGAAATTGTGAAGAGAGAAACAAATCTTTAATGAGATGTGTATATACACACATACACACACTTAGTTAGACAACTTATAATCTTATTCATAATTTGCTAATAGTACAAGTCAATATAGTTTTTAAAGTTCATCAAATTTTCAACATTCATTAGATACAAAATATAT
The DNA here is from genome assembly GCA_958295605.1 of Ajuga chamaepitys. Lineage (NCBI taxonomy): Eukaryota > Viridiplantae > Streptophyta > Magnoliopsida > Lamiales > Lamiaceae > Ajuga > Ajuga chamaepitys. Next base: position 3,970,978 of record OY282508.1, read on the forward strand.
AGCATACAACTCTATATGATGAACATATAGAGATATCGGCAGACTGACTGACCGGGGCAGGCTATAACCCACCAAAGCCCTCTATTTAGCGTGGCGGGTTCAGAAAATGACGAGCAACTAAAATTTCGATCAGTCCACCTATTATGTGGGGCAGGACGGGCTATTTTAACGGCTCCAAATGCACTTTCACACGCTCACACGTAAGGAAACCCAAAAATCGATCTGAATCGAATGATTTGGTTTGATTTCAAATATGAGAACCGATTTATAATTCGGTTCGGTTTGATTCTTAACTAAAAAAATTCGGTTGAATGAAAAGAATCGGACTACTCGTGTTTAATTATATATTTTAATTATTTATTTATTGTACATTGTTTCTTGATTGAATTGATATATATATATATATATATATAAAGTAATTTTCACATTGTAACATGCATGAAAAAAAAACGTACACTTATGTTTTTGTCTCTACTTTTATTTGCCTATATATTATCAAAATTAAAAATTAAAAATAAAGATGTCAAAACTTTAAAACCTAAACCAACAACCGAACCGATTTGTTTCGGTTCTTGTTGGTTTGGAATGCTGACCCCTACTCACACGCAGTGGCGGATGTATGTGAGGCTTTGGGGTACCACTGTACACCTAATTTGAAAAAAAATAAGATATTATTATGTAATTTTTAAAAATAAATAAATTATACTCCATAAAATTACAATTGTATCCTCTAAAATAATCGTTTGATCAATTTCATCGAGAATTGTGTTTTTCTACAAGTTTTTCATGATGATGTTAAAGATAGCTTTCAACGAATGAAGACTCGTTGGACCCAATTAGAATGGTCATTTTTATTTTAATGTTGTATATTTTCGTATTTTAGATTTTACGACTTTAAATATTGAACAATATATCATACCCATCTTTTACATCTTTAATTACATAATACTCCTCTTCTACATCTTTTATTATATACCACACCTTCAATCTTAAAATTTTGGATACGCCGCTTCTCACCCGCACACTATCTCACACATGACCCATATGTCCTCTATATTACATGTTCTTACATGAGTTAAAACGCACATACACACATTCATCCATATCAAAACCAAATTAGTTAAAATTTATGGCAAATTTTGGTTGGGGTTGGTCCGATCACTCATCAGTTGGGCCAATCTAACCACATGTTTTTTTAGGAATTTGGGCCAAGTCGCTAGTATTTAGGGTTTGAGGAACATAAAGTTACCTTTTAAATCCCACATATCACATCACCTTTTTATAATTAATAATTAAATTTCACACTCCAATCACAATCCCAACTGCTCAACCAAACATCACTCTCTAACATCCCTAGCCACTAATTTTAGCCACTCCACCCAATCGAGCCAACACAGCCCCAACCAAACATTGCCTATATTTTTTTTTGATTAGTTGGAATTTCAAAGACAGAAATAATGAAATTGATATGAATGAATTTGAAAACGCAGCCCCAAATAATTGGATTTGTTATGGAAAAGACTGTGATGTCATAGTTGGTTTCATTAGTGTGTAGACCACCTATATCATCGTTATACTCTATATAGGTACAGGTAATATCGTAAAAATAGTACAACGAAAACAACCCTACTCATTGCTTTCACAAACACCCATGATTTTCAGTTTATCAATAAAGTTCGTTGTCTTGCACTATGTGAGAACTGAATCGACAACCATTTTCTATGTCTAATTGCTATCAGAACTTTTCATTGCTTATCAAAAGGTAGGCGACCATCTTGATGCCCTCAAAATTCAATTCGGATTTTTTGTTACAGTAGGTGTTTCATCATCTGTTACACTTAATTCATTAAGTGATACATATTAATTTATGACCTTATGCCATACACGTATCGGTTGGTGAATATGGTGAAACAGAATATATAACACAAAATGTAACAGATGATTTCATGGGCTCAAGATTCACTATTCATTTTATTGCACCATAATTTCGTATACTTTCTGCATTATTGAGAAATTCTAGTCGTTATATATATATATATATATATATATATATATTTTGAGAAATTTAGAATTCTTAGAATGAACACATATATATTTATGTAATCTGTCTCTATCATGTCAGATTTTTTTTTTTTTTTATGCTCTAAAAAATCTTTAATTATCTAATTAAGTTTAGTGAGAAAGAATTACTCCCTCTTTCTCGATTAAAGTTGTCACTTTGATCGGGTACGAATGTTAAAAAAAACAGTTCTTTAACTTTTCTAAAGGTGGAGATTGAGTTGAGATTTTGAGGGTAAGGATTGTGAGACTAGTTTTTTTTTTTTTTTTTTTTATGACAACTTTAATTGAGACGAAATAAAAATGCAAGTAAGCAGCTTTAAGCAGGATGAAGAGAGTATTATTTAAGGTAATGGTAAAACTTGAGACTTTTAAGGAAATTTGTTTGGATACATCGATGAATAATATTGGAAAAACTGTTGTCTTTTTCTTTTATGAAATGACTGTTTTTTTAAACAAAATAATTTTTCTTAAACAAATATTATAAGTAGAAGGAAAAATGCAATTTTAGAAAGAATCGATAAAAGGAAAACATCCTAAGACAAAATTAAATTAAGCATTTAAAAAAAAAAAGTAAACTAATATTCTTTCCGTCCCGACTTAATTGATCTACCTTTCATTTTTTGTTTGTCCTAATTTAATTGACCAACCAAAAAATGATAAATTTCTCTCATAATCTCCACCCTCAAAATCTCCACATTTGAAAAAGTCAATGATTCCACAAAATCTGCATTTAATTAGACTGTGCCCGGTCAAGGTAGGTCAATTAGGTTGGGACAAAGGGAGTATTAAATTAGAAAGGGGTATCTATTTACTACTCCCTCCGTCCCAGTTTACTTGTCATGCTTTCCATTTCGATCCGTCCCACTTAACATGTCACACTCATAAATGACAATTAAAGGCAACAGTCTTTATCCTCAAAATATCCACATTCAATCTTTCCCTTTAAAAAAGTAAAAAATTCCACAAAATCTGTTTTTTCTTAACATTCGTACCCGATCAACTGTGATAAGTTAACCGGAACAGAGGGAATACTATATTATTTTATATTAATTTTTTAATAGTTGAATCTAAGAAAGTGGACCCCGTTTTTATTTCTCTCGATCCAGATGGTATTACAGTAAAGTAGATTCTTTGGAATCTAGTGCATACTGCAGATTGCATCATAAAACAGCGAAACGGTCGTAAAAAGTTAATCCGTAAACTACAAAAAACATCATAAACAGTGAACATGTACCTGTTACCACAAACCAAAATAAAGTCAAATAGTAAAAATTGTGTATTTGTTAGGATAAGATTTCTCGCAGAATTTTCTATTTTGTTTCTGTGTTACAATTATTATTATTATTACTATTTTCGTCCCGAATGAACTTGCACTAGAAAGTGTACATATATATTAGAAAAAAATTATTTTTTGGGTTATGTTGACTTTTCAAACCTATCTTTTTGCTTTATTTGTTTTCTTTTTGAAAAAGTGTGCAATTTATTTGGGACGAACCGAAATAGAAAGTGTTCAAGTTCATTCGGAACGGAATGAGTATTATTTTATGATTAACCTTTATTTTTAATTACTATTATGATGGAAAAAATTTAGAGTTTTTTTTTTTAAAATGAACTATCATTTTGAATCACCTTTGCGTTTGTTTTTTCTTATTTTAACACCTCATCTATTATTAATGTTAAAATTTTATTTAATATCTTCACAAATAATTTATCATTCATATTCTTAATATATTTATCAAATTAAACATTAATTTTCTAAAAACAATTTTTTCCCCGGCAGAATCGGCCCATGCGACATTGCCGTATTTGTTAATAGATGTGTTAGTAAAAGTTTGTTGATTATGAAATGGTTAGTTAGAGTTACATGCATCAATAGTAAAAGTAAAGAGATAGGGTCCATTTGCTTGAAATTGAGCTCAGTAAATTTAGAGGATCGAATCTCAATAAAGTACACTCATTAATTTCCTCAGTCAGATTTGGCCCAGCATTCTTCAATTTTAAGCAAACGAATCCATAATGAGTTAGATTATTGAAAAACAAAAATGTAGGTGCTTCTCCTACTAGCTAGTGCTTCTTGTAAATTTCAATAGCATGTGTGTGCACGCGCGTGTGCGTGTTCGCGAGTTAACATAAAATAAATTTTTAACGTTTATTGTTTAATGACTTCAAAATATTGTATAAATAAATTATTTAGAATTTCATATACCATGTTTATTAAATTGTACTGTATAGTTTAAGTGCTTACGTGGTGAGTTAAAAAGTGCAAGGTTTTTTGTCCGTCAAAAATTTAAAATTCATTTGGGTTGGATCAATTTGGATCCGCAAGTTTTCTATAATTTGGGATTAAATGTAATGCGTTGTACGGATTTAGTATTTGTCTGTCTTCATATGTTAAAAGCGGTAGGTAGTACCTTATTTTTGTTGTTATTCTTTTTTTGGTCTATCTCCTTTCTTCACAATGGGTTGAAATCCGGGTTTCGCGTTTCATGAGCTAAAATTAATTTTGATCTCGCAACTTTTTACTCATATAATTTAGTCTTAGGAAAAATTAAAATTTTATTAGTCCCATAATTTTGGAATTTCTCCGCATTTAGTCTTTTTTCGCAATCGATGACCATTTAAGCTAGAAAAATTACACGTGCCAGTCACGGAACCATATTTTTCGGCCGATTTTTTATAATGTGGTACCAGAAGCTTACATGAAAAATTGGCACGTGACTGGTAAGTGGGTTTTCCGGTTAAATTAATCACTGGCGACGAGAAAATGACTAAATGCCAAAAAATTATATAGTTACAGGACTAAATTCAAAATTTAACTTATTTTGGGACCAAAATTGTATAAGTGAAAAGTTATGGGATACTTTTTGAAGTTCAAATAAATCTTGGCAAAACCTTGCACGCATTAGGTGCACAATAAGCCTTATAGTACACCTGAAGTTTTTAGGGGGGTTTTAGGGTTTCTTGGGTTTTAGGTTTTTTGAGGGTTTTAGAGTTTTTAGGTTTTTTAGAATTTAAGATTTAAGATTTTTTTAGGAAAGATGTACAATAAGTTTTATTGTGCATCTTATACATCCAAGTCCCACTCATAAATCTTTAAGGTTGAAAATTTATTTGGTCATATCTGTATAAATGTAAATAATTTTTCTAGCTTTTTAGGTTTATATATGTTTATTGTTTAGATTTATTTGATAGTTTCCATATTTAACCTATAAATTTTATTCTAAGTTTTTTTATATATTCAAATAGTACGACTCTTTTGTGCTTAACTTTGCGCCTAGAATCGTAAAACCTCCATTTGGGACTTAAAAAATAAAGAAAAGGGACCCAAGAGGAAAAAATTGGAGTTTTAGGGTTTCAAAATGGAATTTTAGAGAAAAAAAAAGAAAAAAAAAAACAGGAGTTTTTTTTTCTTTTTCTTCTTTCCTTTTTAAGCCGGTACGGAATGTGGGGTACAAATCCTTTAACTTTTTTTTCCCACAAATTAGTGATACATCAGGCGCGTGCACGGTACGATATAAATCGAATATTTTAAAATATTTATATTCATATAAAATTTTTATTATTTAAAATATAAGTATTCAAAATTAATTTAAAAAATGGGAATGGTACAGTACGTTTATTGTTTTTTTGAAACAATTCGATTCAGAATTTCAGATCTAACGAAACAATTCAATTCGGTTCGGTTTAATTCGGATAACTGAAGAATTTTTACCTTTTAAATAATAGATTCAATTTGACCAAAATATATTAACGTCTAACTACTCTAAATAATTTTATTACAAAAAAATTTGTTTTCAATTCCCTAATTTGTGTCTTGAAAATTATATACTAATTAAATATAAAGTTATTTAATTATGAATGTTAAACATAACTAACTATATATCATGACTAATTTAATTTTTAATTTTTATTTAAATTAATATTTTACGGAAAACTTATTTTTAAATTTATATTTTGTTATTTTATTCGATTATTCTGTTCAATACAGTTCGGTATGGTTCGATACGGTTCAGTACGGTTTTTGGTTCAGAAAATTGAGAAATATTCAAATCCGTACCAAAAAAATAAATCGGTTCAGTTCAGTCCTAAAAAAGTTAAATGGTCAATGAATTTTTTCGGCTCGAAACTTATTCGGTTCGGATTTCGATCCGATTTCAGTAATCTCCAAGCTCCGTGTACAAGAGAAAAGGGCATTTGTCACTAGTTTTTTGCAACTACAAAGTAGTTACTAAAAATAATTCCTTTTGTAACTATTAATAGTTACATAAAATATTTCATACAATTTTAATCAAATTTGCTACAATATGACAAACTCTTGTGCAATTACTTGTAGTTACAAATATATTAGTAACTACAAAATAGTTGCAAAAAACAGTTACAAATACATTAGTAACTAAAAAGTAGTTGCAAAAAAACTTTTTGCATCTTATTATAAGTGACTGCCTATAGTAACTACTTTTAGATATTTAGTTACTAAAAATATTTTTGTAACTATTCTCCATTTTTTGTAACTACATTTTGTAGTGGCAAAAAACTTTATTTCTAGTAGTGCATATTAATGCAGTCAACGTCTTTTCAACTTTTAACTAAATTTAACTTAATTGTTAGTATTTACATTTTATAATTTCTGCTTAAATAAATCAATTTTTAGCCATAAGATGTAATTAAGCAACTTCAATCCTACTTCTGCTTATTTCTTCTTTTTTAAACAGTAAAATCAAGAGTCTAGAAATACTTATTTATCAAGCACTTCCATTCTAAATTTTTGGTTAAAAACACTTAATTCTCAAACACTACTTATTTTTAATCATAAGTAATTTTTGGATAAATATTAATTTTAATCACTCTTTTATAAATCGATGATAAGACTGTTAATCCATTAATAAATTTTTAAATGACCCCTTACAATTTAATTTCTTTTATTTATATATTGAGTATAAATCTTGATAATATAGAAATTTGTAGGAATTGATCTCTGTCTATCAACTGAGTTACGTTGAATTTCTCAATTTAAAGACACTTCGAAATTCGGATTGATGATTAATAATAGTTGATCATTTGGGCACTAACCTGTGTCAAATTTAGTCTTAATAAGTGTGGTTTAGGATTTTAAAAAAGGTTTAAATTACTCTAATTAAAAAAGAAAAACATTGCAAAAAAAATTGCGCATTACAATAAAAAGTTGGTTAATTATATAAAATAAATCACGACATTTTGATCAATTGTCATTTGCAATATGACTTTTCAATTGCAATATAGGAATATACCATTTTTATATGGTTTTTTTTTTTTTATTTAATGCACTTGAGCAAGTTTTGGACCCCACTTACTGATCTACAGCCTAAAATTGGGACTTTCACCTGTCTAATTATATGTATCTAATTGTATGAATTTTTTTAACCCCTAATCAAATAAAAATGATATTGTTAAACATAATTGTTAAACTTTATAGGTTCCATTTAGTTAATGGTTAAAAAAAATCGTATAATTATATGTCTATGGCTGTTATAGCCAAAAATCTTATTTCAATTTCCATATCAGCAATTGAACTTATTAAGTTGAAATAATTATTACCGGGATATATTTAATTAAAATGTCGTTAACTTTACGTAATTAAGTCAAATAAAAATCCAATAGTACTAATTTTCAGCTACTGCTAACAATCTCTTCATTTAAAATTATAGTCGGTGCATTCTTCCTTCATGAGAGGATGGGGAAGGTTTCTTCTTTAATTTTTATTTTGTTTTTTCTTTTCAATCCCCGAAATAATGGAAGATCCATCACGTCTCTTCGCTAGGGTTTTAGCGTGAGACTTCGCCGCGTCTATATATGTCTTTTTCAGTATTTCCTGATCTTTCTCCACCATTTTTCTGCTTTTATTGTCAAGTTCGCTTTTGCTTGGGTCCGCCATCAAAATCATTTGCTCGTTGCGCATGCAATCACGGGGTAAGGGGCAAGGAACAGATTTTAGTTCCACTGGTCTTTTCGTGGGTTATATTTTGCATTTATTTGATGATATCTGATTGTTTTTTAGCATAGAGCATATGTCTCATAGAGCCAACTTGTTGGCACATATCTTGCTCCTTTTTTTCTTTTTCTTCAAGTGATTTTATTCTTTGGTTGATAATGCGCAATCCGGAATCTATGAAACCTTAACGGAAAATTACGTAAACAGTATGAAAACACACAAGATTTACGTGGTTCGATCCGGAGATCTACGTCCACGGGCAGAAAATCACTCTTGCCGAGGTGTTTCTTTTACTAGAACTTTTAGTTTACAGGTAGCAATTCACAAGACAGAGAGCGAACCCTAATTCAGAGTTCTTTTCTCATATTTATACACGACTTTCCTAAACCCTAACTGAACCCTAACAAACTCCCTATTTTCACGCCTTTTTCCCGCTGCATGGCCGTTGAGAACGAATCCTCAGCCTTGATTCGCGGAACAGACCACCTGTTGGGCCAACGCGTGTTCCTGGGCCTGCTGGGCCTACGCGTGCTGGGCCTTCACGTGCGTGCTGGGCCTTCACGTGCCTGCTGGGCCTACGCGTGTTGGGCCGGTCAGTGGGCTTAGGTATTAGCCCGACCCGAAGTGACCGGGTTATCCCTATCAGATGCCCCCCCGCCAGCCGAAGCGAGGAAGGAGCTTCGGTTGTCACCGGGGTGGAATTGTAAGCAAGAAGGACCGTGGTCGCTGGCGGGCCGGAGTGTTTATGGTTGACTAAGTCTATCCGCGTCCCTGGGGACTCCGCGGAGCAGTCTGTGGACGCGGAGTCGAGCTAGGCCGAAGTGCCCAAGACATATAGCCGAGATACCGAATGACAACCTGGCCGAGGTGGAGGGTACACCGGAGTGAGTAGTCTGGCCAAAATGAAGGGAGTACCGGAGTGTGGTAGTATGACCGAGGTGAAGGAATCACCGGAGTGTAGTTTGAATCTTCCTGACGAAGGGTGAGGTTGATGCGATTGGCGGCGCCATCATGAGAGAGAGGGATGTGAAGTGACACACTCTGCGATTTCCAAGAAACCTGTACCCCACGCGCCTTGGGAACTGTAAAGCGCGTGAAAAGCACGCTTAAATCTCCATCACTGAATTTGAATAGGCTGCATCAGAGCCGTTGGTTTTTTGCGTATATAATTGGAATAACTGCACAGTAACTTTTCATCTTCTTCATTGCGATTCATCAGTTTAGAAAGCGGGAAAAAGAGGTATTCTGTGCTTGCGATCCATCTCAAATCAAAAACTTCTCAAATCCAAATTTCTCACATCCAACCCAAGTAAGTATGCCTTCTTCTTCATCTTCTTCATCTATTCAAGAAGTAGGGACTTCGAGTGCCCCGTTAGATGTCCCCCCCCTGTCGTATCTCATTCCTCCCCGGAATGAGATTAGGACTATAGATAGAGCCGATGGGTTGGAAAGCAACGTTATGATGGTTGCCTTCTACCCATGCGCGGAGAAGGATTTGGAGGTGTCCTCGGTAGCGCTACGGATGTCGCGAGAGTAGATTGAGAGAGAAATCCCTTCATTTTTCTTTCCCTTCAACCTAGAGTATATAATACCGAACCCCGAGGATAGGGCCTGCTGCCCACCGCAGGGGTTTATTAGTGTATATATAGACCCTCTTAGAATAGGCCTAAGATTGCCCTTGTGGGACATTGTGATCGAACTGCTGGAATACTACGGTATTGCCCTTTGCCAATTAGCGCCGAACGCGGTGAGGCAGGTAGTGGGATTCACCGTGGTGTGTAAAAACGCCGGATTAAAACCGACCGTAGAGCTTTTTAGGTTCTTCTTCCAGTTAAAAAACTTCGGGAAGTCCAAGGGGTGGTACTCCTTTAGTCCCCGAGCCCGAGGTGGGTTCAAGGTTCAGAACCCGAGCAAAGTAGAGGGGTGGAAGGAGAGGTTTATATTTATTAGCAATAAAGTAGCTCTCCCGAAGTGGAGGAGTGATGAGGTACTCGATACTGCCCCTGTGGAGAGCCCGGGGGCCGAAGTGATACATACATTCCGGACAGTGGGGACTTTCAAAACCCTCTGTTCCGAGGAGGAATTGGAGGAGGCAGGGCTGAGTCCGTATTATTCGGGCAATGCGAACGCCGAAGAGGGTAGGAGTTCTTTATCTTGCTGTTTATAACTTTCGTTTTGCGCAGGACTAACCACAAATTTTATATGCAGTGGGGCGCTTCGGAAAGGAGCCTGCCGGAAGCCCCGCAGCGTCGGCGGCGGCCAAAAAGAAGGGGAAAGTCGCTGAGGTGTCTCCCAGGGGGAAGATGCCACCAAGTGCGCGACCGTCGGCGGGGTCGGAAGAACGGGTGATGCCGGCGGGGTCACCTCCCGGAACGAAGAAGAGGCCGGAGCCTACCGGGACTCCGCTAGCGTCCTCCAAAAGACCCCGGGTAGGGGAGAGCACACAGGTAAACCGGAAACGCTGCTCGTAACTTTTTCGTGCACGAAGTGTTTGTTATGAAGGCTGCTCAGAATCTCATTTTTGGTGTAATTGTCCAGGTTGAACAAGTGGCCCCGGGTCTGCTGGGGTTGGAGGGCGCAGACGCTGAAGAACTTCTGCGCTTGACGCGAGGTATCCTAGACCTCGGCCGCAAGAGCGAGAAGGAGGGGAAGGAGGAGCTGGCCGAAGTGGCCAGGGAGCTCCGAGCGCGCAATGACCGTCTGACGCATGATATGACCGAGGCACGCAAGAGGGCTGCCATAGTCGAAACCGAGGTTGCACGTCTGCGCGGGGTGGAGGCGGAGAATAATGTTCTCCGGGGTGAAGCGCTGCGACTGCGAGCAGAGATGGAAGCTCGGGAAGCTGCCATGGTTGAGGGGCAAGGGGCGATGCTGAAGGCATTCGCCGACAAATTATTCCAAACCAGCACGTTCCTTGACTTCCAGACCGAGTTCGTGGCAATAGGGGACCAGGCCACTCGAGCTGCGCTGCTGGAGCAGGTGAAGGAGATCTACCCGAATGTGGACGTATATCGTCTAGAATTCGGGTATGACTTTGAAGCAGTGGCCGGAGTGGAGAAGGCCTACTATACGGCGCTAGCAAATCTGCCGGAGTGGCCCCTGGTGAAGGCTCTCGGGGAGAAGAAACAGCTTCTGACGGCTGCGGAAGTTGATAACCGTGAGGTGGACCAGGATCCAGAATTTATGGCATTCCGCCAAGGTGAGCTGGTCACCGCACCCCGAAGCAGAGAACCCCCTCCACGGATGGAGGTCGAAGCCCCAGCTGCGATCGAAGCCGTCGCAGCAACTGAGGAAGAAGGAGCCGAAGTGTCCGAGGGCCGGCGAGAGGAGTTGCCCGAAGAGACTGAGGCAACTGAGCGGGAGGTCAGTCGATCCCCGCAAATTTAAAATTGTATAGTTTAGGAATGTATACGAATCAATGTACCGAATTTGGAACAATTGTACTTCTGCATTGTGAAATATAATTTTCTGTTTCTCGGACTCTTGAACTTCTCTTTTTATTTGCATGATCAATTTATGCCTGTTGTCGCACTGAACTCCAACTTTTTACATACTTGAGAGTAATCGATCTGGTTGACTTTCTTTCTGTTTAGAACACCGCGGAACTACACGAAACAATAAAGAAGCTCATGCGATCACTTGAGTGGTTCCGCGAGGAGAAGAACAACCTGCAGATGCATGTAGTACCGAAGCTAGAGAAGCGGGTAGCCTCGACAGAGAGGAAAGTGGTTGAGGCCGAGGAGAGAGCCAAAGACTTCGAGATGAAATACCGGACTACAGCTGCTGAGATGAGCCGTGTCCTCGTCCATCAAAGGGAATATGATAGAATACTTTCGGAGTTCGGCCTTCTGACCTTTGAGGAAGTAGAGGAGCGGGTCGTAGTAATCCAGGGTGAAATCGCAGCGCTTGTAGCAAATAACCCCGCGGAGGCCTCGGAGCTCGTAAGGAAGCGAGAAGTGCTGGAGTTGCTCCTTAGTATGTACGAAGGGCTCAAGGGCCGAGGCAGATGGAGGCCCTCTGCTGAGGAATTTATTGCCAGTACAAGCCGGAGACAAGGTACCCCGAAAGCGCCTCGGAAGGACAAAAAGAAACCCTCTGGAAAGAGCCAAGGCATTGTTATCCGAGAGCCAGCTCCAGTGACCCTGATCGAAGAAGAACCCCCTGTGGTTGCTGAAGAAATAGTTGAGGAGCTGGCTCGGGAAATTGAAGTGATGGCTCCGGAGGAGTGGGACCCTGAGCAGTGGGCCCAGACCCCGAGGTCCGTGCCACAACCAAGTAACCGAGCGCGGACCAGAGACGAAGTCCCTAGGCAAGCGTCCAGAGCAAGTCCTCGGCGTCGGGAAGCTCGTGGTAGAGAAGGAGCCGGAGCCCGAGGCCGAAGAACTTCAAGGTCCCGGAGGACGCAGCAAAGATCGAGGAGTGGGCCTCAACGCCGGGGCGCTGAATATTGGCTCGGGGGCCGTAGATAGTGACTTTTCACTTTGTTGTTTTGTTTGTTTGTTTTTTTTTTTTTTTTTTTGAAGTGTTATGTAAAAAGAACTTCTTGATATTGTATTATTCAGAAGATAATAAAACTGTTGCAGTTTGTATAGACAGGTTTAAGGAAAGAAACAAGTTACTAATCATTTTAACCGGGTGTTCGGGAACACAATACGAGAGATTATTAACTATTTTAATTGGGTGTTCGGGAACACAGTATGGATAAATCCAATCTCCCCGGACGGATCAGGCGGGAGTAACACTTCTCCGGTTAAACAGGCGAGAAAGTGATATGAGTCCAGGGACTAAAACGCGAATCTCCTCGGACGGACCAAGAGAGAGAGGCTTAATTGTCCGGAGACTAATAATGATAATACGATTGCGTTAGGGCGTCCCCGTAACGTAAAGGAAAACACAGTAAGATGCATAAGCAAAGAATTTTTATTCGACGATAAGTGCCGGAGCAAACTCAAAAGTACAAAGAGAGATAACACTTATAAAAGAAATTAAAGATAAGATGGTACTTGAGATTTGACATTCACAGATAGAAGGGCCTCAAGTTGGTTACGTGCCAGCTTCGGGGAATCGGGGTTCCATTGAGATGCTCTAACTGATAGGATCCGGAATCGTGCGCGGCAACGACTCGGTAGGGACCCTCCCAAGAAGCATGTAATTTTCCCTCGGGGGCAGCTTTGCTGGCCGAGTTGAGCCGAAGAACTAGGTCCCCGACATTGAACTGAGTGCCTCGGACCCGGAGGTTATGATACTGGGCTGCTCGTTGTTTACACCTGGCCTGTTGAATGAATGATTGGTCACGGCGATTTTCAAGCTCATCCAAATTGGTCCGGAGAGCCTCGTCATTATCCTCGGGAACCAATGTGAGGAGGCGGGGGCTTGGTACACTGATTTCAGCAGGGATAACGGCTTCGGAACCGTAAGTAAGGCTGTAAGGTGTCTCTCCGGTAGAGGTATGCGGTGTTGTGCGATAAGCCCATAGGACTTGTGGAAGGTTTTCAGCCCAAAGGCCTTTGGCATTGTCCAAGCGTTTCTTTATACCCGTGAGCAGTGTACGGTTGGTGACTTCGACCTGACCGTTGGCTTGAGGGTGAGCAACCGAAGTGAAAATTTGTTTAATGTGGAGCTCTTCGCACCATGACCGAAATGGATCGTTGGCAAACTGTTTACCATTATCCGAGATAATAGCGCTCGGGATGCCGAAGCGACATACGATATTACGCCATACAAACTTTAAAATATTCTGACCAGTTATGGCCGTAAGAGGTTCGGCTTCGACCCACTTAGTGAAGTAGTCTACGGCAACAACTAGGAACTTTAATCCTCCCGGAGCAACAGGGAACGGGCCAACAATGTCGATACCCCACTGAATAAACGGCCACGCACTCTGGATTCCAGTGAGCTCGGTCTGCGGAAGATGCTTCACTCGGGAGTGCAGCTGGCACTTGCTGCATTTGGTCACTAAGTCGTGGGCATCGTTGAACAAAGTGGGCCAATAATACCCCCAGCGGAGAACTTTCTTGGCTAATGTCCGGGAGCCGATATGGCTGGCACAGGCCCCTTCGTGAACCTCTCGTAAAACTTGATTAGCCTCGGTGGGAGCTAGACACCGGAGACTCGGTTGTAGGTACGACCGCCGGTACAAGACTCCATCATGAAAGGAGTATTTGGGGGCTTTGAGGACAATTTGCCGAGCTTGTAGTTTGTCAATGGGCAGGATTCCATCTTGGAGATACTGAATGATAGGAGTCATCCAATTCGGATCACTATCGGTCAGGACCGAAATTGTAGCTTCATGAATTGCTGGATGAGATAGGTCTTCGACCATGATATCCGGAGATATATTAGTTCGGACAGCGGAGGCCAGTTTGCTGAGCGCGTCTGCTCTTGCATTCTGAGCACGTGGTATTTTCTGGATAACAACTGTATCAAGAGTTGACATGAGCTTGAGTGTTAGAGCATGATACCTGATCATTGTTTCATCTTTGGCGACATAAGTCCCCTGGATTTGCTTGGACACGACCTCGGAGTCCGTGAAGAGCTCGAGGTGACGAACACCTAAAGATTGAGCGAGCCGGAGCCCGGCGAGAACTGCCTCGTACTCCGCTTCATTATTAGTCACCTTAAACTTGAATCGGATGACGTATTTGACTTCAACCTCCTCGGGGTCGATGAGAAGCACCCCGGCACCACTTCCTCGAGTCGTGGATGCTCCATCCACATATAGTTGCCATTTCCGCGGTGAGGATACGAGGGTAGCGGGGTGATGTGTATCACTGTCTGTCGGAGACTCATGATTGTCTCCCGGGGTTTCTGCCAGAAAGTCGGCGAGTGCTTGACCTTTGATTGCTCGGCGGGGAAGGTATTGGATATCATATTCGCCTAACTCGACGGCCCACTTTGCAAGGCGCCCAGACACCTCGGGTTTGACAAGGATCTGGCGGATAGGATGATTGGTCAGGACCCGTATTTCACGTCCTTGGAAATATGGCCGTAGACGCCGAGCTGCCATAACGAGGGCCAAAGCAGTTTTTTCTAACACGGAGT
This sequence comes from Ajuga chamaepitys, assembly GCA_958295605.1. Classification (NCBI taxonomy): domain Eukaryota; kingdom Viridiplantae; phylum Streptophyta; class Magnoliopsida; order Lamiales; family Lamiaceae; genus Ajuga; species Ajuga chamaepitys. Next base: position 3,986,048 of record OY282508.1, read on the forward strand.
ACCGTGTCTCCGCCCCGTGGAGAACACGACTTGCGAAATATACGGGATGTTGAACCCCATTGACTTCGCGCACAAGTGCAGCGCTAATAGCTTCCTCGGCAGAAGCCAAATATAAGTAAAGCGGCTCTCCGGGGAGAGGAACTGACAAAGTAGGCAGCTGCTGTATATGACGTTTCAAAGCCTCGAAGGCCTCGGTGCACTCCGGAGTCCACTCAAAGGACTTTGCCTGTCTCAAGATTTTGAAGAATGTGAGCTGGCGCTCCGCCGCTTTAGATAAGAATCGATTTAAGGCCGCCAAACCTCCTGTGAGGCGTTGAACGTCCCTGAATGTCTTGGGTGGCTGCAGTTCTAGCACATCTCGAAGTTTGGCCGGGTTGGCCTGCAGACCGTGTTGTGAAACCATATAACCCAGAAACTTGCCGGAGCCGACGCCGAAAGTGCATTTTGCTGGATTAAGGCGCAAATTGTAGCTTCGCAGTGCGCAACGTTTCGGCAATGTCTTGCACACATGAAGAGTGGGAGATACTCTTTATAACAAGATCGTCAACGTAAACCTCGACGTTGCGGCCAATTTGGCCGTGGAAAACCCGGTCCATGAGACGCTGGTATGTGGCTCCGGCGTTCTTGAGCCCGAAGGGCATTTTCTTAAAAGCATAGCACTCGAAAGCCGTGATGAATGCCGTCTTGATGGCATCTTGCGGATCCATAAAGATCTGGTGGTACCCCTTGTACAGATCTAAAAAACAAAGTACCTCATACCCTGTGATGGCCTCGGCCTTTTGATCTATGGAAGGTAGGGGATAACAGTCCTTCGGACAATGTTTGTTGAGGTCGGAGAAGTCGACGCACATCCGCCATGCCCCCACTGGACTTAACCACCATTACTGGATTCGATAGCCAGGAGGGGTAATATACTTCGAACAGGATGTCCGCATCCAAGAGCTGTTTCACCTCGATTCGAATTGCGTCATTTCGCTCCGGGGCGAACTTCCTTTGCTTCTGTTGGATTGGCTTTATGCTGGGATCAATGTTCAGCTTGTGTGTTATTATGTCGGGGGAGACCCCGGGCATATCTAGAGGAGACCATGCGAAGACATCGGAATATTCTCGCAAGGTATGAATTATAGCCTGATGCAACCATGGCACATCCACGGCTCCAACGGTTACAGTCTGTTCCGGCTTGGAGGGATCAAGCGGTACTTGGGCGGTAGTATCCCCCAATGAGATACACTCCCGTGGTTCCATAGCCGATGATGCTACTTGAAGCTGCTGTTTGGGAGGAACTTTAGCAGTCTTTTTGAGTGCCACATACATACACTCCTTTGACACCCGCTGACTCCCGCGGATAGCCACTTCGCCATGCGAGGTGGGGAACTTTAGTGTGAGGTGATACGTGGAACATATGGCTTTAGCAGGGGTAAGCCAGTCCCGGCCCAGGATCATATTGTACGGTGACGGGGAATTCACCACATAAAAATCCACAAAAATGGTTTTTATGGCCGGATAAGTCCCCAAAGATGCCGGGAGAGTGATGACACCCTCTGGCTGGACTTCACCCTGAGTGAAAGTCTGCAGTGGCCCGGGGGCCGGCCGAAGTTGTTCCCGAGGAATCCCCATCCTTTGGAAACAGTCTGCAAATATAGCACTCACCGCGGCCCCATTATCCACGAAGACCCGCCTTACTGTTATATTGGCTACAGTCATGTCGATGACAATAGCGTCAGTGTGAGGTGTTATCTCCGGAACCGGGTCTCTATCCGTGAAGCTGACAGTTTCGGATTGATGGAGGCGTTTATGACGTGGCTCCTCGGGAGGAGGACGTCGGGCCTCGGCTTTCAAGGCATGTCGCGAAGTCCCGGTGGGAAGGGCCCCATATATCACGTTTATTACATGAGGGGGTGCATTGTCTCCAGGTCCTCCCGGAGGAGGAGGCGGTAGTGGAAGACGTGGTTGCTGGCGATTGCCAGAATCTTGCCGTGCGTAATTACTAGGCCCCGGCCGATTATTCTGCCACGGCGGCCGATTCTGTTGTGCGCCCCGGTCATGATAACCTCCGCGGTGATGAGACAAACCCCCATTCTGGCCTGTCCGAGGCTTGTCATCGGTCCGCGCAATGTATTGGCGCAAGAAACCTTTCCTCAGGCACTCCTCGATTTCCTTACCGAGTTCTCGGCACTCCTCTGTCTCGTGTCCATGATCTCGGTGGTACGCACACCACTTTCCACGGTTTCTTTTTTCAGGCGGAGCAGTCATCCGCGGACAAGGTCGTAGATCGTTCTTGTGAATAGATAGGATTTCAGCTCGTGACTTTGTCAGCGGAGTCAATTGTGGAATATCGCCTCGGGATTCTGAACGCTCCGGGGTCAGGCGGGAAAATGCACTAGGTCGCGTACTAGGCCCAGTTTGTGCTTTGTCGGACTGCCGTTTGTTAGCGTGTTTCTCACGTTTCTGGCGAGTCTGCTCCTCGGCCTTAGCAAATTTGCACACCGTTTTGAATAGTGCTCGGGTTGTGACCGGTGTGTTGCGAACCAACTCGGTGTAAAGTGCTCCGGGTCGAAGTCCGTTCATGAACGCACTGATGACTACGTCTTCGGAGCAGTTTCCCACCTTGAGGCTTACCGCTGTGAAGCGGTCAAGAAATTGGGTGACAGTTTCACCGTCCCGCTGTTCCATATTCATCACGTCGGCCAGGGTGGCCATGGGCTTCGCCCGTGCTTCGAACCGCGCCCAAAAGTGCTCGGCGAGTTCTCTGAAAGAAGATACGCTATTGCGTGGGAGAGAATCAAACCAAACCCGAGCTTCATCCTGTAAGTATTCAGGGAAAATCTTACAGTAATGGAGGGATGTAATGTTATCGTGGCTAAGCATGTTGTGCCTGAAAGCTCCAAGAAAATTGGCCGGATCTCCGGTGCCATCATAAAGTGGTATGGCCGGCCGTTTGAACCCTTCGGGAAGGGAGGTGGCCATGATTTCTTGGGAGAACGGTGTGATGATGTCTCCATTGGCATCAAGGCCCAGAATTCTGTCCAGTTCAACATTGCGTTGAACTCGCTCATACTCTTGAAGATCTAGAGCATGAGGATTGGCATAGCGAATTCTCTTAGCCGCGTTGAGTGGACGGCGGCGATCCATATCAGTAGGTTCATCGTTGTGCTGTCGCGATTCGTTAGAACTCCCATGGTCCTCGGAAGAACCAGGTCGTTCCCGTCGCCGATCCTGATGCCCGCGATGCCCCGGGCCTTGTTGATCACGCGAGTGCTGACGAGGTGGAGGTGCCGCGGGATTAGCATCATGTCCGGCAGGCCCCGCGACAGGCCCCGCGGGATGCAGGCGATTAGTGGCCCAGTCTTGAAGAACATGTGCATGCTCTTGTAAGAAAGCCTGGAGCAATTCTGGAGTAATTTGAATGTTAACCGATGGTTGGGCAGCAACAAGGTTAGGGTTTTGCATGTCTTGATGGGGTGGTTGTAAATTTTGATTGTCTGGATTCGGAACCGGGCCTTGATTGCCCTGATGGTGAGATGTACTTCTTACCGGCAATTGCCTCGGCGGCAAAACCTGATCCACGGGTGGATCCTGGTTGGATTGATCTCCGTGGCGAGATTGATTCAAACGGGTCGTCACCATGATTCTTGAATATACTGAGAGCGTCAAAAATTGCTTTTCAACAGATTCCCACAGACGGCGCCAATTGATAATGCGCAATCCGGAATCTATGAAACCTTAACGGAAAATTACGTAAACAGTATGAAAACACACAAGATTTACGTGGTTCGATCCGGAGATCTACGTCCACGGGCAGAAAATCACTCTTGCCGAGGTGTTTCTTTTACTAGAACTTTTAGTTTACAGGTAGCAATTCACAAGACAGAGAGCGAACCCTAATTCAGAGTTCTTTTCTCATATTTATACACGACTTTCCTAAACCCTAACTGAACCCTAACAAACTCCCTATTTTCACGCCTATTTCCCGCTGCATGGCCGTTGAGAACGAATCCTCAGCCTTGATTCGCGGAACAGACCACCTGTTGGGCCAACGCGTGTTCCTGGGCCTGCTGGGCCTACGCGTGCTGGGCCTTCACGTGCCTGCTGGGCCTACGCGTGTTGGGCCGGTCAGTGGGCTTAGGTATTAGCCCGACCCGAAGTGACCGGGTTATCCCTATCATTGGTAACTCCTGATTCTTCTGATTGAATTGATAATTTTGTATTGAATGATTTACATTGATTAATAAGAGATCAATTTTTACAAAAAAAAAAAAAAAAAAAAAAAAAAAGGCCAACCAAAAAATCCGTTTCTTTAGGGTAAAAAATTATTTCCATATACTTTCTCCGTCCCGGTTAACTTGTCACAGTTGACTTGACACGGATGTTAAGAAAAAACAAATTTTGTGGAATCTTTGACATTTTTAAAGGTGGAGATTGAATGTGAATATTTTGAGAGTGAAGATTGTTGTCTTTAATTACTATTTATGAGTGTAACAAGTTAAGTGCAACGAATCGAAATGAAAAATATGACAAGTTAACTGGGACGGATGGAGTATAAGTTTGAAAATATGCACAAGATGTGTGCCGTACCGTTTCCATCTTATAATAAAGATCCCGTATCTAAATGCATACGGATTCTGGCACAATTTCAGAAAGGGCACCAATGGACCTATAATTTATTTATATATTTTTTATTTCCTTCTGGAGCCATTAAATTTTTGCTGCCAGAGAATTCACACGTTTCTTTTATAATAAAAGATAAATATTTGTTTTATATTCTAAAATCTTCTACGTCATCCGAAAAAAGAAAAAGGATAAAGGATCGAAGAATAAGTGTCGTCTACATCAGTCGAGAAAAAAAAATTGTTACTTTGAATTTCTTTTGATTAATCTGTCAAACTGCAAAAGTAATTTTCTCCGAACGAAAAAAACACCCTTTCATAGACGACCCCTCTATAGCAGTTACAGCCCAATAAGAAAGACAAAAATCGCTCTCAGAATCACCAATGGCTGACGGTAAACTACAATCGGTCATATTCCTTCATTTTCTAGTTTTTTAAATACTCAATTCAGCACAAACTTTTATAATTAATGGAAAAATAGGTGATTAATGTAGAGTGATATTTTCAAGGAGCATCTAATAAAGATTGTGACAACGTAATTAAATTTAAAAAATATGTTCTATCTAGAAATCCGAAGAAATTTATATTTGGTGATCGAAAATGAGACGTATTACAAATCATATTGCAATTGAAAATTTGAGCAAATAGTCATTATTTTTGTGGGTAATTAACCCTATTCTATTTAAAAAATTTGACCTTTTAGTTTATTTGGTAGCTCATTTCAAAACTTTTATGCACACCATAATAAAAAGTAACTATTTTCTATATAGTATGAATAGTTTCTTTTGTATCCTCAAAATGAATAGTTTCTTTTGAGTATATTTGTTAATATATTTTATTTGTCAGTGTGATTGATGTTGAGTTATATCATGGGTATTGAAACACAAGAGTTATGATAGTACAAGTGTACAACACTAGCTAATAAATTTAGGTGTTAAGTTGCAAGAGTATTTTTTGATAGTACAAAGACTAGTAAATTTGGTTAGGTGGTTATTTGTTTATGAGAGTATGGCCCATTAACTTAAGTAGTAGTAAATAATTAAAGTTGGACAAATCAAATTTTATAAACTCCCAATTTATATATTCCTGAATGTCCCTAACCACACATATCCCTAGCTAGTTAAGGTTTCACTGGTCTATAGACTTACTTAAATCTTGAGTAAAAATGAATAAAATACTAGCTAATAAAATACACTTGGTTTCTTGTAACATTGTACCCTATGATATTTCACAAAGCCTCGTGTGTACCAATTGCACGTTACAATTTAAGTTGAGTATCACCATTTATGTTTAAAGGTATGACTCGTACTAGGTAAAAGTATTACAAGACCTTTACATAGATCGTGTAATATCTTTAAACACAAATTGTGATACTTTTTCACCGTGATACATTTACATATCATATGTAATATCTTTAGGCATAAATAGTACTCCCTCTGTCCCGCTCTAATTTGCCTACTTTCCTTTTCGGTTTGTCCCAATCTAATTTGTCAGCCCATAAATGACAAATTTATCTCACAATCTTCACCCTTAAAATCTTCACATTCAATCTTCACCTTTGAAAAAGTCAAAGATTCCACAAAATCTATTTTTTCTTAACCTCCATGCCCCGCCATAATAGACAAATTGAACCGGAACGAAGGGAGTAACATATTTTCACCCATGACCCAAATTGCATGGGCCGAGCAACTGGTGCACAAGAGCCTCTCCATGATATTTCGCTCCGTTTCTAAACATCCAATTAACAACTTTTACCTTGCAATTATATGCTACCTCTCTTTTATCTCCAATCACGATTTTCTATTTCCAAAGGTACAGTGACCTCTTACCACAATTGCACTATTAGATAACGCATGTATATAATATAATGTTATCAATACATAGTTAGTTATTACGTGTTACCCAATGATGTAATAATTGTAGACGATGTTGCACTATTAGAAGAATAAAATTTTGATTGGTTTTTCTAAATGCAGTCTTGGATTTTGTGGAATGTTTATAATTACCTCTTATCTCATTTCTTCCAACAGGGTCAGTCCTGAAGGTAGTCTATGAGGACATTTGTTTAGATTTGGGGACCCAAAATTTGTAGTATATAGTGTTATATTATATATATATATATATATATATATATATACTTGTTATATGTTCCCATAAGATATTGCAAATAATAGTAGTCCATCCGATTTGTATTTCATCATTAATAGGTCCATCAAGTACCCAAATCTAATATAGTCAATTAAATGAAATAGAAAAAAAGAAAAGAGTACTGCTAAAGATAAAATAAAATAGAGATCTTTCCTAATCCAATATCATAAACTCGTCATTAGCCGATGAACAACATCCAATGTTTTTTTTTCATGTTCTTTCATCAAAATTCTTAGAGAATCATTGCGCCTTTTTTCCCATCCCTTCTACTTTTAATCTGTTAATTAAAAATAAATTTAAAATGATCCCCTTCTACAAACTTTATCTTTGATAATTCTCAGCAAATGAGCTTTCTGAAGTGTGCAAATATATATATATATATATATACATATATATACTTGAAAGTATTGATGGAACAATCACTACAACAAAAGAGGTCTTTTGTACGACATTTTTTGACACCACAATTGTGGTCACTAATAATAAGTTATTTGTGACCACTTGTCACAATTCTTTCTACAAATTATTTGAGACTACTTTAAGACTACTTTTAGAGACAACTAGTTTTTGCAAAAAATATTTGAGATGCATTTGAGACCACATTTGTGGTCACAAATATATTATTTGCGACCAAGTTATTGAGACAACAATAAAGTTGTGACAAATGCTCTAAAGTTGTGGCAAATATTCATTATTTGATACCAATTTTTGTGGTTTTAAAAGACCTTTTTATTTGTAGTGAATATTGTTTAATTTGTAAACAAAATAATACATTGTTTCCTGTTTCGATTGTTTTTATTTTTAAAAAAGGGCCCCTTTTTTATTTATGTCATTGGCCGTCAAAATGTGAGGGTCGGCCCTGTCTTCATCAGTATCCCTATTAAATCTCTAATTATCTAAAATGTCATATCCAATACCATATACCATATATTAATGGAAAGAAATAATATATATATAAATGAAAGATGGGGATAAAATTATGATGAGATATTTGATTTGAAAAAATGAATTATTTATTTGTTAATTATTTAGGTTAAATTTGAGTGTTTATTGCGAATAAAACTACAATATTAGGTCTAGGCTGCAACTAAAAGTTAATTAAATAATTTACTTATAAAAACATTAGTTGAGTTTCTTGTAAGAAGTACAACAAATTAATTTAGTTTATTTGACATGTAGTTTCAATACTTAATTTATGTTCGGGAAAAAAAAATCATTATTTGAAAAATGAAACTTCTACTTCATTAAATTAAAGGCAAAAAGTCCATATTTAATTTTATAAACAATTTATTAAATCATTACATATGCTAATATATATATATATATATATATATATATATATATATATTTGTTTGATTAGTCAGGAAAGTACTGTAGCTTTGAGCATATGTATATTTATATAACATAATTATTATTGAGATTATCTTTTGTTACTTATTTATTTTTATATAATGTATATTTTGTTAAAATTAAAGTAAGTCTACACATTGCAGCCTAAATCATAACATTTGCTACACATTTCAATCATTTTTTTTAGATTTTACGTGAACAAACTCAACTATATATTTTTTACACTTTGCAACCTAAAAAAGATTGTGTCACTAACTAATTTCAACTATATCTTTTTTCTAGTTTTTTGCAACCTAAGCAATTTTGATGGCATCAATTAATGTTTATGTTTTAATAAATATAGTATTTACAACACAAAAAAAAAAAAAAAAAAAAAACTTAATTGAATAAATTACAATGCGAAATAAAATATGAAAATATTGAAATAATTTTTAAGAACTCACATACTTTAAATTTTCATCCAAATTATTGAATAACTTTTGAATTTTATTTTACTAGTGTTAGGGTTTATTAAAAAATAAGAAGTATATTAGTATATCTTAAATGACTATGTGAAATGTTAAAAGTTATGAATCCTAATATATTAATGGATTCAGAATGCAACTTGAATTATGCAGATTTTTTCACTTTGTAACCTAAACATTTTTTTTTTTTATTGTAACCTGACTAATGTGTTTTGTGACACTTTGCAACTCCAGTGATATTTTACATCTATATAGGCCAAGTGCCACTCATATGGCTCCATTGTTCTGATTTTTCATTTTTGTTTATATTGTTAAACAAAACATTTCAGACTTATTTTTATTTATATTTATTTCAAAATTTAAAATTACTTTATGAAAAATATAAAAATTACAAAAGGAAAAAAAAAAAAAAAAAACTCTAAATAAGTTTATATAAAAAATAGAAATATCAAAAGATTGAGAAAATTATTTAAAAAATTCTAATTTTTCTATTTAAAATTCTAGAAAACAAAAAAAATATCTATTTTTAAAATTATAAAAATTATTTTCAAAAATCCATTTAAAATCAAGAAAATAAAATAAAAAAGTTACACGATCTCAAATTTTAAGAAAAGAGTTACAGAAAACAAAATCTGATTTGGGGAGGAGTTACTAATGACCGAGTTGGCACTTAAGTCAATCTCTCAGATCTGCAATACTAAAAAGAATAATGGAGTCCCCGAGGACGTCATTTGTCGGCGCTTGTTCCCACTCTCACTAAGGGTCAATACAAAGATTTCGTTTAACACTTGAAGCCTAAGTAGTTGTCTGGTATGTGTCAGAAATTCATATTTAAGTACTTTCCACAAAGTAAAGCACTGAAATTGAAGAGCTAAATCACTTAGTTTTGCCAACACGATAGAAAGTCGTAGCACAAAGCGTATGAGAAATCAGGGAACTTCTTCGGATATGCCCTCATCATGAATTCCGGAGGACCAACATGTCTGTTATTTCTACAACGGACTCTTTGGTCGTACAAAGACGATCTTAGATGCTTCATCTAGGGGGCGCACTTTTGGCTAAGTTATCCAACAATGCCATCGCCATTTTTGAGGAAATGTCGTCTAAAAGTTTTCAATGGCCATTCGAATGATTAATACTCAAGAGAATGGCCTAGGTGTCCGAAAAAGACATTCTCACGAAACTAACTGAAAAGATCATGAGTTTAACGGAGTAAGTGAGCTTGCTAACAAAGCTAACTCATGAAGTGGTGATGAATCCAGGAATTCATAATAAAGATGTCGGACTAGAAGAAGCGTGTTATATGAATAAAATGGGGAACGTAAATTTAAACCTCAACTTTTGATCAAATCAGATAGGGAATATATATAGCTCGGGGATGAGAAACCATCTGATAGGTAGAAAAATGTGCATGAATTTCGTTGTCAAGTTTGTAATTTTATGAACATTTTAGTTATTGCACTTTGTATTCTTCTACCTATCCCGGTCTTGTCCGATCTACTTTGATTGTTCTTTTATTGTTTATTTCAGTGAATTTAGAGTACTTTTGGATCAAGGGAGACAAGCACGTGTCTGGTTAGGCCCACGACTGGGCGACATAGTGTGAAGCCCGTGATTTAATTATATGTCCATCACATTTTTCTTAACAAATTTTGGGCTCATTAATCAAAGGGCCCAACATTATTATATGATAAAGGAAGAGTATTTGATGATATATTACTCCCTGGAGAAAGAAAGGGATGTCTAGAGGCTGAGGCGTGGACATACACTGATGAAGAAAATCAGCGCCACTTTGTTCAAGGAGAAATATGGTTTTGATTACTTTATGTCTTTGAGATAGTATAGGTATAAATTTGATTTGAACATATATTCAAATACCATTATGTGCGGCCGATTTCTTAGTCTCGGTTCTTTGTTGATGTTTGAACCCTAGATTATGATTACTTTGTAATTCGTTCTATAGCGTTTTCTCAATTTTAATTCTAGAATTATTTATGTTATCTGATGTAACTGTTTACGATATGTGGATAATTAATTTAGACTGATCACCTTTATTGATTTCCATGTATTTATTGCTAGGATTTTATTCATAATCTATAAATGTTATGTATCCACGCCCATTTGTAGCAACTAGTGAAATAATTTATTCGTATAGCATAAATCAGGATCAATTGGATCGAGCTTGTGAATCTAACATCTTGTTTACCCTATTATCCTAGTTCCCGATGCGTTTAGCGAATTTAATCTAGAGAGTTTTTCTAAGGTTATTCTATTCCTTAAATAGATTAATTAAAAAGTTTAATTTAAATTAAGGGATAATTTGATTTAATAGAGTTTGTTGTTAATTTAGGGGTAGAAATTCTAGGATAAATAAAACATACATCACGTTAATTTCAAGGGTAATCAGATTAGAGGGGATAACTATACCGAGGACTGAAATCTTGTTTTTGTTTGATTTTAATTATCTTTACTGCTTACATTCGATTTATGTTCTAGTTCAAATTTTTAGTTAAGAAGATTCCAACCAACCCCCCTGTTTCCGTGTTGAATTAATACGTATAACATAAATAGTCTGATTGCTCCTCGTAGGATTGACCCTTACTTACCGCTACTACTAGTTAGTAGAGGAGAGTTAAGGTAAATTAAATTTTCGTGCCCCGACATCACGCCCATCATCCAAACTTATTATATGCAAACACGAATGATGCGTGGTAACCACCACCGGGATTCAAGGAGGCATAGATGAGTCGAGAAGCCTAGCTTGGATGAATCAGTCACATCTTTTGTGAATGAAACACAAGCATGAAACGAAAAAGATGGATCATGCATGAATAAGTTAGAGGGTCATATAACGCATAGAATACAAGTGTGGGTGACATGGGAGCCAAATTAAATCATTGGAGGCGCACTTAGGCCAATTAGCTAAGACAATGGGCATCACTCATTAGCAAGGAAAGTTACCAAGCGATCCTAAACCAAATCCAAAAGACCAATGTCATGTAATTGTGGAGAACACTGTGAAGTGAAAAAGAGGATTGAGAAAGATGAAAATGTAGAAGAAATCCCGAGGAAAAGGAATAGGTAAATCAAATTTCACGAAGAGGCTTCAAAGCCTCTCTCTGCCTGTAGTATATCATTACCCTTTTCCATGGCCTAAAGAACTAATGCAAATCCTAAGATTTATATTTTAGGTGTTTAGAAAGAGATTTCTCAATGGGAAGGAAAGATAAAAGAAGTTTGCGGTACAATCGTGCAAAACAGCTACCGCAAAAACTTAAAGATTCAGAGGGTTTCTTCATTACGTGCTTTACAAGAAATTTGAGAATGTGCTTTGTGATCTAGATTCTAGCATGAACTTAATTCCTTTAAGTACTTATGTTACACATAGAAAAATGTAAGCCTACCTCATCTACTATTCGAATTGTTGATAGATATTTATAAACACATTAGGACTAATAGAGGATGTGCTTTTTACAAGTCGCCACACTCGTATTCCCAGTTGAGTTTACTATTGTAGACATCAAAGAAGATAAAAAGATTTCCATTAATAGTAAGGTCATTCTTGGCTACTAGCCAAGAAGTTTTTAATAAAGTACCTTTTAGTATCAATAGAGCATAAGTTATTTTTACCACTGTAGGAAATCCTAAGATAAAGGAAGGATGCCACATAGTAGAAAAGTTTGCTGATCTAGATATAGTCGGATAGCGATAAAGAAATTAGTTTGCTTAAGCCAACTCATAAAAATTATAAAGAAACGAAAATTAATGATGAATTTATGAGCAAGTACGATGGGGAAGAAACTAACTATTGAAGAAGAAGAAGAAGAAGAAGAAGAAGAAGAAGAAGAAGAAGAAGAAGAAGAAGAAGAAGAAGAAGAAGAAGAAGAAGAAGAAGAAGAAGGTGCTTCAATTGGGAGTAGTCTTGAATCGATTGATTAAAGGAAAAATTAGCACAGACTAATGGATTTGGAGCACTATCTTACTCCATAAGCGGACGATGAAGAAATGAAGAAGATAGGCATATATGATGGCATATGTGGGTCCATTTATCTGAGGATCCTTGTGAAAATAATGAGTACATTTGAAGTTCAGCGTTATGAAGTCACAACCATGCTAATAAAATTCGATTCAGACTCAACAATATAAACTATGAGCTAACTGACACCGACTTAGATGAGATTTATGGAGTAAAATGTTCGGGGGCCTACCTTGAGCCTCTCGAATATGACAAACAAGAATTCTGGAATAAGTATGGACCATGATGAACAAGAGGTATTTTATTCTGAAATCCGAAATCCAGTATTTCAGTATATACAAAGAGTTGTGGGCCACACCCTTTGTGCTCGAGACCTAAATATCAAAGTAAGTAACAACGAATTATTCATTATGTGGAAAATGGCATGGGCTAAGCCAAGTAATTTAGGAGCAAACTCAATAGACCAACTTGAAGTAGTTGTGAGAAGGAAAGAGGAAAGATACAGATCGGGAGGATTTTCGCCCCCATTGACCTTTGGTTAGGAATTGGCGTATCAGAATGGAAAGAATGGGAACCGCCTACATAGGTGAACATTTTATCATTGATACAAAAATATATCTTGAAGGTCGACAGAATTGGTGGTACACGTGTTTATGCATGCATATTAGGTCAATTCAAGTGTCGTTTTAGTGGAAAATGAATGCATAATTGACCAGGATTGACTTATTTTCGTAGTGTTGGACTATTTGATGGTGTGGACTTGTTTTTGAGAGTATTCAGGTTATCTATGCTGAACCCTAGTTCGAGTACTTTGTAATTCTTACGGTAACTGTTTGAAGGTTTCAGTATTGAAACGTTTTATGTTATTTGAGCGTATTTACATTCTTATGTGTATTATTGCTTAGATTGATCACCTAGGTATTCACTCACATATTTATCGCTGGTTAATTATCGTAATACGTAATCGTTACGAACATATGCCATTAGTAGCAAATAATGAATTAATAACTAGGATAACATAAGTCGCGGTCCTTTGTACCGAGCTTGCGAGTTCAACACCGTGTCTATCCCTTTACCTTAGTTCTCTATGAGTTCGATTAATGAGGTCTAGCGAGCTTCTCCTAAGATCACTCAATCAAATAGACTAACTGAAGAGCTTGTTTTGGTTAGTTAAACATAAGGAGTAACAAGGTTAGCGGAACTTGTTGCGAATCTTGGGGTAGGAGTTTCATAACTAAAGCTGAATAATAGTTGCATTAATTACAAGGGTAATTCGACTAGAGAGACTAGATTAAGGGCTGAGATTTCTTGAGTATTTGGGTTTAAGTTAATTCTAGTGTTAGTTAATTAATTCTTGTGTTTAGGTTAATCAAGTCAACAATTCGATCAACACCCCATTCTAAATATATATATTTATATAAATAATTAGTATTTTAGATTAATACATAAACACGATAAATCGTCCTGCTCTCTGTGGGTTCGACCCTGTTTTGCCACTTCTACAAATTAGAAGATGAAAGTTAGGATTCGTTAATTTTACTGTACCTCGACAGTGCGGTCAAATTTTGGCGCCGTTGCCGGGGAGCAGTGTTAGATTTATTGTGTTCTAGTTTAATCATAGTTATCTTTATTATATTTTCAACTTTCTTTAGTTTTAATTCTCTCAAATTCACTTGTGGTTTTCTCCAATTTTTGTTTCAGCCGTGAATGATCACCCATTCACGCAGAAACAAAGACCTATTGTTCGACCCTTGGATAACCCGAAGGGATCGAATTTCGAGGAAGCAAGCAAGGGAAACTCGAGAGAAGTTTGAAGCATTACCATTTGCTAATGAAAACCTATTTGAATCAGAACTGGAACCAGAAGACATGGCAGCAGAATGAACTATGAAGAAGCTGGCCAACACTAGCGTCTCACATCAACCTCTTTGCATCACCTTTCCCTAACTGAGGGAGGATACTACTTCTGAGCTCAGATCCGGCCTAATCCACCTCTTGCCATCATTCCACGGACTCGTAGGTGAAGACTCTCATAAACATCTGAAGGAATTTCACATTGTATGTTCAAGCATAAAACCGACTCCAGTTGCTGAAGAGCAAATCAAGCTGCAGGCTTTTTCCTTCTTCTTGAAGGATTTGGCCAAAGATTGGCTCTACTATCTTCCTCCAATATCCATTAATACTTGGGAGGAAATGGAAACTCAGTTTCTAGAGAAATATTTTCCAACATCTAGAGCAGCGAACATACGGAAAGAGATAAGTGGGGCTGTACAACTGGCTGGTGAAATTTTATACGAATACTGGGAACGATTCAAGAAATTGGTGGTAAGTTGTCCGAAGCATCAACTCACCGAACAACTGTTGATCCAGTACTTTTACGAAGGACTATCCGAGTTGGATCGAAACATGATTGATTCAGCTAGAGGGGAGCACTAGGAGATAAGACCCCAACTACAGCTAATGCACTTATATCAAAGATGGAAGCAAACTCGCAGCAATTCGGGCCACGGAAAAGATCTTTGCGAACAATGAAAGAGGTGAGCGATTCATCCCTGGAAGAGCAGCTTGAAAAGTTAACTACCTTAGTTATGAAGGTTTTTATAAGGGGAAGTCAGTATGTCAGGCCATGCCGTATTTGTAATACTACTAATCACACGATAGATAACTGTGAGATTCTGGGGAATGAGATCGATGCACATGCCAATGCGGTTGGCTCGGGAAATTCCCAAGGTATAAGGTATGATCCCTACTCCCAATCATACATCCGAGGTGGAGGGATCATCCCAACTTGAGATATGGGAATCAGTAGGCATAGTCGGGAGAGCAAAACAAAGCTCCACCACAAAGAGATATGTACTAAACAAAATAACCAACTGAACAAGCATTCGGTCAATCCTTGGAAGATATTGTAAAAACTTTGGTAACCATCACTGTCCAATTTCAGAGGGATACTCAGTCGAGTATCAAGAATCTCGAGACTCAAGTGAGCCAATTAGCTACTGTTGTCAACCAACTGGAGAACATAAATAGTGGAAAATTACCTGCTCAGTCGGAAATTAATCCGAAGAACGTTAGTGCTATCTCATTGAGGAGTGGAACTCAACTTGGAGAGCCTAAACAACCCGTACAGAGTTTGGAAGATGGTACCGAAGAGAAAATTGAAGAAAAGCTCGAAACACAGGGCGCGGCCGCGACCACTATGCGCGGACGCGACCAAAGCCCTGCACAAAACACAACCAACACTGGAGACTCAGTGCGGCCGTGCCCTGACTGCGCGGTCGCGGCCCTTGCTTCGACCAAAAAGAGAGCTTTGACCCCTGCTTCGACCAAAAAACAAGTTTTGGCCCCTTATCCGACTCATCTATTATCATTTCCTAGTCGAATGGTGAAGGAGGACAAGGAAAGGAAATCTTGGAGGTATTTCGAAAAGTCAAGATAAATATACCACTGATCGACACAATCAAACAGATTCCAAGGTATGCCAAGTTCCTTAAAGACCTATGGACCAACAAACGCAAGTTGAAAGGAGATGAGAAAGTGATAATGGGTGAAACGTCTCTGCTATCTTCCAAAAGAAGATCCCTCCAAAATGCAAGGACCTAGGTATGTTTGTCATCCCTTTTAAGATAGGTGATCGAAATATTGATAGGGCCATGTTAGATTTAGGCTCATCTATTAATGTCATGCCACGTTTTATCTTTCATTCTCCAAATCTAGGACTATTAAAAGAAACTAGGGTAGTTCTACAGTTAGCTCATCGTAATAACACATATCCTATTGGGTTGATAGAAGATGTCCTAGTTGAGGTGGATGAACTGGTTTTTCCTGCTGATTTTTATGTGTTCGATATGCATGGTGATTCATTCACCTCTCCACCAATCTTGTTAGGGCGGCCGTTCTTGAGTACCGCCCAAACAAAGATTGATGTCCGTGAGGGCACTCTCAGAATGGAGTTTGATGGATGCATTGCTAGGTTTAATATTTATGATGCGATTAATTTTTTTGAAGATGTCCATTCTGTTTTCCCTAATAGTTGTCATTCTGGCTTTGGATAAGAAAATTAAGGAATTTAAGGAGTTGACAAATCAACACTCAACTAATTTCCCTAAATCCCTTGATTTTTTTAATCATTTCTATATATTCTAAACACTTTCCATAACTAATAGGGTTAGTATTATAAAAAAAGTGGTTAAAAAGATAGAATGATAACTATTTACAAACAAAACAAATAAGTTAGAATGACAATTAAAAAAAAACGTAGGTAGTAATTAATTGGAGCTATCAATATATTGCGAAATGCATTTCATTTTTTTCAATTTGTTGTCATGTATTGGAACTTTTTTCTTTCTTTCTTTTCTTTTGTTTTTCTTTTCTATTTTTTTTTTTTTTTTTTGGAAAATTTGCCAGAAGAGTAACGACAGATTCTTGGTGGGTTTTGAATAGATGATAAAAATGTCACCGCTAATAATTATTATTTGTTACTGAAATTTTTTCTTTTCCGATTTCTAATATATTTATTAATTTTTATCATAATTTGCTTATAGTTTCTCATATTAATCGACTTTTTTATGATTTTAATTTGACACTCAGTTGAAAATAATTAAAAGATAAATCATATTAGGAAAATGCAATTTACATTGGCTATTATTTGAGTTAGACTTTAATGTGTTCAAAACTGTCATTTTATATTGTGAATTACTGCAAATAAAATTAATAATCAAATAAATATATATATATATTTTTTATATACGTTTCTTTAATATTTACGATATCAAATATTTTTTGTTAGACTAATTGTGATATATTTTGTATAAAACAAAAATGCGAGATTAATCAAGAAAAAAAAAATTATGGACAAAATAAAAGAGATTGATGTGTGTAACACATCGCCCCATATAGGGATGGTTCAGTACAGTATACCATACCAAATCACCCATACCATTACCGTACCAAAATTTTCGGTACGCAGAAAATTCATATTGTTACCGTACAGAAAATTCGGTACGATATCGGTAAATAACGATATGGTATCGATATTTTGGTATACCGACTTTTGTATCGGTATATACCGATTCATACCGTTGATTTTGGTATACCAAATTTTTCCAAAATATCGTTAGGTATTTGGTATACTTAAATACCGAACTACCAAATATCGAAAAAAAATCAGTATACCGGTTTATACCGAAATACAAAAATATCAAAAAATATTTGGTATATCTGTATTTACCGAAATATCGAACTTTTTTCGGTATTACGGCATATACCGAAATACCGAAAATTTTGAACTATCATACAGTTACCGTACCGAAAAATTTCGGTATGGGTATCATACCGTACCAAAAAATGTAGTATTTTCGGTGATTTTTCAATACTGTACGCGCGGTATTTCGACATTTTGGTATGATTTCCCACCCTTAGCCCCATATGTGGTGAAGTAGTTCAGACACTGAAGTATCATTGAAAAATATTTTTTGCACCACATGCTGGACACGTGATATACTTTTGGCAGGAAAAGTCACCGACGGATTGCAAATGACAGTCCGTGTTGTTCAGGCACTGAAGTGATAGTAGAAAAATTTTTAGGAACCAAATTGATAATTCGCCCGTAGTTTAGGCTGAATTTTTTTTATACCCTAAATTTATTAGAATGTTTTAGACTAGATTCTTATTAGATCGACATTCTATATTGTATACGAATTATGTTTTTTCTTACAAAATAATATTTTAAGACTAAAGACCGTATAATTATCTATTTATCAATATGTATTATTGTCGATTATTTCAAACATACACTTTAAATATAATTAAAATTTATTTTACTAGAGAAATTTATTATTATAATAAGTATCCTTATTTTCACGAATTTCTACAATATATTACTATCAAATTAAAAATTACAGATATAATATAAAGAATAAATTAAAAGAACAAATACAACTTTATATTTTACGGGAATTATGCAAATACCATTTGCAAAATATTAATGTATGTTGCGGATTAATTGTTATTAATCATATTAAAATATACGCGCAAAAATAAGAAATTAGAAAAATGAAGAATTTTGTTACTGTAATTTTATCAACACAAGATAATCCTACTCACATAATTAACATATATATATATATATATATATATATATATATAATTTGTTTAAGCTTATTGCATCGAGTATTTATTTTTTGGGCTCATCAAGTATTTTGTTGAGTTTAAAAATGTTAATTCTTTATTTCATATGGCTGTCTACTATTATGTTTATTTTAAAATATTACATGATGTACCATATTTTTAAAATAATAAATAATTATATATTATTTCTTAATGTTTATGAAAAATAATTAGTACTTGTTGAAGGAATAGTACATTAGTGTGCCTTCGTCAAAAGTAATTGATGAAGGGCAATTTAGGTATTAACTAAATAGTATGTAACTGTGAAATCCTTGTATTTGACACCCTATATAAAGGGTATCTGATGAATAAGAGAACCCTAATTATTCCGTGTCTCTCTTTGTCTATCCTTCTTGTTTACCTTTTTTATTCCCCTAAAATACGTTATCAGTACGAATAGTTCTATGTACAAACACAATTGCAATCCACACACCAAAATTCATTCCAATCCACACACATAATTAAATCGACGGTATGTGACAACAACGATGCATATAATCTTCTGGGATATGCGGGAATATGCTATCTTTTGATCCACCACACCATGCTCAATTCTCGTTGTGCAAATTCCAGAATGCCACAACGCATAAAATTGTGACAAACATGAACCATGATCAATATCAGGTTAATAATTCTTATTTTATTGACGTAATATAAAATTGAGTTATCAAAATTGTGATTATGCTTAAGTGTTTGATATTGAGTTGTTGCATCAGTCTGTATCATCACTTTTTGGTGATAGTAGCGTGTGGCATGATATGTTTTATGTAACACAACATGATATGTTTCATGTAACACAATATGTTCTATCTAAATTATTTAAATGTTTTAGTCAATATTGAAACATGAGAAAGAGTATGGATGCATGATTTTCGTATGGCTGAGATTCATCAACATTTCGGGATAATTAAGAATGGATTTATATGTGCATCTGCAATTGTTTACAATTTCGGCAATAATGGAATTTTATCTATTTGAATAATATTTACAAAGTCTACTTGTTCTTGATATGCTTCTATTTTCTCATTTAATTGAAACTTGCACATTTAGTTATTTTTGCCTATTGCGAATTTTATGATTAGAAATAACAAATTAGCTTATTTGTCTAATAGATTATGAACTTGATCATTATTTTGCCCATTCATTTTTTTTATGATAAATTATGCATGTCCATGATAAAGGAAATTCGTGGATAAATCAACTACATGATAAATTAATTGTACAAAGTATCCTAAAACTTATGATGTACGGTCTCGAAATCTAATTCGTAAGAAAATGACTAAACCAACTCATACTCAATTTGAATTATTGGACTCATAAGAAATTGAGTACCTCACTTGAAAAAAATATTTTCACAAATCATGTCATTTACCAACCTTAAGGACAAAGAATCGTCCAACAAAGTCAAAGTCTATGCTATAACGAAATTGACCCTCGTCCAACAAAGACAAAGTTTATCCTAACTTACTTTGAAAGTATTCTTTAGTTAAAGGATACTTCGATGAAATGTAGGTTGCCATAAAAGAAATTTTGGAATAATAGATAACTCTCTACTTTCAAAATTAGTTATTTTGTGGAAAGAAATCCACTTACGAGACTACAAAAGGGTCAATGGATTTAATAACGACATGTTCTGTCTAAAAATAAAACTCTCTTTATGTGTAAAGAAATCACAGAAGATGATATGATACATAAGATCTTTTTATTTTTCTACTCCAATATTTATGCTAGCGAACTTGTATAGGTTAGAGTATGAAATAAAAGAATTACAATATTCAATTATCTAATCAAACAGTGCAAGTAGTTGAGAGGCATGGTCAGTTTCTTCTAAAAAAAAACATAACACCAAACGCGTTGGGATAAAGAAAATTTCATAGTCTAACTATGATGAATTAAATAGTAAAAATAACCCCAAAGTAAAGGGAACAAATGTATCTGTCTCTACAGTTGTGATAATGATACACCACAAAGTACGACACGTAGAAGCCCTGGAGGCCTTCCGATGTGCCTACCTAAAATGGACATGGTGGGTATGGAAACAATGTGCAAAAGATACCTCGGAACATTCTAAATGAAAGGGATAGAGTTGGTAATGAACTTTTAATAAGTGTGAAAATATTATACTTTTGTATAAAAAACTGCTAGAGCAGTTAACTATAAGAGATACAGGATGTCCAAAGAATAGAGACTCACTGCATCACTGCATAATGACCATCATTCAATCACAAGTACTAAAAGGGCGAAGAATCGTCGAATTCTCTAGATGCCTAATGACATAACAATTATATTCACAAAACGCTCTATATGCACCAAGAGCTATTACAATATTATTAAGTAAAGATATTCGTGTCAAATACTATCATTTCAAAATTACATTTGAGAATGAAATTGAATAATTTATGATACCTCTAATGAATGTGAAAGGAAGCACATTTTAGAGAAATAAATGAGTCAACCTAGTGGCATGTACTCCACTACAACTCTGATCGTTGGATCAAACACTATCACCAAAATGAACTTTGGAAGACAGAATCATATGTTACCCAAAATGAACTTTGGGACATTAATTCATATAGGTTTTGGTACGACTTTCTTAGACATCCAAGTCATAACATGATGATCCATATTTAAGAAATTATATGGACATTCTTTCTTTCAAGTGAAATACAAAAGGGATGAAAATCTCATACGATGTACAGTGTCAGTACTAATTTTATTATAATAGAGTTAATGCTTTCTAAAGTACTAAAAGCATGACCAACATCCAATTCTGCCTCATTAACTATTTTAGGGCATATCACTCATTCTACCAAGCCTACTATTTAGTAATAAGTAGGATCGAGGCCTTCCTATGCTTGATATATAAGTAATACATTCCATTCTTACAAAAGAACATAATATAATATATGTGGACCTATCAAACCAGAAAGGGGGCCATCAAAGTATCTATGGTTCTGGTAAGCGCTTTGGCACACTAATTGATCATCACATTATTGTCCACAAGAAATATTGCATTTGAAAAACTCCTAG
The DNA here is from genome assembly GCA_958295605.1 of Ajuga chamaepitys. Taxonomy (NCBI): domain Eukaryota; kingdom Viridiplantae; phylum Streptophyta; class Magnoliopsida; order Lamiales; family Lamiaceae; genus Ajuga; species Ajuga chamaepitys. The sequence continues at coordinate 4,007,791 of OY282508.1, forward strand.
AAAATATTATATAAGGGCTCACCACTCTCAATTCATAGAGTCTATAAGACTTATTAACTCTAAAGAGTTCTCATCATAAGGACTTGATGATTATTGCATATCTGTCAAGATTAATGTACATCCTTTAACCCATGTGCATACAAAAAAATGGTCTCACATATGCCACTATCAAAGGATATAGATAGAGGATTAGGCGTTGAAATGCATACTAAAATGCCTATCAGATGTGGGGTTATGCAATATCGTCGCAATTTACTTTATTTGTCTCAGACCCACTGCTAACCAATAATTTATGCATACCAGTTGGTAACTGGATTTAGCCTGATATTTTTACATTTACACAAATTTGGTTACGCAGTATATGTGCCTATTTGCGTTCCCACAACGCATCAAAATGGGTCTTTAAAGATAATTAAATATTTATGTTGGTTATGGATTTCCAACTATTACCCGTTATTTGACACCTTTGACAGGCGAGATCTATTTACCGCTAGATTGACGGATTATCACTTTAATGAGACAGTCTTCCCGTCGTTAGGGGGAGATAAGAAAAAGAATTTTCTAAAGGAACGACATGAAGTGTTTCCCAGTATGTCTCATTATGATCCCCACAATTCATAATGTAAAGTGAACGAATTATCAATCTTCAAAGTAAGGAAGATTTGATTGTTGATGGATTTGATAAAATTGCTAAAGCGACAAGATCATATATACTAGCTGTAAATGTGCCTATAAGGTTAAAAGTCCCCAAGTAAGGGGCACAATACCGCAGATAAAGGTGTTGCAACCACATTTAGTGGAGGTGTGGTTAAGGCTGTGGCTCCCAAAAGGAAATGGGGGATGTCACGTGGTTCGATGAACACCTGCTCAAGGAAGGAGGCAGATGTGGCACAATTTGAATCATTAATGAGAAGAAAGACTCTCAAATTATCTCTAATTAATTATGTCCATGAATCATCATTGGAGGACGCTGTGAAGTTTAATATGATTCTAGAGATAATAAGAGTGCATGTGAGTTAATGGAAAAATCTTTCACGTGCATTAATGATGTATATATTGTTGTTCAATAAATTATAGAACTCAATAAGATCGAACCACGCTCTATTGTAAGATATCAACAAAGAGCATATTGACCTATATAAAATCAATCCAGGTAGAACTCGATTCTATGACAAAACAACAGGTATTTGGTTTGGTAGTGCTAGCCTTACCAAGTGTAAAGCCTGTAGGACATAAAATATATTTTGTCAGTAAGCGTAGTGAGAAGAATAACTCCTGAGATGCAAAACTTACCTTAAAGCACAAGGTTTTCTCGCAGAGTCCTGTAATTGACTACGAGGAGATATTCTCCCACAACGGACGTCATAACGTCTTATTGATAAGTTTCCGAAGGATTGAAAATGCAACATACTAATGTTGTTATTGAGATATGTGTAAGTGTCAGATGGACTTGCATTGCCCAACTCAAGTAACTCTAGACCACGGAGTCCATTTACAATATTAGATTGAAATGCTCACTTTGATTGAAATAAATTTGGACGGAAACGGTATACCTGTCAAAGTGACTACTTGATTGGGAATGGAAAGAACAAGTAGTATAGCCCCCTATGCATTTATAAAGAAAACGAGTCTATATTTGCAAAATAAGAGATAATGAGATGTATTTAAAATCTAAATTGAGATAAAGGATCATGGGAGAACTCGGTATTGTCTATACCTTGAACTAGAAGACCGAGTTTGTGGAATATTAATTCCTAAGTTTCCATATATCCAAAAGATTATCAGGTGATTTAACATGGATAAAGTACAATCTGTTAGCACTCCTATGATTGGTTGAAGTGTGGACAAAAAGAAAGATTCATTTGAGTCTAAAGGAAATGATGAAAGAGCTATTGGGAGATGAAATTCCCTACTTAATTGAAATATGCATTATTGTACAAAAAGCTCAATGCGCTCAATCATGTATTACTTTCTCAAATAACTTGTTGGTTATATTTTACTCAGGACAACACAATATCAGTGGAATAATATAAAAAAGTATTTTGACATCTGAAAGAAACCATTGACACATATTTGTTCTTCCCATATTAGAGACAAGAGAGATTACAAATGAAATTGTAAACTTTAAAGGAAATGTCAAATGCTCTCATATAGAGAAATGAAAGGATTACAGATGAACATGTAACTCCTAAATAAATGTTGAAGCTACCCCCTACTACGAAATACTAAATAATACTCCCTCCATCCCGGCCTAATTGTCCAATCTTGGCCGGGCACGGAGACTAAGACAAAGCAGATTTTGTGGAATATTTGACTTTTTCAAAGGTGGAGATTAAAAGTAAAGATTTTGAGGGTGGAGATTGTGAGAGAATTTGTCACTTATGGGCTTGGACAACTAGCTTGGGACAAACAAATATGGCAAGTTGGACAATTAGGTTGGGACAGAGGGAGTACTTTGGTAGGTTTAGATGTTGGTTATCTTAGTGGCTAATGTAAAGGTCATTATCAAATCAGTTATGTATTACGACGAGGAATACGACGAAAACTTGAAGATCAACCTATCACAACTACTCAAGCTACCTCATCACATCACTCATGGATGATATCTCACGAAGTTCATTAACCTATATGGTTAAAGTATTAGTGGGTTGAGCTATACCACTGAAGAGCCTATCAGAAGTTATGAAAACGAAGTTATTTGCAACAAACAGATGGATTATGCTACACATCAAAGGTGACGAGACCAAGAATTTACCGCCAGCGCTTTTCTATAACCACAACCACGTAATATTTTCATGATTTTTCTAAAATTGAGGATGAAGAGATATTCGAAACTCTCTTGATAGATGTACGTATCAAGAGAAAGAGATAGACTTCAGGGGGAGTCTCAACAAAGGTGCGTTTGCACTCTTTTTTCCTTCGATCAAGGTTTATTTTTTCCCACTGAGTTTTGTTACTTGGCAAGGTTTTTAACGAGACAACAAGTTATGCACCAATTCCCCTTTGACTTGGCACAAGGGAGAGTGTTGAACGAAAAACATAATTAGTGTGCCTTCGTCAAAACTAATTGATGAAGAGCAATCTAGGTATTCACTAAATATTATGTAACTGTGAAACCCTTGTATTTGACACCTTATATAAAGGGGATCTGATGAATAAGAGAACCCTAATTATTCTGTGTCTCTCTTTGTCTATCTTTCTTGTTTACTTTTTTGCTTCCCCGAAAACAATATTAATATTATTTAAGATATAATTGCTGTTTTGTTGGTTATTTTTTTTTATTTAACGGAAATTTCATTTTACAATAATACATTTTGATTTTTAAAATTATATTTGTACTTATAAATATTTTCAAAATATTTAAGTCTATTGATTTTTTTTCTTATAATATATTGTTTATATTATTAAATCGTATTATTAGTATTTAAATTATTTATATCACATATTGTGACCCAGACACACACACCATGTGATACTCAATCTTGAATCTTGTTGTCAGGAAGACGAATCTTATTACAAATCTGAGTTTAGGAATATATTACAAATTGAAAATCCGTCAACCATAACAAATATTCAGGAAATCAAATGACCCCCAAACACCCTAAACGCCATTCCATCGGCAAAAGCGGGCACATCATGGGTTCAAACAGATTCCTGACTTATTTATTATAGGCCAGATAATCAATCAACCTCTCAGATTCAACCTAACTTATTGATTCAAGAGTTTATATCACATAGTTATATACTTAAGTACATTATAATATTAAGTCACAGAATGAACAACTTTATCTAGTTCAGACATAATTTAACACTAAGGATTTAGCCTATAAGGCTCATCCTTTAACAAAATAAATGCTATAAATTATTTAAAAGAACTATAGTTTAAAGTACTTACAATGCTTAGCAACCCTTCCAATACAGAAATGATTTGATTTTATTTCTTCTGAAATATATTACAAGAGATTACAAGAGAGAGAAAGAAACTGGTAGAAGAAGTCCTGCCTTCTACTAAGAATGAGACCTCCTTATATAGAGGTAGTCTCCGGACTTCAAACAAATATTAAAAAGTAAAAACAGTGGATTTACTGTTTATGAACAGTAGATTTACTGTTTAGTACTGTTTGACAGTGACATATACTGTTTGACAGTGAAATATACTATTTTTGTCTACTCTTCCGTCATTTCAACTCTTCATTTCTTCAATTCTTCATTTTGAGGACGATTCTCCTTTTTTCTCCAATTCTTGGAAAAATTTCACCATTTGTTCTTCGGAAAGAATATCTTCACATGGGTCTTGTGCATCTTGCATAGTCAGGGACATTCCTTTTGATGAAGTATCACTTTGTACAGAAATCATCTCTTCTTCTTCATCTAAATCATTTAATAATTCTTTTTTCATCTGATTGAGATATAACTCAACTATTTTTTCTTTGGATAATTTATTCACATTTCTCATCAATTTTCTAGAAATATTATTTTTAGTGGCTATTTCTTTATTTTTCTTTTTCTCTTGGCTATAAGCCTTTATAGTCTTTTGGATTTTATCCAAAGTATCAGCACCAAATAAGGCTTTTGTACTGGGATCTAATTTGATCATTTTTTCCCAAAATCTTGTATAAAAGATTCTTTTTAGGCAAGGAATTTGGTCGGTATAACCTACCTTAATATCCCATTTGAAAATCCATGGGATTGAAAATTCAATAAAGAAATGCATAGGAGCTTCCCATGTACAAAATTTATCACTATTAGTGATATTTTTCAATGTAGGACTCACATATTTCCAATTATTAAAATCTTCAATTAATAATTCTGGAAGAATTTCTTCCGTTGGTCCAAATATTTTCCACCATTTCTTAAACCAATTTGGTATTTCAGAGTTATAAACTTTATCACATACTTTAATCAACCAAGTATGTTTTCTTTTTTCATTATTGTAAAAGAAAACTTTTTCAAAAGCTTGGATATAATCCCAATAATTATACTTTACTGTAATGTTATTGAAAGAGAAAGATTTTTCTCTAGATGGAGAAATTCCCCATTCTTCCACTGTAATTAATTGTTTAATAATAATTTTTGAGAAGTTATAAACTTCTTCTTTATTTCCACTAGTCATGTGAGTTATTTCACATGCATTATTTATAAGTAAATTTTCATAATAATTTCGAGATTTATAAATCTCATAAGGTGATCCTTGGTTAGAAAGATATCTCTCTAGGATCTTCCATGGATCATTCTCCCATTTTAAATCAGTATTACTGATTATAAAAATCATTTTTTCTTTTTCTTTTTTAATGAAATCCTTATTAGGATTTTTCTCATCAGTCTCTACTATATTAGCATAGGTGACTGGAGAAGTACTATTAGCACTTTCTTCATTTTGAGAAGATTTATTATCTTGATCCTTCTTCCATTGAAGATACTCTTGATATGTCATTTCTTGCGAAATATTCGCAATATTTGCAGAGATTAATTTCTGCTTGCCATGTTGAGCCAAAACAATATTTTGGCCTCTTCCGCCTCTTCCCCTATAAGGGAAAGATCCTCTTCCTCGAGAATACATACCTGAAAAATTTATGTCAGAAATTCTCGAGTTAAATAATCAGGAAGAGAATTTTCTTCTCCTTTTTTATATATAATATCAAAATCAAATGGGGCTAAATGAGCTTGCCACCTAGCAAACATTTGCTTGGAAACATCATGTTTAAAATCTTTATTAAACATAAATTTAGCTGCTTTACAATCAGTTTTAATAATAAATTTCTGATTATATAAATCATCTTGAAATTTTAAAACACATTTGACTATAGCTAAAATTTCTTTGGCTATAGTGGCGTAATTCTTTTGACTATTATTCCATTTACCAGAATGGAATCTTATCAAATAATCTTTTTTATCAATAGGATCAATTTGTTTTAAAATACCTCCAAAACCAATATCTGAGGCATCTGTTTCAATAATTTTTTCCCACTTGGGATTTGCTAATGATAAACAAGGTAAGTATTTAACCTTATTTTTTATTTTTCTAACAGCATCTGTATGCTTATTATTCCAGGGAATAGGATTTTTCTTTAATCTATCATATAAGATAGCAGTATCTTCTACAAGATTTTTATAGTAAGGAGAGATATAATTTAAACTCCCTAAAAATCTTTGCAACTGAGTTTTGTCAGTAATTTCATCAGGAAATTTTGAAGTAAATTCAATACTTCTATTAATAGGTATAATATTACCTTTTTCAATAAAATGTCCTAAAAATTTTATTTTTGTTTGAAAAAGTATCATTTTCAGTTTAGAAATGACTAATCCATTTTGAATTACTAAATTTTTAAATATATTTAAATGTTTAAAATGTATTTCAATATTTTTTGAAAATACTAAAATATCATCAATATATACAATTATAAACTCACTATAAGGAGTAAAAATATCATTCATTATTTTCTGAAATTCAGAAGGAGCGTTTTTTAATCCAAATGGCATAACATTCCACTCATAATGTCCAAAAGGAACATTAAAGGCAGTTTTATACCTATCAGCAGGATTAATTTGAATCTGCCAAAATCCAGATTTTAAATCAAATTTTGAAAATATAACAGCATTATAAAGCCTATCAAGAAGATCCTTCTTGTTTGGAATTGGATGTCTAATCCATTTTAAAACCTTATTAAGAGGTTTATAATTTATAACTAATCTAGGTACTCCTCTTTCTTGTTCAGAATGTTTATTAACATAAAAAGCTGTGCAAGACCAAGCTGATTCAGATGGCTTAATGATATTTTTCTCTAAAAGAGATTTAATCTCATTTTTACATAATTCTAAATATTCAGAATTCATCTGACAAGGTCTAGCTTTAGTAGGAATTTTATCCTCTGTAAAACCATCTTCATAAGGAAGTGAAACAATATGTTTTTTCCTATTCCAAAAAGCATTTGGAAGATCATTACAAATGTCTATACACATTTGATTATGAATTAACTTAATCTTATCCTGTAATTTAGGATTTTTCAAACTATCTTCTATAGATAGAATATTAATTTCTTGTTTTAAGAAATTTAGCTGATTTTCTTTTGCTTTAATATTATCATAAATATTATGTAATATTTTTGTAAAAGGTTTAGTAATAAAATTTAGTACTATAGGCTCATTTTCATATGTGCCAATAATACCATTATTATCAACTTTGTTAAAAGGATAAATTTTATTTATAAAGGGGGATCCAAGTATAACTTGGTTAGAAATATTTTTTACAAGTAAAAAACTTGTAGAAATACATTTTTTATCAATACAAACATAAGCTTTTGGTAGTTTAAAACTAATATCAAGTTTTTGCCCACCAGCATGGGATAAAGAATGTGTTGTTTTTTGGAAATATCTAGTAGGAATTAATCCTTCTTGTACAACATTTAAATCTGCACCACTATCAATGAGTGCAATAAATTCTTTTGAATAAAAATCATCAATTAAAAGAGTAATTTTTACATACCATTTTTGTGAAATAAACATTTCAATATTATTAAGAAAACTTTCATCATTATTATCAGATATAATTATTTCATTTTTCCCTTCTAATTTATCAATTCTTTTTTCCAAGACATTATTATTTTGTTTAAGAAATTTAATTTTTTTTTTAAGATTATCAATTTCAATACTTAAATCACTTAAAGAAGTAGGAGTTTTATCTTTCTGTTTTTCTTTAAGCATTTGATAAACCTTGCTCATAAGATAAGGTTCATCTGAAACATATATAGAATTATTATTCTCTTGTTTATTTCCAGTATCACTAGATGAACTTGGGATATTACCCACTTGATCTATTATTGAAGATCTCAAATTAGGATCTTTTATTAATTTTAATAGATCCATAATATTATTATGATCTAAGACATTTATCTCCAAATTTTTCATTTGAGATAAAAGTCTATAAATTTCATCTGTTTCATCAGGCTTATTATCCTGACATTTGCATTCATTAGTATCTGATAATTCTGAATCAGATATTACTGATTCTTGATTTAATGCTTTAAGATTTTCAATATCAGATATTTCTGATATTTCTGAATCTAATTCAGATTTTGTAATTGATTCTGATTCTGAATCATCTGTTTTTAACAATATCTTGGATATCATATCCTTGATATTATCATCAATTTGAAGATTATTAATCTTCTTTTTTACCCAACAATTTCTTGCATAGTGACCAACCTTTTGGCATTTATGGCATATAATTAATTTATTTCTTTGTCTTTTCCTTTCATCCCTTTCTTGCTTTCTATTAGCGTGTCTTTCTATTTTTCTTTTAGAAGCTTTTTTTCTTCTCCTGTATTTAAGAAAATCATTTTTATCATATTTATTTTTATTCTTACTAGTCTTACTAGTACTAGGCATATCCATTGCAAATTGTTCACAAAATTGACCTAATTGTTTTTTCTCAGACAAATTTTGTCTTTTTATTTGTCTATTTAATTTTATTTCATTACATAAATTTAAACCTTCTTGAATACAAGTACCAATTAATTTAACATAAGTAAATTGATCATATGGAACATGAACATTATTACCTCTTAAATTATTTCTTACTCTTTCTGCAAATAAATAAGGTAATCCATCAATAAATTTTGATTTCCAATGAGAGCTATTACTCTCAGGGAGTTCCATTACTCTACTTAAAAATGTATCTTTATACCATCTAAAATCTGTAAGTGTTTTGCACCTCAGATTTTGTAATAGTGTACGAATATGTTCACTATTATCAGAATATCTGCCAGTAAAATGTTCTATAATATTAATAATTAAAGTATAAACTGCATTTTCAACTGAAATGTTATTTTCTTGTTTTATATTGTTGAGAATATAATCTCTATTTTCTTGGGTTAAATAATGATCCCACCAACCTTTAAGTTGGCCAGTAAAACCTGCAATAATCATTTTTGCAATATTTTTATCGGTATTACCATTATTCTTACAAACTGTAGAATACCTAAGAATTCTATGAACAGTATTATAAATTTGTTTTTCAGTATAACCATCAATATTCCATTCATAAATATTCCTCCCACTATAGCTATTATTCAAAATATATTCTTGTTCTTCACTAAGAACATCCATAGGAGTTGGTCTCCTATAATAATAAAATCGTTGGGCATATCAGCCCACTTTTCAATTTTGTTGATCTGATCATTAATAATCTGTTTATAATCAGATCTATTTTCAAAACCTTTTTGAAAATCATTTTCTAAAGTATTTAAGGATAATTTTGAAAATTTTTCTTCTAATAGTTTTTCTAATTCTGTCAAAGATTCTAATTTAAAATCTTTTATCTCTGGTGGAAGTTGTATACTAGGAGTAGCAATCAACTCTTTTTCAAAATCAATTTTTGAAATCATTTTATCTTTTTTATTATTTATTAAAGAAATTACATTATCAACCTTATTATGAAGTGAAAGTATATGCTCTCCTAAAACATTAATAAATAAATTCATATAATTATTTTGTTTAATTAATAAATTTATATGACTACAAGTTACTTGTAAGACATCATTTTCAAATAATTTTGAAAAGGCAAGGAAATTACATATATTATTATCTTTTTCTATTTGAAAAGGTTCTTGAGGAGGAAAACCATTATTAATGATCTGTCCATTCATTAATCTATAATTTCTTTCTAAAACAGAAATATATTGATCTACATAAGTAGACATAAACCATGGAACAAATAAAATTAAAGTATTTGTCTCTTCACATTTTTTATAAAAATTTTCTTGTATAATTTGTTTTTCCATTTTATTAAAATTTTCGAAAAACCAATTTCTAAATGGTTCCCATTTGGGAAGTCTGAATTCTTCACTAATAATTTTTCTGGCTTCTGAACCAGGGCTAAAATCAATTTTTTGAGCTTTAAAATCCATAAATCAAGGAAAACTCATTTCAGACATTGTCTCCATGTGTCTACTATTGACACTTTTAACAATATTATCTTTGCCAATATGCAATTCATTTATTCTATCTTCTTCAGATATAACATCATCATTATTTCTCAAATTCTCTCTTATTAGAGAGGTAGAAGCTCTGGAAGGAGTTTCCACAGTATAATCAATAGGAGAAATATAAGATCTCATAGAGGATGATTTTAAAGATAGAGATCTATCTTTTATAAAATTATCAAACTGTATATTAACAGTTCCTTCAGAAGTTTGAAAAACATTCAATAATTTTGAAGAAATAGTTGGCTGTGGTTTTACAGCTTTTTCAATAATCCAATTTTCTGGAAACACAATTTCTTCCCATTTAATAGATCTTCTTGTCATAATATTAGATCTATTGAAATTTGTCTCAATCAAAATTGTTTCATTAACAGGCTTATCCTTTATTTTACAATGAGGATTCAAAGTAAATAAAGGTTTAAAATATATTCTGTAACAAATACATATTACTTCAGATCCTAAAGAATAATCATAACCATGAATTTTAACATTTAATGTCAAGGCATCAAGAATATTGATATCAGTTAAAGATAATTGTAAATTTGGATAAACATCAAAATAAACTGGACCATGTGCCAGACTAGATTGAATTATTCCCATTAAAGACTTTTTCCAATTTAAATTTCTACCATCTCTTAAAGCTGCAATAAAGCTTTCTGGTAGTCCTTCTAAGGTTAAGGGTTTAAAAGCAATTTGCACTAAACCAATATGTAAAAATTTATATTCTTTTTTATAAGGTAAAATATCTTTTTCTGAAAGTAATTTTATAATTACTTCTTCATTATTAATAGAAATAGATTCTTCAGTTGTTTTAACAACTTGTTTAAAGCCAAGTTTTTCAAAAGTTCCTAATTTATAAATTACTTTAGGATCAATTTTTAGAATTGTCCATTTGTTTAATAATTCAAGATTTTGAGGTGTATCATACTCCATATTTAAACTGTTTTTTATAGAATTATTCTGTCGAAACATTATTTATTTTAAAGTGTTAAATTATATCATCCCTAGATAAAGTTACCAAACCATGACTCTGATACCATATTGTGATCCAAGCACACACACCATGTAATTATATTTGTACTTATAAATATTTTCAAAATATTTAAGTCTATTGATTTTTTTTCTTATAATATATTGTTTATATTATTAAATCGTATTATTAGTATTTAAATTATTTATATTGTTTATTTTTATTTCTTAAATATTATCATGTTCATTTTCTTATAATATATTGTTTAATTAAATAATTTACATACTTCTTTATTATTATTATTATTATTATTATTATTATTATTATTATTATTATTATTATTATAATATTTTCAACCATAAATATATAACTTTAATTTATAATTCTTATTAATTTATATACACATTGCTATATTTATAAATCGTGCATCGCACGGGTATATTACTAGTGCTCTTAACATAGTGAATACGCAACAAAAAAATGTCATTAGACATACATTTTTTAATAAGATAACAGTCATTTTTAGAAAGAGTTTACGTGATTACAAGTCGTCAAAAAACAATATAAGCATTTTAGTTTAGATTACTTCTATAGATAAAGTAGGTATTCAAGACGATTTTTATCGTCTCAAATAATGTGCAACCGGTGATTTATTCTACAGTAATTAGTTTTACTATTAGTGATTACATGCGGTCTCAAATAATTTATTCTGTCATGATCATATATTGTTTTTTATGATATTTCATCTCGAAAATGTCATTTTGTTACCGTAATACTCGATCGAAGAATCATTGGTGTATAATCACAAGATGTGTAGCAACTGGAAATCATCTGATTGAATTTTATAGATTTGTAATGCAATTCTTCATTTTTGTAATGAAATCTTTCTTTTGATGTTACTGTTTTGCAAATAGTATGTATATCTCTGAAATTGAAGTGACATATATATATATATATATATATATATATATATATATATATATATGTTGAAACCAAAAAACAAGGGACAATATGATTGGAAAAATAGGGTTAAAGTACGTTTAAAGCTACATGATGACATTAAAACAGTAGTAGTTATAAATGCCATGAAGTTGGGACAAATATTAGAAGTTTCTGGTTTGAAATTGTGTGTGGAATTAATAATTTTAGAGGCATATGGTTTTAATTGGAGTCATTGTTTTAACCAGAAAATTTGTATTATAATCAATACAACATTTATTATAAAGTTTATTTTGTTGGATGACACAGTTTGGACATTGATTAGATTGTAAATGTGAGAAAAGAATTTAATGTTAGAAAGAGTACATCTCTGAACAAAATATGATTTGATGCATCTACTCATACTCAAAATTCATAAGAATTAACTTTTTTTTAATGGAAGATAGAATTAGCTTTATTTCAGAAAAAGATGTACACTGCATTTCTTTACAAATACATCGTTTTCTAATGACAATTGTCGTTTCTAAAAATAAGTTTATGTGATAATTTGTCATCATAAAATACTCTACAATATTTAAGGCCATATAACTTTACTTCAAAGGGTAATTAGTTGTTGAGAATATATATATATTTAAGACGACTTCCTTCGATGAGCTGCATCATAAAAATGAATTTTCTCCTTGGTCATTCGGAAATTTTTTGCCACATAGACAATATTGTCAGAAAGCCCCAATTTTTTCAACCACGAGTGCGCTACATCACTAATTCTAGTCAAATTAGTCGTTGCCGATGGGTATTGTTCTTAAATTGGACAATATTTAGAACATACAAGACTAAAATTGAAAATGTTCAACATACATAATTTTTTTCTAGACAACGTCTATCATAAAGTACAAAAAAATGATTGTTTCCATGGTTTCTTATAATGCTTTTATTTTTACAATAGTTTCAACCTTTAATAATCACACATCATCTCAAATTATATACTACCTCCGTTTTTTAGTTGTCATTTTAACTTATTTATTTTGTTTATAAATAGTTATAATTTTAGTTTTTTTTCCACTTTTTCAATAGTAACCCTATAGTCACGGAAAGTGTTAACAATAATAAGGAAATGAGGAGGAAATCAAAGGATTTAAGAAAAGAGGGAAAATATAGTTTATGACTTATTTGTCTATTTTCTTTAATTTTTTTTTTCAAAGTTAAAATGACAATAAAAAAAAGACGGAGGTATTATCTTTAATTATTTAGTACTCATTTCAGACGGTTTTTAGTTCCCTCAAAGAAGTTTTTACAGAGTAGCAATAATGTCAGTAAATAAATTTTGAGTACAGAAAAATTGTCATCCTAGCACTGTAAATGTAGGACAAATTCTTGATTCCATTTCCATAACTGTAACTAATAGACATTCTTAAAAGAGGAAAAGTAGAAGTTAAAAAGTAGTTATAATTGTGTTTGATTATTATCCATTAGATTTTGTCCTTAATTGTAGCCTGTGAGCCTAAGTTAACTTTATTAAGATAGACCTTGATAATAATTCTTCTGATAATTAAATGTATCTACCCACACACACTAATATATAATTTCTCTTAGTAAATTAACAGATGTTGGCATATACGAAGACACATGACAGCATATTTAAAGAAAAACACACACACACATAAAATTTCAGAGAACATATTTTGTGACGTTCCTGCACCAAACATATTTTTGTCCATCTGATAAATTTATAACTCTCCCAAAAATTAATACTCACTTCGTCCCGTCCTAATTTGCACATTTTTTTTTTTCGGTCATCCCATCCTATTTTGCACACTCCCGAAATGGAAATAAATCTTACAATTTCCATCCTTAAAATCTCCACCATCAATCTTTACATTTGAAAAAGTCAACTAAAAAATAAAAATAGTTTTTTCTTAATATATGCGCTGGAGGAAGTATATAATTACATAATTAACTTATTTAATCATATCTAATTACTACCTCCGTCCCGGCTAATTTTGCACGGGGAAGTTGACAAAAAGTTGCTTGTTTAAGTGTTTGTTGACTTTCCAAAGGTGGATTGAGGATGGAGATTGAGGGTGAAGATTTTGTTATAAATTTCCTTTTTAAAAGGTGTGCAAGATTAGTTGGGACGGACGAAAATGGAAAGTGTGTAAGATTAGCAGGGACGGAGGCAGTAACTTGTAAAATTAAGCATTTTAATGTTTTACTCGAACTAGTAAAACGATATATATGTTTTTAAAACATGACTTTTTGTCAAATATTTTTTTTTTAAAAACGACTCATAATATGGAACGGAGAGAGTCATTTTTAAGTTGGGAATTTGATAATTGGAAGGAATTTATTTTGGTTCATTGATGAAATAAAAAGATCTTGTGGGTAATTCAAAGGCAAAAATTATAAAATAGCAGATTCTATACCTAAGTGCGAAATTGTGGTTACTGATTTCGATTTGGACGTTGATTTACGTGTATGAAGGTTTAGATTTACATATTAAAAAATGGTGCAATTAAGATTCTTTAGTAAAAAAAAAAAAAATTAAAAAAAAATGGTGCAATTTGCTGATTTATAGTAATATATAAGATTGTTTTAGTAGAAAAAATGGTGCAATTAAGTAAAAAAGATTAGAATTAAAAATATAAATAATAGTAAATGTGTAGTGCGTGGCAGTTGTGGAATGAATATTTTCCAGTTGAGGCATTGTACTGGAAATCAGAGCCATATTTAATAGTATTAGTTAATGAGAAGATAAAATTTCCAACCCACTTGACAGATGCTAATTAAAATTGATTATAAATATGCTATTTTCATTTACTGCTGCTCATTTAAATTTAATGAATTTTGTGTGGGTGTGAGTGATTTCAATGAGTCCACGTTGTGCACGAGCTATTAACTGCTTAACATATAATGCTAATTAAATACTACTATGTTCCATAAATCAATACATAATTACTTACTTATGGCCTCGTGTCCTTTTTGTCTCATAAAAAGAGGCTTCGAAACTCCAAATTCAACTATGATTATTACTTCTATCGTCCCCCAAAAATAGATTTCATTTCCACTTATATTCGTCTTAGACCACTTATCATATTAAATACATGGTTAATACTGCGTTTCATGTATGTCCGCTAATATCTTGGTATTCTTCACATTAACGGAAAATATTCAAACAATTCCTCTTCAGTCCACCAAGTGTGAATATAGTATTTGCATCATACATATTACTACCTCTGTCCCATTCCAACTTGTCTACTTTCCTTTTCGTTTTATCCTAACTTAATTTGTCAGTCCATAAATAACAAATTTCTCTCACAATCTTCATCCTTAAAATCTACACCATCAATCTCTACCTTTAAAAAAATCAAAGATTCCACAAAATCCGTTTTTTCTTAACCTCCGTGCCCGATCAAAATAGACAAGCGAAGCCGGGACTATGTGAGTATAATATAGGGATGGTACGTACTATCGTGTAGTAGCAACTATAATAAATCGGAGAAAATTCGTTTTTGATCCTGTAACTTAGGGTTGGTTCAAAAAAGATGTGTATGTTTTGAATTATCAATTTTAGTCCTGTATGTTAAAATCAAGTCCAAACTTAGTCCTGCTTGTTAGAATCATGTCCAATTTTTTGTCGAAAATTGTAAAATTAAGCAAAATTTGTCATGTGTTAACAAATTAGGAAGAAGTTGCAAAAATTTACAAATTGATTTGTTTCTAGACCTGCCCGGTTGCAGCCGATCCATTAGTCACTCAGAAAATTTATTATAAAAACAAGAAAAACGGTTAGCACGAGAGGATAAATTCCATATATAATTAGTAGTAGTAATAATAATTAAACTAGGGGTCCGTTTGCTTAAGACTGGGGAGTACTGGACCAAATCTGATTGAGAGGGTTAATGAGCGTACTTTATTGGAATTCGATTCTCTAAATTTACTGAGCCAAGTATTATGCAAACAGATCCTAGTAGGTTGCGTTTGAATATAATGATTTCAATAATGGGTATCAAATCCACCAATTTGCAGTGGACCTAAATTCTTTAAAATATACTCTGTTTGTCTCATTGGGATACTTTAGTAATCATTTTTTTTTACTGTCGCAAAGTACCTTTTTTTGTTTTTTTGTTTTTTTATTTCTTTTTTCTTTTTGTTTTAGGGGAATAGCAATATATTAAGACCCAACTTAAAGTAAATTTCCTTATAATAAGGGTACAGTTTTAAATGTACCCATACTTAATATTTTGGGGCTATCCATTACTTCTAAGTACTCTGAGTACTTATATGTTTTACAACTACGTAAATATCTTTATGAGTATCTATTTATGTGATAGTTTTTTAAATAATGTTAACTATAATTAAAATTATAATTTTTGATCTAATTTATAATTGCAACATGATCTTTTAAACTTAG
The DNA here is from genome assembly GCA_958295605.1 of Ajuga chamaepitys. NCBI lineage: Eukaryota > Viridiplantae > Streptophyta > Magnoliopsida > Lamiales > Lamiaceae > Ajuga > Ajuga chamaepitys. Next base: position 4,024,091 of record OY282508.1, read on the forward strand.
TACTATTAGATACCTACTTTGAATTTTTTTCAATTATAACATCAACTATTTATTGACATCTGATTGTCTTGTCATCACTGTCTTTAGATGCACCTTGACGATATCATCATTTATCCTCTATCAATTTTACTATCTGTCACTTCCATTGCAATGGATTAGGAGTGGAAAATGTGAAATAATAAATTCAATAATCGATTCACTACAATTATAGCAATACATGACAAAATATGTTACAAATGTAGGACAATCTCGCCACGACTTATCTAATTGAAGTGGTGGTATCGGTATTAGATGTCAAAAAATACAACCAACGTTGTAATTGAAAAAAAACTACAGTAGGTGATTAATATTGTTAAGTTAAAGTCATGTTGCAATTAAAAATTGCACCAAAGATCGTAATATGTTTTTGTAATTAACCTTTTTAAATATGCTACGTGAGTTTCACATCAACAGATGTTCAACGTAAGAGTAACACTTGTGTGCATGTGATGTACAATTGACTTATTGTACATTACTACAATTTAACACATGGACTCCAAAAAATCGCTGAAATATAATTTATAAAAAATCCGCGTCTGCGAACTGGGTCAGCGCGCGGGTCGCGCCATTTTTAAAAAAAAAAAATTTACTGCAAGAACACAATAAGTCTACTCTGAACACAAAATAACTATACTGCAAAAACAGGATAAGTCTACTGAAGAACACAATATCTACTCTAAACACAAAATTACTATACTACAAGAATATAATAAGTCTACTGTAAAAATAAAAAAAAAACTATTCATGTGGATCACGCGAGACCCGCGCGCAAATTTAAATCCGATTATACATTAAGCACTATTGCGCATCATATACATTCAAGTTTTTGCCTCAATCGTAGTCGTGCAACATATGAAATGCATATATAACTATATACAGAGAGTCTAGGCAGAGTTTATATACATACACCACACGTAATTTTGTGGTACAGAGGGATTATTTGTTTAGTGCGCAAGATTCGATCCGTTAACAGAGAAATTTAGTGCACATGAAAATGATAAGCAATAGGGAAGACAGGTGACCCCTCACTCCGATGGGCTCACAGCCATTAATATGGTTGAGAGTTATTATGAGCAGCAAAGCCTGCAACTGTGCAAGCGAGATATACACAACTCAATACCCCTAATTAATGCATTCAGATAATATGAGCACCACAGTTTAAGGGGTTGAGAAATATCATGAAGACGATGATAAATATAAAACTAATTTCGTAATTTCATTAACACGGTTGGTCATCAACATATCTCACTTCCTTCATTCTTCACCCAACGCGCTTTACAGATGCATTTATGCTTCTCCAGCTGAAAATAAGGGATTCTCTGGTTTAATGGAGATAACACCTACATCGCCACTTCACAAACTCATTTAACATTACAGACAAATGTTTACGTTCTTCAACTATGTAGCTACACCAAATTTCTACATGCTACCTTTTCATGCTATATGAGTAGAGTTGTAAACAGTGATGGACCCAGAAATTTAATCGTCGGAGCTCATTTATAGATGGACCTAGGAGTTCGTGTCAAAGAGTATTTTTTAACTATTCTCTGCTTAACATTGCATGCTATGTTTTTAGTAACTCGTAAACAAGCTAGTCCAATGATACATACTTCCTTCGTTTCATATTAATTGTTGTTTTAGAAAAAATAGAAAGAATTAAAGATAAAATATTTTGAGAGATGTACACTCAACTAATATTAGGGGATAAAAAATTGACTTAATAAAATATCTGTGATATATTGAAAAATAGAGATATCCTAGGATTGAGTCAAAGAGAAGATGGGTAGAATTAATGAAAAAAATTTAAAATGTCAATTAATTATAGAAAAGATGACAATTAATATTGAATGAATGGAGTATTAAAAAAAAACAAAGTACTGTTATTTTTATGTAATTTGATAGTCATTCATATTACATCATAATACAATCAAAGTCAATTTCGAAATCACTTCATTCATATAGATTTATATGTAATATTAAAATATCAATATCCTATATAATTATTCGGATTTAATCCGAAATAGACAATATCATACTATTATGGAAATGCGAGTCTAGTTCGAGTTCAACAACTAGTATTAGAGTCATGGACTCAAATTGAACCGATGTGGTGAAATTTTCGGAGTGTCAAACAAAGTAGCAAAGACAACAGGAGGTCCGGTTTACAAACCAGGTGAGATACACTTGGGTAGAGTTGACTCTCCAGTAGAGACGATAGGTCCGACTCTACAAATCAGGTGAGGTACACCTAAGTAGGGATGACTCTCTAGAGGTGGTACGATAGGTTTGACTCTGTGGACCAGGTGTAGAGACCAGATGAGGTGCACCTAGATAGGTTTGGTTCTCCAATGCTAGTAAAAATCATGAAATCCACGTAAGACGTGATGACTAGTCGACTAGATGGAGCAAGTATCTTCTGAAAAAAGGGAGACGGTGATTGTTGTTTGAGGAGAAGTTCAGTGATCCTTTGTTTGAATAGATTTTGGGATTATCAACAAAGTCCCACATCGGATATATATAGAAGGATTATGAAGTTTATTAGGAGTGAACTATCTTCTTTGGTATGAATCTTTTTGGGAGTTAGCCCAAGAACAAAATCATTTGTGCTTGATCCAAAACAGATAATATCATACAAATGTGAAGACGTGAGTACAGTCAGGGTCCAACAAAAATTTATGTTTGTTTTTTAGATTTTAGTGTATGATTTTACTATAGATATTAAATTAATGTCAAAAAGTAAATATTTTTAATATCATAGTAGGAAGGGGAAAAATTCGAAACTAATCTTGTATGATAGGCCTTGTCCGAAACTGGTCTTCTATGTTTTTAAATTTCAATTTATTTCTCCATCTTTTTAGATTTGTCTAGTTTAAGGACAAATTCAAATTCCTTTCAATTTAGTTGCCGAAAAATGGCACGTGATGGTCACATGAGGCTTAAATTTAGGGGGTTTTGCAATGTGTTACCACACCTGTTGAGTTGTGATGCCATATCATAAAACATGAAAATAAATAGAATAAAAACCTAACACAATTTCCACAAATAAAATAAAATTAAAACCTAAGACAATTTCCACCTCATTGAAGTCGCGATTTGACATGGCATCACAACTCAGCAGATGTGGTAACACGTTGAAACCTCTCCCCCCGGAATTTGAGCCTCACGTGGCTATCATGTGCCACTTTTCGGCAACTAAATTGAATGGAATTTTGAGTTGTCCTTTAATTGGACAAATAAAAAAAAAGATAGAGGATTAAAATTGAAATTTAAAAAACAAAGAGGATCAATTTCACATAATGCCTAACATACATTACTAGTTTCGAATTTTTCTCTAGTATGTAGAGATGCATTAGTAATTATTGAATTAGAACGAAATGGTTAGTTTATTGTATTGAGAGATGAAAAATGAGTTAGTAAAAGCTTATCGAAAAGTGAAAAAGTAGAGAATGATATCTGATATATGTAATAATAAAATACGATTATATTGAAATTAAAAATATGCTTCCCAAATCGAGAACAAACGAGGATTTGATATTTTGAAGTTGGAAAAATTAATATTCTAAAAGTTGCTAGACATTAGTTAGATGATGAAGAGGGATCTAACGATTAGCTAAGTTCTAATTATCTAGGTGGTGTTGAATGAAACATATGCGTGATTAGATGAGGAAGAAAAAGAAAATTGTTAATGAAAACCTAACGTATAAGCAAAAACTAGCAGAGCTAATGGAAGATTTTGGTCTGAGAAAGAAAAACGATAAACAAATTATACTCTAAGTGATGCTAACTCATTCTTAAAGAACCAAAGTAGAGTGTTGCGTATAATGAAGCGGTGTGCCCAGTCGCTGTCTAGCTTGCTGCAGCAAGAAAGAACAAAAAAAAGCTATGTATGGGTTAGAGTGCTTGACCAATTCCCTGTCGAGGCAATATTTCCAAAAAACATACATAATTTTTTTTTTTTGGAGGGAGAAAAAACATATATAGTCGGCCCTCCTACATGAGTCCAAATGCAACGGTATCATTTGCCACCAAATCCAATGGAATAATACCATTAAAAAGTGGTTTTTTCTTTAATAGATAATAAAAATCATAAATCGTTGGAATCAGTCAACGCTATTTGACAAGAGAAAACGGTCAACACAATACAAATATATGTAAAATATATGGAGCACAGATTATTAGATCTAAACTTTTACAGATTTAAACTCAGTAAATTTGATAAATTGCTATTTCGCTAGATAAGTCGCGTACCAAAAAAAATTATTCTAGGATTAATTTTCTGGTGAAAGTCCCAAAAAGTGAGCAGATGAATGTTGAAATGCTCAATGATGTGAATCTTCAGAAAAGATGCCACGGTTAATGGATCTTTCATTATTTCGGGGACTGATATTTTCACTTATTGAGGGGAGACGAAAACTCCCATGAAGTGAGACTGAAAACCTCTCATGAAGAGAATAAAAGAGAAAAACAAAATAAAAATTAATGATGAAACCTTCCCCATCTTTCTTCATGGGAAGATGAGAGAAGGCGGCGGCGGCTAGGTCTAGAGTTGTAGATAGATTTCTTAAGAGGATTTCTTAGAGGTGTTTAATGTTACAGACATTCAAGCAAGCGAATTGGTAGATGAAGATGTAACCAAATCAAATTAGTCTAATCGCATCTCGATTTGAAAACATTCGTTCATGAACATTTGCCAATTTAAACGGCGGGGTGAGCTCGAGTTCAATTTCGAGCTCGGTATTTGGTTAGTTCGCTAGCGAGCTAGCTGAGATCATATATAATTTTGAATTTTTAGATTAAGTTAATTTGCTCTTTTTGATGTTAATTAATACAAGATATTTTATATTTTATTAATTAGTATGGTATGTTTTCATTTTTAAATTAATAAATATTATGTTCATGTGATTTTGTTAGCTGTATTACGTTGTCATAGAATGAGCTTAATGATCTCCCTATCTCGAGCTCGAGCTCGAGTTTAATTGTATGCATAATGAACTTGAGCTCAAATTATGTTCGTTTAACTTGTTGTCAAGGTTTCGCCGAATCAAACTCGAACTATTCATGAGCTCAATATTTATAAGATGAACCAAACTCGAGCCTATTGAAAAGTCAAAAGAGCTGAACTCGGGCCCTGCATTGTTAGACTCGATTCGGCTGTTCACATCCTTATTATATGTATGATACGTGATGTCAAACATACCAAGTCTAAATTGATCTTTTTGCCACATCCATGGTAGTTTGGGTGGGAATACTACAGTTTCAGCCCCGTAAGTATATGTATCTTGCATTTTTAGTCCGACCAGTTAAAATTTCACAATTTAAGCCTTGTAATTTAAACAAAGTGAATAATTTTAGTCAATTTTCGCTTGAAAATTAACATTTTGCCAGAAAAATCTTCGATTTTAGATTTTTATCCATCGAGTCCACGCAGCGTGATCAGAAGACTTCATAATATAATAAGAGCAGATTGTAGTCAATTGTTCCACATCATTACATATTACTTGAAAAAATTCCGTAAAATCTAAAATTTCCAGAAGTTAAAAGAACAAAGAAAAATTAAAAAGAAAATCGGAATAAAGAAAAGATAACATTCCCGAAAGAAAAAAGATTGAACAATTTGAGAAAACTAAAAAAAGAAAAGAATAGTGATCAATTTTTGCCAGAAAATACAGAAAAAGATTCCAGAAAATTTTAATATTTTTGTTGGAATTTTAAAACTTATTTATTGTTAATTTTTATTTTGGATCTTTAAAATTATTTTATATTTTCTAAAATGATTTTTTTTTTTTACTTTTTATTTTCTACTTTTTTATTTTATTCCAATCACATGTAGAGCTGTCGAAATGTGTCGGGACTCATTAACTTGTCCACCCTGCCCCGCAAAATAGGCGGGCCAACCCAAAAACTTCATTTTTATTTTTTAAAATGTTATTTAATTAGTTGAAGTTAAATCATAACCCTAAACTACTTTTAACTTTTCACTTATCAATTACTGCAAAACACATCTTTTTCAAAGAAAATATATGTTGTTCACACCCAATTATAGCTCATCGGCGATGGTGTAGGTAGCCGACAAAAAAGGAAGAGTGGCAGAATTCTTACACTTAGTTCTCTCACTATTAACGATAATTGGGTGAAGGTAAAATTATTCTAGCAGTTGTTTGAAGATTACTTTGATTTGTATTGATTAGCGAATGATATATTATATTATGGCATATCTAATTGTTGAGTTAACTAGTAAATATACTTTTTTTTTAGAATTTTACTATTTAGTTTTACATTGTATAGACAATTAAACATAGTTCATATTTTCCTTTAAAAAGAATTATACTTTATGGTTTCTCAAGTAATAATTATTGTCCATGATTTCTTATAATATGTGTGTGTATATATAGAAGGGTGAGTTGGTCTACCCCAATCTGTGTTTCGTGGTGGACTGGGTTGGGCCAAGATTTTAGTAGTGCGTCAATTTTATGAATCGCTCCGCCCCGCAAAATGGTGGACTTTGATGGGCTTTGCCCCACCGTGCAACGCCAGCCTGTTCTAACAGCTCATAGACCACATGTACGAAGCTCTGCACAGGAATTTTTTCGGGATCTTTTTTATTTCCGACCAAAATAAGAGAACAATTGTTCAAAACTTTAAGTTACTAGACTAAAATTACAAAACCCCTAATTGGCTAGGACTGAGAATGTAAAGTGTTAAATTGGAAATTTTCCTAACACTTTGGCATTAATTTAAAAGTACTTCTTTTGGAGTGTATTGTGTTTGGCAGGTTTGACTAAAGAGAAGACTGATGAGTTTATGGCAAGGTTGCCAAGGAAAATCACAACATGAAGATCTTGCAATTAAATCCCTCAATAAAAATTGTCAAAGATCAAAGGAGGTTGTCAAACATACCACTTGAACAAAGAATAAGAGGAAAAATGAAAAGATGATCATGATTGACTCAAGAGAAGATGCAAGAACATGTACTGTTTAGTGAGAGTTTGAGGAAATTCATTGAAACTAGACAATTAGATTAGAGCAATCATACTTCGTTGAGATAGAGTGTTGTAATCTGTAGATTGAAATTTTTCTCGTGTAAGAACATCGACTAGTTGTTTGGAAAATTTCGGGAGAATATAGTCAAACGAGTTCGGGAGATCTCGTAGTGCAGCGAAAGAGATTCCGAATATCAAGTCCAATTGGGGACCAAGAGGCCAGACAAGTAGTTAGGAGGAGTGTGAATAGTTTGGGCAACTTAGAAGGGAGTCCTAAAGTTTTGTAAGTCCAAACTGTATTTATTCACAATACTTCACTAATGAAAAAGGTCTGAGAGGAAGAGAGAATCTTCCTCGAAATTTTATTCATATTCTTGATATTATGGTCTTATCTTTGTTCTTACTTTCTAAAAACTTATATTACCTACTAATTACCTACTAGGTATATTTTGTTCATGTTCCTTATCAAGTTGTACTAATTAAGAACATTGCACACGGACACAAGTTCTAATATTTCAATTGCTACCAGAGCATGTTCCAGTTTACTTAAAATTGTAGATCAAGGGGGTTGTGATGACATCGCTTGACTACATCCTTGGCGAAGTAATCTCCGAAGAGAGGCAAATCTCAAAAATCATGAGAACTTTTCCAACTAGCTTCTGTGAGAAAATTATTGTTCTCGAATCCTTCACGAAAGTGAAAGACATGACGTTGGATGACCTGATGGAAGAGTTACAGACCTTTAAAATCAACATTGGATATGATTCAATCAAAGCCAAAGGGATTGCTGTGAAAGCATAAGTGTCTCAAAAGTCGGAAGAAGAATTTGAAGATCTAGATGCATGGGGCTTTGCGAAAACAATGGCCTTTCTAGCAAAAAAAAATGGGAAGATGGTGAAGGCATTCAACACCTTCAAAAGGCCTGGTAAGAACTCTGCTGGAACTACTAATAAGAATAAAACCGGTGGCAAAAACTCGACTTCCAAAATAATGAGAAACAGAAAGAAAAATTATCAACGCCGAGAATGCAAGGGGTTTGGACACTATCACGCCGAATGCCCAAATTTCCTGAGAAAGAACAAGGCATACAAAGCCACCTACAGTGACTTTAAGTCAGATGATGAGACCCAAATAGAAGAAGCAACTCAACACACCAACAATCTTGTTGTTTGCACGTCTTTAGGAGATCAGATGTGTCCGATGACAAATGTTCAAACTTCCCAGGAACTTATCATAAATAATAGTGGAGAAAAATCTAATTCAAAAGATTCCTTTGATGAATCTTGTCCCAAGGCAGAACAACTTTAGGCCATGGATGAAGAACTGTCCACAAGGGCAAATAGGGCAACCAAAATCATCAAATCTCTTGAGGCAAAAGTAAAACTTTATGAGAAAAATGATGATCCAAGCACCTCTTCACAGTCTCAAGATATGGCATCGCTCAAACAACCATCTTGAAAAATGAGGTTAAATTAGCTCAATGGATAACCGGATCCAAAGATATCTCAATAGGTTCTTTATAACAGGAAATGTTTAATTTGGTGCAAGTTAATGAGGACAAATAAAAAGAGATCTAGATGCTAAAAAATGAGCACACCATAGTCATGAAGGAGATCAGAGGACCACAGATAACCGACTCAACCACTAATCCTCATAACGCAAGAAGGAATGAAACGCGATCCATGGATCAACACTCTAGTAAGAAAGACATAAGTAATGAGGTAAGAGAAATATGTAGGTCTTTTGGCTCGAAAAAAAGACGTTTAAGTGACCCAGTCATGTTCAAACATCGTTTCAACTTAAGAAACCAAATTCTGCTGTTCAAACTGACCACAACAGTTTTGTCTCTAATGGATTACAACATTGAGAGATCTTTCGATTTGTCCCTACCTACCACTATTGTGGTATCAAAGGACATATTATTCCCAGTTGCTATATGATCTTTATACCGGTAAGGTGACACTTCGGAAAATTTATAAAGTTCACTCAAGAGGAAATCAAAACTAACCCCTAAAAAGAAAATTGATGTGATAAATCACAAGCAACCTAAGGTTTGGGTTCGAAAAGAGGAGATAAATGATTTACCTATCTTCTTGCTTTAAGATCAAGTTTCAAAGGGACATGGCATTTTGACAACGGATGCCCCCGATACATGATTGGTGTTAGAGCAAACTTGGTAAACATCTCACCGGTAGCAGATAAGTTTGTCACTTTCAGAGACAGTGTTAGAGATAAAGCCATAGGAGTTGGAACATTGAATGTGAGTGGTTTGCCTAATTTAGAAGAAGTCCTACTTGTTGAAACTTAAAGGTGAATCGTGTAAGCATCAGCCACTTGTGTGACCAAGGGTTAAATGTTAAGTTTACTCAAGATAAATGTTATGTTTTTTTATGAAAAGAATAATTGTTTTCTTACTAGAACAAGGTTAGCTGACAATTGTTACTTGTTAGATCACGATATCACTTGTCATCTCAGTTGCTTGAGTGAAATGGAATATTGTCATAAAACTTGGGCATATTAACTATGATAATCTTGTTAATCTGTCAAATTCATAGGTTGTACGAGGATTACCGAAACTCAAAAGAAAGGATCACAGGGTGTATGGTCCCTATCAGTATGGGAAACAAAAACTCACTCCTCACAAAGCTCTTCATGATGTTCTTACTATGCAGGTACTTGAACTCCTTCACATGGACCTAATGGGTCCTGTGCAGGTAGAAAGTGTCAGTGGTAAGGAAAAACCAGAAATATTTAAAGTTGTCAAAACTTTGTGTATAAAAACTTGAGAATGAAAAACGGTGTGAAATATGGTACACAAGTTCATGCATGCATTTTAGGTCGAATTAAATGTCGTTTTAATGACATTTGCATGTATTTTTTACCGTGTACTATTCAAAATTGTTTTATTGGACAAATTGATGTATTTGGACTCGTTTCAGGATAATACAGGTAAATTAAGACCAAAAGTCGAGTCTCGAAGAAGTCAGAAACGAAGAACGGGCCAAGGATGAAGAAGAGACTGATGAAGAAGAAATTTCGTGCAAGTCTTCACGGTCGCGACTCAAAGTCGCTCCCGCGACCAACCTGACGAAAAACAAGCCTAACGCATCAACAACACCTTCACCGCCGCGACCACCTTTCGGGCCGCGGCCAAGTAGCCGCACCAAATGGTTCGCGGCCGTGATCTGGTACTTTGTTTTCATTCTGAAACACGTTTTTAGGCCCATTTACAGCCCAAACTCCTTACCTCTATATATATAAGGTCCATAATTAGAATTAAGAACATCTTTAACCTATTTTCAGCCTACATTCACCATTGGAGCAAGGTTTCGAAGAGAAGTGAAGATCAAATCAAGAGATCATCATCTTTTGGTTCATTTTATCTAGTTTTTGTTTCTTATTATGATTTCTAGTAGTTTTATCTTTGTATTAGTTGTCATGAGTGGCTAGTACTCTTTATTCAACCCTTACTCAATTGTTGAACCTTAAGCTAGGATGATTATGTAATTTTTACGGTTATTATCCGATTAGATTGTGTTTTGGGATCTTCCATGTTGTTTGTTGTTATTGATTCACATTTATGAGTTGATTTATGGTTTGATCATCATTTTGAGGTTCATTTGTGTGTTGCTAGGATTGAATTTGTAATCCGTAATTGTTATAGATTTAATACCAAGTAGCAAATAGAAGATCATTCTTTTAGGGCAATATAGTTTACGACCAATGAAATCGAGCTTGTGAATTTTATGTCGTATCTACCCCCGTTGTCTTAATTTGTAATGCATTCGACTATTGAAGACTAGAGAACTTATTCTAGGAGTCAATAAGTTGGGTAGATTAATTGGAGAGCTTATTTAGGTTAATTACAATTAAGAGACAACAAGGTTAATAGAGCTTGTTATTAATCTTGGAGTAGGGATTTAGGACTAATCTATCGGGTAATAGCATCAATTACGTAGTTAATCCGAGCTAAGGGGATACTAGATCAAGGGTTGGATTCTTTTTAATATCTTATAAAATATTTTATTACTTTGTTTATTAAGTGCTTTTGGTTAATCTTTGCTTAGGTTACTTAATTGCATTAGTGGTTAGTTGTTTTATATCATCTAACCCCCACTCCCCAAATCTTTATTATTTTCTTGTTTTGTTTATATTTTTGTTAATTAAGTTGTTTAATACGTAAGACAAGATCTAATCAATCGTTCCTCGTGGGATCAACCCTTTACTTGTCGCTCTACTAGATAGAGTAGTGAGTTTAGGATAAGTATATAAAATCATTTACATAAATAATTTGGTGTGATATCGACAAATCACACCAAATTATTAAAATTTGAACTGATCATGGTCGTGAATTTAAGAACTCACTCTTTAGTGATTTATGTGCCTCTCGAGGAATTATACATGAATTGTCAGCCCTAGAGCCACAACAACAACAGAATGGAGTATTTTGGAGAAAGAACAAGACTCTGCAAGAAATGGTTAGAATCATGTTAGCCTAAAAAGGAATGTCACAATGATGGTGGATAGATGCTATGAATAAAACATGTTATCTTATAAATCGGGTGTACCTCAAATAATGTATTGGCATGACCTCCTATGAAATCTGTAAAGGTAAGTCTCCTAACCTTAATTATCTGCATATATTTGGTTGCAAATGTAATATCTATAGAGATCGAGAACCTCTTTGTAAATTTGAATCCAAAAGTGACTTAATTTTTTTTCTTGATAGTCGTCCCAACAGAATATATAACTTAAGAACACAAACTATCATGGAATGTGTTAACATTGTTTTCTAAGATCAGTCCAGGTCTGAAGATGATAATGTGACTGACTATGTCACTCAAGATGTTTTCTATGATTAGTCTAGGTCTGAAGATGATAATGTGACAAACTATCATTGCTATTCTTCCTCTGAAAGAACCAAACACTGAAATCACTTCAGTAAATGAAGTCACTGACCCTAAGAACAGTTACTTGGAACATAGAAGAGATCCACCTGCCAAGATTCAGAAAGACCATCCAAGTGATCTAGTGATTGCCGAGTTAAATGAATGTATGAAAACATAAGGTATCCCTAAACTTGACTATCGCAAAATGATAACTTTGCCTTCTAGGGGTGAGCACGGGTTTCACAGATAATCTGCTCCGCATCGAACCCTGAATCGAAAACAATTCGAATCAGTAATATTCGTTGACTATTTAACTATATCTGAACCTAACCAATCCCAAGTTTTTTGCTGTAAGACTGAAGCATTCTGAACTGAAAAACCAAAATAGAAACGAGTAACACCGATTCTAAGTAATTAACTACATAATTTGTTTATATCATTTAATTAATTTCTTCTGTATTAATCATTATATTATTTTGTAAATTTTAATAATGCATGTATAATACTACTACTGATTTAAAATTTCATAAAACATTTAGTAGTTAATAATAGAGTAAAATACTTATAATGAATAACTTTCATAACAAAAATAAATCTAATAAGTGTAGATATACTAATAAATTAATACATTTATAGTTTATTAAAAAAATCATTACATGATATTCTTTTAAATCCAACTCTACATTTCTTTAATCCAACCATTTGAAAATTATTATTATATAGATCATATTTAATTATCTTCATATAAAGGTCCAAATCCTAGACTTGACTTCACTAAACATAGTTACTATCCTGCACCTAAATTCTATCATAGACTAATACTGGTAGCGACTCGTTGCTCGTTCTCTTCTTCTTTGATTCTCCACCTTTCTCGTGCACTCATAATTTTCTCTTAACAACAATTTTGATTTCATTGCAGTTAGTCATGTTAATCTTGCTTTTCACTTTCATAGTCTATCCTCCCTAGATTGTTTGTAATGATTTATACCCCAAAAAGAAAAAAAGAAAAAAAAAACAAAGAGGAAAACATGTGGATGAGACAAATCTTAGGAAAGTGTATACGAATAGAGCTTTATAAGTTAGGATTTGAAACTTGTCTTAAAATATAACATATAAGTGGTTTAATATTACATTTTTTTAAAGAATATGGTATTATTGTAAACACAACACTATAATTCTTTCGGGCATTTTGTTAATAAGATTAAATGAAGAAACTCTGAAAAGCTCCGAATAACTGGACCTACCAGATTCGATCTCCGAAAGGAACTGAACCAATCAACAGAACGGTTCTGGAGATTTTATCTTTTAAATCTCCTAATATCTCCAAGCTTTAGTTCGATTCTGGAGATTCCGTATCTTCGAATTGCTCCGGACCGTGCTTACTTCTATTGGCTACTATACCTCTATTATTGAACAAAGAAATATGAAAGAAGAGCTAATTGATGAGTGTTGGATTAGAGCTATGTATGAAGAGTTAGAGCAATTTGAGCCTAACGATGTTTGGGAACTCTTGCCAAGGCCTAAAAATTATAATGTGATAAGAACAAATGGGTTTTCGAAGCAAAACTGATGAATTTGGTAATATCACTAGAATTAAGGCTAGGCTTGTTGCCCAAGGATACACGCAAGTGGAGGGCATTGATTTTGAGTGAACTTTTGCCCCTGTGGCACATCTAGAATCTGTTAGAATGTTGCTTTCAATTGCTTGTATTAGAAAATTATGTTAGGAAGTTTATGTTGAGTTTTAATGATGACAAAACCACAATGTAAGGTAGGAATTAGTGCCCCCATGATTTCTGTAATCATTGTAATAGAAAAGGACTGGTACTACTTAGGGTAAGTCACAATAAGCACACATCAAAGACACCAAGGTTATATGCAGCAAGAAAGTCCAAGTAAGTAGTAAGGAAAGAGAAACTGTAGCGAACGTGCAATAAGGTTGCTTATGCTACTCTAGCATACATCAATCAATCACGTGGTCATGTTAAAAGTGTCAAAGGTTAAAACTCAGAGGTTCGATATTAAAACGTATAGCCAGTAGTGACAAGATTCAAATCTTGTACTGACTATCCAATCACGTGGGGACATGTTACTTGACAAAAAATAAAAGAAATACCGGACACTGACATCAATCCTCAACCATTCTGACCTAATCTCTATAGAAAGGACAAACGAATCTAAAGGCATATGAGGAACATTAAATGTCAACGTGAATATTTTCTCACTCTTCAACAAGAAGATATCCCAACTACTATAAATAAAAGGAGATGGAGCACGAAGCAAATGCTACCGATTTATTGAGCAGTTGAAATTACTTCGCACTAAGCACTCAAGCATTCTTATTCAAAGCTTCAACGCATACAACACTGTGATATTCGTTTAAGTGTTTGTGCAAAGTATACAAGAGCAAATAGGAAGCAAGCAACAAAAGCATTCAAGTGAAGATTCAAGCTGCTTCCAGATTCTCAAGTCAAGCTAGATCTCAAGCTTCATCTCGGTCCTAATCCTTCTAAAACAAGGAAGCTTACCCACATCTCAACTGATATTCAAGTTTAGAGGTAGCTACCAGAAGTTGAAGAAAAACTTTCATTACACTAATTGCACGAGCGATTTTTGAAAAGGGAGTCTTCATTTGAATCTAGGGTTCAAAGTAGGCTAGGTGTTCTGAGGAGCATATATATAATAGAGGAGTAGCCTTCCGAGGATAGAAAAAAACTACTGTAAGGAGTTAAGTTGGACTGAGACTTCGGCATAGCTAGGTTTGTATTGTATGAACAACTTAACGAATTTACCCTGGAGGGAATAGTGGACCTATAGTGGTTACCCCTACTTCCGAACCACTATGATCTTTGTGTCTATTTTTATATTATCTTTTACTTATTGTTGCTGGGATACTACTTACGTACTGCATTGATTTGTAAGAAAACGTATTTGTAATATTCCACTTGCATAAAACTCTACCTGAGCAGTGCTTACTATAAGTATCCTAAGACTAGTCTGCTTCGTGCCTACTACCTTAAGTTGACTTACTGTATTGGCTTGCTATAAGAACATGTTTCTTACAGTATGCAGCAAAATATTACCCGAAGTATTTGAAAAAGAAAATCGAGTTAGAGGTTTGTTCACCCCTCTATAAACCTCTACTACTTAGGACCAGCAAATTCATTCTTTACCAGATGGACGTAAAAAATGCATTTTTAAATGAATTTTTAAAGGAAGTTTCTTTTGTTGAACAACTAAAAGGGTTTGAAGATCCGCATTCTCCAGGTCATGTTTACAAACTCAAGAAAGCTTAATACGGCCTTAAACAAGCTCCTCAAGCCTGGTGCGAAAGACTCAATAGTTTTACTTGACCAAGACTACAAACGTGGCGGAGTTGACAAAACTCATACAATGTCCGAATAAAGATATTATCATTGCACAAATCTATGTCAATGACATTGTCTTTGGGTCCACATCCAAACCCAAGGTTAATGAGAGTACAAATCATGTCTGGGGAATTTGAATTGAGCATGGCCGAAGAACTCTCCTGCTTTTTGGGTTTGTAGGTGAAACAGAGTAAGTTCGAGAACTTTATCCATAAGACTAAATGTGCGAAAAATCTTGTTAAAAAATTTGGTCTAGAGAGTGCTAATCACTTCAATACCCCAATAGGCCTCTCAAGAGATAGTGCATATTTTGCTATTAATCCAACTCACTACAAGAGCATGGTAGATAACTTGTTATACCTAATAGCTAGACGTCTTGACATTAGTTTCAGTGTTGGTATGTGTGCTAGGTACCAAGCTGACGCGAAGGAATCTCACTTGAAAGTGGTTAAGCGTATCACATAATACGTTCCCGAAACTTCTACTTATGGCATTCATTACTCACACAAAAGTAACCCAAGCTTAGTAGGATATTGCAGTGCAGATTGGGCTGGAAAAATTGAAGATTGAAAAAGCAATCTAGTGTCCTGGATTAGTAAAAATCAAAACATCATCTCTTTGAAGCAGACTTGTCTTTGGTTACTTACAGTATGCAATGCTCAAGTCTATTTTCTTACAAATCAATGTAGTAACTATGTAGTACGCCAGTACTAGTAAGTAAAAATAATATAAAAGTAGGCACATATTTTATGGTGGTTTGAAGGTGGTGGTAATCCTTCTATGTCCACTCTTCCCTCACATAGGAAAAATTCACTAAGAAGTTCATACAGTACAACTTAGCCACGCTGAAGTCTAATTCCAATGTAGCTCCTTACAATATTTTTTTTCCTATCCTCGGAAGGACACTCCCCTATTGTACACACGTTCCTCAGAACACTAGTCTACTTTGAATCCCTAATTCAAACGAAGACTCATCATTCAATAAACCGCTTGTGAAGTTGGTTAATGAAAGTTTTTCTTCAACTTCTGGTAGCTGCCACTAAACTTGAATAAATATGTGGGCGAGCTTCCAAGTTTTAAGTAGGACCGATGCAAAACTTGAGAGCTAGCTTGACTGTAGAGTGTGGTTGCAGTTTGAATCTTCACTCGAGATCTCTTGTTGCTTTCTATCTTACTCTTGTTTATTTTGCACGAAACACTTGAAAGATCATCATAGCGTGTATGTGTTGAAGCTTTGAATAGAATGCTTGAGTGCTTTGACGCTAAGTAGTTTCAGTTGTTTCATTGTTCGGGAGCCTTTGCTTCGTCCTCCATCTCCTTCTATTTATAGCAGTTGGGATATCTTCCCGTTGAAGGGTGAGAAAATAACCATGTTGACATTTAATGCTCTTCGTACGACATAGAGTTGTTTGTCCTTTATTGCAGAGAGTTGGTCAGAGTAATTGCGGCTAGTTGTCAGTGTCTAGTGTTACTTTTATTTTATGTCAGGTAACGTGTCCCCAATTAATTGGATAGTTAGACAAGGCTTGAACCTTGTCTCTACTGGCTAGATTTTTTAAATCAATCCCTTGACTTTAGAATTTTTACCTTGACACTTTGAACATAACTGCTCCTTGCTTGCTGTGTGTACCTCCCTTGCTGCAAGCAATGTTGTATGCTGGATTGACATAGGCGACCGTACTGTGTGCTCACTGTAGTCTTTGTTTCGTGCTACTTACTTGGACTTTGTTGCTTGTAGTAACCTTGATTATCTTGTTGTGTGCTTGTTGCGACTTTGCCTAAGCAGAACTAGCCATATATATTACATTTACAAAATTCATGGGGACACTAGTTTCTACCTTACAAGTGGTTTTGTCATCATCAGATCTAAACATAAGTTTCCTAACAACTTAGGAGGGAGTCATGAAGTTTTGTAAGTTCAAAGTGTACTTGTTCACAACACTTCACTAATGAAAGAAGTTTGAGAGGAAAAGAGATTCTTTCTCGAAATTTTATTCATATTCTTGATATTATTGTCTTAATTTTGTTCTTACATTCTTAGAACTTATATTACCTACTAAGTACCTACTAAGTATATCTCGTTCTTATTTGTTATTAAGTTGTACTACTTAAAAGCATTGCACACGAGCAGAAATTCTAATATTTCATAAGGTATTTGTACTTATTATGACTAAACATGTTTTTTTCTTTTTCCCTAGCTTGTGTTGAATATGACGTGGTGAAGTTTATTCGCATTTTGGTTATCATTGACAATGATAGAGTAGGATGTTCGGAATTTATGTTTGTATTGAGATAAAATAAGATATGATATGTATTGTAAATGTCAAGTTAATAAGTTGATTGATGATTATTTATACCATTTTCTTGTGAAAAGAGAGATAACGATTAAAAATTTATTGAAATTAATTTTATAAGATCCTATTATAAAATGTAATATATATAATAACTTATTGGTTTAATGATAACAGAAAAGCTAATTGGAGATGGTTGAAAATAGAAGAATTTTGAATAGAAATGTTACTACTCGAATTGGCACATGATTCCCATGCTATCGTATTCTAGAGTGGAACCCAAACATTTAGTGAAGATGCCCAAACTGGCTGACCAAAGTACAAATTGTACAATCCCCCCAACTGTTTTACTGATACAGATTTTATGAAATGAAATTGCTGATTTATCCTAGTTTGTTAGCGGTTGTTCGGAACAGATTGATACCTTTAAGAATAAGTTGTAATATCCATCCTGAATTGCACGATGTAACTGATGGTGCACATGAGACTTTGTCTATTGTTATAGTCTTATCAGCACAATTAGTTCTACACTTACTCTTACTGACCAAATACTATTAGGTTGCACTTTGATGAAATAAATTGACGATAGATTTACAATTTTATAGTCCCAAATTTAAGTCCCTTCTATCGTATGTGAACTTCAAAATCATTAATTATAAATTCGTTCCTTTTAAATTCCTCCTTCCAAACAAAACCTTTAACATATTCTCATTTTCACTGTTGGTAGTTTTACTATTTGCAACCATATATATTTCAAAAAAAATATCCTAACCAAGGGGTAGAGGAGAAGGAGAGCAAAATTATAGGTAAAAAATTATTTTTGGATGGAAAATAAGGGATTTAAGATGGTAGAGTTAGATTATATAGGGATATGCTTATCCATACCGAAAAATCTTAAGTTTTTCCTTAAAAGTCTAAAAATTACGGTGCTGTTTTAGTAACTGTTTTACTGGTTCTTTGGAATAATAATGACGATGAGTTCTTCAGTGTACCCCGACGGAGCCGACATCAAATTAAAGAGTTCCTGGATTCAGTTGTCGAGCTGTTGTTCTGCATGCACTGAAATATGACACCATGTCTCAGAACACTTTAAACAACACTTTTTTTATGCTGTATCTCAGAACTTATAGGACTCTATCGTTAACTGATAGTTTTGTAGTGCTTTTCTTTCTTTTCATTTTTTTAGAGTTGCATGGGTTCTTTGGAATTTAAAGTCATGGCCACAAAATGAAATTGAGCTCTTTATAAAGTTTAGCTGCCTCCAATATTAATTGAGACAAGAGTTCAACTCTCCATTGTGTTGTGATTGTGTTGTGACGTAGTGAAATATTTCCGGGATAATACATTCACTTAAATAGTGAAAAAATATTTTTGTTTAAGGAATATGTAGAGTAGGATGTGTACGATAGATGTTACATAAGTAGGTTTTAAGGTGGTTGATAGTATTAAAATATTATGATAGATGATGTGGGTAATGATTGGTTTATTAGGAAATATGATAATTTTATAGGAGGGGATGTAGGTGGATGGACTTCATCCGCCTGAAGTGATATTGTTTATGAATGACCCATCCCACATTCGGATGAGCAACTTCTACTAAAAATTTTGTAATTTTTTGTTTTTTTAATTTCGTCCCATACATCTTGGAATTATCCAATTTTAATCCCCAAATTCAAATTTTCGCCCGAAAATGCACGTGCCGGCAAAAAATTGAGGTTTTTGTCCACGTGGCACTGGATTTATATTCAAAGCTTTCTTCTTTTTTAATTTAGTACCATATCTCTTAAATTTGTTCAATTTTTGTCCCAAAATTTAAATTTTCGGCGGGAAAATCATGTGCAGATCAAAATTGGGGATTTTTTACATGGAATCGGAATTCTGAGGTGGAATTTATTTTTTAATTTTCTTACTTTAAATAATATTCCACAGCAGATTTTTATTGATAAATTATAAACACATTTTCAAAAATCAATAATTAAAATCAAAGTAAAAAGTTTCACAAGACCATTCTCAAAAGATGTTTAAACAAAAAATAAAAAATATAATACTCCCTCCCTTCCACATTAATTTACGTTTTAGGATGTTCTTCTCTTTTTCAATTAATTGACGTTTTACATATTTTTCACCAATTCTACCAATTTTCTCCTTGGACTCAATTCTAAAATATCTCTAATTTTCAATCTGTCAAAGATATTTTGATTTGGTCAAATATTTAGTTGAGGGTATATCTGTCAAAATATTCAATCCTTAATTCTTTCCTTTCATCCTAAAACGTCAATTAATATGGAACGGAGGGAATATTCATCATCTTCTTCTCCAACCAAAAAAATCTGTAAAAAATGTGATTATTATCTTCTTTCTCATGCAATCTTTCACCCCCCTCAACCACAGCACCCCACATCTTCAACGTCATAGCTGAAAAATCCATCTCCATAACCCGAGTCTCATTCGAGCCAAACTCCATGCAAGGAAGTACACATGTCGATAGAATGTTCCCGCACGGGTGGAACAATCCCGCCTAGGTCTTGATGGAGGATACCATCACAACCCGGGACAGGATGCTGATATTGAACGGTTTTGAGCAATGGCGACAACTTCTGAATCTGGATCTGTGCCAATAAGATGTTGGATATGCGTGAAGAAGGTGAACAAATAGAACGAATGCTGGATCTGCGCGAAGAAGATGAACAGATTGAATCGCTGCTAGATCTGCTGAAAAGATGAACAGATCGAATGGTTGCTAGATCTGCCCGAAGAAGATGAACATATCGAAGAGCGGGAAGATGATAAACCATTCATAATGAGATACCTAAATACATCCTTTCGGTTGAAGAATTCAAGTTTTTCTATTGTAGTTGACTGTATTTTTCCGATGCTCTTTATAATTTCATTATATTAGGTTCTCCAATGCCATGTAAGCAAAAGTCCTCAATTTTAATCGGAACGTGACCGACAAATGATTTTTCTGGTGAAAAATTGAATTTTGGGACTGAAATTGGACAAATTTAAGAGACAGGACGAAATTTTAAAAGCAGAAAGTTTCGGAAACAAACCTGACGCCACGTGGAAAAAAGCCTCAATATTTTGCCAGGTCGTGACCGACGCGTGCATTTTTCGACGAAAATTCGAATTTCGGGACTAAATTGGATAATCTCAAGATGTATGAAACGAAGTTGAAAAAGCATAATGCTACGGGATATTTAGCAGAAGTGGCTAAAGTTATGAGACGATGTATGATTTTTTCCCTCATCTGTATTAATCTTCTTAGGTGTAATGAGTCAATTTGATTCAAGCACATTCCAAAGTATCACTCAATTAAAATTTGGCATAAAAAAGGTTAAGTGATAATTTTTTGGAAAAATATAATAATTTTTTAGAAAACTAATAATTCATGTGTTTTTTTTTTTAAAAAAAAGTTATGCCTTTTGATCAAGTTTATATTTGTCTTTTATGTCAAGATTAGTATAAGTTCTCTATTTATAACTCACAAATTGTATTCAACACTTGTGACTTCAAGTTTTATATGCATTTTTACCATCAAGTTTATATACAAGTAGAAATTTTATAACTTCCATATTAACATCTTATCATCTACCTTTAAATAATACATTTTACAAAAAACAAAAAAAAGTGTTCTGAAAAAAGAAATCTTTTTTGCAAAACAAATATGGATAGCTAGAAAATGGATGAGAAATGAATGGACTCAATTTTTTTTTTCTTTTTTCGATTAAGCCTCTTTGAGGTCCCCTCGTGGTGGCAAAAAGTACTTCATTTGCCAAAAATATTACTCCCTCCGTCCCGGCCTAACTTGCATACTTTGACGGGGCATAGAGGTTAATAAAAAACAAATTTCGTGGAATCTTTGACTTTTTTAAAGGTAGAGATTGAGGGTGGAGATTATGAGAGAAATTTATCATTTATGGGCTGACAAATTAAGTTAGGACAAACCGGAAAGGAACGTAGACGAGTTAGAAAAGGACGAAGGTAGTACTTTATATATATATATATATATATATATATATATATATATATATATATATATATATATCAATAGAAAATGATACTTATTTGCCAATTAAGTGATACATTTTGTGAGAAAACGATAATCTTAGAATTAACCCAACACGTTATATATAAAAAGAGGCGAAAAATCACTTTTGGTACTGTAGCTATTTGCTTTTATGATTTTAATCTCACTGTTATCAATTTTTTAATTTAGTCCACTGTTTGAGAAAATTGTTCAATTTAAGGTCAATTTTCGCCGAAATTTACTTAGTTCGCCGAAATTGGTCACGTGCTAATCAAGTGACCATTTAATTTGGGGCAAACCGGGCGAGACTTTTACGTGACACAAATTGCTGCTGATTTGGAGTACCAATAAATTTCAGCCTTAATTTAAAGCCAAAGAATAAATGAAAATATAAAATCCTAATTCACTTGGGCATTAAAAATGAAGAGCCCTATTATTCTCTTCTTCTCTCTTGAAAGCGATTTGCTGGAAAAACAGAAAAACAAAACAAACCAACTTAAACTCTAAATTTCCAAATCGAGCAGTCATACAACACTACAAGGAAAAAGACCTTTTAAGACACTTAAACATGTCCTAACAACTAACCT
The DNA here is from genome assembly GCA_958295605.1 of Ajuga chamaepitys. NCBI lineage: Eukaryota > Viridiplantae > Streptophyta > Magnoliopsida > Lamiales > Lamiaceae > Ajuga > Ajuga chamaepitys. Next base: position 4,046,275 of record OY282508.1, read on the forward strand.
ATTAAGACACTTAAACATGTCCTAACAACTTACCTATTAAGACAATTTGCCTCTTATAACACCTTGTAATTGTAATAGTGTGGTGTATTTCAGGGTAGCAATAGCCCAGTGGAGATGGTGTTACAAATGGATGTCGAAAGGGTAGTGGCCGAGAGTCGAGACGGATTCACTAACACTGATCCATGCACCGAAGAATGCCGAAGACTTGTTCACTAACATTCAATGGTTAAAGTTGCATGCAGCTCCTATGCCTACAGGGTGAGACTAGACAGAGTAGAATCTTAAATGAAAAAAAAAAAAATGGTAGCTTATACTAGTCTAGCGCCTAGGTAGGACTTAGTCACTTAGATGAGGATTTTTTTAACAATGCATACCAGAATTAAGTCCTATTATTCAATCTATCATTTCACCGTAAATTACAGAAAGAGAATTTTTGTAAGTAGCAATATCCCAAAATAATTATTTGGCACCAACTTTCCAAATATCGCAGCAAACTAAAGAAGCACACTATTTGACAGTCAGTAAAATAAATGAAATATAAAGCAGAAAGAGAAGTACAACAGGAGTGAAACTCTGAAAGAAGCAATTAATCAATATAATGTTGCTAATCAATACCTTACCAATAAGTTTGCTTCATTTCAAATTTGCATCACCTCAACCAGTAACCATACTGCATGTTGCAGAGCTATAGTTCCTTGCCTTTAGGGCTGTATTTGGCCATTCACCACCCACCAGCTAGTGTCTGATGATTAACTCCTAACACGACAGCTAAAACCTAATTGAAGAGGAGCACTTTCCGAGCACAGAGCACCATACCACAACTCGAATCACCTGTAAAAAAACACCTTTCCCATTAATGCAAAGAAGTATAGAAATTCAGATTTAATGACTGTTCCAGCAAAGGTGAAGATAATAAGAATGGATTCTGAAATACATATTTTCTTAATCCAGTAGATCAACTGTTGTGACTATTTGGCCAAAATGAGTGAAATCAGAGAATGTAGGAAAAACATGACCAGTTTCAGAGCAAAGGGAAAAGAATGGAGTAGTTGAAAGAGAACAAATATTGCACCTCACTAGAAACTCAAAGCACTAGGGCAAGAATGTTCAGGAAATCCACCAGGGGACTAATTAGAAGGATTGTAGGCCAGAAATCTGTCGGAACTTCTCATAGGATACCCAGAATACAAACTGCCATGGACCAAGCCTGGCCCAAGTTGGGAGGAACCCCTTCCACAATGCCCTCAAACCCTCAATTCTAACAGTCTTCACAAGGCAATCATAGGAGTTTCGATATTTTATCTTGTTCTCCTCGGCTATCTGATTCATCATTCTAGTCTTAACCACATCTGCTGGACAGCTCAATGCAGTAGCTGATAGACCAGACATAATGGAAGATAGAGTGTGAGCGTAAATGTTGTCATTACAAAACTGATTGTTTATTATGAATCTTTTGGCGTGATCATAACATGCTAGTTCTCCCATGTTTACTAAAAATGCTCTTTGGACATTTGCAGAAACACCTTTCCAAAGGCCTAAAAATCCTTCAACACGAATTATCTTATTCAGGGCATCAAAAAGCCCGGTATATCGAGGTTGGAGACCCTGGCTTGCCATAAGGCCATCTGCTTGCATCCTTACTTTGATGAGGTCAGCAGGGCTAGCAATTACCTACACTGAAAGGCAAAAGTGAATAAAAGGCAAATAACAACTAGATATACTGAAATAAGAGCATAATTCGACATTATTGTCATCATAGTTATTGAAGGTACACTACCAAGGCACCAGCCACAATTGGTCTGTGACTGACAGATTTTGTTTAAAAGAAAAAGAAAGCAAAAACAAAAGTAACACACACACACACACACCAAAAGAAATATTGATATTAGATTAGTAGCAATTTTATATTATTATAACTATCAATACTCAAGACACACAAGTAATAACAGAACACATGTATGTGGATTCTAAAAAAGGTTTCAAATTCTATAACACTTAGTATATAAGCTAAGTAAATCTAAATAGCAACAGTTCTATGCGTATCAACTTATAAATTACACAATAAGTCAATTAATCATCATCAAGTTCAATGTTATCGTTGTAGGCATCATTACGATCTCTAAAAGCACTAAAGGAGTGTTTGCTCTCGTATCAGAAGATGCGACCACAATTAATTTTATTTTATTATACTCCTGTTTGCTTGACCAACCAGTTCAAGCTCTACGTATTTATTTTTCTTTTAATCTTATTTTAGTCTTCTTCCTTTTACTTTTTGCAAAATAAGGTATTCGTAGGTCTATCATGATTCTCATTTTCAAACCAGTAGTACAAATTTAAATATATTTTATTAATGCAAAAAGAATGTTACAAAGGCACCCCTCCACTTAGGGCCTGAGGCTCAAGGCACTTTGTAATATTGCCCGCCTTTAGTTATGGCACAGCACAAGGCGTAAAGAGTGGATCTGGTGCGCCCTGAGTCTCAGGTGCACCTCAAATATCATGGCCATCAGTATTTTGACATCAACAGAATCATTTGTCTGGACTATACCTCACAAGGCTAATATTTTTTTTGAAAAAGCTCTAGAGGAACTATATGCAGTTCAGAATTATTATTTGATTAAACTAACTTAAGGAGCACCAGTAATGAATTGAGTTCTAGAAATAGTAAGCAGAGCCTCAAAAGCATCAAACGTGGTGTTATAAAGTTGCTTTTGAGGGGTTGACGGCAGGTCATAGTTTTCATATTGAAGTTGGAACAACCAAAATATTAAAAGGCACAGGTTTGAATCCAACTACTGAAGTTTTCTGTTGTGTGCAAATGGTTCAAAATAACAAACAGCTAGGTGAGAGGATCTTCTGGCGATACGTTGGATATACAAAATCAGGTGCTGAAGAATCAGATTACTGTAAAGATAATTAACACACTTATCCAAAGTAACTAGTATTAGACATGCTTTAGTGAAGACTAGAGACCCTGGAACACAAAGATCTAGAAGACCATGACATAGAAAGCGTATTATTTTCCTTGTAAAAAAAATAGTAAGAAGAAGAAGCATATTATTATTTCACTAAAAAATATCCCTGAAATATAGACCAACAGAAGAGCTAATTGCAACATATCTAAGTAAACACCAGAGCATCTTGTATGCACATTTCTAAAATAAGTAACGACAAGGACAACATTTGGGATGACTCGTAGTTTGGGATGACCAGTGGGCAATAACATTGAATTTGACCAAGGAGTTCAGCTGATATTCTCCCCATCAACTCATATAAGGTGTAATTGATCATCAAGAGATGGTAAAATGTTTCCAAAGCTGCATCAAATTACATGCTACAGGCTACAGCCACCATAGCTGCTGCTCTAATCTTCAATATTTGATAGTTTTCCATTCTATTTCATTTTTATACTAAACCAAAACGCTCCAAAAAAAACTTGTTATAAAAAATAATTTACTGACATTAATCATGTCATCAGCACTTAGAATCATGAAAAGAAACAAGATAAAGTTTAAAAAGAAAATTCACTTGCCGTAACAGATGAGTTAATAGTAGATGCTTTACTTGCCACTATGATCTAGTTGTGAATCTTATTCTTCTTCTTGTGCATATGACACCTATGGACACTGCCTGCAAGTACTATGTTCATCGAAAAAAATTCAGTTGCCTATTAATCGTCCAAAAAGCTGTATCCTCCAACTATTTGCTCTAATTGAACGAAATCTGCGGTGAATTACTCGCTAATATGTTAGGGTGGCAAATTACCATTCCAGGTCTTTGAAGTACATCGCTTGTTCTTTTCAAGGGTTAAGTATTTAAAGAAAATTTTGCCATACATTTCCATACATAAAAACAAACATTTCTCTAATCATGAACTCCAAAATATAGAACTACATGAGTGTTAAAAGTGCTTTCATCAAATAAAGGCATAAATAGTCACTGATTTGGCAATTCCCTCCTGTTTCCTTCGAGAATGAACAGCGAAGTTAACTTATGCCATGTATAGATCATCAAGCATTACTGAAGCAAACTGCTCATATGTATTTCTGCACAGGTAGTTTGAGTTCATAAAAACTAGTATAATACTATTTGATATAAGCTCACATTTAAAAGCAAATTTCGGTGAGATAACCAGAAAACTAACTAATATTACCACCAGAAAAGAATCGAAAACATAAATGCAACATCAAAGATAAATTAAGCATAACTACCTGAGCAATTGCGCCGGAAATCCCACCAATTACAGCTTTTTTGTAAAAGGAAATTGAATGATCGGATGATTGCAAAAGAGTATTGCGCAAATGCTCGTAGCCAACGATTCGAGTCGGAGTGTAGAACATGTGCCGGAAAACCGCCGGGGATAAGCCTTTGTACATCCCTAAAACGCCGTCGTTCCGAGCTATTTCGAACGCCATTCTGAATACGGAGGCTGGACGGACAGACTGCATTGACTCGCCGTGGAGCTGAAGCCGAGTTTTCAGTAAGTCTATGGGAAACGTCGTCGTCTCCGCCGCCATTGCAGATAGCGAAGTCAGCATGATTTTCTTCGCGTCGGGACCTCCGGCGTTCATTTTCCACTGTACCAAGCCAGTGTTTGCTGTTCTCAGTGATGTTTGGACAGATTTTATTTTATGGTGAGGATTGAAATCAGGCCTTCAGAAGAAGTGGGCCTGTTACATTACACGACCAGAGTTTGGGCTCATTCAATTCGAGACCCAAAACATATACTCTTTGATACTATCTCCTTTTTTTATTTTAGTTGTTTTCTAGGTTAGATTTATGATATATTTATAGACATATACTCTTTTATTTTTTAATTTTAAGCTAAAACAACTAAAAAAATGATGGTCTATTTTTTGAGATAATAAAATATTTCATTAAATTGATGAAATTAGCTAGCATTGAGTTGACAAAAAAAGAAAAGAAAAAAAAATCTAAACAACATACGGAGAAATGATTGAAGAACAAAACTACCGGATCTGAATATGTAGATTGAAACTCAGTAAAACATACAAATGCTATTATTGGACAAGTCACGTACAAAAACGTTTGATCTCAAATCTATCACTGCAAAATGAGCAATCAATGTTGAAAAGCTCATCGATAACTGAATCGTTAAAATGGACACCCGAAAAATAAATGAATCTCTCTACATTTTGAGGATTAATACTCTCACGTCCACGTACTTGGGGGATGAAAACTTCATTGAATATTTTGACTCCCACGTCTACGTATTGGAGGATAAAAACTTCCATGGAAAGAGACCGGAAGAAACAAAGGCAAAACTAAAGATGAAGCATTCAAGGTGACGCTATATTTGGGGTTAAACGATAGAATTTTATAAAGGAAAGAGAGGCTGAACGAGTTTAACAACAGATAGTCTAAGGAAGCAAAAACTAAATTTATGAACCACGTTCAAGGCCCAAATATCACACATACATGCAAGGAGTACAAAGCCCATTTCTTTGCCTAAAGAAGGCATTCCATATTTTTGCCTTTCGCCATTTATTCAAATTAACTGTTACGATTTACATTTTGTTCTTGGTGAGTCGTTCACCCGAATGTAGAATGAGTTACGTGTCCGGGTAAAGATAATAACTTAATCAGAACATATAATATCTTTAAATATAAATCGTGATACATTTTTGGCACCACAATTTTACCCATCACATGTAATATTTTAGACATAAATAATAATACATTTTGATCCATGACACGAATTACACGAATCTAATATCCATGCACAAGAAACCTCCATTTACACTTTTATCATTTATTTTAACAGTTGAGATATTCCTCCTCATTTTCTTCTTTTGTTTTTCAGTTTAGTAGGTTTATCGTCTGCAGGTAATTATCTATATATACCTATATATATTGATATTTCTATATATATACTAGAAGTCGGGCAAATATAGAAACCTCTTTAGTTTTCTGCCTAAACCATCATTTCTAATCGAGAACAATTACGATTCAATCTTAATCCTTTCAGAAAAAACAGAAAATATTCAATTTTCCAAAATTAAGTTAGTCTGATTCTTATCGAAAAATCTGGGATTTAATATATTTCTACCTTTTTCAATATTAATTCATTGCCGCAAAATCTGTGACAAAACCTTTAGTTACGCCTTTTTTTTTTTTAATCTCAACTAATTTATGGTTGACATTTGACAAAGTACATGTGCCTTAGTTATGCACAATGTTATTCACGATCAGTATTTACGATTTATTCTTAAAGATATCACATGTTTTCATAAAAGGTATTATCATCTATTTTGAGTAAATGTATTATTCTTAAACATCCGGCGGGCGACGACACAGGCAATAGAAAGGGGAGGAGTCGCGACTAGAGGAGGGTGTGTAGGGAAAATTAAACACTAAAGTCCTAATTCCTAAACTAACAGTAACAACATTAGGAAATAAGAATGTGAAATGAAACTTAAATTAAATGTAAATGCAGAAATGACAAATGGGTAGGGAGTAATTATGGATATACACTAGTTCGGTCTATTCGATTTTAGTGCGATTTTTAATTAACAAGTTGAAACGAACTGAAGACCGAAATATTCTTCTATTCAAAATCGAAACCGAACCGACTAAAAAATAACCGAACCAAATTTTACATAAAGGGGAGGTCTTTTGTGCATCAATTATATGGATCTTAGATCCGTGCAATCTGAGTCATAAGTCAAAAGGTATTACTCCCTCCGTCCCGAATGAACTTGCACACTTTCTAATTTAGTCCGTCCCAAGTAGTTTGCATACTTTCTTAATAAGAAAACTTGTAACACAATCTCTACCTTCAAAATTTCCACCATCAACCTCCACTGGGGGTGTTCTCTTAATAATATTTTAACATGTAGATAGGGGAGGCTTTGAGCCCATGTCAGAAGGGTAACGGCCCAGAGCCCAAAATTTTAGGGGCCCCAATATATATATATTCATATATTCTTTATCTTTTTAATGTGGGCGTAAATTTTTTATCTATGCAGTATATATTCCTTATTGTTTCTAGGTGTTGTACTTTTTCAACATTCTACATGTGGTCGGATAATGAAGCAACTTGAAAATATTTGTACATTTTTTCGTACACAATTTATCAATGTAATGCTTTGTAAATTTGAATGATAATTTTCTAATCTTTTCGCTTATAATTGTATCGTGTATACACCTTTTTTTTATGTCTAGAAGCCTTCCATTTTCGTTGTTGTTTGGGGTCCCCAAATTATCAGGGCCGGCCCTGCTTGTAGAGTTTACCTCTTATATGTTCTTCGCGCCATGAACAACTTATAAATTCACACGGTTCTTCATCAAGCATGAAGCTTTCTAAGAGTTCTAAATCGGTTGTACATTCAGAAATGTAACACTTCTCTTCTTATATTTTAGATTGGAAAACATTTGCATGCATTAATTTATGTTGAACTTGATATATATTTAACTGTCCATTTAAATCTTTTATAAATTCAAGTTCTTCTGGCATCATTAGGTAAATGGTCGGACTCCATCTACACAAATATCAATGTGAATCTTGATATTGAAGTCATCTTAAAACCCTTTGTTTGTTATTCATATTTTTCTTTGAATACTGTGTCTTTTTCCATAAATTTTAGATATCTGTAAAGAAAAAATTGCAAAAGTTGTCCAATAACATTTTCTAACACATTATCTTGTAACTTGAAAGATTTTTTCTGACACAATTTGACCAGAGAGTTCTAGACTATGATGTTTTTCCTGCTCCATGTGGGATCGACCCTACTTATCACTTCTACAAGCTACAGGAGTAACTAGGTATTGTTAATTTGTTGCACCTCGACAGTGTGGTCAAGTGCAATAAATTAACAATACCCCTAGTTACCCCTCTAGCTTGTAGAAGTGATAAGTAGGGTCGAGACTTATTGTGTTTGATATGAATCCTAATACTAGCAATATATATATATATATATATATATATATATATATATATATGGGAGGTTTGTAGTTGATTTTTAATTAACTAAAGAACTAATGCATAAATTAAGCAAATAATTACGAAAGAGTCTACTTATGAAATGACAAATCCCAGCCCTTAATCTTATCTCCCCCTAGTTTATACTATCCTGTGATAGATGCAATTATTAACCAATTTTAACAATAAAACTCCTACCCCCGAGGTTAGCAACAAACTCTGCGAACCTCGGTATCTCTTATGTTTAACTAACAAAAACAAGCTCTTTGGTTAGTCTATCCAATTGAGTGATCTCAGAATAAGCTGGATCTCATAAACTGGAGGCCTAGAGTACTAGGATAATGGGATAGACATGGTGTGGGACTCGTAAGCTCGGACCCATTTAACCCGAGCTATATACTACCGTAGTGATATCACTCACTATTCGCTACTAAGTGGCTATAGGTTCATAACAATTACGGATTACGAGTATAACCTAGCGTTACCTATGCAATTATAATCCTAGGTGATCAACCTAGCACATAAACACATAAGCATTGAAGGATAAACAAATAGTATAACAACGTTTTAAGGAATCAATCAGTTAACAATTACTGTAAATATCACAAGATAATAAAACTAGGGTTCGACTTGACTAAAGACTGAAATAACTTATTAGCCGCTCATGGCGGTGACAAAAGACATCTTAAAATCAGAATACATAATCAAAATAACTCAAAGGAAAGAAAAACCCGAAGAACTGTCGATCTTGATTGCTCGTCTCCTTCATAATTCTCTCAATACTGCTTTCTCGTAAAGTGAATGTGTCCAATTTCCGGACCTTAGGATCCCTTTTTATAGAGGAGGCCAAGTTGGGGTAGTTTTGGGCTCAAAATCGAAAATCTAGTAGCCCAAGCATTAATTGGCCGACTTAACAGGCCGCGGCCGCGACATTGGGCCCCGCCCGTGCTCGTCCCTGACTTTTAAGACGCCGCGGTCGCGCCACTTATACAGATATTTTGGCTCCGTTTTGCTTCAATTTGGCCGCGGCCGTGCACTTAGGTCGCGGTCGCCGTTGGCTTTCCTTGTTTTCACACGTTTTTCCTCCAGTTAACTTCCCGACTTCGTTCCTTCGTCGTATATCCGGCCGAGTATAAATACTTGGCCTTATATCACCTGATCAGCTCAAAACGAAATCACAAGCATCAAATGATCCAAAGATATGAATCAAGTCAATCACGATCAATTATACACGCAAACATTGTTTAACCAACACTTAAGTGAACTTAAAGTGCATATATAAACGTGTGTACCAATAATTACAGAGAAAATTTCTCTTTTAGCCCCGTAACTTAGGACGAGTCCTTCGCCGATTTAGAAAATAAGATCGAATAACGTATTTCGGTGGGCAAAGTATTTAGAATCCATGATGTAACATTATCATCCACTCTCTTCCACTGATCGGATTCATCTCCACCTGTCGTAGGAACAAGCACCTTGCCATTAATGAATCCGATAAAGTAGAAGTCTTCGTCGGAATAGCAGGGGACGAAGTTGCAGAAGTAGTGCTAAAATTAGCCGTCGTCGTGGAAGGAAGCGCCGCCCACGCACTGAAATTTCGAAGGTGAGCTGCCATTGTATATTGCCCAACATCATTCATCCGATACCATGATAATCATGGAAACCGAAACGATTAGAGAGAGAGAAATATTCATGCCATAAAATGTGTTCCAATATATGGAAAAAATTATTACAAGCAAGGCGATTGACTTATATACACTTGTTAGAGTTTAGTTATTTTGTCTTTTATACACTTATATGATTTTGTATGCCAAATTTACTTGAATTAATTGTGCCAAATTTGCGTGGATCATATGGGTCGAAATCCTAACTAAAATGCAAGGACATAGGAGCAATTTAGTAAAGGTTGGAGGCCTAGTCTAATCTTTTGAGAGAGAGAAGGAAATGCTTGGCCGAAGACCAAGTCCTTAACAAAGAAGAACGAGTCCTCTTCAACCACCCTAAATTTCGGGATTGTTAGCCACTAACCAACAATGCCTATAACCGAAGGAGGGGGTGGTTATTTTAGAGTGTTGTCCAAGCCTCTCGTTGGCCTATAGATAGGGCTCCAACGACCAACAGAAGAGACAAGTGAATATCCGAGTGAAATGAGCTAGTTTGTCTTGTTGTTGTGTTGTCTAGATATTTTAATAAACCTTCTATCTAACCTGTAGTGTCCATTTTGTGTAGCATTCAAATTCCTCACGAATCTGGATCCATTTTCTAGGATACTTTTTAGGATAATTTTTATTAGTTGTTTTTGTACTCTGAGCTACGTTTAATCGTCCTTTGAGACGTTAGGATTCGAGAGTAGTGAATCGAAGTCTATCTTGATTCAGACTTCATATCTTTTTGTAAATCACGGAGTTATAGTGAGTTATTTTACCTTGAAGGCACCCACAAGTTATTTAACACTTATGTTACACCACTTGTTATTTTAACTTTCAACACCAGTTGCAGTACACAATATCCAATGAGGTCATTACACTAGTAAAAACGGTTATAAATCCCTAACTAATTTTCCTTCTAGATGGTTCCTGATTCCTTTAGCTCCTCTTCCTTATTTCCTATGTTTACTCAGCTTCTTCCTCTTCTTCTCCTTGTCTGACATGGCATAAGTAGGGGTGTAAGTGAGTCGAGACAACTCGCGAGCCACTCGGGATCGACTCGCTAAAAGATCGAAATCGACTCGAGAGAAACGAGTCGAGCTCGAGCTCGAGCTACTCGAGTAGGTGTCGAGTTCGAGCTCGAGCTCATTGATACTCGGCTCGACAAGCTCGCGAGCTTAATCGAGCTTATGGTAAATTACTAGTTTACCCTTTAAAGTTGACATAATTATAAATATATTTTAATTCTATAAGGTCTCCATTAACAACATTTTGTAGTATCATTAATGTTTTCAATTTAAATTTATTTTTATATTTTTTATATCTTATTTTGCATGAATCGAGTAGAGTCGAGCCGATCCCGAGCTCAACAAGTTTCTACCGAGTCGAGCTCGAGTTTGAAAAAAATGAACTCGAACGAGCTCGAGCCGAGCTCGAGCTTGAAGCCTTATAGTCGAGCTCGAGCTCGAGCCTGCTGGTACTCGGCTCGACTCGGCTCATTTACACCCCTAGGCATAAGCTTGCATGTGTTCATCAGTTAACTCTACATTTTACTATTTGATTAGCTACAAATCAATTATTATTGACCGCGCTGTCGAGGCACGTCAAATTAACTACCTTCTCTACCTCTACTAACTAGTAGCAGCGATAAGTAAGGGTCGAATCCCACAAGGAGCGGATGAATTAATTATGCTTCTAATATTAATAGCTAAACAATAAAAGTAAATAAAAGGGGTTTTTGATTGTATTATTCTAATCACTAAGCTAATCAAATAAACAATTAAATAACTAACTATCTCAAAGACTCAATTAAATAAATAATAATCGACTTAAACCAATATCAAAAGTAATACTAGTTCTTAGTTCAGTATCCCCCTATTCGTCTACAAATTAATTAACTAATTAAACCTGATTATTATCCCTCAACCTTCTAACCCTAGACCGACAACAAGCTCTGTCGGTCCGAATTATCCCTTAAGAATAGTCAACTAAGATACGATCATTAGCTAACCCTATTTAATTGAACAACCTGGAACACGCTCTCTAGGTTTAATTCATTAAACGCATTAATAATTAGGATAATAGGTCAGACTAGACTCCAAATACATACGCTCGATTCGGATGGCCTAGATTTGTGTTACCCCTAACGAGTTAATCGTTATTGCTACTCGCGATTATAAAATTATAACAATTACCGGATTACAATTTTATAACCTAGCAGTGATGAATTAATAACCTAATTCGACGGGCCCTATCAAATTAAGCAATCAATCAATCGTGCTTCATAAGAACAAGTAACACAAATAAGTTGCGAAATAATAAATCAGAATTCAACTACGGATCAATTAATCATCAAAACGAATAGGGTTCAACATCCCTTCAAACTAGTATAAAATAACTTAGCTACTCATAACTAAACTATTGTCTAAAATCTGATAAAAGAAAGACATAATTGAAATAAACGGAAAATAAAATCAAAACGGAATTGAGGACGGAACAACGCTTGCAGCCTTCTGCTTCCTGCCTTCAATTCCCATATGAACCCCCCTTTCCATACGATGCCTCTTTTTCTTTTATAAGCCCCTTAGATGGGCTTCACCTCTTTTCCATCCTCAACTAGGAAATTGTAGAAGATGGGCCATCGTCCTTTTTTTTACAATTAGGCCCAATAGCCTTTACCATCCAAAATCAAACTTTATGGACTTCTGCCAGGCTCAACTTTCTTTTTCATACAACTCCTTTTTAAAGTGGGTCAATTCCGACACAGTGTTTCCTTTGCTTGTCGATCCACTCCACTTAATCCAAAAGCACTCCGAATTCACTGCAATTTCACAATAAACACAACTTTGGAGTATTTGACTTAAGTGTGTAGATAAGTAGAAAAATACAGTGCATAGTAAATAAAATGCAATAAAATCACATTCCTATCAATATAAATAATGCACATTTTTCTACTTATCAATTATATATTTGCTATATATGATTCTATAAATGTAAAAAATATTCTTTTTTTGCCCCCCTTAAAGAAAACCACTAAAATGAGACATAATTTTATTTTCGCACCTTGCCTTCCAAAAACTGGGGCTCAACCCTGATCTCTCCTCCGTATATTTCCTCCGTCCCACCTTATCTTGCACAGATGAGGTTGACACAAATATTAAGAAAGTTATTTTTTAAAATTTTGTTGACTTTTCAAAGGTTGATTGAAGGTGGAGATAGAGTGGAAATTTTGAGGGTGGAGATTGTGTTATAACTTTCCTTTCTAAGGGGGTGCAAGTTCGCTTGTGACGGATGGAAACGAAAAGTGTGCAAGATAATGTGGGACGGAGGGTGTATTAGGTATGGTTAATGTGGAGAGTTATGCTAAGTCTCTGAATTTATTCAAATGAAATTCTCTATAAGAATTAGTGTTTGATCTCCTATCCCAACTCATCAATATGCATCATATGCTTACTCATGATGTCTTTTGTGACGTGCATTAATATTATTAGAATATAATATGAAACACTATTTAAAAAAAAATATTGTCCAGAATTTATGAGGCTAGAAATAAAATGAAACCAATTGCATGTTTGGTTGGGGTTAGGGGTGGTTGAGATACTGTTGACAGGGGATAGTGGTTGGAGTTAGTGGCTTTAGGAGAGTAAAAAAGTGATATTTGTTTAGGTGAGTGGGTAGTGGTTGTAATATATGATATAATTTTTAATTGTAAAATGTGATATGATGTGTGTAAAAATTTATTAATAATAATGATTAAAGTGGTATTAAAATTTGCTATAATTTATGATAGTTTGGTCAACTTTTATAAACAAATATAGGAAGTGAGTTGGGCTAGCCAACCCCAACCAAACATACCCCAAATCTTTTTAAAGATCAAAACAATTAATCTAAAGGCAAGTTGACACATGACAATGATGTTTCAAGGAGAAGTCTTAATTTGCCAAACATTAATTTGCCAACACCGCATGCATATTAATAGCCCCCATGATCACTAATTTAAAACATACATTCCACCCTTAACCTAGCTACGTCAAATCCTAAAATCTAATCTTTTTGTTACACGTGATGCATTAAAATGTCGAAATCACAGTCACTAAATTCCCTAATTACCCCTACAACGTGGGCAATTCCATTGTCGAGCTCACTAAATCCAGTAACTCATTCCAGTAATTCTTGCTACCCTCAAACTCCCCAACACCGGGACCACAGATCTTGACATCTTGATCAAATGATGAGGTGTGGTCCATTGCACCTATCATATCGTAATCATAGCTTATAGGACAAACAATACTACCCTCCTGTAGCTGCAGTGAATTCTCCATTTTACCCTCCACTTCTGCGTAACAATCCATTTGTGCGCATGCACCGTAGTTGTTCATGGCCACGACGTCGTTTGGCATACCCGGACAAACTGCAGGAACCGTAAGATTATCACTGGAGAAGTTAAGGGTAGAGTTGGGTGACTCGAGGGTTCCAGGTAAGCTGAAGAAGCAGTTAGGGCCGGTGTTTGCTTGCCAGACTTTGACCACATCTAAGCACGGCGGTGCTGGTGGCGGAGGTGGTGCTAATGGGGCAGTTTCTTCGCGAAGGAGCGAGAGACTGGACGCAAGTTTGGACTCACGAGCTAGCCTGACTTCGGCTTCTAGCCGAGCTGTTTCCCACTGAGCCATGTGGCTGAGGGCCGCGTCGTGCCTGGACTGAGCCGAGCCAGCCGGGTTGTTCTTCGGCTTGTGGGTAGCCGGGTCGATTCCCATTCTTGTTAACCGTTTCTTGAGGCGGGTGTTCCAGTAGTTCTTGATTTCGTTGTCTGTTCTCTTTGGTAAATGAACTGCTATGGCTGACCACCTAAAATCGAAACGTATTCATAAATATAATTAAACAGCAAGCAGGATAATATCACTTGTTTTGTTACATCTATAATCATACTCGACAAAATTATAGATACTTCTATATTTCCATATATGTTATTGTTTCAGGGTGATGTCAGTACCCACTGGGATGGTGGGGTCAATCTTGTTCTTCAATATTAATCTTTGTCTTATAGAATTTCATTTTTGTTCCCGTATTGTTTAATAAGTACATTAAAGCATATAAATTTTCTTATTATAGATTCAACAAAATGACGCTATAAATAATTTACATCAAAATGGGCAAAAATTAGAGTTGTACGTGGTTGAAGATATGTATCTGAACAATAGGTTTAATTTTATCTTTGACCATGATTTTGTTATGGTACAAAAGACTTTTAGGGTTTGGAATTGAACTTAAAGTTCGTATCTCTTGATTTTATTCGAGAGTGATGTTATCGAGTTAAGAGATTTTCCGCATTTGACCTTGATTCTGAAATTATATTTTATATACTTTTTAATTATTACATGTTAATTTGCACTTTGCATTATCCCTAGAAATACTATAATACAGAAACTTCTGGGAGAAATAATCACTTAAAAAAAAACAGTCAGACTATATATATATAGATAGATTTATCTCTTCCGAAGAGCTTAAACCAAATGAGAGATAATAAACTCGCCGGAAACAAACCAATTCGTTTTTGTGTGTAGATTGACTTACATTTCAACTTGTAAAACAGAAAAAATTAAGAATTTCTAGACTGAAAAGCTCAAATAATAAAATCTAAAATAAAACAAAACAAACCTAAACTGCTCGAAATGAAAGGGTAGAATTTGAGATGTTTATGAAAGAGGAAAACATGAAGAAGCTAAAAATAATAAAAAAAACAAAATCACGAGAAGGCTTAAATTAACATCATAATTTGTGGTATTGACATGTTGGTTCACTGAATCGTATGTGTTACATAAAAAAATAAAATAAATAAACCTGTTGCCCAGAAGAGCATGGAGTCGGACAACGGTCTTCTCTTCGTGTGGACTAAATTTGCCTCTCTTGATATCCGGCCTCAGATAGTTTGTCCATCTCAACCTGCAACTCTTCCCACACCTCTCTAACCCTAAACACAATATATATACACAATTAACCATCTTCAACACTCTCTCGTATCTCTGTCTCATGTTACAGTTGAAAAGTCATGTTCGTACATACCTGCTTTCGGAGGGAGGGTGCGCCAGTTCCCATGGCCATGTCGTTCGATATATGCCAGCAGTTTCTGGTCTTCTTCTCTGGTCCATGGCCCTTTCTTCAGCTCCACCTGGGCCGAGCACTTTGGTGCTCCCATTTTTAGATTCTAGTTGTTTTACTAAGAGAATGTTTGTGGGGTTGTGTGGTGTGGAGGGCTATTACGTATATATATGAAAATATTTCAATAAATTAAATACGGTTAGTATACTACAACTATGGTATTCTATGATTATTTTGAATTTTGTACCTAATGGATTTATGAGGGAACTACCTACATGGTTTTTATATATTGGCCCACTATGGAATGTACCCGAATTTTTTTGTTTTTTTGTTTTTTTTACTTGGTGTGTACGTGGGGAACATTCGCGAAAATAGTAGTTAGAATGCATTTTATTCAACTTATAAATCAAAGGGAGAAAAGTTACTGTACCCCTGTCAGACCTTGTCAACCACTTTTTTACTTATTTCACTTTTTTACTTACAATATACCCTTTCACGAGATTACTCACCCCTGACTTACACGAGATTACAGCTTACACGAGATTTCTATGAGTTACACGAGATTACACGAGATTACAACTTACACGAGATTTTTCTGTACATGAGTCTTACACGAGATTACACGAGATTACAACTTACACGAGATTTTTCTGTACAT
This sequence comes from Ajuga chamaepitys, assembly GCA_958295605.1. Taxonomy (NCBI): domain Eukaryota; kingdom Viridiplantae; phylum Streptophyta; class Magnoliopsida; order Lamiales; family Lamiaceae; genus Ajuga; species Ajuga chamaepitys. The sequence goes on from OY282508.1 coordinate 4,062,617, forward strand.
GAGTGTTACACGAGGTTACACGAGATTACACGAGATTACAACTTACACGAGATTTTTTTGTACATGAGTGTTACACGAGATTACACGAACGTGTTACACGAGATTACACGAGGTTACACGAGATTACACGAGATTACAACTTACACGAGATTTTTTTGTACATGAGTGTTACACGAGATTACACGAACGTGTTACACGAGATTACACGAGGTTACACGAGATTACACGAGATTACAACTTACATGAGATTTTTTTGTACATGAGTGTTACACGAGATTACACGAACGTGTTACACGAGATTACACGAGGTTACACGAGATTACACGAGATTACAACTTACACGAGATTTTTTTGTACATGAGTGTTACACGAGATTACACGAACGTGTTACACGAGATTACACGAGGTTACACGAGATTACACGAGATTACAACTTACACGAGATTTTTTTTTACATGAGTGTTACACGAGATTACACGAACGTGTTACACGAGATTACACGAGGTTACACGAGATTACAACTTACACGAGATTTATTTGTACATGAGTGTTACACGAGATACAACAATATATGGTACACGAGATTTGGGTTGTGAGGGCATTTCATCAGGAAAAAAGTTAAGTAAGTAAAAAAGTGGGTTGACAAGGTCTGACAGGACCTGCGAGAGTATTTCCTCTAAATCAAATATATTGATATCTTGGGAATGCCGTTTATGAATTGTGACGTCAGTGTTAAGGACCACCCTCAGATTTTGTTGTAGGATTTATAGGGATAATTGAATTGGATGTAGTGGCATGTACCACGTTCGATGGGGTACATTCATGGACGAAACATTCAAAAAGGTATTTTAGTTTAAGGGTATAGTAGGTTATGATGTGTATTGGAAATTGTAAAAGGTATATTGGAATTTGTAAAAGGTGTGTTGGAAATTGTAAAAAGTGATGTAGGTAATAGGGTGTCGATATGGAGGGATGAGTCATCCGCTGTAAAATAAAATACGTTAAGGATGGCTCATGCCACATCCGAATGGGGACATCCCAGTCTAATTATCCCCTATGTGTGTGATCACTTGAAGGAAGATGTATTTTTTAAGTCCTATAAGTTTTGGTACTTTATTATCTTAGAGCCCAATAACTATGGTTTTGAAATTTTAGTCCTGTAATTTAAGAAATTGCGTAATTTAAACCTCATTTTGACTGAAAAAATATAAAATCGTTGGAAAATATCACGTGCATGTCACATGAGTTCTTAAATTTGGTTTTTGGCCGTTTCGTCGAGATGGCGTAATCTCAAGCTACTAATTTGTGACTAGGATACAAATTTCCACATCATCACAATTATTGTAGAAAAGAAACATTCCATCCCAAAAGATTAAACTTTAAAGCAATTTTTAAGAAGTTATATAATTTTAAAAGAAAAATGAAATAATGAAAATTGAACGTATTCGACTTCGTGGAGAACCTTCTAGTCCTTGCCGCATTTAGAGGATTATATAGAGGAGTTTACAATTTGGCACATGCTATGCATGTAAATGAGCTAACCTATACTAATCCTAATTAATAAGCTAATTGATTTACTAATGCTAACAGCTTTAACTAACAGAAGCTAACTGAAACTACTTCTATACATTTTAGCTAATAGTAACATTTATCACTCCATATTTTACACGATTTCGAAGCACATATATATAGCTAAAATAGTGCTTTATAGCGTAAATTAGTACTTCATAATTCACGTTTTCATATGTTTGACGGATTTCACTTGTTTATTAATGTTGTAATGTTTTCAGTATAAACCAGTGCGTTTTTTAGTTAATGCTGACGCCACAAGTCCAAACGGATAAAAGAAAGCTAAAAGGAAGGAATTAGAGAATTGAGCTAAGATGGAGTGGAGAAGTCCAAAAGATGAAGCAAGACGAGAAGAAGAAAAAATGCATTTTGCACTACCGAATAGCCTTAGGATATTCGGTCTAGCTTCCTATATTGTTCACTAAATACGGTGTAGATGTTGAGCATTTTCTAGACCGAGTATATCCACTTAATTCGGTCTAGCTTCCTGCGCTGACCAGGAAAACATGTACAATCGGTTAGCATTTGCTAGACGAAATACATGTTGTTCTCGATATAGCAAAATAGTGAGTTTTCTCGTCTGACGCATTTTTATGGAATTTTATCCGATTTAAGCGCGTCAAACCTATTGATGTGTATTCCTATGTATACCAAGCATTAGGACCTTTTTAGAACATCGACTTTAGATCATATACAATACTTTGAGTTAGTTTTTGTAGTAGCTTATTAGGGGATATTAGTCTAGTTTTCTACAGTTGTAAGGAGCCGGAGAAGGACGTCTAAAAATTTTCGTCGGAATTGATTGGTGACTTTATTACTTTACTTTTAGTTTATTGATGAACAATGTTTTTATTTAATTTGTTGAATTTTATTTTTACTATTATGGAGTAGTTTTATTATGTCTTAGTGTTGGAGAGTAGGTCTTAATTATGAATGGGAATTGTTTTGTGCATGCTATAATTTTATATTTATGATGTTATTCAATATGTTGAGGAATGATTGATATTAAAACAGCTTGACACCTAAACCTAGCAATCACAATCACATACCCAAAATAGGGCGAAAGGTGAGGGCATATTATGAGAGGTATTTCCTAAGCACTTTTAGGAGTTATAGACATGTCAACTTATGGTTGTATGTGACTATAGTCCACACCTTAGCTTCGGAAGGAGGTTTAAAAATGCACACTCGCGAAGCCCCATAAAAAATCGACATAATAATCATAGTACCGGATATAGCGTCTACATGTGCAATTGTCTATGATTGCATGTTAATTAATTCTGAAATCAACATCCTAAGATAGTCTTTAATATTTGATAAACCCTTCGTTAATTAGCTCATTGTGCCAGTTAGTTAATATATTATTCTCTTATTTTTGTCTTAAGGTCTCAATACTTAGTAATAACGCAACGAACCAATCTTATAATCGATTTGACATAGTAGTACTCCGATTAGGCTTCATCTTCACTAGTCTTTATGGGATACCACCTTGCTTTCCACTTGCTATTAACTACACCCTACACTAGTTTAGTTGGTAGAGAATGGATTGGCCAAACATACTCCAATTCAATTTGAACCCAACTGAAAATCACTACACTACTTTTGGCGTAAGAGTTTAAATCTGTTTGCTAACAGAATCTTGGTTAGTATGTTAGTTGTTTGTGATTCTGTAGGGACATAGCAAACTTGTACTTCCCTTGATTTGAATTTCCCTCGTATGAAATGTATGTCAAGTTCAATGTGTTTAGTCTCCAAGTGCATTGAAGAGTTTGAAGCAAGAGATATTGCTTCTGCATTGTCTAACCATAATATTGTAGGCTTGATAGAAGTAACACCTATCTCCTGTAGTAGATTATGCACCCAAACAATTTATATAGTTGTCAATGCTATCTGCTTTTGTACTACTTCTAGCAATCAGACTCTACTTTTTGGAGCACCACACAATAGAGTTGTTTCCTAGCAATAGCAGTAGCCACTTGTACGTTCTTTAACAAATTCAAAGATGGGTGAGCTTTAGTGAGAAAGACTGAGATTGAAAGTGAGATAGCTTTGTAGACATTTTGATAATCATTTTCACCTTTTGAGAAGTATGCTTGAGTATTAGTTTGCAGCTGTGTTATTCTTCTTGCTTTTTCTCTGCTTGTTCAGTTGCTCAGAGTTTCAGGTATTACAAGATTTGAAAATTTGAATAGTTCCAGTCTCTTTCTTGGCCTCCAGTCTCTCTCTCTATTTGTAGCAACTGAGTTTCTCTTTGTTGAAAGGATGAGGGTTCGACATTTAATACTCTTGAACGACTTAGAGTCGTTATTGTCCTTTGATGAGGGATTAGGTCAGAGTAGTTAGGGCAGTGGGTCAGTTTTTAGATTTCTTTTTGCTTTTGTCAGGATACATGTCTTCACGTTATTTTTTAGTCGATCAGTACAAGTTTGCATGTTGTCTCCACTGAGTATTAAGGTCGATGACTTTGATTCTTATTCCACTCCTGATGACTGCTTGTTGCATGTTTTGTTGTACAATCTTGATATCAACTTGAAGTGGATTGCGCTGCAATAGTCTTTGCTCTACGCGATCTTTTGCATAAGCTTTTCGCTGTTGCTTCTTACAAAATCTAAACATATCTTCTTACAATAGACTTTCTTGATGTATGTTGCTGGTGACTTTGATGTAACTTCATGATGTGGCTTGGTACACGTATTTATGCATGCATAAATAGGTCAATTTAAGTGTTCATTTAGTGACATTTGCATTCGTAATTGATAGTGTATTGCTCATATTTGCATTATTGGACAATTTGATGTTATGTGACTTGTTTTGAAGTTATTTGGGTGAATCTAGACAAAAAAGTAGAACTCGACTAAGGATGGGCGTAGAAAACAAGTCTCACAAGAACGAAGAAAAATCGAGCTAAAGACTCATGAAGAGCTCGACCGAGACAAAGGGTCGGAGAAAAACAAATTTTTTAGCTGCAGAACGGGCTCGGCCGATAATTCTATGCATGGTTCTCTCCCGAAAATGTAATTCTCGGCCGAGACAAATCTGGTCATAACATGATTTGCTCGAAAATTATCTTTTCAAGCCCAATTCAAGCCTAATTCATCCCCATCTATAAAATAAAGATCCCAAGTCCGAATCACATAAACTAAAGAAGGGAATCTCGTGGAGTTCCTAAGCTTTCATGTCTACAACTCCATTCATCCGATTGCTACAGGGATGGGCCTCCGGAATACGAACCGTAAAAAAAATACCTATTGAACTGATCACGAAATACCATCTACAACGTCTATTATACAAAGAGAAATCCTCCCAATAGTATCAGTCATTTACTCCACTTCCCTGACCAATCAAAACACTAATTTTAATACTTTCATCTGTTTCACAATAATTGACGTTCTAACTACTTTTTTTTTCCCAATTAATTTGATGTTTTAGATATTTTTTTACAAATTCTACTAATTTTCTTACTAAGACAATCCTAAAATATCTCTATTTTTTAACCTATCACAGATTTTGTCAAATTTTTATTCCCTAAAACAAATACTCCCTCCGTCCCGGCTAACTTTTCAATTCGGTCCGTCCCACTTAACTTTTCACACCCTTAAAAAGGAAATTTCTCTCACAATCTCCACCTTCAAAACTTTCACACTCAATCTCCACCTTTAAAAAAGTCAAAGAAAAAGCAAAATCTGTTTTTTCTTAAACCTCCGTGTCCGATCAACTATAAAAAGTTAGCCAAAACGGACGAAGTATTAGCTAAGAGTATATTTGTCAAGTCACTTAGAGGATAATTGGATTGGCATGTCCCCATCCGGATGTGACATGGATCATCCTCAATGTATTGCATTTTACACCAGATGGCACATTCCTCCACATCCACATCCAATTACCTATATCACTTTTTACAATTTCCAACACATATTTTACAATTTTCAATACACAACCTACTCTACTATTTCCTTAAACTAAAATACATTTTTGGATACTCCATCCGCAAATGTACCTCATCAAATATAGTACATACCACTACATTCCAATCCAATTATTCTCTTAATTCTTAATTTTTCTGAATCATCATAAAACTATCATTATTATGAACGGTCGGAGCACACAAATTTCATATAAAAGCTACAAAATGGACCACATTGACCCTTTTCTTTATGGACCTTGCTATTTGGCTACAATGTGGCCAGCCACATTTTATTAAAAAAAATATATAAATTCTAAATTAAAAATAAAATTACCCTAATAACCCCTACCCCTTTTTTGCTCTAAAGTTTCCACATTTCCCTCCATTCATAACCCTGATCACAAATTCCCGCCTCCCACTGCAAAGGTACTGCACACTTTTTCCTTTTCCTTTTTCTTTTCTTTTTCTTTTTTTCATTTTATTAAATTTTTCTATTGATGCTCAAACTAATTCTAGATATTGTGGATTGACCAACCATAAAATAATTTCTAATTTTAGTAATTGGGTATTAAATTAAAATAACATAGTACGTGAAAAAATAATTAGTTTCATATAGTCTTATTTTTGGCAAATTTAACAAATTGTTATACTGTTCATCATCTTATTAAAAAATTAAGTGTATTTTTCGTATTGTTAAAATTATGTGTTAAGTCGCCTCTGCAAGGAGCGACTCTCAATATTTTTTGATTTTTTTACTTATAATCGCTCCTTGTAGGGGTGAATTTCATTTAATTTTTTTTTTTAATTGAAAGTCGCATCTGGAAGAGGCGACATTTTATATATGTGTGTGTGTGTGTGTGTATGTTTAAATAGTTGATAGTCGTCTGCGGTATAGGCGATTTTGTTGGTCTTTTTTCTTTCTTTATATATATATATATATATAATAATAATAATAATAATAATAATAATAATAATAATAATAATAATAATAATAATAATAATAATAATAATAATAATAATAATAATAATAATAATAATAAAATTAGGGGTGTGTACGTTACGGTGTGGATCTAATATTTAAAAATATCTAGATCCATACCAAATTTCAGTTATTTAAAAATTGAGTATCCATCACCGATCCAAAAAAATCAGAACAGTACGGTGCCCTTTTTTTTTCGGGACAGTTTGGTTCAGAAATTTCAGACCTAACGGAACGGTTCAATTCAGATAAATGGAGATCTTCTTTAATCTTTTAAATAATAAATACGATTTGATATAATATATTGACGTTTAACTAATATAAATAAAATTATGTTAGTAAGTTGAATGTAATGGAACGATTTAATTCGATTCGATTCGGTTCGATTCGGATAATTAGAGATCATTTTTATCTTTTGAATAATAATTACAATTTGAACATACTATATTGACGTCTAACGAATATAAATAAAATTATTTTAGTAAGTTTGATGTAACGGAACGATTTAATTCGATTCGGTTTGATTCAGTTTGGATAATTGGAGATCCTTTTTTATCTTTTGAATAATAAAAATAATTTGAACATAATATATTTCCGTCTAACTAATATAAATAAAATTATGTTAGTAAGTTGGATGTAATGGAGCACTTTAATTCGGTTCGGTTCAGTTCGGGTAATTGGATATCCTTTTTATCTTTTGAATAATAAATACAATTTGAACATAATATATTGACGTCTAACTAATATAAATAATTTTATTACATCCAACTTACTAACATAATTTTATTTATATTAGCTAAACATCAATATAGTATGTTCAAATTGTATTTATTATTCCAAAGATAAAAAAGATCTCCAATTGTCCGAACTGAACCTTTCCGTTAGGTCCGAAATTTCTAAACTGAACTCTCCCAAAAAAAATAAAAAAAACCACACCGTACCGTCCCGATTTTTTTCGTGATGGATATTCACTGTTTGAGTAACCGAAATTTGGTATGGATCTCGATATTATTAAATAATCGATCCACTCGAATAGTAGGACCGAACCGATCGATTATGAGATATTCGACCCGATTACTCGACTAGTGTTTGTAGCATGTTATATTCGACAATATAACTCTTATCGAACCGGTTTGACTCACTCTTTGACTTGAATAGTAGAGTCGAACCGATCGATTATGAGATATTCGACCCGATTTGTCGAATATGTGTTTGTGACATGTAATATTCGACAATATAGCTTATATCGAACCGGTTCGACTATTTAACCCGAATAGTAGGACCGAACCGATCGATTATGAGATATTCGATCCGATTACTCGATTAGTGTATGTAGCATGTAATATCCGACTATATAACTTATATCGAACCGGTTCGACTAACTATTTGACTCGAATAGTTGGACCGACCCGATCAATTTTGAGATGTTCGACTCGATTCCTCAAAATGTGTAAGTAGCATGTCATATTCGACAATATAACTCATAACGAAACGGTTCGTCACACTACTTGACCCGAATAGTAGGATCGAATCGATCGATTATGAGATATTCAACCCGATTACTCGATTAGTGTATGTAGCATGTAATATCCGACTATATAACTTATATCGAATCGGTTTGACTAACTATTTGACTCGAATATTTAGACCGACCCGATCGATTTTGAGATGTTTGACTCGATTCCTCGAAATGTGTAAGTAGCAGATCATATTTGATAATATAACTTATAACGAAACGGTTCGTCACACTTAGGGTTGTAAACGAACCGAATCGAACCGAATATTAAGAAATTCGATTCGAATTCGAAAATATAAACTCGAATTCGAATTCGAATCGAATATTAATCGAATTTAAATAGGTGATTCGAATTCGATTCGTGAGAAATATTCGAACTATTCGATTCGATTCGAGATTCGAAAAATTCTTTTTCATTGTTATATATTAATATTTTTTATTTTTTAAATATTCAAATATTATTATTTTTTTTAATTTTTTTTAACTATAAATTTTGATAATATATATCATATATAAATTAATTTAAATATATAGCTATATAAATATATTATATACATATATTTAGTTTTATATGTATTATTTATTTTTTAAAATATATTATATATAAACGAATCGAATATTCGAATTATTCGAATCGAATATAGGTATATTCGAATTCGAATTCGAATTCGAAACGAATATAAAAATTGATTCGAATTCGAATTCAAATTCGTTAGTTTCGAATTCGAATCAGCCTAAACGAATTCGAATCGCGAATCGAATCGAATCTATTTGGTTCGTTTACAACCCTAGTCACACTATTTGACTCGAATAGTAGGACCAAACCGATCGATTATGAGATATTTGGCCCGATTACTCGAAATGGAAAAGTAGGATGTAATATCCGACAATATAACTTATATCGAACCAGTTCGACTAACTATTTGACTCGAATAGTTGGACAGGCCCGATCGATTTTGAGATGTTCGGCCCGATTACTAGAAATGTGTAAGTAGCATGTCATATTCGACAATATAACTTATAACGAAATGGTTTTTCACGCTATTTGACTTGAATAGTAGGACTGAACCGATCGATTATGATATATTCGACCTAATTACTCGATTAGTGTATGTAGCATGTAATATCCGACAATATAACTTATATCGAACCGGTTCGACTAACTATTTGACTCGATATTTGGAAACCCGATTGATTTTGAGATGTTTGACCCGATTACTCGAAATGTGTAAGTAGCACGTCATATTCGACAATAGAACTTATAACGAAATGGTTCGTCACACTACTTGACTCGAATAGTAGGACCCAACCGATCGATTATGAGATATTCGACCTGATTACTCGAAATGAAAAGGTAGCATGTAATATTCGACAATATAACTTTTATCGAACCGGTTCGACTCACTATTTGAGTCGAATAGTTGGACCGGGCCGATCGATAATTCAAATCGTATTACAGACGAGGGTATTTGGTGTACGATACGACGAACCCGATGAAATAATGGATACTTGTTAATTATATGATTAGCCAAATCGAGCCAAATAGTGGAAACTTGTTGATTCGATTAGCCGATACGATAGTTGGTACTTGTTGACCCGATAAGTCAATCGAGCAGAATAGTGAAAACTTGTTGATTCGATAAGCCAATTTGAGTCAAATAGCGGATACTTGTTAACTCGATAAGCTAAACGGATCAAATAATTGGTACTTGTTGACCCGATAAGCCAATGGGCCCAAAATAGTGGATACTTGTAGATTCAATAAGCTGATTCACGTCAAATAGTGGATATTTGTTGACTTGATTACCTAAACGGGTCAAATAGTTAGTACAAGTTGACTCAATTGTCCAATTTGGTCCAATAATGAATACTTGTTAAGTCAATAAGCCAAATCGAGTCGAAAAGTAGATACTTGTTGATTCGATAAGTCGAATCGAGTGAAATAGTAGATACTTGTTCACTTATCGAGCAAATCGGGGCACATAGTGGGTACTTGATTAGCAGAGGAGACGAAACGGGTCAATAGGAACTGCTCAATAATTTATATGTTATTTATATTATCGAAAATAATACTATATACGTTGTGTTACCAAAATACATATCCAATTTTTTTAATAAAAAATGAGATTAAGTTTAAAAAATGAATATAATAAAAATAGTAATTTATGAATTTGTATGATCCCGCTGATGGTTAACAATATGTGAAATTCAATTTTCCGGCGTATTTTTATTTTCAAAATTGTTAGAGAATATTGGACAATTTATATATCATAATTTGAAGGAACATACTTTTGATTTGTAATAACATTACTGAGTATCGTACCTGTAGTTATATACAACTATTTAAGGAATTTATTTAGGGGGAAAAAATATAGACAATTTAAAATATTTTAATATTTTAAACTATGCATAACAGAGAGTGTCATTTGATAAAGTGGTTGAGGAAATGCCACTTGACAATTTAACTTCGGATAAGAGGATTAAAATATTGGATTAGCCTAAAAAAATATAATAAATAAACAAACAGATTCTACAAAAAATACCACTAAACATTTTTTTCTCTCTCGACAAATTTTTTTAATGGATTCTACCAATTCTCTTATATTCTACCATTTCCCATTTATTTCCATTTTTTTATATGGTAAGTAAAATCAGGTAATTGATTTTTTTGGAACCGACATGGATATTAATGGAAAATAATAGGAAAATATTAATAAGCAATTTATGTTAAAAGTTAAAACGCTAGACATACTCCCCAAATCCCAAAAGTAAAAATCTCCTCTCTCCCTCCGACTCACCAATGTGTTAATGTCCCTCTGCCGCTCGTCGATGTGCTTGCGCCGCTCGCTGAGGTTCTTCCGCGCTCATCGAGGTTACTCCGCTGATTGATAGGTAAACAGGATCCACGTTATATATTTTCGTTTGATTAACACAGGATATTCAATGCAATTTGCAGAAGTTTCAATCTGCATTTTTCTCTCGATCAAAACTGCTTTCTCTCATAAAATTTCAATCTATCTTTTGGTTGTCTATTTGTGATTTAGTTTAAGTTTTGTGTTTTTTTTTTTCTCGATCGAAGTTTCAGATTTGCATGAATCCGCCATTAAAGGACGCCTCCTCAACACCTAGTACAACCACCGCCTCCTCCTCAAGTCCAGCAGCCCCTCCGTCCTCGACGGCCTGCCCGACTTCTGCTACACCATGATTTGCAGATCGAAAATTTTGTAGATCGAGATTTTCCAGATCTGCATTACCGATTATCGACTGACCTGAACTATTACAGATTTGCAGATCGAGAAGACGGCACATTTCCCCCAAACAGGTCGAAATTTCCTTTCTTGATTGAATAATTTATGGTGGTTGTGGTATTGTGAAGGAAGATGGTTGTGGTAGAATGAAGGAGACAAATGTTGTGGTATTTGATTTTTGATTTTTAATTTTTAGAAGATGATTATTAATTTTTAGAAGATGAAGATGATGAATGATTTCTCGTGGCTGTGCTACCAGACGAACGAAGAAGATGGTTGTGGTATAACAATAATTTTATTTTTAATTTTAAGAAGATGAAGATGATAATAATTTCTGGTGGTTGTGGTCCAGACGAATGAAGAAGAGGTTGTGGTATAAAAATTATTTAATTTCTAATTTTTAGAAAAGAATATTGTGGTAATAAATAAGTGGAAAAATATATATATATATGTGTGTGTGTACACATACATATATTTATATATATGTTGAACACTTATTATATATTTTTTTAACACTTATTATATCTTAAAAATAAGATAAATAATAAATATTAATCATATACAATTTTTTTTAGTATGTATAAAGACGTTGTTTATACTTTATATATACAGACTAGATTAATGAATGGAAGTGAATAGTGAAGAGAGGAAGGAGATGAGAGAGAATACAGGAGAGACGAGATGGAGGAGAGGAGAGAGGAGAGAGGATAAAATTTTTCACAAAAGTTACAGTAAAAACTTTGATTCTAAAAAATGGTATTTCTGACAATTTACAAACATATATTAATTTTCTTTTCTTTTTTTAAGAATGTGGCTGGCCACATTGTGTCCAACAGTCCAAGGATTTTTTCCTTTCTCAAAAAGTTGCCTCTAACGTTTTGCCAAATAGAAACTCCGGTAAAGGACAAACTGAATTTACACTTTACAACCCATTTGGACAGCATATTGTCAGAGCCTTAGACAGACAGCCGCCCCCACAACACTTATTTACAAAATCATTGTCCCCGTTAGACAAGACCTCAGAGGGGCCCACAGCGTCGCTGCTATTTAAATCATTGTCTGCTTTACAAAATCATATTTAAACTTTTGCATGTAACCCAATTTCGTCAAAGGCATTCAGTTCTGTAACGGTTCTTGCTTAAAATTTAATTGTAACATTATTGAATTTGAGTGCAATTTCGTTGGGACATCATGACTTCTGCAAAATTATAAATCTATGCCGATACTTATATAAATGTTACAATCTGGGAGGACCTCCAATCATAAATGTTTAGCACTCAAACTTTAATAAGAAACTAGCTACTTAAATGATTTATTTATCTACCTTTTGTAACTCATTGACCCTGTTTGTTTATGACTGTGGGTGACTGAAGTATTGTACGATGTGAGGAATATAGTGACATATGGAGGTTGGAGTAAATAAATAAGTGTTTGTTTATGTTGGTTAAAAATTGGATTGTGTGGTGAATATAATATAAAACGTGTTAAAGTTGATTTGATTTGTGTAAGAGTTAGTAAATTATTGATTATTGATTAAAGTGTGTATTGAGAAAGGTGTTTGATTGATGATGTGTATTAGAGTTAGTTAGTTGTTTGATGATGTGTGTGGAGATTGTGGGCAATTTATTGCTCACAACCATTAGACAAATACATAATAGGTTGGACTCAATTCGCAACCGACTAGCCCAACTCTAAACAAATAGGACCATTGTTATCCTTATCTGGCTAGGTTTTCTTATTTTATGCCAATTTCAACTTACGCCATGTGTTACGTATCTAGAGGTGTCAAAACTGGTTGGCGGGGCGGGGTGGGCTTTTTACATGGCGGGCCTTCAAATCCCAACCCGACCCAATCCACCGGTGGGTTGTGGGTTGGGCGGGCCAACCCACCTTTTTTTTTTTTTTTAATCATTTTTATTATATAATAGCTATTAAATAATGTAAAGTGTTCACAAACATTCATCACATCCATCATAGGTGATAGGTCCATAATCAATAATTCGAAATCCAACATATAAAAATAAAAAGTTCACAACATGAAAGTATAGTAGAGTTCATTAACCATTACATCATCAAAATCATCTTCATTTTCTTCTTCTCCATCTCCATCATTAATTTTTAATTTTTTTAAAGTGGGCTAGTCCATTTGAACCCTAGTAGCAGTACTAAATTTCATTAAAATTTTTTTTTTTTAAGCGGGCTAGCCCGCCCCGGCCCGCCCCCAACCCGCCTAGCCCGCGGCCCAAACGAGCCAGCCCGTTTGGGCCCGCTTTTCAACGGGCCTCTAAATATCCAACCCAACCCACCTATTATGTATAGCGGGGTGGGCTGGCCCAACGGGCTCGACCCGTTTTGACACCTCTATACGTATCTATGTCAATTCATAGTTATCTGGGTATTTGTTTCAAAAAGTATTATTGTTAATGTTGAAATATATTGCTTTGTATTGGGGATGGACGGATTTAGGGTTAGTATTGAGCATTCCATCACCAATTCCATTTCACATTTAAAATATAATCCTCGCAAAATTCTCTACTTAAGAAGTTTGGGTCGGGGACGGGAATTTTACGTTCTCTGAACGAGTTCCCGCTGGGAGTTGGGTTCCCACAGTTTTTCTTTATCTCAAAATTTCTTATTTCTATACAATTTTGTAATAAAAATTTAATTCCTAGTGACTTTTATAATTTTACTCCAATAAGTATCTATTTTTTCAATTTTGTCTCGTAAATACAAATTTATCCAATTTAAGGATAATTTTCGTCCAAAAATATCAAATCGACCGAAAATAGTCACGTGACCCAAATAATTAGTAAAATCCGGTGACTCGTCGTGACGTGACAAAAATTATCTGAGTTGGACTTTTTTCTATCAGATTTAAATTCAAAATAAAATTATTATCCATGTCATTAAAGAAAAACAAAAATTATTTGTAAAACTATATTACACTAATCCAATTAAATATTAAATATCATATAAAATAGAGGACGACTTTTCATTTGAAAAATAACCTGCCAGCTCATAAATGTCAAATTTCTCACACAATCTTCACCCTCAAAATCGCCACCCTCAATCCCCACCTTTGTAAAAGTCAAAGCTTCCACAAAATCTATTTTTTCTTAATCTTCGTGCCCGGTCAACCTAGACAGGTTAAGCCGGGACGGAGGGAGTATGATTTTACAAATATTTATTTTTTTCTTTAATGACATTGATAATAATTTTAATTTTAATTTAAATTTGACAGAAACAAGTGCAACTCAACTAAGTTTTGCCACATCACTACAAGTTGTCTGATTTTACTAATTATTATGGTCACGTGACTTGCACATGATTATTTTCGGCAGGTTGGTGTTTTTGGGTAAAAAGTTATCCTTAAATTGTACAATTTTATTACTTATTGAACTAAATTAAAAAAAAAAAAATTATGAAACTAATATCGAAAAAGCAAATATTTACGGGATAAAAAAAATTAAAATGATTAACGGCCATGCATTTCAAATAGATATCATAGCCAGTCCTACCATTAGGGCAACGAGTCGGTTGACTTGGGCCCCAAAAAGATTAAGGACCCAAAAATATTTCTAAATTTTGTATAGAAAATATATTAAAATTTATGTGTACATTTTTATAAATTGCTTGCTATAGTTTGATTGTGTTTGTAGTTGTAGTGCACGATTACTTGAACAACCCAAATTCAGTTCTTATTTTTTACATTTTTGTATCTTTTCAGGTTCCATTTTCCATCATTTAAAGAGTCTTTTTCGATTTTACCTTTTAGAGGATGCCACTACAATAAATAGTATATTCAATATTTTTACTTTAAAGTTGATATTTCTGTTTAATTTTTTTGTTTTTTGTTTTTTTGTTTTTTAATTTTTAATTTTTGTTTTTTATTATGACTTTTAATTGTTCAACACATGAGTTTCTTGTAAAAAAATTTATCCTATGAATAGAATAATATGAAAAAATACAACAGAAGAAGTAAAAAGTAAATAAAATAAGGAGAGACATAAATAAAAAGGTTTTGCAAGGTCCATTGGCCACTCAATATTTTATTATATTAAAATAAATAAATATTTCATATTATTTGATTCTTTTTTAAATAAGAAGAACAAAGAGACCTATTTTAAAATTCGACTCAGACCTATAAATTATAAGGTCCGACTCGATAGAGACCAACTACTCAAGACAATTGTATGGTATATCTGAGCTATAGGTATCTCAGGTGAGACTACTTATCATATCATAATTAGTTAATAACCTGTTGAGTTTAAAATATTTTAAGTTTAAATGTTGGACGATTTATTAAATCACTTATATATAGTTGAAAATTTTTAGTAATCAAAATATTAATTATTATTGGAGGAGATCCAATCCACTGATTCTATTACTTTGGTACAAAAGTTAATAGGAAATTAACTACTTGATTATATATAATTAAGGCGTAAAACTAATGGAAAATAAAGAGTGATAGATAAAAACATCTTCATCATCTTCCATATTGTAAGCAGAAGCCACCAGCACCGTCAAAATCAAATCAGCCACCACCATTATCATCGCACATTAATCTTCTGTTGTCTGGACCACTTTCACCCTATATTAGCAAAAATTCTCAATTATGCTCGATTAAGAGGGTGTTTGACTAAACTTATTTAAAACATCTTATAAACTCTCACATCTTATAAGATGATTTTAGAGCTTATAAGTTATATGATCTCATTTTAAAATAAGTTATAGAAGTGTTTGGATCAAATAACTTTTAAGATCTCTTAAACATCTTATAAGATATTGATGTATTTGTTAATAATATCTTTTTGTACTTGTAATTACCATATTTAAAAAGAGCTTATGGGAAAAGGTGGGGTGATGATATTTTTTTTTAAAAGAGCTTATAAGCTCTTGAGGAACTTAATTATACTCCCTTCGTTCCGGCTTAATTGTCCAACTTGTCATATTTGTTTGTCTCAAGCTAATTGTCCAAGCCCATAAATGAAAAATTCTCTCACAATCTCCACCCTCAAAATCTCTACTTTTAATCTCCACCTTTGAAAAAGTCAAAGATTCCATAAAATCTGTTTTTTCTTAGTCTCCGTGCCCGACCAAGGTTGGACAATTAGGTCGGGACGGAGTCTTATAAGCTCCTTTTGAAAAAACAGCCAAACATATTTTGAGAGCTTATAAACTCTTGATCATCTTATAAGATGTTTTAAAAATCTTATAAGCTCTGTCAAACACCCTCTAATTCCTGTCTAGGTACTAAACTCCTATTGACTGCTCATGTTTATTCCCCGATCCTTTCCTGTCTAATTACACATACGTTTCAATTAATCCGTCTAAATCCCAACTAAATCGCTAACGCATAATTCTTCGCCTAACTAGCACCTAGCTAGCAACTTCTAGAACCTTACTTTCACCAAAGGAAAGAAAAGCAAGTCAGTCCAAAATAAGACCCGTGGAATTCATAGGAATTCAAGGCTCCATTTGCCGGAAATTGACAGTGAAAATTACTGAAACCCTAGTTCCATCATTATCATTGAACCAACACACAAGTGTTCTAGATTCACATAGTCAAAACCCAAGTCATGACTCACGAAAAAACCTTACACAAATCAAACCCATAACCATTTGTTTGCTGTCAATCACCGCCATTTTTCATCCAACATCATTTACTAATACAATCTCAGTTTTTGCCTGTATTTTTTCTTTTTCTCTTTTATTGCGTTGGATTCCCAAGATTATAATAGAGTTTTCGGTGTTACATGAGGAGGGGTATTTATAGAGAAATCTTCAACCTTGCATGACTGACATGTATTTAGTTTAGTTTAGGATTTAGGGTCAACCAAGTGGTAGTTTCAGGCAACACATGTCAGCCAGCTGGCCTTCAAGTGTTGCTGACATGGATCATACGTGTCCCTATGCGGCGGACATTTGTTGTATCATGGGCTGAAGGTGGCGAACACATGGGCATTCTCATACTTAACGGGCACGTGACAGATACACATGGTCCCACGTGGAAAGGAGCAATCATGATTTGAGCGATCTGTCGGAGGCCTTTGCATAATTCTTAGATGGAGTGATGTACAGTTGGTCCGTCAGTTCGTACAAGTATCGGCATTCCCTCAGCACGATGATGAACTTGATAGAGGAACCGATGATACCTAAGGTGTCCGGCGATCTTCATATCTTGATTTTTCCTTCAATGAGGGCGTTTCTACTACAAACGACGATTTATTGACTTCTAAACGATGATTTCGAGGCGAGCATCCACAGTAGTGTTTCCTCTTTGATTCCAGATTCACAAATACACACCAAGTATTTTTTTTCGCATGACACTGTGATACTATTATATAGACGAAGTTGGATAGCTCAAGTGGCAGAGTATTTATTACATAGGCCTTTGGTCATGAGTTCGAGTTATTGGGAGAAATTTTTCTTTGTTCTGAGATTAGGAGAAAAAAATTTAAAAACGGTGATACTATTATACATAACTGTCATGTATTAATCAGGCCAAAAATCATTTTTGGTCTCATAATTAAGTATTTGATTTTCGATTTTATCATAAGTACTTGCTTTTTTAATTAAGGTAAGTGCTAGAATTTTTCAATTTAAGGACAATTTTCGCCGGAGAACACTAAACAGGCCGGAAATAGTCATGTGCAAGTCACGTGACCCCAAAATTTGGTACAAACTGGCGGAAAAAGTGACGTGTCTATTTTTTGGGTGAGTTGGACTTATTTCCCTTCAACTTTTTACTTGTAAACAAAAATTATATCTATCTCATCAAGTCTTTTGCCACTAGATTAAATATCCATATCATCAATTAGAGGTTCATCAAGTTTCCCCGGACCAATTCTATTTGCACAACATTTTCTCCTCCTCCTCAAGCCTATCAGTTTCAATCTGCAAAACCTGGTTAATCTCAAGCTTCTGATTAACAGGAATCAAATTTTACTTTTCTTCCCGGAGTATATTTGTTCTTCTCAGGAACCCTCTTAATAACCCTGCTACGATCACAAAGTGGATTGTCAATCCGCCTAAAATATTTGGAATAGCCTTCATTCTGTAAATATAAGCTGGATTTAGAGGAATAATCAAGATCAACATCATTTTGTACAAACACCTTCGACAAGGGAAGAGAACATACCGGATAATTTTGACATCCATAAAATCGCCGACCTGAATTCTCATCCTTCCACGAGGTCACAAATGGTGCACAAAGCCCACAACGACATCTTATAGCAGGGATCGAGCTGTCGTTGTTTTGTGACATGTCGCTTCTTCCGCCAGTTTGCCCCAAATGAGTCCAACTCACCCAAAAAATAGACATGTCACTTATTCCGCCGGTTTGCCCCAAATTTTGGGGTCACGTGATATTTTCCGGCAAATTTGGTGTTCTCAGTCAAAAATTATCCTTAAATTGGACAATATTAGCACTTACGAGACTAAATTGGAAAAACAAGTACTTATGGGACTAATATCGAAAAAGCAAGTATTTATGGGACCAAAAGTGATTTTTGTTCTATTAATCAAGTTAAGATAAAATACAAGGGGCCGCTTTGTACGGGGAAATGAGGGATGGGTAGTGGGAGCAAAAGATGCTTCATTCCTATTTTTTATGTTTGTATATATATGAATAAGTTAATCAATACCTCTCATTTTATTAACAATTTTCTTATATCATTGCATAGTAATCATGTTTGCAGAAGATGGAAAGCGGATGCGGAACGGTTTCGGACCACCTAGGGTCTAGATGGCGCCTTCAGAATTCCTTTTTTTCTTAAATTTTATTTTTACATGTCTAAGTTATAGGTTTCTACTGATAGTGAATCAAACTTCACTACAAAGGTTTCTATAGTTAATTAATTATGCAAGATGAAAAAGAGAGGGCGACGGAGGAACTTGAAGTGCGGGAGAGAGGGTTTTTAACTTTTGTTTCATTTTTCTGCCGCTGGAATGAGGAGAGTTAAGGTTTTAACTTTTAAGATTCATCTTTTTAGTTTAATCAATTGTCTCAAGTCCAAAAAACGACGATATTGTCAATGAAAAATAAAAAAATATGACAAAATATAAAACGTCTAGGACCGCCTCGTCCGTCTAAGTCCAAAAACGTATAAGGGAACTGATTCGGCATAATCAAAGACGAACTGAGACGTCTAGCACCTATCCACTGCCTGAACGACCTTTTACATCAATAATAATAATTTTAACATCTTATTCATACCCATTATTATCATTATCATTTCTTATTTTGAACAAAGAACCCCAAGTACTACTTAAAATAGGCGATTTATAGGGTCAAACATGGGGGAATACCCAAAAGGTGAGAAATATGAGCAAAGTGTAAAGAGGAAATGGGTCTTAGTACCCATGTCATAACAAAATACCCCTATTTTACTTATTTCACTTTATACTTGACAAAATACCCTTTTATGAAGCAAACTACCCATTTTGCCCTTGAGTATAAAAAAAAAAAAAAATAGAAAAATTCATTTCAATTCAGATTTTATAATTTGAATTTTGGTGAAGTCCAAACAAAATTTTGAAATCAAATTTTAAGTCCTAATTAATTATCACAATTTAATAAATTGACCCTCTAAATCAAACAATCATGCAAGATCCGATCCGAACGTAAAAATGGTATCAGAGCCCTAGGTTTATTTAAGAAAGTCATGAATTTATTTATTATATTACGTACTATCCTAACGGAGGAGACATACGAGTGAATATGAATCCGAACGAAAGTTCGAGAAAAAATACTCAACAGGAATACTTGAGTGAGAACTCAAGTAATCAAGAATATTTCCATATTCTGGAAAGACAGAAACAGGAGTTCTTCGGAGAATTTATCCGAAGAGTTGAACGGACTCTTGAAAGAACCAAGAGACTCAACCAAGAGTTTCGACAGCCTTTCAAGATGCCAAGCGCTGATGAAACGAGGGAAGAAATCAGACGAAAGACCCTTAAACAGGAAATTCCTGTTGAAGGGAATGCAGCTGAGCTCATCCATTTCGCCAGCATCCATGGAAGATTTCCCACCAAGGAAATCTGGAGAAGAAGGCCAAATCAGTCCCCATCAGATATCCAGAAACCTCACCTACATTTCTGGAAGAAATCATGAAGGGACCGAATTGGGAAGAAGTAAGCGGGGAAAAATCTAAGATTACAGATCTTAGAGAAATCCAGAGGACGGTCCAAAGCTATGGAGAAACCATCCTCGACCAACAGAAGGAGATCCTTGATACACTCAAGGAGGTTCAAAGGAGACTGACCATCTTGGAAACTAAACCAAGTATGGCCAGGAGGAGAGAAGGTTCCCCATCCTTCGGCACAGAACCCCTATTACATCAAAAGGGGAAAACTACCGAAGTAAAGAGAGAACTGACGGATGCAGAAAAGATGATTGCTTTTCTAAACCGGAAGAATCTATCCTAATGGATAGAATAAATCTAGAGGATTTACACGACCTTGCACAGTCCTTTGCAGGATTGGGTCTTGTAGATTTAAAGATGCAAGAGAATGTATCTACGGGGCATCAACAGGTTCCCCGGAATACACCACAGAATCCGACAAATGTGGCGGAAAGCGAGGGATCCCATGACCCTCCAGCTGGCGGACCACCAACGGGAAATTTCTCTACTGGTGCTTAATCCTTTCCAGGAGCAGAGATAAGAAGGAGATCTCCAAGACCAAACATAATGCAATCGCCTTATGGGAGATCCCAGTTGGAGCTAATACATCCATACGGAGTAGTCCTCAACTTGGATACATTAGATTTCAAGAACCGAGAACTACTCGTAGATGAATGGGCAGGAGCAATGAAGATTGCAGCAGGCACACTAGAGCTGGATAAAGAAAGCTTTATCTCACTTCTAAAGATTAGTTTAGAAGGATCTGCGAGAATTGCCTGGGAAGCTACTGATCTTGAGATAGTAGCAAATGTCTGGGCTTGCGAAGCTTTACCAGAGATCGTCGACAAGATGGCTCAGGTACTTAAAGTAGGATTCGTTGGAGTAGGCTACTTTGAAGGAGCCGAAGATGATAAGGCTAGACGATACAGGCAAGCACTTCATATCCTGGAGTTACGTGATATTTGTCACGTAGATGAGTTCATCAAACTCTTTACAGAGTATAGATAGTAATCAAGAATCGAGGAACGAGACGCCATTCCATTATTCTTTGCCAAGATTCCTAGTCCCTGGAGAGAAATGTTGATTAAAGAATATCAGCCACCTCTAGAGAACAACATGGATACCGTGGCAAGAAGGATGTCATTCCTCAAGACCAAGCTTGCTGAGTGGTGCTATCAAGCGGCGCTCCATAAGAATTACAAGAGGCTAAGGGGAATAAACAAAAGTGTTCCTCTATGCTGTATTGAAAATGATATTCCTACTATTGTGGGAGGTCAACCATTCAAGCAAAAGAAGATGAAAAAGAGAAATCATTCTTATGCCAGAGGAGATGGTAACCAGAAATCTAGGACTCCATGGAGACCTAGAAAGTTTTGGTCCAAACAGAAGGCCCGTAGCTACAAAACGGGGCAGAGGTCAGGACCAAGCCGGAGTAGAAGTTCTTCTTCAGGCTCAAATCAAATGAGCGGGGGAAGATCATCTTCAACAAGAAAAACTTTCAGAATGGCTCATACAAGAGCTAATGAAAGTTTCAAGGATTGCAATTGCTGGACATGTGGTGCAAAAGGCCACATCTCAACAGACTGTCCAGACAATCAAAGACGAGGAATCAGAAAGTTTGAAGCAACTCCAGAAATGGAAGAGGCTGTATACTTTCAGGATCTGATTCAAGTATATCAGTTTGAAGGAATCCCTTCAGACGAAAGCATATACGAAGAAGAAGATTATAGCGAGGATGAGTCTTCAGAATCAGAATCAGACTGAAGAAGAGGACGTCTTCCGACAGGAGACGCGAGAAGATCTCTCCGGGTTCTTCTCACAAATGTCAATTTCTCATAAGACGCTTATGAAGATTAAGAGAGAAGATCCAAAACTCCAAATCTATGATGGATTTGCAGTTGGGAGATTGGACAAGACTTTAGGACATTTCCTAAAGAAAAGAAAGCAACATATCATTTACAAGGTCACGGCAGGGGAAATAGCAATCCCCATGGAATTGACAAGTAATGTGATGGAGATGCAGCTAGTTCCGATGAGAGAAGTCAGAGAGGAACTAAGCAGGATGAATAGAGAGATTGCTCAGAAGATGCAATGGATCCACATCGGAGCCATTAGAATTCTGATCAAATCAACATTCAAAGAAGGAATTGATTCTCCGATTGATATTGCTATCTTCGACAAGAGAATCAAGAACTTGAGAGATGCAAGTCTGGGAGGAATCTCAGGAAATTTATATGCCGGGAAATTGGTATCCTACATTTATCCAAGGATTGCCTATAACTTGGCAGATCGCGATTTTAATAGAGTTCTAACCCTTCATCAAGATTTCAAAAACAAGGAGTTGATGAAAGAAGGGAATAGACCATACTCTATTACCTACAGTATTTCGTATGCACTGTCCAATACCCACCATTCAGAACTGTTTGTGGGAAAGAAATTCATCGAAATACCTGATATCTTAGAGCAGGTGGCTCATGCAATCCGTCCGGAGATTATGGAGTTACCACCTATCCATGAGATGGATATGCGGATCGAGGATCAACCTATTATGACTAGAGCTACAAGTCAAAGGTTTGAACCAAGAAGGGTTTCGTTTCATGATAGCAGAATCATGAGTCGGAGATGGGAAAAGAGACCTATCTTACAAGAGAATCTGGAGCCAGAAAAATTCACAACGAAAGGTGAATTAAAATGCCCAGAGGGATGGAGAGAAGTAGAGATAGTATTTGATATCACTCAGAAGGATAACATATTTCCTTGTGATGTCCTATATTATCTACAACAACCTTCATTGGGAAGATTTGAAGGACTTCTCCAGCTAGGAGAAAACGAGTTGATAATCCAAGGAATAGCAGGACGAGAAAGTGGGCGTCTTATTCTTGGATTGGAATTTCTCGAGGGGCACAAACCTTGGGAACGACAGCCAGATAGGGTGGTCTTTACAGTGGCTCATAGAAAATATCAGGTTCTGTGAAGAAAGCAGCCCGCTATTAATGGCGACTAGTCCATTCTCGATATACATCTCTATAGGGATGTTATATGAAGAATACCGAGCAGAATATTTCGCAGCCTACATCGACTCAGGCGCAGGAATATGCACAGCAAAGCCAGAAATCTTTCCTACAGGAGTAGGAGAGGATCTACCAGCTATTGCAGGAAGAGATTTCTCTAAGAGGATTTTGATCCTCAAACGAGGAATTAAGCAAGCGGAAATCATGATTGGCGGAGCCGGAGATACCCCATGGTACAAAGTCAAGACTCCACCAATTTATTTCCATGATACGGGAGCTGATATTCTGTTAGGAAACAATTTCCTACAGACATTCAAGCGATTCACACAGGAGAATGAAACAAGAAAGCTTATCCTCACAACCCTATGTGATCATAAGATTATTGTTCAGCGATTAAGGGAGGCATTTCATCGAAAAATGCCCATTAATTTTCGCAGCAAGCGTGGTGATGAAGGAAAACTAAGTCACCCAAAAATGAAGGATCAGCGAAGATATGGAGATGCACTCCTTCAATATCGAGCTGAAACATTAGGCGGAGATAAGGATGAGAGAATGTCAAGAGAGACAATCCAATTCCTCAAAGCGTCTATGGGAACAAGTCCACAACTTGATATCACCATTGAAGAACAAATATCTTTGGAAGATGTCAAGAAAAGGATCAAGAGGAATTTCAATGAAGATCCTCTAGCATGGTGGGACAATAATGAACTCAAAGCAACTTTGAAGGTGAAAACCGGAAAAGAAAATGAGTTTGTTCGGTACAAACCAATCCTTATGAATCAGGCAGATCGTGAGGATATGAAGAAAATACTTAAGGAACATCTGGACCTTAAGTTGATTTCAGACGGAATCTCTCCATACAGTAGCCCAGGATTTCTGGTTAGAAACCATGGAGAAATGAAGAGAGGAAAGCCAAGATTGGTGATCAATTACAAAGGGATCAACAATATCTTGGAATTCGACGGATATTATATCCCGAGTAGAGAACACTTGGTAAACTGCATCAAGAATGCCAAGGTATTCTCTAAATTTGATTGTAAATCCTGTTTTTATCAGATTAAGATGGAAGAGGCCAGCAAGAAGTATACGGCGTTTTTCACACCACAAGGACATTATATCTGGAACGTGATGCCAATGGGATTAGCAAATGCCCCCCAGATATATCAAAGGAAGATGGATAATCTGTTCAAGGATTATTTTAAATTCATGTTCGTGTATGTCGATGATATACTCATCGCTTCAAGGAATATGAAGGAACACGTCAAACATCTGGAGATCTTTTCAGAAGTTTGTCATAAGGAAGGATTAGTGCTATCAGAGAAGAAAGCAGTAATCGCCACTAGATAGATCGAGTTCCTTGGGATCGAGATCGATGAGTCTGGAATCATCCTTCAAAAACATATAGTGGAGAAGGTGCAGGGATTTCCAGAGAACCTCAAAGACAAGAAGCAACTTCAAAGTTTTCTTGGAGTTATCAATTTTGCCGGGATATTTATTAAAAACTTGGCAAAATACAGGAAGGTGTTTAGCCCATTGTTAAAGAAAGATGCAGATTTCAAATGGGAAAAAGAGCACCAGGAATCAGTATTACAACTTAAAGAGATCTGTAAAGATCTTCCAAAGCTTGCAATACCGAACGATGATGAAGAATTGGTACTCTATACAGATGCCAGTGATCATTGGTGGGCAGCAGTATTAACCAAAGCTACCCCGAATGGAGAAGTGCCATGCCGATACTGCAGCGGTCTCTTTTGAGAAAATGAAGCAGCAAGATGGCATATCAATGAGAAGGAATTCTTTGCAGTGCGAAAGGCTTTCAGAAAATGGCCATTATTCCTACTGCCTAAGAAATTCATTCTTAAAATTGATAACACGAGTGTTAAAGCTTTCTTAACAAAAAATATTGAATCTAAACCTGAGAAAGCTAGATTACTTAGATGGCAAGCTGATTTTCAATATTTTGATTATGAGGTTGTCATTATAAAGTCTCATGAGAATGTTCTTGCAGACTTTTTAACGAGAGATGGAGTCCAGTGAAGCCAACTCCATCCTAACAGGATACAGGCATCTCCAGGAACGCTTGGAGGAGCTTGACAAGAGGATCAACGACTTGGATATTCAAGCCAAAGTCGCGGGTCGAGTACAACAAGAGGACTTGTTAAAAGTCCACAGCGCGTTGAAGGCTACCAAACTGGCAAGTAGTTGCCTTTGGGACAGCCTGATTATTCCTATCCGACGGGAAGCTTTTTCAGGAAAGCAAAAAGTCGAGTTTCGAGAACGGGCCTCTAACCCGGTCGCCACAGATTCAAGTACTGTGAGCACGAGTTCTAAGTTGGATCCCTATACGGATCTAGCCGAAGAAGCAATTGAGCAGACGGAGGTTAATCCTCCTGATGTTTCAAGCCAACCCATCACCTCTGGGGTAAAAGAGGGAGAGATCAATCTTAGGCCAATGGCTGGTACCTCTAAGATTGATATTAACGAGCTTAAAGTTTCTCCATTTCAGGTTTACCAAAGAACATGGGAGAAAATTCTCACAGGTGCTGGAGTTAACCCAGCAAAATGCCAGATTGATAGATCTGGTAAATATCCAAGAATGTGGACGAACCTAGGAGCCAGTCCACAAGAAGTAAAAGAATGGTATGATTTCGGAGCTCTAGCTTCGGTTCATACTTTGGCACCAAGTTTCCCGGAAATCTCAAAACTTCCGGGATGGATTTTTAATGTTGTGTTCGAGACATGGGAAAACAACAACCATCTCGAACGAGGAGATATTCTGGAGCTAAAATTTACATCAGCGGCTCCGGAACCATACAAGAACGGGTCTTACCCAACTTTTCATTTTATTAAGCTACAAAGACTTGATCCCAGACAGGCAAACAAAAACATGTCTGTCCCAGATCACAAGATTCCCTTGGTATCAACCTTCACGGAGGATGATATTACTACAAGGAGAGCATGGGGCATATGGGTTTGTCTCATGGAGATGAGAAAGATCAAAGGGAGTTTCAAAGTCTTCCACAAGACGGTGAATGGATCACTTTTGATCAACACCATGACATCCAAAACCTCTCCATATGCGGAGAACATCTTTGAGCAGAAAAGAGAGATGTTATGGAAAAACGAGCTGCCGGCAAGTTCAGAAACCGCCCGGAAATATTGCAATATGGCGCATAACGGACGGTGGACAAGTCGGATTTGTCCTAGGTGCCCGGAGCAAGAAAAGGCACTGTTTGGGTAAGCTTTCCCTGTCATCAATGACAAAGGAAAGAGGAACGAGAAGGAACCATTGCGAAAGCAGAAGATGCCAAGGGGACCACCCAGAAAAAATTAAAAAGGGGGTCCCCTACAAACAGCAATGGGATGAATCACGAGAATTGCATCCACTCAAAAAGACAAAAGGTGGAAGCATTCACTGCAGAATAATTGAAGTCTGCATGTGAAGCAAGGGTCCACAGCATGTGAACCATGTGAAGAAGGGACCACATGCATGTGATCAAGATAAGATGTTGCATCCAGAAAATTTGAGAGACCAATCAGAGTCTTACAACTGGACGCAATAATTCAAGGATAGGGGTCTTGAACCTCTATAAATACAGGGTAGAAGGAAGCAGAAGGCATCGACCATTCCCCTCTGTTTTCTTACAAAATAAACATTGTAATAGTTAGTTTTCAGTCTTTCCATTCTAGTTTTCAAGTGTATGTGTAAGAAGAGTGTAGCTACCATGAGTAGCTAAACAGGTCGTCTCCTCCCAAAAGGAGATGTACTAATGTAATAATATTTTCATGATTTCTTAATAAAAGTTGGGCTTTTGTTCATCATCTTCTAAAAGTTTTATTTATGTTCATAAACCAAGAAGAATACTCTACGCCTCGAGGTAGAAAACGAAACGAGGTTGTGCTGGTTGCTGTTGAAGGAATCCACTCTGGAACCATAGGTTGCGATCGAGTGGTTGGGCTGTGAGGAGCAGTTCGTAAAACCCGGTGGATATAACCCGACGGCAATACGGTCAAAAAGGTACGAAACTTGGTTTATGTTTCAAGAAGTTAATTGACGGAAGCATGATGGGCCTGATATGGTCGTAATGGACTATTTCCATAATACTAAAGATTAATTTTGCATGAGAAAATTAATTTTGGGGTTAATTTATAATTAAGAAAATATAGGACGGAAATTTATTTGAAATTTATTTGGACAAAACCAAAAGGATAAAAATATAAGGACTGAATTGAAATAAAAGTATGCTCGCTCGTTTAAAGAAAAATCAGAATAATGAAGAGCATTTTTTAACAAAAGGACGAAAATGGCAAGTTGGTCATTTTGGGGCATATTATCAAGAAAAAAGTCAACTAAGTAGAAAAGAGGGTTGGCACTATCTGACAAGGGCATTATACCTTGTCTCCCAAGTATAAACCATAAGAAAAAAGTAAAGAGTACAAGGGTACGATTTCTCCATAACCATCTCGACGAGACAACTGTATTTATAGTACTATATGAGTAAATAATGAGGGGTAAAATTTATTATTATATTTAGCAACATACAGAAGAAGTACATTCTTTTCGGAAGCATTGAAAATAATAATGCATGTGCGTATTAATATTGCCCTTCTGCATGGTCCTCGCTACCTAATAATACAAGAAACCTAACGTAGTACTATATAAAACCATGACATCATTGTGACGACAAAATTGGTAAATATGTAATTGTGTGCTTTGGAATGTGGTGAAGACTATGCACAATCAATCCGGCTTTTAATGCAAGAGGTATTGTCTTTGTTTTGAACAACGAAATAATTAATTCAAGGATGTGCGGTTGCATGGACTGATCGACACGTATCATGTATCAGTGTTTGGAACGGTAGCCTTGTTCAAGGATGTGTTTATTTGGATTATTACCGGATGTCATGTCACATATCCTTTCCAATCATATTTTCAATTGTTCCCTTCAAATAATCAATTAACTTTTAGAGGAAAAAGTTATGAACAAAAGGACAAAAACTAGAAAGGATTTTCGATGGAGAATCCTCCGATACCAAAATCAGATTCAGCCGAAGAAGGGAGAGATAGAGAGAGCAAATATTAAGAGTAAATAGTATTTTTGTGAATAGTGAATGTGTGTGTGTCTTTGATGGAGTGGGTATTTATACTTTTTTACCCGAAGGGCAAAAAGGTCATTTTGGAGGCTTCCGTAACCATAAACTTTATACCCTTCAACTCTATATTTTTGCTCCGATTTTCCTATTTTATCAGACCTGGAAGATATGTAATCTTACACATCAGATACTCCCCCCTACTCTAAGTAACTCAGTGTACAATAATAGTTGGAAAAATTTACAGAGTTATGCTATCTGCACCAACTAAACCAACCGTCCTGAAAACTCAGAGCTGCAATTACTGTAGAAAATTAATAACCAACAAAATTGGATGTGGGTGTTGCAAACAAGAAAGCATTCAACCTTAAATCCTCAAATTCCAAAATCATCATACTACATCCCTCATAGGATCAATATCAACTCCATACACAAGTTATGCCTAATTTTGACAAATGCCACTTATATCGTAAACTAAATATGTGCATGCTATTAAGGTCAAGAGCTACATTCAATTACGACAAGGCCTAAAATAATTTAAAATGCGCTCGATCAAGTACGAGAGTCACACGACAAAAGGGCTGCTCAAGTATGAGATTCACGCGGCAATAGAGCTAATCAATATGACAGGTGCACTTAACAAAGAAACATATAAATTACCTTCTTGACCAATAGTAGAGCTAAGAATCCTTTATTTGTTTTGAGCTGCTATTGAAACTCGCTAAGAATTTATCCAGTAAGTGGATGGGATTAGCAAAACATTAATCAAGTAACAAACCGCCAAGAGGCGTTAAACAACCGAATGTCTGTACCTAATGGCCCTGCAATTTAAGTATGAAAATCATGTGATATTCATGGCGATATATAGGAGAAATTCATGTATCTAATATCTAGTTACTCCACAGTCCTCAAAACAAACTACGGTGTCCTAAAACAATCAGAACTGAAACTAAGAAAGTGTAAGATAGAACTGAAATTGATCCATAATGCATGAACTATGTTGTTGTGAAGTGCTCAGACACGAATATAACTTGAAAACCAACTCTAAGTTCTGGTTGTTTTAGTTATTCAATGTTGGCGAGATTTTTTCCAATTTCTTGGAATTTGGTGAGTCCACTAGGGCAAGGTCCCTCCCTGGGCATACTACTCCCCCAGTCACATGTTCAGAGTTAACTCTGAGCATGTGACTCAAATAAGTCTCGATTTTGCTATTCAGGGTGTTAAGACCTCTAACTAAATGTTGAGGACCGGGTGGTATCTAAGTTTGAGTTTATGGTGCCTTTGGGTTCAATAGAATTAAAATTTATTTTGGACAGAACTGAAACTCTAGACAAGAAGATGGTTGAGCCCTAAGGTCGTTCAGAGTTGTCTTTGATCAAGATAGGAAGTAAGCCCTTGGGTATTCAGGGTTGTGAACTCTGAACATCGTGATGGCTAGAGTCAAGTGTTGGACATGTGATCAAACTGGAGATTATGTTGGGTAGTTAAGTCTTTTTGTGAGCAATCATTGTGCGTAGGACGCTATAGAGCTGTTTTACAAGGTGATAGAGGTGTAAGTTCCAATTTATACTGCACATCAGTGCTCAAGACTGTGTTGCCTGAAATGCAGCTTCGGGCTTATGCAGCACATAAGTGCTCAAGTCTATACTGCGAGAAGTGCAACTCTGGACTTATGTAGCACGTAAGTGCTCAAGTTTGTGCCGTAAAAAATGCAAGTTTGGACTTATGCAGCACGTAAGTGCTCAAGTCTGTGTTGCCAGAAGTGCGACCCTGGGCTTATTCTAGGGATGACACACCCAATTCAATATTGCCTCGTGGCGAACAATGCTACCACAGAGGGGACTGTGAGATTACACGAGCTTCAAAGCAAGCAGGAGCTTCTTTGGGATTACGTTGATTCAATGCTACCACATAGGGGACTATGGGATTACGCGAAAGCAACCAGGAGCTTGTTGAGATTATGCTGATTCAATGCTACCACAGAGGGACTATAGGATTATGTGAAAGCAACCAGGAGCTTGTCTAGGATTACGCTGATTCAATGCAGCCAGCTTAGCATGTCTTACACATTTCCGAGGCACGAGGCAAGGCTAGAGCTCTGAGGCTTATAATACGAGAAGCATTTTCTAGGCGTAAGGCAGAGCTGGAGCTCCGAAGCTTATAGTGCAAGAAGCATTTTTGAGGCGCAAGACAGAGCAGGAGCTCTAGGGCTTCTCCATATCTATCAACTCGATGCACATCTTAGGTGCTTCTCCTGGCAAATCGAAGTACTTGCAATTGCAGTAATAGAGTGGTTCACCACGGTGGTAGGCGAATTCCAGAAGTGGTGAACTTTATTCGACCATGCTTTCCCTTCTAACTTATCATCAAATCCATGTCAATAAACATTAAACAAACAGAGCTCATAAATTCATTTCTGAAAACCGGAGCATTAATATAAATAAAACTGAAATCCAATTATCAATATAATTAATCCGTATTCTTCTTGTAGCAACTATCAATTTGAAAATGTGTTATATTTATCCTTTCTTCTCTGAGTCTGCCATGTATGTTCCAAATTTAGCATTAATCTCTTGCGAATTGTCAACATTAGCCTAAATATTCTTTACAATGCCTCAAACTATGTCATTTTACGCTTAACTCAAGTCTTCAACTATAGATGAATACTGTTAAACACCCGCGGCGTGTAAGGTATAAGAAGTTCAATATGGTACCCCTTAAAGAGGCAATTTTCTTGTTTACAGCACTGAAAATTGGAATTTTATTCAGATTTGGAAATATATTTTTCTTAGTTCTGGAAATTCAAATCTGATTTTTTTTATTCAATTCTAGAGATTTTTATTCAATTCTGAAAATTTGGTTAGTTCTGATTTTCAGCCCTGAAACCAGAAACTCAAATCTCAAAATTCTTCATGTTAGCTTCAAAACGATATTTTCAGCCCTAAATTCAAATCTAAAATGTCTTTTATTTAAATCTGAAATTTTCAACTTGAAAATATATTTTCAGTTCTGAAACTATTTTTCAGTTCCGAATGATGTTTTCAGCCCTAAATTCAGATCTGAAAATTCTTTGATTCAATTATGGAACAGAAATTTTCAATTATGAAAATGTGTTTTTTCAAGTCTGAAAATTATTTCTTCAGTTTTGAAAATCTAAATCTGAAATTTTTTATTCAATTATGAAGGTGGAAATTTTGTTTAATTCTGAAAAATGAAACCCATCTGGTACAACTCTGAAAGTGAATGTACATATTTTCTTTTCGATTCTGAAGATTTGTTTGATTCTGAAACTGATTACTTTAGCTCTGAAAATTTTATTCAAACCTGATGATTATTTTTTAAACTTTCTTTTTTTACTCTGAAAACTTGAAATTTTGTTAAAATCTGCGAATCCTTTTTCAATTCTGAAGTTATCTTTTCAGCTTTGAAATTTTATTCAAATCCGACAATTATATATATAATATATATCCCAAAGGCCAATTCAATTAAAGGTGCTATAAAGCACCCGTCTTGCACAAGTTGTGCATTTGAGCTTTATGCAAGATAGTAGGTTATATTGTTATTAACGATAAGCTCATCACCAACGATCATGAGATCAGATTCTAACAACCTAAGCACCATACTTTCCTTTAGAATACAAGAAAGAAGAAGGCATCTCTTTTAGAAATTCATAATAGCTTTACAGAAGCCAAGGGTGTTTTCATATTAAGCAACTTAATAATTATGTATATTCAGAATGTGCAACACAATTAAAAAATGAAATGGAACAAAATCCCACTCTCTGTTTTGTGAAAACAGGAGTAATTGATAAGTACACTAACAACATGCTAGTGGGCAACGATAAGATCAAATTTCTTGTATAATTTACATTCAACACAGAGCAAGCACGTAAGCTCCATAACATAACTAAAACTACATTTACTCAAAGATTACCAAAACCTGTGCTTCCTTTTAATCACCCATGGGTTCTTACTTCTTTAAGAAATACATCCCGTCTCTCAGTTCGAGCTTCTCGTCTGCAACTAGGCCACCCAAAAAGCTTTGCAGCTGTTGAAGTGATTTGTCATATGTAGGATCCCCTATGCAGAACATCTGTGATGAACATTGTCTCGTTGATTAGATATAGTCGTGCTATAACGATACTCAGTTTTTGCTAATTCAAGGTTACCTTCAGAGTATTGTGAATCCTGTCCAATGCCATGCTGCCAAAATTGGTGAGCATTCCTGTGATAAATTTCTGCAACAAGTGCGAAAGAAAAGGTTAGTGTTTTTTGTAAAAGATGTCTATAGGCAAGAAAAGATGGTATATTAGAATTTACAGTAACAGGTTTTAGCTTCAATCGATGTGTGACATTCATTACACTTCCATATCAACAGAAAAGGTGTTGAAGATAAAAGAGTAATATTCTAAAATTTTCACATGTTCACGATAGATCTCTCTCTCAAATGACCTCTTGCATCTATTTTCCAAGTAAAGATTATAGAAGCCACAGACACACACGCACAAACACACACACAAAGATCAATCTCAAATTGAAATAAACATCAATACAATTTGAGGGAAATCATTATATCTAAATTTGGAACACAAATCCTTACGAGTCCTGTGAGTTCTAAATCTAGCCTCCTATTGTTGGTTGCTGAGATCTTGATCCGCCCATAAATATGATTATATCCATTTGCCGGGAGACACATGAGGATTTGGCCCAATTACTTAATGAAGAGGCCTTTTTGGCTATAATGGCAATCGATATGTCAAAAATTTATCTGGAAGAGATAAGATGATTGTGCTTAAAAGGGAACTATGTTCTCGAACTTGAAAGAGGAAATGCAACGTGATTCAAAATGAGGTCGCAAGCTCCAAAAGTCACAGATTACTGAAAATCAGAAGTGCAGACATATATATTATAAGGCACGTACCTCATAAACAGTCATTTCTTTACGCAGTTGATCTTCAACTGATGCTACTGATTTGTCTCCATCCTCATCACCCATTAAAAGCTCTTCACAGCCAGCACCACTAACTCCAGCCTTTCCACTCCCAGCCAAGGCTTCTACCAAAGTAAATTTATGATCACCAGACTCCAGGACAGATTCTGCTAGGATTCCCTAGATTGACCCAAGAAACAAGAGATTGAAGCACATAGATCAGTATGAAAATTGGATATTCATGAGCTTCAAACAAAAAGGAAAAATTAGCAGACATCAAACAACAAATGCCAAATATAGTTGGCAATGCCTCTCAAGTTTAGAAGTATACAAAGAAAAACTAACACTAATAAAAATTGCATGTGGCAAAGGATTATACTAAGACGGTCTAATTTATGTTTTCATTGCTGAAGAAGCTAAAATTTAACACCATGTAAATTTTCGAGGAGATGATCACATGACATGCACCTTGTTTATCCAAAAATATATTCTTCTATTTAAGACATCCACTGGTACACCAACAGCAGCAGCAAGATCCTTGGAGGTCCAACTGTAAGCAAAAAGATGCATCATAATAAAATAATAAAGCATCTCTATCATAATAGCTTAAATAAATTACATCATTCCTCATGATACCTAGTTTGATCCTCAAATTGACTGATAATGGCAGCATGGAGGGGTGTAACCGTGAATGGCAGTATTCTATCTTCAAATTGTAGCTCCAACTGGACAACACGGCAGCACATAACTATTAAATCTTGTTTCAACAAGGTAAAAGAGCACAAAGAGGAGAAAAAATGTCGATGGATATTCCACCACAATATGTTGTATCAGCTGCTGTGATCAGAAACAATTATATGTCAAACATTTTTTCAAAATATCTAGTGTCTTGATTTCTCAGCACTAAATCTATCACACAAATTCTGATATTTCCGAATTCCAGGTTAACTGTGACTAAGGGTCACCTAAAACTTTTATATTTTGATGCTATAAAACTGCTTGAAGCTTTATGATCTGAACTAACAACATTCTTACTGGAGTCAGTCACAAGTGAAATGGACTCCAGAAAATAGTACAGATCATGATACTTGTAAGTCAAACTTCCAATTAGGCTCAATTTTAAAGACTGCATTAATTCTTTTTTTGATACGAAACAAAGACTGCATTAATTCTATGTGGAAGCAACTCACCTTTACAGTACCAAGACTTTTCTTCCAGAGGAGCTTACGTGGGGTTTTGATTTCATGAAATCTTTTAGCATAATCACTTAAAAGCTGGTCCACAGGTCCAGGTATATTAACTGCCTCATCCTGAAATAAGAAATATAATTCATCTTGTGAAAAAATATGCTTCTGTAAACTTCAATAGCATGTGCTCGTCAAAACCCTAAACACATGAAATTTATCCAGTAAAATAAAATGACATGAAAGCCACTTAATTCAAACAGAATCCAGCGAAAAAACTTCTCTTAAGCTTCTTTAATTTTATGGACAGCAAGTAAAAAGTTAAATGTCTTCTATAATCACTTAAAGACACTGCCAATACAGTAAAAAGGTATCTACATACCTGGATAGGTGGCCAAAAATTTGACGATATAATAGTAGCACTAAGATCATCTAGGGACAGCTCATGCTCTCCAGTCTCAATAACTGCATTTTATTTGCACATGGGAGACCCAAATTTAGTAAATTCATCATTATTAAAACTAATTACAGTGATCTACATGACGACGCATTATTCTTCCCATATCAAGATATATTTGGAAATGTAATTGCAAATGTAACCTGGCTTAGGTTGTTGTTTGATAGTTGCTATAATATTTGTGTTGGTCCTTTTGGAATCAATTAGATCATTGAGCATAATTTCACACTTCTGCATGCTGCTCTCACCAAAATGAATCTGGAATTGACAACGAAAGTAAATTAGCTGAAAAGGTCAGTAGACTAGAAGAATCATGTTGATTAATTATCTTCATCAGACCTTCAAGAGTTCCAGAGTACGTATCTCTGAGTCAATGTCATAATCGGATTTATTCAGAAGCTTTTCAGCCAGCATAACACGGTACTCATTCACCAACTGATCCTTCGAACCAATAATGCCAACAATCATACCAAGAATGTCAACCTTCCTCCGGTACCTACCACCCTTTAATGGGTCCGCCTCCACTGGATCAGGCTCCCAACTTTACCGGCATATAATATTATACTGTGTCAACAATTTAAAATTTGGAAACAATAGAATAGAACATCTTTTTTAGGACATATATTCTTTTGATCTTTTATATATAGCAGTATATACGAAATATCATTTTTTTATATAGCTACTTAGCTTACCTTTGGGCATTAATCCATGCTTGCTTATCATCTGTGTTGGCATCATCATCAAAACTAGAATTCTCTTGATTTTCTTCATCTCTATTTAGTTCTTCAAGAAGGCTGTCCCCAGCACTTCCTGGTGCACTCGGGTTTCCACCAGCCCCATCAGTAAGCATGGTGACAATGCATTTAATGGTATCCTTCCTTCCCTTCAAGTATTCTCTTATTGGTTCACCAACCGCTTCAAGGAATACACCAGCGGGGTCAATTGTTCGAAGGGCTTTAATAGTTGAAACGTATTGGTGCAATATATCATTGGTAGAGGCACCAGCTGTGAGTAAGCGATATTTTAAAGCCGCTATGAATGAATCAACAAGCTTCGAGTGCTGCCCAGTATATTCAAGACATTGTTTCAAGTCATCAATAGCGGGGGAACTGAAATATAAAGACAAAGATATTAGTCTCTTAGAAATCAGAAAGTTTCCTATTTCCTAAAAATGCAAAACAGCTTTGTTTCCCTTTTTAAACATTTTCAGAGTTCATCTGCACCAAAATTCAATTGAACAGCATAATAAATTCACATACTGAGTTTAGAGTTTAGACACTTAAGTAAGAAAAAAGGAGATATATTAGAGAAGACTCAACTGCATGATCCGTGAAACGTTTGCCATCAGAAACTCGAAAGAAAAACTTGTGATAGTATCGACAGCGTATGTTGGAGACTAACTTTACGGGTAAAGGAACTGACCCAAGCCAAGAATGACGTCTCACTCAAATTCAAAGAAGGTTGATAAAAGAACTTGGCAGGAGGGGTACTTATATAATTAACTATCAAACAAATTAAGCAAAGGTTCTTCGAGGTGCCCTCAACAGGGAAGCATTATAGCATTTGCCAAGACAAACTATAGACACTAGAAACATTTGAAGTATGAAGTGCTCAATCAGGTCAGCGAACAATTCCATAATTCATCATCACGTGTTTGGTTCTGCAGGAGTGCCTTCTGAGTGATACCCTCGGAAAAGGAAAAAGTTTACTACCCTTTCCAGCTACATAGCAAATTCCTCCACAGAAACTTCGAACCTAACCATGAAAATTTATTTTCATGTATTGCTGTAACTAATGTCTTTGTAACTGGTTCTATTCAAACTACGCAGACTGCATGCTGATAACATCATTCATGATCAGTGGATAGAAAAAATTATTACGCAATTAACCAGCTTAGCAGTACTCTTAAAATCAGATTACCTTTTAACAACCGCATAACGTTCAAACAATAGAATGCCAATATTAAAAGTAAGAACGGATTTTTTCAAACTAAAGGACAGTTTTCAAGAGCAGTATGGCCAAACCATTGGATCTTAAAAATTTGACTGCAACAGAGATAAAATTACCTGTCAGGATAATCCACAATAATTTCAAAAAGCTTGGCTATTCTTAGATCTTGTAAAGTTTCATAAGCAAAATACTCCAACCGCAACTGCCATCGAATGAGTCCCTCATTAGGTACTCCATTTCCATAATATCTTAAAGACGGATGAGATGCCAGAGGAGATCTCAGACCAGAAGAAGGACTTTCGTAACTTTTAGAATCACCAAGGTAAGCAAGAAGAGCATGCAAAAATTGAAGTGGCACATCCTGCAAAGGATATAAATCCCTATCTTAGAAGTCATATGTCAAGCCATGATTATATGTCCTGTATCCCCTCACAACTAGGATGGAAATTCAACAGCATATATAAATAAAAGAGATGCCATTATCTCCTTGATTTAAACGCAACTATGTGGTCTGCGGCATTATCATTTCTACATGAATTACCTGTATCCACTGCTTAATGGAGTCCAATACTGAAAACCTGAAGTCATCACCAGCCAACTCATGCACTTTAGCCTGTCAAAACAACAAGAATTGGGAATCAGCAAACTCAAAAGCACAAATAACTGAAATAGCTAATATTGAGAAAATACTAAAACTTCCCATATATTAACGCATCAACATCAACCACACAAAAAAAAAAAAAACCAAAGAAAAATAACAAAATAACTAAGCCAATGCGGGGCCAACTAAAAAAGTTCATATTGTAAAAATACTAAACTTCCTAAATATCTGCATGCAAAACGAAAAAACATTAGATGTCAGACTCATAAATGGTTTTGCAGCTTATACAAACCTTCAATAGCTGGAATATGGCAGATGCATAGGCATCTTCAGCCATTGAGGTAAATCCAAGATTCCTCAGATCACGCACTACCTCTCCGATGTTCCTCACCAGTTTGTTATTTCCAAATATATTTCTTTGGTGATGTGATCCATCAATATCCATTCCCCCAGTTCTGCAATCTAGAGCCACTTCTTCATCCATATCTAACCTGTTATCATAATCGCAGGCTGTAGCCATCATTGCGCTTAACTCCTCCAGTCGTCCCTTAAAGTACCAATGAAGTACATCTAAGCATTTCACGGAACATATATAACATCAGTGAAGAAAGTTATTCTTTGCAGAGATGTAAGAATATCACGACTTGGACTACATTTAGACACTCAAATAGCAAGTGAGCTAAGCAGGGATGGCATCATAATTCTTAGACAGATTACACCGAGTTGAAGGCAACCTCATCTAACCATCTAAGATAGAGATTTGGGCAAAAGCGAGCAGGATGAGCCTGGAAGTAAGAGTGACATTGTAAATGTTACATCAAATAAGTTCTTGGTTTTGGAGAAGAGATCATGAAGCTCAGTTTTACTATAATGAAATAACTAAGTTAAGCACCAAGGAACCGTATCAATTTATTTCATATATCATAAGGATCTGAAGTATTTACACTTTGAACACTAAACTTTAAAATTTTGACTGACAAAATGGAATGCTAAATAAAGCAATGAAACCCCTAATACTGCAATGATCTAATATTATGATTCACATGATTGCTTGGATACCATACACATTACACATAGAACTTAGTTACGTTTAATCCAGCAAGTTATTACATGACATGTCGCTACATGGATAAAAAACTATATATTAAATACGACAAACTACCAGGAAAATGCCGAGGAAGACTAGCCATGAGGACTGAAGAAGCTGTTAACTGATATTTTGATAATAAATAGTTTCGCTCTGCATCTGAATATGTTTGTTCTGATGCTTTACTCTCTCTGCACATCTCTAAAGCATGAATCAACATTAACAGGCACTTCTCTTGATATTGCTTTTCAGATGATATGTGTTCCAGTGCTGTATGCAGTATATCTTGCATCTCCCCTAGTCGATCCTGATTCAAATCCTTCCAAATCAGAATGGTACATACACTTATAAAACACTGCAGATCTCATCTTCATCGATATAAACCTTCAGCAAGAGAGTGCAGAAAACGTTTCTTTGAAACTTTGCTCAGCACCTTTATAGCTACTATCACTTACCAAGAGCAAGATTCATCAAATATTCTGGTTCTCTGCATTCTATAGCTCATTCACTTGAAAAGTAAACTTTCAAAAATATATACCTTTTTAGCACTTTAAGATCAACTATTCCGAAAGAATTTACAGCAAGGGGAGACTGAGAGGATTCCTCTAAGTAAATCTTCTACATTGCATTACAGAAAAAGGGAACTCCACAAATAAAAAACTAATATAGGACAGAGTTGGCATTTGAAAAGACTTTATGTCGACATATGTCTAAAAAACTTTTCGTGATGTCCTCTTATCACCATCCTATTAGTGAGGGCATATTATTCCTAAATGATATATCAAACCAATTCCTGGTAAATTTCTGGAATTAACAGAGGATATCATTTTAAATTGTTTGGATTGAGTGAAATTAGCCAAATAAGTCACCTTACCTTAATACATGGCTTTTTATTCTAAAAGTTTAGCAAGTGCATACAAGGTTCATAGGGACAAAATAAACTTTCTTATAGGTGGCAATGCAAGTTTAACACCATACTTTCTCCGTCCTTTCATTTATCCTCTAAACTACTCAATATAATCTAATATGCACCCTGCAGGAAAACAACCACATGGTCATGCACTGTGTATGTACCGGGTTTTCCATATCTAGGGCTGCAGGATTGCTGTAGGTATCAAATTCTTTCCAAAACCTTGATGCTCCTTTTCTCTCGAATATTTCCTGCAACGACACAAATAATCACTGTTTTTGAGTTGAAGTATTGGCCATTCTTCAAAATTGTTTTGCACTCCATGTACTATTTTCAACAAATACCACTACAATATTATCTTCCTAAATCTCCCACCCATTGTCATTATCATTCCTTTAGGAAGTTTGAAAAATAGCAGGAATTTTAAGTGAAACAGAATTTTGACATAAGTTAAAAAAACATGTATAGGAAAGATAAAATCGATGTAACACTCATTTAGGTCTGAATAAAGATGAGATTCCACTTCATTGTCGCTTAAATAGAAGATAGTGATGACCAAAAAATATTGTACTGATGGAGTTTAAATATATCCATTTAGTTCTTACCGCCTTTCATAATTCTGTATCAATAGCCGCTGAAATAACTAGAAAGCTTCGATGCTACTCTCAGACCAAAAACATAAAAATAAAAAAATAAAAAAAGATGTTGAAGAAGCCAAACGCTGATATAGTGCAATGCATTAACGTAAAAATCAATAATTAAACCAAGTAAAAACTTAAGCTGGATAGAGACTAAATTTTGTCTTCACAATAACTATATAAACAGATATTCTTGGGCAAATTAAAGTAGAATAGTACCTCCACAGAGCGCAGGAAGTGTTGGACGATAAGCGACTGGAGTCCGTGGCTACAGAGATTTCGCACGTGTGGCACGAAATCGGAAGCCATCGAGAAGTTGCCGTCGCCTGCCAATAGTGCTTCTGTTGCTACGCAGAACGCGTCCCAGCTATCCGCCATTTCTCTGATTGAATTTTCACTTAAGGAGTCCAGAACCGCAAAATTACACATCGGTGAAGATGATGAATCCTCCGTCGCCGCCATTTTCAGAAAAATAAAATTCAGAAAAGGATAACTTTCAGCTTGAACTTTGAATCAAAACCCTAAAATGACCGGCAATTATAATTATTACTTTGATACGGGGAACTAGAGCTTCTGAAATTGCTTTGTCAGAACATGTACTCTCCCATTGTTATTTACCGCCATTTTTAACCTTTGAACAGTGTGAGACGGAGCACAGAACAGAACCCCTTTTTCGTGATCATGACTGGTGATGTGCACTCAGGCGGCTTTGGTCCGGACCTAATTTAAGGCCAGAACAGAATTCTAGCCCAAGTATTAATTGGGCCAGGTTGAGTTTAGATATCTATTCAACACTCGGTCCAGCTTAATTTGTATAACATTTTCTTAAAAAATTTTAAATATATTTAACCAATTATTTATTTGTTCATCACAAATGCACTCAAGAGTTTTGGGCCGGTTTGATTTAGAGCCCAGAAAAATATCAAGCCGAAATCTTGATTGGGCCAGCTTTTAAGGCTCTATAAAAAAATTAGTAAATTAAACGTCTATTTAAAAATTCATATCAACATCTATATGTAAGGGTATTCATGGTTCGCTTTGGTTGATTTTAATTAAAATTAACAAAATCTGTTTCTACATATCTCAAACTTCCAAACCAAAATCCTCTAGACTCGGTTTGGATGGGTCGGTTTGTTTAACTAATAAATAAAAATCTTTCATTGATAATACCATAATAATGAATATATTCTTCAATACATTAATTGAAATCAAAATAAAAATATAAAATCATTAAAAACATTGATAATTAATTTTTAATTTCAACTAAATGGTAAAATAAAGTATTAATTGCACAATAAAAGAAGCTCTTTCGTGAGCATGGATAAGACGAAAACATTAATCAATTCAAAATTTGTAAATTAAGGAAGTTGTGATACAAAGAAACTAGGTTTCAACTTTAAATGATAAATCTTAATTTAATATTTGGAAATAAATAAAAGAAAACAATCCAAACTTAATCAAAGTCTATATCTTTTTTTTTAGATTAAGAAAAGTAATATCCTTCATATATATTTAATTATAAATATAATTTATAACTAAAATATCTATAATTATAACATATATATATATATAAATATTGTTTCGGTTTTGATTGATTTTGATGGATATTTTCTTAATCCATAACCAACCAAATATTCGATTTATAAAATATTAGGAACAAATACTAATAGGCCAACAAACTATTGATCTCTTTGGAATAAGGGCATATAAAGTAATTAATCTTTATTAATAGGTCATCAAACTATTAAAAATGTGCACTTTGATAGCTGCCAGTAAATTTTATGGCCAAACAAGAGGCGCATGTCTTGCACACTTTTTTTAAAAGGATAAACATATCTTTTTCCACACAATTCAGTATTTAAAAATAATAAATATACAAAATTTAGCATTATGTAACTTCCTAATCGAGTGATTGCTACAATATAAGCTTGCTTTAATTTGACTCAAGAATTTGTTGCAAATTTATATAAATATTTGTGGGCCTCCTTTAATTGTTAATGACATTCAAAATTGGTTCCAATAATGCTATACTTCTTATTTAATACACTAGACATTATTTTTAGGGACTTGCTATAAGGATACATTGTGGCTGGCCACAATACTTTAAAAAAAAAAACAATGTTATTTAATAAAGCAAATACCAAGCAAACCCCTACTATTTACTTTGCCTCCCTACTACTATAGAACACCTAACCTGAGCTTGCTTCCCATATCTTAACGAGATATTTTTTTTTCTTGTAAACCTTTTTGTTGTTGTTATTTTTTTTCCAACTTGAATTTGTTTGGAGATACAATATATCGAAGTTTTTTTTTTTTTTTTTTTTGCTAAGATGGATGGTCCAAGCAGGTGGTATTATGAGTTTGGTTCAAGCGAAACTTTTGACAGTTTGAGCGCGGGTGAGGATAAATGGCTTAAAAGAAAACATTTAAAAATAGGATAAATGAGATTAAGGTTGATGATGTGCTATCAAAAAACCAGATCAGATTAATAAAACAGCTTGTAATTTTTATGAGAAAATGTTCACTTTTGAACCTTGTGATTTGAATAGTGTTATCTTTAGCACTATAAAACCTGTTGTGAACGGTAGTAATGCTGCTAATCTCCACTGCCTTCCTAGTTTGAGGGAGATCTATGATGTTGTCTAAAGCATTGATAAGGATAGTATGGCTGCCTCTAATGGGTTTTCAATCTTGTTTTATCAATGTTGTTGGGATTCTATTAAGGATGATTTGCTTGAGGCTGCATGAGGGTTCTTCTTGGTGTGCCAGTGCCTAGAAGCTTTACTTGTACCTCTATTGCTCTCATCCCTAAGAAAAATCACCCTACTAGTTGATAATATTATTCTTGCTCAGGAAATGGTTCATGAGCTTAATTCCAAGAGTAACAAAGGTAAGATGGTCCTCAAGATTGATTTGCAAAAGCTTATGATAGAATAAAATGAGTTGTGCTTTACAAAATTATGAAATTAATGGGTTTTCCTGAGCTTTTTATGACTTATATCATTAATGCTACTAACAACTCTTGATTTTCTCTTTTGATTAATGGATGCCTCATAGGATTTTTCAATTTCGGCTGAGGCATCAGACAAAGTGACCCACTTTTCCCTACTCTTTTTTCTATATTCTCTAACGCTCTTACTTATGATTTTCTGGATCTATTTGAACTTTATCCTAATTTGAAATATAATAAAAGAGGCATGTACATCCCTTCTCTTTCCTTTGCTGATGATACAGTGGTTTTTGCCTCTGCTAACGTTTATGCCTTTAGAAAGCTTTCGAAAAAAGCTTCAGAAGGTTACCTATTCCAAAAGTACTATAATATTTGGGAAGCTTGTGTCTAGTTATAATAAAATAAGAATTTCGGAACTTTCCCAATTTGTGAAGGAGAAATTCCCCATTAAATACTTAGGAGTTCCCTTGTTTAAGGGTAGAGCGAAAAATATTTTGTTCCAAGAGCTTTTTGAAAAAGTGAGTCATAGATTAAGGGGTTGGGGAAATTCTTTTCTTAAGCATAGGAGGGAGATTGGAGCTTTAAGAGTGTCCTAAACTCCATCCCTATGTATACACCTAGGAGGGAGATTGGAGCTCATTAAGAGTGTCCTAAACTCCATCCCTATGTGTACACTTAGGGTGGTTGGTGCCGCTAAATCTGTCATTGACAGATTTCATCAGATGTTTAATGGTTTCCTATGGGGATCCACCACTGAGCATAAGCAAATTCATTGGTCCTCTTGGGATAAGCTATGTTTTCCCAAGAAGGAGGGTGGACTTGGGGTTAGGAACCTTTTTGGCAGCAACATAGCTTTTGCTTCTTATGCGTGGTGGAAATATATAACTTTTAATGCTCTATGGTGTCAATATTTGCAGAAATATTGAAACATAATCATCCTTTCAATGCTAACATAGGGGCAAATCAATCTCATTTTTAATGGAGGTTACTGAAAGTTCAGGAGTTTACTGATCATAACCTCTTTTGGGGAATAGGGCAAGGTAACATTTTACTTTGGTTTGATAATTGATGTGCCTTCTCACCCTTGTGTCATTATGCTGAGGTTTTTAATTGTAATGAGAAGGTTAGGGATTTTTGGCAGATGGTTGTTGGGACTTTAGTAAATTGT
The DNA here is from genome assembly GCA_958295605.1 of Ajuga chamaepitys. Lineage (NCBI taxonomy): Eukaryota > Viridiplantae > Streptophyta > Magnoliopsida > Lamiales > Lamiaceae > Ajuga > Ajuga chamaepitys. The sequence continues at coordinate 4,106,934 of OY282508.1, forward strand.
GCTTGATCTTACCTATTGAGATTGCCACTAAAATCTGTTTTATTTCTATTGATGTGCATATACATGATAACCCTGTGTGGAAACATTCTCTTAGTGGTCTCTTTATTTTTTGTTCAGCTTTGAATTCCCTGAGACTATCCAAGCCCTTGGCAGCTTGGCAGTAAATGATGTGGCCCAAATCTGTTCTTAGTTTTCATTCTATATTTCTATGGAGATTAATCAATAGTTTTTTGTCCCTTGATGATAATCTCATAAAAAAGATTTTGTGGCCAATTCTTGGTGTCATCTCTGTTATAACTCAAGTGAAGAGACCAATCATACTTATGTGCATTGCCCTGTTTCTTGGCAAGTATGGAATCACTTTGCAAATCTCTTCCACATTGTTGTGTCTTCTGGAATTTCTGTTCCCATGATGTTATCCTTGTGGTTTCCGAAAAAAATAGAACTCTAAACACATTTGCATTACATTACCCTTCCTTGTGTTCTAGTTCATTTGGTGTGCTAGGAATAACTCTTAAGTCCAAGCCCATATGCCTTATGCTTCCCAAATCCAGCGGCAGATAGTGGATAAAATTAGAGCTCTATCTAATGTTAATTTGTTCCATGTTGGATTTTGGAGAGGCTTTAGGTATTTGGCGAGATTTGGAGTATTCCAATCATGATGAAAAAAAAAACATTTTTGATTAGATGAAAACCCCAAATGGCAGTTTTTTTTAAAGTTAATATTGATGGGGCATCAAAAGGCAACTTCCGGTTTGGCCGAGGCTGGGGAATCATTCGTGACTCAAATTCTCATCTTGCGTGTGCTTTTTATAAGTTTTTGGGCAACACTGATACTATGTCTTTCTGAATTGATTACCATTGTTGAGGCTCTCAAATTTTGTCTTAGAAAGGGAATTATTAAAATTTGGCTTGAATTAGACACTCTAGCTATTTATATCTGTTGAGGATTGATGCAGTGGGGCATTGGACCTATCTAGCCAACTTATCAGTTTTCAAGAAACTTTCAAGAGGAATGGTGTTGAAGGTTTCTCACATTCATCGTGAAAGAAATACTGCAGTTGGCCGCTACCTTATCTAGCGGTGAGAGGAAATATTCTTTAGAGTTTTGTCACATTTCTGATTGTAAAAGCCTCCGTGACTTTATATTTAGATGCTATAGGATACCCTAACTTTAGATTTCTTAGATAGACTTTAATTGTTGCTTGCCTATTTTCCCTTACTTTGTAACACACCTGAGATTTTATATATAGGTTGGGGGTCTTTTCCGTAACCCCTCCATCTACTTGATGGTTTTCCCAAAAAAGATAAAAAATCTCATTTTATCTATCAAATATAAGAATATGATACAAATCACGCCCTATCTTTAATAGATCTTCCTTTAAGCAATATTTTCTTATCCAAACTTATCTACCTGAGGCCTAAGTGTACATTAGTATCTCAGAGACCAAGGTCAACATGGCTTTTATATGACTAAATTAATCGGACCCCACATGAGTTGCTATTTGCAGAAAGACATATAGACGTTACACATATCAGCATTTAAAAAGGGTTATTTACTATACAATCCGACCGTTACATTTTCCTTAGGTTCAAATTTTCATTAATGAAAAGTGTGAACAAATTTACCAGAAACAAATAGCATCCTGAAACAATCAACCACTGAGAAGATGAGAGAAACAGAAACACTACAAGAGGAAGAAATGCAAGTGGAAGTGAATACAGAAGAGAGAGTACAAAATCTGAGATCCAAAGCCACAGAACTTCTCCTCAGAGAAGAATACAAAGATTCAATTGAAGCTCACACCCAGATAATTTCTCTCTGCCAAAACCACCCAGATCTCACCAAGCTCCAAAAAACCCTCTTGTTAGCTTACTCCAACCGGGCCGAAGCGAGGGCCCGATTGCTCGAATTCTCCGAGGCGTTGAGAGATTGTGGGGAGGCCTTAAGAATCGAGAAATCCCACTTCAAGACTCTTGTTTGCAAGGGTAAAATCTTGTTGAGTTTGAATAGGTATAGTGCGGCTTTGAATTGCTTCAAAGAAGCCAGTTTTGATCCACAGGCTAATGAGAATTCTGATGTGGTAAATGGGTTTTTAGAGAAGTGCAAAAGGCTTGAATCTTTATCAAGAAGTGGGGGTTTTGATGTTTCTGATTGGGTTTTGAGTGGATTTAGAGGGAAAGTACCTGAATTTGCAGAGTATATTGGGGCAGTAGAGATTAAAGAATCAGAGATTAGTGGGCGCGGACTATTCGCAACCAAGAATGTCGAAAGTGGGACGTTGTTGGTGGTGACTAAAGCTGTTGCTGTTGATAGAGCTATAATGCCTCAAGATTCAGGGGAAAATGCTCATTTGGTTATTTGGAAGAATTTCATTGATAAGGTTGTGGAGTCAACCTCTAAATGTGATCAAGTCAATGGTTTGATCTCAAATCTATCTGCAGGTGAAGATGAAGGGCTTTTGGGGGTTCCTGATATTGGGCTTTTCAGGCCCGAATCAGAGGTTAACAGCACCATCTATGGGGAGAAACTAGATAAGGGCAGACTGTTGAGCATTTTGGATGTAAATTCAATTCTTGAGGATGCAGTTTCTGCTAAAGTTTTAGGCAAGAATGCAGATTATCAAGGGGTGGGGTTATGGATCTTGGCTTCTTTGATCAACCACTCATGCGAACCCAACGTGAGGCGCGTTCACATTGGCGATCATGTTATAGTTCATGCTGCTAGAGATGTGAAGGCAGGCGAAGAGCTGACGTTCGCCTATTTTGACGTGCTTTCGCCCCTCAATAACCGAAGGGAGATGGCTAGCAATTGGGGATTTCGATGCAAGTGCAGGAGGTGCAAGTTCGAAGAGAGTGTGATATACAAGCAAGAAATGAGGGAGATAGAGATGGGGCTAGGAAAAGGGGTGGTAGACATGGGAAGCGTGGTGTATAGATTGGAGGAAGGTATGAGGAGATGGAATGTGAGAGGGAGGGGAAAAGGGTATCTGAGGGCTTCATTTTGGGAGGCTTATGGTCGAGTTTTCGGGTCGGAGAAAGTGATGAGGAAATGGGGAAGAAAGGTTCCGGGGGGTGAAGTTGTGGTGGATAGTGTGGTTGATGCAGTGGGGAGTGATGAGAGGATTGTGAAGGTGTTTATGGAGGGGGTGAAGAGGGGTGGGGTGGTGGAAATGGAGAAGACAATGAAGTTGGGAAGAGGGGTTTATGGGAAGGTGATGAAGAAACAAGCACTTAGGAGATTGCTGCACTTTGATGGGCTTCAAGAATGAAGTTAAAAGAATGTTTTTTTATTCATTTTTTTCTGGATTTAGAGTTGGGTAGTTTATGTTCAAGTTATCTTGAGCAGCATTAACACTCTGATTTGTGATTTTTTTTGTTGGGTGTGTTTTGAATAAGTGCTATGTTTGTAAACATTTTCATTGACTGAAATGATAACATTGTTATGTTTTTTTCTGGTTTGTCCAATGTGGGCAAGTTATGTTTTATATTACCAAATTTCCTTAATAAGCGAAACGGAGCATACATATCACACACAAACCATATATGCATAATTAGAGAACTAGTCAAAGCAAATTGTTATGAGGAAGTTGCATAGCTCAAGTAGCAGAGCATCTACTACTTACCCTTTGATTCTGGGTTCGAGTCATCGTGGAGAGAGGGAAGGAATTTTTCTTTAGTTCTGAGTTCGAGTCATCGTGAAGAGACGGGAGAGATTTTTCTTTGTTCTTGGATTAGGAAAAAAAAATTATGAGCTACTCGGAGATCGATGCAGCAAAAGCTCAATCGAACTAGATTAATACAGCTTGTGCAAATAAACGAACCAAATGTAAGCTTGTCAATCATCCATTTGTTAGCTTGAGATATAATTTTACTTATCGTTACTATAGAATTATAATTATTTAGTGTTCAATAAATTACGTTTCATGAGCGGCCATTACAGTGTTCAATAAATTACGTTTCATAGTTCGTTCTACCCGTTTACTTGTATACTCCCTTCGTCCCGACTTAATTTTCCTATTTTAATCGGTCACGGAGGTTAAGAAAAAATAAATTTTGTGGAATCTTTGACTTTTTTAAATGTGGAGATTGAGGGTACAAATTTTAAGGGTGGAGATTGTGAGAAAAATTTGTCATTTAGGGGCTGAAAAGTTAATTTGAGACAAATCGAAAAAAAAAAATAGGATAATTAGAGCGAGACAGTGGTAGTAGTTTGGTTAGATAGTTAAAAAACAAACTCAAGAATACTCGGTCACTGTCAAACTCATTTCCATTAGATGCCTTATTGCATAGTCTTGATAGAATGTAATTATAATATTAAACATGAAAACAAAAAAGAAAAAAACTTTAGTCGAAAGGGCCCATGTACGAGGTGAATTATAATATGCGGACTGGATTGAAATTTCCTTAACATGTTGACCTAAACTTGGTATTTGTGGGCTCCTAATAAGATGGGCCACGCAGTTGGCCCATCTAACTACAATATGCTTACAGTTTTCACTTAACAATTATGGAACATGTAAACTACTTCTTTAAATAAAACAAAATACGAGTATTTTTAAATGAAGGTGATAAAATCAACCTGATCCAACAAGTGACTCGATCTCGCACGCAATTTTACACCGCCAGGTGCAGTAGGAAATTATAGCTCGAAGTATCATCTGAACCACCAAGCCCGGTGTGTCAATGGTTCAGCGAGTCTCATAGGTTTTTGATCGGCTCCACAAAACTTAGTACATTTTAGAGGGATCGATCTAGTTGGGGCACATTACTTTTTTAGCTCGAAAAATTTGACACGAATTGACCCAGTCTAATTTGACACCCGGCATTAGTTTGGAGGATTGATGCATAAGACATCTCGAATTGCCACGTCTAATCGTAAAAATGACAGATTTTAAAGAAACGTGTTAATCGTTGTTAAGAAAAATGAAAACTTCCGGTTATAGTATGGGCAAATAAGTCCTGGATCAATGTATCCATTGTATTATACTGAGAAAGGAAATTCCAAAAGGAAGAAAGTGTAATATATTGTTGTCTTCAACTACTTGTGGGCCACCACCACCCTACGAAAAAACAAGAAAAAACAACTGATGGTATGGTACTCAATTGAAGATAAGCTCAACATACTTTTCTTACCCAACAAACAATAGGAAAAAAAGACCTATTATTATTATTATTATTATTATTATTATTATTATTATTATTATTATTATTAATAATCTAAGCAAGACCAAGTAGTTGAGAATTTTTAGTAAAAAAAAAAAAAAAAAAAAAAAAAAATTGGTAAGTTTTGATCCTTGGTAAACATGGATCATAAAAGGTTCAGATAATTAAACTACAATTAATTACTTAATTACTAGTAGTCAAGTGTATTAATTATTTCTATTGCAAATATATTTTATTTTTTAGTTCCTATTCATACACGATTAGTACATCATAAAATTATACTCCTTCGTTTCATAAAGAATGTCATTTTAGACACTCTGAAAAATTTCACAATAAGTGTCACTTTACCTAAAAACTATAATTCTTCCAATATTATCTTAAACAACCTGCTTAATTTAGTTGATTATTTCCTTATTTCACAAAATGTACCAATTAAATATCAATCCTTAATTTCTCAAAAAATAATTAAAATGACATTCTTTATGAAACGGAGGGAGTATTAAATATGTAAATATACATACTTCAAGTTCAAAATATTTTTGTGATATTTCAGTAAAAATTAAAATACATTTTTCAATATTTTTGTGATATTTCAGTAAAAATCAAAATACATTTTTCAATAAGAATATCTACGTTGAAGCCCAAACAAATAGAAATTTATGTACCCAGCTGTCGCTCAAAAAAACCGCGAATATAATAGAAGGTATATAGGAGTGTAAATGAGTCGAGTCGATCTAAATATATTGTTATTCAAGTTTGTTTGAAATATATTCAAGTTCTAATATTATGTTTAAACTTGTTCGATTATTAATATAACCGAGCTTACTGAGCTTTAACTGAGCTGAACACAAGTTGAGCTAGGTAATTAAATTTTTTACACTTATTTTGTCATTTACACTGTCGAGCTTGAGCTTAAATCGAATTTTAAATTTTATAAAAAATAAAAGAATATTCAAACTAATTTGTTATCTTTAGTCGATCAATTTAAACGAACTTTTCCGAATTATCTTGAATAGAGTATCAAGTAATTTTATTTGATTTTAACCGTAAAGGTATAAAGGAAAAAAATAAATAAGAAAAAAGAGCTAGAAACTGAATGCTTGAACTTGAAATGTTATTTATGAATGTTAAGGTGAAAAAAGACTGAGTTTGTACGCGAACTCGCCTGATTTGATGGGTTCAACTCCAATGTTGACATTTATGTCCTTACTTGAAAAATGACAAAATAAAATGGTACTCCCTTCCCGCTAAATTTTGCACACTTTTCATTTTGATTTGTCTCGTACAATTTTGCATTTTTTTAAAAAAGAAATTTCTCTTACAATCTCCATCATTAAAATCTCAACCATCAATCTATCTTTGAAAAAGTCAACTAAAAAGTAAAAAATAACTTTTTTTTTATATGTGCCTCTTCATATGTTTAAAATTAGCTAGGACGAAGATGGAGTATTACCTAATTTTAAATGTTGATCTTAAAATTATAACCAACTATAAGCATCCGCAAGAACTCAATTCTTATTGTTATTTATATTGCTGAATACATGTTAAAAATATTAGGCAAAAATTTATATGAGCCGTCACACGGTGTGACGGGAAAAAAATATTATTTTTATGGTAAAAGTATCACTCTGTAAAATATTATTTTTTTTTAACAAAAAAAAAATTACTTTTTGTAGCACAAGTATCACATTTATCTGTATAAGTATCAGTGTAGTAAAAATATCACTTTGATCTGTAAAATATCATTTTTTCTTGTAAAAATATTAATTTTTCCTATAAAAATATATTACGTCACACACAAAACTCAGGCGTTGACTATTATCAATATCAACTACAAAGGTGATTTAGGTCAACTGTTTACAAAATAAAATAGTCTGAAAATAAGGTAAAAAAGAAAAAAGTAAAAGAAGAAGATAAGATTTGAAGCATTAGATGAGAATTGAATGGTTATATTTAAATAAGAGTCCATCCTAAAACACTATTCATTTGGATTGCTGAATCTGCTAATATTTAATTATCCAATGGCCACACTCACAACTACTCCCTCCATCCCGGCTGAGTTTGCACACTTGAGCCAGCACGTATATTAAGATAAACTATTTTTTGCCTTTTGGTTGACTTTTTTAAAGGTGGAAATTGAGAGTGAAGATTTTAAAGGGTGTAGATTGTGAGAAAACTTTCATTTTTAAGATGTGCAAACTTAGATGGGACGTCCCGAAAAGAAAAGTGTGCAAACTCAGCCGGGACGGAGGGAATAATATGTACTAATAAATCGTCGATTATTAATTGCATCAGAATCTGGATTCGATATAATATTTCTAATTAGATTCTTATCGTCAATTCCATATATCAAGGTTCACTTTCGTCATTAATGGATATTGCCATGTATACATGCATAAAATGATTAATAATTATAAAATATGTATTAAATATTACATATGATAAAATGAAATTTTCGGTTTTAAGTTCCAAATAGGAAAAGAGTAAAATTCTCTCGTTCTACAACAAGAGTTTTGTTTAAAGCTATACAACTTTTTATTTTTAATTAATTTGATAAATATACAACTCATTAAAAACAATTTATACAAACTAACCAGACATATTTATTTTTTTTCATTTAGCTTGTTCAATTATATCTAACTAATTCGTAAAATAAAATATTTAAAAAGAAGATATTAATTTATCAAACATGACTCTTATTCTGGCATCATAGAAAATTCTAACAATTCTTTCATTGAGTGAGTGTTGTGTGTGACGGAATACTTTTACAGGAAAAAAATGATATTTTTATAGATAAAAGTGATATTTTTACTATAAAAAGAGATACATTTTTATTTAAAAAAAATAATATTTTTATCCGACAACTGACACATAATGTGAGTCGTCTGATGATCTCACACAAGTTTTTATCTCTTGATTATTGTATAGGGGAAGTGTCTGGAAGTGTATATATATAATATATTGAACACGTAATCATACTACTAGCTAAGATGAGAGATGAAGGACCCATTATATGTAGTATGTCATCATATATCATAATCGCAGCCCTAGTCTCTTAAATAATCATTTATTATATGGACACCAACATTAATAATTGTTCTTTTTATATGTGATCACGCTCAACTGCATATGCTGATATCAATAATTTGTATATGATAATTGTGATGGTGTAGTGTGGTATAATACTATAATATTGGCTTTATATAATTTTATCTTTTAGAGATGGGATATTGTTACAATGTGTCTGTATATAAAATTATAACATCAAATGGGAAACTCCATATATAACTAACACCTTTAAATTCATCGTCAAGAACTTTACAATTCGATAGCATTAATTTTAACTTGAATCAAGATATTAATTATGATTCTAGACTTGTTCTCTAGTATTAGTTCCTCAATCTACTCGAAAAAGAAAACGACTTTAGTTGATCTTTGATTTCAAACATATTGGTACACCGTTTAAAATGTATTCATACATATAAGTGTAATGTGAACATGTTTTAGGAAAAAAAAAATTATAAATATGTATGTATATACATACTGTGAGCATGTCACGAACATCCACTATTGGATGAACATTTGTTCTTAGAGATGCTCAAAATAAGTGTTCAGGGATGTAACATTATGTATCTAAAACTTAAGTAATTTGGTTTCTGAAATGTTGGTTGCTGAAATTTAGAGATAGATATTTCATCTCTCTAAAATCTAATTTACTGACAATCTTCCGTTTTTAATATAAAACTAGAAATCAAGTTAACTACAGAAATAGAGTCGGATTATGTATATCTTTGGTTGTTGACTCATTAGTACTAATTAATATGAAAAAAATTATGCCATTTTTCATCACTATTTCGTTCATATTTATTTCATTGTTATTTTGTGATTTATATTATCTGTCACTCATTCCCATCTCCAATATAAAAATCGGTTGTATTTATATTTGGACTATTATTTTTATCTAATATAATAGACAATTTTATTCTAACAATTGCAACAAGATAGACATATTCACTCGACACTATAATAAGAGTCATATTTCAAAATTTTGTTTGTACTAAAATAAAATTTATGTTTCAAAAGTTAATATTTTCTATTATTAGTGCAAGTAAATATTAAATAATTATTTCATAAATAATTATATATGATGAATAAGTCAAATTAAAAAAAGTCTTTCACGGCGATCTTTGCCATATTGTAAATAATATCATGAAAAAAAATTTACACTTTGTTCACATAGTAAGACAATAATTCAGAAAAAGGTCAATAAAGACTGTTCCACTAACAAACTAATAATGCACAAAAAATTATATAAAATTATCATTATCTCAAAAAAAAAAAAAATTAAAAAAAAAGTTGTAGAAGAGAGCCAATAAAAAGATAACTAGATTCACAGATCAATCTTGATTTATATTGGACCAATTTCTATTTGTTTTCTATTTCCATTTCTGGCCAATTAGAGCACTTTTCAACCTAACCACATGTTGATGAGATTATGTTAATCCAAATTGACAATAATTAATTTATTCTTTACCGCTAATATTACTCCATGCACGGAAGTTTGTTTATTAAATAATATTTTAATTAAATTAAATATTATATGATCTAATTATTTAAAAATAAATTCATGCACTGTATTCTTAATGAAATAAATAATTTAATATATTAGATTAGATTATACATAGTAAAATTAAGAATGTTATGATATTTATTTCTCCCATATATGATTCACGGATTGAATATGTATTTATTACTCATGAATTAATTATTTCATAGAATAAAAGTATGATAATTATTAACTATAAAACAGAAATTATCTATTTCTATTAATTAATTCATGTTTGAAACTCTAACATCACTTAGTTTATATGTATTCTTATAGTCTTTTTAACCTTTGTGAACATTATAAATAGTTAAACTAATTAAAAATATTAAAACGACCACAAATATAGATGAAACTCATTTAAAAAATAAGATAAAGTATAAAATAAACTGGATAAATTTTATCTTATTTAAATAACCTCATATTTTTAATTTATTTTAATAATTATTTAGTTAGTTAATTTTGTTAGAGATGAAGGAGTGTCAATGCATTCAGCTTAGTTGATCTAATCTTTGCTGAGCTGAGGAAAGCCGGGTTCTCAACTGGAGTATAAAGCTGGAGCATGCATAAGCAGTTGGAAGGAAGGAGAAAACAGTTATAATAGAATAACTGTTTTCTGGAACTGTTTTCTTGAGCTGTGGGAATCAGTTTTGTATTCAGTTTTCTTTCTTGTTCTCTGAAAAACTTCATTCTATTCTGTATCATATATGATATACGGATACATTGAGGTGAGAGAGAGAGGAAAAACACTTAGAAAGAAGCAGAAAGAAGAGATCAAAACACTTGGAGAGAAATAGGTCAATACTTCTCTTGATAGTTTGTTTGGTGATCATACTTTGTAATCCTATTTTGGTGATTAGTGAATCTGGTTTTTCGACTGCCCGTGGATGTAGGTGTTTGAGCACCGAACCACGTATATCTTGTTTCATTTACATTCCAGTTTATCATTCATATCTTCTTTCACACAAACACAAAACATATTGATCAACTTGTGAAGTTAGTTGATTGTGTTTCTTGCTTGAAATCTGCAACAAATTTTATATAATCTTGTTAAGTATACTTATATGATTATATATACATATGATAGAAAGTAATATTAACAAATAAAAATTGATTAAACCTAAGTCGAATATTAAAACATTAAAATCTAGATTAAATAAATTATCATGAAAGAGTGATTAATTTGATACATCATATAAAAAAGAATTAGAAAAAAATAAGTTAGTATTCATAAAAAATGAAAATTTATGTTAAGAAATAAAAAAAACCACCAAAATGTTTGACAATACACAACTATACTTTTAGATACAATTATTAATTAATTATGTTATTTAAAAAACTAAAATTATTTTATAATTTTCTTAAATGATTGTTTGACTAGTTTTTCAACCTGAACCAAAAAACAAAAAAAAAAAAAAAATGAAGTGTCCAACTTGAAGGTTTTTTTATACTTAGCAGCATAGGTATTTTTTATTACATGATCAAGCTTTTATCTTAAAATAAAATGAACTTAATTATAAAAGAAAAACTATTACAAAATTTCAGATCTAACGCACACTTAAGTTTATTTTAGGGTTTTTATCGGTTAAGGACCCGAAAGATAGGTCAACTATTAATTTAGGTCTTGAAAGTTAATTTCTATCGATTCAGGGCCTAAAAGATTGGAAACTATCAATGGAAGACCCATAAATCCAAAATCATTATAGGGTCTGTTTGGAAAATTACAAACTCAAAAAATAAAATTATCTCGAAGTAATAAGTAAGATAATATACGTTAAAAGTCTTTCACTATATATATTTTTTTTAAATTATTGTGATATATCTAAAATAATTAAATAATTTACAATGTTTTTAAAATATACAAATGAATAAAAAAAGGTATTTACATAAGAAAAAATACATTTTACTGAAATATGTTTACATGAATTTAAATATTATGAACTCAAAAAGAAGTTACAAAATTTTTTAAAAAATAAATTTTCCCCTGCGTATGACTAGAAAAAGAAATTACAGATGTTTAAAAAACAAATTTAAGAAGAAAAAAAACTAACAATTCAAATATGAAACTACAGAAAATTCAAAACTAACAATTTAAAAAAAAAAACTCTGTGAAATACATTTTGACATTTATTTTCACTGCTATCACTTTGAGATAATTTTATTTTGTACCATTTTATTTTGTAGGTTTTGCAATTTTCCAAACAGATCATCTAATGATTTTAGACTTATGGGTCTTTTATTGATAGTTTTAAATCTTTTAGGCCCTGGATTGATAGAAATTATCTTTCAGGACCTTGATGGTTGACCTATCTTTCGGGTCCTTGACCGATAAAAACCCTTTATTTTACTTTCCTCCTTTAATTTTACAGTTTTTAATTTATCAAATTAATTCTCAAACTCTAACTACAATTATTTGAAAATAACCCGTAATATTTGACAAAAGAGAACTAACATTTTATTTAAAGATTTCATATGTAATGTGAAATTGACATGTTTTCTTTTTTCCCTACATTTTTAATGTATCTAAATAAATATTAAATTTCAAGTAATTATTATTTAATTGTTTCTTTCTAAAATCAGATTCTCGTCTGCGACTTTTAATTAATATTTCACTTGGTGATTCTAAATATACTCATGTCTTATTTTTAAGTAAATTCTAACATTAACAAAATAAAATCCAAAAGTTATTCAATAATGCGAATAACAATTTAAAGTGTGTGATTTCTTCAAAATATTTTCATATTGTTATATTTTATTTGGTATTATAATTTATTCAAATAAATAGTATTTTTTTATCATAAATATTACATTTATTAAAAGATAAAAAAATGACTCATGCAAACAAATTTCTTAGGTTGGAAAGTGTAAAAAATATATAGTTGAGGTTGATTAACGTCAAAAGGGAAAAGACTGCCAAGTATAACAAATGTCATAATTTATATTGCAAAGTATAAGCTTACTTACAAAGTAATTTTTTAAGAAATATACATTATATGAATAAGTAATAAAAATAATACACAATAATAATTATGATATATAAATACACATATGCTCCACGCTCCCCTACTAATCAAACAAATATTATTATTATTATTATTATTATTATTATTATTATTATTATTATTATTATTATTATTATTATTATTATTATTATATATATATATATATATATTAGCATATTTAATGATTTAGTAAACTGTTTGTAAAATTAAATATTATTTTTTTGCCTTTAATTTAATAAAGTAACAACTTCATATTTAAACAATGGTTTTTTCTCCCGTGCATAACTGTTACAAGATTCAATCAAGAAACCACAAAACTCTCTCAAACTCACAAACTCAAACACCTTGAGTGCAACCTTTTGTTTTAAGATGTGTGTGTGTGCAAAACTAGAACCGAAGAACAAACAATATATGTGGTTCAGTGTAAAACATCTACATCCACGGGCAGGGAGGAAGAGATTCACTAATCAAGAAGAATTACAGGTTACAAGAGATGAATTGAAGAAGATGACTAAAAGAACTTAACCACCCTTTCTGATCTCTCAATTCTACCTCTCTTGTGTCTAACCACCTCTCTACTTGTTAATCACGTGTATAACTGATCTAACAACGTTTTGATATCAGTTATCCAGCGTGTACAATGACTGAAAAGAGTAAACATCAGAGAAAACAACTAACATCACATTTTCCCTCAGCTGAAACTGCATGCATGCTTCCACAATAGAAAAAGAAAGACAACGATTTTTTACAGTTATTTTCTGTTATAACCATTGTCTTTGACTGTTGAACCCAAAATGCAGATTTCCATACTTCCAACAAGTGATTTCCAAAACCAGTTTTTATCCCACACCAAAGTGCTTTTATCTAGCTGCCAATACTTCTAAACTGAGCTGAATGTGATTGACACTGATTTAGTCCAACAATAACTGAAAAAAAGAAGATATTTTAAAATTCATATCAAATAAAATAAACTAATTTGTTGTACTTTAATAAAAAAAATACTTAATTAATAATCTTTATAAAGAAATTATATTATTAATTTTTTGTTGCAACCTAAACTCAATACTATAGTCCAATTGACAACAAACACTCAAATCTAACTTAAATAATTTATTTTTTCAAATCAAATATCTCAATATAATATATATAATATGAATGTCAAATCGAAGATCGTGAAAAAATGAATAATTTTAATTTAATTAACATAAAAGAATTAGATATTAAAAATAATATTTGTATTTTAAAAAATTAAAAGAAATTTATGAACTTACCAAATTAACAAAAACTTACCAAATTATTATCTAAAATTTTAGACAAGAAAGTTAAAATGACATAATAGCTCTCCAATTGGCTTATATATGTCTATATGATATATATGTGTTTTGAATTTATACATTAAAAATGAGTATATACCATATATTTAAAAGAACAAAAGGAAATTTAAAAAATAAAAAAAGAAAGTAAATAGTTATTAAATTCTTGGGTGATGTTGATTTCATCTTGACTGTTGTGGAGATAAGTTGAATTGCAATTTGCAATTTATTTACACTTAGTTTGAACCATTTATTAATAAAAGATAAATTGTGATAAACATTGAAGTCCACAAAAGAAAACTCTGATGACCATAATCAAAGTCAAGTTACGAGCCTTATCAAAACCTCTTCTACAGACAGCACTACGCCAAAAAATAAGTTTTAATCACACTTTGTTTTTGTACATCGTTGGTGGAGGAAATTCGTGGATACACGAATGGAGGTAATTTGTTTCATACAAGTGGAACTTGTAATACTGTTGCTCATCATTTGACTAGATACTATCTTTCTTTTGCATCTCCTAATCCTATTATTTGGATGGACAATAATGTACATTTTTTTATGAAAACTTGTACTTAAAGATATTTATTAAGTCACAATATTCATGATTTGCTCATATATATATATATGTGTGTGTGTGACGACTTAAATTAAACAGTATAAAATACTTAACTTATAAGCCACTTTTAGCCTTTTTTTAAGAAATAATTAATTGTTGTGAAGGAAAAAATATTTGACGGAACTTTTAACGTTTTAGATATACTATTGTAGCAGAATTTTCTATTCCTCAGTAATTCTACTATAATAATTATATATTGTTTCAAATCGAGATGGTATATAAAATTTACGTATTATATTAATTGGGCTAAATTAACTTCACAGCTACCCCATAAAATATTGCTAGGAATTGATAAGGTTCAAGAAAAAAAAAAAAAAAATAGCCCACAGCTTAAAAGTCTATGACTTTCATGTATGTAACTATAAATTTTCTTTAAAAAAACTATAAATTCTCTTCAAGAGAGATAATTAGAGACATATCATTAACATATTTTAACTTGGAGATCTAGAGTTTTTATCTTTTAATGAATTTTTACTAATTTTCTGAGTGATTTAATACTTTGTTTTATAATAATTGATGTTTTAATTAGGATGAAAGTGAATAATTCAGAATTAGCTAATTTGACAAATATACCATTGGCTAATATTTGTTTTAGGGGATAAGGATTTGGTTAGTGATAGATTAAAAAGTAGAGATATTTTATAATTATGTCTAGAGAAAAAATTGATAGAATTTATGAAAAATATCTAAAATGTTAATTAATTGGAAAAGAAAATAGTTTAAACATTAATTATTATGGCACGGAGAAAGTATTAATACGACTGGCTAATGTTAAGCGCCGACGCCCCAATGGTAGGTCGTTCAAAGCAAGAAGCTGATCTGGTCCAATAAGAACCCTAATGTTGAAGTGGGTAGATAAGAACCACAAGTTAAACCCACTAGTCTTGTTGTTCTTTTTTTAATCAAAGCCTCCAAAATAGTATCATTTTCAAGTGCTTATCTTTGTTCATCTATTCTAGGTAATTAAGGACAGGTGTCATATCTTTAACTGGGTTTAGATAGCTACTTTTTGGCAGATGATTTCGTCATCATCTTTTTTAATCTTTTTAATGTTTAGTTTATTAGTTAGTTATCTGATTAGAAGATCAAGTTGTATGCTGCGTAACTTTGCAGGCGTTCCAGCATTCTATCGGATGTGTGTAATATATAGAATGGTATTCAAAATTAATGATTCATGCGATACACATAGAATAGAGCCATAGGCAATATCAGCGAAGGTAGCATAATTTTTTTCAAAGATGAAGTTATAACAACGAATTTGTCAATTCGAATTTGTCTTTGGTACAATATCGCCTACTAGTATTAGCATGATACATATTCATTGGTAATGTATTACGTATGTCATATACAGGGCCGCTCTTCCCGTGAGGCGGAAGAGTCGGCCGCCTCAGGCCCCCGAAAAAAACGAGAAATTTAGGGGCCCCCAAATTATCTAATGTATTATATATATATATAGATGTAAAAGTATTTTAGAAGTGCTTATTTGGCTTACTGGTAGGAAATTAGTTCCACCTCTAATAGGGAACAGGTTCGACACTTGGTTGTGCAAATTTTGTATCTTTTTTTTAAATGAAATGGGCCACAGCAGAACAAATCAGGTTTTAAAATTACAGCCAGAAAAAGCACAAATGGGCCACAACAGACCAAATCAAATGGGCCACAACAGACCAAATCAGGTTCGAAATTACAGCCCAATTCCTCTAATTCTCGTTTTTTTTTCTTTATTATGCTGATAAGCGCGTATCAGTTTTAAAGAACAGAAATTTTGTATCTTTTTTTTAAATGAAATGGGCCACAGCAGAACAAATCAGGTTTTAAAATTACAGCCAGAAAAAGCACAAATGGGCCACAGCAGACCAAACCAGGTTCGAAATTACAGCCCAATTCCTCTAATTCTCGTTTTTTTTTCTTTATTATGCTGATAAGCGCGTATCAGTTTTAAAGAACAGAGGAATAAGCACAAATGGGCCACAACAGACCAAATCAAATGGGCCACAACAGACCAAATCAGGTTCGAAATTACAGCCCAATTCCTCTAATTCTCGTTTTTTTTTCTTTATTATGCTGATAAGCGCGTATCAGTTTTAAAGAACAGAAATTTTGTATCTTTTTTTTAAATGAAATGGGCCACAGCAGAACAAATCAGGTTTTAAAATTACAGCCAGAAAAAGCACAAATGGGCCACAGCAGACCAAACCAGGTTCGAAATTACAGCCCAATTCCTCTAATTCTCGTTTTTTTTTCTTTATTATGCTGATAAGCGCGTATCAGTTTTAAAGAACAGAGGAATAAAGAACAGAGCATGGAAACATAAATAGAGAAAAAGGAAGAGGAGAAAAATGAAAAAAATAGTAGGAGAGGTAGAATTGAAAATTAATTTTTGGAGAGTGGCCATCTAATCATCTTCTTTTATAACTTTTGTGTTAGAAATTTCTTACTATTCCATAATTTGAGGGGTTGTTCAATTTTGCTAGAACCTTATCTACATCAATACCATCATAAAAAGAGGCAATTTATTGTCGATATTATTCTTTATCGTGTTATTATGTTAATTCATAAAATTTTGTAACCCAACCCCCAATTATGCTTATTCATCTATGTGTATTTTTTCATTGTTGTTTGTACACAATCATTTTTATATTTGATTGAAAATTTATATGTATATCTTTTTTTATTTAGAGTCATGTCTCACATATATGAGTCGGGAAATCTGAAAAGGAAAAGGAAACTAAAAGAGAAAGAAATTATTGAAGAACTTGATTGTACAAACTTAATTAGTACTTTTGCTGTTAAAATTGTAAGACGTGTTGTTTTTAAGTAACTTATTTGATTTGTCATGTTATCTTAAAGACAATGGAATTTACTTTAATGTATGAGAAAATAGGGGCCCCAAATTTTTACTCGACTCAGGCCACTATAACATTAGGATCGGCCCTGGTCATATATATTATACATAAATTATTGCAGTAAAAGATGTTGCACTAAATATAGTAGAAGATTCAATTGAGAATCTGCTGGACTAAGGAGTAATAAGACCAAATATAAAAGTTACCAAATGTCGGATGGTGTGTTGGCGGTCAAAAATCACTTTTGATCTCATAAGTACTTGCTTTTTTTCTTTTCTTTTTTTTTTAGTCCCATAAGTACTTGTTTTTTCGATTTAGCCCCATAAGTGCTAAAATTGTCCAATTTAAGAACAATTTTCGCCAGAGAACACCAAATTCGCCGGAAAATGTCACCTGACTCAAAATTTGGAGCAAACCGGTGGAATAAGTGACATGTCACAGAACAACAGCGTCTCGATCCCTGTTATAAGATGCCCTTGTGGGCTTCTTGCACCATTTGTGACCTCGTGGAAGGACGAGAATTTAGGTTGGCGATTTTATGGATGTCAAAATTACCTGGTATGTTCTCTTTTTTCGTCGAAGGTGTTTGTGCAAAACAATGTTGATCTTAATTCTTCCTCTAAATCCAGTTCATATTTACAGAATGAAGGCTATTCCAAATATTTTAGATGGATTGACAATCCACTTTGTGATCGTGGCAGGGTTATTAAGAGGGCTGTTGAGAAGAACAAATGTACTCCGAAAAGAAAAGCAAAATTTGATTCTTGTTAATCAGAAGCTTGAGAAAATTAACCAGATGTGCAGATTGAAATTGATAGACTTGAGAAGGACAAGAAAATGTAGCGCAAATGGAACTGGTCTGAGGGCTCTAATTCATGACATGGATATTAATCTAGTGGCAAAAAGACTTGATGACATGGATATAATTTTTGTTTACAATTAAAAAGTTGAAGGGAAATAAGTCCAACTCACCCAAAAATAGACACGTCACTTATTCCACCGGTTTACCCTAAAATTTGGGGTCACTCGCACATGACTATTTTCGGCCGGTTTGGTGATCTCCGGTGAAAATTGTCCTTAAATTGGACAATTTTAGCACTTACGAGACTAAATTAAAAAAACAAGTACTTATGGGACTAAAATCGAAAAAGAAAATACTTATGCGACTAAAAGTGATTTTTGGCCGTTTGTTGGCTAAGCTTATTTTAAACATCTTATAAGCTCTAATATTTTATAAGTTGTACTTCCTCAATAGCTTATAAGATAATTATAAAGTGTTGGACAAAAGAGTC
Source organism: Ajuga chamaepitys (assembly GCA_958295605.1). NCBI lineage: Eukaryota > Viridiplantae > Streptophyta > Magnoliopsida > Lamiales > Lamiaceae > Ajuga > Ajuga chamaepitys. The sequence goes on from OY282508.1 coordinate 4,125,775, forward strand.
TATAAGCTTGCAATTGAATGAAGTGATTTAACAATGAATTTTGGGACTAATTTGAAAAGTCAATCAAACACACATTTTGATTAGTGTGGGAAGCGTGTGTATTGCATGTGGCGTGTGAAGTGTGTTTACTGTGTGTGAAAGAAGTGTGTATGGTGCATGATAAGAGAGCGTTGTGTGAAATGCGTGTAGTATGTAAAATTAACGGCCTGCTTGGATGCAAATCATCAATGGCAATAGCAATGAGCATGAATGTGGGGTCAATCATATTGTAGAATGAAATGGGGGAAATTGTTAATAAAATGAGGTAATGATTAACTTATTTATTATGTATCAAGCACCATAAATGGGAATGAGTTTTCATTCATTCCCATTCCTTACTCCTAAACCCCTAACCAAGCGGGCCCTTAAATATAACTTATAAGATCTTAAAAGTTAAAACATATAATGAACTAATGGAACTCATAAGTTCTAAGAGCTTATTTTTACATCTTATAAATTTTTTTATATTTTATATTGCCAAACACATTTTAAGTGCATATAATCTCTTAAACTCTTGAAAATACTAGTAGTATCCCCGTGCGATGCACGATTTGTAAGTGCAAATGAATAAATTAATATTTTTTATATTTTTATATAATTTTAATATAATAAAAAATTACAATCAATAAATAATAAGATATAAAAAATTATTTGTTAATGGAAAAAGAGTGCAGTAAAAAGTATTAAAGACTAAAATATATATTAGAATGAATATTTATTTTTCTTAATGTATGAATATCTCTAGCATCCTTTTATAGAAATCATGTTGATGATTGGGGCTGGAATTGCAATATGCGATTGACAGAGGATATATTTGTAATGTTAAAATTTAGTTACCGTTTTCATAAATAATAGTCAATAATTTATAAAAAGAAAATAATTTTAAGAAAATATATTTTTTTCGGCCCAGACAAAATCAGCCCAAATAGCTTTATCATATTTATTTAGGCTAATATATGGTAAGTTATTGCCAATAATTGTGTTTTATATTGGGTTGAATTTTATATACCAAAAAATGTGATTTCCAGAATTGGTAATAGATTTTGAGCGGGAAAACTTCAAAGTTACTGATTTCAGTGGATTTTGTTATTATATTAAGTATAGATAGTTGTTTCCAAATTCTAACCATAAGACCTTCAAATATGACGACATTGAAGTTGGAGAAGAATGCAACTTTGGGTCACCCAGCCCATTACACGGCCCATGCGATATGAGTCGAGTCTTACATGCGGTTTTTTCCTAATTTTTTTAGGATTTTCACCCTTCAACTCATATCTTAATTCTCCAACTATAAAGGGGGACCTAAAGATAAAATTTTATACATCTTCTATCATAATTTGGAGTGTCAAGCAAGGGATTCAAGGAAGAGTTCAAGAATTCAAGAGCAAGAAACATTCAGTTATATCTTTTTAATTGTTTTGTTCTTAGCTACTTATGATATTTTTGAGGATTCATTTTTTTACTACCGAGAGGTTTATTATTAAACTCTGACACTCAAAACTACACAGACTGAAATACAATGGTTCCTGGAGAAAAATACCTTCCAGGAGAAAAATCAATTGGGCTTCATTACCGAGCCCAGAACATGAATAATTATCAATCACAATCTTTGGAAATTATAATATGATATACTGACTTGAGTTTGAGTTGAAAAGGTTATGTTGCGAGATTTGTGTAAATCAATTGTAACTTATTACGAACTTTAAATGCAATTCCGGAATTAAATGGTTTGAATGTTTTAACATATATAAGGTAATATCAATTAATGCAGCAAATTATATCATACATAAGGCTTAATTAATTAATACAGCTAATATTGAAGTTTTTCAGAATTAGCAGTGTTGTTTTGGACGGGAAAATGTTGATATTACTATTCTTGGCGGATTTTGTTATATTATATAGTATAGATTTTGAGAAACTTATAAGCTTAAATTAACAACCTCTTAATCTAATCTACTACGGGGGAAAAAAGGAAAAGAATCTTAGGATTAATTGCTTAATTAAAGTAACATATATTTTTGGGTGATTTAATTTTTTATTCTTTTTTAGGTAATTAAGTAGAAAAATATTTTACATGTCATGCAAGAGAATTGTATGCAAACATTAAAAATGACCAATATGGCACTTGTGCGTGAAAATTATTGAAATTGTGTGATCAGTGACGGAGCCAGAAAATTTAATTTGGGATCCAATTACAGTATACCATAAAATAATGTATATCAACTCTAAAAGAGATAATCATAAATTAAAGTTGTTACTATAATATTAATGTAAACCCAAATGGTGTTAATAATTAGGTTCAAGTATCAGATAATGAATTATGTATTAGAGAAATTGAAATGGCCAAATATTAATCAAAACTTTTAGCTGAAAAAGTTAATAATCTTTATATAAATAACCAATATAAAATGGTAATCTCTGCAATTTTATGTATATATTTATATATATTTTCTAAATTTCATTTATGCTTTAGTTTATGAATTTTTTTCTGCTCAGGCCAATATAGTACATTTTGTGTTTTTAATAGAAATCCCCTAACTTATTATTTATAAATAATTAATTTTTCTTGTGCCTACCGATATTTGTTAATTTTATAAGTTACATACACATATAAAAGTAGGTAACCATCAAATAAGTTGATACAAATATTTAGAAATGGCCAATAGAAACCTAACTAGATTGTGAATTGAGGTTATTTTTATTAACTAAGGGTCCGCTTGATTGGGGGTTTAGGGGTAAGGAATGAGAATGAATGAGGACTCGTTCTCATTTATGGTGCTTGGTACATAATAAATAAGTTAATCATTACCACTTTTTATTAACAATTTCCCCCTTTCATTTCATAATAAATTGACCTCTCACTCATACTCATTATTATTGTTATTGATGATTTGCAACCAAGCGGACACTAAATGTTTATAAGATTATATATTAAAATGACTCAAAATTTATTAAAATCTAAGGGGGCCCAAGAGCCCCCTTTGCCCCCCCCCCCTACCTCCGTCCTTGTGTGTGATACAATTTGAAATATCCATAAGTATAATTTAGAGCTCATAAAACATTAATCAAGTTAAGATACTCTCACCACGCATAAAATAGTCATCCAGGTATAACTTTATAATTTTTAGTTAATTTGATAAAGCTATCACGTCTTTTATTTTGTAATTTCACTTGTACAATTTTATAAGTAATTCATTCAGTCATGAAATTTTAATTTTAATTTTAATTACTAAAACGAGACATTAACTTTTTACTTTTTTTTATAGAATAAAAATAATTTTACTATATTTTTTTTTTCTGGTAGAGATGATTACTCCTAACAAAGAAAAGGATGTGCCGACAAATCAAAGTATTAAACAACCAGCGTTGACTTATATTTATTCACCTAACAAACTTGACTGTAATGAAAATCAAAGGAAACGTGAATTTTTCTTTGAATAAATTCACTTAACAAATCTACGTACTACGTCATTCGTTGCATAACAATTGACGTTTTAAGAAGAAAAAAGAGTACTAAAAATTAAATAACTTGACAATTATACCTTCAGCTACTATCTACTTTATGGGATAAAAATTTGACCAAATCTGTGATAGGTAAAAAAATTTAAAATATTTTGGGATTGAGTCATGTAACAATTGTAAGAATAATCTCCCAACAATTGTATTTTCTAATCCCAATTCGAACATCAAAGAAAGAAGAAAAAAATCTAGGAAATAATAATTCGGATATTATTGTAACAATTTGATATAATGTCAGCAATTTAGGGTCTCTAGTGATGCAATTTTTCTTATTTTTACACTGTATTTTTGCGACCATGGAAAATATTGCATGCATGCGCAATGGAATACTTGTTTATTAATTTAATTTTCTCAGCCGAAATCATGTGTATCTATCAGCACCTTTTTAGTATATAGTTTATACATAAATGCTTGAGCTGGATAGCACCAAAAACTATAGAATATTTTTGTTCTTAACTACGAAGATTAGTATAGAGGAAGCAATTACGTTCGTTAAAGTAACACCAACAAATACAATATTGTCATCCCTAAACCGTTTTTCACCGTGAATTTCTCCTACGGCTTCAGTTGAGAGTCGATTATAACACGATTTATAGAAACTTTAATTTTGGACCCAACGTGATTAGCTATTGCAGCCTGAGCACCATATCACACTATAAGTGAAATGATCTTTTGCGATAATGAAAAGTTGTCAAATAATGAGTATTTATCACTCCTTTATTATTAGATATAACATATATATCATCAATAATTAGTCGTCTCAATAACTCGGATGCAAATAATATAAAGCGTCTCATATATTTTTTACAGCAACTAATTGTCTCTATAAGTAGGTTGAAAATAATCACAAATAATTGATAGAGAGTTTTGTGACAACAAGTGGTCACAAACTCAGAAAACTCTCTACAAATTAATTGAAACGATGTCCAACTTCCCTAATTCTAGAGATAACTGATTGTTCCAAAAAAATATTTGAGATGTATTTGAGCCAACATTTTCTGTTTCAAATATGTTATTTGCAATCAAGTTATTGAGACAACTAATTAATAACGATTAATAATAAAATTGTGACAAACTCTCATCATTAAAAGTGATATCAAAAGATCATTTTTCTTGTACTGACGGTACATCTATACACATCATAAAACAAGATGTAAATTTGAAACTAACACAAAATTAAATACAAATATTAAGAAACTAACCTTGTAAACTTTTGAAATTATAATATACAATGATTAAGAAAAGGATTAAAAAAAGGCTGCAACTATTCACGACCCACAAAATTCTCAACAAACTCACTAATTTAATATATAAATTAAAATATTATTGGTAAAAGATTACAGTTCCATGACGAAAATTTAACATAATCAATTATTAATAATATTTATACGTGATTCGAAAATAATAAGAAACATAAAGAAATAATTTTCATTCTTCAGTATCATCTTCAATCAGATATAATTTTCTTTCTTTTGTATCATTTACAACCAGATATAATTTTCTTTCATCTGTATCATCTTCAACCAGATCCTATCTGTTTTTTCCAAGACTCCATAAACTCTAGTTTCTTCAAGGTTTCATCAATGGAGTGCATAAATGACAACGAAAAATGATTGACTATAAGAAGCAATGTTGTGGTATTTGTTCGATTAAAGTCGAAAGGGGCTAGGTAATTAAAACCGATTCGCTGAATAATGAATTTAAGCCACCTAAGGTTTGGAAAACAGGATCATGGATGACAAATTTCTTATTCATCAGAAATATTTTCAATTTCAATTTTTGAAATACACAAAATAAGAGAAAAAATAAAGGGCAATTTATAAGACACTACAAGAAAAGCAGGTATTTGCTGCTACTCTTTTTGCAACTACAAGGGTGGTTACTAAAAGTAACCCCATTTGTAACTATTAGTAGTTATGTAAAATATTTCATACAATTTTGACTAAATTTGCTACAGTATGACAAACTCTTTTGCAACTACTTGTAGTTACAAATATATTAGTAATTACAAAGTAGCTACAAAATATAATTAATACATTAGTAACTACAAAGTAGTTGCAAAAATACTTTTGCATCTTACTATAAGTGGCTACCTATAGTAACTACATTTAGATTTTAGTTACTAAAAATATTTTTGTGATCACTCAATCATTTTTGTAGTGAAAAAACCCTTAATTCTAGTAGGGAGAGCTTCTACTAGCTAGATTTTTTTATCTTGGATTCGAGTCATTTTGGGAAAAGGGAGAAATTTTTTTATTTTTTTTATTTTTTATTTTTAAATTGGAAGAAAAAAAATAAGAGTTTCGTCTATAGTAATTTTGTTCAAAATCGAAACTTTAACTTCCTCTTTCTTCTTCTCCTCTTCTTCTTCTTACCTCCTCTTTTCCCTTTTTCTTTCTCTGTTTTATAAACCACTGCCGCTTTGTTTAGTTCTTTTCCTTTTCCTCTTTTTTTTCTAATATTTTATTATTTTATTTATAAAATTGTAATAGAATTTTATACTAAATTTTTAAATAATTAAAAAAAACACTACATTGAGAAGCAGGTCGCATTGAAAAATTTGTGAGTTGCTAATAATCGCCCCCTTACAAAACTAGGGATTAATGGGTTGACCCATCTTTTTCTTTCGTATCACTCTAACCCATTTAAGACCCGCCCTACTATATTTGCATTCAATCCATATCACATTATCTAGTCGTGTCAAAAATTATCACTCAATTACATGATCAATTTTACAGTTTAGTCTATTATATTTATACTATTTTATTCAATGTCCATATATCACTCCTCAATTACGTCTGTAATCCGTCTCTAATTTGTAGCGATAATAAAACAAGTACGGGTTGGTAGGGTGATCCGACCTTTTTCCTTCGTATGAGTTGGGTCAAACCCATTTATGTCTTTTAAGACCCTGATCTGCTATATTCACATACAATCCATATATATGGATTATTTAGTCTACTATAATGATTATTAAAATTAAATGTCCATAATTACACGTGTATGTAAGTGTTATCCACAAGAAAAAGGAGAGAAGAATAATATGGAGAGTAGTAAAGCATTTTACCTAATCCCCACAAGTATGGATGGCCGCTTGCTTTTGTCAAAAGTCAACAACCAAACCTAATCAAAACACCATCATCATGTAATCCTTACAACATGACAAAATAACCAATCAATATAAAATCCCTTCACTTCTCCTTGCAAACATTTCAAACTCTCTCTTCCCTTTTCCCATCTTCACCCCCATCCCCACCCCCAAACACAAAACCCCATCTTCCATAACCATATTTAAAAAAAAAAAAAAAAAAAATTCAAGAAAAGAAAAAAAATGGTAGGAAAAAGCAGCTCATCAGGGCTTCCACCTGGTTTCAGATTCCATCCAACTGATGAAGAACTCATCATTTACTATCTTAAAAACCAGACAACATCAAAGCCTTGCCCTGTTTCATTCATCCCCGAAGTCGATATTTACAAATTCGATCCATGGCAGTTGCCTGGTAAGTACGCATGTAACCTTACATACATATATGGTTAGACGAAGTTGGATAGTTCAAGTGGCAGAGCATCTACTACCTAGGTCTTTGGTTCTGGGTTCGAGTTATCGTGGAGGAGGAGAGGGTTTTTTCTTTGTTATTTTTACATACATATATGATTATGGTTTAATTAATTGTTGCCTGTATGTATACTTGGGTTGCAGACAAGGCAGAATTTGGCGAAAAGGAATGGTACTTCTTCACCCCTCGGGACCGGAAGTACCCGAACGGGGTGCGGCCGAATCGGGCGGCAGTGTCGGGGTACTGGAAGGCGACAGGGACGGACAAAGCCATATACAGTGGTTCCAAATATGTTGGTATAAAGAAAGCCCTTGTTTTCTACAGGGGCAGGCCTCCTAAGGGCATTAAGACAGATTGGATCATGCATGAGTATCGTTTGACTGATTCTAGGTCACTACCCTACAAGCATAATGGATCCATGAGGGTATACCCTAATCTCCCTTTTTTTCAAATTTTCCTTTTTTTGAGGGTTAGAGGTTTCGTGCACGTATGATAATTAAGTTGTTACCATGCATCTTGCACTAAAGTCTAAATGAAATTGGATTTATTTGTTTTCGTACTCAAATAGCATTTGGTATAGTCTTTTTAGATCCATATTGGGTAAGTTACATTGATCTGGACGCAATTAATTACACGCACATATTAATACTATCTCCGTTTTTTTGTTATCATTCTAATTTTGGATAAGAAAATTAAGGGACTTAAGGAGTTGACAAGTAAGCCCTCAATTAATTTCCTTAAATTCCTGGTTTTTTTAATCATTTTTATATATTGTTTACATTTTTCGTAATTATAGAGTTAATATTGTAAAAAAATGGGTAAAAAAAGTTAGAATGACAACTAACGAAAAATGGAGGTAATATCATATTATATACGTGTCATATTAGTGCATTGCAGCAAGATATATTGGCCGAAGATTCAAATTGGTTATATCAGCTGTAGTAATTCTCCTATATTTAATTAATTAATATTCTAAATGATACATTACTTATTTATTTTTGAGGAAATTATATGATACACTAATTACTTAAACTTGGGTTTGATTATTTCAGTTGGATGATTGGGTGCTATGCAGAATCTACAAGAAAAAGAGCATGGCCAGAACGCTAGACCAACACAAAGTTGAAGATAACCCATTTGCTCAAATTGCGGCTACAAGTACCGATCATACTAACGAGCAGCAGCAACAACAACAATACAAAATCCCGAGGACATTTTCTCTAACTCATTTATGGGAGTTCGATTACATGTCCTCAATCTCACATCTTCTACACGACAACTCTTCCTACAATGCGTCATTCAATAATCAAGAACCGTTGAACGACATTTCGCGCGTCGACGACAAGACTCAGTTAGGACAAATTCAACAACCATGTACAGATGGTACCAAGTTCCAAGTGAATCAGACGGTGTTCGTGAATCCATCGTATGAATTGCAGTGAGAAAGAATGATAGTTATTGATAAAAGGATGAGGTTCAAAGGCAGCTAATTGTACAGAAATTAAACAGTCAACATTTGTCAGTCAATGTGCTGAAAATTTCTTAGAAGTCTTGGTAATTTTGTCTTTAATTAGGAAAGAAAACATATATGTACACACAAAATTATATATAGATGTTATGTAATTTACATGATTATCCAATTAATCTGGATGTTATTAAATATAAAAGTAGCTTGTATATTCTTATCTGATTTTGAAATGATATAAAGTTACTTCTTTTTTGGGTGAACTGTATATATAATCAACTATCTCTAGAAGCTGTATCTATTAAAGATGTGGGTTGGAATTAACCCCTTGCTCATACTCCCTCCGTCCCACTTAAAGCTGTCTACTTATTTTTTTGATATGTCCCAATTAAAATTGTCATCCCAAAAAAAGAAACTAATCTCACAATTCTCGCCCTCAAAATCTCAACCCTCAATCTCAACTTTTAAAAAAAATTAAAGAATTGTAACTTAACATCTGTGTCTGATCACAGTGGCGACTTTAATCGGGACTAAGGGAGTACCTTTTATTGGTTAAAGTTTCATTTTTTAACTGAATTATATATTATTATTATTATTATTTCGTCTTTTGGGAAAGGGAAAAAAAAGGCACAGAATATTCGTATTCTACCTACATAAGAAAACAAGAGGGCGGAATTTAAGCAGAGAAAAAAGTTGAACAAGTTACACACCAACTGCGCCGCCATTTGAAAATGTAGTAATGAATCTAACTCGAATAAAGGATCATTCCACCTAACTATTGTCCAACAAGTTTGTGCTGCTCTATTTTAATTTAATATTAACACTTTAATACATCTACTCTCTAAAAAAATAATACATGTGGGCTGCGCCCTACTATTACATATTTCAAATTTATTAGTTTTTCAAATTAAATGCACATACTTATTACTTCCTTCGTCCCTGCTTAACTTTCCTATTTTGATCGGGCACGAAGGTTAAGAAAAAGTAGATTTTGTGGAATCTTTGACTTTTTTAAAGGTGAAGATTGAGGGTGGAGATTTTGAGTGAAATTCATCATTTTGGGGCTGAAAAGTTAAGTTGGGACACCCCAAAAAGGAAAGTAGAAAAATTAGAGCAGGACGGAGGTAGTAGTATTTTTTTTTTTTTTTTTTAACATTGAAAGAATTAGGGGTAAGAATGAGTCTAAAATCTTTAACCTCATAGTTACAAGACCAAAAGTACTATCATCGAACTACATTGTTTTTGGCTACCATAAAAGCTTCATATAGATATCTGGGGTCCATTTACTTAAGATTGGAGAGTGCTGGACCAAACTTTACTGATGGAGTTAATGAGTGTGCTTTATTGAAATTCGATTCTTTAAATTTACTAAGTCTAATCTTAAGCAAATGGATCCTGGTGATATGACAACGAGATAGATATGATGCATTATTATCACTTTATTAGATGTTTAGGATAATTATATCATTCAGTCCTAGAAAATATCTATACCCTATTATAAAAGTATGAATGTTTTGTTTCGTCCAATTTATGTTATCCCTAATATATCCTTAGTAATATTATAATTTAAGGGTAATAAAGTAATTTAAAATTTAAAATTATTTATTTGGTTATAAATATCTATATCTATATCTGTTCATTAATATATACATATATCTATTACTACTAATTATTAGTATCCATTACTAATATAAAAGTATGAATTATTTCGTCCTTTTTTTGTTTCGTCTTTTCTTGTGATACCTATAATATCCTTATTAAGAATTAAATTTAAGGATAGTTAGGTAATTTAAAATAAATTATGTTTTCCTTACTTGATTATAAAAAGTAAAATATCCTTATTAAGAATTAAATTCAAGGGTAGTTAAGTAATTTAAAATAATTTATGTGTTTTCCTTACTTGATTATAGAAAGTAAGAGTCTTTTTATATTAAAAACTTCTCCTAGAAAACTACATGCTTAAATTATCCTTCTTCTATACTTTCAATACTTTGAATTTTGAAATGAAATCAATTTCGTATTAAAGTAGATTTAAAGAGCTTTACAATGATATGTTATTTGTACACATCTTTAACAATTGTACTATATTATATAATTATTTAAGGTATGGAATAAAGAAAAAATAGAATTTATTGATTTTTTTTTTCAATCTTATCAATAACTGTCATATTTTTACTATTCATACTTTTTTTAAATAACAAATTTTATGGAATAATCTTAAAACTTTTATAATACATACTTCTAATTTTAGTATTCATATTTAATATATACTATGATTTTTTTATATGTCAACTTCATGTTGAGCTTAACAACTAACATAATTTAAGCTCCTACACTTGCATATAATGTGATTACATATTAAAATTATTTTTATAGAATAAGAAGATGGAAAAATTATATAGATAGACAAATAAAAATATTGTCTTTTCTTAAAACTATTAATTTAAGGTATCAGGTCATATTACAAAAATGCAAAATATTGAATAAAAAAAGGAAATAGTGAGCGAATTTGTTGTGATAAATCTTATCATGCATACACATAATTATAATTAAAAAATCTATATCTGAATACTCATGCTACTTCACCATAATTTGAAAATATCAAGTCATTGTAGTTGTTTTAAACATAAAGCAATTTCATTAATGGTTGCTTGAATCGGTCAACATTGATGACATAAAAAGGGTGGTGCATGGGACAAACAATTCTTTTGGCGCTATAAATTTTATTTTACGTCCTATCCAATACAATTTTCGTCCATGGAAGGAAGATAGTAGATGTCTAATATCAGATAACAAATGCATACATGCATAGGCATAGTCCGCATCACCTATCGACGTGAATATAATAGTGCTAGAATTCCCAAGAGTACAAAACTTGGGAACTCCAGTATCAGTGGTAAGTCGAACTGCCACACAAAGAGCAAGAACTTTAGCATACTTCAGAGATATTTATAAATTGGGCATCCTTGGAGCAAGCATAAATACCAGCAAATGAGGAGTTACGAGCAAATGATGTATCCCCATCAAAGTATGTATGATTAATTGCATTTGGGGGAAAAACAAGCAATGAATCAAGGGTGCGGCTGTGATATTTAAGGGAAGTAATTAGCATCCCGAAAATCTTGGAAGGTCTGGGTTGCTGTTGCAAGCATACTTGTGAGTATGTACGAAAATTGCAGAAGATAATTTTATTTCATTCGCACCAGATTAAGTGAGCAAGGACAACAAAGTATTCTACTATATTTAAATCATCGAGGAGCACAATATCTTGAAACTACAAGTCGCGTAGATGCTATCAAAATCGGAAGATAATTTCATAAATTTCAGTTGCTTGCTAAATTAATGAGGAAATGAGGCACGTGAAGAAGGGATGCATTAAAGAGTGATCAAGCGGTGAACATAAAGAATAACGGGGCTCATAATGAAGTTAACAATGAGCTAAGTTGTTAGACGATGGCAGGAATTAGAGCATCATCTCCAAAGAAAATGCAAGATACAGACTGATAAACTTTCAAATTCTCCTCCAAATGGGCTTCGCGCCATAGCTACTAACTAGGAAGGAGTTGGTGTCAGTAAGGTTTGCGGAAGAACCCATAATAAAATGATATGCGGATCGGATCGAAAAATTACTACAATGGGAATAATCTAACATCCAACGAGACCGGAGAATGATGATTTTTCAGAGGAGTAGGGAGAATCACATCAGCCTTCAATAGGTCAAAATTAACCCGAACTAACAGCTCATCCAGAGTCCAAGATCTTAATCAATGATGGAGCTGACTTGGGTGTCTTGCGGGAGGTCTGATGCAGCTGATCTGATGGTAAAACAGGGAGGCAAAGGAATTCATCTGGCATGGAAGAGTGTTGTTGTCTCGTCATTGCCCATGAGTTTGCGATAATCAAGAAGATTAACACGATGATCGCCATAATACTGTGTTGTGTAAAGCTGGACCGAGAACCAAGAGCAGCATGTAACACAGAAGTTGTAGTAGGACTGCATGATTTGGGAAAAGAGGCCGGATGTAGAAACTAAAGGGCGTCATGCTAGCTTAAGCAACATGGCAAGGTTAAATATTTTTAAATTGCAAAAGTCTAGGCCACCTTGTGATTTTTGTTGCTTGAGGACGTCCCAAGAATTCCACCAAATTTTCCTCGTGGACGAGCTATTCCCCTCCCCCCTTCCCCTCCTCCACACATAATCAATAAAATTTAGTCAAATTTTTCAGATTATTAAGAACATGGTTCGACAATTGGAAACAATACATTGTGTACGTGGATATTGCTTATATATTATATATAATGTGCACTTCTTTACCCGTTTTTCTTAATTGCTTCTCTTACCAACCATTAATGCACTTAATAATCTGTTCTTTAATGCCTGCAAAACTCAATTCTTTATTCGGCCAACAATATTAAGGAGCCGAGATATATACCATGTGAAGCCACTACAATAATTTCAAATAATTGGCAGATTGAGTGACAAATTTGAGCTTGTGTATTAGGTCTAAAAGAATCCTTGATTTCTCAAAATTAATACATTGCCCTGAAACACTCTTGTAGAGATTGATAACGAACTTAGTAAAATGCAAGAAAAAACTTTAGCACAAATAGGGAGGAGGGGATCCCCCTGAAGAATTCCCCGATGTAACATGAGTGAGCCAAAATTAATACCTTAATGAAGGAAGCTAAATTGCACAAATGACAAGCAAGGCAAAACAATGTCATAAAAACTCTTAGGAAAATCTCAAGCAAGAAGCATACGATAGACGAAAGAACACTCAACTCAGTGAAAGGCTTTACTCATACCCAACTTAATAGACATGAGTCCCTCTTTCCCGGATTTCCTAAGCTTCATACAATTGTGTAATTCATAAGCGATAAGAATATTATCCATAATTAACCAACCCAAGATGAAGGCTGGCTAAGATTCAAAGATTATAAAAGGGATGTAAGCGCGTACCCAATTAGAGAGCACTTTAGAAGTTAACTTATAATGACATTCCACAAACTAATCGGGCGGAATTGGGTAATAAGCTTTGGTTTTCTAATTTTCCAAATAAACACAATGTAAGTGTTACTAACAAAAGGACTCAAAGAATTATGAGTAAGCATGTGCAAAACAAAATTAATAACATCTTTGCCAACAATATGCCATTTTTTTTAAAAAAAAAATACAGGGCCCATAACATCTCTCATGAAATTACGAGCAGATGATGTACCTCCATAAAAAATATATAAAAAATGGCATTTCGGGGAAGAACAAGCAAGGGATAAAATGGTGGGATTGTGACGTTTGAGGGAAGGAATTAGCATCCCAAAAATCTTGCAAGCTCTGGGTTGTTGTTGCAAGCAATACTCGTGAGTATGTACGGACATCAAAGAAGACTATTTTTTTTTTTTTGAAACCAGTTAGGTGGGCAAAGAAAATAAAGTATTATTCTATATTTAAGTCAACAAGGAGTAAAATCTCTTGAAACTACAAGTCGCATATATGCTGTCAGAATCGGAAGATAGTTTCATAAATTTCAGCTGCTTGCTAAATAGATGAGGACAGGGGGCCCATGAAGAAGAGATGCACTAAAGAGTGATGGGGTGGTGAACATAAAGAACAACGAGGTTCATGATGAAGATGACGACGAGCTAAGTCATCGGACGATGACAAGAATTAGAGCAGCATCTTCAAAGAAAATGCAAGATACAAGGTGATAATTTAAGCTTCTGAATTCTCCTCCAAATGAGGTTCGAGCCATAGCTACTAACCGGGAAGGAGTAGGTGCTAATAAAATTTTCGAAAGAACTCATAATAAAATGATATGCGGTCGGACCGAAAAGTTATCAGAATGAAAATAATATCACATCCAACGGTCCGAAGAATGATGATTTTTCAGAGGAATAGCGAGAATCACGTCAGCATCCAATATGTCAAAATTGACCGAATTAGCAGCCCATTGCAAAGTCCAAGATCTGAATCAATGATGGAATTGACTCAAGCGTCTTGCGGGAGGCCTGATGTAGCTGATCTGATTGGAAAATGGGAAGGCAAAGGAACTCATCTATCATGGAAGAGGGTTATTGTCATTGCCCATGAGTCTTCGACAACCAAGAAGAATAACTCGATGACCAGCCATAATGCGGTGCCATGTAAACCTGGGATGAGAACCAAGAGTAGCATGTAGCACAGAATTGGAAGGGTAGTACTTGGACTACATGATTCGGGCAAAGAGGCTGGATGGAGAAACTAAAGGGTCCTATGCTTTCTTAGACAACATGACAAGGTTAAATGCTTTCAAATTGTAAAAGCCTAGGCCACCTTGAGATTTTCGTTGCTTGAGGACGTCGAACTATCCCCTCTACCCCCACCAATAAGATTTTATCAAATTCTTCAGATTAATAAGAACATGATCCAACAACTGGAAGCAAGACATTGTGTACGTGGATATTGCTTATATAATAGATTTAATGAGCGCTTCTTTACCCGTTTTGCGTAATTGCTTTTCTTGTAAACAATTGATGCGTACTAACCCATTCTTTACTGCATGCAAAAAACTCTTGTTTATTCCGGCCAACAATAAAAAGGAGTCCGAGATATTTACCATGTGAATTCACTTCAGCAACTCCAAACAATTGGAAGATTGTATGAGAAATCTGAGCTTGTGAACCGTTTTACTGAAAATTAACAATTATTTTGATTTTTTTATTATATTATATATTTTGTACTACCTCCGTCCCACCTTATCTTGCATAGAGGAGGTTGACACAAGTATTAAAAAGAGTTGTTTGTTGAGATTTTGTTGACTTAAAGGTTGATTGAAGATGAAGATTGAGGATGGAGATTTTATTATAACTTTTCTTTTTAAGGGGTGTGCAAGTTCGTTTGGGACGGACGAAAACGGGAAGTGTGCAAGATAAGATGAGATGGAGGGAGTATCAGTATTGATGATTAATGATGCTGCAGTCTATCTA
Organism: Ajuga chamaepitys; assembly: GCA_958295605.1. Lineage (NCBI taxonomy): Eukaryota > Viridiplantae > Streptophyta > Magnoliopsida > Lamiales > Lamiaceae > Ajuga > Ajuga chamaepitys. The sequence goes on from OY282508.1 coordinate 4,141,318, forward strand.
TATTGAGAATAAACAATAATTAGAATATATCAAACTTTATATATATAAATTTTGTAGGAATAATATATTATATCATGGTATGTCGTGTTTTATGAATCTTTTGACATTATTATAACGTGTTTTGCTAAACTAAGATTATTTAACCTTTTTTTTCCTCTTTTATGATTATTTTTAATTTTTATTTGATTTTGGATTGTGTTTGCTTAATCGATTAAATCTTTCATTTTTTTCTGGGATTGAATAATCTAAGAAGTTGTGTATATATATTACCATGAGTAATAACTACATAGAGATTTATTAGAATGATTAACCAGTATCACCACACAAAATACAATTATTTTATGTTCACATTAATTGTTTTGATTAGATAATAAAAAAAAAAATAGTGATCACGTGCAACGCACGTACGTATTGCTAGTATCTATATATATATATATGGCGTTGAAGAATAAAAATTAGGAAAAGATAATTAAAAACGGTTAGTCATGAGAAAATCATTAACAATTTAATTTTTGGAGAAAAAACAAAAAATAAAAGATGGGAAAAGGGGTTTTGGAGATAAGAATATGACATGGTATAAGTGTATAGTTTAATATATCTTTGTAGGGCGGGGCAGGTGCATGCATGCAGTTATTTTCCAATGACATTGACTGTTTGTCATCTAATTTATTTTTGGATTACGACGAATTTATCTCAATTCACATTTAATTTTCTTGAATTAATTGTGCAATTTGACAAGTGACTTTCGACAACAACAAAGTATATTTTTATGTACATCTGCTACAAGATTTTTATTGGCTGAAGACTAATGTATGACAACATTAATTACAATTAAATTAAGAAAATTAGTTCTAGATAAGTATATGTGTCTATTTTAACACCATGTTCCATAAAATCTAGACGAATTCAAAATATTAAAAAAGAAAATCTGAAAAAAATATAAAGAAATTGCTTGGATAAGATAAAATTGGTCCCACACCATTTTTTGCTATTCAGATGATACATAAATTTAAATTAGACAAAAGTATTTTAACATTGTATCTATTAAGCAATAAGCTTGGATTAAATAGCATGGTGACTCCGATTCTCCATGTCCACATGCCTATATTTAAATTTATCTACGTATTATGTCATGAAAGTTTCTATTTTATTTTATAAGATATTTAATTCATCTGATTATATAACGTATAAAACCTTAAACTTTTGTAAAACTTTATATTTTTTCTCATTAAAAGGCATTTTATTTTTTTATTAAGTTTTATTGTTTGTGATATCTCATTTTTTTCCCCTCTCTTTTATGATCAAGAACCCAATGGTTGATTCTTTATCGAGACTCTACATAAAAACAAGCACACACAAACAAATCATGAACACATCCAGAAATTGAGAAATCATGTTCCATCACAGATGGGAATATGTCACAAAAGCATATTTAGAGCTTTTTACACCACTTCCTTATGATAATAATCTTCCATGGAATTGAATTTGGCGCGACAAAGGGCTCCCGAACATTGTGGTGTTGTTGTCCTTGCATCGGAGCAGGAGAAGTACTTGATTAATAGCAGCACGAGCACAAACACCTTGAGGTTTGCCAAAAGCACCTTTCTTGTCAGTCTAAAGCCTATCAGCTCCGGTCACGACAACATCTTATTAATAAACAACACACGGATGGGATGCCCTCGGACCCCCAAGTGGAAGGCATAGTTTCTAGCAAACTTGGTCATGTACTTGTTGCAAGCAATACGAGCAGCTTTCAATGGCTCACTGGACACGTTCTCCTTCTCCCAACTGACCAGTGCACACTTAAGGGAAATTCTTCCACGCCCTTCTTCTTCTTCTCTACACCATAGATCCTGATTTTTGGATCAGGCACTGATAAAGCGCAATCCGGCAACCACACCAAATTCAACCTAAATTAACGCAGAAAATATAAAAACACAGAGGATTTACGTGGTTCGATCCGGAGATCTACGTCCACGGGCAGAAAACGGCAATCGCCGGAGTGTTTCTTTCACTAGAAAGTTTGAGTTTACACGGAGTAATTTAGATTACAGAGTTCGACCCCTAAATCAGAGGTCTTTCCTCATATTTATACTATCAAATCAAAACCCTAATTAAATCCCTATAATCTGCCCGCTGGGCCAACGCGTGTTCCTGGGCCTGCTGGGCCTACGTGTGGTAGGCCTTCACGTGCTTGCTGGGCTTGTGCGTGCTGGGCCGATCGGTGGGCTTTGATATAGTGGACCTTGGTGTTAGCCCGACCCGAGCTGATCGGGTTATCCCTATCAGATGCCCCCCCTCCCCCCCAGCCGGAGCGAGGTAGGAGCTTCGGTTGTCACCGGGGTGGAATCCGTAAGTAAGTAGGACCGGGGTCGTTGGCGGGCCGGAGTGTGTACAGAGGACCGAGTTTATCCGCGTCCCTGGGACTCGGCGGAGTAATTTGGCGGACGCAGTGTCGAGCTGAGTCGAGGCTGGGTATGTAGTGAGACTCCGAACTCTTTTGAAGCGAAAAACGCGTTGGGAGGACGTGACAACTTGGCCGAGGCGGAGAATACTCCGGGGTGATTGTTATGGCCAAAATGGAAAGTACACCGGAGTGTAGTATTATGACCGAGGTGGAGGGTGCACCGGGGTGATTATTCTGGCCACGAGGGAGAGGACACCGGAGTGTGATAGGTGGCCGAGGTGGAAGGTACACCGGGGTGTAGTGTGAATCTGCCTGAAGAAGGGTGAGTCTGATGTGATTGGCGGCGCCATTAACCGGACTGAGCCCGTATTTATTCGGGCGATTCGGTTGTAACAGGGGTGGAGCTGTAGGGAAGATGAGTCATGGTCGCTGGCGAGCCACCGAAGTGATAGTGAGACCGTGATCTCCCCAAAAGCAATAAAGTGTAGCGGAAGAAGATAGTAATCTGGCCGAGGTGAAGGGGGGATGATGTGTTTGATGCTGCCCCGGTGGAGAATCCGGAGGCCGAGGTAAAAGGATCACCGGAGTGTAATAGTCTGGCCGAGGTCTACTCCGCAGCCGAGTCGTTGGGCTCGCTAAATCTCAACGTCGGAGCGCCGAATATTGGCTCGGAGGCCGTAAATAATTGACCAGAAATAAGAATTTCTTTATCGGGTGTTCGGGAACACGACATGGACATTGCCAATGTGAATCTCCCCGGACGGATCGAGGGAGAGATTGATGTGAGTGCGGAGACAAAACGCGAATTTCCCCGGACGGATCGGGGGAGAGAGTGATATGAGTCCGGAGATAAAACGCGAATTTCCCCGGACGGATCGGGGGAGAGAGTGATATGAGTCCGGAGACAAAATGTGAATCTCCCCGGACGGATCGAGGGAGAGAAAGTGATATGAGTCCGGAGACAAAATGCGAATTTCCCCGGACGGATCGGGGGAGAGAGTGATATGAGTCCGGAGACAAAATGTGAATCTCCCCGGACGGATCGGGGGAGAAAGTGATATGAGTCCGGAGACAAAATGTGAATCTCCCCGGACGGATCGGGGGAGAAATTTAATTGCACACAAGCCTCCGGGAATTATGCAATAAAAAATCGATCCACAAAAATGGCTAAGAGTTTGTAGTAATTCCAGCGATTAACAGCAGTATAAGTGCCCAATTAATTCAGTTTTTTCTGTTTAGAATAATGGCACACAGGCCCTCTTTAATTCAACAAAAACCAGTAAAAAAGGGAGCAGTAGCAGCAAATTCCAGCAAGTATGTCACACAGGCCAATTTGCCAAACTTGCCACGCTGCTATAGTATTGTGGCAGCGGAAAAACAATCCCAGGGCAGTAATTTCAGATCAAATAACAGCACAAAATAGGGTCTAAATTGGCTCACAGGCCTTCGAAACTCAGTCTCGAAAATTCAGCAAATAGGAAACGGTTTTAGTAGTAATAATTCAGAATATTGGCAGCAGAATATTGGCACAAACAGCAGAATTATGGCACACAGGCCTTCAACAGTTCAGAATTTTCGGGGCTCACAGGCCTTCAAAACAGCATAAAATTCCAGAAAATTGATACGGATACCTGGGTTTTGGTGTTCCAAGTGGTAAAAGTCAGAGGTGCAAGACGAGACCTTTTCAGAATCCAAGCTCGACTCAGCAACTCGGCAGCTTGACTCGCCCCAGTTCAGACACGAGTTGACTCAGCAACAATGGTGGATTCACCTCCGTCTCAGTAAATCGTGATTGTAGGAGACGAATCGCTCCTTTCGCAGCCCAGACAGTCCCTCAACACGCAATTCAGGTCGACTCAGTTGCAACGGCCTAACTCGCGAGGTCGACTCAGTAACGGCTTTTAGTTCTGAAAGGTCGTAACCTTCGAAACACCTTCAATGGCGTGATTCCGGCGAGGCAGCGGTGGTTTATGTGCAACGATTTAGTTGCCGGAAGAGACCGTCCAGGTCACGCGGTAGGCTGCATGAATTTGCTACTGGTTCGCGACTAACGAACTAGTGGATGGAGGGCGGTGTTTTGCCGGCGTTACGGAGCCCGACTGAGTCAAGTGATGCGCAGGGTGGTGTTGGCGGTTTCTGGACGAGAGAGGAGATTGAGCGCGGAGGTGCGCTCCAATCACAATTCGCGATGTTTTGGGAGACGAATCTCGATGAAGAGTTTAAACTCGTCAATCAATGCCTTGGTGAATTCCGTTTTGCATCTTTTGACACTGAATTTCCAGGTTTCGACTGCGACAATGAATTTCCAGGTTTTGACACTGAATCTCCAGGGCATCGATGCTCGCCCGGCCTGGGAAACTCACCTGGATTACTTTCCATGGCCTTTACGACTACGGCTACATGATCAAGATTCTAACGGCCCCCCAGACTGCCGGACCGATTCCAGGAATATCTTAGCCTGGTGCCCTATTATTTCGGGTTTGCAGTTTATGATTTGAAGCCCATGACACGGGCACTCGGGCTACATGGAGGCCCGGAAAAAATTGCTGAGAGGTTGAACTTGGGCCGGGCTGCGGGGAAGAGCCACCAAGCGGGGTCGGATAGTTTGCTGAATATGCAAGTATTCATGAGATTAAGGGAGAATTACCCCACCAGACATATGGTGAATGGTGGTTGAGCAGCAACTCGTCGGAGTTCAGCGATATGGTCGCCGCAACGAGGCAGGCGGAGATGGATGAGTGCGCGAGCGGCGTGCGCGCCGAATTTTCGAGACTGAACGAGTTTGGAGAGGGGAAGAAGCGGTTCCCACAGACGGCGCCAATTTGATAAAGCGCAATCCGGCAACCACACCAAATTCAACCTAAATTAACGCAGAAAATATAAAAACACAGAGGATTTACGTGGTTCGATCCGGAGATCTACGTCCACGGGCAGAAAACGGCAATCGCCGGAGTGTTTCTTTCACTAGAAAGTTTGAGTTTACACGGAGTAATTTAGATTACAGAGTTCGACCCCTAAATCAGAGGTCTTTCCTCATATTTATACTATCAAATCAAAACCCTAATTAAATCCCTATAATCTGCCCGCTGGGCCAACGCGTGTTCCTGGGCCTGCTGGGCCTACGTGTGGTAGGCCTTCACGTGCTTGCTGGGCTTGTGCGTGCTGGGCCGATCGGTGGGCTTTGATATAGTGGACCTTGGTGTTAGCCCGACCCGAGCTGATCGGGTTATCCCTATCACACACCATATGGCTTGTTCTTGATTTAACAATATAATCTTGCAAGCTCAACAAACAAACACAAGCCCATTAGACTTGCAACCACATCTAAAGCATACACATGCAATCACCAATGTTATCTGACTACAACTCTAATAAAATAATAAAAACATAATTAAATTTCATGTTCTATTAAGGAAATCAACAAACCATGGATATATACCCCAGGTAGTAAAGTAATGCTAAAAAGTTGAACTATATGGAACTAAGAACCTAAACTGGTGAATCTAAATACCCTTAAATAATTATATTCTTCGACCCACCATCAAACAACAACTCCTACATATATCAAACAACCCTAGCTTCTGTTGAGTGTGGAGCCCAAAACACGCCGGGACGTACCTCGACCAAGGCGGGAGGCCGCGGCCGAGGCGTGATTGACGAGAATGTGTGTTTCTCGCTGGAGAGTCATCTCGGCCGAGACGGGAGAGATTTCGGCCGAGACAGGTTGGCTGCGTTAAGGGAGGCTTTTGCACTGGAGGACGAGCGCGACCAAGACGGGCAGTCTCGATCGAGACAATTTTATATAGGGGAATCGCCGCGGCCTGTAGTGCGAACAGACTGCGTGGGCCTCAAGTAGAGGTCGTTTTTTGGGGCCCAAGGAGCTATTATAAATAGTGGTTTCCTTCATTGCCTATTGTAATCTGATAATTCATCATCCTAGTGCATATCCTGGCTTGGTATCGCCCTCAGACGTAGTTACACATCGTAACGAACTGGGTAATCAAATTGTTGTGTTCAATTTATTTGCTTTCTTTATTCGATTGTCTAGTCGTATCGTGGTTGTGGACAGATTAAAATCCCAACAACTGGTATCAAGAGCATCAGGATAGTTTCCAGGGAGTATTCACGATGAACGACTTAAAGATTTCGGTGGAGAAATTCGATGGGACTGACTATGGCTTTTGGAAGATGCAAATCGAAGATTACCTCTACGATAAGGATTTGCACCAGCACCTCAAGGAGAAGCCCGAGAAGATGTCTGCGGAGGAGTGAGAGTTATTGGACAAGAAAGCGATGAGCGCAGTGCGTCTGTCGTTGTCCAAGGAAGTGGCTTACCATACCACAGGCACAAGGTCTACACAGGAGATGCTGAAACCCTTGGAGGAGATGTATCAAAAACCATCGACGGTAAACAAAGTTCATCTGATTAGACGGCTGTTTAATCTGAGGATGACGGAGGGAACACCAGTACAACAGCACTTGAATGAGTTCAACATGCTAACCTCGCAATTGGACTCGGTGGACATAAAATTTGATGATGAGATTCGAGCCCTAATTATGCTATCTTCTCTGCCAAACAGTTGCGCCGGTACAGTGATAGCCGTTAACGCTACAGACGCTAAGCTGAAGTTTGACAGGGTGAGAGACTTGATGATCGAGGAAGAAATTCGGAGAAACGAATCAGGATCAGGATCATCCTCAGAGTCAGCGCTGAATACCGAGAATTTTGTCTCAATTTATAGTGTTATTTCTGTTATAGACTGATCATCTGTTTTGCAAGGATTTTGGTTTTATATTATCGAAGTTTGTGTTAAGTGATATATTGAGCTCCTCCCTTTTTGTTGGCGATTAATCTATATCATTGTTACTTATTCTAATATTTTTTGTTTGTAAGGCAAAGAAAAATCACATCAGAATTCCTATGTCAGATGATGGTCTTCAAACTTCTCCGATTGCTTTGCCTTCTTAGTTTTTTGGGCATTGGGTAACAAAGTAGGAAAGGTACTAGAGGTTGAGGCACCACGCCCTAGTGGCGTGTGGGCGAAGTTTCTGAGAGTTCGTGCACTTATTGATATCAAGAAGCCTCTATGTCGGGGACGACAATCTCCATCAGAGGGCTGCGAGAGGTTGTTATTTGTCGGAATAAAAAACTCTTCTACTTCTGTTATTATTATGGGCATTTGGATCATTTGGGGAATGATTGTGGGGTAAGGTTGAAGGCTAAAGATGATGGTGTGGCCATATCTAAACAATTTGGTTCGTGGTTAAGAGCTGATAGGCAGCTATTTTCGTCCTTTAAGATGGTGGAGACTTTGTTTGAACATGATGTGCATGACGTACGGAGACATCGAAATATACACCTTTCTATGAGGAGATGGATGGTCACGATGCTCAGATTGACATAACTTTTACTAGCTCGTTGAATGAGGCAGCAAGGAGGGGTGATGGTGGGAAAATTGTCCCGTTGATACATGGGGGGGAGGTTGATGTCGGCGACGGAGTCATCGGTGGTGGATTTGGTGCGACAATCCTACAACAGCAAGCTACTGCCGTTTGCATGGTTCGTCGACTAGGAGTGATGAGGGGCTATGTGATGTCGCGGTTTATGATGCTTGGATAATAGGCCGAGGGGCTGACTCGAGAGGTTTTCAACAATTTGTAGCCAAGGTCAATACTGTGCCTGGTGTAGTGGCTGATCGGCAAGCGATACTGGCTGCGAGAGTAGTGTCTCGTTTGCACACGTCAGTTGGGGGTGTGAGTGGGACCGGGCAAGTGAAGAAGCCTTGGGAACATGCTCGGGGCAGTGGTCGCAAGAATATGTGCAGCCTGATAAGGTTGAGGTGAAGAATATGGTTTTCCCTTTATTGAAATGTCGAATAGTGGATGATGCTGAGGGAGGATGGATAGAAAACAGAGAAGACTAGTAATTAATGATGATGACACTGATCATGAAGAGGCGGTGATTGGTATGTCCCAACCCCGCCTATCACAATGAATTGCTTGGGTTAGAACGTGCAGGGGCTTGGAAACCGACATGCATTCCGCAATTTACGACAACTTATTGCCGATTAGGACACGGTGCTTTTGTTTATGTTTTAGTCGAAGGTCAGTGTATTACAGTGTGATAAGTGGAAGTTTTTCTTTAATTTTTCTGGCATGTTTTATGTTGGCCCTGTGGGTCGAAGTGGTGGATTAATTTTATTTGAAGTAATCGTATCGTTGTTTCCATTATGTGTTTTTCTAAGGGTCATATTGATTGTAAGATTGAATATGATTTTATGTTTTGGCGATTTACTGGTTTCTACGATAATCCCGTACCTCATCTGCGCGTTCAATCTTAGATGTTTTTGTGTCGTTTGCCGGAATTGGATGGTTTTTATCTGAATTGCCTTGGTTGCTAGCAGGTGATTTTAATGAGATTTTGTATGCGTCAAAAAAAATAAGGGGGGCTCTCTCTTAAATGTCACAGATGAATTATTTTATGTAGCCAACCAAAAATGGCAATTTATGTTCCCCACTGCTAATGCTACTAATTTAGATTTTTATGGGTCCGATCACTGCCCTGTGTGCTTGAAATTAGGTCGGGGATTACATGGGGTAAGAGTTCAATCAAATAGGCGGTTTATTTTTTTAACACAAATGGTTGTGTCAAGCTAATTGTTTGTCTGAAATAGTGACGGTCTGGTCAGGGGGGGGGGGGGTTACTTGGACCAGTGTGTCTATTCAACTTGAATGGATTTAACAGTTTCTAAAAGCTTGGCCAGAGGTGAAGTCTTCGAGGCCTTTGAGTCACATTTGGGACGCCCATAGGAAACTTAATCAGGCTCTTAGAACAGATTCGGGAGCTTCTAGGAATGCAATTCGACATTTACAAAAGAAGTTAGAACACCTGGAACATAAAGAAGAGATGCATTGGATGGAAAGGGCCTAGGTTAGTTGGGCTCAACAGGGGGATTCTATGCTGGTTATTTTCATGTGTGTGCATCGGAACGCTGGAGCGGAACTTTATTCCAGGTTTGGTAAATATACATGATGATTGGTGTGAGTCTATGGAGGTGATGAGTGGTATTATTATTCAATATTATTCCGTCCTTTTTGCCACGTCGTCTACTTCTGAGGATGTTATTACTGAGGCATTGCGGTTTGTGACTCCGATAGTTTCTGATGATATGAAATGGAATCTTCTTTTTCCTTATTCGGCAGAGGAAGTTAAGAAGGCATTGTTCGAGATGCATCCATCTAAAGCTCCTGGTCAATATGGTGTCACAGCTCTTTTCTTTCAGAAGACATGGTCGTTTGTTGGTACTGATGTGACAGAGGTAGTGCTTGATGTGCTGAATGGTGGGGCGGATCTTTCTGCATGGAATCAAGTCACATTAATACCTATGGTAGTGTAGCCGCAGACATCGAAGGAGTATCATCCAATTAGCCTTTGTAACACGTTGGCTAAGATTGTCTCTCGGGTTATTTCGAATCGGCTTGGTGCCATTTTGACAAAGGTGATTGACATATAGCAGAGTGCGTTTATTACTGGCCGGTTGATCACAGACAACGTGTTGATTGGATTTGAATGTATGCATTTGTTGCAAAGCAATAAGCAATCCAAATCGAGCTACTGTGCTTGAAGTTGGACATGAATAAAATGTATGACAGAGTTGAGTGGTCTTTCTTGCGAAGAATTATGTTGCGGTTAGGCTTTCGGGGTAGGTTTGTTGATCTTATTATGCGATGTGTTTCTTCTGTTTCATATGCTTTTAACTTGAACGGTGAGATTTTTTGAGATGTCCATCCTCAGCGAGGGTTAAGACAACGTGACTCATTATCCCCCTTATTGTTTATTCTGTGTTTTGTTGATTAACTTCCAAGCGAGCGGGTTTTTTCGGGGGGTTAAGATTGCTTGATCTTGCCCCTTGATTTCGCATTCGTTCTTTGTAGATAATAGCCTCATGTTCTTTAGAGCAGCGACTTAGGATGCTTTACAGATTCAAAATTATTTACAGTTGTATAAGCTGGCTTTGGGTTAATTGATCAATTATGATAAATCTGCTATCACGTTTAGTCCTGGAGTGAAGACAGATCGAATAGATGAGATCAAGAGGTTACTCTATTTCGGTGGTGCAAGGGCATGAATTGTATTTGGGTCTTCCTACTTTCTCTCTGAGAAGTAAGAAATTACAGTTTAATTTGTTACAGGAGCGGGTGATTAGGCGTATTAATGCATGGTAACATAAGACTTTTTCCTGGGAGGAAAGGAGGTGATGATCAAGGCGGTCTTAGACTATTTCGACATATGTGATGTCTTGTTTCTGTTTGTCTAGTTCGTTGTGTCGGCAATTGGAACAACACTATGCAAACTTCTGGTGGGGGTCTTTTGCGCATCAAACGTTGATGCATTAGTTTTCTTGGAATCAGTTATGTTTGCATAAGGAGAGTGGGGGTATGGGTTATCAGAGTTTGTGGATTTCAATAAAGCCTTATTAGCTAAGCAGGTATGGAGGATTTTGCAGAGGCCAGAGTCATTGGAGGCCGATTTAGGATCAAATCCATCATATCTATGGCATTCAACATGCTGGAGTCGCGCTCTTTTGGCTAAGGGCTTAATGTGGAGGGTTGGTGATGGGAGGTTAATTTTGTCATATCGAGACCCGTGGATACCAGGCTTGCTTCGTGTTCTATTAACTCGCGCCGATTTGTTTCTGGCATAAAGTATCCACCTTCATTACAGAGAGAAGAAGATGGGATGAAGATAAGTTGCGTTTGGTGTTTTTGCCATATGAAATGGATGTTATTTTAGATATTCCTTTGCTTGAGAACACTATGAAGGATAGGAGATATTGGAGATGTGATAAGAAAGGTCATTTTTCAGTTTGGTCGGCCAATAGACTAGCGGTAGGAGCTTTCGAATCTTCGGCCTCTTCGTCTTCTATGTCAAGCTCATGGTGAAAATTTATGTAGGCTCTTTCGATCCCGCAGAAGGTAAAAGTTTTTTGTGGGAGGCAACTCATGGTTTCTTAGCTTTCCCGTGACATTAGATGCTCATCATGTCCCTATTGATCCATTGTGCATGGGTTGTAAGGGGAAGGAAGGTACAACTTTTCATTGTTTGTTCTTTTATGCTATAGTAAAGCCTTTTTGGAAAACTAGTTGCTTTTTGGTTACCTTGAAGAGATGTAGGTGCTTTAAGTTTGAGGATTGTTACTTGCAAATTAAACGATTCTTTGGGGATAATCTCTTTGCGGTTTTTGCAATTGTTTCATGGGCAATATGGGGTGTGTGGTGTAAATGGCGTCATGAGGGTGGAGATATTTGGCAATTGCCGACGTGGGAGTTTTTGTGTGTCTGTGTGTGTGGGAGGAGGGGGGAGGGAGAGGGTGGATAGCTTTGTTCGGGCTAGGGGTGCGGTGGCGGTTGCGCTGTCTTCCACCTTGGAAGCTGCAAGATGGGTTCGACCAGGAGAATGCGGTTGGAAGTGGATACTAGCTATGATCGAGGCCCTGGAAGGTTTCCGTGGGCTTTGTTTTGCGGATCATGATGGCAATATTTTGGTGGCCGGGTGCCATCGTATTCGCGATCCGCGCAGTGTGTTAGACGGGGAGTCAATGCAATTCTTAGTGCAATGTGGTTTTGTGCAGAATGTGGCTTTGAAGGTATTAGAGTATTCTCGGATTCTATGTTAGCGGTGTAGGCAGTCACGCAGCATGAATCGGATATGTCATATTCTGGACTGTTAGCAAGTGATATTCGGGCTTTTTTGGAGTCCTCTTCTTTCGTTAGTATTGATCATGTGTCTCAAAGTGCTAATGGTGTTGCACATGGGCTTGCCCATTTCTCTTTCTCTTCAGACAATCTTTTTGTGTGGATTAGGTCTGATTTATTACGTGGTGAGCGAGTCTTGTATTATGTGACATTTTGTGATATATAAGATTCTCTCTTCTTCAAAAAAATTGCAATTCCTTTTCAATGTCCTATACACACTGTTTTAAATTTAGCTTGAGTTCAAACTAATTAGAATAAAAATTCCTCTCCTAATTTGTTTATTTAAGAAAACATCACTTAAATTAGGTTGAAGGCACCATGAATATGAAGAGACTTAAAAAACCATGCCAAGATTGTTGAAAAGTTGTGTAAAAAATCTATAACAACTTCTTGAAGCACCTTTGTATTTCCCACCTAATCACATACCACACAACTCCCTATATATAAAAATTAAATATAGTGAACCCATTTTTATCATAATCATTTATCTTCCAAAATGGAAATGATACTTGTGTTACTCTGCATGATATTTTCCTGGGTTTTGATTCACAGAATGAAGCAGAGGAGCTGCAAAGGCCCCAAAACATGGCCGTTTTTGGGGGCCGCCGTGGAGCAGCTGATGAACTACGATGTAATGCACGATTGGATCGCCAAGTATTTGTCCCAATCGAGAACAGTAGTCGTGCCAATGCCCTTCACAACTTATACTTACATTGCACACCCTGCTGACGTGGAGCATGTTCTTAAGACTAACTTCACCAATTATCCTAAGGTGATCATCATACAAAATAACCTCATCTTCTTTTATCTTTATTACACCTGTTTCACATGTTAGAACAGTCTACACATTTGTGTTACTTCTTTTGGGATGTTTCCTTTTCTTGCTCAACTTCTATATATAGAAAATTCGTGTCAATCTTGATTGTTTCCTTGAATATTTCTGTCATCAGTCACATAACGAAAGTCATGTTTGAAGAAGGTATATTTTTTGTTTGTAAAAGTACAATTTTTCAAAAAATTCTTACTTTCATGACTTTTTTGTTTTTTTTTTTTTTTTGTTTAACGTATTCAATCTTGTGTAATCAGGCTGAGGACAACCAAAATGTCTACGACCATTTAAATTAAAAAGAGATGCTTGTATTGGGTTGGAGTACGGTAAGATGAATACTATAAATATAAAATCAATAGGTTAAATGTAATTGTAAACTATTACGTCAAATCAATAAATTAATTGGGATAAAAAAATAATGCTTAGTTAGATGTGTGGATGACCGATCCATCTACAGCTGAAACCAAACATTTGTGAAGACGAACTACCCTGTCCGGTTGGTCACAAGCCAGCGAAACATCTCCAAGTAATTCGCGATATTGAAACTTTAAGTGTTTAGTCGAACTAATAAAATGAAATATTAACATTTGAAATTAAAGTCTCATTCGAGGAGAATAATGTTCTTTTGAAATAGGATTCTTGTTATGGAACGGATGGACGAAATTACAACATTAAAGATCCAATTTTATGGGACCGAACTACATGCTGACATGTTTTACTACCTTTACATGCTGATTTTCCAAAATTGGAAGAAATTGAGTGTTTGTTTCACATAGGGTGAAGTGTACCATTCTTACATGGAAGTCCTGCTTGGAGATGGCATTTTCAACGTGGACGGGGAGCTCTGGAAGAAGCAAAGAAAGACTGCTAGCTTTGAATTTGCTTCCAAGAATTTGAGGGATTTTAGTACTGTCGTTTTCAGAGAATATTCCCTTAAACTTTCTGCCATTCTAAGCCAAGCTTCTCACAATAACCAAGTAATAGATATGCAGGTACATAAACATAATAATAGTAATAGTTATACTCCTCCGATTCTAAATGCAAGTCGTTTTAGAAAGAAACAAAGTCACTTTGTTGCAAAATAACATGTATTCTTAGATAAATATATGGAGTGAATCTTGCATATTTGTTGTATTTGTAGGAGCTTTTGATGAGGATGACTCTTGATTCAATATGTAAGGTTGGATTTGGTGTGGAGATAGGAACATTGGCTCCGAATTTACCTGACAATAAATTTGCACGTGCTTTTGATTCTGCAAATATAACAGTGACTTTGAGATTCATTGATCCTCTTTGGAAACTAAAGAAATTTCTCAATGTGGGATCAGAGGCAGTTCTTGATCAGAATATTAAGACCATTGATGACTTCACATATTCTGTCATCAAGACGAGGAAAGCTGAAATAGAAGAAGCCAAACGGATTAGCAAAGACCAGGTGTCTAAACTTAATTTCCTCTTACCTTGTCATGATTAGAGCTGGATATTCAGGTTGCCTGGCCTGAGCTTGTTGGGCCAAGGCGCGTGGTTCGACCAGCTCCTTGGCCCAGCTCAGCTTAAAATGTATAGTTCAACTATCATTTTGCCAGGCCGGCTTGCATTGGTCCAATCTCACTTTAATGGTTGGGCCATTTTGGCTGGCTTGTAGGTTAGGCCGATTTTGCCAGCTTTAAGTTGGTGTTTATTTGTTCAAATAACTCGTCTCATTTTATCTTGTGACAATTAGAGCTGGATATTCAGGCTGCCACACCTGAGCCCATTGGGCTATGTCACGTGTTTCGACCAGTTTAGCCTATACGTATTATTTTAACTAATATTTTGTCAGGGCCAGACTGAAATGGCCCAATCTCACCTTAGTTGTTAGGCCATGTTGGCTGGGTTGTTGGATTAGGCCGATTTTGTCAGCTCTAATCACAATGGTTTGGTCTTTATTTGACCTGCAAAATACATTTTTACGTTGTCCTAATAACAAAACATTATCAGATGAAGAATGACATACTGTCAAGATTCATTGAGCTAAGTAAAGATCCAGACAACAACATGACAGACAAAAGCCTGAGAGATGTGATTCTTAATTTTGTAATAGCGGGCCGTGATACGACTGCAACGACGCTTACATGGGCTATTTACATGGTAATTAGTCATGAAGAAGTATCGGAGAACCTGTACTCCGAACTAAAGAAGTTTGAAGAAGAGCGAGCGGAAGAAGAGGGAGTCACATTAAAGCATTACAAAGAGGATGATAATGATGATTCATTTGATCAAAGAGTCGTGCAATTTGCTGGTTTTCTGAATTATGATTCACTTGGAAAACTATACTACTTGCATGCTGTTATAACCGAAACTCTTCGACTCTACCCTGCAGTTCCTCAGGTTAGTGATTTCTCATTGAATTATGATTGAAAGAAGAAAAAAAAACGATAGTATCATGTCATGAGATATAAAGTCTGATTTCAGGACCCAAAAGGCATTGTAGAGGACGATGTTTTACCTGCTGGAACGAAGGTTAAGGCCGGTGGGATGGTAACGTATGTGCCGTATTCTATGGGAAGAATGGAGTACAACTGGGGCCCAGATGCAGCTTCTTTCAAACCCGAGAGGTGGCTCAAGGATGGAGTTTTCCAAAGTGCTTCCCCATTTAAGTTTACTGCATTTCAGGTAAATTTTTGAAAGATAGATTTGTTTCACTTGGAAACAGACAAGAATCTTGTTTTCGTTGCTAGGATGATTTAGATGGTAAGATAGATCCGACTAAATCGATGTCTGCAGGCAGGACCGAGGATTTGCCTAGGGAAGGACTCTGCATATCTGCAGATGAAGATGGCTCTTGCTATTTTGTGTAGATTCCACGAATTCAAGCTGGTACCTGGCCATCAAGTGAAGTACCGGATGATGACGATTCTGTCCATGGAAAACGGCCTCAAACTTACCGTTGCAAAGCGCCCATAACCTTTTCTTGATAGATGAATTCATGCATATGTTGAAAGCTAATAGTAAAGTTTTTTATTTTCTTACAGTGAAATTCATCATTTTTACACCAGAAACAAGAACTAGTGCAAAATATGCAAGCTGTTTTATCGAAATTATAGCAGGATCACATTGTGATAATCACTGTTGCCTAGATAATGCTAAGCCTGACAAAGGGATCAACAGAATCAAGATCAAAACGGCAACAAAAGAGCCGATTAAAGATCCTGTGATTCGACTGCAAAAACTCTGATACTGTTGACATATAGCAAGCCAATTTGCTGAAGTATTGCCCTTGTGTGCTAAATATACAATAGCTGCACCTGCTGAGGCCCCTGATGTGAGTATAGCTAGCATCATCTGCACAAAATTTTCAATCTTAGAACCAAAAATGCTAATATGCTTATGATATAAATTATAAGTGCAAGAACATTTTATACCGTGTCGAGAAAAATCAGCAAAGCCCTACTCTTTGTTGCTCTTGACCTGATAACATGATAGATGGCCATAGGTAGAGAAATTACAAGATATCCACATACGCTTGCATTCGCGATAAGAAAGAACCTGTGATGAAAGAAAAGGTTAAACATTACACTTTTTACAAACAATGCAGTGATATGAATCATTTGACAGCATAACAAACAATAACAAGGTTCTTATTACAGAACCTGAAAGTTGGGATATCATCGTATTGAGCCTGGAAAATCGTGGCCTGAGTGGAGAATGGAAGCGTCTCATTTGTTGTTCCCATTGCTAGAGCACTTCCTAATGTCCCAAGAATTGCTATTACTCTGAGAATAAGATCTAGTATGGAAATTCCTCTGTTCACTCCCAACTGTTTGGGTTCTTGATTTGGCTCTTCTGGCTTCATTTTCCGTGTTTCGATGCTCACTAGAGATGTCTATCTGTGTTAAATAGAATTCAGTACAGTTCAAAAATCTCCAGTCTTGCTCTGCCTAGGCCCCACCTAAGCTCTTTACTACTCTTGGCTGCTATGCGTTATTCCCGATCCTCACTGCCTAATTCGGTTAGTTCCTAGAGTCTTTTACAACATTGGAAATCGGACAGCTGATAATACTTGAAGAACATTCTTGGACGTATACAAATTTGCAGATATAAGCAAGTTTGGATCTTTATGTAATCCACAATTGGAACAAAAACAATATGGATGTTAGGTTTAGCTGACCTGTAATTATGTAGTTTAGCATTTAGCTTCTTGCTTTTCTTATTGATAAACAACAATGTTACAAAAGACGCTAGATGCTAGTTGGACGTAGACCGAGGTCTAGTGCTTATTTGGGGCTTAGACTAGGTTAAGCAGAGTTCGGGAGGAATTAAATTGGAGTAGTCCGGTGAAAAACATAGGCGATCAAGAACAATCTAGCACCTACATCGGAGCTAAACGGGGAATTTTAGAACAGGGATGAACAGTCTGATTAGTTTATGCGTTGCTTTCATGCTTGCTTTCTTTAGCTAAAGCCTACCTGCTCCAATTCTGCATAATACAAAGTTAAAACACGACAAAATTTCTTTCTTTTAACTTTTCTTATATATTATGATGACAGAATCATAGAAGTAATGATTTATTAGTCATACTAGATGGAATTTACAAAAACAGCACTTTTTTCAGTAATTGAGTTCTCTTGCCTTGGGGGTTGTTTACTGGCATTCATTTCTGTTTTTCAGTCAACTTCTTCACTCAGAGGGGTAAAAATATTCATTATCTTGTGATGTCAATTTCGGCTGCTTCGTTCTTACTTACCTTGTTCATTATATTATTTTCGTATAAATGCAATAATGTTTCTAAAATCATACAATCATTTAACTGGGTCATTTGATTACTAGTTCAACTGTGGGTTTTATATGTAATTTATCAAAAAAAAATCTGTCACGTATAACGTGACCTTGCAATGGAATCAACCCAAGTCTATAAGAGGGCAGTCAGCAGACATACAGAACATAGCCAAGGGCAAAGCAACTTATTTTCAAATTTTCTGCAAAATATGCATATGACATTACTGAACTCAAACTAGCTAATGTTCTATTATTATATGAAAGCATAGAACCAGAAACTGTTCCACGTTACAAAAACAATCATATCCAGCTAACAAGTTTCATTGAAACACGACTCATGAGGACCTTCAGGGGCAATATAGAGAATACAGCCATTATGTCCCATTTATCTGGTTCTATTTTCTTGACTTGTGCTGCTGGACTCACCAAAACGTTGCTTTACACATCACGCACCATAGCTGTTTTAACATCAGAGAGGGTAGGAAAACAAGCAAATAAGTTTTTAAGGTTACTGATTACTAAACAACGGGTACAACTATAATTTAGTCTGAAGGAAAAAATGTATTGGCTGATATAATAACTGTGTGTGCGCGAGGTGGGGGGGAGAGAGTTCTACTGTTCAATCATAATCCTGTACACAGTATTGAGCTGTACGATATCCCAGAAGAAACATGGCTACCTGCTTTAAATATAGGGAAAAGGTACAAATACACCCATCTACAATACACCCAGATACAAATAGACCCCTCAACTATCTCTTGTGCAATTACACTCTTCTTTAAGAAAAAGGGGGCAAATAAACACTTTAACTATCAAATTAGATCAAAGATACACTTCTGTCAAGAAACCTGTAATGGCATTTGGGGTTGTTAATCTGGCCATCAGATTTTTACAAACATAATGTTACAAAAAGTCGCAAAATAGCAAGAAAAGAAATTCCTACTATACCTAATATTCTGATTCTGGCAGACCCGCCGCCACCCTTAACCAGCCCAAAAGAAACCCATCGCTGCCCCTCAAATTTGTAATGCCATCGCCACCCTCCGTCATGCCAAGCCCAGCTCAACGGCGCCGTCACCCTCCCTCGTGCTAATTCACACAAGCAAAAATATGTATGGAAAGGAAAGTAAGAAAAGAGAAGAAAAAGAAGCAGATCGAAGGATAGCAACCGGTGCTGCGTTCATCCTGCGGTGGCATCCTGCCGAGAAGACAGCTGTCACCCGTCACACACCAGAGCCCAAACCCAAGTTCCAAATTAGCAATAAGGTGATTTTTTGTATGTATTTCTATATTCTTGGTTCTCAGAAAAAGAAAAACATATATATTCTCCAGTATTACTCCACACAGTTTTTTCCTCACAGAACTAGTTTACGCCGGCTAATTTTATCAAAATGTAATACAGCGCACAGATGTTCTACAGTGTTGCTGATGATTCTCGCCTTGTACAATGGGACGCTAGAGCTGGTTCTTCTCCTGTTGCTAATGTTAATTTTTTACCTTTCCGGCAGCAACCCCAAACATCGCCAATTGTAGTTTTCGGTAGAAGTTTCTGTTTGAGCCTAATTGATAGTTGAAATTTTTATTGGCCCTATTTTAAAAGATAAAGTGTGTAATTTGACAAATAGTTGATGCGTCTATTTGTACATTGAGGGGGTGTATTTGTACATTTCCCTTTAAGACATATAGTTACATGCATATACATTATATATTTCCCAATTTTTTTTATGGGAGAGTAGGGGAAGGTGATGAAGACCTGTAAAGTTAAAGAGGGATACAAGTTTCACCTGCCACCGGTAGAGTGAGCAGCTGAGTAAACGCCATGTGTCTCATAACCGCTTTTGTTGACCATCTGAGTCGTTGAATTTGGATCAGGATATGGGGAAGAACATTAGCACACACACACACCAAAAAAAGGTTCTAATTGTAACGTATTGATTGCAATAATTGAATTCCATAGACGGAAATCTGAAATAGCGTCAACTTATCAAACAATTCAGGCCAACCATGTCAATGTCAAAACTACACTACCTTGGGATCATCATAACTGTCAGTTGGACGCGAGGCTTTAGAGCTGTATCCGCCAGAATAGGTTGAGTATCCTGAATTACGTGCTCTATTATCACGATTTGCATATTTTTGCCCATTCAATGCATCTGTTGGTGTTGCCAATATAGGAAAATTTCCATCGGTCTCAAATATGTTGGCCCTCAAGCACTGCATTACTTGTAATATCGCAACTTTGGCAGCATTCAGGTCTCCAGTTATCTGACCAGCATTACATCAAAGATTTGTCATTTCGTAATTAATGAATGAAAACAAAATAATACAAAAAATGAAAGCAGGCGCAAATTCATTCACCTGGATCATCTCATCATCTTCAAATGCAACTCTGGGAATATTTTCATCAGCGAAAATACGAACGTTTGCTCTAGAGCTACTTCTGATGTCTTTTATGATGGCCCCACCTTTACCAATAACACATCCGATTCTTGAGCTCGGGACTAGCAGGCGAGTTGTGATCACAGCGTCACCTGAATCTCTTTCCATTCTCTCACTGCACCGTGGTTGCAACCGCATTACTGCTTCAATAGTCCGCGAAGGAGCTTCAAACATCTAAAATATCGGGAAAATAGATGTAGAGCATTGATTACACGTCTTCTTTTCTTCTCTTTTTTTGTTTTTGTTTTCATTTAAAAAAAATATATATATGAGCAGAGTTAAAGTCAGCTATATGCTAACCTCCTTAGAAGATACAGATATAATACAATCATCTCCATCGGCACCGGAGCTATCAACTACAATAAATGCACCCGATTCCTGCCTTATTTGTTTAATAGTGGCACCACCTTTGCCAATCACAGCCCCAAGGTTTTCAGTTGGACAAACTAAACGGATAGCGAATTCTTGGGGTGTAGAAGACCAATCTCTGCTGTCATTTTTGTTCCCATAAGGTCCCACAAGCGGACCCGCAGTTGGCCCACCGAAATGAGGATTATTCAATGAAATTCCAGATCTATAAATGCTTGGTGAACTCAATATTGATTGCTGTGACCGCGAGGGGTTATCATGAAGACGAGATGCCACTTGATAAAGGGCATTTTTAACAACTGTGGGTTCCCCATTTATCTGATATAATCACGCAAAGAATCACCAATCAAGTTCTTTCACCTAATAATGTAAAAGCTATTATGCAACAACACTAGTCACTAGAAACACAAAGCGAAAGCCAACTTTTTTTGTCTAACCGTAAGACACTGATAGAGGAGGGTTTATGGTAATTATGCACACTAAATTCATGCTTATTGAGTTATTGTGCAACAATACTTCCCATTGTTTAAGATTAGAATCTTGTATGCTTTCGTTTGTGCTCCAACAAATCATGATCAAGGGAAAAAGGCACTTCCTCCCTTATATCTACACTTAAATGAAGAAATAATGCAACTAATTTCCAAATAGAGACCAGTTCATATAGTTTATTGTAAGTACCTGAATAAGTTCATCAGAACTCAAAGCACAAGGTGGCAAATGCTCACTACCCAGAATTCTGATCTGCGCACGACTTTCATGGCGCATACTCTGAATTATTTGGCCCCCTTTACCAATGACACAGCCTATCTGATCTGAGGGAACAAGCAAGCGCACGGTGACTTGCAGAGGCTCCTCAAACGCCCCATTCACAGGCGATTCCTCCATCACCACCTTGTCGTGCACCCTAAACAACGCATCCTGTGCAGGGCAAATATGTCCATCCCCATAACTGTTAGTTTCGTCGCTTGTGCTGTAAATGGTGACAACACGTTCGTCACAACCAGGAATAGTGTCACTAATTCTAATCCTAGCGTGAGTATCGGCCCTCAGTTGCTTAGCAATATCCCCACCAATGCCAATAACCGCTCCAATTCTTCTAGAAGGGCATAAATAACGAAAAACTGTATCATCCGGTCCAATAGTATTTTGTTCTTTATCATCACTCACATTCCTTCTTATCCCTCCTCCATTTCCAGAATAATCAGATACTGACCCCTTGCCATAATCACTTCGATGGCCCATTCGAATCAGGTTATAACCTACATATATACACCACATACAATCATCATCTGCTATACAGAAGGTGACCAATAAATTAAGAATCCAATTCAAATAAAAATGCTACAAAAATAATAGTAAATATATTTCCACGTTAAACAGGGGGGAAAAAGCGTACACACACGCATTTTTTCTTTCTGTTTTCTCTTCAAGAATTATTAAAAAAAAGTACAGAAACAATGAGTTCTCACCTCAGTGTACAGGCTGAAGAATTAGTGTATAATATTCAGAACAAAGATAAATCAATTGAAGCAGAAATGCTAATTTCAACAGAGAAAATCAAAATGATTGAATAATTACATGAAAATTGCCAACGATTATCAGTTTGAAAATCAATGTGATAAACCGCCAAATGCAGGTGATTTCAGAAATTGAGATACAAAAGAAGGTAAAGAATGCAGGAGAGGAATATAAGGTCGAGATTTAACGATGAATGCCCTTCAAAAGCAGGAAGCTTACGCCGTAAAGTCTCCTCAGAAGCGCAAATGGTAGAACTATGCTGTACTGTGTTTTTGCATAACCGCCTCTTAAAATGTTGGAGGGCATATTAGAAATATTCAAAAATATCTACGCAATTGTTTGGTTTCTGGAATTTTAGGGTAAGAAAAAATTCCAAAATAGGACGGGTAATGAATTTACTAAAACGTCCAGATTTGGAATGCCTAATTAACTTAACCTTTTTTTTGTTTGGGAAAATTAGTAAAAATATCTTGTAAATTTTTCATAATTAAGAAAATATCCTTTAATTTTAACCTTTTTTTTGAAAATATTCCTTAAATTAAAAAAAAATTGAGAAAAATGTCTCATGATTGGCTGTAAGTTGTTAACCAGCAGATCATATGTGAGCTGTCATTTTTTTATGATGTGACAATACTATTTTTCATTTTCTTTTTTTTTTCTCCGGTTGACTCATTTATTAGTCAGCAAAATGACATGACTTTATTACAAAATATTTAAAAATTAGTTTTATGTTAAAACATAATTATATATAAAATTAATTTTTAATTTCAATTTTTCTCTTTTATAATATTATCACATTTCTAAAATACTAGAATTTTTTTCAAAGAATTATAAACTTAATGTTTGTTTTAATAATTTTTTCAACAAATACATTCAAAACTATAAATAAAAATAACAAGGAAACTAAAAATACAAATGTAAATTAATACTTATCACCTATGGCCAGAACCCTTCTACCATTATCGCCGCCCCCAACCATATCTGCAAATCCGTCAATTTCACCACCATCACCAACCATTTCGGAGACTATGGAAGCGGATTATCGAACGTCCTATGGTTATTCCTTTCACTGCTCCAGTCATCGCCACCACCTGAGAATGCGCTTCAGTAACCATAAGGACTCTCGTTGATCAGATCTATTCGTCGTCGGAATTGATACGACATCGACCACGCTGGAGTGAGCAACGACTGATGCGCTAAAGAATTCAGAAACCATTAAAAAAGCGAAACCAAAGCTTAAAGAGTTGTTGAAAAGGGGAAAAGCGATTGACGAAGCATTTGAGAGTTTGGTGGCGAGGGTTCAGATTGTGCGGGGTAGGGAAGAAGATAAGTTCAGGAGAGGTAGGAGGTGGGAGTGGGAGGCGGGGATCCGGGTGTTGGTGAAGGTTTGGTATTTCCTTTTTTAGTTTTTTAATGTATTTAATTTTAATAAACTTGTTTAAAAATATATAAAATCTATTTTTAAAGTCAAGTCAACAATAGACAGGAAAATAACATGAAAAAATGCCACATAAGCAGGAAAATAAAGATTAGTCAAACATGAAGGTCAAGTAAGGCAAAAACATATTTATAAAAGAACGAGATAGGAAAAGTTGAAGCATTGTGTTGAGACACATTGCACCATACCATTTCTAACAATCGATATCAATCTCCCCCTTTTTTACCTTACTGGACAAAACCTATAAAATAAAGTAAAAACTAAGATGTTAGAGAAAACACACTGGAAGTAACAAGGAAAGAGTATTGAGACTCAAACAATCACACTCCCCCCTTAATTAACTCCCCCTACATAAAACAACTTAAAGACTCCATCTTCTGCAGCATCAATTTCAACTTCTGTACACTACTAGAAATTGAAGCAATGGCAAGATCATATTGGTGGGGAGACGGCGATGGCAAGAAAAAGATGAGATGGGTTCCTTGGGAAAGATTATGTCGGTCTAAACTACATAGGGTTCTGGGTTTTCGAAACCTTAAAGCCTTCAACATTCCCATGTTGAGTAAACAGGCTTGGCGCCTTCTTACGAATCCATCATCCCTTCTGGCACATATCTACAAAGCTAAATACCATCCTAATTGTGAGTTCTTGGAGGCTAGTCTATCATCCTGACCGTCATTCACATGGTGAAGTAGTCTTGAGGGAAGACGCATCTTGCTCCTTGGTGCGCGTAAGTCAATTTGCTTGGGTCTGCAAAACCCGGATTTGGAAAGATAGGTGGATCCCCAAGCCACCTGATTTTATGGTTCGTTCACCTCCCAACATGCTATCTCAGGAGGACACGATGAGCACCCTCCCTATCTCACCCTCAGGTGGATGGAATATGAATTTAATCCAATCAATCTTCTCAACCTTTGAAACTGATGAAATTTTGTCCCTACCGTTGTGAAATACTGACCGCACTGTCGAGGTGCAGTAAAATTAACTATTCCTAGCTTTCCTCTTCTAATTTATAGAAGTGGTAAGAAAGGGTCGAACCTACAGAGAGCAGATAGATTTAAAGTATTCTATATGATAACCTAATAATAATAATAACTATATAAATATAATTATAGAATGGGGGTTTTGATTGATTTGAATGAACTAATTAACCTAGACGCAAGTAATGGTCCGACACTGCACTGATTTCCAACTTTAAAGCTGTTTTTTAAGGTCTTCCGGCTAATTTTGGGTTTTTTCTCTTTCTAACAAAGTTATAGCTCTTTGAAGCAGCTTTCTAATGCTACTAATTAATTTCACCTCAATCAGAGTTGTAGATCTCAAGATATGGCCAAAATATTAAAAGTGTGTCAAGTTGACAGAAAACTTCACTTTCGGGAAGCTTTTGGTCGCGACCGCGGCTTACATGCTCGGCCGCGGAGAGTTTCTAGGGATTTTCAGCCCTTTTTAGCACACTTTTGTCGTGGCCGCGCATGTAGGTCGCGGTCGAGACTAGCTTTTTTGTACTTGACTCGATTTTCCTTCGTTTTGGACTTTCGAGGACTCGTTCCTTCGTCCATCCTTAGCCAAATGCACAATTTTGGCCTTAAATCACCTAAATAGCTCAAAAGTAAGACCATGAACGTCAAATAGTCCAATAATACGAAATAAGCCAATCACAATCAATTATACATGCAAATGTCATTAAATAGACATTTGAATCGACCTAATATGCATGCCTAAACACGTGTACCAAACACTCATTCTTCGGGCCAATGGTTATGACACCATAGTAAGACGGGTAAGTTCACTGTTCGTTCATCATACAATTTCATCATGTCATCAGCCCCGGAATGGTTGGTGCCCCTTCTATCCCTTCTGGCAGCACAGGTAATAACCTAGTTTGGAAATTTCTGTGGAAACTCGCTACCGCCTACTCCATTTTACATGGTGCTGCTGCACCGACTCTTTGCCAACCGTCAAGAATCTGCACAAAAGACATATCTATATGACAAGTTGCTGCATATTTTGTTCATCTCCTGATTTGTCATCAAATCACCTATTTTTCCTTTGCAAATCAGCGCAAAAGATATGGTCTTCTGCTGGGTTATTGGACTTTATCTTTTCTTTTGCACATTTTCGTTTTGACTTGTGGTGGCAAGGCATTTTAATGTCCACGAATTGCAATATTGTTGAATATGTTATTGTGATAGCTAATTATATTTGGTATGGCAGAAACCCCTTGATGTTCTCGGAGTCGGCTTTCGACCCAAATTCTATTGTTTTGCTTGCTGCCAAGATGCTAAGTGATTTCAAAAAAGGGGCGCTCAGGTGATGAAGGAGTCGGAGTTGACAACGTTCCCATGCAAGTTTGTCATCCACTAGTTGAAGGGGTCCGAGTTTTTTTCGACGGAGCTATCTCCATAGCCAAGAATTATGTATATGTCGGGGTCTTCACTTGTCATGCTGATGGATCTTTTATTTGAGCACTCGCCAAAACGTTCCATGGATCTGTCGATGCTGAGCTTAGTGAGTTCCTGGCAATGCGCGAAACTGTCAGCTTGCTTTAAGCTTAAACTTTTCTAACTTCCATCTCCGAGGTGACTCCAGCGTTGCTATCCTATCTTGTTTAGGTGAAGCTGATTGTTCTGCTATTTGCTTGCCGATCCTTCTTGATATTCAGGATCATCTTGCTGTTTTTCCGGATCGCAGATTGTTTTGGATTAGTAGATTAGAGAATATTTTTGCTCATAGTGTTGCTAGTTTTGCTAAGAACGGTAATATTGACTTTGTTGTGTGGGATTCACCCCTCCCTTTTTTTGTCAATCATTGCTCCCTTTCTGAATCAATCGGTGCTGGCTGATTCCAACTTATGAATAAATTTAATTTTAGCTTAAAAAAAAAAGTAAGGATATCCATCATTCAATTTTGTATTAATTTAAATAAAAGTATATACGACTTTGATTTTATGTCCACTCATATTGATGTGTGGTAGTTAGGGGTTGTTCGGTACGGTATACCGTACCGAATTGCCCATACCGTTATCGTACCGAAATTTTCGGTACGCCGAAAATCCATACCGTTACCGTACCGAAAATTTCGGTATACCGAAATTCGGCATACCGAAAATTCGGTATGATATCGGTAAATACCGATACCGTACCGAAAATTCGGTATACCGAATTGTGTATCGGTATCGGTATATACCGATTCATACCGTTGATTTTGGTATACCGAAATTTCGGTATACCGAAAATTTACGGTATACCGTTAGGAATTTGGTATACCGAAATACCGAACTACCAAAATACCGAAAAAAGTTCGGTATTTTCGGTATATATACCGAACTTTTTTCGGTATTCGGTATATACCGAAATACCGAAAATTTCAAATTATCATACCGTTACCGTACCGAAAATTTCCGGTACGGTATCATACCGTACCGAAAATTCGGTATACCGAAAATTTCGGTATTTTCGGTAATTTTTCGATACGGTATGTGCGGTATTTCGGCATTTCGGTATTTTTCCCCACCCCTAGTGGTAGTTAGAATTGCATGTATAGATTTTTAGATATTAACTAATGTTTGTACAGATTCCTTAAATAGCAAAATGTATTACTTTTTCCATTTATAAATAAGTATTATTTTTGAAAAAATTATTTTTTTCACAAAAGAATGTCATTTTAATATTTTTCTATAGTTTCTTTTAATATTGTCCTTAGCTAAATTTAACGAAATTTTCATATAAATCTTATAATACTCCCTCCGTTTCAAAATAAATGTCGTTTTAACATTTTTTTAAAAAATTGAGGATTCATAAAAATGACAAATATATCCATACAAATTAACTCCATTTATTTTGGTATGTTTTGTGGAATAAGGAAATAATCAACTAAATTAAGTAGGTTGTTTAGGGTAAAATTGGAAAAATTATGATTTTTCTGTTAAAACGACACTTATTTTGAAAAAAATTAACTTATCTTAAACGACACTTATTTTGAAACGGAGAGAGTATTATATAATTAAGGTATGGAGGAAAGATGGAGAAATATATGGTAATAAAAAAGTAGATGGAGAAAAAAATGGAAAGGGTGTTATTGTCTACTCTATAATTTTTTAAATTCCACCTAAAAAAATGACACTTATTTTTAAACGAAGGGAGTACAATTATGTTGTTACATAGAATTGTCGTATCAACTACTCATAAATAATTGGTTTCTATTTTTGTTTGTATATTTTCATGTGAATATTGAATAATCCTTTAAACTATATGTGAAGTAGTTAAACTCCAAACACGTGAATACAAACAGCTAGAAAGGACGGCTAAGAAATAATTTTGGAAAATAGACTTTTTTATATAAAATGAGATATTACATATATCTATTTAGGGTTTAATCATTTAAGTAGTAGTATAGCTGCAAATGAGTTATTTGCATGAGTCGTTTTCTGGCATGTGTCCGTGATCAAATGCAAATGAGTTATTTGCATGAGTCGTTTTCTGGCATGTGTCCGTGATCAAAGCTACGTCCTCAACCATGCACGACGGACCTCCACCACCGCTCGGCATGTGTCCGGGACCAAAGCTGCTCCTACCGTGCTCGTCAGATAAGTTCAATTAACCGGAGTCGATGAGATATTCATTCATGTTTGATATATATGTAATAGCATGTTTGTATTTATAGGTGGAATTAGAGGCGGGTTTAACAAATTTTTTACCCGTTTCAAATCCGCAGAAATCCCTTTTGATCTAGTTTTTATAGGTTTGGTCTAAACACTTTTAGGTCCGAATTTGAACTCACCCGTTATCATCTCTAGAGTTAAACTTTGAACATTCATATCATGATAATTTCTCCTTTTTGTGATTGTTCTCCACTTCGGAAGAATTATGTGTGCATCTATTTAATTTTTGTCCCCGTCAGATTGGTTGTTGGTTTTTCTGCACGGGTAATTATATATATGTTATATGTCTCTGTTCTTTTTAGCAGTTAGGATTCTCTGATTCGAATTATGGTTCATTTTATATATTCTATAACCTCTACATACTGTGGAATACAAGATAGAATATATTTTAAAATAAATCATATCGAAACTCTATATACATATATGTGTATATATATAATAATGATATGGATTTCACGGTGGATTTTTTCTTATAGAGCCCACATGTTAGATATGTTCTGCCACCTCACACTCATACCACTAACTAAAACACGCTATATATTCCTTCCTTACATCTTATCCTGAAAATTAATTTTTCACCACTAACAAAAAGAACATGCTATATTTATTTTTCATTTTTTAGGGGATCCTTTATCGTATTCTACTAAAAAAAAATCAGTTTTTTCCACTATAAAAGATTTTTTTTTCCCAAAATTTATTTTATCAATTTTTTTTCTTCTCTCATCTCTCCCAAAATCTTAATATTAAATTTTAATAAATTTTAAAATATATCATATTGATAAATAACAATAAACGAAGAGAAGATACATAATCCAGAATTCCAATATAATTGAATAAGATTGAGAAATAAATATTTTCTGGAGGATTATTCTTATATAAAATATTTTATTAGTTTAGTTTATCAATTTTTTATGTCTATTAAGATCTAAATCCAAATTCAACTTTATTTATATAAATGAGCTCATTATATGAAATATTGAAGATTACTGAATATAAATTTGAAAGTTTTGAGTTCATCTATGTCTATTAAAATTCTAAATCCAAATACAACTCTATTTATATCAATGAGCTCATCATATGAACTATGCATGTTCAATTCATCCTAAAATAAAAATATATTTTCTATATCTTGCTAAAATTTATTTCTAATAGAGAGTATTTTGTAGGTAAATTAATAAAATATTTTATATAAGAATAATTCTTAAGAATTTTTTTGTTTCTCAATCCTATTAAATGATATTGGATGATGGAGGATGTATCTTCTCTTTATTTATTAATATGAATAAGTGTGATCTATTCAAAAATTATGATAATTTAATATAAAGATTTTGGTATAATTTAATATGAAGATTTTGGTAGAGATGAGAGAAGTAAAAGAAACGGGTAATATAATTTTGGAAAAAAATCCGGCAAATTAGAAAAAGTTAATTTTCTAGAGTAAGATACGAGGAAGAACTTGGAAAAAATAAAACATATATGCAGCATGTTTTTGTTAGTGGAAAAAAACTAATTTTCTGGAGTAAAAGCCCAGGAATGAATAAGAAATATATATAGCGTTTTGTTATTAGTAGGTGATTGTGAGCTAGTGAAAACCCAATAATTGGATGAAAAATTATTTTGGGAAGAAAAAAATGCATAGTGGAATTTTGACTTTCTAGAAAGAAGAAAAAAAAATTGATAAAATAAATTTTGGGAAGAAAAAAATCTTGTATAATGGAAAAAACTGATTTTTTTTCCCGGATTCCCTAAAAAATGAAAAATAAATGTAGCTTGTTATTGTTAGTGGTGAAAAATTATTCAGAGTAAGATTTAAGGAAGGAATGTGGTGAAAAAATATTCAGAGTAAGACTTAAGGAAGGAATAAAATATATATTATAGCGTGTTTTACTTAATGGTGTGAGTGTGGGGTGGCACAACATATCAACAGGTGAGCTCCGTAAAAAAATTCAACGATGAGTTTCATATCATTATATATATATATATACAAACAAATAAATATATATATATATATAGCCTACATGCATGTTGAGATTTCCATTATTGGAACTATCATTTATTTGAACTTGTACTGATTTTCTTTTCTCGAATATATTTCTCCAATGTATACTGCATGCCAAGGGCGGATCTAGCTTAGGTTAATACTGGGTTCCAGTCAGTGCTTCACTTTTAGTTGTATACTTTTTATTAATTTATTTATTATTCACTCTAAATTTTAGCTAAGTCATCACAATTAATTTTATTGTTAACGCTCTAATCTCTAATAGTATATAAGTTGTAACTTCGTTGAACTCTAACAACTCTTTAATCTATATAAATTTTTATGCTTTATTTTACCCCATTATTAAATTATGAATCCGCCCCTGCAACATGCGACAATCACATTAACTTAAAACTTATATGATGTATGGCGCAGTGTAAAATGACAACGAAGGTATCTAGTATACCCACCAATGGCCCAACATTCTGTATGTCGCCCAAAAAGGCTTTGAGGGTCGCATTGCTAAAGCAGCGCTTTGGGGATACAATTTTCAAGGTAAAGCATCACCAACTATTTGATCACAAATTGAGTCCTTTGGAGACAAAGAGACTAGAAAGACAACGACAAAAAGGTAACTTATGGAGATTATTATTCATTATTTTGTATCTGCTTCACAGCCCAGCTTGGGTTATAAGAAACACTCTAATTCACTGCATTTGTAGTCACCGAAATTATTAGTAATTATTCTGGCTTTGTAGTGCCAAGACATAGTCATTCTTGACCAACTAATTAATAAATATGTGTTTTTATTTTTCGTTAATTGCACCCTAATATCTGATGTCGTTTTGCAGAGAAAGACAGAATCGAAGCGCAACTCAATGCATCGCTGCAAGATTTGGGAAAGGAACATAGGAAGGAAAGAGTGGCTGCCAAGATAGCATTAGAGAAGGAAAGAACGGCTGCTAAAATAGCACTACAGAAGAAAAGAGTAGCTGCCAAGATGGCATTAGAGAAGGTTACATACTTACAAATTTGTGTTTGCATCATAATCATACTAACAGTTCTACTCACACATACATAAATACTGACATATAGAATTGTGTTTCATTGTGCAGATGGAAAAGAGTGTGCTCATAAATGAGAATGTGGGTCTTTTGAAGGACATGGAGATGATGGGTTGTAGATACCTATATGAAGATACCTTTGTTGACAAAGTACAACTCAGAACAATTTTACAGTAACGCTGCTGGGTTAAGTTTCGACCTGTGGAGTGATCATCTGGTACCCAACTTAATTAATTTCTAAGTCAGGCTTTTATTATTGCTTAATATATATGGAGTATTAGTGGTCAAGTTAGCATGTGAGAAACCAAGAGAGAATTAGAAAGAAAACGGAGATGTGCCCCGACAAGGATGTTTGCAGAAGCATTTTTGTCAAGTATCAACAGTTGATATCATGTTCAGGACTTGTGGTGGTACAATATAAACGGTGCAGATATGATTCAGAGCTCTGCATCACGGACAATGTGTTGTTACAGGGTTTTTCTTGTGTGCGCACTCCGGTTCAAGAGCCCGTTATGGATAATCTGACAGATGGATCAAGTTGAATCTTGGTCAGCGCGTCATAACAAACGGAGGTATATTTTGGATGGTGGAGATTGAATTTTGATATTTTGAGCATCAGGAACTATTGGAGGAATAAGGAAGGTTTTTTTGGCTGAGGTCTTTCCAACACCTGGTTATTGTCAAGATTCGAATATCAATTTATTGTTAAGATTCGATTATCTTGACAAATTTGCAGTTGAATATTTGTTGCGATAGATGATGAACTTGTTGTACTCATTATATTGGTTATAGTGGAGATTTTTTGTGGACTGTGGTCCGTGGTTTTTACTCCTCACACCGGGGAGATTTTCCACGTTAAAATTGTTTGTGTTCATTTTATTACTTGACAACTGTACACTATTACTTGCTTGTTATTATTTTCTATCGGATTCACATATGAGAAGAAGAATTACATTTATTCCACGTGTTTTATTGAATAATGATTTGAACTTGCGTGTAATATCCCAACCAAAATTCCCACGTCAACAGCTTGTAATAGAATGCGGTACGTTCATGCAAGTATTAAGAAATAAGTATTTTTTTCTGGTATTTATCATTAGCTAGACGAGGACAGAATGTAGAGTCCGCCGAAGACAACGTGCAAAAGGGGAGGGTGAAGGAGGGGAAAAAATGGCGAACGAATTTTCTATTGAAAGGGAAGCTTTTGTGAGTCTTTCAGAACATGTTAGAGAGAGATAGCAACAACCATTCGAAGAACATGGAAGATACAGAGATTTCAGATAATGAATTGACCAAAAGTTATAATTAAAAGATGGGTGGAATTGAATTGACCAATATTTTACTGTGATAAAATAAAATCTCAGGTAAATAGGTAAAATAAAATTTAATGGTTGTGATTGAAGGATGCTTAATCTAATGGCTAGAAATAAAGTTGTATTGATGTCAAGGTTGTACCATAGAAAGACCCATATATATATATATATATATATCAAAGTCGCCTCTGTGACAGGCGACTATCACTGAAATTAAAAAAGAAAATATATATTTAACATGCGACTATGAATATGCCTGTCAGAATTTTGGAGAGGACTTAACTTAAAATGATAACTACCAGAAAATATCATTTATTTTTTTAATACTTGTGCGAACAGTACCGTATTTTATTAAATTTGCCTAAACTTTTAGTCTTCGATTCAAATCGGCCCAGATATTGTTTTAGAGTCTAATTACACGTCATGTAATATGTTGGACTTCTACTCACGTGTATTTTATGGGTCTAAATGCATGTCATATAATGTGTTAAGATTATATTCCCTTGTATGTATTTATTTAAGAGTAGGAGCTTTTGTATTTGTAAAAATCAGGTCAAATTGCTTTTTTGAAAATTTTATACAAATTTTTTTTTTTTTTTCACACTCATTTTATTTACTTAAAAATTCATTTATGTGAAAAATATTTTTTAACAACAAAGCAATACCCATAACATTTTGCAGAGCATTTCTTGGGAAAACAAAATATACTTCCATTGTTAAGGGCATCCAAATCCAGTTGAGCCACAATTTATGACTTGATAAAATATCGGGTGGTTGCCCACTCAGGATCGATGTCTTTTTTAAAAAAAAATTAATATTTTAGTGGGAATCCTTTTGAGAATAAACATACATAAAAAATTCTCTATCTCTATTATATTAATAATATTAGGAGCAGACAAATTTATTAATAGAAAAGTCTTTATGTATCAATTTTATTTTTGCCATCTTGAGTTGGGTTTAGAAAATTATTATCTTAAAGTACTTACTAATTTATGGAATATTAATTTAGAGGAATTATACTACAATTATAGTTCAATCATAACAATTTCGAATTAGTATGTATTTTTCACATCCCAAAATATTCTCTCTTTTTTTCTTTTTCCCTTCATTTCCCCAAAATATTCTAAATCGACCATTTTTATATTTTTTCTTGTGAACTTGTACTTTGAGACTACTTAGGACTTTGGAGAAGATGGAAAAACTGACCCATTGTTAATTTTCGCAATGTTTTGACTGAGTAATTGTTATTATTAAATTTATCATAGTGTGCAACTCAAACTTAAAAAGTTTTACTTTATAATACGATTAATTACAATTAAGAAAACAGTTCAAACATAATAATTTTTTGGCAATAAACAATTATTTTCCCGTGAAAAGTGATGCTAAAAAGGATCATTTTGACGCATGGAATAATTTTTTTTTTAAGTATCATGCCATCTACACTGTTCCATATTTTGCAACTTGCATAATTTGAGAGATGAGAATTTGCCAAAAAGCTGAAACAAACTCTTATGGTTCAATAGAGTAACAGGGGAACCAAGCCAAGATAGTACACAATTCTTATTAGATTGTTTAAGCTGTACCAATACCAGCCGTAGAGTTGATTATGGCATATATTATGTGGCTTTGAAATGGCCCTTCTCCTTAAGGCTTTCAACTGTGTCCTTGAGGGTC
Organism: Ajuga chamaepitys; assembly: GCA_958295605.1. Classification (NCBI taxonomy): domain Eukaryota; kingdom Viridiplantae; phylum Streptophyta; class Magnoliopsida; order Lamiales; family Lamiaceae; genus Ajuga; species Ajuga chamaepitys. Next base: position 4,175,521 of record OY282508.1, read on the forward strand.
TGTTCAAGAGGAGTGTACACAACACCTAGTTCCTTCGATTTTCGGTTGTTCACCTCGAACACGGGGATATGCGGCTTCACATCCATACACCTACAGAATAAGCAGTTAGTAATCACCCGATTCGAAGATAGTTATGTAATCTCCACACGCCTCTACCAACATTTATCTTAAGGTCGTGCTCGATATATGGCCACATGTTTTTTCACCACTTCATAAGGATAGATACTTTTTAGCCGCTTTTCTAAAAACAACAATAATGCCCTTTTGAAAAAGGCAGATATGTATTTCAAAGGTGCTAATTTCCATGTAGATGTACATGTGATCACCTTCGAGATGAACATATACCTATACATTTGGAAGGTCATCTCGATGTATAATATTGAATACAAGTGAATCACGGGAAGACAAAGTTTTGCTCTTAAATAAATGTTACGGTGAAAATCAACTCATAACAATCTTTCCGTTGTAAGTACTTTTATCTCGTACGGATTAAAATCACGAGGCTAATCACGTGTCAATGTGTTCAAACTGAATGGTTCACAAGTTCAGTATTCATGTCGCAAGAAATCTGTTAAATTCTCTATCCCTAAAAGGGAGTCAGGTTTCTAGTGAAGGTTCATATTCGTTGAATAAAATCAACCACCCATAGAATGACTTATTGTGAGTTCATGTTGGAATAATTAAACGGAGACGGGTCAATAGACTGGGTCATGTGTTGCCGAAGTGCCTGATCCTATCCAGTGGAATGGTAGAACACAGATAACAGAATTCTTAATATGCCTAATTCAGATAGAAACATAGAAAAAGAGAAAAATACAAAACATAATTCCCCTCCACCAAATGGGTTGTAATTAATGGAGGATTACTCCACATAATTTCCTTCCAGAAAAAGGAGTATGAAGCATCAATGAATGAGGTCGTGATTCAACTTCTGGACGATACGGTGACAAAATTCAGCAGCAATTAAAGAGGTCTCTAGTTTCCAAAAGTTTACCATAATATTTTTATTGTAAAGTAAACATAACAAGAGCTTACTTTTGAGGAAGTTTCATAGTAGGGTAGAGTTCCTGCAGTAATTGCACAGCCTCGTACTGGTCCGTGCACCTCTCCACTATATAATATCTTCCATTAGCCTCGGGTTTTTCGTATGCCAATATATGAGCATCCGCAACATCTTTGACGTGTACCCATCCATATGCCGTATTTGGGTATGTCTCTGAACCTAAAGATAATATAAACCAGACAACAAGTACAGACTCAAATCGGAAGAATTTCACATTCTAAAACTTCGCAATCCGAGCCTACAGTTTCATTTTCTCTCAATATAAGCCACCCCAAAATTTTATATTATCATGGCTCATTTTGACAGTAAACTAACTGCATCTACTTCAATGGTCTTTTTTTATTTTCCTTTCCCCCATCCATTTGAAGCCTAAGAAATCAATCATTATTTTCCTTCGTTTTTCTAATGAAAGAAATCAAAAGATCGAACAACACTGTTGCTGGAAAATAGAACAACACGATTGCTGGAAATAGAGTCCTCAATCTGATCTGCGAAAAAATCTTACCATTAACCAAATCCAACACAAGAGAACAACTTGCATTGAGTGTTGGTTGCAGCATTGGACCAATTACGCAGGCCGGATTAATCGCAACAAGATCAATGCCGTTCTGTTTGGCAAAGTCCCATGCGGCAGGCTCAGCTAATCTCTTTGAAAGAATATACCACATCTGCCAATACAACAAGCGTGTCTCATAATTATATTTCATATCTGTGGGAACCAATAAGAAATGATGAGTATTAAAACGACATGGACCTGATTGTCTCTGCAAAAATCGGGGTCAGACCAACAAGTCTCGTCAATGACTGCTTCGCCTGTTTTTGATGAGTAAGCAATTGCTGCTTCGGAAGATGTCAAAATAACTCTCTTAACAGATGGTGTTTTTGCAACAGATCCAAGCACGTTAAGTGTCCCTTTCAAAGCTGGATCAAGCAGTTCCTCCTAAGGCCGTATGGTGAAAGATAAATACCATATTGCATTTGGAAATTCACTCATTTTAAATACGTTGTTTGGATGTTTGAATTCTAATGAGTGGATTGGAATCATTTGAACTTTTTTACTTCTTTTTAAAGAGGATGATAATGAAAGTGTGTATTTGATTGTGAATTTCCAAATCCATCACTCAAATTCAAATACAACCTTCTATTTTACACCATTGTTTATTTATTGTAGCTATCTCATATACAGAGCGACGAAGAACCTGGGGATTTGAGGGATGAAATAATAAAGGAGATGCAGAATGGAAGACACCATCACAGCCAGCAATGGCAGCATCAAAGGATCCTTCTTCCATTAAATCTGCTTTAAACAGTTGAAGTCTCTCCTTAGCTCCATCGAGTGAGAGCAAGTGGTGTGTCTCGTTTGGATCATCTGCAGGTTATAACAACACATCATATTTTTTTTTTTTTTTTTTAAATTATGGACTCTCTTCTCAAATTGGAAAATCAACCTCTGAACTAAACATCCTTTGCTGGTTTCAGGATTTGCTACAGTTTAAAATTCAACTAAGAAATATCTAATAAGAGAGGGAGAGGAAGATTATAACGGACTTGGATAGAGAACAGAGAGCAAACTTTTCACAAGTTAAGCAGGGAAAACTCTTATTAATTAATCCTGAGAGTAAACTTTCCATATATTACGCAACGAATAATATATCTTTCAAATTAATGTTCCTCCTCTGCATTTTTCAAGTAATTTAATCACAAATCATACTCGAGAACTGATTTGACTAATATATGATAGATGAGAACTGATATTAAGCTGTTTTGTCCCAAGCAGAACGACAAACATTAAAGGAATCGAATTAACTCCACAAAAATTTAGGGATTAGCAAGTTTAGTATGATGCAGAGGAAGTTACCGAACTGGTATCGCGAACAGAAGCTTTGACAGTGTAACCACGGTGGAGTAAGGATTTGACTATCCAAGAACCAATGAAGCCTGATGCTCCGGTTACACACACCGTCTTCATTGTTTTTGCTGTGTGTGAGAGAGAGGGGTTTGTGAGAGAACGTAAATAATTGAATCACCCAAACAAGATTTTTGCTCCTAACTGCTAAGCCCGAAAATTTGTTGATCCCAGCTCGCACGTGTAATTATATAATATTTATAAATTTTTAAATTTATATATTATATTTTATAAATTTCTATCTTCTAGTATATAATTTATAAATTGTTAATAAATCGTAAATAAATATTAGTTAATTGAATAATAAAAGTAAATTGATAGTTATTAAATTTTTAGTAATTCTGTTGTTTCATTTGTCTATTTATTTATTTTGAATTTACAAGTTATACGGTTAGGTAAAAAAATTATATGTTCTGATTAAACAAATTATTCTATATATGTCGGATCCGTAATAGTAAGAAAAAAATGATAATTAAATTAATTGCAAATAATATTGTTCGCATAAATAAATAATATATTCATTTTGGTTAAGCAAGTTATACTATATCAGATTCGTGATAAACGAGTTTTTTTTTTTTTTTCTATGTTTTATTTTAGCATAGATTAGGCTTTTTTTTTGCATAATTTATGTATTTATAACTGTTCACCGTCTATCTCGATTAATTTCATTTGATCTTGGAAAATATTGTATTTAAGTGTATTTCAGGCATTTAGATACCGACTCAAGTGAATTTGAGGAATTATATGGCTAGCAAGAGTTAGACCCCTGTAGTCTAGCTATGTCATGTTGGACGGACCGTATGAATAGTTGTATGTTTCTATATCTAGAGTGAAAAACAAAATTGAATTATAAATAAAATAAAAATTAATTATTCTTTTTTTTTCAAAATTAATATAATATGAGTTGAAGATGATTATACAAAATAAAAAAATTAATGAAATAGAGTTGGATTGAAAATATTTTACATCCCACTTATTTGGCTTAGTTGACCATTTTGGACATTTAACTATTGCCATAGGATTTGGTGCAGATTTTTATGCTTTGGCCATCGACTTTCTTGTCTTTTCCTTTTATTTTTGTCTATCGCGGATCAGATTAAATCTCAACTGTTTCTTTCTTGAATAGTGATGTGTATACCTCATTTTGGCGCTAGCCTTTATAATAGACCTACCTTTATTAAACTAAGTTCGATAAATCAAATATTCCCTCCATCCCAAATGAACTTGCATAGGGGGTTGACATAAATATTAAGAAAAATTAATTTTTAGAGATTTTGTTGACTTTTCAAAGGTGAATTGATGCTGAAGATTTTAAGGGTGGAGATTGTGTTATAACTTTCCTTATTGAGAAGTGTGCATATTTGCTTGCCGAATTCAGTATGTGTGCAAGTTCATTCGGGGTGGAGGAAGTATTATTTTGTAAAGGTCTACGAGCCTATTTATCTACCCGTTAAATAAAACTATTATTCCCTCCGTCCCGCCCTAATTTGCACACTTTCCTTATTCGGTTGTCCCACCCTATTTTGCACACCCCTAAAATGGAAAAGAATCTTACAATCTCCACCCTTAAAATCTCCATCTTCAATCTCCACCTTTAAAAAAGTCAAAGATTCCACAAAATCTGTTTTTTCTTAATATACGCGCCGGAGCAGGTGTGCAAATTAAGGCGGGACGGAGGGAGTATTTTTTAATATTAAGTTATGTTGGTAATTGTAATCTAAATATTGTAAAAATATATATATATATATATATTATGCATATAACAGGTACAAAATAACGCAAAAGTAAATGAAACGAACAAAGTATATAAATTGTGTAACATTTTTTCTCGAGGCCATAAATTATGTAACATTTGTGTAACATGCATAGTACAAAATGAAATGTTAGTTATAGAATACAAATTTCTAAAATATATCACATTCGCAGGTGTGTTGACTGTTGATATTTCTTTTTATAGTCATCACAAATTAAGATTTCTAGACATTTTCAATTTGTGACTAAAAAAAACTTAGAATTAAAATGTTCCCCTATCGCGGTGACACAAGCTATTGTATTCATCATTGACGTGCAAAGATCTCATTCCCAAATTATGGATGAGAAACTTAGTTGCATTCTATGAAATCTTGAGGCATCAACTAATTGACATATTAACTTGTGTTTACCGTGGATGGGGAGTAAAATTTGACTAAAAGTTGACTTACAAAAGTATAGATCAACATTAGTAAATGAGTAGACATAACTTTTATTCATATCATGACATGAGAAACTGTAATAAGTAATTGCCTACACTGAATTAACATATCTATATAACAAATATAAATTTACTTTCTATTAAAATGTATAATAAGCCAAACCAAACAATTACGGTAAAATTAATTTTTGGGCTTCGAAACAAAGCTATGTGATTATCATGAAATTAAGTTTGTGAGAAAGTCTGGAATTTAATATTTACAAAAACTATTTATTTAGTGTAGACCTACTATATTGGCAGAATGGCCCAGTATTTAATCGATTTGTTAAAATGTCACGATGCAATGTGGCGAAACTGAATATGTAGATGAAATTCAAATTTTATTTTTATTTTTTATTTAAATATAACGGTGGCGATTGTCACTATAAAAATTCTTTATACACCACATTCTTTATGCACATCATCACAATCATATCTTTTTTAATTTCTATAATTTCCTTACATACCGTAAAAATTTCCAATCTTACTATTCTCTCAATAAAATTAAAAAGAAAGAAAAAATAAAATGAAGATTGAAATATCAGAACAACTTCGTCACCGTATAGAAGTCTTCTCCCATGTCTCTCCCTAATATATTCCCACGCAAATAAGTGATGTGCATATATTATTCTGTATTTATTTTTATATTTTTTCTATTGTTTTAATTAGTATTTCCCTATTTTGGATTACATTTATGTTGTATTGACCAAATTAATTATGTCTTGATGAAAAAAAAAATAAGTTGAAGAAAAATTTGGGCTTAAAATAATATTTTGGGCTTAATTATGAAGATATGGATCAAGTTGGCTAAAGAGAATATAGGAGATGGGCTTAGATTTTATTAGAGAGCCAAATTATAGAAGAAGCCTATTAGAGTTTAATCCGTACTAGAATTCTTATTTCATTTTATATTTATCCAATATCTTTTCAAGATTTGATTAAATTTAGTAAATATGTTTTGCATAAAATTAAGGGAGAGAAACGCCCAACACACAATAAGTTTTCTAATGACCTGTCCCAATTTGGATTAAAAGTTTGATAGGATGGCGCGTGGACTTCGGGCTGACATGTTACTTGTTTCTCAAGAAAAAAGAAAAAATATATATATATTTAAAATATTCAAATGAAAACTAAAAGGAGAAGGTTAAAACTCTACTACTACTGTGTCGTTGTCCCCTTAGCCTTCGTCGGCTTTGTGTGTCTCTATGTGTTCGGTCCATGGTCGATCCACTATCTTCCATCGCAAGGTCGAGTACATTTTTATTTTTTTATTTAAATTTAATTTGTCACAATTCAAACCACCATTGCTTGCCAATTTCAAGCTCTTCCTATATTGTTCATAGCAAGAATAGTTAGCGCCAATATCAATAATTTTTTTTTTTTTTACATAAAGCAATTCAACATTGAATTATATATATATATATATATATATATATATATATATATATATACATGTTTAATTGTTTATTATGGGTGATTACGAATGCGTAATGGGGTTTGATATTGATATAGACTGGGTTGTTCTTTTATTGCCTTCAAAATTGAAATGCAGTTATTTGTCAAATGTTAGATAGTTTTGATTGGACCATGCTTCTTTATAAATCAAAATCACATTAGTATTTTAGGCTCTTATAATAGGTCGATTGTGTGTTTTTAGTACTACTTTTGTGGGGAGGGGTTTGGTGGAACTTGATGCCAAAATAATGAGCTCGGCTGAAAACAAAAGTAGGGCTATATGACTTGGCCAGGACGAGCTGCGTGTTTTGGTGGGCCAGGGCGGGCTGGCCCACCATTTTTTTGTGAATATTCATTTTAGAGGTCTAGACTAGAACTTGATACTATACACTTAATACTGAAAAGGTGAGAGAAAAAAAACCTACGCTCTGCTAGACCGCCACCGTGCCTAATAACCATGGCAAACCAAGGGGTGATAGAGAGAGAAATCATCTAGTCATAAAGATGTATTTCTTATACTATGAAACATCTGTTTACAAAGTGTGAGTTATGTGTTATTTATACCAAGTCCCTAAGCTTGTTATTGGCTAGTGCTTGGTGTTCCATCTAATGAAAAATGTACACATAAGTAGGAATAAGTTGATTGTGCCAACTAGGACAACTTAGAACAACAAGAGTTATGAATTGGCTAAAGGATGCATGTGTAAAGCCTCATGCAGGTGATTCTTTCCAATTCCTTCATACTTCTACAATTCTAAATTCTTCCAGTTCTATTTCCTGCATGATGTGGCATAGGCTAGTAGTTATCCCCCCCCCCCCCCCCCTCTCAAGTTGGGAATCAGTAAAGGAGACCAATCACAACTTGGACAGTAGTACTTAGTAACTTAGTCAATATATCTACAAGTTGAACCTTGGTGGAGACATGAATTAACTATAGAAATCCCTCTTTGAGTTTGTTGCAGACGATGTGGCAATCTATTTCAAGGTGTTTGGTGCGCCCGTGAAAACCGGGTTGGCGCCAATGTGAGTGGCCACTTGATTATCACAATACAAGGATAGTTGCAAAGTTATGTTGCAGTCGAAATCATGAGCAAAGTAGGAAAGCCATTGGAGCTCAGTTACCATAGAAGCGAGAGCACGATGTTCGGCCTCGGCCGAACTGGAAAAGACAGTCATTTGTTTCTTACTTTTCCAAGGCATCAAGATTAGCCCAAGAACACGCAATAACCAGTAATCAATTTCTCGTATCCTTACACGCAACCTATTCTGCATTGCTGAAAGCCTGAGATGTGAAATCGGATGTTGTGGGATAGAATAAACCAATCGAAGGAGCTCTTTTGTGATATTGAACGATATGTGTGGCTGCCTCCCAATGAGTTGTGCATGGTTTTGTTGACAAATTGAGAGAGTTCTTGTACCGAATAAGTAATATCTAGTCTCGTCATGTTTAAATATAAAATTATGTCAATTAGTCTCCGATATTTATCGGGATACGAAAGGAGGGTGCCTTGATCTTCCACTAAGTGTAAGGCAAGAGGTACTGGGGTAGAGGTTAGTTTAGAATGATGCAAAACCTGCATCCGCGATGATATTGAGTGTATCTTTCCCACATAAAGGCCAGCTTCACTCCTTACAATTTTCATCCCTAGAAAATATTTAGTGAAGCCGAGGTCCTTGATTGTGAACAACTTATCCAAATATGCCTTAAACTTCTGGATCAACTGCTGACAAGAACAAGTGATGAGCGAGTCATAATCATAAACCAATATGGCCAAAAATTGTCCCTTAAATGCTAGAGTGAAAAAAATAGTGAGCATGCACAGATTGTACGATACCAAAAAGATTGCATCTTGTCTCGTAACTCATTATTCCACTCCTAACCCACTTGTTTCAAGCCATAAAGGCTTCGCTGCAACTTGCATACTTGATCCCCGGGCAGCCTAAGAGTAGCACAAATGTGGAGTCATATAAATTTCATCCCTCAAATACCCATGTAAGTAATCGTTGTTAACATCCAATTGAAAAATCGGCCAATTTCTCACAGTTGAAACAACTATAAATAGCTTGACAGTCGCCATTTTTTTGCTACTGGTGAGAATGTCTCATTGTAGTAAAACCCTTGGATTTGGCTAAAACCTCTGGCCAGGAGCGGGGCTTTGTATCGTTCCACACTCCCATCCGATTGCATCTTGATTTTATATATCTGCTTGCATCTTTCCTACTGGAAGATCAGTGAGGACCCATTTTCATGAACTTAAATCTATTGGTCCATAGAAGCGATCTATTCGTTAGGTCAACACGCTTGATGGTAGTTAGTGGACTCTTTAAGCCGAGATACTTGAGCCAAGAAAGACATATGTCCATGATCATACTCAATACCGGTGAAAGCAAGGTAACGTACAATTGAAGATGAAATGTTGTGACATAATCGTTCAACCAAGCAGGTTTGTTTTTTATTCTCTGATTTCTACCCAATGGTGTTGTAGGAGCTTGTATGGGAGCTACATGGACATCCATGGAAGTTCCTGGAGGAGGAGACGGCTCATGTTTTGGTTCCAACAAAGGAAATGGTGTGGGAGTTAGGGTGGAGACACGTGTTGTAAGTTGGTAGAGAAAAATAAGTGGGAAAAACTTAACATCCCTTGTGACCATAATTGATTCATTATCTAGATTGTATAGCTTGTTCCCTTTTTCTAGCCACATATCTCAAGAAAATACATTTAGAAGCACGACTCATGAATTTCGGCTTGTGAGGTAATGGATTGGCAGCATACATGAGACGTCCAAAAGGATGTAAAGCTATTATATTTTGTGGCTTTTGAAACAACACTTCATACGGTGATAAATAGGTTGTGACTGAGTCATTTCCTTGCGAAATGTTTTTGATCACGCGCCGAATCTGGTAAATAAGTGGACCATTATTGTCACCATACCTTTGAGCCAAATCCTCCCACAAATCCTTCACAGATATAGAAAATAAGGACAATTCTCTGATTTCTGTAGAGACAGTATTTAAAATCCAGGATGTAATGGTATATCCACCCTCTTCCATTAGTCATAATCATCTCTAGCCGTTGAAGGAGCTAGGAGTTTGTCGATGATGAAACCGAGTTTACATTTTGCGGATATGGCGAGCAACATTGCGTTTTTCCACGCCATATAATTGGATCCATTGAGGGGATGAATGACTAAGATAATGCCAGGATGATATGCGTTATTTAGAAACGGAGGATCATATGGTGATAAGTTTGAATTCTTCGTCGAAACAACAACAGGCGATGTTGCAGATTTAGTGCTCACATTTGTTGTCGTTGTAGACGCAAGCGTCGGCCATGCGTTAGTGTTCCAAAGGTGAGCTGCCATTGTATTGTGCCTATAATCATTCATCTCATACCATGATAACCATGGCAAACCAAGGTGGTGATAAAGAGAGATATCATCGAGCCATAAAGATATATTCTCATAATATGAAAAGTTTGTTTAAAAAGTGTGAGCTATGTCTTATTTATACAAAGGCCTTAAGCTTGCTATTGGCTAGTGCTAGGTGTTTCATCCACTGAAAAACGTACACATAAGCAGGGATAAGTGACTGTGCCAGCTAGGAAAACTTAGCACAACAAGAGTAATGAATCAGCTAAAAGGTGCATGTGCAAAGCCTCATGCACGCAAATTGTTTCCAATTACTTCATACTTCTAGTTCTTCTTTCTGTCTGACATGGCATAGGCTAGTAGTTATCAGCGTTGTTGGTCGCTACTCGCTAAAGGGTGGTTCGATGTGCCAAGTCAGCTGGAGAGTTGATGATGATTGTTTAAAAATATAAGGAGTGAGTCTTTGCTTTGGATTAAAAAGTTATAGTGTTTATTATTCAATTTAAAAAATTAAAGTGTTTGATTAAACATAAAAATAATTGAGGTTCTTATTTAAATTTAAGGCCTCATTGGTTTTGTAGGATAGGCTAGAATGAGATTATTATCCGACCTAATTCTGTATTTGATTTTTTATATTAAGGCCCTTCACTGATAGTTGGCCCGTGTCCAAAGGCAGGCTTATTACTCAGAAGCATGATCGGCTTCCTGAATTTGAGCGTATTATTTAACCTTTCTATTTTGTACAGTTTAAACTCTAGTCATGTAATCAAAGCACATAACTAACACAAAATCTTAATAGCACTCAACAGTGTAATTCTATCCTAAGGAGTGAGCAATTACCAATTCTATCGCGGAAACTAAACGAGTTACCTTGAATAAAATAGAGTATTGATAAAAGGTCTTATTTGAACCTTGTTCCTTTCTTCTAATTTTTTTGCACACCAAAGAAACTCCCAGTTTTTTCCTTTTCAACATTTCCATTAAAACAAATAAATTGATTAAAAAATAAAGAGACATCAACAACTTACCACAAATAAAGTAACAATCAGCTCTTACCAAATTTTGAATATGACTTCTGGTGAATTCTCATACTGGGACAAATCTCTGCAAAAAGCAACAGGAGAACGAAACCCAAAAGACAACAAGTATTTGTCTTTAATGCTTTAGTTTATGATAATTTTTGGTTTCTAATGCATTAATTTTTGTTGTTAGGTTGCAATAGATAACATAAAATTAATTTGGAAAAATAAAATGTTCTCCTGGTTTCTAGAATTCGATGTATTTTGTTTGGAAATAAATTCCCCAATTCCTGCATGCATATTTGTGACACAAAACTGAACGTTCCAAAATGAATGTTTAACTCTAAAAATACTAAACCAGAGTTGCATTATTCATATTTTTAGAATCTGTGTCAACAGAATTATGATGCGTTCAAGTAGGGTTTATAAGAGGGTGGAGGAAGAGAGATGGAACCGATGCATAAGAGAAGATGGAGAGAAAACATCAGCATTTTTAAAGTTTATTATGTTGGAAATACCTTTAACTAAGAGGGTATTGACTTGGTTTGAGTCTGATTAAGATGTGTCGTAAATTTAATTCGAAAAATGAGAAATTACATTTCGAGAAAATATACGTAACTTTTCGAATTTCTCAAATCCAATTACGGTGAATGAGAAATTGATGGTTAAGTTAACCATCTTAAAAGGGTGTTTGGCTAAACTTATTTTAGACATCTTATAAGCTCCAATATCTTATACTCCCTCTGTCCCGAATGAACTTGCATACTTCCCTAATCGGGATGTCCCACCCGTATTGCACACTTTCCAAATAAGGAAACAAAACTTTAGATCTACCCCACAATAATCTCATATTCACAAATTTGCCATCACTAAATTTTGATTAAATTAAACTAACCTCCTAAATCTAACAGCCCACTAATTATAACCCAACCCAACCCAATACCCATTTCAGTGTTGATTCATTCTCTCTCTCTCTCTCTCTCTCTCTCTCTCTCTCTCTAACTAGAAACCCTAAAATCGACAATATTTTCTCTCACTCTAGATCTTCGGTGCTTTCTTCACTGCGCCACTGCTCATCTTCTCTGTGAGTTCGAAACTTCTAGCCTTTCTTTTCACTCTCAATCCCAAAACCACTCTTCATTTCTCTTTCCCCACCATGTTTAGATTTGAGATCTACAATTCTTGTGAAGAATCACTTCTGCCTGGTACCTACGTTTTTTTATTCTGAGGGCTCATATGTTCTTGAAACACAGAACCTGATGGCGATTCAGCCCTTTCGTGAGGAAAATGAACCAGATCTGAAATTTGATATGTGTTCCTCCTCCATGCAAGTGTGTCAGTTTGTTCGAGAAAGTGCAGATCTGGATTCTAGGATCGAGTTGGTGAACGAATGGCTTGATTCGAAGGAGAAAATGAGGTTTTTCCGCGAGTCTTTGACTCTGTGGTTTCCTATTTTTACGAAGGTTACTTTTCTATAACCCTTATTTTCTTAGTGTCTGTGACACATTCTGGAACTGATCTATGCATGTGTTATTTGAAAAATGTTGGTGGCTTTCTTGTTAGCTGTCTATTTTTTTGAGGTAATAATTGATTGGGTTGTAGATGATTTAATTTTGATGATGCGCATTTTATGGTTGCTGATAGTTTAAATTTGTGAAACTTTATTGAAGAAAAAAAAACTGATGTTGGTCGGTTGCTGTGTTGTCCAGTTTAGTTTGTGATTCCTGAGTGGGCGACATGTTTAAACTAAATGATGCCCATTTGTTTGCATGCTGATAGTTTAAATTTGTGACACATTTAGTTAGGGAAAAATACTGTTGGTGGCAATTTGTTATGCTGTCTAGTTTTTTACCCAATTGACTGTGCTGTGATTTGTGTAATTAAATGATGTCCCTTTTTGTCTGCTGATAGTTTAAATTTGTGACACTTTGTTGAGGAAAAAACTGTTGGTGGCAATTTGCTGTGCTGTCCATTTTTTTTTTTTTTAATAATTATTGCTTGGGCTGTGAGTTGTGTAAACTAAATGATGACCCTTTTTTTGGAGCTGATAGTTTAAATTTGTGAAAAAAATTTGAGAAAAAAAAAAAACTGTTGGTGGCTGTTGTTTTGTTGTCCAGTTTTTTTGATGTGTTGGGTGCTTTCTCTATCCTGAATGAACTTGCATACTCGGTTGCGTAGATGACCCTCTGATGATACTTTTATGAGGGCTAAATTGTGAAAATAACATGACAATTTGTTAATAAATGAGTCACTATTCGTTGTAGAATAAAAATTTGAAATCCGAGTGTTTACAGCTTCACATTCAATGTGTTTAAGCTATAAACACAATCCCAAAATGAAAAAAAAATAATGAAAATAGTCCCTAAGCATAGCCTAGATCAAACATCAATCCACCAATATCATACGTTCCAACTGCTTGCTCATGAGCCATTAGATATTCTATCCCTTCTCTCACTAGTGCTTCATCAACTTCTAGACTTATGGGTAGCTTTCCCTCCCAAATTAAGGCTGATTTTCCCAAATGGGACAGCTTGTAGCCATTGTGTCCCTTTAACTTCATAACTTCAATCAAATAAGCCTATAAGCTTTGGGAAATGTTGTTAAGCTTGCTTACCTCAAAATCTTCAAAAGACCTAAGCACATTTCTAACTAATTGTTCAACAGTGTGTGATGAAGTTTCCACTTGGAGTAAATCAATGGCTCTGAAAAACCTCAAATCCAACAAATTTGTATCCGATGAATTGGGTGGCTGACATACTAACTGAATTTTCCAACCATCTTCTATTGCAGCCTTTCTAAAATCTTCAACAAAGTTGCTTATGTGTGGATTTGCATTGTCTTGTTGTATTATGATAGTCTTACTTGCTGTTTGTGGCCATTTGACTTTAATTGCTGGTATGATCTGTTCAAATGTGACCACATGTGAAAGTAAAGTCACCATTGTGTTCTAAAAGCAATTAATGCAATTGGAACACAATTTGGAGGCTTATTATTGATTAGCTAAATGATGACTGAAATGCTTATAGCTAAAACACATACCTGCTGCAAAATGTATTCTTTGATGACTTGTTTGGTTATAGAGTCGATTGGCTTTGTGACCAGTGTCCCTCCTGTTCAGTTTCAGCTGTTACATTGAGTCGGTTCTTAGGTTGTGAATGGAAAGATGTCAATCTTTCCATAAAAAAAAAAAGATCCCCTAGGCTCGAGTATTATGGTCTTGCCACAACACACATAAACATCACTTTAGGGATATATCGCTTGCTTTTGCATGATGTATATGAGTCATCCTCAGCTTCCAATTTGTATGCCCTTTCGGTGCACCTTTGCATGTAAAACCATTTCTTGTCAATGTGAATTACATTGTGCATTAAGTCATACCTGATTGTACGTGTTTGGTGGTCAAAGTGCATGCAATGAGCTTAGGCTGTACTTCAGCCTTTGTAGCATGTTTGCTTCTGTTAAAGCAGGTTTGATGGCATTTGTATGAGGTTTGATCAAAGCGGCTTTCACCCATCTGCCCACCTTGCTTTTACTCACATTTAAACCTTTAGTTAGTCTTCTAATGGTGCCTCTGTTTGAAAAGGGTATGCTTTTCAGCATCTCCACATCTAACTCAGTTTTAATCACCTCAAAACCATCTTTTTTGGGCTTGAATGTAACAGCTAGACCTTCTAACATTTGCTTTTCTTGCAGCCTCCCATATGTATTGAACTGTTCGACGACTAACTCCAAATGATGTAGCCGCTTCCTTTATTTTGCCATGATGTACAACACCAGTTGTGTTGTTAGCCATTAAGAACTAAGCAATTTGGATCCGGTCTGATGTAGCTAGCTTTTCACCAGTTTTGGTGCAAACCATTTCTATTTGAATTTTTTTGAAGAACTACTGTTGCTGAAACTTGAAGATGAAGTGTAATTTTTGGCACATTTAATGTTGTACTTATAGCCTTTTAGTTAGGATTTCAAAATTTTTAGGAGGGAATTATAAATTTTGAACATTTTTGTTGAACTTGTAAAATAGGTTGTATGAACAAAAATTAAGAGGGAAGGAACCCCCCCGCCCCCCTCTCCCATTTTCTACTAATAAAAGGTAAAAGTAGATTTGACAAAGTTAACATTTATCAAAAAGCAATTTTTCTTAATATGTGCGTCAGGGAGCCAGTGCAAGTTCATTCGGGACGGAGGGAGTAAGTTGTTTCAAGAGCTTATAAAATGTAATTTCCCAAGTGCTTATAAGTTAATAAAGTGTCTGGATAAAATAATCTATAAGCTTGCACTTGTATGAAGTAATTTAGCATGAATTTGAGGAACAAATTTGAAAACTACTATCAAACACATTGACTAGTGTGAGAAGTGCGTGTGGTGTGTGAAGTGTGTGTATTATGTGTAAATTTTATGAAGTATGCGTAGTGTGTGTATTGTGAGTGTAGTGTGTGTGTTGTGTGTGAAGTATGTATAGTGTGGTTATTGTTTGTATTGTGTGTAAAATGTGTATTGTGTGAATTGTGTGTGTAGTGTTATTAGTGTGTATGTGTAACGTGTGTAATGTGTGTATGTGTGTGTAGCCAGGGGCGAATCTAATTAAGTATAAGGGGGTACAGTTCATTGATAAGATATAGATTATGCAACAGTCTTACATGTCAAATGATGATGGTCCAATGGTTTTTCTTTTGTCTTTCTACTGAAATGTCTAGTGTCTAATCTATGTGATGACCCATTATGGAAGTTTATTATTTTGCTTTTTAAACATGCTTTAAATTTTTCTATAGTCAGAATAAAAGGGATCATTTTTTTTTTTTTAGTTTTTTTTTCAAGGAAAAAAAAATTGGGTTATAGATCCACCAAAGTGGGTAGCCTTAACCGGATGTGATCGGTAACAGGTAAAGCCCGAAGGTATTCCCATCCCTATCGGGGGAGATGCCAACCGTCTCATTAATATAACTTTTTATTTGTGGTTAATTTGATGAACGTACAATTCTTCAAACTCCATTGCCACACACTTACACAACTCCTCTTTTTTTTTTTTTTTTTTTTTTTTTTTTTTTTTTTTTAAGACTTACTCAATCATATATAATAATTTGTGAAATTAAAAACTCTGTACTAGAAGTCCACGTCTACCTCTGACGATATTCGTCTAGGTGCAAGGCGGTCCTTGGCCGCCTGATTTTTTCCCGACTCCTCCCCGCCTAACCCTGTTTAGACTCGATTAACCCCTAACTTCTTTTAGAACATTGATTAGAAAATTTACTTTTTTACTTGAACTAGTAACCGAGACATTGAATTTTGAAATATGGATCTTATTTTGGGACAATTTTTTCTTTAAATATGACTATTTTTATGGAACAAAGAGGGTTTACATACTCTCGTGTCCCAAAAAAAGCTCTGGTTGTACAAACATTTTTCTTAACAAAATAATATTATGCTAATCATTTGTTGTACCCCCCTATTCCAAAACTTTGGATCCGCCACTGTGTGTACATGTAAAATATGAGTGTAATAATTAAGATCTTAAAAAATATGATGAGATGTATCAATGTTTTTTTTAGATCTTATAAACTCTTAGAACTTTTTTTTTTTAATTAATTAATTAATTTATTTATTTTTAAATCTTATAAGCTCCTAAACATCTTTTTTTGCCAAACACTTTGCAAGAGCTTATAAGTTCCTAAACATCTTGTAAGATTTTTTTGGAGCTTATAAGCTCCGCCAAACGCCCTCTAAGGTGATGTTTGACTAACTTCCATGTTTTGAGAGGTTATATGTTCTTGAAATGTGTCTGACAAAATAAGATGCTAAACAACTAGTAAGATTTAAAAATAAGTTTTTAGAGCTTATCAGCTCCAAAATAAATAAGTTCATCTAATTCATCTTTTTTTAAGATCTTATAAACCACATATTTCACATATTAATTAAAATGTGTGTTTGGTAGTGACTTTCAAATAGGTCCCCCAAATTCATAGTTAGATCACTCTATTCAATTGTAAGCTTGCAAATTCTTTTATCCAATTTATTAACTTATAAGCACTTGAGAGATTACATCTTATACGTTGTTTGAAATAAATTTAGTCAAACACCCTTTAAATAGTGTGTAGCCACATAATTGGGCAGTGGTTAAGTAGAAAGAAAATTAATTAAGTGATGCAGTGTTAGCAAACATCATACACAAGTGAATCGCCGGTGCACAGCCTCAACTTAGCTTGGGTTGAATCTGTCTTTCGTCCGATTGGCTTAGCCGAGTCGGACTTTGGAGATTCGAATTAGCTCTAGGAAGTCAGATTTTGGAGGTCCAAATCGAGGGGCTAAACCTGTTGAGCTTGTAACTCCTAATTATTCAGAATGAATGTGATCAGATTTGTGCTCTACAAAACTAGCTTTAATACCTGAGTTAGTGGGCGTAAAACTGCAATAGTCGTTGATGCAACTCTTAATTATCCAGGATATTGATGTGACTCTTAATTATCCAGGATGAATCTGGACAAGCTTATGTCCAAATTCATGTTGTGTTGTTACTAGCTTTAACAACTGAGTTGATAATCCAAGATGTTGATGTGGCTCTTAATTATTAAGGATGAATCTGGTCAAGCTTGTGGCCAGATTCGTATAATGATTGATGTGACTCCTAATTATGTAGGACAAATCTTGATAGTCCAGATTTGTGTTGTGTAGGCACTAGCTTTAATACCTGAGTTTGTTGGTTGCGTGATGTAGTAGTGGTTAACGTGACTCTTAATTATCCATGATGAATCTGGACAAGCTTGTGTCTAGATTCACGCTCTGCAATTCTAACTTTAATACCTAAATTAGTAAGCAGTAGAGCTACAATAGTGCGCGCCACTACTTGATAGTGGGATATTACTCTAGTGGCCGGGAGATTGTAGGTCTTGTATTTACAAAAAATTCGAACACAAAACACTCGAGTTATGACAATAAAGCTTATATAATGGGTGTTATCGCAGTTTGTGGCTAGATTGTAGGTATTGCATTGACAAAAGGTTTAACGCAAACACTCTAGTAATGAGAACCAACACTCAAAAAACGTGTCACTTTGACCTTTTTGAAAAAGAGAAAGAATATATATATCCTACACAATATGTAATTTGATATATTTTATGGAATAAGAATATGAGTATGTTTACTTAAGGTTGGAGAGTGCTGTGTCAAACCTGGCTGAAGGAGTTAATGAGTGGGTCAAATCTGACTGAAGGAGTTAATGAGTGTGCTTTATCGAGATTTGAGCCCTTAAATTTTTTGAGTTAAGTACACACACCCTATATGATTAATTGTATTGTTTAAGATAATGTTAAAAATATATTTTTTTTTTTTTTGCTAAAATAACATTTTTTTCTTAAATAATTTCACATTCTCTGACGTGCAATTTCTTGTTTTTTTCCTCCTTTCTTTTTTATTTTTTTATTTTTTAACGGTGGGAGTAGTATACTAGACCCAGAGGGCAATTTGGTTATGGTCATTTTTGTCCTAAAAAACATGGTGGTGTACTTAGCCGGCCCCATCTTCAATTATAATTTTTGTCCAACTTGGATTGAAGAGACCAACGCCATCGCCTCTTGGAGAAGCCGCAAATTCTGGAGCTCAGGTTTGCCACACCTGGTAAGTAAGATTTAGGGCTCTTTTTCCCTTTTCCTTTTTGGTTTTTGTTCTCTTATCATATATTTATAGATATGAGTCAACACCAAGACGTCAATTCTTTTGAGTTTCTTATTCGTAAGTCTGATGATCTGAGATGCTAATTAATTTTGCGATCTTACTTACATCAGTAACAATCAATCATCTGTTGGAATTTGAAGGAGGGTGCTTATTTGATATTCTTTTAGATATACCAAAAACTATTTAAGGGAATTATGTGTTCCCGAGGTTTAAGAGTAAGGACCTATATGTACCTTTTCCTATAGGTATATGTTAATGCGTGTTCCTAGTTGATGATTGTTATGTTTTTCGAGTTTTATTTCTTGTGCTAGTTCGCGTCTTCTTCTCTATTTCGTTCTAACTTGTTAAAAGGTGCTCGGTCATTTTTTCCAAACAACTCTAAGGGTGTTTGTTTACACGAGCAGAACATGTTTTAAAGTGTTCAACTAGTGTGCCCGAACACCTCATTTTCACGTTTTAAAATACCAACCGAGCTCAAAAAAAAAAAAAAAAAAAAAAAAAAAAAAACTGAAAGAGGATTGCATTGGTGTATTTAAAGAAACTGGGGATGTTAACAGCTGTACCCATTCTATAAACCGACGAAGTGGGAGATTAATTTCTCGGTCTGGGGTTTCTTTGGGTTGTCTGCAGATAGTCGGGTATCTATAGATATATATCCTTTTTTCATGAGTTGCAAAAAGATTGGAGTAATTAAATGTTGTTGTGGTCGACTTTTAGCATAAGTAAACATAATTTTTGTGATTGTAGTAGTCTTCTTCATATACAGCTCAAGTTGCATTATGTTTCAGTAGAAATTGTTAATTTTTACGAGAAGCATTGTAATGGAATTTTTGGTTATTTATCTACTGTCAACAGTGCACCTTCAAGCTGTTTTCAGTGCTATTATTTTGTAAATTAAGGGGATGTGGTTTACCTTTGAAGCATTAATTTGTCTTTTGTATGCAATATCAGCATCATATGAATTTGATGTTTATCAAGAATTTGGTGGTCTTGGTACTATTTTGCAGGTTTGAGAATTTGAACCACTTGCAGCGTGTAACGACCCGATTTTCAATAAATATTTTAAAGCAATTTTTAAATAGAAATAAGTAAAAAAAAAAATTCCTTATATATATCTATAAAAGATAATACTAGACAGGCCGTTAAAAGAACCAAATAACAATGCATATAAATTTATTTTTCACATAATGTCGGACCCAAATTTTAAATCCCTATTAATAAATTATATCAACTAACATCAATTTGCACTTGAAAACTTTGCACTTGAAAATTATAAAACTTCATATTGCATGTAACATCGAAATAAATAGACAATTACTAGTCAAACCCATATTATTTATTAGAAAATAAATGATCATGGAGAATTAAATTAAACTAAAATAATAAAATAGAATTTTCCCAAAGATTATCCTGACCAATCAATTTCACATAATAATCATGATTATATCCAAGACGCCTTTCATAATATTAACTATTAAAAATATTCAAATAATTACTAGCAATATCTACGACGTATTACATCATCACAGTTTGGTCAAAATTCAACAACTAAACAATATTCTAGTTAATATTTTAATGCCCAAAATCAGTTAACACAATTAAGCATCCATACGATGCTAGGAAAGTATTCCAAATAAGTTATTATTCCTACGCATACATTCAATACGAATAATTCAATATCAGGGATCTTTCTATAATCTATAACCTCAATAAATTCAAACATAAATTTTGCATAGTATCGAAACCATAAGTCATAACACATTGTAAATAAGTACATATACAGTCTAGACTGTAGTAAGGCGGAGACCTATTTAGCAACAACATAGTAGTGAAATTTATAAATAAACATACACAAATCAACAACTAAGTATAGACAAATAATTTATTTATTAGTTAAATTATTGGAACATAATGTTAATAAACATATCCTAATAAGTATAAGTGTTTGTGTGTGAATGTATAAGTGTTTGTGTGTGAATGTACAAGCATACCTGATATACAAGTCTGTATAAAATGCAAATCAAATCAAGGTACAATCAAGTCATAGTACAAGCACATAAGCATATTACTTATTTTATTTCAATAAAAGATCATATAATAATTCACTCCCGCATTGTCACACAATATTTGAAACCTTGATAAACATTTAAACAAGTAATTTATGTAAATATCACATATCTCGAAGATAATTAAGTAAGTAGTCATGAAACTTTATTAATATTTACCCATTAATCTAGTCACAATAAGTCATTTCAATACCTCCACATAAATTTCAAGTAGCTACATAAAAATGGTAAATTATTTACTAAAAGTTTAGTAGCTATCATATGCTCCAAGCCCCGCCTCAACTCCACCGACCCACACCGAGGTAACCTGAAAGGATGAATTGAGTTGGGGTGAGCTGGGGTGAGCTTCCTTTAGCTCGTGGAGGATTACAACTTATCACAACAATTATATAAACAAAAATGCATACAATGTAGCAATTATTATAATGATAGCGCTTGTATTGGCAAGACACATAGAGCTAACTTGTATTGGCAAGTAGCATACTGGTAAAGGGCTAAACTTGTATTGGCAAGTAGCATAATGGCAATAAGCTAAACTTGTATTGGCAAGTAGCAAATTGAATAATTACTTGTATTGGCCAGTAACACACTGAAAATAATAGCACACGTAGGCAGTCAAGTAAATATAATTAAAGCGATAAATAATAAACCCCCACCTGATATGTCTTGAAGAAAATTGAGAGAATGTAATGTACATGAAATATTCGGATCCATAATCTTTGTAACCTACAATTATTGAAACATGTCTGAACATGATTATTATTAATACTTCATAAACTAATTAGAGAATTGAATTTTATAAAACCATAGAAGGGTAGACATGGTGATTATCTAAACAAACTGGAGGTGAAAATGCTTATTGGACATTATGGAAGAATCTGGGGCCAAATAAAAATGATGGAGAATGAAAGTCATGAAAATTGGAATATGGAGATGCTTCTTCCTTGTACAGTTGACTGAGCCACTTTCCAACTTCACCTACCCAATTCTATTTTGAAATGTCACACCCAACACACACAATGCACATTGATTATTTATTCCGCACTCTTCTTCCCTTTCAACACCTGCGCACACACACTGACTACTCCACGATACACACACTGGTACACATATAGAAACACACACCACACTGACTAACATGGAGGCACACACAATACCACGTCCCACGCATTACTGCACACACACTCCATCTATTCACACTATGCACCCCTGCACACACATAAACTAAGGCGTACACACTCACACACACTAACACAAATAGTTGCACTTACATGCACAATTACACACTGACACATACTGATAGACACAATACACACACTAAACCACACCCCATTTATCCTCGCTACAATCTACCGGGCTTGACTCGACCGGTGTTGGCCGATTGATAATCAACTGGAGTAGGAAGAAACCTTTTTCTGGAATTATTGTACAGTTGAACAAGGCTGGGAAATTGGTGTTGGTACAGTAAAATTGCCGGAAATAAAGCTGTTTGTTTTGAGAGAGAATGAATAGTTGTACCTCTTCGACCTTCTCTGGATTTGGTGTTCCAGCCCAGGCGCGAGACCGATTGCCGATCTGGGTATAAATAGGGTTGGAAGGATGCTTGAGAGTGGTGGCGTGATGGTGGTGGTTTTCTTGTGGTTTTCTTGAGTTGGCCGCGGCCAACGTTGGTATAAGGAAAGAATATCTTATTGCTTAGTTGCGGAATATATAATGTATTCCTACTAGGTTTAGGAATATTTGGATAGGGATTATCAGATTTCCAAAAATCTTCCTCACTAGTAATTAGCGTAATTCAGTTGTTGGAATTCTGAATGCTTTTGGGCTCAAGACATGGGCCCTTGCACATTAGTGAACTGGGCTTGAGTCTTGAGCTCAAAACGATGGACTTGTTATGACATGTATGAATAAATGAATGAATGCAATAAAGCAATTCCTATTGAGACGTCGGGTTTAAGAAAATTAATAAATAAACGAGTAAATTACAAATAAATGGATTCGCAAGTTAATAATAATAATTACCGATATGAATTATGCTTAGAAATATTAAATGGCCAAATTGAATTGGTGTTGGGTCTAACCCAACATTGGATAAAAATGATTTGCCAACTTAATAAAACAACAAAATAATAATACTAATGATGATAATAATAATAATAATAATAATAATAATAATAATAATAATAATGATAATTGGGAAAAATACCGGGAGATATTTAATAAAGATGAGGGCCAAATATGTTATTTTAAAGCTTATAACCGGCATGGAATCAAAATATTATAAATAAGATTTTGAGCTTAATTCGAGTAATAATATTTTGTTTTACAAAAGGATACAAAGACACTAGTTTAGAAAGACGTAACAAATTATATATATAATTATTTATACGAACATGTAAAATAATATTTTAGAATTAAATAATACACTAAAATTTTGTGATATTACACAGCGTAACTCCAGTGAAAGTAGATGGTGCATTTTGCCTTCATTGTTCGATTAAAGAAAGTAGTGATTTACGCCTAGATTGTCTTTCAGTCGTCATGTGTAATGTCATGCCTTTTTGCACCATAACCAAACACATCAGCTCATTGACGTCCTATTAACCAGCACCAAACAACACTTGTGGGGCAGCAATAAACCAAATTATATGTAGATATAGTTAGAGGTGGCAATTCGGCGGCCCGGTCGGGCCGGGCCCGATTTATTTCGGACCTAGAAATGTTAGGCCCGGCCCGGAGGACCTCGGGCCGGGTCGGGCAATCGGGCCAAAAAGCCCACCTATGAGTTTTTTGCTTTTCTTTTTTATTACTTTAACCATGAAGTAGAATTATATATTGAGACGAACTTCAGTTTAATTCTCTTAAAAAAAAACTTGATCGGAGATAATATATTACTATTCATTGCAATATGGAATGATATCTATTAATCTATAGGCATGTCTCAAACCTCAGATATAACAATAATAATAATAAAAAAAAAAGAAGGAATGGATGAGTGATACATAGCTATATACTACACGTCACAAGTTATTTAATTTTTCGTTTTTCGACACATAATAAATAATGAGCATGCTTGGATCCAATTCATTTTCCATCTTCGGGCTAATAAAACTGAAGAAATAGAGTATTAAATTAGTCAAATGTTTTAATTTCTCGATAAATAGATACATTTATGCTCTACTAGAAAAAAAACAAAAAACATGTTTCAAATAATACACAAAATATTACCTAATTTCTAAATTTTTCTTATTGGATTAGTAAGGGGAAAAAAAATTAAATTCCATCGGGCCAGCCCGTGGGCTTTCGAGCCGGGCCGGGCCGGGCTTGGCCCGCCAAAAGAAAAGCCCGTTCGGGTCGAGCCAAAAAAGCCCGAATCTTTTCGGGCCTCTAATATTCCGGTCCAGCCCGCTCTATATTTCGGGCCAAACAGGCCGGCCCATCGGGCCGGGCCAATTTTGCCATATAGCTTCACCTAATTGCCATTCCTGAAATCCGACTTTCTCCAATATTTTGTGCGTCACTTCCAAGTCTTCCAAGTCAACCAATACTTGATCTTTTTCTATCTAGCAGTCTCGAATATGGCAACTTTGGATAATAATTCAGCTACCAATTCAAGCTTATCCCCTCCCAATTCATACAGTGCAGTGGTTCTTGGTGGCACGTTTGACCGGTTGCACAACGGCCATCGCCAATTCCTCAAGGTCTGTGTGTATGCAGCGTGTATATATGCAATGGTTTCAGAATATCTTGTGAGTTTATCATTTTGATTTTGCAGGCTGCAGCAGTGTCGGCGAGGGATCGAATCGTGGTTGGTGTTTGTGATGGTCCAATGCTCATCAATAAACAGGTATCAATTACTTGAAGACCGCTGTTCTCTTCTTTTTTTGGGACAATACTTACATGAGTTATAAGACTTGTCGATAACCTTATGTGGTGCAATGATGTGGGGAAATACATCTTTCGTGTTCATTTTCTGATACCCAACTTTCAACTGTTGAAGAACACCAAGCCAGATGGTTCGGGCGGTATACTGAATGATGAATGGGTGGTTTAAAGTAGTGGTTAATTCTTGTCCTTGCTTGATCGAAATGTGTAGTTTGGCACTGTAGAAAGAAGAACTTATTGTCCATATGGAGGTGTTATCTTTTGCTTTCAAGACTTCAGAATCGAGTTCTCCAGAGACAGGCCCAATATTTGAGAACAGTAAACTGATTTTCCAGGTTTCATTCTTCAACCAAATGAGATAAGGTAGTCACCACAACTGAGTCAGTAGAATAGATGTCTAGAAACCGATAGAATAGATGTCTAGAAAAGGGATATGTATCCTGTGACAACCCCCGCCCCCCAATTCTTCTAGACAGAATCAGATTTATTTGTTCTAGCATGCCTATCAGCCTGCTAGCTTGTCTCAAACTGGAAAAATACTCAAATCAATAAGTCATTTAGTATGCTTGAAGCTTGATGGTCCTGATCATGTATAAAGTTTCTTTTTTGAATTTCTCCAAGTTTCATTCCTGTGAGTCATCTCATTGGACCTGCAACAAGCAGGGAAGCACATAATGCTACTGCATTTTAATGCCTGACAATATGACTCAAATTGGAGAAGTGCACTTATAACAGTAATGCATTTGATATGCTTGTTTCTTTCGAATTTCCCAATAAATCATCTCATAAACATGCTGCTAAATGAATTGGTTCATCTCTTGTTGACATTTATCACGTTTGACTTGATGTGTGGTGCTGGAGGGAATAAATTCAAGTCATGATGGTGTAGCAGTTCACACTCAACCTAAGAGGGTGTTTGGCTAAGCTTAAGTTCCCAAACACCTTATATGATGTACTAATTGGCAAGATAATATGTTAAACAACTATAAGAGGTAAATATAAGCTTTTAGAGCTCTTAACGTCAAAAAAAATTGAGTACCTCTAGTCCATCTTATTTTCTTAATATATGTCATACTCAATTAACACACACTACACACATAGTGCACGCACTACTCCCTCTACACACTACACATGTCACAAACACCGCACACCAATCAAAATGTCTGTTTATGGTGTCCGCTCAAATTATAGTTAAACCCCTTCATTCAATTGCAAGCTTATAAACTCTTTTATAGAAACACTTATTAACTTATAAGCTCTTGAAACAACTTATAAGATGTTTAAAATAAGTTTAGCCAAACACTCGTTGAGTCATCAGTATTTGTTCTACTTTGAGGAATAGATGAGCTGTAGATTAGTGTTTGTGTTCAACAAAGTCGTGCTTCTTGACTTCATTGATAGCTGGATATCATTTTCCTTAGCCCTTTACGAAATTTCAACTTAACGACACTGATAATTTGAATGGGCAATTTTTATGCACAAGACTTCAAGGTTAGATTTCGAAGATAGGCAGCATAAATATCTTATTTTGTATATACTGTTTACTCTAATGTGTTGGGCAATGTTATTTTAATTGCAATCATCCTACTGGCAAATTGGAAAAATATATGATGTTTTCAACCTTTTTTTTGTAGTACTCCAATCTGATAGAGCCAGTTGAACAAAGAATGAGAAGTGTTGAAGATTACATTAAGGTAATTGCTACATGCAAAGGAGATGCCTTCTTTGTTAATGGCCACAGAGTATTGATATACTCCATCCAGCCAAAAAACGAGCCATGTTTAAAATAGTTACATAAAATTATGGTAAAGGAAGAATATGAATGTCGATATGCTCAAAGGCCATAACAGCCACTTGCCTTGTAGTTATCTTCGTTTTATTCAACTGCTAAAACTTTTCATGTTAGTGTCATGAGGCTAATGCTTTTCTCTTTTCGTGGGTTTTTCTCCTCAGTCTGTTAAACCGGAGCTGGTTGTGCAAGTAGAACCAATTGTTGATCCTTATGGTCCTTCGATTGTCGATGAAAATTTGGAGGCTATCATTGTCAGGTTGTATATATATATTTGGAAATTGTACTCATGCAATAATCTGCTTTTTTCTTTGATTAATATATGAATTTAAATCCACTTGTTTCATTTATATATTGAAGCCCTTATTCTTCTGTCGTCCCGTGTTCCTTCCTTGTGGGGACTAGAACATCATCCTCTTATCCCAAAGTTCTGAAATTCTCACTCTTTTGTTACACATCTGTGTTGGTTATTTACCTCCAAATATGTTATAAGGTTGGGGTTCTCTATCCTGTGACGATGTAATTATATTATGCTGTTCACATAAAAGGGAAAAGGCAAAAAAAAGTCATGTAAGAGTCTTTTAAAAGGTTAGCATACCAGAAACGTCGTGGCGCAACCATAATTTTGACTACGAACATATGAATCGAACGGTTATCCTTGAGCATATTCTATTCCCCCACCTTTTCTGGCAATCACAACTAGTTTATATAGCTACTACCACTGAGAGAATGTTCCACAATTGTCGGTGGATTTTTTACCCTTTATGTTATCAGATCCATTTGGGTAAATTACGTGCAAAATGCTTAGTTCGCAGAATGCTATGTTGATGCGCCATGTGTTGTGCACGACAGCCTGTATTTTTAGAACATTTGCTTGATGCTTACCTGTATACTCTGTGATTGACTTTTGTTATAATTACAAAATATGCTAAAACTCAAGTCATGTTGGACATCTTCAAAGTATGAGAACCTTTAGTAGGTTAGAAATGGTATCATTTATATGTGTACTGTTTTGACAAATTTGGCCATTAGAAAAGCAATAGCTAACAGAAATTGCTTGTCGAACAGTAAAGAAACATACGCAGGAGGACTATCCGTTAATAAGAAGAGGGCCGAGCGAGGTCTTTCACAACTAAAGGTTTCTAACCGTCCAATCTGCTGCATGAGCTACTTCCTTTCTACATGCTGTATGACTCATTTTTTATTTCTTTTTTCTAATTTCTGCAGATTGAAGTAGTTGATTTAGTCCCAGAAGAATCTACTGGAGACAAAATGAGTTCAACGGCATTAAGAAGAATCGAAGCTGAAAAACAGACGAAGCTCCAGGTACAAGGTTGAGCCATGTGGGCATGTATTCTTTTATTCCTGATGATTTGAGTCGTCTTCTCCATTGTCCTCTTTTTTATTCTTAGACATTCAGTTGGGCAATCAACGAAGTATATTATGATCATGTTCAACACTGATGATTGTAGTTGAGGGACAGATATAAATATTATATAATGTACGATAGCATATTGTGAGACTGCTGTTTTTTGTGGTGTATATTGTCATTAGGCATCGATCGTATGTTTGCAACATTTACTTTTGTATTAAACCCCCTTTACCTGATACTAGTTGCCACAGTTATAGATAAAATAAAAAATAAAGACAAGTGATTTTGAGGTGTATGCAAAGTCTGAAAATTAATTGATGGAGTGAGTTGCAAATTGATTTTTAGGAGTAGCTGAAATAATACTCCCTCCGGTACAAAGAGTGTCGTTTTCGAGAAGTTAAAAATGTTAAAACAAAAAAATGTCGCTTTAGTAAAAAATCACAATTTTTTTCTATCTTATCCTAAATAACCTACTTAATTTACTAGAGTGTTTTTTTATTTCACAAAATATATCTTAATTAAATGAATTGTGTAGGAATATACTTGTCGTTTCTACTCATTTTTAATTTTTCGACACTGTTTATAAATCTGAGGAGTATATTTTAAAGTGACTTTTGGATTTCTTGTTACTGAATTGTCGGAGGTGATTATTTTGCAAATTTGCAACTTTTGAAATTCTGGTATCACATTCTGTCAATTTTTTTTTGCTAAAATCATTTTTATCTCAAATACTACATAATTTTAATTGGGTTCACTGCTAAAAAATTCTCGAACTATGTCTTAATTTGCAATTACAACATAAATTTTTAAAATTGGCAATTTCATTCAAAAAAATTACTTGTTTGCGATTTTAATCACCAATGTGATTACGATGATGTAGCCATTAGTGAAAGTTCAGTGAGTCAGCTGGTGATGAGTTGGAGTTTTCTTTCCTTTCTAACTACTAGTATAGAATTTGTGTAGTACGCAGGACTTGTAAAAGAAAATAAAAACTCAATTTGTTAATTATACTAAATAAAATAATTGGTAATATAAACTTCTTATTAATTAACATATATAATAAAAATTTGCTATCAAGTAACTCAATTATATCTAATATTTGGTTGATTTTTTCCAAAAAGTACTATACAACATTTACTTAATATTATTATCATTGAAGTAATAGTCTAGCTCAGTTTTATAAATTAGTTATATGCAAGTAAATAAGCCAAACTAACTAATTAAAGAAGCCACATAAGTAAAAATATGATTTCGATAGTGTCCAAATAAAAATGGATTAAATAACACCAACAAAAAAGAAAAAGAGAAAAAAATCTTGTATTTTGGCAAAAGATCATTCGCAATCCTGGCGTAGAACACACAGTACACTAACGGCTAAGTAGGAATGACACTCAATTCACCTTCATGCTTCTCTATAACGTCAACCTTAAAATTGGTGAACTGCTTAAGCTCTTCTCCGACATCGAAGAAAAGCGCCCCAGATTTGGTGCGAAACAGCGGCAGCATCAGATTCTGCTCGTGTTGTCCCCGACGACATTTTATTGGTTCTGTTTTAGGAACGGGGTTGTTGCCAGTTCTCCCCTCATTCGCCTCTCATGAAGATTCCATTCCCCCAGATTCTATGGTAAGCTTTCTAATTTCTCTACTTGGTTATAATATTTTCCAAGGCAACGAAAAAAATTGAACTTAGGACTAACATAGATTTTAACTGCCTTGTAAAGAGAACTCCAATTGGATCTTTGATTTTGCGTTGAGCATTGTTGCAGTTAGTTCGATGTTCTGCTATTGTAGTTCGTACTTAGCCGAGCTATTAACACCCATGGTTGCTCTATATAAAATCCCCAGTAAAAGAATTAGGATCTTTTTTATGTGTTCAGTTATTAGGACCAAACACTTCTAAAAAGTGAAAATGAAGTATTCGGTCATACTAACCGAATACGATTGTATTTGTTC
Source organism: Ajuga chamaepitys (assembly GCA_958295605.1). NCBI lineage: Eukaryota > Viridiplantae > Streptophyta > Magnoliopsida > Lamiales > Lamiaceae > Ajuga > Ajuga chamaepitys. Next base: position 4,205,293 of record OY282508.1, read on the forward strand.
TGTTAAAGTTACCGATCACTTTTATGCGTGGTATGTATTTAGAGGAAATTGGTGTGTAAAGGCCCACTTTCTTTTTTTGTGAAAGAAAGACCACCCTTCCTAGTTTACCTATTATTATTAGTAGTAGTAGAATAATATATTTTTCAGTTTTTTTCCCCAATGTTGAATGTTAGATTCTTTAGAATTGCAAGGCTTGAGGCCATTTTTCATCTGTACAAAATTTGTCACTTCATTTTTTTTCATTTTGGTTGAATTAAAGTTAAACTCTTGCTTGATTTCATATCAATAGAATTGAAAATTATAAGGGATAATTACATGAATAATCACTAGATTTTGGTTAATTGCCATCTGCACTACGACCTTTGACCCGAACACAAAAGTGCATTCATTACCTAAGAGAAAATTTCAATTCGACACATCTGGGCAGATTTTGGGTTCAAATTGCTGATGTGGATAGAAGGTGGTAAAGTTTGGCGTAACTAACTCAAAATTAAATGATTGCTGTCTTTTGCTGCATTCAATTCAGGCAATGTTGAACAAGGTTCATCCTCCGAGACCCGATTGGTATGAGGAGTTTTACGCATCAGCTATGGACAAAACAATGAAATCTTATGAAGCAGAGGTTAGTGAAAGCCATCTGCTGAAAACTTGTTTTATTGAATAATTGCAAATATATATATATTTATTATAGCAGCTAACATAGGCAACAAATGTCCCTGTTTGTGGTAAGATTGCAGGTTACAAATCACAGCTGTTTGGTAATTTGAGAGGAAATGCAGAAAAGATACTGGAGATTGGTATTGGAACGGGTCCTAATCTTAAGTACTATGCAGATTGTCCAGGTGTTAATGTTTTTGGAGTTGATCCAAATAGGAAGATGGAGAAATACGCACAGGCAGCAGCAGGGACTGCAGGCCTCCCACCATCGAATTTTAGGTTTATGCAAGGAGTAAGTACCTATTCGACTTTTAGATTTCTGCCCGTTCATTCGATGATGCCATTGACCTTTGCATTTTCGTTATTGATGTTTGATAGTGTGGTAAGCTGGTGTAGGTGTGTGATATGCTGATTCCTGTGCAGTAAGTAATTTTCGGTTAGAAGGGCATATGCTAAAAGTTCTTCCCATGATGTTGTGTTATGTGCCTATATTAAGGTGTCAACTTATGTTCGTTTCTTTTTTTTTTTTTTTTTTACTGTTCAATAGACATAAATCAAGATTTCTTACTGTCAACTGGCCCTTAAGATGTTACACCCGTGTATTACACTGATGTGGTATTTGCATAATTCCCGTGTGTATGTGCAAATTAAGGATGGATAGTGAGTAGCATCTGAAGGAGCGGACTGCTTTACAAAATTACGAATCTTTATTCTTTCTATGGGGAGGTGAGAGCTTGAAAAACATGTTACCTGCTTGTTTCTTCGCGAAAAATGTTCAGGTTTTATTTGTTTATCTTGTTTGGGGATGCCAGGGGTGGGGTGGTGGATAACGAAGAATGGAATATGGCTCCATTAGTGGAGCTGCTGACCTTGATTTTGAGCATGTTTGATTAAAGATTCTTTGCTTATTTTGTTTAATACTTATACAGGTCGCGGAGGCTCTACCATTAAAAGATGCTTCTTTTGATGCTGTTGTTGCAACCCTCGTCTTATGCTCCGTAAAAGATGTTGATCAAGCATTGCAAGGTAACTAATTGTTTCTTATTCAGGTTCTAAGCCCCTAAAATGATTTTCTTTGTCAAATTTCACTGTGGATATTAACTAGACAAGAGCATAGTTTGATGTTGTATTCATCATTGATCAACATGAAGAACTGCTATAGTGTTCCTCTAAAATGATAAAACGAAATAAAAAGTGAAACATTAGATGCTATTTTAGCTCAATTTAAATATCAGTCACATCAGTCTTTTAATAATCAATGCCATGGATTTATCGCACAGAAGTAAGGAGGGTGCTCAGGCCAGGCGGGTTTTACATATTTGTCGAGCATGTAGCAGCAAAAGGTAATGAATCAGATTTGTAAGCTCATCTACGCAACAGAAGCACATCAATACTTACAGAAGTAGCGAGATATTCCTTTTCAAAATTGAAGTGTATCTCCTCATTACACGCAGATGGATCAATACTCAGATTCGTACAAGGGATTCTTGATCCATTGCAGCAAACTGTAGCTGACGGGTGTCACTTGACAAGGAACACCACAGCTAATATTGGCAGCGCGGGTTTTGCAAAAGTCGATGTTAATCAGGCTGTTTTATCCTCCGCCTCACTCATAAATCCCCATATCTATGGAATTGCCTACAGATAGAGCCACATATACGACGTGTACGGATGTAAGAAATCTTGAAGCTTCTGTCCGAAATCTGGAAGTCAAAAGCCCACATCCACGTGATCCACATGGTCTAAATGTATCAGTAATTTTAATGAAAACTATGTAATATTGTAGAAGGTGTGATGTGTTAGGTGCTAGGTACGCAAAGCTTGAGGCCCAGAGCCTAGGCAGGGGCTGAACGAGGTTAGGTGGGCCCGATGCAAGAAAAGGAAGGATGCAGTCAAAAGTAGCCTAGTGCCGGTTAAGAACTTTTTACTACACTGAAAAATGAGTTTGCAGTTTGCAAGATCTCTTGGGCGATATCGAAAGATGTTGAAGGGAACATGATAAGAATGGAGAGGCAGTGGTTAGATTGATTATTGATCATATCATGTTACTTCAACTACTTTCTTGGACATATATATGTATATATCCTAAATTTGTTATCCTAGTTTCTCATTTTTTCTTTGCCATTCCTATTACAGTTATGGGATTTTATGTTTGTTCTTTTTAGGACTTTATGGAATCCCTTTTATAAGAATCTTGAAAAGTAGAATGTTGTTGTCTAGGCTGTCATCTCCAACATTTCACCTGCGATTTATAATTGGCAGTACCAGCTAAGAGTGTGGGCAGTGGGCCTCCATTCATTTTAGGTTAATTATTGAAGAATATTGTGGCATTTATTTATATATTTTTATTTCTAATTGATTGCTTAAAGATGGTCCCTTCTATATTTTTTAATGTTTGAGCTCTAACTTATTATAAATAAATTCAAATGCTCATTTATTTAGTTATTTTTTGATAAATCTTAGCGGATGGTGACTGCCAAACAGCCGCTTAATTTTAATTTTAATGCTAGCAAATTATTGAATTTCATGAGATCTTGACACATTAATTGTTGGACACATTAACTTGTGCCTGCCACGAATACGGGAGTAGGACTGGAATACGAAAATGCTTTATCATGCCTCAATTCTTTATTGTTGTATCTGGTATCTGGTATTCCTTGAAACTCTGTCATTTTTTTTTCAGTATATCTAGTTTTCAACATTAATGAGAGAAAAAACAACAATGAGAGATAATTGCTGACAATGTAGAAAAAGATTTGGACAATAATAAGAATATGTTTTCCTCCAAAAATGTAATGTTGCGTGGGTGGCTTTTCTTGGACAAAAATAGGCATTAATTAATAGACCAAAATGCAATTTTTTATCTCCATTTTTCATAATTTAATTTTTGCTGAAAATTAAATTCCTCTCCCTCGCAATTTGAATTTTGCAAAAAATATAGTACGTTGAAACTTTAAACCTACCAAATTCACTTACAACCTCACAAATTGAAGAAAAAAATAAAAACGAATGATGGATAACTTAAAGATAAGAACATCGTAAGTCTTAACTAATTATTTTCTACTTCAATACACGATCTGTTGTAAAAAGTTTCGCAAATACTGTTTTTTATACCTGTGATGCACAATATTTCGGTAGCTAACAACTGAATCACTGTAAAAAATTTGGTCGGTAACAATCATACTGCATAAACATATTTGATATAATGAGCAAACTATTTTTTTCTTCTTTTAATTTGGAATAGGTAAAAATGTCTAGTAATATAGTATGCAACGTAAAAAAAAATTGAATTTTGAAACTTTAGTGTATGGAAAGTTTGTTGTGTGGAGACTCGAGAGAGTTTTTAATGGTATGAATAAAAATGATATTTTTTTTAAGCGGGGGATATGGAGAGCTTTTAATGGTGTGAATAAAAATAATATTTTTTAAGTGGGGGAGGGGAAGCGTAGTTTGAAACATTTACCTCAAAATAATAAGGTGATACAATTATACTATCAAGATATAGGCAAAATAATTTTGATTACGAGTTTCAATTTCTCTAAATAATCCAGGTTTTTCCTACTTTTTGTATTTATACCTTTTCAATTAAAGATAAAGCCGAGAATTTGTTGTAACTTAACTGATTAAACATCTTGTAACTTAACTCATTGGCTAGTGATTAGAAATTGTATTAAAAAAAAAAAAAAGGAATTCCGAAATTGGAGAAATAAAATATCATACTAACGAATATACTAAAAAACGAAAAACTGGGGGTTAAAATGTAAATAATTTCACGGGCGAAAAGTGTTAAAATGGAAAAAATAAGGGGCAAAAGTCCAAACTAACCCCTGGAAAAATCGCGCTTCTCTCCGTCAAATTAGGGTTCTTATATTCGATTCTAACGCTCACCATTTCATTCTCTCTCTTCTGCTCAGTTTCTTCACCCAACTGTAAGCTCTATTTCTCTCTCCCCCTCTCTCTACTCTTACAATTAAATGTTTATGTATGTACGTATATATATATATATATTTGCATATTCTTAATTGAATGACTGTAGACTTTCATTCTTTGGCTGGGTTTCAGTTTGTCTCCATTTCTCTTTAATTCTTTTAATTGATGAAAACTGGTGGTGGATTATTTTCTTGGTGCGTGTCTCCTTTGGTTTTTCCTCGGAAGTTGGGGTTTTATGGAGGTCTATGCTCCATCATGAGTTTAAATGATTGGAAATTATTGAACGCCCTGTATTTAATTTGCATAAAAGACCATTATTGTGCTTCACCTTTATGGATACATAAATATATCTTTTTGATCGCATTAATTTTCTTCATATTTAGCTCAAGTTTCTTGTAAAGTTCTACCTTCACGATATCTCTCTGAAAATGCCCTCTATTATCTCTTAGGAAAAATGTAGTTATTTAAAAATTCAAGTAGCGGAGTTCTAGAACATAATTTCTGGAGACGGTATACCTTGATAGTTAGTTTGTTATTCTTTTTTTTCTTAGCTAGTATTCATAGAGTACATTCAAGCTGCTCTTTCTGTTATTCTGTTGTACAATTCAGAGGGATATTATTGTTATTGAAAGTTCATTGATTTCATCTTACTTATGTTGTACCAGCAGTGTGAATCTGATCAAACTTTATTGTTCATCTCAGTGGTGCATTGTTTAAGCATTTGAACAACTTGCAGTCAGGAAGAGCATGCATTCTTTATGCAGTGAATGATACCCGTTGTTACTCTGGTGAACATAGATGGTGCATTCTGCGTTTCGCCTTTGTTGCTTGTTTGAACCAGGCGTGGTGTAATCTATGCCTGAGTTTTTTTTCAGTGATCAATCTATTAGTCTTTAAGGCCCATTCTCACATACTTTTCTATATCCTGCTTAGAACTAAGATAAATCTTTATGTAATTTGAAAAGTCTGACTTCCTGAAGAAATTGATTAACCTTCTTTTGCCCTTCTGAGCTCTGCCAAGTTTGTGGGAGGTGGTCTGCAAAGCTGTTGAGTTCCTTAAAGATTTCTGGTGTGTTTCGAAAGATAGCTAAAACGGGGTCCCTTTGTTGTGTGGCTGCAAGGCCACATGGATCTAACGCAACCAGCAGGGACTGGTCCGTAGGGCCACATGAGCCCTACTGGAGAACTAACACAAGTTTTTCTCCTCCACCATCGAGATGGGACTTTCAGTTCCAACCTGAAGCACTGTCCTTTGGTTCCCATGATGGCATTCAATTGTTTGGGTCCTCAGCATCATCAAATAGCAGAGAAAGTAGAGGTTGGGTGAGAGGAAACAATCTGACAAATCACCAGTTTCTGGTATCTGATGGCGTGGGTCCCTACTTAAGCAGTCCGGCTGACATTTCTCCTACCCAGCAATGGACTCCCCCTGCAGTACAGGAAATCAGTACTGATGATTACGGTACTTCAAGGAGAGGTATACAAGATTAGATTTATTTGCCATTGCAACATTATGGTTTTCATTACGTGGAAGTATACTTCAGTTGCTTTTCTCTCTATTTTTAATCTTGTGACAGTGTAGTGGTAAATATTGAAATTCATAGTTTGCTTAAAATTTTTGGTTGGCCCAAGTGTTGTATTTGCAATTTAATATTCTCGATTTTTCAATTAGTTTTACCTTTTTGTTCCGCAGTTTGTACCTTGATTGTTTTATTTTTTTATATTTGAGCTGTAAAGTAGTGTTCCTTTATTCTGAGTGTAAGTTCAGGCCTTTCTTTTTATGAAAATATTCCTCATCCGTTATTCCTTCTCAAAGACAACATGAAAAACGAATTTAGTTCATCTTCAACCTCTGAGTTTTTTGCTTATGTAACGATTCTTTCTTACTCATTGTCCTAAACCTTGAACAAATGTTTGTTGGAGATTACCAATTGTGCTACAATTCTGCAACTAGAACTGACATTGATATTGCTCTCATTATGACGAATAAATTTGCATTTTTTCAATTGTCCTTATATTCAACGGTGTCTGTTTTATTGTGGGAGTATTTGTGGGTTTTGGTTTTCATTTTTTCTTGAAGCACTTGATTCAAATTGATGGATCCCAATCATCCCAGTAGATGCAAGCCCAAATATCGCTTCCTATAGCATCATGAGGCTGGTCCTTTTTCTTTGGGTGTGTACTTTCTCCCCAAATGGCAAAACATTTCATCAACCTGGGGACCTTTTCCGGTGTTCTGTTTATGGACAAGAGTGGCTCTTAAATGTATTTCGTTAATTCTAGCACTGTATTTTTAATGTAACTAGTTATTTGTAAAAGCACTTCCATCTCAGTATTTGATCTCGATTTTGTCAGTTACATGTTCCTAACATTCATTTTGTCCATCCTTTTCAGATGTAGTCTTGAGGCCATTGTCTTTCTCGCCAACTATTGAGGTAGCACGACTCTGTATGCCTTCATATATTGACCGTATTCAATTGCTCAAATGTGAACTTTTAACCAAATCTTACAGGGAACATCAGCAGCTAGAGACAGCGGAGGATCCACATCATCGCGATCAGACAGTAGCTGTGATTACGAATCCATGCTCAAATCCCATGCCTCTCATCGTAACCGCCGTTGCTTCATGTCCAAAGCAATCCACCCTTTGTCATTCCCTTCAGAAACACCCACTAGATACAGTAACCCTACCCCCCCTTCTGGGACACCAGACTTTGATGCCATGACCCCACAAAGAGAGAGACATCATTTGAGTAGTGCTAGTAACAGTCTTGATTTCAGTGAAACACCCGACCGCTCTGAATACGATGTCTCAACCAGGTCTCGGAATCCTTCTGAATGTTTCAGATGTGGTTTATGTGAGAGGTTCCTCTCACAAAGATCGCCTTGGAGCTCTCGTAGGATTGTCAGGAGTGGGGATATGCCAGTTGCTGGTGTTCTCTCCTGCCGCCATGTGTTCCATGCCGAGTGCTTGGATCAAACTACACCCAAAGCCCGTAGGAACGACCCACCATGCCCCATATGTATCAAAATCGAAGAAGAGAATTCACCAGACCAGAGAATCTTTTCCAAGCTGAGGAGCAGTTTCCCTCGACTGAAACCTTTTTCTGAAGATTCACAATCTAAGCAATGGGGCTGTGTGCAGGCTGGAGACTGTGTTGAAGGGGCTCTGCAAACAACGCCTACAAGGAACACGTTGCTGTCTCTTAGCAGGAGCCGTTTCAGAAAGAATCTTTCTTTCAAAGGGAATGGAGGGCGAGAATTTCCAGGTAAATTGAGGAAAAGTGGGTCTTTTTCGCCCCAGTTGTTTGTAGGATCGGTTGAACACGGTGGTGCTGGTCCCTCCAAAGGAACGGGGTGTTCAAGTTTGAAGTGATGGGTCGAGCTTAAGAAATTAGAATGTTAATGATTTTGGGTGGTCGTATGTATGTATAATGTAAGAGCAGATTGTGATTTAAGACTGCCGTCTGTAGTAAATTATGATTAGGCATCATTGCAAGGGTCATATGTTGTTTCCAGCATTTCCTTTTGACTATGAAATGTTAAATATTGCAGAATGTCATGTCATGCTTGCTGGGCCGAGTAGTTATTTGGAATCACAATGGTCGAATCCCATCATTCTGCCCCTCTTAGGATTTGTATACAAAAGAAAAAGAACATAAATGTCGATTTCTGATGTGTGATGGGCCTTGAATTGGTCATTGGTATGACGACACAACTGGTAAGAAGATGTGAATATTAAGACTTCAGCACAATATACAGACAAATATATTTGGCGGAATTCATCTTTTACGCAATCGATTTCTAATTAGAAAACTTATTCTCAAAAAATAGCTCTAATATCTAAACAGAAAAAAAATTGTCTTTTGAACTTTGGCGAAGTGCAAGATTGTCCAATTAAAAAACTTATTCTAGTTTAGTTGTATTTTTCCTTTTATTTTGTAGAAGTCGCATTAAGGACTAGGCGAGCACATTAGAAACCACACTTTTACTAGAGTGTGGCATGTGAAAGTCACGTGAGGAAGGAGAGAGACGACGATGTTAGACGGGTTTCTTCTTTCATAATTGTATAAAATAGCAGCCGTAAATCTCAGAAAAGTAATCAAAGAATTATCTTCCGTTTTCCAAACTTTTCTTTTAGCTTTTACGCACGTTTGTTGCACTTGCACTCACAGCCACCCGTACTGGACGAATTCCCAGAGATAATTGTTCGATTGTTCATGGGAAATGCCTAGTTTGCTGAAGAATTGAGTGGTCGTTGTGACGAACAGCTGGTCTTGTGATAAAGATCTCTGTTACTCTTGGACAAGGGGGAGTAGTCCTGATTAATCCAAATGTTTGGTTATGTCCACTAAAAAGAGCATTTACTTTTCTGGGCCAATTTTCACAATAGGGACCAAACAATATAAAAGCTTTCTTAATCAAAGGCCCATAGCCCAACTCTTTTTAGGGGAGTGGGATCAGATATAGCCCCAGTGTTGGGCTGACTGGCTATTCATCATAATTATCAATCAACTAATGTATAAATATTAAATGGTGGGGGCTATTTGTAACCAATTATTTTTTCAAACGTATCACATTTTTTAATAGATTTTCAATTTTTTTTTAATATTTGATAGGGACTATATGTAATCCATTATTTTCTCAAAATGTGGAGAGTAATATGATAATCGAATTTTGTTCTCTCTCTGATGATGGCACAATATCTGAATAAATCAATTCCAATTATCTTGCAAGTCACCCATCATAACTAAATATGGTTCCAAGGTTTATTATTCATCAAATAAATTAATTTCAATTGAAAATACAAAGTAGAGCATTGTCGGCGTGAATCTGCATAATAAACCTCGGATCCATATATATTTAGTTATGAATAATCACTATATACGTTGTTAGGTCACGTGTGACAGACATGTTTTACGTGGTTCACCTTAGTACATATCCTTCGATATCTTCATATTTACTAGGCCGAACAATCACTGCATCCGATTTTCAGTTTCAAACAAATTCACGACATAAAAGATTAAGAATGATTGTAAAAGTCTAAGAAAATGAGGAAATAGAACTTAAATTATCCATTTTAACTGATTCTTCATAATTATTTTAGTTCTCCATTAATTGTTACTTCAAGAGTTAAGGTTATGGAGGGAAGTTCGACAAGAGAAAGGAAGAAGAATTAGATGTTTTTACCATTTCTCTTTTTTTCCCTTTTCTTTTCCTCAAATTTAATTTTTTAATATTTATATTTATTGTTATTAACATTTTTTTTTTCCCAGTAATTATCCTTTGTGCACTTAAATAATGGGAAGAAAATGTGAGTTGCCAATAAGCGGTACGGTATTGAATTCTCAAACATTTTTGGCCATAAAAATACCACCTCCGTTCCAACTTAACCTGCCTACTGCCATTTTGGTTTATCCCACCTTAACTTGCCAGCTCCATAAATGGTAAATTTCTCTCACAATCTCCACTTTCAAAATCTCCACCCTCAAAATCTTCATTCACAATCTCCACTTTTATAAAAGTTAAAGATTCCACAAAATTTATTTTTTCTTAATCTTCATGTCTGGTCAACTTAGGCAGGTTAAGTTGGGACGGAGAGAGTATATAAAAGAGAGCATTAAATTTGGTCAAATTTTATGTGGTAGAATTTGCATGGCATGTGACAAATGCACCCTCTATTACAAACTGACATAACTTTCACTTTTTTGATGCATGTGCCTCAATTTTTTTTTGCTTCAATTTACCTATACAACAATTTTTGCCCTCACTATCTATGTTTAATGCCTTCTGTCATTTCTCATACTATTTGCCTCTCCCAACTTCCAACCAATGGAAAAAAAGTTTTTTCTTTTTCTATTGTATCATTTACCCCTTGAGAGAAAAAAAAAAAAAAAGATTTTCTATAAATTACAAGAACTACTCTTCAACTTAAAAAAACTACTCTTTCGTATATTTTTTTTAATCTACCGTTAGATAGTACCCAACTATGAGTAATTCACCATTGATTTGGTGGATGAAAGAGATCGAGCTCAACCACAAAATGAATGGCCGGAAGAACTCTCTTTGAGGTACTATAATCACCTACTTGAGTTTTGTTTTTATTTACAAGTACCCTCCCCAATATGTTGTATCGGTAAGAAATATTAAGGAAGGTATTCGTAAATTTATAATTCCTCCGTTTTAAAAAATGTATCTTTTTAGCTTTTTTTAAAAAAAATAAGGATAGATATAAAAGACAAATATTTTCATACAAAATTCATTTCATTGGATATATTTTGTGGAATAAGAAAATACAGTAATCAACAAATTAAGTATGTTATTTATGATAAAATTGGAAGAATTGTGTTTTTTGTACTAAAGTAATATTTATTTTGAAATTGTTTATTTTGTCTAAAAAGACACTTATTTTGAAACGGAAGAAGTAATTTTTAGTTTTTTAATAGAAAACTAAGTCAACTCTGTCTGATATACTGCTCATGTGATCTTTCCTAATTTTAGTTTTTTACTGTCCCTTACTTATATCTCTTGTCCAGTGAAAACAGGATTTTATTTGGTAAAAAAATTGTACAAGTTCAAAATTTTCTTTTTTTGGGTGGTGTTGGTGACAACTACCTATCTATCAGCATATCTCGGTAGGCTTTTGGTTCAAAATTTGACTCTGCGGTAAAAAAAAAATTTACTTGCCACGTATGAGCGCACTCTGCGGTAAAAATATTTAAGTCTGGTCTAGTTAATCCCCTAAAAAAATATTCTCCTAATTTAAGAACAAAGAAAGAAAAAGCCCTCCCCTCAGTGACTCGAACCCAGGACCAAATGTTTAGGTAGTAGATACTCTGTCACTTTAGTTATCCAACTTCGTCGTTCATCCCCTAAATATACAAAGATTTTTAGGTTGGCACCATGTATTGTCGGACTTTTGGCCTAGTGAATCGGGTTTGTTGGGCCAGATAGTACTTTAAACCAGTGTTTGTGGGACCGGACTGGTGATCAAACCGGACAAGCCATTGGTTCAAGGTTCGACCGGTCAAATGCAACTTGTTGACATTTGGATTTCAGTAGTTTCTTATGTGTAATACAATCTAATTTGATACTAGAGTTTAACTTGTAAAAAAAAAAAATTCAACATATTTCAGTATCAATTAATCCGAAGATACTTTTAACTCTAATTCTTTTAATAACATCCTAGTACCAAATTTAAAATAAGATGGGAATAATAAGGGCAAATGAAGATAAAGGTGAAAATCCCTTTTTTTTTTACTTAAAACAGGTCAAAACACAAGTTTATTTAAAAATAAATAAATAAAATTGAATATAACCCGGTTTGACGGTTCGGATGTCGAACCGGTTCTCACCGATTTTGACCGGTTTTCAACGATTTGATATAATTTCCGGTTTTTTAACTCTACCGGACCGGTTCCGAGCCCGGTTTCCGGTTGAACCGGTCGAACCGACCGGTCCGCTCGAGTTCCACAAACCATGCTTTAAACATAAATTTATATGACATAACTCATCTAAAATGCCGAACGAAATGAATAATCAATTACATTGAACCAATTTTACCATCTCTATCCATATACAAGGTACTTGGTCCTAATAAGTTGTTTTAGCATAATGACACTTCGAATTAAATGTAAGAAAAAGACATATTGACAAACCTGAAGCCCAAGAAATCAAGAAAAAGTAGAATACGAAACCTAATACTCCTTAGTATCACTAAATTCTGATCCATTTAGATAGAATATCTCTTAATTATCAAAATCAAAAGTTGGAAAGCAAAAAAGTAAAAGAAAGAATAATAATTGATAAGAGAAGCATGTGACAATGGGTCCTCCAAAGAAATAGTGGGCAAACCCATATCTATTACAACAGAACATAACAAACTAGTAACAAACATGGCATTGAACTAACTTCCTCAAACATGTTGGTCTCACACACTTACACACATATAGTGTGTGACACTATGTAAGCATTTCTGCTTTACCAACCTACTGTTTTTGGTCATTCCTTCATTCATGACTTGTCTTTATATTCTTAGTTGTTGCCAAAGACAAATAACACTCAAAAAAGGAAATTAGGGTAATGTGCTATCTACCTCATATATCTGTCATTCTTGCCTATGCATCCATACATTATATACATTTATTATCTTTACCTTTTCTTTTTAATGAATGTATCTGTCCGTCTCGACTTAACTTTCCTACTTTGACAGGGCAAGGAGGTTAAGAAAAAATAGATTTTGTGGAATCTTTGATTTTTTTAAAGATGGAGATTGAGGGTGGAGATTGCGAGAGAAATTTGTCATTTATGGGCTGGAAAGTTAAGTTGGGACAAACCGAAAAGAAAAGTAGGAAAGTTAGAGCGGAACGGAGGTAGTAGAAGCTTTCAGAATTTTCGATTTAATTAATTTGGGGTTTTCTAGTGGTTTATTTTTCAATAAATGAATTTCAATAGACCTATACCTAGTGAAATTATAAACCAGCCACATTTTCCACTATTTATATATACGATACATATAATTACAAACATATTCATGAATATTATGTACGCATCTAGAATTAATGTAACTATTGCAACAAAAGTCTAAAAAATTCGGGGCTAACTCCAACTAAGTTTCGATTAGGTATGAGATTGTCTTCGATTATTTACCATTTTTTCGACTTTTTTCAGCGTAATCTCACCTATACCCTACATACCCCTATCTAAACTCCCACTTGATGCTAGTGCCTCGGCCTACGTCAATCAGCGTCCGATGTTTTTCTAGAACATTAAGTATTAATACATACACGGTAGATTGTGTCAATTAATTTCACAAGGAATTTGAAGTTTCGATTTTAAAATTGCAAATTAGTGAAATTAAAATTTTGTATTAAAATTTTGTATGTACATGCCTTCTGTATATTCTGTCAGTTTCACGAGGAATTCGAAGTTCAATTTGATACTTCCTCTCACGACTCACTGGATGATGCAAACTAAGAGTATGTTTGTTTATGATTTAACCCAATAGATTTAAAGGATCAAATTTCAATAAAATATACTCCCTCCGTTTCATAGAGAATGTCATTTTAACTATTTTTGGATAAATTAAGGATTGGTATTTAATTGGTATGTTTTGTGAAATAAGGAAATAATAAACCAAATTAAGTAGGTTGTTTAAGTTAATATTGGAAGAACTGTAGTTTGTATGGTAAAGTGACACTTATTGTGAAATTTTTCAAAGTATCTAAAATGACATTCTTTATGAAACGGATGGAGTTTTTATTAACTCTTTCATTCAAGTTTGACCCAACACTCCCCAACTTTAAAAAAACATCCCCTAAGTTAAAGAAATTAAAATAAATAATGGCGCGCGAACATGCATGTGTGTAGGTACATAAATTAAATATTTATGTAATGAAATAGAAAATGTTACGTGTGGTTGAATAAAAAAAATTGGCAATGAGGCCATGTGCTGGTTTGACATTTTATCTCCTTTCACAAAGAGGTGGTTGTTGTCACATGTAATAGATTAGGTTGGCATCCACCCATGGAAGAAAGACGAATCTTTTCTCATTACCTTTCTTAACTAAGTAATTTGGGGTGCCCCTGACTACAGCTCATCGCGTTGGGTCGCGCCGGTTAAAATTTTAGTTGAGCTGAAAATAATGAGTCTATTATGGGGCTCATTCCTTTAAAATATACTACTATTATTTATCTTGGTAGGTGCAATAATATTTTAGGTTCAGATTTTTAAGGTCCAACTCGCCTAAAATATTGAATAAATAGTCGGCCAGCCGATTTTACCAGCTTCAGTCACATAATATTTGTTTGGCGGTGACTATTTGACATTGTATATGAAGCAATTGAACCTTCGCAACAATTTGACAGGAAATGCTTTTTTTGTTTATCTAATTTAGCGATCGAATGAGGACCTGATGTGGAAGGAGTTGGGGACTCTCAGAGTCCATTAATTAAGGTCACGTTATAACTGTGAATCACTTTAATTTTAATATTCATTTCTGATTTAGGATTTACTTTCTTTGTGTATGTTTTTCTTTTTAGATTAAGATTTATCTTAATTTAGAACTATCTTTTTTTAAGTTTATGATTTATTTTCCATTTAGATTTAGCTAAGGATTTGTCTAGGCCTACAAATACCTGTCTAAACTTTTGAATTTTTAATTTATTAATTAGTTAAATTTATTTCTTCTGCATTCTAGTTCTCTAGAATATTATGTTCTTGTGAAAATCGTTCGAATTTCAAGTTTTCGTCCTGTGTCAGTTAGTATCAAGAGCCTAGGTTTCTCCTCGGCGATGACTGATAATGACAACCTAGGTTTCTCCTCGGCGATGGCTTCTAACAACAAAGAACCTTCTCTTTCTGACGTGTTCGAAGAGATACAACGGATAGTTGTGCGTGTTGAAGAATGAAGGAGGGGTTGCAAGCAACGCAGACTGTCCAGGGTGATGCAGTTTGTCAAGATGGAGTTAGGAGAGTCATGCAAAAACCTCAAGCTAATCCTATGTTACTCCAACAACCTCGATTCATCTGATGAAGAGCTTGCATATGTGCTAAGCAGAACAATACAAGGAGCATAAATTCAGTTTGAATGTTGATATTCCTCCCTTTTATGGAAGCTTACACATTGAAGGTTTTCTTGATTGGGTGACATAAATAGAGAGATTTTTTAAGTATGCAAAATTCCTTAGGAAAAACAAGTAAAATTAGTAGCCTATCGATTAAAATGAGGCTTTTTTTCTTGGTAGTACTTAAGTGAGCTACTAGGAAGAATGCGTTGTCGAAGTTGGCAGCAAATTTAGACGCAACGTCGTCTTCTAGGAAAGCAACTTATTAAACTTTGGCCAAAGATAAAGAAGATGTTGATGACTAGATTTTTTCCTTCATACTATGATCAGTTTTTACTCCGCCAACACCAGACGGTAATGTCGAGATAAAAATCTATAAACGAGTATACTGCATATTCCTTGTCGTTATCCTCACAAAGTAATCCTATAGGAACCGAGGTACAATAAGCCGACGCAAGTTTGAGTGTATGATCTAGTGTTGGGGCTGGATAGAAAGATGTAGGGAGAAAATCACATTGTTGCCATTGGTCTTAAGCAGAAATCTAAATCACCTATAGTTGAAAATTTCTGACTTTCACTTGTTCAGAATTTTTTATTTTTTATTTTAAAATCAAATGCTCGAGATACTAAGGAAATTCAAGGCTTGGAAGTGCTTTCAACTGCAAATGATAAGTCAACAATGAATATTTCAGGTTTGTTAGTGATGTATTGTTGGATTCTGAGAAGTTTGCACTAGAAGATTTTTCATTTGTATTACCTCCGATGACAAATAATCAACATGCAATTGATTTAGTCTCTGTTGAACCTTTGATTGCATCGGATTTGAACCCGGATCGTATACGGGTCGAACCACGGTCTCACCTCGATGATTTGTACTCTCCGGTCGGGATGAAAATCACGAATGAAAATCCACCACGATCCACAATCCATTAGCAACTCCGATGGCTTTGAAAAAGTGCTTTTGGGTATGGGAGAAATCACTTTTGATTTCTCTACGTGAGAAACTGTTCTCACTATTATCTATCAAGTGTACTCGGTACACTTGGTAGGTTTTATATAGGAGGAGAGGTTGGCCTCTAATTATGGGAGATGGACCTCCCATAATAGCCCACTTCCTATAGTTGGGCCAGCCCACTTGGACGACCTTCGACCGGGCCTAATGACCCGGGTCAAACCAACAGTCTCTGCGACGACTTTACTGAATTTGTCTCATTATCAAATGAGTCCTTAAGAGAACAATAGTTTTGCATCAGATGGTAGATGAGTTGTTTGAGAAATAATTGATTAGTGAGAGCACGAACTAATATGCAGAGCCAACACTATTAACTCTGAATAAGGACAGAAGTTGGCGCATGTGTGTTGGCTGTCGTGGCATGAATAAAATTGTTGTACAGTATAGATTTCATATTCCTCAACTTGAAGATATGTTTGATAGGTTGGTCTGGGTTAAAAAAATTGCAAAAATAGATCTACAGAGTGGGTATCACCATATTCGCATTAGACTGAGACATAAATGGAAGTATCATTGTAAATTGCAGCTAAAGGAGTATGAGAAATACAAGTTCGCACACAAGATTAGTGGTATAGCTTTTGTGATAGATCTGTCTGAGTCAAAGAGTCACTTGTGGACGAGTTCTTTTAAGGTGGGAGAGTCTTATGTGAGACAAATTGAAGACTACATGGTCCATCAATTAAGGGACTCCAATAAATCTAGGAATTGCTTTTATTTTTATTTTCTTTTGTAATTTATGATTTACGTTCTTTGTTTATGCTTTTTAGATTAGGATTTATTTTATGATCTATCATTTTCCTTTTTAGTTTAAGATTAATTTATTTTACTTTTAGATATAGGAATTTGTCTAGGCCTATAAATAACTGTCAAGAATTCTGATTTTTCATTAATCAATTAGCTATATTTATCTTGTTCGCATTCTTCTCTAGATAATATTATGTTCAAGTGAACATCGTTTATCTTCTAAGTATTCATCTCCTGTTAACTAGTAATACTTTTCTCTAATGCTGGGTAGTAAATAAAACTCACCTTTTTTTCCGATACCAATGATGTGACAAATTTTATATATCACTTATGTTATTCTTTTATCTCTATTTCGGTTGTTTCAGAGGGGCTCCTTGCACATAGGGTTACTTTAGCTTCCCTAGTATTTGAAGTAAAGAATGTACGGTGCAATTCGAGTTGGATAATACATGACTCAACTATTTGAAAAGTGGAAACTAAAGTCTAAACAAAAGTCTAAAATGCTAATTCATTTTACAATTATTTCATTTAATGGGCTAAAAATAAAAGATATTCCCTCCGTCCCAATTAACTTGTCATATTTTCCATTTCGATCCGTCTCACTTAACTTATCACATCCATAAATGACAATTAAAGGCAACAAGTTTTACCCTCAAAATATTCACATTCAATCTCCACCTTTAAAAAAGTCAAAGATTCCACAAAATCTGTTTTTTCTTAACATCTGTGTTCGGTCAACTGTGACAAGTTAATCGGGATGGGGAGTATTATAAACTGGGGTTACCTTAATTACCTATTCTTCTTATCCAAATAAACAATCATTACCACGATGTAATACTCAATTTGGTAACTAAAGATTGAATATATATGCACTTTAGTGAATACATGCATTTTTCCAATTTCTTTTTCATTGATTATATAAAAGCTTATTTAGAGCTGAAATTTAATTTATTGGAAAATGAAAGAAAGGGGAGCGTGAAGCACTTCACGTGCAAATCTACTGAAATAGTGTCGTGTCAAATGATAACTTGTGTCTAATCTTTTATAAATAATGGAGTATGATGTAATTATTTATTTTTAAAGCTTTATAAGAAAACGATTGTTCAAAACAATTATAAATATGGCAGACAAAGATAAACTATCCACTTTCACAACTTGATCTTTGTCGATCAAAAGAGAGCTTACGAAATATTAAGGAATTTAGAGGGGGCTAATCAAATTTCATATCGCTCTCATATCATGAACATATTCAGTTGGACACGTATCTACATCGCGAAGCGTGTCAATATATCAAGAGAGTCTTAGTCACTTAGTAAAATTCCATCCTAAAATCAGTTGATTATAGGAGAAGTGATTCACCAGAGCAGACTTTTGAGGGGCAAGGCGGCATCGCCGCATCGAGCACCTGCTGGCGGGGGCTCTCAAATTTCTTTTTATTTTTTATTTTTTTCTATATGTATGTATTTTACTATGTATATTTAACATATGCATGGGAGGACGCAGGACCGATTCTCCCTTAGCGAAAATTATTTTTTTACATAACAATGGGATGAGCCTGGCTGCTGTCAAATAATTACTTTGAGACCCGTTCCTAAACTCCTGGGATGGGTCTGTCTGCTGTCAAACTGTTATTTTGAGGCTTATTCCTAAAGTCCTACTTATACATTAAATATGATTACTAAATAGCTTATTTTTATTTTTAGTTGATTAACTTTTTTAAATATTAACATTGTAAGGGGCCTTCATTAATTTTTTCCGTACCGGATCCTTCGAAATATAGAACCGACTCTGTGGTTCATTAGGTTTATAAGAGCTTCCTTCTTCTATTATTTTGTCAATGTGGAACAACTTACATGTAAACATTTATCATTCAAGTTAATATTTCAATATAGGATAATACCAAAAAAATCGTACAAATTTCTCTAAAGCAGACATTATCATAGCAACCATGGAGTGTTAAAGTCTGCCAGCCACTTCCAAATATTATCTTTCAATTCTTTGTTTTAACAACTGATGTTCTTATACATAAATTAATTGTCTTGCATACTTTGTTTCCGTTTGCAATGATGAAACGTAATTTCACTTGGTTCGAAGAATATGGCTTTCTATATGGGGCTGAGCCCACTTGTGATTAAATATTGCATACTACCTCCGTCTCGTTTTAACTTTTCTATTTTTCTTTTCGATTTAACTTTTCAGTCCATAAATGTCAAATTTCTTTCACAATCTCCACCCTCAAAATCTCCACCACCAATCTCCACCTTTAGAAAAATCAAAGATTTCACAAAATTTACTTTTTCTTAACCTCCGTGCCCGATCAAAGTAGGAAAGTTAAGCCGGGACGGAGGGAGTACTCACTAATTGATATATATTGACACATAATCAACCATATTAATTATGTCGGAGTATAATTTAAGTGTAATGCACGAAAGTAAAATGTATTGCACCATATAGTATTAAAGATTGGAGTTGCTAGTTATCAAAATTTATAGTTGGAAACACCCCAACCTTCTAAAAACAAATCCCTAAAGAAGTGGTACATTGACTGAAAGAAGTAAACTTGAGATTCTGCCTCAAAATGGAAGCCTCATTTCCTAGGTGACCAACAACTTAATTTCTTGCCTTTACTATATTTTTTTTAAAAAAATTCTCCTGATCTAAGAACAAAAAAAGAAAAAACCCTCCCCTCCTCCTCGATGACTCGAACCCAGAACCAAAGGCCAGGTAGTAGATGCTCTGCCGCTTGAACTATCCAACTTCGTCTCTTGCCTTTACTACATAGATACGAACACAATTTCTTTCATAAAGAGAATTTTATTACTCAAAAATCTTAAAGTACAAGATTCTCAATCAAAACATGGGATATTTGGTCCAATCTAAATAGACGGATTGATTAAAAAAAAAAAAATCAAATAATGCGCAAGACCATTACAATCTCTGAGCATGCGAAATTGTGTAACAATCATGCCCATACATGAGACTTTAAATCTCAACTACATTAAATCCATATTAATTCAAAGAATTCACTTGCTCCGTGACTACATACACAGCAAGCAAGGAATCCGCAAAGCCACTCGCCTTCATAGCCAAACAATCCATATCCCATCAGAGAAGATCAGGAATATCCATATGAAAACAGAGATCGAATGCCGCACAAGGTATGAAAACATGCATAAAGGCAGGGGAAAATCTCACAAAGACAAACTTGAGAAGAGGAATAACAAAAACAAGACGAAACAAAACAAAATTAAAATAAATAATTAATATTATGTTAGAAGTATTCCCCCCATCCTCCTATGATTGGAGGATGGAGGAAGAGGGAGGAAGATATCTAAACTTCCAGGAGATAGAGAGGATGGATAAGACAAATATTTAAATAACACATTTGTTACGAAATATATTTCGATATTTTAGTAAATAATTATTTTGCTATTTTATCAAAAGTTTATTTTAAAGAAAATACAATAATGTCCAAAACATGTGCACATTATATTGTATTTTATTGTATAATACTTAAATTTATTTAGGTTAGATTAGCTATATATTCTTAGTTTGATATCTAAACTAATATGCTAATATAAAAGGAGAACTGTCTCTAAATAGTAAAATTTCGCCAATTTTGTTTTTAAATATGAAAATAATTTTGAGAATTCAATTGTTAAAAAAGAACCTCAGTAATTTCCTACACAAAAGAAGTGTTTTCTTTTCTTCTAATTATTTCTAGAAAAAAATTCTCCAATTCTTTTTCATGCGCAAATTTTTTTTATATCTCTTATCTATTTGTAGCGTATAATATGTTATATTAGTTGTCTTTTTACGATATTCAAATGGACATTTAATTGCATATATAATAAAAAAATTATTAGATTCGAAATATTAATTTTAATTTTTTTTGGGGGTTGAATTATATGTTTTGGATGGTGACTATTATTATTAGTGGATATATATATTTTATTTTTTTTTACAAGGTGATTTGTATTAGATTGTATTTGATGTAAAAAAAAAAAAAAAAAAAAATTTGATGTAAGGGGGAAACTAATTTCAATTGTATGCACATGATATTTGTTTCTTATCTTATTGAAATTAATTTTTGTAGTTGATGTTTTCATTTTGTTAAATATAATGGTAATGTTTTATTGTGAACTTGGGAAGAATTATAATTAAAAAAAAAAAATTGTCACACATAAGCTCTTAAAGATTGAAACATATTCTATTATTGGTTGTTTTACGTATACAAAAATTCAATAGTTATTAACATAGTACATATAATTGCTCAATTCCAATTTCATATTATAAACACTTTATCCCCACTTTGTCATCCAAAATCTCTTAAAATCTATTAAAAAAAAAAAAAAAAAAGAAGCAAGTACATAATATTCATATTTTTATTGTTTATTTATTTACTATTTAATTATGTTATACTCTATCAAAATATCAATTTCTATTATATATTTATATCACATTTACAAATCATGTATCGTACATGAGTATTACTAGTTTTGTTTATAGACTAAATTTAGCTAGCGAAATCTCATTTAGATATGTTTGAAATTGTGACCTTATTTGCATGTTCTAAATAATGAAAGTCAAAGTCAAACATAAACTTGAACAAGGAAAGAATATTGAGGTATCAAAACTTGAAGATCAACAACCACCCTGTTGAAGGGAAGCATCTTATCCATGTCTAAATAACCGAATCTTAATAAGAGAAGGAGATTTCCAGTTGGATCAGAATTTTTGAAGATATCATTTGAAGATCTTGTAAGGATACACTTTCCATAACAGGATGTTTGAACATCCAAATAGTACTTGCTCATGAAGAGATCAAGATTCACAAAGATCCAGTACAAGATATATATGAAGATACTTTTCATATCAAATGGCGAATGTTGAAACGAAGAAGGAATGAGTATCCAATCCAAATTCTTTTTAAATTCATTTTAGATTCGGATATACTTGGCCCCCAAGTATTGAGAGTCTATAAGTACCTAACTGTTTAATATTGTTAGACATGTCTTTGCGAGAGCACTGAGCCTTAGATTAAAACACTTGTGATTTTGTTTTATTTTATTAACTTTACATTGTTGTAATAATTGTTCTGTCAAGAGGTACGAACATAGTTGCGAGTCGAGATGCTTGGTGAGCGTAAGAGGAATCTAAGTGCGAAAACCAACCAAGAGATTTGGATGGTCGGATAAGTTAGTAGAAGCGTGAGGTTGAGTTTGATCAATAGATAAGAGACAGTCCTAATCTTGATAATTCGAGCCATCGAGTCCAAATTTGTATCGTTGTAAGGAATTATAACACTTGTTCTAGTAATAAGGTCTCATGGTGGGGGTGGAGGGCGACTATTCGTAGCGCGAAAATTTTCTTACATTGTGGAATATTTTGAAAATTTGAACAAAGTTATAGTCAAAATCACGGAGACAGATAATATGCAAATTTACCATGAAAATGGATAACTCAAGTGTTAGAGCATCCACTATTTAGACCTTTGATCCTGAGTTTGAGTCATTTTGGGGAAAAGAGTTTTTTTTCTTTGTTCTTAGATTAGGAAATTTTTTTAATAAGGTCTCGGGGTAAGAAGAGATTATTCTCTGTAAACTTTTAAACAAATTTACTTCTGATGTCTAATATTTTTATTCTGTTTGAATTACTTCAATTCAGTACCTTATTATTGAGTTCAACATTTATATCCCGACATATGGTCTAGAACACTGTAGAGCACACTCTAATCGAATTATTCACCGTCTTGTCTATGTTTGATTACCTTGTTCAAATATCGAACAAGGCACACTTGGAATAAGCCATTTTCCAATAGTATTATAGGTGTAGTTTTTCGTAAGACGAGAATTGCATAAAAATACTTTAGAGAAAATGAAATTGTCCACAAATTTGTTTACTAACATCAAATTTGGGAATGTAGAATAATGAAACTTGGATAAAAGATTGGACGAAATTTCCGGAAATGAAATCTTTTGAGACAAGTGGTTGCTTGCAAATTTATTCAGTTGATTCCATTTCCACCCATCTTTTCAAATGATTTATAAAATAATTTAATTCTGTAAAAAGATGAAAAAAGAGCGACAAGAATCAACAAATGATGTAGCATTCGTGTCAATTATGTGTAATTAATGAATAATGATAGAAGAAAGTTAATTGTCCTTAATTAGTGGACAATTAATCATTTGAATAATCATACACACTTTATTCTTTGCGTCTCCCTCATTAAGATTACGTTTGCTAAGTTGGAAATTGAAGTTTTGACTATGCATGTCTACGACTATTTATCATTGTAATCATTCGATTTTTAAATTAAAGACGTTTTAAATCCATAATTTTAACTTAAATTTTTTCAATTGAAATTAATTGCTTATATAGTAAATAAAAGTCGTTCGTAAATAACTTTGGTATTTTTACCAGAATGACTTGACTTGTTTTTAATACTCCATCTGATCAAGGAAGAAGTTGGACAGCTCAAGTGGCAGATCATCTATTACCTAGACCTGATCCTGGGTTCGAGTCACCGTGGAGAAGGGAAGGGTTTTTTTTTTGTTCTTAGATTAGGAGATTTTTTTTTTAAAAGAAAATACTCCAATCCGTTCACAAATAAGTGTCATTCTACGAAAAACCATTTTTTCATAAAAGAGTGTCATTTTAATATTTTTTGCATGTTTATTCCAATATTGTCCTTACTAAATTTAAGAAAATTTCCATATAAATCTTTATAATAGTATATAAAGAAGGTTTGGAGAAATTTATGGTAATAAAGAAAATGATAGAAAGAAAATTGGAGGGGTGTTGTTGTTCATCCCATAATTTCTTAAATTCCACTTGAAAATCTAAAATGACACTTATTTGGGAACGGAGGGATTAAGAAAGTTATTTTTCTAAAATAACATTTATTTCAGAACTGGGGAAATACTATACTCCCCCCATTCATAAATAAGTGTCATTCTAGAAAAATTAATTTTTTCACAAAAGAGTGTCATTTTAGCATTTTTTGCATGGTTATTCCAATATTGTCCTTAACTAAATCTAAGGAAATTTCCATATAAATCTTTATAATAGTAGTATTAAATAAAGAGGGTTTGGACAAATTTATGGTATTAAAGAAAATGATGGAGAGAAAATTGGAGGGGTGTTCTTGACTATTCCATAATTTTATAAATTCACTTGAAAAATCTAAAATGACACTCATTTGTAAACGGAGGGAGTATAAGATTAATTTCAATTAAAGAAATGTAAGTTAAAATCGTGAATGTAATTGTATTTCATTAATGTCAAGTAATTAAATCCAAGTTTAATTTGTGGATGTATTTTCATGTGGATATATCTGTAATGTACAAAATAGTACAAAATATGATATGTCACTGTTTTTCATCATGCAAATTAAATCTGCAGTTGGAAATGCTTTTAAAAATAACAAATGGTTAGTTAGAATTTTTAATAATCCAACGGCAAATGTGGTGGTTGGGTCAGCTCACATTTGGTAGTTCAAGTTCGAATTAAGAGCTCACAGCAACCAGATCTTTTTTCTTTACTTCGTTAAATATATTAGGAAAATGTATGAAGTTATTAGACAGGGCAACGGTCTGGTTCGATGGGCCGACACAGTTTGCTAGACTGGACAAGGTCATATGAGCCATATGAGTCCAAGTTTGAAGTATTATCTTACCCAACATGTTCAACTTAATTATTAGTAATCCGACGATCTGCAATAAATTTTACTATATTTTAAAGGAATGAGTTGGACATACCGATTTCCAGCTAGATGGAACATCGGTCTAGCCCAATATGTGAAGATGATCTGACGGATAGAGGTGGCAATCTGAGTGGCCCGACTAGGATCAACCCAGTCCAACACAACCTATTGGGCCATGCCAAAATTTTATCGTATTAGAACTTAGTGAGTAGAGCCCAACCAACCCCTTTAACTAAGTTGTGTATTTTGTCCAGTAGGTCGGACATATTAGGTCCAATGATACTTTTAATCAAGATTGCCATGATCATCTCACTTTAAATGTATTGTAGAATGAGTCGAACATCAGACCAAATCAATTTTACCACCTCTAACTATAGAGTTAGGTCGCGCTAGGATTACCAACTCTGTACACAAAAAGTATTCAATAAATAATGTACTTTCCACAGTTTCCTCGAGTAAATGTTCCACCGATCGCGGCGCTAGTGGAGGACGTTATTCTTCACATCAGTCGTTCTGTATCCACGTATCTCTCAGAGAATGGCTGTACGACGTCGCTTGGATTGTTTAATGTGATATTATAGTATTCTTGTCGATAGAATTTGTCTATTTAGGTATGTATATGCCAATTAGTGTTTGTTGATTGGATGATTTTATAGATAGTCTACGATGTTGAACGTTATGGATTGTCAACTATAATTAGTGTGATCCAACTAAGAAGATATGTTGTTTAGCATAAAGGTGATAAATTAAAGTCAGCATGATCAAATGGAGGTGACTAATGATCGTGCTTAGATCGGTAATTTATTTTAAATACAACTTTGAAGTGTTGGGCTTATTCAATTTAGGTTAGAGATGGCAAACGAATCCTAACGGTTTTGAGCATGTTCTAGTGGTTTCTAGGCTTATAAAGCCTTTGGCTTATCGGTCTAATATTTTGACTTGACAATATGATAAACTCAATCCTAACCCTACTAATTTTCAAGCTAATTCCTAAGAGGCTCATGTTGGAAAGCATTGAACCTCATTGCGAGTTGGTTAATTGGGGGTTTTGTTGTCCAGTGATCGAGTCTGGATTCTAGGGGGGCAACGTGCCCCTAATCGGGGGGTTTCGGGGGAGTGAAGTCACACCAATGGGGTCTAGCCACACGGTATATGTGTTGTTTAGACCCAGTTTTATATTTTGGACTTATTATCTAGGTTTAATTTGCTAGGGATTGATTATGTATATATAGCTTCCCTAAATAACCTAGTGTCATATGTTCATGAACCTAGTGGCTCAATTTTCTGTTTTGGACTTATATTCTTGGTCCAATCCGTTAAGGATTAATTATATACTAGCAATGAGCACGTGCGTTGCACGTGGGCTCATTTTTTTTTTATAACTTTTACAATATTAAAATTAATTTGAACGTAGAATGACACTCTCAACATCTCACTTCTTTTCACTTTCTCTTTTAGTCCCTTAATTTGTGAGCATAATCATGAACTTTATATGGGGAAACATGTATGCATAGTATTATCTTTGATTCATTGTTTTACTATTTGTGTACTACGATAATTAAAGTTTAGACTTAATGAAATTTCATTTGTTTGTTAAATATCGTAATATAATGTGTGAAGAAAGTTGATTTTTTCAAAAAATGACTAAAAAAAGATGTAAAACATGATAAGATTAATATTTATATATATTGAAGTGTTAATACGTGTTTTATCTATTAATTATATAATTTCTTAAATTTCATAATTATGTTATACTTTTTATATTTATTTGACCATGTCTTCCTCTCTCTAAATTGTAGCTTCTAATGTACTTTAGAATTTATTGTCATACTTATTCTTTAAGTTCACAATCTGATACATGAAGAAGCGAGAGAAGAACAAAACGTGAGCCTAAATCTGTTGATTCTAAGAATACCCCGAAAAAGACATAAACTGGGAACAAAACTCGTTTTCTATTATAAAAATTCAAATCAACCATTTAATACAATACTGGACTCCTATTTATACTAATAATTGAATCCTAGAACAATAAATCACCACCATAATAATTAAAACGTAACAAATCAAAACAAATATTATAAAAGATAAACTATATCAAATCTAATATAAGCTAATAAATAACAGATCTAATCAAATCTTCTAATATTCTCCATCATTCTCTTCTCCCTAAATATGATTCGTCCTCGAATCGTGTAGGTCGTGTATGTGCAAAGACGGGCCGGGACATCTTTATACTCATGCACCCATGGATCAACCATAGCATTCATAAATGTATGGACCAAGTGAGCAAAAATCTGTAAAACAAATGCAGCAGCCACAGCCATGCATGGAAGTAATCGAATCTGATTTAGCTTTGAAGACAAACACATCCAAAACTCGATGGACGTATTCTTCATTGGACTTCTCATCATAAAAAATGTAGTTGATCATAACAACCATTGCTGACCTCCACACAGGTATCAATAATTTCATGGTAAGAAATTGTATCATCAATCTCATCCGAGAAGTATTCACATGATGGGGAAAATAGATCTTCAATTAAAGTCTTATTGACATTTAATTCCTCATAAAAATTAGTGGTCCATCATAATCATCATGATCATTTGCCAACAAATCAATTTGTTGGTGGATTTGCATAAATTTGTCTTCGTTCAACTTCTCATAGAAAATGGTTGTAACAACATAAATTGCACAATTAGAATTTATTGATTTATTTGGGACTTTATGTTACAATCTATAGTTAAAAGCCTCTGATTCTTTTTTTCGGTTGTCTTTGGAATTTGATGGATAGGTTGCTTAGATAAACGCGATCGAAGGGGGCTCCACACCTTGATCTTGGATCGTAAGCTGCTTCTGGAGGACTTTATGACACCTTGAATGTTGGAGAGGATTTCGCCTTTGCTCTTGATTCTCCAACTTCCGTTGTGGTGTATCTTGGAATGAAAACATGACCCTTTATATAGGTGTATGATGTAATCTCTTTGCCATAGAATAACATGATTTGATTGTTTATTTTGATTTGTTTATAAGTCTTTCCTTGGATAGGAAGATATGATTAGATTTGGTGATCGTCTCGCCTTTGGTAGGAAGATGTGATTTCATTTCATTTTGTTACTAAAGTATTGGTAATTCTTTTTCATATTGGCAAGATTTGATCTTGATTGCCAAGAAATAAAGATTTAGACACTTGACAATATCTGATTGACCATTTGATTGGGCACAAATTTTATACGCTTACAAGTACCCCCTCGAGACTTGTTCACGGATAACATGCCTTGGAATGAATAAGTGTTGAAATCTTTCACTATGTAGATCAACGTCTTCTTTGATTTGTGTAGATATGTGGATAGTTTATACTCATATGTAAGAGCCTTTAATTTAGACTTGGATTTGATAAATAGTTTATACTCATATCCAGGAGCCTTCAATTTGGACTTGGATTTGATAGATACTTTATACTCGTATCTAGGAGCATAATATTTGTACTTGGATTTGATAGATAGTTTATCTCATATCAAGGAGTTCCTTATTTAGGTTTGGAGTTGTAGATAGTTTGTACTTGTATCAAGGAGTTCTTTAATTTAGATTTGATTTGTATACCTTTTAAACTCGTCTCAATGATTTTTCATTCTTGATATGTAGAACTTTTAAACTCGTGTCAAGGAGTTTTGATTTGAATTTGATTGGTAGACCTTTTAAACTCGTGTCAAGGAGTCTTAATTTGAATTTGATTTGAGAGACATAGATATTTTTGGCTCGCATCTAGGAGCATCGTAGATAGTTTAAACTCGTATCAACAAGAATCATTTATTTTTTTGGACTATAGAATTTTTTTATCTAAGAGCATTATAGACAGTTTAGGATCGTATCAATGAGCATTTTTTTTATTTTTAGACTTTAGAAGTTTTTGCTTGTATCCAGTAGCATTATGGACAGTTGATACTCGTATCAAAGAGCATTAAGTCTTATTTTCTTCACTTGGAGTGCGGGGAGAAGCTTTGCCCCCACATGCTTTTGGTTTGAAATGACATCTTCATGGTTCACCGAAACATCGCCGTTGATGGAAGATTGATAATTCTTCCTTGGGACTTCAAACTTGTCTTCAAAGAGGAGATTAGAGAGGTAGAGAATTTCCCACTGAGCTTGTCCAACTTTTTAACAACATTGCACAATTGTGATTTATTGATGTATTTGAGAATTTGTGTTATAATCTCTATTTGAAAGCCTCTGATTCTTCTCTTTGGTTGGCTTTGGAGTTTGATGAATAGTTGGCTTAGATAGACGCCGATCGGAGGGGTTTCGCACTTTGATCTCTGATTGAACACTTTAAATGTCTTCACATGACACCTTGAATGTTTGAGAGAATTTCGCCTTTGCTCTGGATTCTCCAACTTCTATTGTGATATGTCTTGAAATAAAAACAAGACCCTTTATATAGGTGTAGGATATGACATCTTGCCATAAAATAACATGATTTGATTAGTCATTTTGATTTTGTGATGAGTCTTTCTTTGGATAGGAATATATGATTAGATTTGGTGTTCTTCTTGGCTTTACCATACTTTAGCCAACTATATTATCTAAACTGTATTAAATTATAATTAAAGGAATATAATTAAGTAATGTTTTCACAGTTTTGTTTCACGCAAAACATAAGCAAAAACAAACTAAGATATGTCTAAATTTAAAACTTAAGGTCACGATAGAAGGGTGTAAAAATGCAAAACTAAATTAAAATAATAAACTCAAAAGTCAGGATAGACGAGCATAAAAAATGATGGGATTTGGTGTAGAAATTAGACCTTCTCTTTCTTAATCTTTTTGGGAACTATCTTAGTATTCGTTTTTGTTTTTTATTTTGGTAATGCATTGGATAATTGCCACTTCATCATCACTTTTATCTGAAATGCAATCTTCATAAATCTTTCTTTTAATTTTTCGTTTGCCTCTTCTTTGTTCTCTTGTTGCTTTTTTTTTCAGCGGTTTGTCTTTGGCTTTTCTTTTCCTACCCTTTTGTTTATCTGCTTTTATTCATGTTGTTTTGTTCTTCTTCTCTCATTATTTCTTTATTCGTTGGTGAATAGCATTAGCTTTTCTTTTCTTTCTTTTTTTTTTAACCGGATTTTCTTGTGGTGCTTTATTGGTTGAAGTTTTTCCTTGTGTTTCAATCTTGTTTCTTTGTTCCTCTTCTTGCTTATGTGATATCTCTTTTGCTGTCTTCTTTTCTCCTCTCTTCTTTTTTCTTGATTCCTTTTTCGTGGTTGTAACGGTTGTCTGCTCTTGATTGCGTCTCTTCTTGTTCTTCGGTTTCATTATTTCTATTTTCTCGGTAATTGCACACAATCTTCCTTGTTCATCATTCGTTTTCTCGTTCAATGGTATGAGAAAACGAATCTCTTTGTATGCTTGATGTTAGCTGTGTGTAGTAGTTGAAATCATTGTCCCTGGAAATCATTTATAATTTAATTTTTTTTTTTTTTATTTCGGGCTCTTAGGTTTGTGATGATGCTTCCGGAATTTGTAATTGACTTATAGTGTATTTTTTTTTTCTTAGCATTGTTAATGATGCGATATATTCTTGGACCGAACATTCGACATGCGTAGCTGCTATGTTGCCAAAAACTATAATCTCATTGAGTGACTTTTAAATTCACTCGGTACCTGTCCAATTTTATAATAGGTAGGGTAAGTGATCATTTACCCATTGTGCTAACTTTCATATTTGTATGAGTTACACTGAAAACAAAAGAGTGTACATATTGATAAGGTTAAACAAACGATTTTATCTATAAATATATCTTGAAATTCTGTATTTTATATTTTTATTTTTGCAAAATTTAGAATATATTACCTTGGTTTAGCTTCAATGGATTTTCCCATACACTTTTTTGCAAACAACTTTTTCATCTTCCTTGTAGGTTCCTCTATTACATTTGTCACATGCTTCATACCACATCTTTATAATATTCTCCACATTATCTACTATTCCGTTGAAACAACAATGATTCCCAAGTACATTGATAACAAATATTTTCTTAATCAAAATATAATATAATATATGCTCTAAATTATTTGTATATTAAACTTACCTCTGTCAATGTCTCTCTATTTTCTATGATATCTTTAAGAGTCACTTTATGAGCATTTACCATTGTTTGATTCGTAGTCATCTTAGATATCTTATTTGGATCTTGTATTATGTTTGACCTGCATATATTATTTTTAATGTGTCAGAAAAATAACTTTCCATCATCTTACTTGGGTTTTCTAGTTTATTGCTTACCATCGGCAAATGTGCTCCATCAGAATTTGGGTTTATTTGCAGGACGCTTGCTGCTGTAGTTTGTAACTTTAATTCAGTTGTTAAGAAAATAGACAGCAATTCATGCATTTCGTTTTGCGTTTTCTTTTATGACTTCCCACCAAAAAAGTTTTACGTTTATTTTCTTTTTTTATGACATATAAAATATTTATGTAGACATATATTATTATAATTTTCAAGAATTTTGTTAGATAAGAATGACGAAGATTACTTGAAAAGAATTCGAGGAAGATTTTACTTACTGTGTGTCCATGATGGTTATTTCCCTCAAGGTTAATTCTTGTCCCTTAGTACCTTTTACTATTTTGTTATCACATTTGCAAGCTTTCCACAAATATCTAGTACATTCAAAATATATCTTTGTTTTTTTTTTTGTTCAAATTAAGTCGTATTTATATAGAGACTTAGGGTTTTAGTATTTTACCAAATCATTTTTTATCTCCAAGCTTGGTCTCGAGGTAAAACAAAACAAAAAAAAGATTTTAGCACCTTTTTTTTATCGTCAAGAATAACCTTAAATAGGATCTTTCACCTTCAGATATATTTTGAGCACTTATACGTCCAATCACTTCTCCTTTGTTCCTTTGTTTCTAACGCTTGTCTTTTTGTCCCAGACATAATGCTCTGGAAATTCCTTGTAACAATATTTCTCGCATCTCTATCTTTAGCACGCATGGAAAAGAACTTCGTGAGTATTGTTTTTAAATAATAGTGAACATCCATTCTTTTCTGCAAATTTTGATTATTCCAATAGGTGATATATTATTGGTTAGGTAGATAAAGCTGCAATGTTACAACTGCTGAGTATATTTCATTTAAATTAAATTAAAATCCGGTTAAAAAAAAGGAAAGAAAAGAAAAGAATAATCCTTAAGATTATTTGTTTCTCAATTCTATTAACTGATATCGGATTCTGGATTATGTATGTTCGCTTTATTTATTATTACCAATCAGTGTAGTCTATTCAAAATTCGCTTTATTTATTATTACCAATCAGTGTAGTCTATTCAAAATTTATCATAATTTAATATTAATGTTTTGATAGAGACAAGATATAAAAATAAAATAAAAATTTAAAAAAAAAAACACCTGGAACAAGATACGAGGAAGAAATTCGTGAAAAAATTAAAATGTGTTTTTATTAGTGAAAATTACTGAATTTCCGGAGTAAGAGGCAATGAATGAATAACACTGCAAAATAACACAAAACTTTTCTTTGTAAAAAATTTTAACCATTTCCTTTTTTGTTATATATTATCAAATAAAAATGTGTTTTCAATAAAAAGTATTGTTTATGTTAATATTGATTTACTTTTTAAAAAAATAGTCCGTGCATCGCTAGAATGACAACTATTTACAAACAAAATAAATTAGTTAGAATGACAACTAAAAAAAAAGGAGGTAGTACTACATTAATTAATTAGTTTATGGAGAAAA
Source organism: Ajuga chamaepitys (assembly GCA_958295605.1). Classification (NCBI taxonomy): domain Eukaryota; kingdom Viridiplantae; phylum Streptophyta; class Magnoliopsida; order Lamiales; family Lamiaceae; genus Ajuga; species Ajuga chamaepitys. The sequence continues at coordinate 4,237,666 of OY282508.1, forward strand.
AAAAAATTCTTATGGAAGTTCCCCACGTTGACTACCTACTTCTTAATTTTATTTTATTTTGTTTTGGTTGATTATTGCTAGGGAGAAATCTATTCTCCACTATATAAGTAATAGCAATACCCTGATTTACAACTAAACTAAACTAAACTAAACTAAACTAAACAATCACATTTATAATTCATGTATGAGTTTCAGGAATTGAAGATCTTGCAAGCAATTACTTTCTTCTACGAGGATAATTAAAGAAATATTTATAGGTTTATGATGTAGATTTTGGTGGATCCTTTTGCAAAGTCCCCACCGAGGAACAATTTGTAGATTATATTCTCTTGCTTTTCTGCAAAAGTTTCAAATGGCAACATTTTCTTGATAGATTTCTTATTATTTTCTATAGTAGTTCCTAATGGGGAAAATTGTATACCGACTTTTTCTTTCTTTTCCGATGTTATTTTCAATATTTTCAAGACTATATTTTCAAAAGTGGGAGTTTGTGATACTACTGGAATTGACGATATATACTAATTGATGATACAACTTGATATTTTCGCAATCAGGTTAGGATTGCTCTTTAGTAAGCCTATCTTCTATCGTGGTATATTCTTAGTTGTTTTTAGAGTTACGAATCAAGAATAACTGAAGATTTTGATATTTTATGGGAAAGCTACTACAGGTTCGTGTATAAATAAGTATTGGTAAAAATATCCCTTAAGTTTTCCCTAATTATAAAAATATCCTCTAAGTTTGGCCATTTTTGAAAATGCCTCATAACTTTCAAAAAGTTGGTAAAAATACCCTGTGGCCGGGTATAGCCAGTGGCTCTTCCGGTCACAGGCTTATGTGGCGTAAAAATGGTGATTTGGCTCTGAAAATGCCACGTCGACGTCCAGCTACTTATTTCCATTAAAGAATAATGGGGAAAATGACACATAATCACCAACTTGGAGGGAAAATTACCTATTTTCCCCCCAACTTCTGCCCTAACTAATAAATAGAACCAAACATGCGAGCTTCTTCTTCTTCTTCGCGCAGGGGGCAGCTTTGAATCCGGAAAAAATGTCATGTTCGAACTCATCAGCTAGTTGTTTCCCTCTATGCGACTGCGGGATCCGGGCATGTATCCAAACCTCGAAGAAACCGGAAAATCGAGGACATAGGTTTTACGGCTGCCGAAATTGGAACGTAAGTTTTCTTAGCCTATAATTTCGAAATCTGAAATGTAAGAACGATGGGTTGTCTCAATCGTTGGTTTAGTTTATGTGATTTACTTCTGTTTTTTTCATTCTTGGTATGGCAGAGAGGAGGCTGCTTGTTTTTTGAGTGGATAGACCCTCCGATTGGTGGGTCCTCACAAGCTGCGGTCGAGTTGCGTACAGAATTGAAAGATCTTACGGAGAAGCTGGACGCAATGCAGCTGAAATTGGACAAGATTGGAAGAAAAGTGAAGTTAATCAAACTTATGTCGACTTTGTGTTTTGTGGTATTGTTAGCCTACTTGATCAGTTTGTGGATGTAAGGGATCGACTCGAAATGATTAATTATTTTTGCCCGAGGACGGATTGCGCTAATGTTTGGTTTCTACTATATTGTGTACTGCTTAAGCTAGGTGAATGTTGTTTAGGTTTTACTTTGGTGTAGTATTTATTTAGTCGGGTGTAGGTTGTCAGGTTTAGTTTGAGTCTTCTGAAATATGTATTTTCAGTCTATTTATTTTTCTGTGTTGTTAGCTTCTTCTTAATGAAATCTACTTGGTGGAATTTCGATCCTCATTAATTTAGCAAGTTAATTTTGGTTCCGTTTTAGGCTTTTAGCATAGCAATTGTATCTGAATTCAATTGCCCGAGAACCTGAAATAAGAACAGCTTTCACTAATTTGGAAGAATTGAGTGAATATATCTCAATTTAGTTCGCAAAACAGAGCAATAATCACAAAACAGAGCATAAGGAAACCTGAATAATTGGCCTTTCAAAACAGAGCAATAATAAAAAAATATAGCAATATCTCAATCTCTCAATTTATCCGTCAATAAGTTGACCTGAATAAGTGACCAGATTTGATTGTTCAAAATAATTGTTCAAAATATCTCAACCTTGTACACATTCACTGCATATATAGACCTGACCAATAATGTCTTACGCAAAAATGTCAAAATACCATAACAGTTGTTATTTGGGTCAACACCCACTGCTGTAAGAACAATGCCCCCATGGGGGCCTTTCAAAAAGGTTCCATCAAGACCAAAAACCGGTCTACAACCCGATAACAGCCCCTCCTTCAAAGCTGCCAAATACACGTAGAAACGAGCAAACTTGTTACCTTCAGCTGTTTGGTCTACATTAAGAATCACTGTCGATCCTGGATTGGTTCTTCTAACCTCAGCTGCGTAGTCCCAGAGCAATCCGTACTGGGCATCGGCCTTTCCCTCGATCCCCTTAACTGTCCTCTGCTTACATATGAATGCCTGCCACGGAGTTATGTCACACCTAATTTCCTTAATTGCATCCTCCCTGAAAGCACTAATCTTCCTCTTCTTATCAGTCTGAAAAACATAATCAAATCGTTCAAAATAAGACAAAAAAATCCATACTTTTATATGTAACTAAATTTTTATTCCAAAATTCAATGTATTGATAGTGTAGAAGAAGAATAATTTAAGTATGTATTTTTTTAGGAGGAGTTTGAATTAAATAAAAACTCTTACTTTTTATATATAAGTAACTAAATGATAATATATTTTAAGTTACTTAATACTACTAATGCTTCGTACGAAATATATTTAATGTATTTATAGTGTATGGCCAAAGTATGTATTTTTAAAATTCACTATGATCAGAAAACATTATTTATTTTTGGTATACTACATATCTATTCTATTATGGTTAAGAATCCTTAAATTCTATTTAAAAAAAAAAAAGAATTCTTAATATGATTAATGAAAAAGATATTCAATCTCGCAAGGAAAGATATTTGAGAACGGAACTATGACAACACATGTGAAATAATTATTGAAATCTTGATCGGGAGCTTCAACTAATTAATTAAACTAAATTATAAAGTTTAATTTTCATGTTTATAGATATAGTGTCTGAAAACGAATGGTTCTAAATTAATTAATTAATTAGACTTATTTTTTTACAAAAAATCATCAAATCACAATTATATACTCTTCTTAAAATAACTATTGGATATATTTTAATATGAAACAAATTTTATTTTAAAATTCGAAGTATTGAAAGTGTAGAAGCATAATAATTTAACTATCTAGTTTTTAAGGAGGATTTTGAAATATAAAGGAACTCTTGTTTTTTATAATGAAGTATGAGAAAACATAATTTATTTTAAATTACTTTAACTATCCATAAATTTAATACTTAGTAAGGATATTACAGACATCACGAGAAATGACGAAACGAAATAACAGGACGAAAAATCCATATTTTTATATTTATATTATTACTAATTAGCAATAATAGATAGATAGAAAGATAGATAGATAGATAAATATAGATATAGATATAGATATAGATATAGATATAGATATGTTGGATTTATGTTGGATATATTGAAATATTTTATTATATGATAAAATTACTTAATTATCCTTGATAGATAGATAGATAGATAGATATAGATATAGATATAGATATAGATATAGATATGTTGGATATATTGAAATATTTTATTATATGATAAAATTACTTAATTATCCTTAATAGATAGATAGATAGATAGATAGATAGATATAGATATAGATATAGATATAGATATAGATATGTTGGATATATTGAAATATTTTATTATATGATAAAATTACTTAATTATCCTTGATATATAGATAGATAGATAGATAGATAGATAGATAGATAGATAGATAGATAGATATAGATATAGATATAGATATAGATATGTTGGATATATTGAAATATTTTATTATATGATAAAATTACTTAATTATCCTTGATATTTAATATTTTATAGGGATATTATAGTCGTCACAAGAAAAGACGAAACATTCACACTTTTATATTAGTAATAGATATATATATGTAGCTTTAGGTGACCTAGTGTCATTTGCTTGTGAATGTAACAAACATATTGTTAGTGATAGTGTCATTTGCCTGTGAACGTTGCCTAACACATTGTTAGTGATAGTGTCATCTGCCTATGGACGTAGCTAGCACATTATTAGTGATACATAGTTAACACATTGTCAGTGAACCACGTAAATTTTGAGTTCTTATTTGTCGTTCTTCCCTATCTTTCTTGCATTCGTTATAACACCTCATACCAATAAAGATGCATTTTTCATTATATGCACATAATCTTTCCCTTATTTAGTAGATGTGGGGCTTTGTTTGACAATTCCAACATAAAGGAAAATGTATATTTGCAATAGTAATACTCACTTTGTTGTACAAGTATCAGGAAAAAAATGAAATATCCTAAAAATTGTGGAATATCATAAATCATAAAAAAATAAAAAAGGCGTGTTAGGGAGGGTTGTAAAAATTAGTTCAAAAGTCAGCATCTCACTATATTAGTTCAAGTAAAAACATTAAATTTTTTGTATCACGAATTAATTACACATGACTGAAAAAGTTACATTAAAAAGTAAAATAAGCCGTGTTAGCGCGAATTAATAGCTTTCACAGGGTTTGTATATTCACCATATTGAAACACAAATTATACATTTCAAAGAAATTTTCTTTATGAAATAGAACATATATAAGATATTGAATATACAAGATAAAATACAAATGTGTAGGATTATACCAAAATCTCAAGCGGAAAGGTAAGATTGACAAGCAAATTAGTTAAAATGTTAAAAGTATGAAAAGCCAAGAAACCTCCTTCGTCCTCCGCCCGCTGCAACGGAGGTAGGATGGAGAAAACCGAAATAGAGGATGATTTTTAAGTGTGTATCCGGCGGATCCGAAGAAAACTAGTTACGTGAGAATTGGTGAAAGTGGAGTCTTTGGAGTTTGGACCATTAATGAAAAGATAAGGTTGTCGGGTTAACGGTTAAAACCACATCATAGAAAACAACCCTGTTTGCTCAATTGACAAAAAAAAACATTGTATGGTTATAAAATTACAATTATCCACCAACTTTATCCTCGCTTCATTTTCTCAAATAAATGCTCTACATAATAATTGGTTTTAATATTTCCTTCCTTTTATAATTAATGCGCTGTTTGAAAAATGTATAACATTTTATTTATTGTTAAATCTCATAAATGTATATGTATAGTTATTAAAAAATCATCAATTACCTAACTTTTTTTTATTTAACTTATTCAATCATATATAGTTAATGAAAAAAAAAAAAAACTAAACAAATTTAAAAAAAAATACAATCCAAAAAACGTGCACGGTGCGCAAAATAACGCATGAACCCGAAGCTGAACCTGAATTTGGTGTAAACAAATAGAGATGTGAGTATGGAAGCAAAGAGACAGATATTCACATATATATGTTTAGTGTTTAGCTTATTTTATCACGATTCATTTTGAGTGATGTGAAAGCAAGAAAACGAAAGAATAGGAATTGTAAAGATGGTGACAAACCGTTGAAGATCTTTCTCATTTTCATTAGTATATATCCAAATGGTCCCCATGGAAATTGATACATGGTAATGGTATAGTCAAGGTTGTTTTTTGGGATATTGGTTCATTTTTCTAGGATATAATCATGTATAATAAATTCTTTTGTAGTTGGTCCATAGAGAAAAGGGAAAAGGGAAACACATTTAGGGTCTTATACCCTCACAAAGTTTAATTATATTGATTCTCATCAATGCATGTTGATTAATAATCCCTAAAACAAGTATTTGACTACATATTAAGAGAATAAAAAAAAAAAAAAAAAAAAAAAAAACGTGCAAGATTATCTTGCACTAAAGCAACTCCAATGATTTGTGTAGTAGTGATAAATCAGATGAAATTCAATTCTAGCAGTCTGCGCCATCACAACTGCATTATGCCGTCTCCCCCCTTTTTGCTGCACTAGTGGCTCAGTAGTTGCGACATGCTATTAGTTTACATTTTCATTTTTTAAATCTGTGAGTTATGGTTCAATTACATCAAAGGTGTCCACACTTTGTATAAAATATGGTGCTGAATCAGGAACCGGGTCAAGAAGTTGGAGAACCGGCCTGAGAAATCAAAACAGAAGGAGAACCGAATTCATAACCACCGGTTCAGGGTGGTTATGAAAGCAGTTGCAACAAACAGAACAGACAACGGTTTTAAAACCGTTGCAGAGCAGTTCAGCTTGCAGTTTTCTCATCTGGATGATTCGAGCTGTTTCTTTTATATAGAGTTATGATAAATGATGTAATCAATCACAATTTACAGTTTTCCCTCTGGTTTTATCAACTTCAAGAGAGAATTGAGTGATTAGAGTTGCGTGCTCAGTTTAGGGTTCTAAGTTGAGGGGATTGAGTAATTCTGGAATAATTCTTGTAATCTCGAGGTGTTGATAGTAAATTGAGGTGTGTTAATCCTCCGTGGATGTAGAACATTTGTTCGAACCACGTAAAATTCCTGTGTGTTGAATTTCTTTTCTTCTTGTTTGCGCGATTCATTTTCGCTTTCTGGTTCGTTTGAATTTGTCCATTGAATTCGGCCGCTGTTCTTAGTTTCTAGCCGAACTGAATCCGGTGATTTTATGTGAAGAAGACTTAACAAAGTGGCGCCGTCTGTGGGAAACTAAAACCTGAAAAGTGATCCATGGCGGGCATGAAGATGGAGGTGGACAGATTTACTGGGAAGAATGATTTCGCTCTCTGGAAGATAAAGATGAATGCAATTATGATTCAGAATGGGTTGTCCATGGCATTGAAGACTCAAGAAGATTGGCCACTTGCTGAGAGGCCAAAATTCCAAGAAATTGATCAGAAGGCTCTCAGCTCGATTATCCTTTGTCTGGGAGATAAACCACTCAGAGAAATATCAAGATGTAAAACAACTTTGGAGGCATGGTCGAAGCTGGAGGAATTATATCAATCAAAAAAGGTAACCAGCAAACTTTTTCTTAAACAGAAACTGCTGTCTTTTAAAATGACTGAGGACAAAGTGTTGATTGACCAACTTGATGATTTTAATCACTTGATTGATGATCTTGAAGATCTTGGTGTAAATCTGGAAGAAGATGATAAATCTCTTATGTTACTGAACTCCCTACCTAAGTCACTTGGAAATTTTAGGGATACCTTAATGTTTGGTAGACAGAAGAAATTAAGCTATGATGTGATAGTAACTTCCCTGAAAACCAAAGGATTACAACTCCAAGGTGATCAGAAATATAATCCTGATGCTGAAGGTTTGAATGTGAAATTCAAGAAGCAATTTTCAAAGAAGAAGCATCACAGTCAAGGTCAGAAAGACCATAAAACTGGTGGAGAGGATTTCAAGAAGCCATCAGATTGGGTGGAGAGAAGGAGATGCTATTCTTGCAAACAGACTGGACATCTCAAAAAGAACTGTCCATCAAGGAAGAATAAAACTGAGAAAAAGGGAGCAGAAGCTGCAGTAGTAGAGCATGTAGATGAGTTGGCAGAGGTTTTGAATGTATCAGAGGGAAGAATAACCAAGGAGTGGGTGTTAGATACAGGGTGCTCATTTCACATGTGTCCTCATGAGCATCTGTTTCAACAATTGACTAAGACAGATGGGGGAATTGTTCTTCTGGGAAATGATCAATCCTGTAAAGTCAAAGGAGTGGGCTCTGTAAAGATTCAAATGTATGATGGAGTCCCAAGAATTATCTCAAATGTGAGATATGTACCATCACTCAAAAGGAATTTGATATCTCTTGGTTCTTTGAATGAAACTGGCTGTGAATTTAGTACAGTGAATGGATATATTCACATCACTAAGAATAACAAAGTAGTAATGAAAGGGGAAAAACAAAATGGTCTGTTCATTTTGCTTGGAGAATTAGTTATGGGGTCAGTAGATGTCACTTTAAATAAATCAGAATTGATGATATGGCACAAAAGAATGGGTCATATGGGCATAAAGGGAATGAAGGAGTTATCAAAGAGAGGAGTGATTGGAAATATGAGTTCAAACAGCTTGGAATTCTGTGATCAGTGTGCAATGGGCAAGTCTAAGAAGCTAGCATATGGGACAGCAGCACACACAACCAAGGAGATTCTGGATTATGCACACTCTGATGTGTGGGGGCCTGCCAGAACAGAAACTTTAAGTGGTGGCAAGTATTTTATGACAATAATAGATGACTACAGCAGAAAGGTGTGGGTATACATCCTAAAGCAGAAGAGTGAGGCATTCTCAAAGTTTAAAGACTGGTGTACTCAAGTAGAAAACCAAGGGGGTACGAAGCTCAAATATTTGAGAACTGATAATGGACTTGAGTACTTGTCAAATGAATTCACAGATTTCTGTAAAGAAAGGGGGATTGTCAGGCACAGAACAGTACCACTAAACCTCCAACAGAATGGAATTGCTGAGAGGTTAAATAGGACTATTCTGGAAAAGGTCGGGTGCATGATGATAGATGCAAAACTCCCTAAAGTCTTCTGGGGAGAAACAGTGAACACAGCTTGCTATCTGATAAACAAAACTCCCTCATCAACATTGGATTTCAAGACACCAGATGAAATCTGGTATGGAAGGATGTCAAACTATTCAGGGCTCAAGGTATTTGGGTGTTTGGCATTCACTCACATAAGACAGGACAAACTGGACCCTAGAGCATTAAGATGTGTTTTCCTTGGCTATCCAGAAGGAACAAAGGTTTACAGACTATGGTGTGTTGAAAAAGGACACCAGAAGCTTATCATTAGTAGAGATGTGAAGTTTAATGAAGGAGTTATGGGATATCTCTCAACTGGAAATCATTCAGAAACTGAGGGGATTACTCAAGATGAAATTTCACCAGTTGAGGTGGAGGTATCAGGAGTAGATACTCAACAAGTTACAGAACCAATAAATCATGGAGAATCAAGTAGTTCCTCAGACAGTGAAGAAGACCAACCTGATCAGAACAACCTAAGAAACTACAGTTTGACTAGAGATAGAGCCAGAAGAGAGGTTCATCCACCAAAGAGATATGGACAAGCTGACATGGTATATTATGCATTGAATGCTGCAGAATCTCTTGAGTATACAGAACCTCAGACTTACTCAGAAGCTATCAGAGGAGTTGAGAAGAAACAATTGATGAATGCTATGATGGAAGAAATGAATTCTCTGGAGAGAAATCATACTTGGGAGCTAGTGAAGAGGCCAAATGGTCAGAAGCTTGTAAGCTCAAAATGGATCTTTAAGAAGAAACTGGAAGTTGTAAATGGTGAGAAACTCAAATATAAAGCTAGGTTGGTGGCAAGAGGATTCACTCAGAGGGAAGGGATTGATTTTCATGAAGTATTTTCACCAGTAGTTAAGCATACTTCTATTAGAATCTTGTTGGCAAAAGTTACACAGGAAAATCTTGAACTTCAAAAACTAGATGTCAATACTGCTTTTCTACATGGAGAGTTAATGGGAGACATTTACATGAAACAGCCTGAGGGTTTTGAAAAACCTGGGGAAGAAGACAAGGTATGTCATTTGAAGAAGTCTCTGTATGGTTTGAAGCAAAGTCCAAGACAATGGAATAAAAGGTTTAATGAGTTCATGATAAATGTTGGTTTTGCTAGAAGTCTTTATGACAACTGTGTATACTTTGAGAAGAATGCAAAAGCATATCAGATATACCTATTGTTATATGTGGATGATATGCTAATAGCTAGCAAGAGTAAACTGAAGATTCAACAGTTGAAGGGAAAGTTAAGCACAGAGTTTGAAATGAAAGATCTGGGAAGTGCTAAGAAGATGTTGGGAATGGATATTATCAGATACAGAGAAGCAGGTGTGTTATTTTTATCTCAGAGGGATTACCTACAAAAGGTACTGGAAAGGTTTAACATGCATGAATCAAGGCCATTGGTAATTCCAGTAGGGCAACAAATCAAACTATCAAAAGATCAAAGTCCAAAGACACCTGCTGAGGAGAAATATATGCAGAGTATACCTTATGCAAGTGGAGTAGGGAGTCTCATGTATGGTATGATTTGTAGCCGGCCGGATTTGGCATTTGCAGTATCCTTAGTTAGTAGGTTTATGGCAAACCTTGGAAGAGAACACTGGGAAGCCCTGAAGCATATTCTGAGATATCTGAAAGGAACAGTTAGATTAGGTTTGAAATATGTGAAAACAAGCTCTGAATGTGATCCTTTGTTGGGATTTGTAGATGCAGATTTTGCTGGAAATATACACTAGAAAGTCTATTTCAGGGTATGTGTTTACACTATATGGAACATCAGTCTCTTGGAGGTCTGTACATCAACCAGTAGTGGCAATATCTACAACAGAAGCAGAATACATTGCAGTGACTGATGCTTGCAAAGAAGCTATATGGCTAAAAAGGATTCTAAAAGATTTTGGTGTGAGACAGAAGTGTGTTATAGTGCTATGTGATAATCAGAGTACTCTACATCTGGTTAAACACCATGTTTTTCATGAAAGATCAAAACATATAGATGTAAAGATGCATTTTGTTAGAGATATTATTGAAGCTGGGACAGTGATGGTGAAGAAAGTGCATACAAAGGAAAATGCTGCTGATTTTCTTACAAAGTCAGTTCCTGGAGCGAAGTTTGCTTATTGCTCAAGCTTGATTAAGCTTGAGTCATGTTTCTGAGATGAGAGATGGTGAAGGTTGAGGAAATGACACACACTTTGATTTATTGAGGTGGAGATTTGTGAGTTATGGTTCAATTACATCAAAAGGTGTCCACACTTTGTATAAAATATGGTGTTGAATCAGGAACCGGGTCAAGAAGTTGGAGAACCGGCCTGAGAAATCAAAACAGAAGGAGAACCGAATTCATAACCACCGGTTCAGGGTGGTTATGAAAGCAGTTGCAACAAACAGAACAGACAACGGTTTTAAAACCGTTGCAGAGCAGTTCAGCTTGCAGTTTTCTCATCTGGATGATTCGAGCTGTTTCTTTTATATAGAGTTATGATAAATGATGTAATCAATCACAATTTACAGTTTTCCCTCTGGTTTTATCAACTTCAAGAGAGAATTGAGTGATTAGAGTTGCGTGCTCAGTTTAGGGTTCTAAGTTGAGGGGATTGAGTAATTCTGGAATAATTCTTGTAATCTCGAGGTGTTGATAGTAAATTGACGTGTGTTAATCCTCCGTGGATGTAGAACATTTGTTCGAACCACGTAAAATTCCTGTGTGTTGAATTTCTTTTCTTCTTGTTTGCGCGATTCATTTTCGCTTTCTGGTTTGTTTGAATTTGTCCATTGAATTCGGTCATTGTTCTTAGTTTCTGCCCGAACTGAATCCGGTGATTTTATGTGAAGAAGACTTAACAAAATCTTATATATTATTTTTAATCATTGATCTCTTCAAGCTTTATTTGCAGATTTTATGAAACTTTCAAAGGAGATAGAGGTGAGGGTGTCGCATATACACCGAGAGGGGAACATGGCAGCTGATCGCCTAGCCAACTTGGCAGTGAAAAGAAGATCAAGTGCAGATTTCTTTAATATATCTGAATGTACTAGCCTTAAAGGCATTGTTTGTATTGTGGCTTAAGCCTTCTTAACTTTAGATTTCCCTCATAGGCTTTAATGTATTTTGATTACCCTAGATTTCCTATATGTATTCTAAGACCTCTGAAAAGCTAGTTAATATACAGGTAGGGGATCCCGCCTAAATTCCTCCATCCCCTGGATGGATTTGTGCCCAAAAAAATAAAAATAAAAATTAATGTATCTAATAAAAATTAATTTAAGAATGTTTTATTTATATAAAAAATAAAAAAATTATAATTTTAATAAAATAAAATTAATACTATGAAATTGCTACACATCATTTGTGGTCCCAACTGGGTAATTTTTCGTTTTAAGCATTGTAATGTATGTTTTGTTGTAATATTATTATGACTTTCAATTTATTTTGCATTTTCAATTAACTTTGATTATTTTAGAAAATATAAAAGTAAAAATATAAGTTTAACATTTATATGTAATAATATTGCACGCATAATATAATTTATAAATAAAGTAATATAATTATTTATAAAAAAACTGAATTTTAAGGAATATTTTTTAGTGTAAAGTTGTTTAAAATCTGCTGGAGAGTAGATGGATCTGCTGGAGATGCTCTAAGATAATAAGTAAAAGGACATAATTCTCATGTATACTAGGTGTATAGATTTTAGATCCATGTAATTCAGATTGTGGGTGCATCTGCGGGTTGTATGGAGTTTTTTTTTTTTTTTTTTTTCTTTTAATATATATATATATATATATATATATATATATATATATATATAATGCACTGTTTGTACTGAATGGTACTCCTTCCGTCTCAGCCTAATTTGCACATCTGCTCCGGCGCATGTATTAAGAAAAAACTATTTTTTGCTTTTTAGTTGACTCTTTCAAATTTGGAAATTGAGGGTGAAGATTGTAAGAAAAGTTTCCTTTTTAAGAGTATGCAAATTAGTATGGGACGGACCAAAAAGAAAAGTGTGCAAATTAGAGTGGGACAGAGGGAGTATTACATTTCAACATAATATATTTTTCATAACAATGAGTATATTTTACTATAAACACTAATACATTTTATCAGGAAAAGTCATACCTCTCAGTATTATCACTAATACATTTTCATGAAAAATTGTACACAACTAGCATATATACCCACAACCAAAATTGCATTAATCTTAAGATTTGTGCAACTAGTGTATAAAAAAACTACTTGTAAAATATTGATATTTTAAAAAATATTATAATTTTATCTGACATTATTAATTTATAGTAATTTGATTCTTTTTTAGTAAGTCAAAAATGATATCTTTTTTTTTTTTATAAAATATAAATAGTACAATAATTTAAAAAAGACGTTCTTACAAGAAAAATAATCCTCTGAGAAAACATTTAAAGTACCAATCCTTGATACTCATTTATGTGTTCATTTATTTGAATTCATATTATAGGTTTTCTTGATTTCATCTAATGTACGCAGCGGAATACAATCAAGAATACGATCTAGATTTATAATTAAATTGAACGATGAGATTTAATCACGCAAAAGTTAGAACTCTTACTTGTGCGTAATTAACCGGGCCAATTTGTGCAACTGAATCCACTATTGTAGGTATCCACGTGTATGCAGTCCGATGCGGGAATAATCCCCGGTACACTATTCGATAAGTGATTGTTAGGAAATCACTTACTGAATTGTACGTGTTTGGTGTTTCTTTCTGACAAGATTGACCATTTTATTCGATAGAGAATATCTATATCTATATCTATATCTATATCTATATCTATATCTATATCTATATCTATAGTTTCATATAACCTTAGGTATATGGACCTATTACCCATGTCTGCTTTAATTAATTAGTCTAACTTATTAATTAACTACAGCTCATATATTAAATATATCCTAATCTAGTCCATGTCTTTCAATCTCCCATTTAGACTAGCATTAGATAAAATTCGAAGCACCAGCCTTGTACCCTTGAGCAGAACAACAATACACATAAAGTATGACACTTTAGGCCTTCATTATCGACGATAATCTTATTAAAGTCTGCACAAAACACTTGGACTGCGTTGTGCAGCAAACTCGATATATGAAAGACGAATACGTGAATCCGATAAACAACCTTTATATGGAGTTTATATAATATCCCTTCATTCACGAACCACCCGATTGAGCCTAAGATCTTCCATGTGCCTATCTAAATAGCTCAATCATTTTTCTCATCTTTATTATATGACACATTCGATCATATTGAATTACTTTAATCGAATATATCTTTTGCATTGAGCAATAACTTTTATGGTCAAATAATATAGAGAAATATGAGTGTTCTCTTGAAATTTCAATTGAGGAATGAATTCCAATCTTGACTCAACTACCATTTTCATTTGCCTCATGATGAACCCAATACAAGACGTTTCTTGTCCTCCTTTTGGAGGTAAGCGTTGTACTTGGTCAAAGTGTATTATTTAACAAACAAAATGAGTATTGACCTCAAGACAAAGGATCGCCACATACTCCACACACTAATAAAGTGTAGACACTAAACAAACGGTCTGATAGTAGGGTATACCAATACTCTCTAAAGTATCCATGTGTCCATCACGGATGTTTAATATCTCGTAGTCGTGAGGCATACGTCACCTACTACATCTAAGAATGTGATGCAGACCACATGCTAACCTATCGCATGTCATCAATATCCCATGCTTGATGACCATTGGTTATGGTTATTTTAGAATCATGCTATATCATTGATGTCTCACACCATAAATGACAGCAATAATTCAAGGGAACATATATAAGAATAATGACAATCAAATTATTCTAATAAATGCTTAAAATCCAAAAGAAAATCAAATTATCATAGAATATGATCAAGTAATGAATGTCTCAACGAAAATTTTTCTAAGACATTCAAACTATCTCCCGCTGAATCAAAACCAACTATCAATATGTCTAACACCCAAGCTCTCAAAGTGCTTGTTATGCTATGCTATACACAACGGCGGTGAAAGGATTAACCAAGTTATCATCAGTGGGTACTCTTTTTAACTTCACATCTCCCCTATCTATTATTTCTCTGATCAGATGATATCTCTGGAAAATATGTTTGTCCTTGTTCGTGGCTCTCGGTTCCTTTGCTTGCACAACCGCACCAGTGTTATCACAATATAACGATATTGCACTGTTGATACTTGAAACGACACCTAGTTCTTTTATGAACTCCAACAAAGCAACAACCTCTTTGACAGCTTCAGATGCAACAATTTACTCGATTTTATTGGTGGAATTGGCAATTGTACTCTGTTTGGAACTATTCCAACTTTCTGAACCACCATTGAGAACAAAAATATATCCAGACTGACACTTGAAGTCATCATGATCTGTTTGGAAGCTAGCATCAATATACCCAGTAACTGATAGCTCTGGTTGCCCACAATAGACTAAGAAAAGTTATTTAGTCCTTCTAAGGTACATAAGAATAGTATTGGCAGTTCTCCAATGTTTGTCACTGGAATTTTGCTGAAATATGTCTGTCATGCTGAGTGCATAAGCCACATCTGGCCTAGTACATATCATGACATACATAATAGTTCCTATAGCCGAAGCGTATGGGATTTTCTTTATGTAACTCATTTCTTTGTCACTAGAAGGGAAACCTTTCTTAGACAAAATCATGCCATGTCCCATAGGAAGAAATTCTTTCTTGGAATTTTCCATTGAGAAGCATCTCAGCAGTTTGTCTATGTAAGTGGATTGAGACAATCCCAACATTCCATTAGGTCTATCTCGATAGATCTTGATACCAAGGATATAGGAACCCAGATCCTTCATCATGAAGGAAATAGACAACCAATCTTTCACGGATTGCGACATCAACGATCGCTCCCTATTATCAGTATATCGTCGTATATATGATTAGGAAGACAATATTTTCATTCTCATGTTTACTATAAACGCATGGATCCTCTTTGCTTCTGACAAAATTAAGCAATTTGATAGCTCTGTCAAAGCAAATATTCCAATTCCTAGATGCTTGCTTAAGTCCATAAATGGACTTCTTTAACTTGCATACTCCATTTGACTTTTCTTTTGACACAAAACCTTCAGGATGTGACATATACACAGTGACTTTTCTTGATTTCCATCTAATGTACGCAGTGTAATACAAGCAAGAATGCAATCTAGATTAACAATTGAATTGAACGATGAACTTTAATCACGCAAAAGTTAGAGAACACTTGTGTGTAATTAACTGGACCGATTTGTGCAACTGAATCCACAACTGTAGGTATCCATGTGTATGCAGTCGGTGCAGGAACAATCCCTGTGATTGCTAGGAAATCACTTACTAAATTCTACGTGCTTCTGTGTTGCTTTCTGACAAGATTGACTATTCTCTTCGACAGAGAATATATATATATATATATATATATATATATATATGCATATAACCCTAGGTATATGGGCCTGTTATCCATATTTATTTTTAGTTAATCAATTAGTCTAATTTATTAATTAACTAAAGTCCATATATCAAATATATCTTAATCTAGTCCATATCTTTCACATATTACATTAACTAATTTATGAAATGAAAAGCTTATGAGTGAAAATTGTATGACTAGTCTTGAGTGGTCTAAAGAATTAGTTAGCGAGTTTGGAGTGAATGTGAAGAAATCGAACTCTATTTTCCTATTTCCCACTTAAAAATAAAAAAAATAATAAAAAAAAGAGTGGAAATTGTATTTAATCTGATGTGTGTGGTGAGTGTAGACTAAATAATTGAGGATTTAATCAGGAACACTAAATTAAACATCCAACTGGAAATAACATGGAGAGTAAATCGGAGTGAGAAGGGGAGGCGTTGCAGCGCCTTTGGGCTCTTTGTCCACTTCTTTTGTGTGTTACCTGAAAAAATTACTGAAGTGTGTTCCTGTGGAAGGACCTCCGAAATTTAAGTTAGTGATAGAAAAAGAAGATACGCTTTAAATCAATGTAACAATAAAAAATTTATAAAAGAGTGAGAGAACTCAATCCTCTGTATTTGAAAAGAGGGGGTATTTATAGTCTCCTAATTCTAAGGGCATAAAGAGAAGTTCCCCCTCTTTTCCAAAACCCTATTTCATCAAGCCTCCTTTTCTAGGGCCCATTAGTGCTTTTTGGCCTTAAGTAAAAACTCATGTCCTTAACTCTTGCCCTGAGACGACCTCTCTACTCTCCGCTCTGTGAATAACACCGCACAGACATCGTGCGCGCGACTTATAAATGTCTCCTCGTACTTTTGAGCAGGCCGCTGCTAGCCCACCCTGACGAGGATTTGCCTCCCATTTCAAGAACCTAAAGCTGCTTGGTATCTGCTTTGACAAGCGTCTGCCTGTTACTCTTAGGACCAAAGGTTGTTTACTTATCCGCTCTAATGGATGTTGTTTCCTGTCCCTCTCTTCAGACTTGAATCTTTAGTCCACATCATAATCTATTCTAAAGAAACGAAGATAAAATATGATACAGTACACATGAAAAATTGTGGGAAATAAAATGCTTCATCTATTTCTAAAAGATAATTGTGTTTCAAGTTCCGCAAATGTATTAAGTATTCATTTATCACTCATGTAAACTAATGCTTGCTACACTCTCTAGTTAATGTTATGAATAAAAGGGTATGCTTGTTTTTAGTTTAGCCCAATAGATTTAAGGAATCAAATTCAAATAAAGTATATTCATTAACTTTTTCAGCCAAGTTTGATTCAACACTTTCCAATCTTAAATAAATATATCCAAAAAGTATTAATATATAAATGGTAATTTCAATAAATTATTTAGTCGGAGTATACACTTTTAGAAAGAAAACGTAACTATCTTTAGTTTTCTTAAAAATAAGAAGAAAATTATGTTTGTGATACAAAAGAGTGGAGAAAATCAAAAACAATTTTGATTAGGCAAACAGGGGGCATGCATGTGCACACGGATTTGTTCATGTGCAGCTGCTCTGCTTCTTCTCAGCCGCTATAAATCGCTTTCGTATGTTCAGACAAACAATTCTACCACCCGCAACACCTGTCAGATCATTTACCCTCCAAACTCATTCATATTTTAACCAGTACGAAAATGTGTTGATTTTTAGAATACAACTAACAAATATATTATGGGTCCGTTTGCTTAAGATTGAACTCAGTAGATTTAGAGGATCGAATCCAAATAAAACACATTCATTAACTCCCTCAATCAGGTTTGACTCAACACTTCTTAGTCTTAAGCAAACGGACCCATAATGTTTCACACTACGTCCGTTTTTTTTTTTTAAATATATGTCCCAAAATAAGCATTCTCAGGTTTGTTTCAAATGTCAATCCATGATTTTATTTTGTTTTGCATTTAATCTCGGGTTCATACTGATTTCAAAATGAAATTTACAATTGTAATACTAGTACTAGTAAAAATAATTGATTCCAATCCACTTCTTGGAGATACCTTCCCCATATGGCAGGTTAACTTACATTAATTAATATTACAAACTGCTCACTCCACTCCAACTTGTCTATGCAAATTTCTCCACTGCCCTTCATTCTTCTTACATAGCATTCACACAACATATTCAACAAACGTAAATATTCGAGCAAGAATACACAAGTACAAATCGTTAATTTATAATAGGTACCGACAAAGACGGATAGAGGATTGCAATCAAGGAGGCGAATTCTTTTAACTCTATCATAGAGTATTGAGGCGAAATGTTATTGTCAAGTAAGACAAACTTTGAAGAAGGGGAGGAACTCTTATATGTTAAGATTATTAATAAAAATAGACAAAATTACATGTAAAAAATTTGGAAGCGACTTCCAACACCCTAAATCCATCCCTAAATACCAGCAAATGCTGATCATTTTGAAAAACCTTGTTCTTCTTAATTCTTAATTCGTTAATATACCATCTAATATACTAATGAAAATACATATTTATATTAATAGATTAAATTTTGAATCTGAATTGTAATAAGAAATTCAATTGAATCAAATTCTTATCTATCAAAATTGAAATTAGGGTCAATTACCAAAAGCAACCTGTATTATGAGCTTTTTTTAGTTTTGCAACCTAAACTTTTTAGTTTTTCCGATGACAACCTGTATTAATTATTTTTTTTCAATTTGCAACCTCCGGCGATATTTCCGGCTATATAGGCCATGTGACTTGCATATGTTCTTTTTTGGACCAATAAGACGGCGACACGTGGCGGCTAATAAAATATTTTAAAAAATATTAATAAATATTTTAAAAATTTCAGAAATTTCATTAATAAATCTAGAAAATAAAAAAAAAATTCTGAAATTCTTTTAGAAATTCTAAAAATTTATTTAAAATTTAAAAAAATTATTTAAAATTTTAAAAAATTATTTATAATCGAAAAAATAAAATAAAATAATTTTGTAATTAATTAAAAATTTCTGAAAATTCAGAAATTTCATTATAAATTCTGAAAAAAAAAATTATTTCTAAAATTAATTTGAAAATTCTTAAAATTTATTTAAAATTAAGAAAAATCATTTAAAATCAAAAAAATAATTTTAAAATCAGAAAATAAAAAATAATAAAAAAACTGGAAATTACATTTATAACTCCAGAAAATTAAAAAAATAAAATAAAATTATTAAAGAAATTCTAAAAATTTATTAAGAATTCAGAAAATTTATTTATAATCCCAAAAATTAAATTCATAAAATGCACTTCTTAAATTTATTTATACCGGAATATACGAAGTTCCCTCTCTTTTATACTAATTTTCTACAATTTATAATTATTTTTTAGTATTTAAAAATTAATTTCTAAAATAAATTTTTTTAATTTTCTAAATTTTAAAATTAGCTATCTGATTTTAAATGATTTTTCTTAATTTTAAATAAATTTTTAAAATTCAGAAAAAAAAATTATTTAAAAAATTATTTTTCATTTATGAATTCAGAAAAAAAAAATTTTAAATTAAAATATATATATATATATATATATAATCCAAAAAAAATGCTATTCATTTATAAATTCAGAAAATAAAATAAATCTGAAATTAATTTAAAAATTCTAAAAATTTATTTAAAATTAAGAAAAATCATTTAAAATCAGATAGCTAATTTTAAAATTTAGAAAATTAAAAAAATTTATTTTAGAAATTAAGTTTTAAATAATAAAAAATAATTATAAATTGTAGAAAATTAGTATAAAAGAGAAGGGAACTTCGTATATTCCGGTATAAATAAATTTAAGAAATGCATTTTATGAATTTAATTTTTGGGATTATAAATAAATTTTCTGAATTCTTAATAAATTTTTAGAATTTCTTAAATAATTTTATTTTATTTTTTTAATTTTCTGGAGTTATAAATGTAATTTCCGGTTTTTTTATTATTTTTTATTTTCTG
Organism: Ajuga chamaepitys; assembly: GCA_958295605.1. Taxonomy (NCBI): domain Eukaryota; kingdom Viridiplantae; phylum Streptophyta; class Magnoliopsida; order Lamiales; family Lamiaceae; genus Ajuga; species Ajuga chamaepitys. Next base: position 4,257,662 of record OY282508.1, read on the forward strand.
ATTTTAATTTTTTTTTTTGATTTTAAATGATTTTTCTTAATTTTAAATAAATTTTTAGAATTTTCAAATTAATTTTAGAAATAATTTTTTTTTTCAGAATTTATAATGAAATTTCTGAATTTTCAGAAATTTTTAATTAATTACAAAATTATTTTATTTTATTTTTTCGATTATAAATAATTTTTTTAAAATTTTAAATAATTTTTTTAGATTTTAAATAAATTTTTAGAATTTCTAAAAGAATTTCATATTTTTTTTTAATTTTCTAGATTTATTAATGAAATTTCTGAAAATTTTAAAATATTTATTAATATTTTTTAAAGTATTTTATTAGCCGCCACGTGTCGCCATCTTATTGGTCCAAAAAAGAACATGTGCAAGTCACATGGCCTATATAGCCGGAAATATCGCCGGAGGTTGCAAATTGAAAAAAAATAATTAATACAGGTTGTCATCGGAAAAACTAAAAAGTTTTGGTTGCAAAACTAAAAAAGACTCATAATACAGGTTGCTTTTGGTAATTGAACCTTGAAATTAATCAAGTTCTACACTTTATAAGTACTCCTATTTTAAGTGTTTAGATACTTAAAGTGCAATAATCCTGTGCCATAATTATTATATAAAAAATTAATAAATTTTGAGCTGGTAATTAATGAGAATGAATGCTTCACTAGTTAATGAGCTAGTCTACCTATATATCATATGTTGTGAGGCCATGTGCTGCAATAGCATCTCTTTGGGGCTACTTGTGCTTTTCCTGTTCACATATACTTTGCATTGCATTTACTTGAAATTGTACATATATTAACTAATTTGTTGGTGCAGTTATATGGATTCAAAGTGATTTAAGAAAGAGCTCGCAATTCGGGTACTCCGATTCAATTCAGCCCAACTTATTCGGCCAATATTATATATTGGGTCGAACAGATTCAAAACTCCATTTATCAAGAAATTAGCAAGCAAACTTATAATATAATGTGATTTTTGGACAGGTCTGCGGTCCGTCAGACCTTTTGAGTCTGAGGGTATGTAGGGTGAAGAACCTATAATCCAATCAATCTAAAATATCGAGCGGACTGGACTAGACTGGACCATCGAGATGTTCCAATTTTGCCACCTTTAGATTTAAGTGGAGATCCATTTTAATTTGAATCAGTTTGATTTCTTTAACACTGAATTCAGATTTCTTAATTCAAAACGTTAGTTGTGAGATGATTTTTAATCAGCATAGAAATGCGACTATGATAATTTAAAGCAGTACTTAAATATTAATTAATTAATTAATAAGATGAATAAGAATAATTACTATGCTATGGCCGTACTAATAAAGTAAATTATAATGCTGCATTAGATATTAATTAACAGGTAACAATTAATTAGAAGGCTCTTAATTTATTGCTTCCATAATGACTTCCAAGTTTATTTTCATAGTTATTACACAAAGATAATTTTCTTTCCCTTTTTTTTGGATGTCTAAAAGATATAATCTCCTTTTCTTTATAAGAGTGATTAAATGCTTCTTTTCTTAATACTAGAATTTTCGCATCGAAAATATTTTTTTTTATCAAAAAAAAAAATGTTTTATTTTATTTACAATTCAAGTTTAATATAAATGATTCAGTCCACAATAAGTATTCTATTTTAATCTCAATAATGAACCAACAAACCGCTGCTTACTTTAGATTTTAATTATTACTAGATATCCTCCCGTGCATCGCACGAGATAAATTATTGAACATTTTATTTAATTAATAATATGTGATTAAATTTTAATATTGTTATAAAAACATTATAACATACATACAGTGTATACACTCAATATTATTTGATGTATTTAACTTAAGTAAATATTAACATTTATTTTTTGATGTAGGGGAATATGAGTCTTAAACTTAATTTCATAAAAAATAAATTAAATTATTTTTATTATACATCAACTTCTATTAAAAACATATAACCCACATTTTTCACTAATATAATTTTTATGCGATTGGGCATTAATGTAAATAACAAATTCTTGCCATTTACTCTTTGTCATAAAAACAAACTAATTCTGGAACTCAAATAATTATTAAAATATAAAATTGTGAAAAGAAACTAAAAGTTATATGTTTCTGAAATACTCTTCACACTTTTTATATGAAAATATTTAATTATCTAAATATATCATAATTAACCTTGCAAAAAGTATTTTAGATTTTAATTAATTAATTTATATATCTATGTGGATACCTAATTGAAGGTCGTAAATAAGGACTAATTTAATATATTTTTCATTAAAAATAAAAAATTGATACAAAAAAGTTATAATTATTTAAGCTTTTAGATTAAAAATAAGAAGAATGAAGAGAGATGAATTTTTTTATTTGTAGATAAGAACATATGATGGAATAACTTTCAATGTAAAAAAAGATAAAATAGAAAATTGTCTTGCTAATATAAAAAGTGCAAAAAAAGGAAAAATGACCGACAACCACAAAAAAATAAAAATATGGTGGAGATAAAACATGGACAAAAAGAAAAAAAGAAAAAGGCCCTAAAAATACTCTGGAGATGACACATATGAAAGATATCCTGCTTTTATATTAAAGGGGGATATGAAAATATTCAATATGAGTATTATACACTAAATATGAGTATTATAATAAATATTGAGAATAGATAGTTGAATTTTGTATATTGTAAGTAAAAAAACTAACTAACAATAAAAAAATTATTCGTGCAATTATGATATTGGAGAATATACTTTCAACAAATTTAAGAGAGAGAGAAAGAGAGCGCGCTTTATAGACAAAAAGACGAAATATACCTCTAAATTTTCAAATCCTTCACACGTTAGTTTTCAGTTGTTTTGTTCTTCATAAAAAAAAATATTATTTCTAATTTTGGAAATTGAAAAATAGTTGGTTTTTACTATTTCTAAAAATAAAATTATATGAATTTGTTTTATAGAATAAAATTACGATTTTAAAAAATAAATTAAATTGAATATTTTTTGTAAAATCTATGTAATAAATATTATTGTAATGAATTTTTCTCGGCAACTCAAACCCAATTCAGATAAATTAACTCATACTACGTATACAAATCTAACCTAAATAATTGAAAAACAATTGTAATTTTTTTTTTTTGCAACTTATTTTAAGATATGCAATATAGGTATCAAATTAAAGACGAAAAAGATTAATTTCATATTATACATAAAAAAATTATGTAACAGAGAATTATTTGTATTTTATTTTTGGAAAATAGTTTTTCATATATATAATAAATCGATCATAAGTTGCTCCTATAGTGTGTGTGTGTGTGTGTATATATATATATATATATAGAGAGAGAGAATTGCCAATAAAAAATTTAAATTTGGAACTAACTATATCTTATCTTATTATATTAATAATGATTAAGTTATCAATTTTAGCAAGTAAATTGGGCAGGAAAATGCTTTGGTTTCCTCTTATAGAGGGTTTCATTTTATTATATAGTAAGATACCAAATAATTTATTAAAAATTTGTTAGGTTTTCTTCACCTTTCCATTCTCCTATCATCAATCTAATCTTCTTTTTTCCCGGATCTTTTTATGTGATAGAAGTCTTGCGGGAAACGTGGAAGTAGGTGAACCGTAAGGGTTTTATAGCCATGGAATGGGGCTTAGGCCTTGTTCTCTTCAAGTTCACTGATGTTGAGGAGCAAGATTGTGTATTAACAACCCTGACGCTTTTAGGGATGTCTCTTTGCCATCAAGGCGATCTCTGGAAATGAACCCTCCACAGTGGTGGTAGATGAATCTAGTTTTTAGGTTCAGGCGTGTGATATCCCAGTTGCTTGTATAAACAGGATGATGATGAAAGCGATAGCTATGAAGACTGGCAAACTCGAGAAGTTAGATGAAGCAGCGGATGGTTTATTGATCGCTCTATTTTCTAACAGCATAAACCATAAGTGTACAGTGTAGTGGCTAGTTAGTGGGCAAGCAAAGTCGTATTCCACATAGACTAGTGAAAATAATCTACCTAAAGTACAACGGTGTTTTAACTTTAATATATTTAGGCAGACTGATATAACGATGGTTTGGTATTACCCTAATTACTCTAATCTAGACCCTTAACTAAATCAGTTGGACAATTACAACAACTTATAATTCATTAATTAAAGCACATATGATTTATAAACTAAATTCAACATTAAAATACTATCTTAGGCTGGTCATTCAAAATCAATTATGGCTACGACAATGAATGATTAACTCCTAATCCAGATTGGTCCTATTGGTGTAAGGCTTTGTCGTATATATCTCAAATTTCCTCTTGGAACGATTGAGGTGTAGATCATATACATCAGACTAACCTCTAGGTTCAACCACTGTATACAACTCCTACCAGCACTTAAAAAATACCTCCACAACCACTCTCAACCTCTCGGTCTGTTGACTGGTTGTGTTATGTGCAGTTTGACCACCAATATCCTCACATCTCAGATCTTGGATATCAATTTTAAGCGTTAAACTAGGTGTTCAGGCTAATTTAACAACATCCATATCTCAACACATGTATAGTAATTAACAGAACAATCAAAGATCAAAAGCATAAACATACACAACATCATTATTGAAACATATTTTCTAAACCCTAAGATATAAACGATTACTCCATAGATAAGTAAATAAACAAATACACTGAAAAAGACATAGTTGATACAATTCACCGGTGAAAGGAGATGGTGTGCTAGTGTGTTCTTCTCGGATACCCACTTGCTACAACTTCTCCTACCTCACTCTACTTGTGTTAATATAATTCTAAACTATTCTAAAGTCTGATGTGAAACTGATGTATCTTAATGTGTGTGACAATAAGAAAGTCCAGGTATTATAGGAATAAACAAAACTCGGCTGAAGTAGGAAGAAAACTGGATTGGATCGTCAAATATAAGCACATGCATGAAAAAGTATGGAGGATGACTCGGCTTGGCAAAGTCTTGCCTAGTGGATCCGTTTGTCACTTTAAATATCACTCGGCCGAGCAAATACTAGCTCGGATGGGCTAAATTTTCACTTCCCCACGCGTATTTCTTCCCTTTGTATAGGCTGGCCCAACTTTATTTTAGGTGTGTCCAAATGTCCATCTTGAGCCTAATCACTTCCAAACACTCTTACAAGACCTCTTCTATCACGGTCTCCATCGGGATTCGACAAGTACTTTATTAATGTCTATTTTTTTACTAAAATTGCTACAAAATAAATAGACAAGTGAAATTCACCAAACATAAAAAAATGGGGTTTATGAAGCACTAATTCACATATTTTTGCATAGATTTAGATATGGTTACGTGCCTAATAATCAGGTAAATATTGAGTGATCATTCATTTGGGAAATTTATTTGTTTTAAGTTAAAAATCAATATTAGCAAACCATTAATTAGAGAAATGAAGGTGAAGGTCAGTGGTAAATACTTATGGTTTCTCTTTAAATATGAGGTTTTGTCAATTTATTGTTTTGTGTGTGGTATAATAGGCCATGATCACATAAGAAATTGTCGACACTTTGATAAGGAAGAGAATGCAACATCATTTGATACGACGTATGGGGCATGGTTAAAAGTGTGTCCACTCCGACGAATGAGAAATACTACTGAGAATATGTATGCAAATCAGGCCACAACCAGAAATTTGTTTGGGGGTAAAACAAAAGTTGGTAATTCGAAAAATAATACGAAGAATATGCCTCGTACACCAGTTTTCTTTGTAAGCAAGTAAGCTAATGGGAGTGTCGATAACCCTTTATCTGATACCCTCAACAAGCTGAACCTCTTTCCTTCATCCTTAAAAACCCAACACCAGATTAACCATAACCCAGCCTCATAGAATTTACCAACCCCTAACCCCAACCTACCAAGCCACCTACTGCTATTGTAAAGAAACACCCGCAAGTTCCTCAAAATCCAACTGGCATAAAAACCTATAAACTCGATGTATGACCTCACCCCAATATCCACCTTCACTACCCTCATTAACCAAAACCCATTGCATGCCCATGAAAATGACAAGCAGGTTCCACACCTATCAAACCCAAAAGCTCGATATTCCTTAATACCTACTCAGAACCCACCTACCCACATCACTTTTCCAAACACAACAACTGATAAAGCTCTCTTGCAAAAATCCCACCCGAAAATCTCTTCAGCAAAGAAGAAAATATATTTGCTAAAGAAAAACCAACCACAATCTCCTACTTCTTGACCCAAGCCCACTCTGCAGAAACGCAAACTGGATGGCTCTAATATGGAGCTAGATCTGAATGTTACGCCCTAGAATTTGAAGAATGATATGCTTCCGGAGGGAACATGTGTTTACAATGAAGTGGTGAAGGCTGCTAGTGGGCATCCCCCCAAACCCAATATGTTGTCTAATCTGGAACTATCAGAGGTTTGCAAATAGCTGGCAGTTCAGGTACTGCATCGGCTAATTAAGCCAAAAGTTGCCACAGTGGTTTTCATAATAAAAAATAGATTAGTCACTTCGGAGAATGGGTGTATGTTTAACGGTAATGACTTTGAATGTTTTCTTGTATATTGTGACCAAGGTGGTAGAGGCTGAAGTGGGGATCTATATTTAGCGTGGCGGAATGAACTTTCAGAATATATTAAGTTGTCATTGTTACATCCTACTGATGTTTGCATCTCGGCCACTGTAGGATCCTTCATGTAGCGCTTCACGAGGATTTATGGAAGGCCGTAGGAGAGGAAGAAAGAATCAACATGGGGGTTACTGCGTTCTCTAAACATTGATCCCATTACTCCTTAAGAGTTTGCAGGTGATTTTAACGAACTAATCTACCATTGCAGGAATGGGGTCATAATTGGAAAAATCCATCTTATATACATGCAATTTGAGAGGCACTGGAAGAATGTGGTTGAGAGGATTTAGGTTTCAGTGGGCTTAATTTCATATGGGTAAATGGCCAGTCGGGGGAGGATAATTTCCAGCAACGGTTGGATAGGACAGTCCCGACGAAAATGCGGTGCAAAGGATTAGATATGAGAGGTGCATATTTGATAATTGTGTTTATTTCAAGAAATCTGGAAATGAAGTGGTTGTCTACTTATTACTGTATGTTGATGATATGGTAGTGGCTAGCAGAAGTCATCATGAAACTCAAACTCTCAAGAAGGAACTACAAAGTGTTTTTGAGATAAAGGTTCTAGGAGCTGTAAGAAGAATTCTGGGTATGGATATCTACAAAAACAGAGCTAAAGGCATTTTGTGGTGAAGTAAAAAAGATTATATTCATAAGGTGCTGAAGAAATTCAATATGAATGAGTCTAGGGCTGGTTACTATTCCTTTAGCTCAACAATTTAAACTATCAGAGCTTCAATGTCCACACACTGAAGAAGAAGAAGAAAAGGAGATGAACAAGGTCCCTTATGCTAACATTGTTGGAAGTATTATGTATACTATGATATGTACCAGTCCTGACATATCTTATGCACTGAGTGTGGTGAGTAGGTACATGTCTAATCCTGGTAAGAGACACTGGGAAGCTCTCAAATAGGTTCTGAGATACATGAAAGGAGCTGAAGATGTTGGTTTCCTATTTCAGAAAGAAGAATCTGGTTCAAGGATGACTATAGAGGGATTTGTTGATTCAGATTACGCTGCAAACTTGGATAGCAGGAAGTCACAAACTGGTTATATATTTACACTTTGTGGCACTGCTGTAAGCTGGAGGTCTATGACACAATCTATTGTGGTTTTATCCACAATAGAAGCAAAATTCATGGCTCTCACAGAAGCTATCAAAGGGGCCATTTGGTTGAAGGAAATTTTAACTGAGTTTGGACTGGGTCAAGATGTAGTTAAGATCAATTGTGACTCTCAAAGTGCTTTGCATTTGGCAATGCATCAGGTTTTTCATGAAAGGAGCAAGCACATAGATGGGAGGCACCATTTCATAAGAGATGTAATAGAAAAAGGGTATGTTGAGGTTGTGAAAGTTGGAACTGAGCAAATGCTGCAGACTACTAACAAAAGCATTACCTGTTGAAAAGTTCAGGTATTGTCTTGAGTTAGTAAATGTGACATCCATTTAAAGAGCATGATAGACCCTAAAGCAGCAGGGCAGTTTGGAAGGGGGTTTACTTATGAAGATTAGTTGTTTGAACTTCTTAGAAGGCCAAGGTGGAGATTGTTAGTTAGATTGACAATTAGGTGGCCTTACCACTCGGCTCTAGTTTGCATACTTGAATACTTAGAAGGTCGCATGCATGAATGCATGCATATGTTCACACTTCCAAAGTCTGTTATGCAAGGTGATTACAACGGGGGTAGTTCTACCATTTTTTCATACCAACTGACAATTCCATTCCTTCTTTAAGAGATCAAGAGAGTTAGTTACTCAAGAGATACACACACACGCAGGACAAGTTGATCAGAAGTTCACTCAAGAAGAGATTAAGAGTGTTGCTTCTTTGGTTGTAAGTCTTACTTGTTCTTGTGAGTGAGAGATATCATTGTAGTTTGTTGCATTCAGCTGTAACACAGAGTGTGTGCCTACTCTCTGGTTGAATTAAAAGCAAGAAACGTGATCATCCAGTCGGTTTTCCCCTTTTTCCCGTGGATGTATCAGCATTCTGCCGAAACACGTAATCGTTTGTGTTATTTATTGTTGTTGATGATTGTTTATCATGATTGTTGTTCGTAGTTGGGTTTGAATATTTAGGTTTAGAATCATAGTAGTAGATTATTGTGCGCTACAATTTATCTTGGAACAAGTTATCACAATTGATCGGAAAGCCCAAATTTATGACACGTACACTGCACGTGATAATTCCGGCCAATTTTATAATTTTTGGCAAAATTTATTTTCAAATTAAACTTGATCCTAATATACAGTTTTTTTTTTTTCCGAACTGATCCTAAGGCACATGACAGAAAATTAATTTTTTTCCCCATTTGAGACAGTTTAAGTAGCATACGACTAACAATATACCTGATCTGGCCTTAATTATGCCATTGATTACGGCAAAGCAGTTAACCAACTTTTTATATTTCAAAGGGACAAAATGTGAAAAAATTCAAAATCTGGAAGAAATAATTCACACGAGATCTCCTAACTTCATATTTCATCATGATTTGTTCCACAAAGTAATAAAATAAAACACAAAATTAACTGCAGCATTGACTGAAAATATTGAATGTAACACCCGAAACTTAAATGCAAACGCGAATTCACATTTCTAGTCTAAAAAAGAGGCGGAAAATCTGAGTGCCAAATTCCTTTTTTAAATTACAACTTCTTTTGTACACTAATTGTAAGAATTTTACATCGACGTAATTTGAGTCGTATGCAGGATTGTATAAAAATGTATTAGTGTTTATGCAGAAAATTATTATTTATTATGAGAAAATGCAACACACTGAAAATGTATTAGTGTTTATGATGAATGATATTACTTAATTTGATTAAATGTATTATGTAAAATATAATACATTTCTTCAGAAGAAGTAATACATCAGTATAAAAAGTGACACATGACAGGAGAGTATTTTTAGCGACGGACATATGATAAGAGTGGCGATTAGATTATTCTATGAAGAGATGAAAAATCAGCATTTGCAAATCAAAAGAAATTAACAAATCGAAAACCTGTGCCAGCTCTATTATTTTAAAAATTCATTTATTTTAAGAATCAAACTGAATACTATTCACAGAAAATCACAGAGTTTATATTTTCAGAAGGAAAAATAAAATAAAATAAACATAAATGCAGGTGGGTATATGAGGAACTTCTATAGTTCTATGCTACCTCATGAGTCATGAAATAGCGCAATAACTCATTAAATGTCTGTCACATGTTACATGATAAAAATTTAATGAATATATTTTTTTAGTTTTAATTACTTTACTACATGTTTCACATCTAATTGAGTTACTATACTATCGCACGAGATAGCATAGAATTTCCTGATTATATGACAAGCCAAGCCCAAGAGAAACCGCATGAGAACACGGAAAGAAAAGGAAAAGACAAAACAGGAAAAAGGGCTTTGCGGCAAATGGGCTTTGCTCTGCACATGCAATAAATTGATGGCTTTTACTCTACTCTGAAAACTCCGTCAGATTCTCAACTGTAATTTTTTATTTTTACTCACTCAAAAAAAAAAAAAAATAATAATTTTATAAATATTAGTATTTCTTAAGTGTAATTTGATTTCCTTATGAGGAGGGTATTATAAAATATTTAATTTCTAAGAAAGAAAAATATTATAAGTTGATGAAAAAAATTGAAAAAGAATCTTAGATGCTGAATATAAAAGTTACAGAATCAAACAGTGGATTCCAAGTTGGAATAAGGCGGAATTCGTAACAAAACCATGACCCCCATGTGTGAAATTACCATTTTAGGCCGCATCAGGGTGTGTTCGGTGGTTCATACTACAACAGTTTATGGTCCCCCCACTGCAAGTTTCAGTTAGGGGCGCCCGCCCCCCAACCCCCTTTCAATAACCTCTATTTATATCACTTCACCCCCTTCCATTCTCCTCATTCCACTCTCTTCTTTCTCTCCAGCATTTGCTTGCTCAAGAGTAATTTTCCAAAATTTCTCATTTCCTTTCTGAATTTACTTTGAAATAAATAAATTACTGAAAAATGCAGAAATTATTGTTCTATGCAGGTTGAAAAAATGGGGTCTCCTGCAATTCTACTCTTGGCTGCCTTTCTCGCAACGGCGTCGTATGTTAATGCCTATGGTGGTGGCTGGGTTAATGCTCATGCAACCTTCTACGGAGGAAGTGATGCCTCTGGAACAATGGGTATGTAAAAACAGAAAATTACACATTGCCATTCATTTTTTTTTTTTTTTTTGCATTTTGCATTACCATATAAATTTTTAGTTTTACTTTACCATCTAAATTTATGATTTGCTGCAAATTGTCATGTGCGGGAAATCTCAGCTGTTAATAACTAAACAGTGTACATCTATTAATGATTACGATACGTTGCAATAAAAATAATTTGTATGGCAAAGAACAGAGAAAGTTGGGATGGTAAATTGTAATATTCATCATTTTTTTACCCTTGTTAGTGATGAACCGAAATTTGTTAAACAGGTGGGGCGTGTGGGTATGGTAATTTGTACAGTCAGGGTTACGGTACAAACACGGCAGCGTTGAGTACTGCCCTGTTCAACAACGGGTTGAGCTGTGGGTCATGCTATGAGATTAGGTGCGTGAATGACAGACAAGGGTGCTTACCAGGCTCAATTCTGGTGACTGCGACCAATTTCTGCCCGCCAAACAATGCCTTACCCAACAATGCAGGAGGGTGGTGCAACCCTCCCCTCCACCACTTTGACTTATCTCAGCCTGTTTTCCAACACATTGCTCAGTACAGAGCTGGAATTGTCCCTGTTGCTTACCGAAGGTAATATTTTATTTCACTAACTAATTATCTCGTATAGCGTAACAGAAGATAAAACAGGTAGTGTAATAGAGAATTTGAACTGAAATTATGCTCCTCATAATTGTTATGATTTTAGGCCTTGTTTTGAATATCATGGTATTCATTTTGGATTATCTGTCTTAGCTAAAATGGTCAAACCGTGTCCATGCACATATATGTTTTCTTTTCTGATAAAAAGTTAAATGTAAAATTGAATTAAAACGACGTAGTTTACATGTGGGATGTAGTGAGTGGGACATTAATTATAATTGGGATAGATGACCCGGAGTGTTAAGTTTTGGTCCTAACAAAGAAAGTAACCTCTTTAATGGCGTGTTTGGTGTTTTATTGACTCATCTTTAACTCATAACAACTTTATTATTTATTGCTGTAGTCACTACTCACCAGTGACCAGTCACTAGTATTTCTTTGGACAATTCTACCCCTCCGTCTTGAAACATATAACTGAATTCCGGTTGTTGTCTACATTAAACCCCATTTAGTCATTGCAAGTGGCCCCTCAATTATGTATAAAATCAAAACCTGCTCCAAAATTAAATATACTGCAACTAACTGCTTAGTTCCATTTGAATTGCAGGGTGGCCTGCAGAAGAAGGGGAGGAATTAGGTTCACCATTAATGGACACGCCTACTTCAACCTAGTACTCGTGACCAACGTTGGTGGTGCAGGTGATGTCCACGCTGTCTCCATCAAGGGCTCCAGGACAGGCTGGCTACCCATGTCCAGAAACTGGGGGCAAAATTGGCAGAGCAATGCTAATCTCAACGGCCAGAGCCTCTCCTTTAAGGTCACCACTGGCGACGGCCGCACACTCTTCTCCTACAACGTCGCGCCACGCGGCTGGTCCTTCGGCCAGACCTTCGCCGGAGCTCAGTTCCGTTAGAGTTACTATTATTTTATATTTAATTACTGCTAGAGTACTAGGTTAGGTGATTGAATTTTGGGAAAATTAAGGTCACTAGTTGTTGTAATGTGACTTGTGGGGGTCAAGTAGAGGGGGTCTAATTTTCAATGGTCCTTTTCTTTTTGGGGTTGAAAGGAGAAACACTCAATTTATAGTGAAGAGCGGTTCTCGGAAATTCTTATCTACTTAATTGGGATAATCCATCGTAAATTTGGTGGATGAGTGGTAAATGATTCCAGTCGAGTATTACCTGATCGGGTGGGTAAGACATTACTTATTGGTGTTGAAGCTATTTTGTGTTTTTGTTTTTGGGAAGTGTTTGGTCTCTCTGCCTGAAAGGCAGAAGATGGCTGAGGTGGATTAGTTACCACCCGCTTACTTTTCTAGGATTAGTAGTAGAAGTAATTATATTGCTCTGGTCTGTTTGGCCTTGTAAGAAGGGAATATGTAATTAAATGAAATTATGAAATTGCTTGTTTCTATTTAGTACATTTTGATTTTATTTTCTGTGTGTGTTTCTTCTAATATACTTTCTCCTAACTTGTAATCTACTTTCTCCGTCCCACCTTATCTTGCACCTTTTTTTTAAACGGCCGTCTCACCTTATATTGCACAGGTCATATTCTCCAACCTCAATCCACTGAAAAATTAACAAACAATCATAAAACAATTTTTCTTAATACATGTGCCGATCCCCCTGTGCAAGATAAGTCGGGCCTGAGGGGATATTTAGTATACATTTTTTTTCTGCCGAAGGAATATGCAGGTGTTTCTTCCTCACTTAACTATTTATTTATTTATTTATTTTTGGGATGTTTGAACTTTTGTCATCTGCCACCATGTGCGCGTGAGTTCCTCTCGTCCAAGAGTATTTGTGAGTTCACCTTTTCGGGTTATTTGACAATGCTGCAAAACTTCAAATCAATGTCCGCCGCTATGTTTAGGTGCTAGATTTTCAAACCGTCTATATTTAATTTACAATTTTCTCTTTTTAACTACGTCTATGGCATGATTAGCTTCGCTTAAATCTTGACTAATTGCTAGTCTTGATCCGTCATCTAACTAGTGTCTAACGATTTCTTTAACCTTAATTATTTTTCTAGTATCTCTTATTCTTTTTGGATTCCAAAATAATATAAAGTCTGTCGATTTCTAAATCCACATCCAGTATAATTTATGTAGGATAGCCCTACTAACCCTACTGTATTCTAAAACAAAAACACAAGTATTAAGTTACATGTTAACATTCACAATGAATGAATAATTTAAGAAAATTGCATCATGACATTTATGTTGTAGTTCTCTACATTTTGAAAATAATTCTATAGTAGCTTCGTTGATAACATTCTTAAGGGCATTTACACATCTAACAAGTAATTATGCAATTCAAAATAATATTTGCAATATTTTCGTTAGTACTATTACACTTTGTACCAAGATACTCTGATAAAAATATTAAAATCTGATGTCTTGCTCAAAGTCACTGGACCCACTTAGTCGAAGAGTCCACTAATGCCATTTTTCAGTACAATTTTAATTGGTAAAAGGTTTGGTGAGATTCGATCATGGTCTATGACTTTGAGTACAAAGTGTTTTACTGACTGACCAACATAATTTGTCTATTTTCTCTTTTCCCTACTTAAATGTGTATAAATTGAAAATTATATCTTGTAGTGAGAACAGGGATAGGGGGATTCTTTTACTCTTCCCTCTCTGCGCTTTAATTATGAATTTACGAACAAATAATGATAATAAGCACATAAAACTAATTCATCTTATTCAATTCAAGAAACAGAAAAGAGAGAATGAATAATAAATAAATGAACTAACGACTACGGTATAAAAAGGATATTTGATTTGAGATGTAGAGGTATGTGTCATATTCGGTGGGGCACATTCACAGACTGAATATCCATTTAAATCGTAAAAATGTATTTTAGTTTAAGAGTATAGTAGAATAGGATGTGTATTCGAAATTAAAAGAAGAATGTATTAAAAATTATAAAAAATATATTAAAAACTGTAAAAGCCGATATAAATAATAGAGTGAAAATGTTAAAGGATGAACCATCCTAAATTTTGAAATGTAAAATAAATTATATTGAGAATCGATCATGCTCCATTTGAATAAGAACGTTCCGATCCAGATATTTCCTACAATTTGTTAACGCGACCAGAATCTTGGGTATTGTATTCGAACGATCGAATCCTCAATTGTCGGAGGCAATAATAAAAAAATTCTAAAATGAATAAACAAATTGAAGCAGTCAACATTTGGTCTTACAGAATACTATATTAATTCATTTATCAGTTAATCAGATTTTGTCGTCCCACATCATCTCCTAACCCCCTCTTCAAGGTTGCTTTATTTGAATTTGTTGTCTACCCTTGCAATTTTCTTTGACTAAGTTAGAATTAATTCTTGTTTACACGTTAGGTTTTCATTGATGCTTTATATAAAAAATTTAAATCTTTTTTTTTTTTTTTTGTTTAATCATATCTATATTTTAATTATCCTGTTTAAGTTTCGATTAGTTGTTAAGTCCAGTCCGACTAATTGTTAAGTCTCAGTTCACTATCTATTACTCTGCCTAAACTGCAAGTAGTTGCTAGGCCCCACGCTGACTAGTTGCTAGATAGTTGTTAGGCCCCAATCCGACTAATTGCTAAATACTAGTTCACCATCTAATTAGATTCTAGCGATTTCTACAATCTTGATCCTTATAATATCATTCGGGAGCATGGTGGCGTCATCCCTAGGATATTTTACTTATTCTTTTCCAACATTAACCCCATAAAACCGTTAAAACTTGATACTCCTTCCGTTCCACCTTATCTTATATAGAGAAGGTTAATATAGGTATTAAGAAAAATATTTTTTTGAGATTTTATTGCATTTTTAAAGATCGATTGCGAGTGAAAATTTTGAGGAAGTAGATTACGTTATCACTTTTTTTTTTAAGATGTTTGTAAATTCGTTTAGGACCGAAAAAAAGAAAATGTGCAAAATAAAATGCAACGGAGAGATTCTGTTCTGACCCCCCTGGGGAATGATGAGAAAACAAAATGAAGGGAAGGAGAAAGCCAATGCAAGATTTGAAGGGAGGCGTAGTCTTCAATAGTAGGTGTGATGGGTCAAGTCCTGATTACATTACATGACATTGGGCTGAGCCCATGACTATGTCTATCGAGTCTCGAGCCCCGTGATGCTCTAAAGCCTGTCACCTGCACAAACTAATTCCCAACACCACATATATCCTCGTGAAATTGCCAAAATATTTTCCCAAAGTACAGAATATTTTTTAGTTTCCTTCGTACTTTCATTATTATTTGGGTATGCTTAAATGGGCAGGTTGTGTTTGGGGATAATTTTTTTTTTTCTATGATTTTTTTTTTCGATATTTATTAATTATAATTACAAATATAATTAATAAATACTACAAGACGAAAAATAAACATTAACTATCATTTTGAAGCAATCTAAAAAAATTGACATCTTTTTTTATTTTTCTTTTGGACCCGCAATCGAGTTTTATTGTTAAAAATTAAATTCTCTGTCTTTATAAATAATTTTTTACTAAAAGTGTTTCATATATTTATTAAAAAAACAAAAAATAATAATAAAAATCGACCCGGGCACAATAGCTTTACCGTTATTATTTTACCTCACCGGTTTCTTATATGCTAGCGGTGTGAATTTTAAATTTATACAATTCAAATTGTGGACAGTTATGATAAAAGTAAACTGATGTTAGTATTTTATATTGAAATATATGATTCGTTTTTAACAAATATATTATATTGAGAAAATATTAATACGTATGTTGAAGTATATAGTTTGTTCCGAGAATTTTTTTATGTTAAAATGTAATAATTTTCTTCAGAATATTTAATACTCCCTCCGTCCCGGTCTAATTGTCCTACTTGCCTTATTTGTTTGTCTCAAGTTAATTGTCCTACCCCATAAATGGCAAATTCTTCCACAATCTCCACCATCAAAATTTCCACATTCAATCTCCACCTTTGAAAAAGTCAAAAATTCCACAAAATCTGTTTTTTCTTAGTCTCCGTGCCACGCCAAAGTAGGACAATTAGCTTGGGACGGAGGGAGTATCTTTCAGTATATTTTCATGAAAAAATCCACATTATTCATGCATATGGATTTAAAAAATATGTGTACCAGATGAGAATTTGTGTTTTATATACGTTGATTTTTTTATTTTTTAAAACCGAGATTATAGGCTTGCGTTTGTCAAATTGCCGAGAATAAGTCCCCGTTCCTCAAATATTGTCCTATGTAATATTATGGGATAACAATGTGCATCTCTTGGGTCCCAGGTTCCCAATACTGCAATTACTACGCATAACGAGTCGTCCTCAAGTGATATTGCTCCATACTTTCAGTTGCAGGTTCCCACCAAAATTCAGCAAAGATAAGTTTTAATCACTCAACTCTTATTTAATAATTTATTCATAATGTGAGAATAAGAACATAACATTGATAACAAAGACAAAATGATCACAAAAGGATAACTTCATTCTCTTGATCAACCCAGATTCAGCTTCAAGTGGCTACCTGCAAAATCCACCGAAAGTGTCCCCCGTGTAAAATCCTCGATAATAAAGTCAGGAAATGGAAGTAAAATAATTCACAAGAGATAAAATGCTGAAGAAAAAGAGAATAATGAATAAAATAGTGTCTTAGCCTGTTTTTGAAAGGGGGTTTCCATTAATACCGAACTAACTTGGTGTATAATAGTCATTTGTCTCTTTGTTGCCAACCCTAATTCTGTTCTACATCTCCAGGCCCACAAGACGTCGATGACAGAGAATACTATAAAGGGGTACCTTTAGCATATTGTACGATTTGATAGAAAAGGCTAGGTTCACCAAATACGGCTACATTACTCAGAGCTGCCAGGACAACTCTATATCATCGCCTCGGTGACCCTAGAAACTCAGCTCTGAAATGAGACTTTATCAGGAAGAACTTAAGGAAAATCATCCTAGCTCTACTACTCCCCAGAACTATGTATGGGAGGCTTCATTTTCTCAGATTATCATCTCCTACAGCGTCTTCCATATTTTTCCCGTCAAAACCAAGTTGTTCTTGTTGTTTCCGTTAGAGCTGGTAGGCATATCCCAATCAGACACTCCCTCCTAACTTGAGTTAAGGTGTGTTATTTGCTCAGAGTAATACTACCTCTGGGTTATATTCATTTTTTTAATCGTAACCTCTTTTCCATTTTTCCGCCTTCCAACATCCCCTGATAGCCTACCACTTCTTCGTGACTGTTAGCATTCCGTACAGTTCCCCATGCCAAATCTTATCTGTTACTTTTAAATGCTACTGTCGCGTGTCTTCATATGTCATATGCGACAGTTGGCTATCTCAATATATAAAATCAACCCTCATTCTTCCTTCTTCATTTTCCCTTTCCCTCCTCACTATGTCATTCCCTTTTTTACAGAAGAAACTTCTCCGACTGCGGCCTCTCTACCATTCTTCTTCTTCAAATCTCGGTCATTTTCTTAAGAAGGTTTAGTAATCAGGTACCTTTCCCCTTCTTCCTCTTTTTAATCTACTGTGCAAACTTCTTCCTTTCTTCTATCTCCTTCTCTCTCTTCCATGTCTTCTGCTTCGCCGCCGCCTTCCTTACCAACTTCCGGTGAGCCTGTCTGTCTTCCGCCAAAAACTATTATCCTTAGGGAGGAAGACCCGGAGGTCACATAATCAGATCAATCCAACTCTATATAGACTCTTGATTAAAGATGATTGTTTGATTAATTAAAACTGAAATTATAAATAAAACAAATAAGCACTTAGAATGCTCAAAAGTGGATAGCAATGAACAATTGAGAAAATATCAGATATAAAAGATGTATCATAAGGTTCGATTTCAGTTACGATCTCCTATGTTCAATTTCCCTAATATTCTAGATCTTTAAACCAAATTCAAGTTCTTATTAGGCGGTCACTACTATAGTTAACCCCCATATCGGACGATGCTAACTTGTAGATTACGTACGAATAATTACCCTCTCGGGCTAATTATCATGTACGTAAATCCCAAGGGATCCTAAGACCAATGCCTACACAAATACATCACTCCTCTCGGACGATATTGATATTTATGCTATGTGTTGTAAGCCTATTAACAACCTTCCCCATCGGGCGTCGAATTATTAAGATTGAAAAACTCGTAAAATATGCACAAACACATACAATAAGAACATAGAACGGGGTCTAGAGTATAAAACGGACAATCAAAACATAGTCGATCGAATCTACTTTCTAGCCCTAGAACACATTGGAGTTTAGCTACGCATGTCTATAATTAAAACCAACATATGTTCATAGACAAACATTGAAAGGAAATAAAAATAATAATAACAATAACAATAAAAGACTAAACCTGGAAATCGGCTCGAGATCTTGATCTTCTTCACCTCTTGTTTCTTGCTCTCTAATTCAAGCCTCTAAGCTCTATATGCCAATGAATGATCCGATTTTTCGGACCTAAAGACCTTAGTTATAAGTTTTGGGAGGATTGGGTTGCTAATGGGCAAAAAATCTGCACAAGGCACAAAAACGCGCAAGTTTGGAAATCCACCCGGTCGGCTGGTCAGCAGGAAATCATGTTTCCTGAATGAGCTTTGCCTGGCCAGCTAACTTTAACAGAGCTTAAAACGGGTTTCTAAGAGAGTTTTGCTCGGCCGAGCCAATACCCTTGCCCGGTCTGGCCGGTCCCATTTTGGCCAATTCAGCTTCTCTTCGGTTTGTGGCCGAGTTGTGCCACTTTGGCTCGCTCAGTCCATCTTCTAACTCCATATAATCGCCACTTTTTGCACCAAATCATATCGTTTCTTCTCTCAGACCTCATTCCAACGGGTTTCAGCCCTAAATACAAGAATTTCGCTACAAAAGAAACAAACACGTCATTCGGCTTAAGATAATCAATATGAACATAAATCAACTGAATTTGTATACAAACACTACCAAAATGATCCTATAAATCGACATAAAGGCATGCATACACTACATGTATCAATACTTCTTCCACAACCACCTATTCAGAATGTAGTCTCTGGATATTGCCCCCTTTTACAATTTCTCGGAGTGTGGTGAGTTTGCCGGGAGTGGGTACACAGGGCAAACTTCTCCCCAAATGACATATTGAAAGCTTAATCTCTAGATGAGTGACTCAACTTTAGGCCTTCTTTTGGCAATTTTTTGTCCAATCTCTCGCTGTGTGTTGAGTCTGTAGGGGCAGGCCCACGTGGCTGGGACCCTCCCCAGTATACTTCTCCCACAGTTACATATTCAAAGTGTAATATCTGGACGTGTTACTCAACTCTGGGCCTTAATAGGGGGTGACACACCCAATTCAATGCCACCATATTAGTTGCTCTTATACGAAATTAAATGCTACCGAAGTTACAACTCTGGGATTACACAAAACTTAATGCAGTCAAATTAGCTAGTCTTACGAAAATTCAATGCTACCAAAGTGATCAGCTCTGGAATTATATGAAATTCAATGCCACCAAATTAGCTGGTCTTACGCGAATTTCAATGTTACTAGAGCTACAACTCTGATTATGCAAAATTCAATGCCAACAGGGTCTTACGCAAAAATTCAATGTTGTTAGATTAGTTGGTCTTACGCAAAATTCAGTGTGTGGCTTGGCCTTAGCATAAGAGATTAATCATTTTTCTCTTTACAATGTTAACAAGCGAAAGAACTCTTATTTTCATTGATTCACCTATGTTGTACATAGAACAACTTGATTGGATTTAAATATAAAAAGTATAACCAGGCCTTAAAGGCTAGAAGTAAAACTTTCTTCAAGTCGGCTATATTCCAAGATCTTGGAAGAGCTTAACCATCGACACCTTCCAAAGTATATGCCCATTTTCTTAGCACGGTAGCTCAGTGAGGGACTTCCCAGTTAGGCTGCAGCTTCCCCACGTCTTTCAGTGCGTCTACCCTCATTAGAACTCAATCTCACTGTTTGAGATCTCTCTGTCTTACCTTTCTCCTATGTGCTATCTTAGTATGTCTTTTGTATTTCTCCATTCTATTTTTGGCCGTCCCTTTTACTTCTAGTAGCAAGTCCAAATTTCTCTTATAAGTTCCCTGTTCACATTCTCCTTATAGCACATCATATGTTGTGACTCCATCCTATTTCAACGGGTATTAGTGCTTCCGTTCCACAGACCAAGGCAAAAGGGGATTCGTCAGTGGAAATTATGGGCGTAGTATTGTATGCCCATAACACTGATAACAACTCTTCTACCCATTTCCCTCCTACCTCATCTAATCTCAGCAACATGTACAATGGTACGATTAGTCGCTTCCACCTAATCAGTAGCTTGTGGATTTGCTACACTAGTTAACTATTGAATGATCTTCATCTCTATATACTATTATGTTATTTTTGGTCCATAATATTGACGACTATTGTCTGAGACCAATATGCAGGGAATTTCAAATCTGGTGCAAATAATTTTCCACAAAAATTTCATAATTGCGTCCTCTATTATCTTAGTCGTTGCCTCTACCTCCATCCATTTACAAAAATAATCCACCGCCACAATAAAAGAATTCTTTTATCCTCCTGCTGGGGGAAACTCGTCAACAATGTCAATCCCCTATTTGGTACAGCCCATGAAAGATGTTCGCACCACTGAGTTGCGCTGAATATAGTTGGCCCAATTATCATTTGTTTAGTAGTGCAATATTAAGAAAAACCCACCGATATGTTGGACCAGAGGACCCGACCCATTGGGATCACAGGTTTTTTGAATTTCCACAACTGTTTCCTACAACTAGAGTGTGGAGAAAGAGCAGAGGCATGTCTACACCGCCACCACCACCGGCAACGAACACAATGACCGTTATATTAGGCGCTGCCGCTGCTGATCTCAAGACGGTGCTGATAACGGGGGTTAGTCGTGGCCTAGGTAAAGCCCTAGCACTAGAATTGGCCAAGCGCGGCCACTCCGTAATCGGCTGTGCCCGCTCCGCAGATAAGCTTTCCTCTCTCAACACGGAGCTCGTCGAAGCCTCCGAAAACAAGAGCAACAGTGACAAGCACCTCATAATGAACGTTGATGTGGTAATTTATTTATAATTTAATATGCTGTGCTCCTCATTTCTCTAATTTTCCTTTGCGTAAATTTGTTTGTCTTATCATGTAAATGCTGTTCGATTAGAGGTCTGATCAGAGTGTTGAGGAGTTCGCACGCGCCTTGGTGGAAAAGAAGGTTATTCCTGATATTATAGGTACGTTTGTATGGTGGAATTTTTGTGTGCCTAAGATAATGTTCATTTTGTTGGTTGATTTCTTTGTGATTGAAAGGATATCTTTTAGTGTTGTGTTCCTAATATCAGTCAATTAGATCGTTCATCATTGGTTTTAAAATTGTTTAGTTTGTCTCTGAGTGAAAATTATATAACTTAAATGTTGTCATGGTGTTAATGGTTGTTGGATCCATGTAGTCATGTAGATGTGGCTACCCTTTTGCACTCATCTTGAAAGAAACTTCGTTTCTGTAGAACGTTTATGGCAAAATAATGGCTTGGTTAGTTAATGCGAAAGCAATGTAACACAATCTTCCTAGGGCATTTTTTTAAGACAGCAAGTTGTAAATTTGTAATTAGAACTGATTGTGGAGTGCTTGAATGCCATTTTTCTTATCTGATGGATCAGTTGAGTGTGGGAGCCATGTAATATAGAATATTTTTGCTTTTCTGCTGTACGTTGTATGAAAAGGCCCTCTTAATTCGGGGTTATGGCATGCTTCCGTGCAAGGATAGATTTCAAATGATGATGTGAGCTGCTTAGACTTGCAGGAAAACGTTATAGCTTTGCATTGCTTAGGCGGCACCTATTTAGAAATTTCTGGTGTTAGTGAAAGGTAAAAAATGAAGACAAGTTCAAGAACTGATGTCTTTGTTTATTGCTTTCGCTGTTCTCTGAAGTGGTATTTAATTATATTTGTGTGAAATTGTTGGATTAGCACCCTTTTCTGGTTGCTTGATGATGCTATTGGTAGTATCTCTGATGACTCTTCTGACCTTACTAATTTGTTGGCAATTCTCTAGTTAACGAGATAACATGGATGTCGTCGCATATGAAAAGTAGAATAAACAAATTACAAGTGTTGGGTTATATTAACTATATAATTTATAGTTATTTTTTCAGTTTCTTTTTAGTTTAGTGGCTATTCCTCAAATTATGTGAATTAATGCATGAAATTTTCCAGTAAACAATGCTGGGACGATAAATAGGAACAATAAATTATGGGAGGTTCCAGTAGATGAAATTGACGCTGTCATTGACACAAACCTCAAGGGGACTACAAATATGCTACGCCACTTCATTCCAGTTATGATTGAGAACAAACGTGGGATAATTGTCAACATGTCATCTGGATGGGGAAGATCTGCTGCTGCACAGGTAATATAGGTTAGAGCGAGTGTGTTTCTCATGATCTTTTATTTTTGCACTCTAGTCTATTATATAATGTAAAAATACAGATCTCCAATATTTTATTAGATTTAATATCTCAAATGAGGTGCCATTTTTAGCTGTTCATTTGCTATTGTTAATCACATCACTAGTAGAAGGATAATTACGCTCCGATGTGCTTTCAGTTTATGAGTATCTGAACACAAAATTATTTCTAAGAACCTCCATCAACATACCACAGGGTAAGCAAGACATTATTTAAAAAAGGTTTCCTTGAAGTTTACATGAATGCTCATTGCAAAATTGCTAGGCATTAGTCGAGCAGCCACCTGGTGCCTTGTGCTGAGGCTGCCTGATATTTCTTCTTCTTTGTTACATTTTTATATATATTTTAATATTTTAACTCTAGTTGATAGGCTGATGGCAAATAAGGGATAAAAGCTCACATCTGGCTTGTTTGAAGACATTAACTCAATTAGAGTTGGATGTAAAATTTAACTATAATATAAAATCAAAGTAATTAATTAAATAGGTGATAAACCTTGTATGGATATTCATAATTGATCATAGATGATTGATGTAAGTGAATACTTTAAATAGCTATTAGACTCATAAAGAATCATAATTTTTGTGACAATGTATGCATACTCTTTCATTAATTTCTCTGTTTCATTTTATTAACTTGGTCTTTGTCAGATGTCTAAGGCACTTCAAGCGTTTATAATTCTTGTTTCTCCAAAACCTAAAATTTTCAGGGAGTCTGTTTTAGACCATGTTACTTATGGGCTGAGACTTTACTGAAAAATATTAGGTGGCTCCTTATTGTGCTTCAAAATGGGCTGTGGAGGGATTGACTAGGGCGGTTGCCAAGGAGTTGCCTCCTGGATTGGCTGCTGTTGCACTCAGTCCTGGTGTAGTTAATACTGAGATGCTTCAGTCATGTTTTGGCAGTTCAGCTTCTCTATATCCAACACCTGAATCATGGTACTCTCTCTCTCTCCTCTCTGTGACGTGTATACTTGCTCGTATTTGTACAATATGATTAGAACAGTGTGTCGGCAGGAGGTTTGTGTTTTGATGACACAGTAAGTTTGATGTCACTGATGCACAAGCGTTTCATAACACCTCCATAGTTACTTGGAATACGTTTCATCAGTTTGTAATAATCTATGAAGCCATCAGAAGTTTGTCCAATGCAACTAGGCATTATGTTTGATGGTGCATGCATACAGTTGGATAGCCACAATAGGCACCAGAATCAGCCTACTTCAGAGATTTAGGGAGAGCGAAGAGTTATTTCTTCCCCTAATTGATCAGGTAGTTCACACTTGCAATGGAGATTAAAGTCCAGTTATCAAAATATCTTGGCTGTCTAGTGCCAGTTAGCTATCATAATTCCACAACATATGAAAATATGATATTGATTTGATTTGGCTTTTTAATGTGTATGAGATGAGCTCTACGACTCAATAGGGATAAAGTAGAACTCAGGATTTCATATTACATTAGTGTCATGTTAGATATTGATAATGTCATATTTAACTTGTTTTATTTATTTATCTATTTGGTCGGACAGGGCTCCAAGGGCAGCAACTCTGATTCTCCATCTAACAACGGCGGACAATGGTGCATCTCTCACAGTGTGATATGACATCTGGGAATTTTTATGCTAGTGTCTGCACCTGTTGGATATCGGATGTTTAATATATGGTATGGGAAGATAGAAAAATTGCTTTTCATATATTTTTTGTTTTGTTTTGTTTTTTGCATGCAACGCATTGCATATCATCAGTTGCAGATAATATCTACACCCGGTACCTTAGAACTTCCCCATCTTTCTTATCTTTAAGACTATACAACTTCTTTTGGACTCGTGGACAGAATGGAAAGCAAGATGTTATGCTTGGTACCACACTGCATGAATGAGTTGGAGCAACTGCCAGCAGCTGTATCCTCTTGGGCTCTCTTTCATTGTAAACGAAACGGAATTTCATTATTTGATTATCTCGCATATATTTGGTTGAATGCTAGATATTATAGATAATCTGTATATTGTATTATGCAAGTACTATACTTTAGTATATTGCTCCAACGTTGTCAGATGCTAATGCCGCAACTACAATCTACTTTTTGTTTTGCAATAGATTACTAGATAGGAATTAGCCTATTTGTTAGACTGTAGTGTCATCAAATATGGCAATAAGATTATTTGCTATTGTCTCTTAACAGATTCTGATAACTGGGCCCCGGGATTGACTTTCTCTAGCTTTCGTTCTTTGCACATACCACCTTCATTTGCTAACCAATCAGATACATCGATTGCCTAACAAACACGTTCTCGTAAGCTATAAGGATTTCAGGAGACTGGATAAAACTTATTAAATGTTTATTTTGGGGAACTTATTATATGTTTTTACATTTTCCCTCTTATAAGCCACTATTTATGCATGCACATGATCCGAAGCTACATCATAGCATTCACTATACGTACTGCGCAAAGCATGTAGACAGTACACCCATGAGAGACAACCATGAAATTCATGTGCAATCATTACACGATACGTACCACTATACATGCAAATACATCATATATATACACGCTTGGATAGAAGCTGGTTTTCCTATTTGGTTAGAAGGTCTTGTAAAAAGAAAGAATTATCAAAGTGAGGATGCAAAAGGAGACGGAGAATTATATAAAAAGAGAAACAAGAGGGAGTCGGGATAAATACACAAAGAAGATGGTACCAGAGATGAGAAGAGACAATTTTTTTTTTCTAATTTTCTACGATACATTTGTTTTTACTCTTTGTTTCTCTTTCTTGGGCTTGAACTTGAACTTATGCTTGCTTCTCTTTGGTGGTTTACCTAGAAAGGTGAGTTTGTCGTGTATTTGGTTAGAGGGTCGACTCATATAATGATTAAAAAGTGAATTATATTTTTTAAACTCTTAATCTGAAAGTTTTTTGGGGTAATTGGACTTTATTGTGAAACCCCTTACTAATAACAGTTAGTTAAGAAACTAAAATAGGATCAAGAGAAATGAGAGATATTCGGTTCGATTGAATGTTGGTTTTTTCGTTTTTTTAGAAAGGTATTTGTTCGATTTGGACTGAATCGGCCATACACGATCCACTTATCTTCAAGATGCAAGGGGTCGGTAGACCAAATATGTTCAATTTTTGGTATTCAAATGTGTGTCATAGCAAAATTTAAGACCTACACCATGTTATAAATTTTGTAACTCATAAATTAGTACTTCTAATTTTTTGAAATATTAACCGGAAATCATGAATATGTAAACCATGAAATAAATTACACTAACGACAACGTATAAATTTTATATTTGAACCTGAAGCATTATGGACTTAAAACAGTACCATACCAATTTCTCTGTAAAACAGTATCACACCAAATTGTTTAAAAGAATTAAAAATAATACTAATTTTGAATTAGATGATTTGGTGGGCCTGAAGGACCCAAATTTGTTGGGATGGGGTAGTTAGGTCCAATTCCGACAGAAGAGATTTTAACCCCTTCGGCAAACATATCCCCAAACTTTTGGTTTGCTGAGATGATCCTCGGACTGCAGGTCTCCTTCCCACCGGAGCTCATAAATGCCCAAAATACCCTCAAACCCCTCCTCTCCATTGCCACCACCACCGCGGACTCCGGCTTAAAGTTCCGCCGGAAGATACTCTACCTCCAATCGCTGAAAGTAAATCCCGCAAAAGCCCTGCACAAAAACCCGAATCTCCGCTCTGCCCCTCTCTCCGCCCTCCACTCTGTTACACAATGCCTCTCATCAATGGGTATCGAACGTTCCGCCGTAGGCCGCATTCTCGACATGTATCCTGAGCTCCTTACTTCCGATCCTTATTCAGATATGTACCCAATTTTTGATTTTTTACTCAACACTGTTGAAATTCCGTTCCCCGATATCAGGAAGTCGATCGTTCGGTGCCCCCGGCTACTCGTTTCCGACCCGGAGACGCAATTGAAGCCTGCATTTGAATTTCTGACTGAATTGGGCTTTTCGGGCCCGAATAGGTTAACATCTCACACCACATTGCTGTTGGTTTCGAGTGTTGACTTTACTTTGATCCCCAAAATTGAGTATTTGGTAGGCTTAGGGTTTGAGTATGATGAAGTGAGGAATATGGTGTTGAGGTCACCGGGGTTGTTAACATTTAGTGTGGAGAATAATTACAGGCCTAAGGTGGAGTATTTCTTGAAGGAAATGAAAGGGAGTTTAGATGAAATTAAGAGGTTTCCGCAATATTTTTCGTTTAGTTTGGAACGGAAGATTATGCCGCGACATAGGCTTTTGTTGGAGCATGGATTCTCAATGCCATTGTCGGATATGTTGATAGTTAGTGATGGAGAGTTCAATGCTCGGTTGATTGAGAAGCGTTTACGGATGGTGGAGGGAAAGCCGTTGTAGCTTTATGTAAGTAGTCCTTGTTTAGTTTTGTATATCATGGTTCAGGGAAATACATAGATCGTTTATACTTGGAATCATTGAATTTTAGAGTTTATGAAATGTACATTCTTTATCAAATTACAGAAGCTCTCTGTCACATGGTTCATTCATAGTTACATTTTCTTTTTTGATTAGTTGTATTTCAAGTATGGGTATGCTATGAATAATTTGGTTGGTTGTAAGTTGAACAATTTCTTTTGGTACTCTGCATCTCTGTGAGATATAGTTGTAATTTGTACCTAGAGTTTAATATGAAAGAGGAGAGGCGTGAAGAAGGTTATGGAATTTGAACCTAATCCTATCTTATTTCAAACTGAGGTTTCTAAAACAATGCAGTTAGTGATATTGAATTTTGTCATGAGATGAATCTCCAAGCATGAGTCTCATCAAACAGTGTAAGAAATTGTCTTGTGTGAGTCGCCAATTGAAGTTGTCACTTATCAGTGGCTACCTCGTGTTCTGAATATGTTGTATATTGTTGAGTTAAATGAGTCACCATCTTCTTGGCTTATTTTGTAATTGAGATACTCAATTGCTTTGTGCTAATCATCTTTGAGCCGTTAGTCTGGCTTGTTACTCAGGAGCTCTTGTTATATGCTAGCCAGTTATTTAACAGAGGACCTGTATTATCATTACAACATAGTAATCAAATGGAAAAAGAAAAATGTTGAAACTCGGACATTATATGAATTACATGTGCTACATATAAAACAAGATGCCAAATTATCTTTGTCTACCCTACCCCGCAAACAAGATAACATGAAGATCGTTTAAAACCTTGTCCTTATCACTAGCCTCACTTAAGTAAAGAGGAAAGATCAAACGGTCCCCAGCCCTGACACCATTCATCTATCTCGTTGGTGTCATGACTCTGCTCTAGAGAAGAGAATTTGACGACTCTAATCTAGTGAAGAGAATTTTATATCAAGGATCTCTACTGGAGGATAATTACAGGCCAACGGTGACGTATATCTCAAATGAAATGAATGAGAGTTTGGTGAATGAACAGATTTGCACCTTTTCTCATTTAGTTTTGAAAGGGAGTTCATGCCCTTGTTGTGGGCTTTTGTGAAGCATGGACTTTCCATGCCATTGTTGATATGCTAAAAATATTACCGATGAAAAGTTCAATACATGGTTTTATTGGTTTAATTAGAGGTGTTTGTAGATTTGGCGTATAAAGCTGTTTTAACTTTATGTAAGTTGCACTTGTTTATATTTTATGTATCATTGTCTGGGTAATGCCTGGACTGCTCATACTAAGATTTTTATGTTTTTAGATTTTCTGAAAAGTACACACTTAATCAAAATATGGAGTTTTCCGCATAATTGTGTGTTTTCACAAAGTTCTGTTTGATCGTGTTCTCATTTAGGTTTATGTTGTGAATAATTATGATGTCTGAAGTATGCAATTTAGGGTTGATTTCTGTTTCTGTATTGGATCTGTGTCTCCAACAGGAAGTAGTCTTTTTTTAATAAGAAACAAAAGGAAGTAGTTGTATATTATACACAAAGTGAGGGTTGAAAAAGATAATAGAATCTAGTCCTGTCTTACAGGAAGTTGACAATACATATGTAGTTTGCTAAACAATGTGATGCTCGAATGTCATTTCATCTGTTCGCACTAAAGCATGAGTTTTCTCACTAGTATGATAAATCTCCACGATATTTGTGTTATCAAATACCAAATAGATTAAGGGAGTTTGTAGTTTGATTTGCAGTTAAGATTTTACGACGACACTATTTGGGAATCTGAATGGCTCATATTTGTTAAGTTAGGTGAATTACCATCTTCTTGGCTTGTTTTTCAGTAGAGATAGTTAATAGCTCTTTTTTTGTATGCTGGGAGACATTCTGTGAGCTAATTTCTTGAGGAGTTCCCATTTATATACCATTCAACTATTCCAGAAATAAGAACATGAAAGGACCTTTGTATTGTATGCATTAATTGGAGTTTACATATCCTCTTGTTGCGATGATTATGTACCCATGTTATTTCTCATTTCATGAAGTATAACGACTTGTACCTAAATCGGAACAGAAGATAATAGAGTCATAATAAGTTTAGCAATGCATACACTGCATGGAGTACTCAGAACCCAATTAAAATATTAGCATATCATATATTCGGAAAACTCTAAGAGCAAATAACGATGCATTTTGATGTTTAAGGTTCCTAGAAGAGTACCAAAACTAGTGGTTCCTTCAGGTACAACTCATCTTGCAGAAACAATTCAGAAAAACTAAAATGGAATCATAAATCAGTAATAATTCATGAGCTCTACAGTATGTTTCAGTTGCTAATGTCTGAATTAGTCTGTGCTTTTTGCATGATTTTGTTGTATTTTGCTACCCAGAAAAGGAAAAGAAAAGGATTTCTACTAAAAATATCCAATAAGAAAGAATAAAGGATTTCTGCTTGATTCTTTTAATGATGCAAATATTTCACTGTCCTTTTCTTTCTTAACTTAATGGACTCTGTTATGTCTGCAGAAATATAAATACTATTAACTTCGATCAGCTTCAATAATGGCAGCCTAACTTAAAGGTTTAGTTTGAGTGTTGCAGTTTTGATCAGATCAGCCTGTCATTATCCCACTGATGCAAACTAATATTGGTTCCTTTAAGGAGGTACAGCCATATCTCTTAAGATTCTCTTTTCTATTGGATTATGTGTTTTAAGATTTTTGGTTCAGATACTTCCACCGTTACTTTCTCTCTGCTCTACTAAACACAGCACCTTGCATTGTATACCAGGTATAGTATCCACCATTGATTTGACACATACCCGCTCGTGTGTCTGTGCGCGCAACTAGGCATAATTTCTTATCTTGAAGATCTTCTCGTCCAACCTATGGTTATATTGAAACACACTTAAGTAGTGTTTCTTTTTTTATTGTTCATTAAGTAGTGTTTTCTTTGTATTATGATATTTATAACTCTTTTCTCCTTGGCAATCAATCATGTATAGGGAGTCGGAGATAGTTTGGAAAATCTTACCTTTTAAATTTTCTATTCTAGACAGACCTCAGCCTCTCCTCGACTCCACCCTGCTTAATCTCTCTTAGGCCCCTCTTAACCCTTCTGTTTTAGCCCTAATTAAGCGCTAGACCCAAGTATGTCGTATGACTAGCGTTTAGTATCTTTTAGTAAATTGCTTTTGATCAGTTTGGAATGCTTAGTTTCGTGTGTCTCGAGTCTTAACACCATCCTCACCACCTTCACTGGAAGTATTCCCATACATGGTCAGATTGTTGTCATTTTTATATATTTTCTTAAAAAAATTATTGAAGAAACAAAATGGTAGTGAGGTTAAGAAAAATGGGAACTAAGATTAGAATTGAAGCCAAAGATAGAAAGATAAAGAAGGTATGAGCGTAGGGGTTGGAGTAGCTTTATCATTAATGACATCGACATCTACTTATTTACTTCTTGTAAGGAAATTGGCAGAATCCAGAATTATCCTCCATTAAAGATCTGGAAAGGGCGTTGGTTTAAGAAATGTGCTGACAGACATGAAAAATACAATTACACACCACACTATATATGTGCATTACAGTTTGGTGATTCATGAGTCAGAGTTGATTAAACTATTCAGTATAAATTAATCACAGAGTCATTGGTTAGGTATGTATGAGGTCAGGAGTAGCCTTTCTGTGCATTGTATGAATTGTACGAATGCTTAAATAGGTGCTTAAAATCTGCACCTCCATTTACTACTAAGGGCAAACCCTCTTTAATTCTTGACATCATATGCTTGTCATGCAACGTTTACTTCAACTAATCTCCATTTATTCTACGATATTCTTGGTGCACGGGGTGCAGCGGCCCGAGCCCTCCAGCCCAACACTATATCTCAGGTTGGGCCACTGAAAATTGGAGCGCTTCACTCATCCTATCCCCTTAAAATATATTAAGATTTGTCTACTTTCTTGGGTTTGATTATTCTTTTTGCCCAAGATTCCCGTGATCGTCTAGCATGTTGGTCGTTGGGCGAGCTGGGCTGGCCCATTGGGCTTGACCAATTTTGGCACCTCAAGTGGTTGTTCCCTAAGACATTTTAAACAAGGTGTGTGTAGTTAAAAGTACCCGGTGCACCTGACATAGATTGCTTGGACGCGTAGTAGATTCGTTCTAAACCATTACTATAGTTAATAAGGTCGTCAATCCAGCTATAATATGATTTCGAGTTTATGCAATGACCTGGGTGAAGAACATAAATGGCCATTTCTTGATGAAGATGAACCCCCCACCCTATCACACACACAAAAACACATAATTGTACCAAATAAGTGGAAATTCCCAAAGCTACCCCTACCTTATAGGGTTTAGCACAATAGTGTACCAGTGTGGTTGTACCCAAGTAGAAGGGTAATGTTGATGTCAACTATCCAAAACAGAAGAAATTATTGATGGGGTCATAGTACAACTCTTGGTGTGCATTGTACAACATCATCTAAGGGGTTTCATTTACCATCACTTGTTAACATCTCTGCCCTTCCATCGGAAACTGTCCCAAACACACTTCCTTTTCCTACTACTTTTAGCATATCTAGAATATTCCAATCTTGCCCTAAATTTTTCACCTATCATTTTTTTTAATGAACCAAGTTTTTTGCTTAATTCACTCTCTTATGTAAAATTCAAGGACTATTTTTGCCCCTTCGATTTGTTCTCCAAGCCTTCTACGGTGTTCAATAAGTAAGCTTCCGATCCTAATAAATTATGTTAATCAAGTGTGTAAAATGGTCATGTTTGATCAAACTTGCATAATCGCATCTGTTTTTGCTAAGAAAAAGCAATTTCTAATACTTGTGCAATTTCTCACAATCATGCTCCTATGCAAAATTGTTGTTGATGTGCCAACATATTATAAAATGATGCTAACTACCTTAACCAAAATCTAGGAATAAGGTCTTTGTACATCAACGATGGACACATTAACATACGTCTATAGTAGGCAGGGAGCAATCAGGTGGAGAGAACTACGGTTGTTTTATGTTAACCAAATTTTCTCTTTCAGATCTACTTTAAAAAAAAGGTTGCTGAACTCTGAAAGCAATAAAATATGAAAGAGGGTAGTTGAAAAATTAGGCATGGACATTGAATGAAAATGGGCCTTGATAAGATGTTATCAACTATTATTAGGTGGTAATTAAACAGCAGCAATAAATTTATTTGATGCTATATAAGTTTATACATAATATAGTGCTTTTTCCAGTATGACTTCTGTTTTTGTCTTAAGGAAGATTTTTCAGGTTCCTGTTTTTGACTGTTAATCCATGTTTGTAAAGGGTGAGTCCTTGTGGGAATTTAATGTGCATCATTCTGTAACCATTTATTTTCAAGTGAACACAGAGATATAAATTAAATAAAGGAGAATCTTGAAATTTAATTTGGGAGTTGGAATATTGCAATCTGCAGGAGTTCATTTCTAACATTTAGTGGCCTATTCTTGTCATATTCTTTTCAACTATTGGATGTGACAACTGAGACTCTCACTATATATATTACTACCATATTATTCATTTGATCTAACTAAATCGGCAGAAATTTTTTCTTTTAATTTTTTTCGGAGCCGACCTCTAGTTAAAATTATAAATATAATTTATAATTATAAGACGGAATTGAAATGATAAATATAATTTTGAATTACTCTAAAAATTAATGTTGACGTCTTTTTTGTATTTTCCTTTTTTTTACCATTAATCAAATATTAATGTTAAAATTTTAATTAGTGTCTTCACATTTTAACACTTTTATAAAATAAAAGTTATTTTTTTTTAAAAAAAATTATGCCCGACAGAATCTGCCAAGGCAGCATAATCCTTATTCATTTTTGGGTAGGAATCTCCAAAAAATTATTTACAAGAGCCCCCAACACACCCTTTTTTCCCCATTACATCTATCATTCTCACGGTATGTAATTTATTTTTGGACTCGATGATGAAGCACCGTTGATTAAGTCACATAATAAGATTGGTCACGGGAGGCACATGTCTTCCTTCACTATAAATACCTCATTCAAACTGTATTGAGGATTGCAAGGACCATGTAGTTCGATGAAATCCCTATTAGTATAGGGCTAAGAGGTTACGAGTTTTAAACCCAATTTCCTTTCCGATGTTTCCTTTGTACTAAAAAAATTGTATTATGGAACTTTTGGCCAGCTTTTGGATACCTCAATGAGCTTGGAGTGAACCTAAGGTGGTATTAGTGTTGTGACAATCACCGAAATTCTAATTATGAACTTTGTTTGATATAAACTTATCCCCTCCAAAGTCGCCACAGGAGGTTGAGCCGATAGATAGATACTCCATTGCGAAAATTATAGACTATTCATGATTAGTTCTTGTCTAGGCACTAGGTTCTCACTATCCGCTTGTCATTTTTCCATTCTCCTACCTAACCACTCCTATACCTCATTCAACCCTACCTAGCCTCCAACTAGATGTTAGGTCCTAGTTTGTCGTCAGACTAACACCTAACAACTTTTAATTATTGCGGTTTTCTAATCATCTATTGTAACATAATTAAGTAGTGATGAATGAAGTTTTGTTGAAACCCCAGTTTACTGTTCTTAAGGTTGGGGTAATTGACAACATAATTGGGCAGAAGAGTTGTCACAAGGTAGCATCAACATTTGCACACTTGGGCCTGCACCGTTTGGACAGATATTACTGATTTTCATGCTTCATATCTAACTTGACATTTGTTGTTTTGCATTGTACCAGAATGATGATCTGTGGAACCCTAGAGAGAGAAGTAACCATCATACAATTTGATTGCCACATAGTTCCAAGGAAACACACCCAACAGAATCTCATGGCACCAGTCCTACTTATATATGGTGGGTCACTCCCACACTAACTCTACCTATTTCATCTTCACACTTTTCTTTCAACAGTACTACTCCATTACTAATCTCTTTCGACATTCATTATATGTGTAAGAATTGTACACCTACATATATAAATTTTTCTATTCAATTAATGAATCTTTCAGAAAAATATTGTGCTGAGGACAGTTTAGACAGTTTAAGGTGCATGTCTAGAAATTTGACATTTATGGCAAAATATACGTTCATTGGTATTTATGTTCTTGGCGAAACTATATGATTTATCATTTTCATTGTAGGTCCATTTTCTGTGACATGTGTTTCCTTGTTCAGATGTCACTTGGATATCGTCTTGCACTGAAAAAAGAAAAAGGAAAAAGGAAACAACAAGAGAGGAGGAGATAAATAGTGCTTATTATAATGCTAAGTATAAATGCTTTCTTACTTGTGCAATCTTTGTTTGATGTATTCTATTACTTGTCATGCTTTGGTCTTCAATTTGATGCCCGGATATAGATAGTCTAGTGGCATCGCCTACCTATATCTCGGTTCACCAGACGACAATTTCTTGTTAGACCATCTTCTCGCAAGAGTCGCAGTTATACATTGTGGAAAAGCTGTTATTTTCCCCGAAAAAAAGTTAATTTTTGTGGCCTGTCTGAATGAATCAATTTCTAAAATGCAACAACTTCCTTAGTCAGGTGCCTGTTTAAACTAATTAGCCTCCTGAAGTTGGAAAATTATGAATACTTTTGTTCATTTTATGGAAATGATAAATGTGGGATCCATATTCGAATGAGAATATAAAAGTTGGATCATATTCTTATGCAAGCAGTTCGAAATGCTACAATGTTTGCTCCAAAATGATTAATGCATGAATGAGAAATTGAAGCACGATAAATATTTGGACGAATATCAGACCGGTTTGGTAGGCCTGCCACCAACTCCTTTTACAACTCTGTTTCCGTCCAACCTGCAAACGTAGTGGATCAACTGAATTAAACATGTACACTCGATTAATTGTGTATATTGGTTGACAGTTAACTATAATTCATGGGTGATTCTATGGTACCACAGTTGGGGATATAGTAGAAAATATTCCATCAATTACTATTTCAAAGTCTTCTTGGTTTGCTAGATAAAATTCTTTGGCTTCCTGTTTGTAATTGGTGATACATATGGGGCACACTGTTCAGTTCGTCGGAGTAGAAATTTATGCTAAACTTCCTTCTAATTTCCATCATTAATGTATTTGGGAAAACATGCGTCTGTTGATCCTCTAACGTTGTTTAATGTGACCAAGTTGTGGTAGAAAAACTGTGTTTAACGCAGTTCGCGGTTTCCTTTCTATTTTGATCATTAATTTCCTACTACCTCCATTTTTATTTGATGTAGTTTAGGTTTTATAAATTGTTTATCTTTTTGTAAAAAAATCACATTTCTTCCAATACTATCCTTATCATTATTCCTAATATCTTAAATTTTACAACCTACCATTTTTAGTTCCATAGATTATTGGAAAAAAAGTGAATACTTCATTTGTTTCGTTTTAGATATTTTCACTATTTTTCTATATTTTATCCATATCTCAATTCTAAAACATCTCTTGATTTTCATCTATCGTGTCAAAGAGAGGGAGGACAGAGTGGATAATTATTGAGAACGTGTTACGGATTAATGAGAGACAAGGGGGATAACTAAGCAATATATTTGTCAATCCACTAACTTCATTATAAAACATCAATTTAGTAAGAGAGGAAAGGAGTACAAAAGAAAGACGAGGAGAAATTCAAGGAATTTGTGGGAAGAGAAAATTTAGTTGGGAGTTTATTTTCTATACCTCATACCTCATATATCTAATTTTCTTATTCAAATTTAAAACTACGGCTACGCACGGAACTTGAAGATTACCAAAACTAAAATTCGAACTGAATAAGCTCTGAATCGGAAAAAGTTGTTGACCATTTGACTCGTTCTAAATCGAACAAAACCGATTAATTTTTTTTGTATAAATTTAGATATTTCTCAATTATTCGAACCGAAAATCGTACTGAATCATACTGAGCCATACCTAGTTGTACTGAATCGAATAATCAAATACAAATGCAAATTATAAATTTGTAAATAAATTATCCCTATAAAATTAAGTTACTTAAGAATTAATATTAAATTATTCATAATTTTATAGTTAGTTAAATATAAATAATTAAATTGGCCTTATATTTAACTATTATATAATTTTTAAAACACAAGTTAGTATTTTGAAAATAAATTTGATTTAATAAAATTATTATTTGGTTAGATGTCAAATTATATTATGTTCAAATTGTATCTATTATTCAAAAGACTGAAATCTCTTGTTATTCAAACTGAAGAAACTGAATTGAACAGTTGTTAGATCCACAATTTCGATCAGAATTGTCCGAAGAAAAGGATAATCGGGTCGTACTGTACCATTATTTGGATTAATTTTGGATACTAATTTTGAAAATGGTCAATTTCATAAAACAACATGTATTATGTAGGATGTGTACAGGACATTACGGTCCGGGGATTTAAAAAATTCAATACCGTTCCAAACTTTCAATACTTCCAAAATTTAAGGACCGAAATTGAATAAAAAACGTATAAAGATCCGTACCGAAACTTCACAGAATTCGGGACAATTCAGTACAGTATTTCGGATCTAATGGATCTAGTGAGACTACTGGTTCAATACGACATATTTGGTTATCTAGAAAATTTTCAAAATTTTTAATATCAAAGTTGAAGCTAGATAACAAAATCAAGATACTCTTATCAAAATTGCAACTAAAATTAAAATTTATGTTGGCATAAACATAAACTCATATCCAAAATTTTCAACTAAGGTCAAAGTGGTATCAAATGAAAAGTATGCATAAAAGTTGTAACCTATTATATGTCTGAAATTATTAATACATTTATATATTTTTGTAATCTTGATTTTTGGTATAAGACGGTTCAGGCCAGTTTGATACAGTTTAGTACGGTTCTCTGTATAGATATTATCCAGGACCATACCATAACTTTTCCAGTATAGTTCGGTTCAGAGAAGTCAAAGTCAACGGTTCATTTTCGGCTCGTACGTTTTCAGTTCGATTTTCGGTATAGTTCAGTAAATTTCGAGTTCCATGCACATCCGTAGAACTATGTGCGTTTGAAAACGTTACAACCTTAACTTGTTTGTTTTCCGATCACAACCTATATTAGACCCTTTTTTTTTAATATGTGGCAAAGTCTGACAGCATATTCGAGCTATATTATGTTCATCACATGCCAAAATATCCAATAAGATGGAGATACATAGTCACATAAAAAATAAAAATAAATTCAGAAAATAACATATAAAAATACCAAAAAAAAAAAAAAGAAATTTAATTAGAATTAAATTTGAAATTGATAAAGTTAAGAAAAAAGAATTTTTTAGAAAATGAAAAAAACGAAAGATATATTTTTTCAGAAAATAATAAAAAAGGAATTTCATTTTAGATTTCACAAATAAAAATAAAAGAAAAGTTTAAAATATTATATTAAAAAATATATTAGAAAATAATATTACATTAGAAATTTTTTTAAAATGTGTGCATATTAAGGAGTACAAAATTCCTTTGGGACGGAGGAAGTAATATTTTTTTTTTCTATTTTTATTGTAAATATGATTCAATAAATTAAACATGAAGAATTTTCTACATATGATGGGCTATCATTATGAAAATAATAGAATCTTGATAACTGTGAAAAATATTGGTTGATAGATGTAGTTCTAAAACTAATGTCTATCTGAAATAAGATGTTGGCGGGAAGAAAGAAACAACAAAAAATTTAAGTTGCTAAAAAAGGAATAATAATAATAATAATAATAATAATAATAATAATTGTACATTTTCATTACGGCGCACATAAATTAATATTGTAAGAAACATAATCTTATAAAACTCAGTGAAACGAAATCTTATTTTCTATATTTTAAAATATTTCGTGAAAAAATAATCCAGATATAAAAAAAGAGTTTATAAAAGTAATAGTTCACAATAAAGAAATCCAATAGATAAATATTTACTGTATAAAGTTATGAAATAATAGATTTTGACAATTCAGATGTTCGTAGGAGTAACATTACGATAACGGAGATGGATTAATGTAATAAATATTTATTCCAAAATAAATGTATATGAGTAAGGGCCGTATCCGCAACAGAATCAACCAAAAAAGGGAAGAGAGGTGCAGGGATTTGAAATAATGAGTATTATAATAATTTAAAATTGGTATTTTTTTTCTTGTCCTAAAAAATTTATAAAATTAGATTAATAGAGAGAACATGTTCCAAAAAGTTTCTCATTTAGTATACTAAAAAAATAATTATGACCCGGCTCATCGCAATATCCATTTTCTGAGGTCATTTTTCTTTTCTAAATAAATTTTTAGTTTTCAATTTATTTAGATTTAGGTTAAGAAACGATGTCATTTTAGTTAATTCTTCTCTAGGTGTAACATATTTTAACTGTTAATTTGCACAGGTGCATCCAAATTAGTAGTTGAAATTATCATTGTACGTGCACTTAGTGCACCATCGAAATACCATTTTTTTACTAAATCTTGCGTGGGATAGGTATAGAAATGAATTTTATTTTTTGAATGGGGTTAGATAGATATGAGTGTTGAATCATTAATTTATGGCAAGGATTACTCGCAACCCATAAATTTTCTTAACGCAATTTACTTATTTTAATGTCAAAAATACAAAAAAAAAAAAAGAAAACAAGAAAAAAAAATAAATAAAATAAAATAACCAAACTTTTTCTTTGTCTCTCCACCTTTCTTCTAAAACATAGTAAATCCTAATGTTTTAAGGGATTTAGTACTCCCTCCGTCCCAGTCTAATTGGTCAATTTTGATCGGTACGAAGATTAAGGAAAAATAGATTTTATGGAATCTTTAACTTTTTCAAATGTGGAGATTTTGAGGTTGGAGATTGTGAGATAATTTGCCATTTATGAATTAGGACAATTGGATTGGTACAAACAAATATGATAAGTTAACCAATTATATCGAAACAGGGGGAGTATTATTTTAGGATAATTGGGTCTACGTTTTGAGGAGAAATGATTCATTGAGCATATGCAAACAAATACGAGTCTGACAAACTAACCAACTTAAAAGGGTGGTTCAATTTTTTCTCGTTAAAATAAAAAGGAAGCCATTAAGAATTCATCTCTTCTGCCAAACTGAATCTATGAAGATTATGATTCTTCTGGGTCTTCGCTATTCCTTGTAATCTTCTCACTTTTTATTACTCTTCTTTTCCTTAATTTTGTTTTGTTTTCATATTGAAATTGTGTCGTTGTTTTGAGAAGATTCATGCATGTTTTAAACATATGTAGTGTATTAAGAAATAGAATGCGTTCAGTAAATTAGCGGGTTGTAAATACTTCATAATTTAATTTAGTAGTGTTAAACTCGTCACATTAATTGGGATTTGTATAACTGTCCCGTATATCTGTCACATAATATTAATCATTTTCTTCTAGTAGTAAAACAAGACTGACATCGACTTAAAGGTAACTATTATAATAACATGTATATATGTATGAAGTGCATTACGGGGTGTTTGCAGAAATTTTTTTTAGGTGCTTATCAACTTATAAGTTAAGAAAAGTTGTTTTGGAGTTTGAAAAAACATGTTTAGTTTTAATACAAATTATTTAGTCAAAACTAAAAGTAGATAAGAGTTGCTCTTTCCAACTTTTTGGTAAATAAATTGAAGTTTTTTCTTCACTCATAAACTAAAAGTTGCTTAAGTATCAAACATTTTAATATTTATATTTGACCAAAATCAACTTTAGTCTAGAACACTATCTACTTTTGATTTTAAGCAATTTTACCACATCTTTTAATTTTTATCACTTCTTTAAAAACTTTGTCAATCAACTTACTGATTCCAACATCATTAATAAAATTCATTTTCGGTTTCAAGAAAAAACACTTCTTCGAAAGTTAAAACAAATAAAAATACCTTCTAAGTATTCATAAACCTCCATAATTAAAGGCTCTTAATTCATACTATGTATTATGTTTTTATATTAATATATATTTATGCCGTCTTTCGCAAATAAAAAACTCTCAAAAAAGTCAATACCAATTTCCTTTTTTATATGTGTTTTATTTTTAAGCAGCTAAGTGAAATAGAAAATCCTGCAAATTCAACTGTGTCTATAATATAGTAAGAGATGCTGCATATCTGTTTATGGATATTCTTGTCTAAAATTGAGATTTCTTACGCCACCATTCGCAAGTAAAAACTTTTATTTTAAATAAAAAAAATGAAAAAGGTATTAGTTTCTAAATTTGGATGTAGAGAAGTTGCCATATTCTTTGAAATATGAGGTTCATTGCCATCAATAATTACAGGTGTAGTCAATCAAGAGTTCAAGAGGGGGGGAAGATTTCACACGTGCGGCTCCAACTGCTTTCTCACCACATCTGATCTGAAGAACTCTAAAATAAATAAGCAACCATTTTTTTTAAAGAAAGCTTCAAATTGTAAAATGCAATAATCATCTTATATATAAAAAACAAAATCGTCGCAAAATAGTAATCTTAAAATTTTCTCGGCCAAATTTCTTTTTTATTTCTGGAAAACATTATTTTTGGCAAATCACATTTGACAGTTAATGTGTCCATAGAATTATTTAGGCAGATAAATTTTTAATGCAATTGGTTCCTTAATTTAATTATGGCTTAATAACGTAAAAATACATGACATTTTAGTCAATTATCAAATATAACACGACCTTTCAAATTTAACATATAAATACACCACTTTTTAATTTTTTTTCAGTTTAATACACGGGGACTAATTTCAGTCTCTAATAGCTGAGGTAGAACCCGAATTGTACATTAGAGAGTTAAATATGCTACAGAGTGCTCCAATCGTAAATTTGAACGGATCCGAGTTGTAGCTATGAGAAAGTCTAAGTCGGTTTCCTTCATACGCTAAGTGTATGATGTCTGCCAGTGTTGCTTCGTAAGAATTACGTTCAAGTCGAGCAAGCTCATCCGATATTTGTTTGTGTATCTATGTAGGTGAGCGTGGATGTTATGCTTGTAAGACGATGTGTTATAGTGATAAAATGTCATACTTTTTGTTACAACAGACGAGTATTTATATGTTAAATTTAAAAGGTCGTTTTGTATTTGATAATTGACCAAAAGGTTGTGTATTTTTATGTTATTAAGCCTTTAATTATTTCCCTACTTTTTAGGCTGTTATTTCTCTGATTTCTATACTGTATAATGTCTTTCTATACATTAACTCCTTATTTTATATTATCAACTCGCTTTGATTGCCTAATTTTACGTATGTTTTTTAAGTAGATTTACTTCCATAATTCTTGATATTTGATGGCCTGAGTTTTCGGAATACTCTATCTTTTCCCTTTTCAATTTCTAAGGACCTTGAATGAATAACCCTATGTATACTCTATATAAGTAAGTAATTATCTATTCCACTCAGAGTTTCCATACATTATTCTTTCGTTCTTCCTCTCTCAAGCCTTCTCCAAAATCATTTGTTTCACCTGCAAAAATAATGGTGCTGTCCATATGTTAAATTTTTTATTTCTCTAAAAACATTTGGTAGACAACGATGTGTCTGCCAATTATATTAAAAGTGTTATATGCTTATAGTGTAATAAGAGTGGATGTTTCGATTGGACTTATCAGTTATCTCGTGATTTGCAGATGGAGTTGGTGATGGAGGCCCTGTCTTTTGGTCATGGAGGCAGACATTTTAGTAAAGTTAAAGGCATCAAGTATTCACCTCAAGATATCTACACGTTTTCGTCGGAGGAAAATATGATAGAATTGCTTCTTGACGGATAATTTGCTCTGAATTAATCTTGGTTATTTTATGCCTCATTCTTTTCCAGTAGTTTTGCATAGACTTGCTTATTTTAATACAATAGTCTGATCAAAATATTTCTTTTCTCTGGATTGTTGACATTTTCAAATTTTGTTGCAGTGTTCTCTCAATAACTATATTATACCTTACCACATGCTTACTACCAATTAAATAACTGACTCATACAAATTGTGTAGTTAGTTTCATAGCTCTATTGATTCACATGAATTTATTTATGTAAACTATGAATTTTACTTTTTTATTGATTATCTTCCAAATCGTCAATTCTAATTTGCTCCTTTTCCGTCTGCTACATACATCATAACACTTTTAACACCAAATCGCAGAGTCTAATCGCAATAATTTCTACGACTGCAAAAAGTTTCACATTATTTTTAGTTGGCACAATTCTTCCATCGACCGTTAATCTTCCTTCATGTTTATGCGTTTACGAGGTACCATACACAAAGTGTGTGGTTCTTTTCAACTACGGAAAATTCACTAGAATCGTTTTTTATTTTGGGGCGTCGACATGGCAGAAGAATGCAGCTTCTCTGGTCTCGGACTCAACTGCGGAATTGGCCCCACGAAATGCAAATAAACTATGTAATATACCTAGTATTGGAGTTAAATCTAAAATCAATACTTCTCAAAATCGACAGAGACAGTCATTCACAAAGCCTCTGTCTAGAAGAACTTGCGAACATGACTCTCGATCCTAAGCTTATTGAGTACGCTTTTGGCTGGATCGACCTCTTCCTGGAACAACATTGGTCAGTGTGTTGCTTGGTTCAAGGGTCCGAAATTTGACTACGAATCTATAAGTTCAATCTCATCCTCTGCTTAAAGTAGGTAGGGAAGGTGGTGGTGAGCCTTTCAAAACAGAAATGGCGAGAAGTTGCTCTAAATTAATAATTTCTGCTTTCAATATTTTTTTTCCTCTTTTCCTCTCTTTATTTAACCTTTTCATTCTTTTAAGACCGATGAGATGAATGAGATCAATACAGGAAAGGTTCAAGGTGAGATGTTCATCGAGGAAAATGCAAAGGACTTTGGCGACTGAAAAATTATATGAAAGCGACTATAGTTCGATTTTTTTTTTACAGTATTTAATATTTGTCCTTTTTTTGCTTTCCGTTTTCTTTTCTTTTTTCTTGGTGTGAGATGCAATTCATTTGTTTGGACAGATAAAGGATCCAGAACTGTGAACAAAACATACAGTGCTTGCATTGATAGATTTTTTTGTTCCTTTTAAATTATTGTTTTTTCCAATAAGTTTATGTTTTGTCTTATTTCATTGTTAAAATAAAATGCGAAAATC
This sequence comes from Ajuga chamaepitys, assembly GCA_958295605.1. Lineage (NCBI taxonomy): Eukaryota > Viridiplantae > Streptophyta > Magnoliopsida > Lamiales > Lamiaceae > Ajuga > Ajuga chamaepitys. Next base: position 4,301,067 of record OY282508.1, read on the forward strand.
TAAAATATAATTTCTTCTGAAAGTTTTTTTATTTTGATAATTCCTTAAATAAAATTAAAAATTTGAAGATCCCAATAAATTGTCAAATGATAATAGAAATTTATTCATTTGATATACAAACTTCTTAATAAGATGGTATTGTATCAAATGACGTTGAACATATATAAAATTGAATTCATTTTTCATTAGAATTGTTTATTTAATAAATTCAGTTTAATTTTAATTTTTCTTATAAATAAAATATATTTTAAGTTGTGCATCGCACGATGGAGGAATTCTAGTCTACATAAACAATATATCTTCGGTAAAGGGAAACTGGAAAATTCGTCCCATTAAAGATGCCTGATCGCATTTCAGTTCTTTTAAAAACAAAATATTTACTCGGTCCAATTAAATTTTAGGGCTAATTACCAAAAACACTCTGTACCGTGGGCCTTTTTCACTTTTGCAGTCCCAACTTTCAATTTTTTCTGATAACAACCTGTACTAATCTTTTATTCATTTTCGCAACCTCTGACTATATTTCTGGCGGTATAGGCCATGTGATCCACATTTTTTTTGGGCCAATAAGATGGCGACACGTGGCGCTAAATTCAGAAAATTAATTTAAAAATCAATTTTTTTTATTTAAAATCCGAAAAAAAAAATATTTCTGAAACTAATTTTTAGATTCTAAAAATTCATATAAATGCAGAAAATTAAATTGAAAACCCAAAAAATAAAACAATTATTTCTGATATTAATTTTAAAATTCTAAAATTCATTGAAAATTCATAAACAATTATTTCTGAAATTAATTTTAAAATTCTAAAAATTCATTGAAAATTCATAAATTCATTTAAAAATCCAAAACAATTATTTAAAATTGAAAAAAAAATATGTATATATTTCTGAATTTAATATTAAAATACTAAAAATTCATTTAAAAATTCAGAAAATATAATTAAAATCTAGAAAATTAAAAAAAAGTGAAATTAATTTAATAAATCTAAAATTTAATTTCGATTTTTTTTTTTAAATTTTCAATTTTTCTAACAAGCAAAATGAATATAAAACAATAAATACCTAAATTACCCATGATTAAAACACCGTAATACCAAACTACCAACAAAATCGCCAATGTGCGGTGTCGTAGTAGCCTAGTAGCAAGCAATTTCATATCCCACAGAGACTATTGAAGATGACTAATCAGATTACTACAGTGATATTAGTACTAAAATATCTAGGTGGAACGAATTATGATTGATTGGGTTATTATCTTAACTAGTAGTATCCCCGTGCGATGCACGATTTGTAAGTGCAACTGAATAAATTAATATCTTTTTATATTTCTATATAATTTTAATATAATAAAATATTACAATCAATAAATAATAAGATATGAAAAATTATATGTTAATGGAAAAAGAGTTCAGTGAAAAGTATTAAAGACTAAAATATATATTAGAATGGATATTTATTTTTTCTTAATGTATGAATATCTTTAGCATCCTTCCATAGAAGTCATATTGATGATTGGGGCTGGAATTGCAATATGCGGTTGACAGAGGATATGTTTGTAATGTTAAAATTAGTTACCGTCTTCATAAATAAATTTTCATTAATAATAGTCAATAAATTTATAAAAAGAAAATAATTTTAAGAAAATATGTTTTTTTCGGCCCAGACAAAATCAGCCAAAATAGCTTTATCATATTTATTTAGGCTAATATATGGCAAGTTATTGCTAATAATTGTGTTTTATATTAGGTTGAATTTTATATACCAAAATTGTGATTTTCAGAATTGGTAATAGATTTTGGGCGGGAAAACTTCATAGTTACTAATTTCAGTGGATTTTGTTATTATATTAAGTATAGATAGTTGTTTCCAAATTCTAACCATAAGACCTCCAAATATGACGACATTGAAGTTGGAGAAGAATGCAGCTTTGGGTCACCCAGCCTATTACACGGCCCATGCGATATGAGTTGAGTCTTACATGCGTTTTTTCCTAATTTTTTGAGGATTTTCACCCTTCAACTCATATCTTAATTCTCCAACTATAAAGGGGGGCCTAAAGATGAAATTTTATACATCTTCTATCATAATTTGGAGTGTCAAGCAAGGGATTCAAGGAAGAGTTCAAGAATTCAAGAGCAAGGAACATTCAGTTATATCTTTTTAATTGTTTTGTTCTTAGCTACTTATAATATTTTTTAGGATTCATTTTTTACTACCGAGAGGTTTATTATTAAACTCTAACACTCAAAACTACACAGATTGAAATACAATGGTTCCTGGAGAAAAATACATTCTTGGAGAGAAATCAATAGTTCCTCAATATATAAACACCTTCCTGGAGAAAAATCAATTGGGCTTCATTACCGAGCCCAAAATATGAATACTTATCAATCACAATCTTTGGAAATTATAATATGATATACTGCCTTGAGTTTGAGTTGAAAAGGTTATGTTGCGAGATTTGTGTTAACCAATTGTAACTTATTACCAACTTTAAATGCAATTCCGGAATTAAATGGTTTGAATGTTTTAACATATATAAGGTAATATTAATTAATGCAGCCAATTATACCATATATAAGGCTTAACCAATTAATGCAGCTAATATTGAAGTTTTCCAGAATTAGCAATGTTGTTTTGGGCGGGAAAATGTTGATATTACTATTCTTGGCTGATTTTGTTATATTATACAGTATAGATTACTAAAGTCAAAACCCTAAGACTGTAGCAACATAATATAATGAATAATAACTAATGCAAATAAACACTAAGACGAGATTCAAATAACAATAAAGTCATCTTAGGATGTTCAACTTCAAAATCAATTATTGTGAAATCATACCCTATTGCACATGCAGACACATATATTTATCCCTAATTCATATGTTTCTATTGTTATGAGGTTTCGTGATTTAGTATCTCAAACCCCCCAGCGCTTGAGATGTAGATCATAACAACAGACCAACCTCCCGGAAGAAGTGTTTATGACTCCTAACAGTGCCTGAGAATTACCCCCATAATGTCTCCTTACCCTTCCAGTTTCTCAGACATATTATGTCGTGTGTTGTTTGGTCATCAATATTCTCACCTCCTGATCAATTGGATATTCGATTCATGGGTGCTAGACTAGGTGATAAAGCTACCCTAACATCAATCATAATGCACCACATTGAATAACAAATTGAACGCCTACAAATTATTGATAATATAAATATATACATTGTAATTGAAACCCACCCTCTAAATCCCAAGATATAAAACGACTACTCCATAACAGAAATAATAAAATCAATAATCATAAATAAAACCATTGTTCAAAAAATAAAATAAGAAATAAAGTAAGTGAAACTACAGTTATCGATGAAGATGATGGTACGATCGTGTGCTCCAGATGAACGCCGCTAATCAACTTCTTCCCATGTAAATGCTCCACGACATAATAAATATGACTCTGACACGTTTGCACGACTGACAAGAATTATGCCTGGTCGAGCAAATGCTCCTTTTGTTGATTGTTTTTTATCTCCTTGTTGGCCAATCTAACTCCATTATGGGCCGAATTACTTGTTTATTCCATGCAAGACTTCCTTTACTCAATTTGCACCGGAATTTTATAGTTACTCTAGATATGCACTATTTCGTACTGAAATCAATACAAAATTAACAAACAAGTGAGAATTGCAAAGCACATGAAAACGAATGTTAGGAAGTACCATTTCACGTCTTTTTACAATGTTTAAGGTATGAATATATGCCTAAAAATCACATAAACTATGAAGTGATCATTCGCGCTCTGAAAATGTTCCTTATCTAAGAGTCTTCAAATATTGTCTTTCAAATGGATGCAAAATGATAAAAAATAAGTTACTTAGAAACATCGCGTATTTCTCAGCTGACTGCTTCGGCCAGGGAAGAACGCGTAGTGGAAGTCTCTGTATACTATGGCCAGATGATACTGGTGTTACATTAAAGTCTTTTAGTACACACCATATTTTGATTTTGATAAAAGACTATTTTCATCAAGAATTAATGATGAGCGGCATATATGGGTGGCCCAAGCAAGCTCATAAGTGGATAATGTGGGAGCTGAAGCGCAACATAAATTCGGGGCCAAATATCCCATGGATTTGCGAGGGCAATTTTAATGAGATAATGTGTTCCATTGAAAAAGGAGGAAAGTTTCGTGTAAGCATCACAATGTCCTAAATTTGAGAGATGATGGATGAGTGCAAGCTTACCGTAGTGGCCATTTCTTTACCTGGACAATTGGGCCAAAGTGACAGAGATAATATTGAGTAGACATTGGATGGGGCCCTTGTGAACGCTCGGTGAAAGATGTTGTGACTGCATGTGTGGGTGATGCACCATAACCGACACAAATCTGACCATCATCCAACTTTAGAGTTTGATCGTTGTCCTCTTAAAGCACCATGGTCTTTAAAACACAAATGAAGAAAATCGAAACTATTTTGTTTTAAAAATATGTGGTTGCAATACATAGAGTGTTAGTAGATGGTAGGCATAGATGTGGCCCGAATGCTGATTTGTCCAAACAAATACATTTGGAGAAGTGTTAGATGGGTGGGGTACGAGGGAGTTTGGAGACGTGAGGAAAAGGGTTAGGGAGTGTACTACAAATATGGGTATATTACAAAAAAATGAGCCTTCTGGGGTTGTTTTGGAGGAATTTCAAAAAGTGGAGAAAGAACTTGATGAGCAACTGAAGTTGGAAGAAATATGTTGGGTCTAAAGATTACGTGTATTGTGGATAAAGAAAGGGGATAGAAACACTACCTTCTTTCATACAAAGGCAAACCAAAAGAGAAAGCACAATTTAATAGAGAGAATAAAAGATGAGGGTAGAGGTTGGCATGAGGATAAAAGGGAGATAGAGAAGGTGTTAGTGCAGTACTATGCTGATTTATTTCGATATGTGCCTCCAACGAATGTTAGTCGTGTTCTCGATATTGTTAATTGTAGGGTCACAATGGATATGAATGCATTACTTACATAACTATACACTGAGGAAGAAATATATAATACTTTGAAGTAAATGCATCCAACCAAAGTCCCTGGACCAGACGGGTTGTCCTCTTTATTCTATAAAAAGATTTGCATATTACTTCTAATGATGTTGTTACGGTTGTCTTAGATATCCTCAACATCCCAACCGGACTGCAATAAATCTTACTTATATTATTTTAAATCTAAAAGTGAAAGTATCTGATTCACCTAAATAATACCACCCAATCAATTTAGGTAATGTTATTTTCCATATCATTGCTAAAATCATAGTTAAGCGCCTAGAAACCATTTAACCTAGAGTCATCTCGTCCTCTCAAAGTGCATTTGTTTCGGTTTAGTACTGATAACACAATGGTTGCTTTTGAAATATTCCACTCTATGAAAAAAGGGAAAACGGGAAGGGAAGGTCACGTTGCACTTAAATTGGATATGAGCAAGACCTACGATGGGTATAATGGATGTTCTTGGGTGAAATCATGTTAAAATTGGGGTTTTTGGAGAGTTTTGTCGACTTTGTTATGAAATGTGTAACCTCTGTTTCATACTCTTTCTAGTTGAATGGATCACCCGCTGATATTTTTTTGTCTAGAAAAGAGACTTCACCAAGGAGAACCTTTATTGCCATACCTATTATTGTTGTGCACAAATGGTTTTATAACACTAATTTGGATTGTGGAAGAGAGGCAGGTTCTTCACATTTTTAAAGTATCAAGGGTTGCTCCGACAATCTCTCATATGTTATTTGATAACGATAGTAATATATCTGACTTACGTGTAAAGAAACTGATGTGGTTATGGAGATATTATGGTATTATGAGCTCTCGTTGGGACGAAAAATTAATTTGGACAAGTCGGAGTTGACTAGTGGTGCTAATGTCCATGAGGCAAGAAAGAAGGAACTTTGTGTACAATTAGGAGTTTGACAAGTTCCTACGCATGAAAAGTATCTTGGTCTACCCACGCTTATTGGTAGATCGAAGAAGGTAATTTTTGCAAGTATTGTTGAAAGGGTGTTGCACAAAATGAAGGGGGTGTAAGGAGAAGAGCGTATCAAAAGAAGGGAAATGTTTTTTGCTTAAATCCGTTATCCCGGCAATCCCGACATACTCTATGAGTTATTTCTTTTTCCCGCAATGAAGTTGTCAATTGATTGAAAATTTGATGATGCCGTATTGGTGCGGGTGCGACCAAGGGTGTCGGAAGACACATTGAGTGGCTTGCTCGATGATGGCTGGTACGAAGGCAATATGAGGGTTGGGATTTAGTGAATTAAGCTGCTTCAATTTAGCTTTGCTAGAAAAACAACCATAGAGGTTAGTTCATTATCCAAGCATATTGGCTATGCAACTACTCAAAGCAAAATACTTTCCTCATGGTGATATAAGGGTGGTGGATTGCGACGGAGTTACATTTGGAGAAGCTTAAATGTGGTGAATCCATTGCTTGGGGGCAGGTTGCATGGTTGGTAGGAATGGGAGATGAGATATTGGGTCATTCTAGGAAGTGGATTGCGATGAGACTTGCTCCTGCGCCAGGGCAGCTTGCATTAGATTTTCGATCAGAACTCTGTATGGCAAATTTTATAGACGATAATAGTACGCAATGGCCAGGTGATCTGGTTTGAAGCCACTTCTCCAACAATTCTCCAAAAAAAATGCTGATACGATTATGAGGATGTAATTAAGTTCTCGATGGCTACCGAACAAACAGATATGGAATGTTACGAAGGATGGTAGATTCTCGGTGCATTCAGCCTATCAATTAGTGGTGGAGAATTTTTCCACGTTGCATGAAGAAGCGACGATGTCTAATAACACAGAGACAATATATTTGGAGGAAGTTTGAGTATTCGATTACTAGCAAAAATTATACATTTTATTTGGCATGCTATCACGGATTCCCAGTCGAGTAAGGTGAAATCATGTGCAAAGGGAAAATGTTTCGGATCATGTGTACTCCTTATGTGGTAATAACTATGAATTTGCGTACCATTTTTTCTTGAAGTGTTCGATGATGTGGAATTGTGGATCTGAATTTGTATTGATATTGACATGTTGAATTTTCCATCAGTTAAACTCTTCTTGTGGCATCATTCTGGCAAGCTGCATGCATATTGTTTCAATACATAGGCATAATGATGTGGCATGCATGGAACACAGGGAATTTATTCTTGTTCGAGGGACTACAATTTTATGCGAGTCGTATTTTGCAGAAGGTATATACGATGTTCTGTGACATAAACCCCGGGGGAGGAAGTAGTATGACCTTCTTGGGGTAGACGGGATGAGGTGAGATGGTGCCCAGTGGAACAAGGGTGGTATTATGTTAATGTAGACGTTGCGGTCTTCTCAGATGGCACGATGGGGCTTTGCTTCGTTGTTCGTGATAGTGAAGGTGGGAATTTTTCTAGTAGGGACCAAAGGAATGGAGACGGAGGGTAGTGTTGCTTCTCTAGAGGGTATAGTCATGCTATTTGCGATGAGAGCTACCATCGAGAGTAATATCACCAATATCATGATTCAAAGCGATAACAAGAGTTTGATAGAATGGGTTAAAGAAAAGGAGATTCCAGAGGCAGACTGTGATTTTATTGCAAGAGTTGGGCTGAACGAATTATGTATATTTCTCAGTCAACGAACAAAGTGGGACACTATTTAGCGCACTTTATATCTACATGTAATTTTGAATTGTTTAGATTGGAGAAGGTTCCTGCGGAGACGGTAAAGTAGTCTCTCATGATGTAGCTTCTAATTTATAATTAATGAATTTGTATGTTTCCCTAAAAAAATATTATATCCAAACAGTTACGGTAAATTTGATATAGATTTACAAATCCATAGCTTAAATTTGGAACATAAATCTAGATTGTCCTAGCAGTTACAAGAGGGTACATACCCTTGCATACTAAGACTGCCTTTAGCAGTGACTTTTTCATGACTTTCTCTCAATGGGCATAGCTAAAGACAAAAAAATTGATTAAAAAGAAAAGTATGAATCAATAATGTTTTGACGCCCTCGGTTGTGGGATGGGTTGGTCAACCAGCTCATTCCACAACCTAACCCCCTTCTACAATCTGCCACATGTCGGTACCTCATTGTATCAAATTATTTATTGGATATAGTTTTAATAATAAATAAATAATATAATTTTTATTTATAAAAATTAAAAAAATCATCAAAATTCTTATTTGTTTTTTCTCTACAAGTAGAATCTAATGTTGACATATTTTGAATAAAAAATTGAAGCTCTTTATTTTTTTTTCTTTTTATAAATAGCTGGGTTGATCTGATAATCTTTGTATATTATAGGGGAATATTACGGGCCGGACCGAATATATCCAGGTCTGACCAAATTTTGGCCCGGTCTGGCCCGATCCAAAATATGACGATGGCCCGACATAATTTTTAATGGATAACCCTATAAACGAAGAAGAGAGAAGAAGTAAAGTAGGAGAAGACGATGATGATCAACCTTTTCAGTACTCTACTGAACGCATTGCAAACATGTCCAGTTACATGAGTAATAGGGAACAACTTCGTAATAGGAAAACTCACAACACTCTTAAATACGACCTGATCGAGCATATATGACGAAAATTCGGTCTCGCTAATTAAATATATAAGTTGTATCTTTTATATTTGTAATTTAGTATTTCAGACATGTATTTGTAGCTTAATTTATTTTTTCAATTTCGTAATTCAATTTTTGCAATTTTAATTTGGTTATTATTTTAGCATGTTATTTTAAACGTACCGGAAAAAAATTCGACTTATTGTAATTACGGAATTAAAATATTTTTTTATTCTTGAAATGTATTAGAAAAAGCGTGAAAAATAATATGCAATTATTAAGTCGTAGTAAAAATATTGATTTTATTGGGAAATAAGTTATGTGTTTGGATAAGAAATTAATATATATTAAAATGTTGGGTTGTTGATAAAGTGTGAAAATATACTTCCTCCGTTTATAAATAGTTGTTCTTTTAGCTTTTTTTCTACATTTTTTCCAATAGTACCCTACAATTACTAAAAAAAAAGCTCTAATAATCTAACATATCATATCTATATAATCTAATTAAGGGTTTAATTGTCTATTTTCTATAATCCTTAATTTTCTTATCCAAATCCAAAAGAACATCTAAAAAAAAAACGAAGGTAGTATTTTTAGGTTGTGGAGTAGGTTGTGTATAAATTAATATCTTATTGATAAGTTAGATTAGGTTGTGGGAGGTTATTGATAAAGTGAGTCTAAAAGTCAAACTATAAAAAAGATATTACCATTGAATTTTTCCAAGAACTGCACTTGTTTAAGCAACTAAAATGAAAATTAACTATAACTCAGTCGATTGAGCACTCTATAATCTGAACTAGTGATACGGGATTAATTTCCACCGAACCATTTCCTACTAGGACTTGTACCAAAAAACAAAAGAAAAAGAAAAAGAAAACAGAGAGGAAAGATGAGTTGAAGGAGAGGGGGTGTATACTGTGTAGATGGAGATGTATGGTGCATGTATATATAATATAAAATAGTATTATATATTCTCTGGGGACTGGGACTGATCGACTTTTTGAAATTGTGGACTGTCAAAACACACAGACACACAGTGATGAAAATTTGCTGTGATAATGGTAGTATATCTTTTTATGGTTGGAAAAGTTGCAGACCAGATAGTAGATTGTCCTTCTCTCAAATCATACACACACGTATGCTTATGCTATATTGCTATTGCCAAATTTCTTGTCTTCTTTCATAACTATAATCTACTCTACTCTTTCAATAATGCTTCCATTTTTTGTCCCATTATGTATATTTCAACCTACGGTCAAAAACTTATTTTTCGGTTAATTCTATCATGCTCATGTAAATATTATTTGCAGTTATCATGTAAAATAAGTGTCGTTTTAACTTTATCTGTAAAAATTAAGAATTGATAAAAATGACAAATATATCCATACAAAATTCATTTAATTTAGTATGTTTTATGGAATAAGGAAATAATAAACTAAATTAAGTAGGTTGTTTAGGGTAAGATTGGAATAATTATGATTTTTTTTGTTAAAATAACACTTATTTTTAGAAAAAAATATCGTCTCTTAAACGACATTTATTTTAAAACGATAGGGGTATCATGTAAAAAGCTATCTAAAATTAAAAATCTGTTAACAACTAATTTGTAATAATCTATATCTAATAAGTGCGGATAGAATTAACCAAATTACCAACCCATGCGTTAGATACATGATATATATAGAGCAGAGTCTTGCTTTCATCCATGATTATAACTTATTCTCTCTATGTTATAAAGATAGTTCAGTATTTTTTTTCCCGTTAATTTCCTTATTGAAATAATATTCTATAAAATACACTATAATTTCTCTAAAATACACTTAACGGTTTTGGATCTAATTAAGTTGTCATAAAATTCTCTACAAATTATTTAAAATTATTTTTAGACTACTTTTAGGGACAACTAGCTAGTTGTTGCAAAAAATATTAATTAAGACACATTTGGGACGATTTTTATCGTCTGAAATATATTATTTACGACCGAGTCATTAAAACGACATATTATTTTTTAATAATACAATCGTGACAAATACTCATTATTTAAGAAGATTTTTTACTATCTCAAAAGACCATTTCTTTTAGTGCTACTCCTAAGTGAAACGTATTAAAAAGAACTTGCGGGTTAAATATGTTTTTGTCAAATTCATTTACGATGTTATCTTAATTTTCCCAAGAAAAAAAAATACTTTCTTACTCTGTACGAAAAGTAAAATGTGACTATTTTTATAGTACAAGGCCACAAGAATATAAATTTTAAACACATAAGTCAAATAAATAATGAGGAACCGACCTAAATATTTATTGTGTTGACCGAGTCTTCTATATTTATGGTGTATACTCACAACAAAATCTAGTCCAACTTACATGGCTTCCAGCAGTAAAATAGATGTGTACGCTATATTCTCATCAATTAAAATAGAAATATAAATACTGTGCAGTAACACCAAATTATAATTATGGGATATGTTCCTCTCTAAAACTAGTGGTGGCAATTGAAGCAGCCTCGTCTACTCTGTTGGGCCAACAAAAATTTAGTGAGTCTAACTTATCCTTATAAAAATTTTTCATCGGCTTTGTTGAATTTAATGGTACTTCGAACCAAAATTTTTATAGTCCAGTCAACATAAATGTTGTGAGTCGATTTTGTCACATCTACCTATAAGAAGCAAAGAAGGAGACATGCATATCCAAAATAGAAATGAATAATTGAGCAACCAAATTGAATTTGGATAACATGGGAAATTAGCATTCTGCTGCAAATCCCTATGGTGAGAAACAGGTTATAGAGTAAGATGGAATTGGGTCAAATCCATTAAATGCTTTTCTCAACAGTTTAGTGAGTTTTTGGGGCAAAACTCTGTTAGCACTGTTCCAGTAAAAGGTTTAAGTTTTACAGTTTTTGTCCAAAAATATTTGAGTTTCACTGAAACTGTAGTAAATTTCCTGCCACCAATAAATGAAAACGTCTGCAATTGGCTTTGGCTTTACTCATACTCACACTTTTCCAACTCATGATTTATAATTTCATTTAGTCCTAAGTTTATTGTCCAGATCTTCGTAGTCTAGTAGCATCATGTTATCGATTTAAACAGGTTGAACTTGGGCTTTCGAATGTTGAGGATAATCTTTAACTATAAGCACATTGTATATTTATACACATAATAGTTTCGTAAGAAAGATTGAGGGATGACCACCATCCTCTATCTCTAGATGTTGTGTGTTACAGTGATAGTTGATTTCAAATCACGATAACCAGAACAAGATATGATTTATAAACACTAAAAATATATGTTTAGTTTTTTACATTTTATATGCCCACCATTAAAAAAAAAAAAAAAATCTCCAAAACAGCTAAAAATTAAGCTCAATTCAACTGTTGTCATATTTTGAGTGTGGTGAAACCTTGTGTGCAACAGTGTTTTACTGCAAACTAGGTGATTCAGTCATAGTCACTTTGAAAATATGTATAGCATACAGAAAGATTGATGGACTGTGGATACAGACAAGGAACAATTTAAGCAATGCATTTATTTGGATTGACAAAGTTTGTATAGGAATTCTACGCTACCCAATCGAGTAGTATCCGACTCGATGATCCAACAATTCAATCTAAAAAGTGAATAGAGATTAAAGAAAAGATAATCACGTGCGTATTTAAATCATCCAATTAGATAGTACCTAACTGCGCAGCATTAAATCTGTCGCGTTTCAATTTGTGCTTGTGTGTGTGAATTTGATAAGATTGAGGTGTGTGTAGCGTGTTTTGTGTGTGTAAAACTCTTGACATGAAGTTTGAAGTCTTTCTTGTCATTGTTGGGTTGTGAGAGACAACCTAAAACCCTACCATCCTTATTTAAATCTGTTTGGTGGACATTTCACTCACTTTTTTTACCTTTCCAAACTTTTTATTCAAATGGCATTTGGGCTCGGTAAGTTTTAATATATTTAACTTGAACTATAAATATGTAAAGAAAAAAAGAGAGGTTTTTTTTTTTTTTTTTTTTTTTTTGGTGACATATTTTTTGGGACGATTAATTATTGACGACAAAGTGTATCTAATAATGTACGTAATTGTGTTAAATAACTCTATCGTTGTGTTAAGGTGCAAATACATGCATAGGTTTTTTTTTTTCATGTAAATAAATATTTGCATCACGTTTTATATATGGATATTTTAACACTCATTTATTGCTTGTGGTTTATTTTTCTGAAACTATTGATTATACTTTATACTCATTAATTTGTGAGAATATTGTGTACAGATATAGCTATTTCACTGGTGGATGTAAAAGTTTGTACTATGTATTACTATGATGAAACACCATATAAATAGGAGGAGAAGAAGACTCGTCAAAACAATTGATCGTTTGGCTACTTAATTATTTTAATGCACTTAATGAGTCTTACTTCGGTGTCACTGTGGTAACGATACCAATAAGAAAAAAATAAATATATAAGGAGTCTTTTAATTTTAATTTTTTAAAAGAACAGGAAAACCCTAATGTTCGATCGGCACATTATGAATTAGTTTTCCAACCAAGTAATCAGAAAATAATCATAGTTGGGTGAGTAAATTGCAACATTTCTTTTATAAGTTATGAATATATGTATAACGTCAAAATGTGCGTCAAAATTGCGGGACATGAGATCATGTGTTACATTTTGGTGTTTCATCTTGTATTTCACTATATTTATCAATTACCAACATGAATGTCACCAATAAATTTGTGTCATGTATAGAATTGAATGTAACGAAGATGAAATACCTACTGTAATAAAGGATCTGGATTGAATTGCAGGTTTCATATGATGTGGAAGAAAGTTTTAAAGACTTATATGTTTCATTTCAATGTTCCAGCTCGTATTGCACGATATAATTAAAAAATCTATAACATAAATTGTGAACTTTGAACCTCTTATATTATTAATCCTAAATCAGTGGAATATCAACTGTAAATCGTAATTATGAACTTGCAAACTATAAAGAATATAGTTTAATTTTAAAATTTAAGCCCTAGATACCCTAAATTTCAATATGAATCTTAACTCATGAAGCAATGAACCATAAAAGTTAATCTGGAATTCTGGACCAAATTATTATAAAAAAAATTAAAAACAGTTATTTCTTAGAGTGAAATATGAGTGAAATAAGAAAAATGTAAAATATCGTCTCATTGGTTGAAGAATTAGTAGAATTTTGTACTAACTCTTGTTAACAATAGTACCATCTTATTACTTATTACATTTGTATTGGAAAATATTTATTTCTATTGATACGATCTTTATTTAAGTATTATACACTTTTCGTATAATACAGAGAGTATATCTACTTAACAATGGTTTTATTATTACAACCATATTCAATAATACGCGCGGCCGATATTATTAAGCATGCAATCAAATAAAGCTTATTTCTTAAGGAAAAAATATATAATCACCCGACACCACTTTAGAAATAAATAAAACATTATATTCTAAAAAATCACAGTTTATAAGCTTTGAACCAAGTGGATCGTAATTCTCCGCAGCACGCTCAAACCAACATGCGGTGCAGACACTAAAAATACATCGTTTTGGTCCATATAAAAACGACGTTATTTTAGAAAATATTATTTTGGTATCCATATAAAATCTCTATTTCGATGGTTCCAGTTTTTATAACACATAGCATATGATGGTTATTTTAATATACCAGATATGGTACTATTTAAACTAAGGATCTAATCTGATATGTGCTCAGCACAAAAGCTAGGCACAATGCAGGATCTATTTCCTCAGATTGGATCCTCTATTTCTAACAACACGTAGCCTAAAGTATAAAAGTTTTATTTAAAAATAATATTGTAAAAGTAGTTAGGAACCAGTCAATCGCTAATAGATTCCTAGTCATGGCTGGTTGGGTTTAGGATCAGTTAGGCGGGGTGAAATCGAGAAAAAGACAGACAATCAATGGAAGCTTAGCACCTTCACAAGGGACTAATCAGTTAAGCGCGGAAAAATCGAAAAAAAATATAGATGATTGATGGAAGCCTAGCACCTAAACAGGGACTAGGTGAAGCTAGTTGGATATTTTGCAGGTGAATTTAAAAAAACCTGATAGATTTAGTAAGGTGGTGGGGGTAAATTCAGAGGCAACATAAGGTAGAGGGGTTTCCTTAAATATTTATGGAGTTCACGCAGTGGGTCTCCAATGGCGAGAGAGAAGTAAGAAGATCAGCAGCCCCATCTATACAGAGCCTTCTGTACTTACACTTTCTTCTGTTCCCAACATTACTCCTTCCCTCTACAGAAACTCTTCCCTTTCTCTCTCTATAAATTCTGTCTTCCTTCTCCCCATATCTTCCCCTTCCCGTTTTCTCATCGTCAAACATGATGTATTCATGACATCGTAACAGTAGCATTATTGTCAGATCACTTGACCCACTGCACTATATATCCAACCATGTAAAAACCTCCGACCTCCTTTAATGGTGGAAATGGTGTACGCAGATTTGAGTTTACTCTCCATAAACCACAACAACATCGAGTTTTCGGAGGAAACAGAAAACAATGAGATGATTGATCTCAATACACGCGTAAACGAAGAAGAGGAAGATCTAGATTATTCTAACGTGCATGGATTAAGGAACGTTAATGGCGGCAAGGATTCAAATAGCAGCTCGAATTCCAAGTTCTGTGCGAGAGGGCATTGGAGGCCTGCAGAAGACGCGAAGCTGAAGGAACTTGTCGCCATTTATGGCCCCCAGAACTGGAACCTTATTGCAGAAAAGTTGGAAGGAAGATCAGGTAATTAATATTTTCAAATAATCAGTTGAATACGTACTATATATAGTACACGATCTTATTACGAATATATGTGGATATAAAAATTGATATAATCCAGATTAATCCGTTGTTTCCCAACAAAACCTACTGTTACTAGCAGTTTCTGTACTATAACGCAGCCTGGAAAATTTTCCGACAAACTACTGTCTATATACTTATATTATGTAATTATAATTAGACTGCGGATAAATATCTTGAAAATATATCTATATACTCATATTATGTAATTATAGTTTAACTGCTGATAAATATCTCAAAAAAATTATTTCGTCGAGCTTCAGTACTTCATTTTGTTTCTCACTGAAGTATTGGCTTTTATATGTTTGAAGGCAAGAGCTGTAGATTGAGATGGTTTAATCAGCTGGATCCTCGGATAAACAGAAGGGCATTCAGCGAGGAAGAAGAGGAGAGATTAATGGCGGCTCACAGATTGTACGGAAACAAGTGGGCAATGATAGCGAGGTTGTTTCCTGGGAGAACAGACAATGCTGTTAAGAATCATTGGCATGTAATAATGGCGAGGAAGTATCGAGAACAATCCAGTGCTTTTAGGAGGAGGAGGATGGGCCAGCTTGTTTTCAAAGACAATGCTGTTTTCCCTGATTTTACTACTGGTACTGTTGTCTACAGTTCCGGCGGCAGCGGTGCTGAGGTTTTTTGTGGTGGATCGGCCGTCGGGGCTGGTGGCGGAGGGGCGGCGGTTTCCAACAGTAGTGGGTTTTGGCCACCGCAAGCGTCTCTTGGTTTCTTTCCAGGTTTGTTATTGCTGTTAAAATTAACTTTGAAATTTGTTGCCTAATTATGGGTCCGTTTGCTTAAGATTAAACTCAGTAGATTTTGAAGATCGACTCCCAATAAAGCACACTTATTTACTTTCTTAATTAAATTTGACCCAACATTTCCCAATCTTAAGCAAATGGTGTAGATAATTGGATTATGTTTTGATTACTAATTGGACGACATGCAGTTTGTCTTGTCGATGTGAATTTCTGTGCCTGTTTCACTTTCTTGTTGCAATGCCATGCTTTCCAATTCAACTTATTGGGATTGCAAAAATAATACATTTGTTAATTTGAACATCAATATATGCATCCCATACATATATAATCTAAAAATAGTTGTTTTAGAAAGAAAAAATGAAAACCACATTATTGTACAAAACATATTATTCTAGAAAAAAAAACCTATGCCCAGGCATATTTAACTAGAACTCTCTATTTTTTTTCTAATTATGTTTTTTTTTTTTCAGTATTACGCGAATTTATTATAGTATGAGAAGAGAGATGAAAGAAATTATTAGCGAGGAAGTATCTTTTTAACAGAAAAAATGAATTTAATTAAAGATGAGAGATTATATGGAGTTCACGATTCTTAATTTTTGTTACAAAATCTAAAATGACTTGTATTTAGGATCGAAAGGAATATATGTTCTATTTTTAGTACCATCAGTATTATTTCCTGAACATTTGAGAAAATGTTTTGTTGAGTGTTTGATACAAAGATAGAGGATGAATTTAGCTCATCATTTTTGTGGTTTGTTGTTCTACACAGGCCCCAGTACAAGTGAGATGATGAGTATATTCAACCACAACCAACCTTGGGATCAAACCAATCTACACCATTACTCTTTCTCAACCACACCAATCCAACACCATCCCTACTCTACTTTCCCTCTGAAATTCGCCGATTATTCGAAAGAAATTTCAGAGCCAACTCCAGATGATCAGCGAATTGCACCACCATTTATAGACTTTCTTGGTGTTGGCTCTTTCTGAATTTTAAGGTTCATATTTAGCAGAAATTGGTCTTTAAGTAATCTTAGTGAATAACTCCAATATTGTATCTACTGTCTGCTTTTCTTGCTCCATCTTTTGTTCTGAGAGATAAATGTAGGAATTCTTTAATTTGGGTTTTGAATTCTTTAAAGTACTCCGCAGTATATGTTGGGTAGAGCGATAAAAATGTGAACTTTATATAAGGTGTGTCACTCTCCTTTCAAAATGCACTGTAGAGTACTTTAAATGATCTAAATCCGAAAAAGTATTGTTTATGTAACTTTGTAACTTCACTATCCCCAGATGGAACTGATTTGTGACAATGTTATGAATAAGGTCTTGTCACTCTCTCTCTTGGTTTTACATTTTACATGTCTGATAGACAGATAATTATGAATGAAGTGCATGCTTACAAAATATTAGTTGTGAATTACATGGAAAAGAGGTGAGTGGTGATAAATGTTGTGTTTGTTGACTATAAAAGGAAAGGAAGTATATATGAGTGCATGATTTTATGGGAGTAAAAATATGATGAAGAATGGAAAAAGACAGAGAATATATATAAATATATATGAAGACATGCATTTTCTTTATGGACCTGCAAAGTTCAGGCACAATTTCTGGTTCTCAACATAAAAACCCTGTTTTCCATTGCATTCAATGTGGTATCTGTTTCAGACAATGTTTTGCTTCATAGGAATCTTGTTCTTATTGAGAAACCCACATGGGACTGTCAAACTTGTTTCTAGCACACCCCTATTTTCAATATCAAAGTACTTAAATCATTCTCATATTAAATTGAAGCACACTCAAAACAGTAAAAACGGTTAAAAGAGAAAATTAAGATCTCCAAAAGTAAGTGATTAACGGATGAGATCTTTTATTTCAAATCGTGTTTCATCTTGTATTCCAAAGCATTCACTACATGCCATGTGTATAAACTGACATCATAAATATACACGTGATAGTTAGAGAAAGTTATGGAATAAAAGATGGAACATAGTTTGGAATAGAGGATCCGAACGGAGTGACTAATAACTCATCCTATAAATCCCCCTTAATTGGGTATTAATAATTGTACACACGGGTCTTAATGGACTTTTCGGTTTTGGACCTTTGTCCATTTTTATTGGGCCTTTATTATTTCCTAGCAATTAAAGTTATTGGATGCAGAGATGGGTTTAAGCTTATTTAGCTGAATTGAAATAATATATAATCCCATATGTCATCATAATTCCGTAATTAATTAAGTGTTTGTAAAATCGGATCGGTAAACAAATTTGTCATGCTATCGGTTTATAGTTCGATCAGTTCAATCAGTGGGTTGGCCTGAAAAGATAATTAATTAAATTTTCAAATTATATTATATTATATTTTTATAAAAATAATATATATTGTATTTGAAAAATAACATAAAGGTTTAAAATATCAGAAAAATATATATTTATATAATAGAGGCATGAGTCTAAATAAAATATTTAATATTGTATAATTATTATTTTGAATAGAAATTTAAAGTGGCAAACGGTTTCTCAGGTTCAAACAATTCAGTTCGTTTTTTAACAGTTTTAATCTGTTTAATACCACTATTTCCAGTTTTGTACTACTTCCGGACTGGATCAGTGACCCGTTCATAATTGAACCGGTTGAACCGGTCAATTCGATTTGGTTCCACAAACATTGCTATAATTATAAAAGCTCGTCCGAACTCAATTTGCTTAATGTAGGCTTGAAAATCTGTAGCTTGATTTTAGCAAAAAACTAAAGGAAAAATCCATTTTAATTAAAACACATAAGTTTTGGAAAAATAATAGAAAAGGAAACAAGTTTGGTTGTTTAGGCTTTATAGCAAATTGTAGTAAAACCCAACGAGTTGTACCAAATTGGGCTTTCTCAGTTGGGGGATGTTAAGCCCACATAGGCTGTTCTTCATAGTGGGCTGGTATGGACAGCATAGTGCCCCAAACTCGTGTCGACTGGACAGATAAAATTCTCTATGATCCATCGTTGAAACATGTCATTTAAAATGAGGTATTCTCCTTTAGAACCGTCATCTAAGAAGACGGGTTTTTATATGAAACTATCAAAAATACTTTCAAAAAATATATAATTATCTTGAGACCGTCTTATTGTAAGGCCCTCCTCATTGGCAAGAAATATGGTGATTTGGCTTGGGCGGCTATTTTATTATTGGGGAGTGAATTTAAAGATTGGGGTATTCTGGTGATATAATGGATGTGCTACCTATGTATTTTGGGGTGGGGGAGAGAGAGGGAGGGTAGAGAGTGGCAAACAGACGCGGAAAAAAGGAGGGTAGCCGAGCGTGTCGGCGGTGCGCGGCGTGGGCCCCATGCCTGCAGCTTGTCCCCCACTACCCCCTTTTTTATTTATTTTTTTTTGTTTTTTTTTTATTATTTGTTTCTTGCTCTTTAAATGTTTAAATGATAAGTGTTAATTTCATATAGCCGTTTGCAAATTTTTGCAACGGCTATTTCACTTTTTTTAGAAAAACTGAATAATTCCTTCCAACCACTAGTTTTATAAATTTGCAATTTTAATTTTTTTTTTTTAAATATGCAACTTTTTACTATGAATACATGTTCTCATTTCACCATTTTCTACATTCTCTACTACACAAAAATTGCAATTTTCTAGTCAAATTAAGACTCTTCTCATAACAAAAAAAAAAAAAAAAAAAAAAAGGATAAAGATTCATGTATACAATGGTACAATTCTTCAAATTCTGGAGAAAATGCATCGGCCCCAAATATCAATTTTCGTTAATCGATTACCAACTTCCACCCTCAAAATCCTAATTTTTCACCCAACAATTTTCCAACTAATTTTCCTATTTTTTCGGCAGGTAGTAATACTCAATCCAGTCCACTTAATTCATCTGGAGCATAATTCTACATGTATCCAACTCAAGTTCCCTACATGCCAGCTCATCAATACGGATTTCGTCCTGCAATGGACACATATTCATCAAGAAGGCCCAGTATTGATGGTTCGGATGCAGACAGAGACACCCCAACTCCAATTTCTCAGCGTTCGTCTCCTTTCGCGTCTCAATTCTCTCCAATAGAACTTGAGCGGATAAATCTCGCTGCCGACTTTAAGGCCGCCTATAATCCACCGAAGGTTCCTGCTGTACAAAAGAAAACTTATTCTGATGCAGAAAACAGTCTTCTTGCAAAGTTGTTGGCTCAATATTAGCACAGACCTTGTGGTCTGAAACGATCAAAAGTTAGATCAAATTTGGGTCCGAATTGGTGAAGCGTACAAACATGAACTATCCAAGCAACACACAGTTTAGGAGTCATAATGTGTTGAAGACACATTACTATACCCTCCAAAAACAAGTGAAATGGTTCTGTTGCTGTTTTAATCAGGAGAAGAAGGTTTGGGGCAGTGGTGGCAGTGATGCATATATTAGAGAGAAGGCGAAGGCTCAATACAAAGCAAAACGTGACATTGCTTTTAATCATATGGGTGCTTGGAATGTTTGAAAGACAGCCCGAAGTTTGTCGATCCAGAAGATGATGGTCGCGGATCAAAAAGGACAAAAATCTCGACAACTGGAGAGTATGTAACATCTTCCAACACTGACTCGAGCGCTGGTGAAGCAGTTAGGCCGGAACGTACTCGTCCAATAGGGAGGAACACGACAAAGCGAATTGGTAAGCGTAAAGAAAAAGCAAGCACGTCTGCCGAAGAAAACAAAGACGAAATTGAGCAAAGGCTTCAGGCCTTAGAAGAACAGAACAAGAAAAAAAGGGTTCTCACACTACAAAAGTGCACGTTGGCTATCTGTTAATTAGCATATGGTTGACCTGCTGACCATTACAATGAGTACCTACGCGTTGCTGAAATAACTGCCATAGAATGTCTCTTTAAATTTTGCCGCTGTGTGATTGAACTATTTGGCGGATACTACTTGAGGAAGCCTAATGCACTGGATTGTCAACGATTGTTACAAATGCATGAAGAAAGACACGAATTTCCCGAAATGCTGGGGAGCCTTGACTGCATGCATTGGGAGTGGAGGAACTGTCCAGTTCCTTGGAAAGGTCAATTCACACGCGGTGATCATGGCGTCCCAACAATCATGCTCGAAGCAGTTGTGTCTGCAGATTTGTGGATATGGCATGCCTACTTTGGAGTTGCAGGATCCAACAACGACATAAACGTACTCAACCAGTCTCCTTTGATTACGGATACTTTGCAAGGTCGTGCTCCATCTATTAATTTACAATCAATGGTAAGCAATATAATCAAGGATACTATCTTACATATGAAATCTATCCAGAGTGGGCTACTTTTGTGAAAAGCTTTCCATGTCCTAAAGATCCGAAGAGGAAGCATTTCAAGGAACTGCAAGACTCCTAGAAAGGATGTCGAACGGACATTTGGAGTGTTTCAAGCTCGTTGGGCAATGATTAAAGGTCCAAGTCGTTTCTGGTGCAAGAATAACATGAAGGATATAATGTTAACTTACATTATATTGCACAACATGATAATCGAAAATGAAGGAAATGCAGCGACCTATTGGTCCGACGATCCCAATTACGCCACCTCACCTCCACAAGTCAGTCAAGGATCAACCGAAGCATTCAATGACTACATCAGGAGAGGTGTTCAACTACAGGATAAGCAAAAACATCACCAACTTTGACAGGATATTGGGCCCGATCCGAAAATAATTAGCTAAATATTAAGTTAGCCGTTGCGACATTTACTTTGTTGCTTTCGGGTTTTTTTGCGTAGTCTGTGTGCTTTCATTTTTTATTTTCACGTTTATATGATTAAAAAGAATGGTGTTTTTTTTTTCAAAATATAAAAAATTAAAACAATCGAAATATTTAATTATTTATTATTTATCCAAAATTAAATAACTAATATAGTTGATAGATTAATAAATAAAAGAGATAAATAAGATATTGAAATGCCCCCCTCCCCTCCCCCCCCAAAAAAAAACATATTACTGCTTTTTTAGTATATTATTGGTGATGAGTTTTGTTTTTGAGGTATAGGTATTTTTACTTTGGAGGTGGCGCTGATGTGACAAAAGATATACCTGCTTTTCAGGTATACCATTGGAGAAGGCCTTAGGTTGCGGTACATAAATTTTTGTGTAGAAATATATAGTTATAGTTATGGATGCAGATATTGATCTAAACATCCATCTAGGTGTAGACTATTCGCTAGGTGTGCTCAATAATATTCCGTTTCTTATTTTCTTATAATTTTTTTAATTAATTTTCTCAATTTAAGATTTATAAATTATGATATATTGTATTAAATGGTTAACATTTTGAAAATATTAGAGATATATAAGAAATAAAATACAAACAAAAAATACGAAATTAGGCGGCCATTTAATTAGTAAGTGCCGTCCTAGACATAAAACCATCTTAAAACGTCCAACTACCGATTTCCTACTTCAGCCCTGTATATAATCTTACTCAACAAAGACATTTTTCCATGACTTTGACAAACTCATGAAAATCAATGAGCCCATCCCCATTAGCATCAAAACCTATGATCATCTTCTTGCAATCCTCCAACACATACCTCTCCTTCAACCCCAAAATGCAAACAACTCTGTGCAACTCACTTGCATCTATAAACCCATCATTATTTACATCAAACACCTTAAATGTTTCCTTAATTTCCTCTAAACTAGGCTCTTCTTCCTCAAACAACAACGATAAATCTTGCTCACCTTCCTCGAATCGACACGTCGACCATCCTAATCTGTTCATCACCATATTCGTTTCTGCAAAGCTTAGTCTTTCTTCATGACTAGTGCATGGATTTTGGTTGAGTAATGGCTCATCATAAGTAGTGGATTTTCTCCAATTGATCGAAAAAATCGATGGAATAGTTTGTATGAAAAATTGGATACATGAGAAGAAAATTTTAATGTCTCTATAGAGAGATTTGAACAACAAAATCAGGAAAGTAGTGACATATTTTGCTAGTTGCAACTCCATTTTGCACTGCTTATTTTCTTTAAGATAGTATGAAGTATTTATAAACTTAATCTGTCACTTATATATGAACTATGAAAGACGTCAAAGACGTACTAAATGTGGATTTTGTGATACGAAACTTGGGATTTGGTTCTTCATTTTTTCCAAGAAATTAGAATTTTGGAAGCAGTAAAGGTCAATGAATGTTGTGTGGCCCCTTCATGAGGAGTTGCGTGTGTAATTTCAGCTACATTATTTAATCAACCTCCTTCCTTTACTTACATTAATGTGTTGAAATTACTATTCTAAAAGACGTTAATCGAGTGGGTTTAACGCTTATTCGGAACTTAGACAGGGTTAAGTCGAGTTAAGGAGGGATTAAGCACGAGTAAAGCTACACAGGGTCTAATTAAGCTAAATGGGAAATGTTGGAAAAAGATCAAAATCATATAAAATAAAAAATTTATCTGAAATTTAATTTACAGAAATTTATCTGAAATTTAATATACTCACGGAGGACACACAAATATCTTCAATTATTTAATTTACATGTTGATGATTCAGGAATGAGAAGCGTATATATAATTTGAAACAGATAACATTGTGCTTAACAAATTAATAAATTAAATTTACAAAATATTGGTGGGCCCCTAAGAAAGTTACTTCCATTGTTAATATTCTTTATTTCAAATCGACTAATTTGTGGGATATTCCTAGGCTTTTAATTTTGTATTTACAAATAAATTTTAGAACTTGTTATCTAATCACCTGTAGTAGAAGAAATTAATTCCTCAATTTTCATTTCAAAAATTAGGTTTTTCACCTATCCTACTTATAAGACATGCATATATACACATACGAAACAATACATATGTATATATAATTTTGATATGCTGCATATATATAATGAGCACTCCGTAAAAATTTATCGATATGTCAAAAATGTAGTATATATATTTCAAGAATCGCTCCACTTATTTTGTGGAAACGAAAAAATAGTCATATATCAAGAACATATATATTTTGCCTTTAATACTTATTAAATAAAGTAAATGTTTAATTTTTCGAATAAGTTATATATGGTTGAATTAGGTATAAGTTTCATATGATTGAATAAGTTATATAAAAAGTAAAAGAAATTATAAAAGTGAAAATTTAAGTTTTCTTTGAATTAAATAATATAAAAATTAAAAGTTTAAACTTTATGATAAAAAACTTTTGTGGGAAGGGAAAAAGTAGACTATGAAAAGAGATGGAAAATGTTGTGAAATATCAGTAAACAACTAAAGGTTATCATTGAAAGCTCACTTTAAGTTTACAAGAAGCTTCCAAGTTCCAATCCATTCTTCGTATTATTTATTTTAAGCATAACCAAAAGCCACTTTACTTCTCAACTAATTAATTATATTATTTTGCAATTCTTTTAGTATAAACGAACAGTTTTACTATTTACTTCGTTGGATAAAAAGAATTATATTTCAAAATAATCTGAAAAAGAGTCAAGTTTAAAAAATAATGTATCATTTTATTCGTAAAAACAAAATTGATTACATGAATAAGTTAATATGGTAGGAAACATCAAATAAAAAATAAACGAAGTTATATAAGTAATCATTCGTAATTTTAGAAAATGAGGATTTGTACTTTAGAATCGGAATTCATAACTTTTTCAATTATTTTCCCCTTTCCTAGAATAAAATCTCATCAAACCATTTTCCTATCAAGACTTGTATTACAACGGAATCGAAATTCATAACTTTTTTAATCTTCTTTTCCTTTTCTGTGAAATATCTTTTAATCAACCTGACTTTTTTGGGGGAAGTTTTTTTTTCTAGTTTATGGTTTCCTAGTGTATGGATAACAATGATACAACGTATTAATTTATGCAAGAAACAAGAAACTTTATGATTTGGGTTCACAACTCTTTTTTATAATTGTATTTATTTGAGTAGTATTTTGAAAGGTTATTAAAGTCGCTAGGCGTTAGTTAGGTGGTGGACTGGGATCTAGCGATTAGTCGGGATCTGGACGGGACTAATCGGGGCATAGACGTAGTTAGGCGAGGAGGAATCGGAAAATAAACATAGACGGTCAATGAAAGCCTAGCGCCTAGACGGGGATTAATCGGAACTAATCCAGGATTTTTAGAACAAAGGTATTTTGATGTAAAGAGGTAGATTGATGAGATGACTTCATTAACATCACCAAACCTGACTTCTACTTTTGTTAATGACTATTGATCACTAATTCAACTTTTTTTTGGATATACCGATGCAAGTTTTTAACCGTTCCTTGGAAAGAAATTTACTGTCGAAATAGGATAATATTAGATTTAGACTTGCCATAAAGAATTCACAATTCTATAGAATGTTCCATAATATTATCTAATATTTATTGGGAATTAGATATTCTATTATTTTTTATATTTCAATAGACATTCTACACCGACTTCAGAAAAATGACATTCAAATACAGTGTATTGAATTTCTAAGCCCAAAAAGAAGAAACGACAATTAAAAATCTCTTTTATCCTAGACTTTCCACCCACTCCCAATACCTCCTTTTTTCAATATAATATTGATTACACTTTCCACTTAATTCATGAATTTGGACTTTTTCGTCCTTTTCCTAATCCTTTCGATTTTGATTACTACTCCCTCCATTTCATAAAAAATATCATTTTATCTATTTTTGAAGAAATTAAAGATTGGTATTTATTTGGTATATTTTGTGAAATAAGAAAATAATCAACTAAATTAAGTAGGTTATTTAAGATAATATTGAAAAATTTGTACTCCTTCCGTCCTCGCCCAATTTGCCTACCTTGACCCGGCACGGAGGTTAAGAAAAAACAGATTTTGTGGATTTTTTGACTTTTTCAAAGATGGAGATTGAATGTGGAGATTCTGAGGGTGAAGATTGTGAGAGAAATTTGTCATTTATGGGCTGACAAATTAAATTGGGACAAACCGGAAAGGAAAGTAGGCAAATTAGAGCGGTACGGAGGGAGTAGTTTTTTTGGTAAAGTGACATTTATTGTGAAATTTTTTATAGTGTCTAAAATGACATTCTTTTTGAAACGGATGGAGTATATAATAAGTCTAATATATATCTTTTTTAAAGTTTATTATTATATTAAAATATTCGATTACCATTCAAAAATTTATATATATATATATATATATATATATATATATATATTACCACGAGAATAAACTTGTATAAACGCAACTTATTAATTCATTTAATCGAGAAATCTTTAATTTAGCAAAAATGAATTTTAAATTTAAAACTTGATGGGGGATGATTTTTAGATTTAACAATATTTAATTCTTAAAATGAATTTAAATCTAACAGTACATATGTATCTAGTATTTTGGACCTTTTTTTTGTAAAGAGTTACCCCCTCCGCCCCGACTTATTTTGTACACTTTAAGTTTTCGGTCGTCCCAACTTATTTTACACACTCCTAAAATAGAAGTCAATTTCCACAATCTTCCCCCTCAAAATTTCAATCATCAATCTCCACCTTTAAAAATGTCCCAAAAAAATCTGCTTTTTTCTTTTTACATCTGTGACCGTGCCCAATCAATTGTGTAAAATAAGTTGGGACAAAGGAAGTAATAGACAATATTCTTAAGGGACTAGGTGATAATCCGGTAACAGACTGTAAATCTAATGCCTAGTTGGGGGTTTAGATGTCAAAGCCGGATATGCACTTAATTAAAAAAAAAAATGTTAGACAGCTTAGGATAATTTAGGGTATTGGTGGATTTAGTTGGAGTTAGCCGGAAATCTTAGAACATAGGTTATAAATAGTTAAGTCAACTTATTTCTGAAGGGTTTCTCAACTTTCTTTATTATCATACTACCAATTAGTAATAAACAGTGTCAAAGAAAAAGAGAAGTCAAGGATATTACTTAGTGTCAACTGGATCCAGTAGGACCAATGGCTGGGTCAGTAGTAGGGTATTAAATGGGTTGAGTTACGAATTCACGGATTAAATTGAGACCTGATTATTAAGGATTTTATCTCAATTCGAACTCGAACGGATTGAGACTTGCTACTCTAACCCAATCGTTCAGTTTGCAGGGTCGACCCGTCAACCCGTTTTCAACCCAAAAAATTAAAAATTAAAAAAATTTATTGATTTCTAAAATATCACAAAATATACATTTTTAAAAATTCAAGTTGCATTTAACGTATTATAAATATATATCATGTCCCGATTAAAATAAACTAAGTAGACAGTAATAACTACAAGTCAATAACATAATGTAATGATTGCACATGTCTACAAACAAGTTAATTTTTTAATAATAATTCACAAAAAATACTACAAATATGTCTAATTTTATAAATAACAACCACAAGAAAAAGTTATAGCTCTCATAGTAACACAATTCAATCACAATCTTTAAATGGCTTGCAAAAAGAAAAAGATTATTAAACAATCCATTAATTTTACATTTTTTTTTTTTAAAATAACGGGTTGTGGCCCAATCCATTTTTTGTGTTATTCGGGTTTGACCAATTTCTAACCCATAATGAGTTCGGATCAACTCTAACCTTTAATTTCTAAATTCAATTATGTCGAATTGTTGGAGTCATATTAGATATTGTTACCGCTAGTCAGCCTAGTGATCTCTTTTATTGAACCTATTCAGAGTCATTGAAAAAATTAAAGATTGTCCTCTCAATCTCCTCAGAATATACGTATAATTTGTTCCAAGACTTTGCTCACACATCTTGATACTTAAATCTATTTAATAGTGAATTTATTCTGTTCAACTATAAAAATTGAAGCCTATTAACAATGAATCTTGAATGCAACCATGATCACTTGGGCCATGAATAAAATTAAATACTCTATTTCTAAAAAACTTAGCCTAGGACTTGTAAATATATTAATGGACCACGAATGAGGATTTAAGGGCATTTGCATCACCTTTTCCTCTTTCCCCACCACATTTACTTTCTCAAAGGCCAAAAGAGCATTATCAGTTATTAATTGACCCGAAATAAACGTTGGCTGATTAGTAGGGATGTAAATGGGTCGGATGGGGGTACACTACAAGGAAAAGGGTCTTTTGAGACCACAAAAAAGTGGTCCCAAATAATGAGTATTTGCCACAACTTAAGCAAAGTGGTCTCAAATAATAAGTATTTGTCACAACTTATGAGTATTTGTCACAACTTTATTGTCGTCTCAATAACTCCGTCACAAATAATATATTTGTGACCACAAAAGTGGTCTCAAATACGTCTCAAATATTTTTTACAACAACTAGTTGTCTCTAAAAGTAGTCTTAACATTGTCTCAAATAATTTGTAGAGAGATTTGTGACAACAAGTGGTCACAAATAACTTATTATTAGTGACCACAATTGTGGTGACAAAAAGTCTTATGCAAAAGACTTCTTTTGTTGTAGTGGTACGTGTATACTTTTCCATACCCTATACTATTTGATTCGAGTACGAATACGAATAATACCCGTTGGAAAATCGGGTAACCCGCGGATAATCGGATTACCCGGTTGATATATAAAAAATATATAGCTAGTATGTAATATATATATATATATATCATATATATATAATGTGATGCAATAAATCACATATAACATATATAATATGTAAATGTAACATTATATGTTATTTTATATATTAAATCATATACTATAAACGTAACATATTAGATATAATGCTAATTATATACTCCCTCCGTCCCGACTTAATTTGCACATCTGCTCCGTCACGTATATTAAGAAAAAATTGTGTTTTGCTTTTTAGTTGACTTTTTCAAAGGTGAAGATTTTAAGGGTGGGGATTGTAGGATTCCTTTCCATTTTGGGAGTGTGCAAAATAGAGTGGGACGGAGGGAGTAATATATAACATATATAATAATACATATTTATGTAATCGTGTGTACGGGTAGAGTAATCGGGTAGGGTAAACGGGTAATATGCTAAACCCGTACCCTACCCTACCCGATCGAAAAAATATCGAGTTCGGGCGATACCCAACCCTATTACCCATTTGGGATAGAGCAGTCATGATCTCGTCCTCCATGAACAACCAGGCTAGCAAGGTCGCCATCTCGTCCATTACTTTAGGCTCGACCGACTCGACGACCCGGTATGTATCCAGATTGTCTCCCCCACGAAACAACTCCTCATCATAGCTTTTGAAAATTCGAGCAATGTCTTTATCCTTATCCCACTTTCTACCATGTTCATCCAAAATGTATTCAAGTGTGTTCCTCTTTCTACGTCCACTCCCAACTTTATGAAATAACGAGATGTTTTTATCCCCGTCCTCCACCCAGTTATCCTGGGATCTTTGATGCCCCATTGCTTATTCTCTCTTCAAGAGCTGCTTAATCTTATCCTCCAAAATTTTACATGCATGAGTGTTCATCTCTATTTGGAGCAAGTTTTTGCAGCTCTTCAAGTTGCTCCCTTTTCCTCTCAATTTATTTGAACACGTTACTGAAATTGGCCGAATCACATGCACTAAGTGCTTGGCCGCACTTCTCCACTCGGTCAGCTGAGAGGATTGATGATTCAGTAAATTCCGCGCCCCGTGATAGCCCGAAAACTTTGCTAGCCATTCCATATTTGCGACACACCAGTCTAGTCTTTCTTGTATGTTACGGTCCCCTACCTGACTGTTGGTCCACGTAAAGAAATGACCGTTAAAACCTAAAATGTGAAGTTTGCATTGGCTTAGCACATCCCAAAGAGCTTCCATTGTTGCTATCTCGCGACTCCTGGCGCCCCGATTTTTTAAAATCGAAGAGTATCTCGTTGAAACCACCCAGGCACATCCAAGGTTCCTCAGGCATATGATTTAGAGACGCAAGTAGCTCCCAAGGCTAAGCCTTATTTTCTTCTTCTTGCCATCCATAAAAATAAGTAAATCGTCACCCTACCAGCTTGGCAAAATCTCCAAGGAAAGCATCAATATGATTTACTGATTTGGATACAATGCCAACCTCTATCTCATTTTTTAAAAGTAAGCATACTCCTCCACTTCGACCGCCTCCCGAATCGTCGCAATCAATAATAAAACAATAATCAAAACATAAATCTTTACAAACTAAATCAAACTCAAAAGCAAATAATATTATCTCCGACAGAAAAATTAGACTAAGATCTTTCTTTTTGATTTCCCGTTTAAGCACCTGAACAGTCCGAGGGTGCCCAAGCCCTCGGTAGTTCCATCCAAGGAAACTCATTGTTGCCTGCAGGGTTGCTCCTTTGCAACCTCCGCCAATGTTACTGTGAATTCATTTGGAACCTCCAACATCATCTCATCTTTATGATTTTTCATCACCAATGATCATCTCCTCTGGTTCATTGATAAGCCGTTTCTGTAGTAGTGAAGTAATCGTAGTAGGGATTTTGGTTCTCGGGCTTTAGTGGTAAGACTTTTCCAAGTTGATTTAGGATTGGTAAAGATTGGTTCATTTAGTGAAGTGTGATATGGGAGTGGGGTGTGGGTTGTGTTATTGGGTGCATGAGAATATGGTTTTGGGGGAATATTAGTTGTTGAGTTATGAGGTGAGATGAATGGTTTGGATTTGTGGCTTCATGAAGATGATGTCACATGCTCTGGGTGAAGGGCCATATTTGTGGCTTCTGTTTGTGGGTTATAAGGGAGTTTTTTGGTATTTTGCATGGGGGTGTTTTGTTGCTTATGCATGACGGTGTTCAACGTGGTCTATGGTAGCAGGTTTATGGGTTGGGGCTTGCATGGTATTGGTTTGAGTTAGGGTTTGACGGAACTTCTCCACCGATTCAGCAAGGATATTTGTAAGGATTAGTTTTGATTGGAGCTCAGCCGTTAGGTGTAAAAGTTCTGTAGTGGTTATCGGGATCTCATGGTTATCATCCTCATCAGTAAGGTTTGGTGTTGTATATGTTTTGGGTGTTGTGCGGGTTGGGCGGTGTGTTTCAGAGGGTTTGTTTGGTTCCAGGTTCGTTCTTTAGTCTCAGTAGTAGAGAAAAGTTTTTTGTTAGTGCTTGGCTTATGGGTATAAGGTAAAACAGTAAGGTTCCGAATTCCTTTTAAAGGTGAAGCTTTAAGGAAGGGGTCATATGTTGAAACACATATGTGATAGAATTTATATATATACCACTACACCGTGTTCTTTACAATCTCATACCATTCTCCGAAGTTACAACTTAATCGCATCCATCCGGTCCCACTATTTTTGCCACTCTTTCTCAAGTACATCCATCTTAGATATGATTTTCATTGTTGCTATAGCTTTTTGTCTTATGTGGCCATAATGAATCAGTATCATGGTGCAATAGTATTAATTGAATGAATATGGCAGTGTAAACATAATATATTGTTAATTCTTTCTCGCTACAGTGGCTATACCTTTACAATTTTGTGTTCTTTGTACGTAAAAGATTATTGGAGACACAAAATGAAAATGCTTTTAATAAAGACCACGCTCGTTCAACTACTGGTGGAAAATGTATCTACAGAAGCGCCCCTTCTTTCAAAGAGGAACGCAGTGTAATTGAAATGATGATGATAAAATTCCCGCTTCCCAACTTTTTTTACCTTTAATAGTCGCTCATCTTCATGACAAATTCAAGAAAAAAATTAAGTCATGGGGAGACACCAAATAAGTTCTCTTTGATTTTGAACGCAATTTTTTCTGCCGAGAAAGTGTTCCACGGACCTTGTCACCTTTTGATCACAATATTTCAATGAAAGTATTTGGAACTATGACTTCTTTAGATTGTCAACTCAAAGGACACTTGCGTATAAGTCCTAGGAACGAATCATCTTCTAAGAGTGATGAAAATAGCATACAAAATGAAAACGACACTCAGAGAATGATGTTAACTCGGTTGACTCACTGATTTAGAAGAACACGAGGAAGAAAATTTAGTCATCATTTTTCTAACCCACAACATGGAGACACCTACCAAAGAATATAAACCTCGGAACCCATTAACCAACATAGAAAATTAAAATATATAGCACTCTAATACCCAAAGATTAGATAGATCTTCGTCATTGCTTATATAGGAATTTCGAACTACAGCATCCTTCTCTAGAGGATTGGGCATCATTCCATCCTGTGAAGTGTTAAGCTCAAATCATCATTTGAAGTTACGTGAA
This sequence comes from Ajuga chamaepitys, assembly GCA_958295605.1. Taxonomy (NCBI): domain Eukaryota; kingdom Viridiplantae; phylum Streptophyta; class Magnoliopsida; order Lamiales; family Lamiaceae; genus Ajuga; species Ajuga chamaepitys. The sequence continues at coordinate 4,333,389 of OY282508.1, forward strand.
AGGATTAAGCATCAGTTAGAAGGAGCTTAATATGATTAAAACTCAATCAAAGGATCATTGGAGTCACTTAAGTCAAGTTTAACACAAGTAGAAGGAGTCACGCATTGTTCGGTCCATGACTGGCCGAATTTCGTCTCAGTTCTCAAACCGGTTCTGGCCGACTTAGTTTGGTTCTGTTCGGTTCAATAACGGTTGTCATTGGCCGAGAAATTGCATAACCGTTTTCTGTTTGCTGTTAGCTGATTTGGGAGAGTGTGACGGTTGCCAAGGGTCTTAATTGGTTAGAGGGAAGAGCGGTTACTTAGTATAAGTGGAAAACCGTGGATCAAGAAGCTCCCAACCTAGAGTTTGACATAGAGAGAAAGAAGGAGAGAGTGAGATTCAAAAGAGAGGAGAGTGCATTGTAGCTTTGCTGTTTTTCCTTTCTGGATTTGATCTTGTTTGATGATCTCTTGTAATTGTTCTTCTTGGAAGTCAATAAAGGTGTGAGGGATTTGATGCCGTGGATGTAGGATTCTCATTGAATCCGAACCACGTAATTGTTCTTGTTCTTTTCTTTTCATTTTCTGAATTCATATCTTCCTTAGTTGAGTTGAGTTGAATCTTGGGTAGTTATAGTGTTCTTGTGTCATTATCTGAACTGAATTCTAACACATCCCGATGCTACTTCAATTTTTTGATAGTGCAGGCAACTTGCTCTCAATGCCAGTTTGATGTTCGACGCATATCGAGAAGTAATAGATAACCTAGGTCTACCACTTACACTTGTAGCTTCCACTCTCTTTTCACTTTGCATCACATCTTAGGGCCGATCACTTCTTTTATTTCTTGTGTCGCCCAAATAATAGATTTTTCGTGAGAGGTCCTTGTTAGCGTTGAATTTGCAGGAAAAAATATTTATTTGTTAGAGATAAGATTAGAGAGTAAATATTTCATGGAAATTCAGTTCTAGAAAAATTATCTCACCGGCAACCCCGTGCTTTTGTATCCCAATGTCATAAATTGAAATTATTTCATAAGATTCTAGATCCGATTACTAGAGCTCCTTGTGAGCCTCCCAACAAAGAAGTTTAAAAAGAACCTTGAAGATGATTCTTTTAAAGAGCCGGATGGAAATATTGGTTCATCTAATGTTACTTCATTCCCAATGAAGATGTGATTGAACAAGGCGCGGACAGCCTTAATCCATCTTCCCTTGATGGTATGTGCTAATGTCACACAATCATTCCTTAGCTTTTAACTTGCACTTCATGCTCTCCTCTCCCTAAATTATAGATAACAGTGTAGACATTATGAAGTACAAATAAGGTTGCGAGCTGCTTCTAAGCTTCCGAGGAAAAATGGTATAGGTAGTAGCCACCGTATAGAAAACATATTTTTCTAATACTACAAGTTTTCAAGCACATCAGATGCACTGGTTCTTAAATTCGTACATTCGAATTACGAATTGATTCGCAGTTGTGTGAAATTTTGTATGAAAAGACATTAGTAAGAAAGATGTCAGTGTTTGTTCCAATATCTTTTCTCTATATAACCAATACCTTTTTATGTATATAATGAAAGATATTACTTGATTTGAATAATACCTTTTTTTTAAAACAGGTAATAGTTTTTAGCATAAATAGTAATATCTTTCACGAATTACTCACGACCCGTGGATGCCTGTGACCCAAATTGTTGGTGCACAAGAAAACCACTCTTCCAATAATTTTAAAATCATCAAATATAATAACCTATAGGGTTTCACAAATGCTATATTAGATGTAATATTTGATATCAAGATGTTGGTTACTATAACCGCTATACTACTAATACAATGTTCCATTTATTTTTATCCATACATGCTCCCTGTAAAAAAAAAAAATAGAAAAACATGCATACATGTGTATATCATAGATATGTGTGATTATATTTATTTGGAGTTATATTTGGCATTGAAATATCAAAATATTGTGACCAACCATCCCTACTTCTTGAATAGGAAAATACTAAAAGAAGAAGAAAAGATAAAGAAAATGAAAAGAAGAAAACTTAAAAAGCAAAAGAAAAAACATAAAGGATAACCAAAAAGGTGTCACTACATCACATGCCTGAGGGCCCATATCCAACTAAATTTCTGCTAAAATTTGTGGTCTTCAATTGCTGATAGCAACATTGAAATATCTCACCTGTCTCACCCTGGTCCATCACTTTAGACGCACATACTACATAAATTATTAAACAACTCTTGTATTTAATCCAACAAGACACAAAAATAATAATAATAAACCAAACCCAACTTATTCAAACTGTAGGCCATATTGACAGTTGTTATTTGCTAGATATGTTTGGCAATGAATCCATGTATTCTTTTCTTTTTAGACTAGATTTATGAACTTAAGAAGGCAATGAATTTGTAACTGCAAAAATGCTCCCTGCAGTTTTAAGCATCTAAATATTAAAAAAGATACTACTAATTAAATAGTTGTAAATGTTGTTTTGTGCTTAATTAATCATATTTTTTGCACACCGTAACTACTATCATAACTACTAGAGAAAATCGAGTCTCGAATAACAGAAGACACTCATAAGATTAATTTGAAAACATAGATCGGAGGTCGTACAAGGCGTGAAAGACCTAAAAAATTCACCGAAACCGTAGATTTGAGGCCACACATGGTGTGATAGAGGATGAAAGTCATACAAGATGTGGACACAACACTAAAATAAGAGAGAAGAAGAAATAAACAAAACAACACAAAAAATCGAAATGGATAAGTACTCTCTAATGGGAAAGAATGAGGAAGAAATTTAGAGTTTTAAAAGACGAAAATAAAGTGGAATGGGGAGGCTAAATGGATAATATCCTCACCTTTATAAAAATGGAAGAGATGTGTCCAGACCTTAATAACCTAGTGACATCAAACCGGTGCAAGTCATAGGTTCCAATCCATCCCACTAAACAAATAAAAATAAAAATTGGAGGAGACATATTATTCTTTGTTATAAAAATGGGGGAGATATGGATAAAAAGTAAGGTGCGATTCATATGAAGAACAAAAAGGAGTATATATATATATATATATATATATATATATATATATATATATATATATGCAACTTTTGGCATCACTGGATTGGAGGTGAGGAGTAAAGGGGTTTTGGACTACTTTCCATATTCCTCATCATCTTGATCCCACCTAGATGGACACACAGAGACTATTATATCACTTTTAGTGGTCATCAAAATTATCGTCCAACTATTTGGACTTTATGATATCATCTATTTAAAATCAAAATCACCTCTCATTCTTCTATTTCAAGAAGTGCTAATTTTCAGCTTTCATTTCTATTTACACATATTATATATTAACAAGCGTATATTAGTGAGATCATTATATACATGTTCACTATATTCTCGTCATTTGAAACAAGAGTCGAGAGATTAAGTATAATTTAGAACATGAGATTATATTTGAATATGTATGTTCTTACTCTTAAGATTATATAACCTTACGTTTTAATTAGATGAAGGGATAATCTTAATAAAATCCATGAATTTTTACTTATAGATGAAATTAATTTTTCTTTTACTCTAAATAATAAATTAAGGTATTGATGTTTGAATATAACTCTTTTCTTTAGACAAATGTTTTTTTTAAAAATTGAACTCTTTTTATTGAACTGAGAGAATGTAATTACTTATTTTCCTAAGCCTCCTCCATTTGACCTCTCTTGCCACACCTAAAATTTACTCAAAGGTTTATATGATTACAAAAGTTCATCCACGCCAACTCTAGGATGGTGTTTGTAAACAATTTTATCATACCAAAAATCACTTTTGCGAAGAAAAATTAATTGTGTATGTTTAATTTGTAAACTTTATTTTGTAAAATCACTTAAAATCTAATTATAAGAAACTACATATCAAGCATATTTTTAACTAAAATCACATTATTTTAAAACACTATATAATTCTAATTTTTCTACATAAATTACTAAAATCACTTCTTTTTAAAAGACAAAACATATTTAAATCACTTCTTAAAATACATAATTATTTGAAAATACCATGGCAAAGGGCTAAAGGCAATCAGATTATCAAAGTAGTCAAATTATCATTTACACTCTGTTACACCATTAGTACAAACTATATATCTACTCCTACAATTCATCCTATTTTGTATCATGATTTACAAAACGGATATTAGCAAAAAAGCCATAAATTAACAACTTAATTATGCCTTATCTTATTCATTCAAGTCTTATAAACATCTTAACTACACCATAGATCACAGAGGTCATCTTAAGTACTTTCATGGAAATTATGTGATCGTGATAACGCCGCTGGATTCGCTTGCCGTACCATTTCCGCACTATCAACATGATTCATTCTGTCCCCCTTCGGCTCAAACGCCTTAAAAAGACCAGTCGAGTTCAACGGCCCGGGTTTCTCGTTCTTGATTCGCCCTAATGTAGACCATAAAGAACTCTTGGCAGCTTCACTTGGATCATGAATCCTTAACGTCTTAGGAATCCACACTGATCTCTCTGCATCAATATTCTCCTTTATGTCTACTTCTTCCCTCGAATGTTTCCCTAAGCTCGACGTAACTGCCACTGGCATGCTCCAATACGTGGTGGTCGGGTAGAAGCTAACGGGGAAGCCCGAATCAGGCCCAAATATGAAGCCTCCCGAGGGGAGGGTTCCGTCGGAGACCATTATGTGATGAGGGTTCGACACGGCGGCGTGTTTGGTTTTTCGGCGACCTGACCCGACGGGGACGTTACGCATGGTGCCTCCGGATGTCCAGTATCTCTGACAGTTCTTGCAGAAGTAACGGGGTTGATTGACGTTGTAGTTGTTGTAGTAACAGAATTTTGTGTCCATGCTTTTGCAGCGAGGGCAGGGGAGGATTTTGTCGGGCTTTTTGAGTGTTTTTTCTTCGTCTTCAGGGGTATTGCTGTCATTTGACTCTTCTTCCTTCTCTGGCTTGTTGGTTTCATCGTCGATGTCGGATGATGTTGCTGCTTCTGTTAGTGTTTCTTCAGTTGGATCCATGGAATTGCGTTCATCCTGTGATATAAATTGGAGAAGAGAATTTAGAAACAAAATTCTATTGCAATTTTTAGAAAGAATCTATGATCATGAGAATTTATTGTTGTAATCATGTCGGACCAAGGAGGCAAACAGACACCGAAACTAAATCCAATCTTATTTTTCATTTTTAGAAGAAAGTCGAACCTGATAAGATAAACAGTGTCATAAAAATTACTGGACGCTAGTAGAACGACAGATTAAAGTCTAGCACCTAAGCATATTAGAATAGATGCAAACGAACTTGAGCAACATAAAAACATGATTAGGCCTGAAGAAATTAAGAGATATCCACTATAAAACCTCGCGCCCAACATGAAATTAGTCGGAAATTTTGGCAACAAAATAGATAAGTTAACAATATTCATCAAGTTCATTCATTTTAGAGATAAACAACATCGAATCCCATAATTCCAACGATTGAACAAGAAATCAAACAGCCCCATCATAAATTCCAATAAAAGGATAAATTGACAGTGAAGAGAAAGGGGGGTTTAACATAACATACCTTGCTGTCATGGGAAGTGGATGTTGCGAAGGAACTGTGTCTGTTTTCCGACAGAGAGATATCAGAAACGGCGGCGTTGTCAGGGAGCAGAGTTATGGTCTTTCCAAATAGCTTAATCGCAGAATCGTTCGTAATTTCTGACATTCTTTATGATCTCCAGTTTCACAATTAAGATTTGTGTTTACCCAGAAAAGGTCTACCTTTCTTGTACTCTTTTTATGTCTTGTTTGGAGTGTCTTTTCGTTGAATTTTCTTTTGAGGTATAAGGGGAGGAGAGGAGGAGAGAGAAAGTTGGGCAGGGGTGCCACATCAGCAGGGGGAATTAATTCACAGCCACAAGTTTGTTTTGTGGCTTCAGCGTAATCTTTCTCTTTAGCTTTGAAACTCTTGCCTGCTTGCTTTTGATTCGCTTTGTTTTTTATTATTTATTTATCTTCAAATGCTTTTTGTCCAGGTCACCTTTCAATTCTTCTCAAACTCTTCACTTTTGTACTTGTTCAAATTGGTATTCTCTCCATTTTCCGGCTAACCCCATGAGATAATTGGACTGGGATGTAATGGCATGTACCACGTTCGATGGAACACATCACGGACGAAACATCCAAAAACGTATTTTAATTTAAGGGTATTGTAGGGTAGGATGTGTATTGAAAATTGTAAAAGGTATGTTGGAAATTGTAAAAGGTAATGTAGGTAATAGGGTGCCGATGTGGAGGGATGGGGCATCCAGTGTATAATGAAATACGTTGAGGATGTCTCATGCCACATTCGGATGGAGACATCTCAGTCCAATTATCCCCAAGTCTTAAAATTCATGCTTATTTTACTTCAAAACATGCACAAGTATTTGTGTAAATCAGGGTCAAATATTGGCTAGTGATGTTATCTCTCTAACGGAGGAGAATTACATGCAATATCCTGCGACGGTCTTATACAATGATGACTACCATGTTCTAAAATATGTGAGGCGCTAATTGGACGATAAATTAAGATTTACCTCTAGATAAAATTTATACAGGGTTAAGTGGGTTGAATTAGAGGAACATGTAAATGGCCAATAACCATCTTACTTATGGACGGAGTGTAGTAAGACGTAAGGTGAGAACTTTAGATAACCGGGTGAATGCAGAAATATGAATTTGAGGGGTGGTTGCATTGAAATTTAATTTCGGGGACTGTTGAACTGATGTAATAATTAGATACCAATAATTTAAAATTAAATAATTTCTTTTATTATAATTATACTAAAAAATTTAATATATTTAAACTATTTTTATACTGATACCAATTCATTTACATACATTTTCCATTTGGGAGTAAATGATCGTAATAATCCATTTGGTTGTCTTCAGCTTCAATCAAAGAGGGGAAATTAAGAAGCCGTTTGTTTCACAATCAGGAATTATAATGGTAATGAGCTTGAATAAGAAGTGAATCACAATTATGGAATAAAGTGGTGAATTTGTTAATAAATGAGATAATAATTAACTTATTAATGTGTACCAAACATAAAATATAGGAATAAAATATCTTTTACTCTCATTACTCAACCCACTTTCCCATACCAAACAACCCCTAACAAAATCGTTCCCTTTTTCGCTAGAAACAAGAGACTTTTGGTAGCAATAACTTTTGTATCGAATAGTGGGATGTGCCCCGTCGGCTGTGGCACGTCCTAGGATGGCACATCCACTTAAATAGTGAAAATATATTTTTGTTTAAGGGATGTGTAAGGTAGGATGTGTACTGTAGATGTCACATCAGTAGGTTTTAGGGTGGTTGATAGTATTAAAATATTGTGATAGATGATGTGAGTAATGATTGGTTGATTGGGAAATGTGATAACTTTATAGGGTGGGATGTGGGTGGATGGACCACATCCGCCTGAAATGAAATTGTTTATGGATGGACCATCGCACATCCGGATGAGCCCATCCCTATCTAATAATTCCCTTATATTGTCACCTAAATTGCTCTTGAATTTATTGTGATTTGTATCAGTAGATCACCAGTTTTGTTCTAACATTGTTTTCAACATCCATTAATGATGATCCATGTCAACTATTTCCCCTAGTCCTGGAGAAACTATTATGCCGAAACTGCAGATGAATACAAAACCTTTTGGATTCATAAATCCTCCCTTCTGCAAGGATAATTGCTTTGGTATGTTTCCATTCAGACGAGGTATGAATCATTCTCAACGTATTTTATTTTATGACAAATGGTCAATCCTTCTACATCTACACTTATTAGGCTATTACCTACATCACATTTTATAATTTTCAATACATTTTTTACAATTTCAAATACATCTTTTACAATTTCTAATACACATACTATACTCTTAAACTAATACCTTTTTAAATGTCTCGTTCGTGGATATATCCATCAAACGTTGTACATGCCACTCCATCTCAAATTAAGTATCTTTCTTCGGTCGTTTGCCACTCATTTTCTTTTTCTTCGTTTTGTTTTTATTTTTCAATAGACGGGTAAAATAGCATGTTTATGTGGTAGAAAGAAAAATAAAAAATGCAAATCTTTTCTATGTGGTGTATTTAAAAGATGTGTTGAAAGAGAGTTTTGTGGTAACACTAGTCATCGTCTTTTTATATTTTGATCAATTTGATGAAATTACAACTCTAAAAAACATCTATATGTAGTTACACTACTTATTTTATAGTTACACTACTTATTTTATATTTTCACCTGACTTATTCAATTCTATGTAATACATTCATGAAGTGAAAAAAAATATTATTCGAACAAAAAAAAAGATATTAACTTTTTGTACAAAACAATTTTTCAATAAGACTCATGATCTGTATATTTTATATCAAAACATAGAGTCGATTTGCAATCTCGTTCCGAATTTAAAGATTTATATTTTATAATTTTTACAGAAAAAAATATTCTCAGTGAATATTACGGGCATAATTGGATCGGGATAGGTTCATCCGGATGTGAGATGACTCATTCGTAAATGATAGGGATGACTCGGTTACTTCGGGCCGGGTTAATCCTGAGCCCATTCACCAGTTCAGCGAACACGCCAGCAAGCGCGAAGGCCCAGGCCCAACAGGCCCAGCAACACGCATTCGGTCCAGCGAACCAAATCTGTTCCATGAATCATGGCCCATGATCTTTTCCCAACTGCCATGCAGATTTGGTGGGCAAGATTGTAGGGATTTAGTTAGGGTTTGGGTTTAGTAGTATAAATAGATGAAAAGAACTCTGGATGGGGGTTCGGATTTTGTTTGCTGTAACATGCACTGTAAACTCAACTTTTGAGTGAAGGAAACACCTCGGCGATTGCCGTTTTCTCCCCGTGGACGTAGATCTCCGGATCGAACCACGTAAATTCTGTGTTTTTATATTTTCTGCGTTAATTTAGGTTAGATTGTGTGGTTATCGGATTGCGCATTATCAAATTGGCGCCATCTGTGGGAACGACAAGGCAGTTTTTACGTTCGCATTGCATCCAAGAATCATGGTGACGACTCGTTTGAATCAAGCCCGCCGTGGAGATCATTCCGATCAAGATCCACCCGTGGATCAAGTTGCACCGCCGAGGCAATTGCCGGAAGCAAGTGTATCCAATCATCAGGGTAATCAAAACCCTCCACCCCCTCAAGATCAGCAAGACCCTAATATTGCTGTTGCTCAGCCACCGGTGAACATTCAAATCACCCCAGAACTGCTCCAGGATTTCTTACAGGAGCATGCGCATGTTCTACAAGATTGGGCAGTTAATCGCCTACGCCCAGCGGGGCCTGCCGCAGAACCTGTTAGCCATAATAACAGTCCTGGGATGCTTCCACCTCGCCCGCGTGGACAGCGGGAACCGGGCTATCGTGGACGTCAGGATCGACGGCGGGAACGACCTGGTTCTTCCGAGGACCTGGGGAGTTCAAACGGATCACGACCTCGTAATGAGGAACCAGCTGATGTGGATCGCCGTCGTCCACTTAGTGCGGCTAAAAAAGCTCGCTACGCTGACTCTCATGCTCAGGATCTCCAAGAGTATGAGCGGGTTCAACGCAACGTTGAACTTGACAGAATCCTAGGCCTTGTTGCCAATGGAGAGATTATTACGCCGTTCTCTTCCAAAATCATGGCCATCACCCTTCCCGAAGGGTTCAAACGGCCTGCTATATCACCTTACAACGGCACGGGAGATCCGGCCAATTTTCTTGGCGCTTTTAGGCACAGTATGCTTAGTCATGATAACATCACATCCCTTCAGTACTGCAGGATTTTCCCGGAGTACTTACAGGATGAAGCTCGGGTCTGGTTTGATTCTCTCCCACGAGACAGCATATCCTCATTCAGAGAACTCGCCGAGCACTTCTGGGCAAGGTTCGAAGCCCGAGCGAAGCCTATGGCCACTCTGGCCGACGTTATGAGTATGGAACAACGGGACGGCGAAACCGTTACTCAATTTCTGGACCGTTTCACAGCGGTAAGTCTCAAGGTGGGAACTTGCCCCGACGATGTGGCCATCAACGCCTTCATGAATGGACTCCGCCCTGGAGCACTCCACACCGAGTTAGCTCGGAACACCCCGGTCACAACTCGAGCACTGTTCAAAACAGTGTGTAAATTTGCTAAGGCTGAGGAACAGACACGACAGAAGCGTGAGAAGCACGCAATCAAACGACAGGCCGACAAGGCGCAAACTGGTCCCAGTGCGCGAACTAGCGCATTTTCACGCTTAACACCGGGGCATTCAGAATCCCGAAGTGCAATTCCGCAATTGACTCCACTGACGAAGTCGCGGGCTGAAATTCTTTCACTCCACAAAAACGATTTCCGACCTTGTCCGCGGATGACAGCGCCTCCTGAAAAGAGGAACCGTGGAAAGTGGTGCGCATACCACCGAGATCACGGACATGAGACAGAGGAGTGCCGAGAACTCGGCAAGGAGATTGAGGAATGCCTCAAGAAAGGGTTTCTGCGGCAATACGTTGCGCGAACCGGAGACCAACCTCGGGCAAACCACAATGGGGGCTCGTCTCAGCACCGCGGAGGTTACCATGATCGAGATAATCAACAAAATCGGCCACATTGGCAGAATAATCGGCAGGGGCCCAGTAACTACGCGCGACAAGATTCTGGCAATCGCCAGCCGTCACGTCACCCACTTCCACCTCCTCCTCCGGGAGGACCCGGTCACGACATGCCTTAAAGGCAGAGGCTCGACGTCCTCCTCCCGAGGAGCCACGTCACAAACGCCTCCATCAGTCCGAGACTATCAGCTTCACGGATAGGGATCCAGTTCCAGAGATAACTCCCCACACTGACGCTATTGTCATCGATATGACTGTAGCTAATATAACAGTACGGCGGGTCTTTGTGGACAACGGTGCCGCGGTAAGCATCATATTTGCGGACTGTTTCGAGAGGATGGGAATCTCCCGAGACCAACTTCGACCGGCCCCCGGGCCATTACAGACATTCACTCAGGGTGAAGTACGGCCGGAAGGTATCATTGCTCTCCCAGCGTCTTTGGGGACTTATCCGAAGATAAAAACTATCTTCGTGGACTTTTATGTGGTGAATTCTCCCTCACCATATAACATGATATTGGGCCGAGACTGGCTCACCCCGGCAAAAGCCATATGCTCCACGTATCACCTCGCGCTAAAGTTCCCCACTTCGCATGGTGAAGTGACCATCCGTAGCAGTCAACGGGTCTCAAAAGAGTGCATGTATGTGGCGCTCAAGAAGACTGCTAAGGTTTCTCCCAAACAGCAGCTTCAAGTAACATCACAGGTTCTGGAACCTCGGGACCGTACCCCATTAGGGGATGTCACTGCTCAAATCCCACTAGATCCGTCTAAGCCTGAGCAGACAGTAACAGTAGGGGCCGTGGACGTGCCATGGCTACATCAGGCCATTATCCAGACCCTGCGAGAATATTCCGATGTTTTCGCATGGTCTCCTCTGGACATGCCCGGAGTCTCTCCCGAGGTGATTACCCACAAGCTGAATATCGATCCCAGTGTCAAGCCAATCCAACAGAAGCAGAGGAAATTCGCTCCAGAGCGAAATGAAGCCATTCGAATTGAGGTGAAGCAACTCCTAGATGCGGACATCTTGTTCGAGGTATTCTACCCCTCCTGGTTGTCCAATCCAGTAATGGTAACAAAAAGCAGTGGGGCATGGCGGATGTGTGTCGATTTTTCCGATCTTAATAAGCACTGTCCCAAGGACTGCTATCCTCTGCCCTCCATCGATCAAAAGGCCGAAGCCATTACGGGGTACGTGGCACTTTGTTTTTTGGACCTGTACAAAGGCTATCATCAGATCTTTATGGATCCACAGGATGCTATCAAAACGGCGTTTATCACTGCCTTTGGATGCTATGCTTTCAAGAAACTGCCCTTCGGGCTCAAGAATGCTGGGGCCACCTATCAGCGCCTAATGGACTTTGTCTTCCACGACCAGATAGGTCGCAATGTTGAGGTTTACGTCGATGACTTGGTCATCAAAAGCTCCTCCCATCCTTCATGTGTGCAGGATATCGCCGAAACATTGCGCACCCTGCGGCGCTATAACTTGCGACTCAATCCGGCAAAATGCACTTTCGGTGTTGGCTCCGGGAAGTTCCTCGGATACATGGTTTCGCAAAACGGCTTGCAAGCCAATCCAGCTAAACTCCGTGATGTATTAGACTTGCAGGCCCCAAAAACATTCAGGGAAGTTCAACGCCTTACAGGTGGCCTAGCGGCTTTAAACAGATTCTTATCGAAAGCAGCGGAGCGTCAGCTCCCATTTTTCAAGATCCTGAGGCAAGCGAAGTCCTTTGAGTGGACTCCAGAGTGCACCGAGGCTTTTGAAGCCTTGAAACTGCATATACAGCAGCTGCCTACTTTGTCAGTTCCCCTCCCCGGAGAGCCACTGTACTTATATCTGGCATCCGCCGAAGAAGCTGTCAGCGCCGCTCTTGTGCGCGAAGTGGAGGGGGTTCAACATCCCGTATATTTTGCAAGCCGGGTGCTCCATGGAGCCGAGACGCGATATTCAGAACTTGAAAAAACCGCTTTGGCTCTTGTTATGGCAGCTCGGCGTCTTCGGCCATACTTCCAGGGGCGTGAAATACGGGTCCTAACCAATCACCCTATACGCCAGATCCTTGTGAAACCCGAGGTGTCCGGGCGCCTTGCTAAGTGGGCAATTGAGTTAGGTGAGTATGATATCCAGTTCCTCCCTCGCCGAGCAATTAAAGGTCAAGCACTTGCTGACTTCCTGGCCGAAACCCCGGCAGATAATCATGAGTCCTCCGCAGACAATGATGCACCACACCGCGTCACACCCACCCCTCCACCACGGATGTGGCAACTATTTGTAGATGGAGCATCCACAGTCCGAGGAAGTGGTGCTGGGCTGCTTCTCATCGACCCCGAGGGGGTCGAGGTCAACTATGTCATCCGATTCAAATTTAAGGTGACTAACAATGTAGCAGAATACGAGGCAGTCCTCGCCGGGCTCCGGCTCGCTCAATCTTTAGGTGTTCGTCACTTAGAGCTTTTTACGGACTCCGAGATCGTGTCTAAGCAAATTCAGGGAACTTATGTCGCCAAAGAAGAAACAATGGTCAGGTACCGCGCTCTAGCACTCAAATTCATATCAACTTTTGATACAGTTATTATCCGGAAAATCCCGCGTGCTCAAAATTCCAGGGCAGACACACTCAGCAAGTTGGCCTCCGCGGTCCAAACTAATATATCTCCGAATATCAAGGTTGAAGACCTTTCCCATCCAGCTATTCATGAGGCTACAGTCTCGGTACTGACCAACAGTGATCCGAACTGGATGATTCCGATTATTCAGTATCTCCAAGATGGGATTCTACCCACTGACAAGCTACGAGCTCGGCAAGTTGTGCTCAAAGCCCCCAAATACTCCCTTCATGATGGAGTTTTATACCGCCAATCGTACCTACAACCGAATCTTCGGTGCCTCGCCCCTGCCGAGGCTACTCAAGTTCTGCGAGAGGTTCATGAGGGGGCCTGTGCAAGCCATATCGGTTCCCGGACTCTAGCAAAAAAAGTCCTCCGTTGGGGATACTATTGGCCTACCCTATTCAACGATGCTCACGACTTAGTGACTAGATGCAGCAAGTGTCAGCTACACTCCAGGGTGAAGCATTTGCCACAGACCGAGCTCACCGGAATCCAAGGAGCATGGCCGTTCATCCAATGGGGCATTGATATTGTTGGGCCTTTCCCTGTCGCTCCGGGAGGGTTGAAATTCCTGGTTGTCGCCGTAGACTACTTCACTAAGTGGGTCGAAGCCGAACCGCTTACGGCTATCACCAGACAGAACATTTTAAAGTTTGTGTGGCGCAATATTGTTTGTCGCTTCGGCATCCCGAGCACTATCATTTCAGACAACGGTAAACAGTTTGCCAACGATCCATTCCGCTCATGGTGTGAAGAGTTCCACATCAAACAGATTTTCACTTCGGTGGCTCACCCTCAAGCAAACGGGCAGGTTGAGGTCACCAACCGGACCCTTCTCACGGGAATAAAAAAGCGCCTGGATAATGCCAAAGGTCTTTGGGCTGAAAACCTTCCACAAGTCTTATGGGCTATTCGGACAACGCCGCACACCTCCACCGGGGAGACTCCTTACAGCCTTACTTACGGCTCCGAAGCCGTTATCCCCGCTGAGATCAGTGTGCCGAGTCCTCGCCTCCTCACACTAGTTCCAGATGATAATGACGAGGCTCTTCGCACAAATTTGGATGAGCTTGAGAATCGCCGGGAACAAGCGTTCGTTCGCCAGGCTAAGTGCAAGCAGCGAGCTGCCCAATATTATAACCTCCGGGTCCGAGGTACTCAGTTCAATGTCGGGGACTTAGTCCTCCGACTCAACTCGGCCAGTAAAGCTGCCCCCGAGGGCAAACTACATGCTTCATGGGAAGGCCCCTACCGAGTCGTTGCCACGCACGACTCCGGCTCTTATCAACTTGAACACCTCAACGGGACCCCGATCCCCCGAAGTTGGCACGTCACAAATTTGAGACGCTTCTATCTGTGAAAGCCACATCGCAAGTACTATCTTTCCTTTGATTTCTTTTTTAGTTATTATTTCCCTTTGTACTTTTGAAGTTTGCTCCGGCACTTATTACTGAATAAAACATCTTGGTTTATGCATCTCGTTGTGTTTTTTCTTTACGTTACGGGGACGCCCTAACACTAACATATGATCGTTGTTAGTCTCCGGACCATCACAACTGTCCCTCGATCCGTCCGAGGAGATTCACATTTAGTCTCCGGACTCGTATCACTTTCTCGTCTGATTAATCGGAGAAGTGTTTTCTCCTGCCTGATCCGTCCGGGGAGACATTACTCCTGCCTGATCCGTCCGGGGAGTAACCTATTCATACTGTGTTTCCGAACACCAACTTAAAACAGTTAACAAGTTCCCTATTATGTTCCCGAACAACCGATTAAAATGATTTGTGACGAACCATTTTCATTACACCAGTTTGTACACATTACAGCAGTTATCATTTTTCGAATATACATAACAAATGGTTTTTTACATAAAACTCAAAAAAAAAAAAAAAAAAAAAAAAAAAAAAAACAAATAACAACAAGGCAACAGATAAACCTACTGTCTATGGCCCCCAAGCCAATACTGCGCGCTCCGGCGCTGGGACCCGTTCCCCGGTCTGTGTTGAGTCCTCCGGGATCTTGAAGATCTTTGACCTCGGGCTCCGGCTCTATTACCCTCTTGGGCTCTAGCTCGGTCATCCCTTTATGGTTTCCTTCGCCGAAGACTTTCTCTAGGCGCTGGCCTAGGAGCTTGACCCCTGGTCCGTTCTCTACTAGTTCGTTGTGACGTGGACCTCGGGGTTTGAGCCCATTGCTCAGGGTCCCACTCCTCCGGGACCATCGCCTCAATCTCTTGAGTCAGCTCATCGACTACCTGTTCGGCAATCGTCACGGGCTCCTCTTCAGCTATAGTCACCGGAGTTGGCTCTCGGATGACTATGCCTTTGCTCTGCTCAGAGGGCTTTTTCTTGCCTTTAGTCTTCTTTTCCTTCCGAGGAGCTTTTTGCGTACTTCGGTCCTGGCTTGTGCTCGCAATAAACTCTTCAGCAATGGGCCTCCGCCTGATTCGGCCCTTTAGCCCTTCGTACATACTAAGCAGCAATTCCAAGACTTCTCTTTTTCTCACCAGCTCCGCGGACTCGACCGAGCTCCCCGACATCAACGCCGCGATGTCACTCTGAATTTCAACAGTCCGCTCTTCTACTTCTTCAAAAGTTAGAAGACCGAACTCGGACAAAATTCGTTCATATTCCTTGTGGTGAACGCGGACGCGGCTCATCTCGGCAGCTGTGGTTCGATACTTCATCTCGAAGTCTTTGGCCCTCTCATTGGCCTCGACCACCTTCTCTTCTACCGAGGCTATCCGCTTCTTCAGCTTCGGCACTACTTGCATTTCCAGACGGTTCTTCTCTCCGCGGAACCACTCAAGTGATTTCATTAACTTCTTTATTGTCTCGTGCAGCTCCGCGGTGTTCTAGACAGTTGGTAAGAATCAAACAGAATTACTCTCCAACATATAAGAGTTGAGTACAGTTCGACAACAGACAATGGATTACGTAAATGAACAGATTGCAAGGGTCCGAAAAGAGGAAATTGTATTTCACATTGCCAAAGTACAATGGGTCAATTACATCATTCTTATCATTTCTACAAATTTACAAATTTAAATTTGCGGGGATCTACTGACCTCCCGCTCAATTGCCTCAGTTTCCTCGGGCAACTCTTCTTGAAGGCCCTCAGGCACTTCGGCATTTCCCCCTTCGGCTGCTACGACGGCCTCGGTTTCAGCGGGGACCTCGGCTTCCATCGGTGGGAGGGGCTCGGTGTTTTGGGGGGCTGGGACCAGTTCACCCCTGCAGAAGGCCAGGAATTCAGCGTCCTGGTCCACTTCGCAGTTCGCGACGTCTGCGGCCGTTAGGGGCTGTCTTTTCTCTCCGAGTGCGTTCACCAACGGCCACTCTGGCAGCTCCGTCAAAGAGGCGTAATAGGCCTTTTCCACCTCGGCCGCTGCCTCAGGGTCATACCCGAATTCTGGACGAGTGATGTCCACATCCGGGTATGCCTCCTTCACCTCTTCCAGCACCATGGCTCGGGTGGCCTTATCCCCAATGGCCACAAACTTCGTCTGGAAGTCGAGGAAGGTCGTGGTCTTAAGCAGCTTCTCGGCGAAGGTCCTCAGCAGAGCCCCCTGCCCCCCCACCACGGCTGCTTCCCTAGCCTCCATCTCTGCCCGCAGCTGCATCAGCTCTCCGCGGAGGCCATGATTCTCTGTTTCTACGCTGCGCAGACGCGCGACCTCGGACTCAACCACGGCAGCCCTCTTGCGTGCCAGGGTCAAGTCGTACGACAGCTTGTCATTTTTAGCGCGAAGTTCCCGCGCTGTCGCAGCTAGCCCTTCCTTGGCCTCTATTTCGCTCTTCAGGCCGACCTCAATTATCCCTTTGGTCAACCGAAGAATCTTCTCGGCATCTGTGCTATCAAACCCCAGCATACTGGGGATCGCTTGCCCTCCCTGGATAAGTTAAACACAACGAAGCAAAGGAATCAGACCTCGGTTATACGCCTCGCATCTATTCAAGTAATAGCAGCGTCTATGAATGTTACCTGAGAGCTCTCCCCTGACCGGGGCCTCTTGGATGGTTCCTGCGGCGTCCCAGTGGGCTCCGGCCTCTTCCTCGGCAATACAGGAGACCCCGCCGGCGTCACCCTCTCCCCCGATCCCGTCGATGGACGCTCAGCCGTTGGCACTTTTCCCCGGGAAGGTACTTCCACGGTTTTCCCCTTCTTCTTGGCCGCTTCCGCCTTGGCCGGGCTTCCCGAGGTTGGTTGCTTTCCGAAGCGTCCCACTGCATATACATCCATGGTTAGTTCTCTACAAAATGACAGTTTAAGCAACAAGACAGAGAAATCCTACCCTCTTCGGCATCTCCATTTCCCGAATAATATGGGCTAAGCCCAGCCTTCTCCAGTTCCTCCTCGGAACAAAGGGTTTGGAATGTCCCCACTTGCAGGAATATGTGCCTCGTTTCGGGCCCCGGATTCTCCATGGGAGCGGAATCCTGCACCTCGTCACTCCTCCACTTCGGGAGGGCTATTTTATTCCTAACAAATATGAACCTCTCCTTCCACCCCTCTACTTTGCTCGGGTTTTGAACCTTGAACCCTCCGCGGGCTCGAGGACTAAAGGAGTACCACCCCTTAGACTTCCCGAAGTTCTTAAGCTGGTAGAAAAACCTAAAAAGTTCTACAGTTGGCTCTATCCCGGCCTGCTTACAAACTACCGTGAATCCTACCAACTGCCTCACCGCGTTCGGCGCTAATTGGCAGAGGGCAATGCCGTAGTATCTTAACAACTCTACAACTATACCCCACAGCGGCAGTCTCAACCCTACTCTGAGGGGGTCAATATATACTGTCATAAACCCCTGTGGGGGGCAACAGGCCCTATCCTCGGGGGTAGGAATTATATAATCAAGGTCGAAAGGAAGATAAAATGATGGGAGCTCCCTCTCAAGTTGCCCCCGCGACATCCGTAAACCTATGGAGGACACCTCAAGCTCAACCGCCGGACATTCGTAAAACGATATCGTCCTGGTATTACATTCTAAACCATCGACTCTGTCTATGGTTCTTATCACATCCCTCTCCGGAAAGATATATGATATAGGGGGGATATCTAACGGATTATCCGAATCTCCCACTACTTTGACCGAGGCCGAAGAGGGGGCAGAAGATGAAGCAGATGAAGAGGATGACATACTTACTTGATTTGAATTCGAAAGGATGGATTTGAGAAATTTTTTATCTTTGATGAATCACAATCGCAGTGTTCCTCTTTTTCCCGCTTTCTATAACAGATGATGAAAATGGAGAAGATGAAAAGTTACTGTGCAGTTATTCCTTATATAAATGCAGAAACCGACGGCTCTGATGCAGCCTATTCAAATTCAGTGCTGAGGATTCATGCGTGCTCTTCACGCGCTTTACAGTTACCGAGGCGAGTGGGGAACAGCTGTCTTGGAACTCGCAGAGCGTGTCACTTCACGTCTCTCTCTCTCTCATTATGGCGCCGCCAATCACATCAGCCTCACCCTTCCTCAGGATGATTCAAAACTCGCTCCGGAGTCCTCTTTACCTCGGCCATACTACCACACTCCGGTGTTCCTACCATTTCGGCCAAACTACTCACTCCGGTGTACCTTCCACCTCGGCCAGATTGTAATATACATACAACGCGTTTTTCGCTTCTGGGAAATTCGATATCTCATTATAGGTCCCAAACACTTCGGCCCAACTCGGCACTGCGTCCATTGACTGCCCCGCAAGGTCCCAGGGACGCGGACACACTCCGTCATGCACAAACACTTCGGCCTGCCAGTGACCCCGGTCTTCTTCCTTACAGTTCCATCCCGGTGACAACCGAAGCTCCTACCTCGCTTCGGCTGGGGGGGGGGGGCATCTGATAGGGATGACCCGGTTACTTCGGGCCGGGTTAATCCTGAGCCCATTCACCAGTTCAGCGAACACGCCAGCAAGCGCGAAGGCCCAGGCCCAACAGGCCCAGCAACACGCATTCGGCACGCATTCGGTCCAGCGAACCAAATCTATTCCATGAATCATGGCCCATGATCTTTTCCCAACTGCCATGCAGATTTGGTGGGCAAGATTGTAGGGATTTAGTTAGGGTTTGGGTTTAGTAGTATAAATAGATGAAAAGAACTCTGGATGGGGGTTCGGATTTTGTTTGCTGTAACATGCACTGTAAACTCAACTTTTGAGTGAAGGAAACACCTCGGCGATTGCCGTTTTCTCCCCGTGGACGTAGATCTCCGGATCGAACCACGTAAATTCTGTGTTTTTATATTTTCTGCGTTAATTTAGGTTAGATTGTGTGGTTATCGGATTGCGCATTATCAGTAAACAATTTTATAGAGGGAGTTGAGTCTCATCCACCCACATCTCCCCTATAAAGTTATTTACATCAACATCATTTATTTTCAATCAACTCCAACTTCTATCAATCGATCACAATTTCCAATACACCTTTTAATCATTTCTCAATCAATTAATCATTACCCACAACACCTATCGAAATATTTTAATAATATCAACCACTCTAAACTTATTGATGTGACCTCCATAGTATACATCTTATCCTATACATCCCTTAAATAAAAATATTTTTGTCACTATTTAAGTGGATGTATCATCCGAAAATGTGTCACAATAAACGAAGCACATTCTATAACATCCCATCACAAGTATCCTACAAGTTCATTGTAGCATTGACAATCATTCCATATATAAAAAAACTTTTAAACATCTTTTTATCTTTCTTTATATATAAAATGATTATTTTTCTATAAAACGTCAATATTTTAACTAAAATTAAAACTAAAGTATTACTAAATAATTATAAATCGTGGATATGGATCACAGAAATACATACAACTAATTAAGGGGATATTTATTTTAGCATATTTTTATTCGGATGTGACATGTGTCACCCTTAACATATTTTATTCTACATCGGGCGATTCATCTCTTCACATTCACACTCTATTATCTATATCACCTTTTACAATTTTCAATACACATCATACTCTACTATACCCTTAACCTAAAATATTTTTTTGAATGTTTCATTCGTGATTGTATCTCATCGAATATGGGACATGTCACTAAATCCCAAACTAATTATTCCTAAAACTCTAATTGACATATCTAAAAAGGGTAAAAGAAAAATGTTGATTATTTCGTAGAAATTGTAGTCTTATAATCAAATTCCAGGTTGGCAAGTTTAGTGTCCACGTAGGCTTCGGGTGCAGGCAGGTGGGGCCAGCTGCAAAAAGTGTATGAAAAGACTAGCCCTGGTTAGTTCCACGTCCAGGTCATTTAATTGGGACACGTTTGAAATGATAATGCGCATATGTGGCCCACTTCCCAAGAATAATTTCCTTGTGGCTGTAGTTTGGAGGATCCAAATCCAACTCTAGAATACTTTCTTTATTTTCGACACGTGTCCCAGTCCAAAATAAAAGATAAGAATGGCCCCACCCAGTCATTTTCTCTCTTCTCAGATGTCATCTTTTTCGGGATTATTACTTATACCTTTCCAACTTTTACATAAAACAAGTTTTTCTTACAAAATTATCCTAGGATTTATTGTGCTTCTGTCAACAACCATAGTTACCAATAAGAAAAGAATAATACTATATATTTAAAAGAAAAGTAGAGATGCTTGTTCATAAGTTTATGATAGTTTAAAGTATGTGTCGTGATTGTCCTCTAATTTGAGAATGATAATTGCCGTACTTACAATGATTTTTTATTTTATTATGGTGGAGTTTGTTGTTCCGATAATCGTATCAAAAATTAAATCGATTTCACTATCGGTTAACAGTTTAATCGGTCGGATCGATTGAATCAGCGATCTATTAAAAAATAGCAGTTACTATTTATTAATTATTACGTAACAAACTACTTAAGAATATGAATGTTTTTAATAAAATTTATGTGATCCAAAAACTTCTTTTAACTTCAATTTTTTTTCCAAACATGATAAATATGGATAATGAGTAACTTGTTAAATACTATAAACTCCTAAACAAAAGAAAATTTATAACTAAAATAAACACAAAATAATTAAAAAATAAAAAAATAAAAAATATATAGATATACAAAAAATTGGGCCTGTTCTTTTCTGGGTTTTTCAATTCACCGATTTCTGGCTTTCCCCGATTTTACTGGTTGAACCATAAAAATAGTACTATAGGGTACTCCTGATCCATTCGAGCACCTATTCTCGGTTCAAACAGTTGAACCGGCGGGTCCAACACAGTCGAACCTGCCAATCCAATTCGGTTCTGACAACATTGGTTCTCAGTGTCAAAATAAAATAGATCTGTACACTATTATAAAGTGCTTTAAACTTCAGCCAATTTACGTTTGACCTATTTTAGCCCTTTTAAGTTTAAACATTTTAAGTGCAATACTGTAATTTCTTAACATATCATAATTATTATATTTCGATCATAATTCTATTATTAATTGTATTCTAATCACATATCATAATTATCATATATCAAACATCGTACATGTCCTAATCATTATATTTCGATCCTAATTCTAATCCTAATTGTATTCTGATCACATGTCATAATTATTATATACCAAGCATCGTACATATCCTAATCATCATATTCTGACCTTAATTCTAATCCTAATGATCATATTCTAATCACATATCCTACTTATATAATTCTGAAGATCCAATTTATGTTCAAGAAAAAGTTAATAATCAGTTAAATCAACAACTCAATTATTGTATACTTGAATATTAAAAACAAACTCAATAGCTAAAACAAGGCCTTAATCAAGATTTGGAATTGCAGTCTTTGGGATCACAGTCTCAATTTTTCTTTAGCTAATCCCTGAGAAATCAAGAAATGAACTCAACCTCGAATCGCTATTGAACGAGATTTCTTAAAATTAAACATTCATCAAAGAATCTACAACGTAACTTTAACCATGTTTGATGAGATAACAATAGTATATGTTGGATGTTCAACGCATGAGTACATTAAATACCATAGAAAAGGTAATAAATTACTTAGCAATAACCAACACTAATAACTTCGTAAATTAAAAAATGCAAACTTACTAAGATAAATCTAATACAGGGACAAACTGAATCCAAATATTACAAAAAAATAATCTTATATAATACAAATGACGTGAGGTTCTTGATCAACAAAATCAAAACATATATTAAAGTTATTGAAGGAAGATTGAACGCAATAGCAGAAATAATAGAACCCACAGAGTAAAAGAAGAGGGCGAGAAAGATACAACTAAAATAATACTCGAAGAAAAAAATTACAAAAGTGGAAGGAAAGAAAAGGAGACAAACAACAAATAAAAAATAGAAGATGAAGAAACTACAAGAATGAAAAAGAAGAAAAAAGAACATAACACAAAAATAAAAGTAGAGGACTACATACAGATAGAAAGCGACGATGAGTTCATAGAGATCACAAAAGAAAAAATAAAAGGGACATAAATACAACTTCAATTTTACAGGATAAAACTACAGAAGTTGAAAGGAAGAAAACAATAACAAAATCAAAGAAAAAACAACATGAACAAACTGCAACATCGGAAGAGAAAAAGAAAGGAAGAAACACAAAGAGGAAAATAGAAGACAACATTCAAATAAAGAGCAATGACGAGCAAACACTCAAATAATTTTTTAATAAATCCCCCCCCCCCCCCCCTCCAAAAAAAAAACTCAGTAACAAGGAAGATCAAGAAGGAGAAAAAATAGAAACAAGCGCATCTCTTAGAAGAATGAATTACGTCATTTCCAAACAATTTTCAACATTAATAGGTTTTTTATTTATAAAAATAGATGAATAGTTTCCATAAAAACCAATTTGAAGCGATTCATTTGTACGAACTATAACAAATTTGTGATGTTACAATTTTCTTTGGGTTACTTATACTATTTGTTTTCCTTAATTTAGTAAAAAAATTGTAGATCTTATTCTACATACTATGTTTGGACTCTTACTTATATTGACATTTTAAGAATTACAATATTTTATGAAAAAATTAATTACATAATTTCTTAAAAATAGGTTACACTATTTTCGGGAAAGAAATGGGCTTGTCATGACATTATGACTCCTTTACACAATTCTCCAAGAAAAAGATTAATTCTTTGAATATTTTCCGCTGAAAACATTTCGAAATTACTAAAAATAAAAAAATACAGAGAATAAGTATCAAAACATAATTTCTAAACTTAATATACAAAGTGTCGCACGTGCCAAATTCTAGTATATATCTATTTATTATGTATAACCCAACACAACCCCCCTCCCCCCACAAAAAAAAACATAATATTTAAAATCATCAATACAACCTTTAATACAATTTTAATGTTGATTAATGTTATTAACCATTACTAATATTATAGTCAATTATTAGCTTATAATTAAAATACTAATGAGTAATTAAAGAGCAAGGTGTATTAATTCAAATACTTAACTATATAATTATATATAAATTATCTTCTTCCCCTAAAAAATGATATAAGATATTAACAAAAGCTAAGAGTAGAAATTATTTTGGTATTCAGACTTTTTTGCTTCTTCTGTATCTAATTCAAGTCTTTCTATTCTAGCTTTCGAAATTCTTAATTTGGTTATTAATTTTATTGAATTTTCATTGAATATACTTCCAATCAAATAATATTTAATATAATAAGACCAGATAAGAATATCATAAAAATAAAATGGTTATCTAATTTCCTTAATCCCATATATAAGCCAGACTTGAACTTAAGACCATTTTTCGGCTCTTGGGTCAGATTATATCATAGCCCATAGATAATTTATGCGATCCAACGCCACTGACAAATCCTGGCTAGCCCAATTCAGCCCAACTCAAAGTCAACGTGTCCTCATCATTCTATAAATGAAAATCATCAAGCAACTATTGGGCCTGGCCGAATAAGCCCAATTATTTAATTTGGTACCCAACATATACACAAGCCAATTTTGCCCATCAACTACTCCCTCCATCCCGACTTAACTTTCCTATTTTGAGGGGACACGAAGGTTAAGAAAAAATAAATTTTATGGAATTTTTAACTTTTTCAAAAGGTGGGGATTGAGGGTGGAGATTGTGCGAATAATTTGCCATGGGATGGAAAGTTAAGTTGAGACAGACCGAAAAGGAAAGTAAGAAAGTTAGAACGGGACGGAAGTAATACTAGCTAAGGGGATGTTTGCGTTCACAATTAAGTGGTCGTAGCCCATCAAGTTGGAACACATCTAGGGACTAGGACGGGTACTATTTGAAGTGAGGTTTGTATTGAAATATAGTAGGATATGAAATCAAATCAAATATATATTATATATATCTATAATTATAGTGAATAATAATTAAAAATTTGCTGGGATTGAAAAGTAATGATTAATAATAGTTATGATTAGTAGGTTTTTTATTATTACATGTTATGAAAGGTGATATATGTAATGATTGATTAAATGTATTGGAAGTTATGAAAAAAGAGTAGGATTATAAATGAGGATGAATGACCGATCCCCGTTAATATTACATAACAAACATACTTTATGTTCGACCCAGTCCGAACATCCCCTTAGTTCCTTCCTCTCCTTTTCTAATGGCGACCCAAATGAGCTCCCAACCGATACGGCATTAAAAATCGTGTACAAATCACACACATTAGGTTCCAAAAGTAAAATTTAAAATATATAAGTAATCACTATATAAATCTCTTTATCTTTATTACTTGAATCGTCATTTTCGCAGTCACTTACCTTTTTCTGATGGCTAATTCTATATCCACTTGGGACTGTGTAAGTAGGTGATTCATCATACACTTGTCAAGTGTAGAGACATCAAGTGACTAATATTTTTTTATCTTCATATACTTCTTCCATTCCGAATGAAGTCGCACCTCTAAGAGTGCACATATATTAAGAAAACCTGTTTTTTGTTTTTATGTTAACTTTTTAAAAGTGGATTAAGGGTGTAGATTTTGAAAGTGGAGATTATGTTATAACTTTTTTTATTAAAAAAATGTACAAATTATTTGGGATGGATCGAATTAAAAAGTGTGCAAGTTCGAGTATTCGTCAATATCTAATGAATCATTGAGTTAGATATTATAAAATTATGATTTGTGACACTTGTTGTGGAGCTTTTAAAGTCACAACATGCCACTCATTCACAGAAGAAAGCAACTTCTTGTTCTCAATCTCTTTTTACAAAAGGCGTCTTTGGTTACCATATTACACGTACCACTGAAACTAAAACTGAAATTGAAGAAAACAAAGAAAACATTGTGCAGTGAACAAGGAGTATAGTTTAATCACAAACCATTCTACTAAGGCAATGTTTAGTCGGGGTTGGCCCAACCACTCATTAATTAGATCAACCCAACTACATATATCTTTGGGGTGTTAGGTCAAACCGGTACTATATAGGATTTGAGGGGACATAAAGTCACCTTTTAAATCCCACACATCACTCACCTTTTACAATTAATAATTAAATCTCACACTCCAACCACAACCCCAGCCACCCAACAAAACGATCAATCTCTAACATCCCCAGCCACTAACTCCAACCACTCTCTCCAGCCCAATCACCCCATCTCCAACCAAACATTGCTAAGTCTTGATCACATAGATTCCTTTCAATATTTTAGCCTATCGTGAATAATATTTTGAATCCTAACATACACATTACAAAGCATTTAAATCAGTTCACATCGTCGAAAGTGAAAGCTAATTGTCGTGGTATATTCTGTGGTGGAAAATCTCCTCTCTACACCGTATACTCGGATCTGATCCCGAAATAATATTATTTGTTTAATTTATACTATCTTCATTTTTTCAATTTTTTAAAGTTTTGTGGAATGTTTAAAAATACTTGTCTATTTCTCCCTAAAAAATTACCGTCTTTTAGTTTTTTTCTCATATTTCTTTCAAAATCCAATAGGTATCAAATTTGCAACGGAAAGCATCCTAAATGAGTCCAACACCATGTATTGAACTTTGGAAACAGAGCATTTCACACATTGGAACTTCCCCAAATTCCTCGCCTTCCAAACTTGCTAATCTATACCCTATTATAAAAGTATGAATGTTTTGTTTCGTCCAATTTATGTTATCCCTAATATATCCTTAGTAATATTATAATTTAAGGGTAATAAAGTAATTTAAAATTTAAAATTATTTATTTAGTTATAAATATCTATATCTATATCTGTTCATTAATATATACATATATCTATTACTACTAATTATTAGTATCCATTACTAATATAAAAGTATGAATTATTTCGTCCTTTTTTTGTTTCGTCTTTTCTTGTGATACCTATAATATCCTTATTAAGAATTAAATTTAAGGATAGTTAGGTAATTTAAAATAAATTATGTTTTCCTTACTTGATTATAAAAAGTAAAATATCCTTATTAAGAATTAAATTCAAGGGTAGTTAAGTAATTTAAAATAATTTATGTGTTTTCCTTACTTGATTATAGAAAGTAAGAGTCTTTTTATATTAAAAACTTCTCCTAGAAAACTACATGCTTAAATTATCCTTCTTCTATACTTTCAATACTTTGAATTTTGAAATGAAATCAATTTCGTATTAAAGTAGATTTAAAGAGCTTTACAATGATATGTTATTTGTACATATCTTTAACAATTGTACTATATTATATAATTATTTAAGGTATGGAATAAAGAAAAAATAGAATTTATTGATTTTTTTTTTCAATCTTATCAATAACTGTCATATTTTTACAATTCATACTTTTTTTAAATAACAAATTTTATGGAATAATCTTAAAACTTTTATAATACATACTTCTAATTTTAGTATTCATATTTAATATATACTATGATTTTTTTATATGTCAACTTCATGTTGAGCTTAACAACTAACATAATTTAAGCTCCTACACTTGCATATAATGTGATTACATATTAAAATTATTTTTATAGAATAAGAAGATGAAAAAATTATATAGATAGACAAATAAAAATATTGTCTTTTCTTAAAACTATTAATTTAAGGTATCAGGTCATATTACAAAAATGCAAAATATTGAATAAAAAAAGGAAATAGTGAGCGAATTTGTTGTGATAAATCTTATCATGCATACATATAATTATAATTAAAAAATCTAAATCTGAATACTCATGCTACTTCACCATAATTTGAAAATATCAAGTCATTGTAGTTGTTTTAAACATAAAGCAATTTCATTAATGGTTGCTTGAATCGGTCAACATTGATGACATAAAAAGGGTGGTGCATGGGACAAACAATTCTTTTGGCGCTATAAATTTTATTTTACGTCCTATCCAATACAATTTTCGTCCATGGAAGGAAGAGAGTAGATGTCTAATATCAGATAACAAATGCATACATGCATAGGCATAGTCCGCATCACCTATCGACGTGAATATAATAGTGCTAGAATTCCCAAGAGTACAAAACTTGGGAACTCCAGTATCAGTGGTAAGTCGAACTGCCACACAAAGAGCAAGAACTTTAGCATACTTCAGAGATATTTATAAATTGGGCATCCTTGGAGCAAGCATAAATACCAGCAAATGAGGAGTTACGAGCAAATGATGTATCCCCATCAAAGTATGTATGATTAATTGCATTTGGGGGAAAAACAAGCAATGAATCAAGGGTGCGGCTGTGATATTTAAGGGAAGTAATTAGCATCCCGAAAATCTTGGAAGGTCTGGGTTGCTGTTGCAAGCATACTTGTGAGTATGTACGAAAATTGCAGAAGATAATTTTATTTCATTCGCACCAGATTAAGTGAGCAAGGACAACAAAGTATTCTACTATATTTAAATCATCGAGGAGCACAATATCTTGAAACTACAAGTCGCGTAGATGCTATCAAAATCGGAAGATAATTTCATAAATTTCAGTTGCTTGCTAAATTAATGAGGAAATGAGGCACGTGAAGAAGGGATGCATTAAAGAGTGATCAAGCGGTGAACATAAAGAATAACGGGGCTCATAATGAAGTTAACAATGAGCTAAGTTGTTAGACGATGGCAGGAATTAGAGCATCATCTACAAAGAAAATGCAAGATACAGACTGATAAACTTTCAAATTTTCCTCCAAATGGGCTTCGGGCCTGGACCGAGAACCAAGAGCAGCATGTAACACAGAAGTTGTAGTAGGACTGCATGATTTGGGAAAAGAGGCCGGATGTAGAAACTAAAGGGCGTCATGCTAGCTTAAGCAACATGGCAAGGTTAAATATTTTTAAATTGCAAAAGTCTAGGCCACCTTGTGATTTTTGTTGCTTGAGGACGTCCCAAGAATTCCACCAAATTTTCCTCGTGGACGAGCTATTCCCCTCCCCCCTTCCCCTCCTCCACACATAATCAATAAAATTTAGTCAATTTTTTCAGATTATTAAGAACATGGTTCGACAATTGGAAACAATACATTGTGTACGTGGATATTGCTTATATTATTATATATAATGTGCACTTCTTTACCCGTTTTTCTTAATTGCTTCTCTTACCAACCATTAATGCACTTAATAATCTGTTCTTTAATGCCTGCAAAACTCAATTCTTTATTCGGCCAACAATATTAAGGAGCCGAGATATATACCATGTGAAGCCACTACAATAATTTCAAATAATTGGCAGATTGAGTGACAAATTTGAGCTTGTGTATTAGGTCTAAAAGAATCCTTGATTTCTCAAAATTAATACATTGCCCTGAAACACTCTTGTAGAGATTGATAACGAACTTAGTAAAATGCAAGAAAAAACTTTAGCACAAATAGGGAGGAGGGGATCCCCCTGAAGAATTCCCCGATGTAACATGAGTGAGCCAAAATTAATACCTTAATGAAGGAAGCTAAATTGCACAAATGACAAGCAATGCAAAACAATGTCATAAAAACTCTTAGGAAAATCTCAAGCAAGAAGCATACGATAGACGAAAGAACACTCAACTCAGTGAAAGGCTTTACTCATACCCAACTTAATAGACATGAGTCCCTCTTTCCCGGATTTCCTAAGCTTCATACAATTGTGTAATTCATAAGCGATAAGAATATTATCCATAATTAACCAACCCAAGATGAAGGCTGGCTAAGATTCAAAGATTATAAAAGGGATGTAAGCCCGTACCCAATTAGAGAGCACTTTAGAAGTTAACTTATAATGACATTCCACAAACTAATCGGGCGGAATTGGGTAATAAGCTTTGGTTTTCTAATTTTCCAAATAAACACAATGTAAGTGTTACTAACAAAAGGACTCAAAGAATTATGAGTAATCCTGTGCAAAACAAAATTAATAACATCTTTGCCAACAATATGCCATTTTTTTAAAAAAAAAATACAGGGCCCATAACATCTCTCATGAAATTACGAGCAGATGATGTACCTCCATAAAAAATATATAAAAAATGACATTTCGGGGAAGAACAAGCAAGGGATAAAATGGTGGGATTGTGACGTTTGAGGGAAGGAATTAGCATCCCAAAAATCTTGCAAGCTCTGGGTTGTTGTTGCAAGCAATACTCGTGAGTATGTACGGACATCAAAGAAGACTATTTTTTTTTTTTTGAAACCAGTTAGGTGGGCAAAGAAAATAAAGTATTATTCTATATTTAAGTCAACAAGGAGTAAAATCTCTTGAAACTACAAGTCGCATATATGCTGTCAGAATCGGAAGATAGTTTCATAAATTTCAGCTGCTTGCTAAATAGATGAGGACAGGGGGCCCATGAAGAAGAGATGCACTAAAGAGTGATGGGGTGGTGAACATAAAGAACAACGAGGTTCATGATGAAGATGACGACGAGCTAAGTCATCGGACGATGACAAGAATTAGAGCAGCATCTTCAAAGAAAATGCAAGATACAAGGTGATAATTTAAGCTTCTGAATTCTCCTCCAAATGAGGTTCGAGTCATAGCTACTAACCGGGAAGGAGTAGGTGCTAATAAAATTTTCGAAAGAACTCATAATAAAATGATATGCGGTCGGACCGAAAAGTTATCAGAATGAAAATAATATCACATCCAACGGTCCAAAGAATGATGATTTTTCAGAGGAATAGCGAGAATCACGTCAGCATCCAATAGGTCAAAATTGACCGAATTAGCAGCCCATTGCAAAGTCCAAGATCTGAATCAATGATGGAACTGACTCAAGCGTCTTGCGGGAGGCCTGATGTAGCTGATCTGATTGAAAAATGGGAAGGCAAAGGAACTCATCTATCATGGAAGAGGGTTATTGTCATTGCCCATGAGTCTTCGACAACCAAGAAGAATAACTCGATGACCAGCCATAATGCGGTGCCATGTAAACCTGGGATGAGAACCAAGAGTAGCATGTAGCACAGAATTGGAAGGGTAGTACTTGGACTACATGATTCGGGCAAAGAGGCTGGATGGAGAAACTAAAGGGTCCTATGCTTTCTTAGACAACATGACAAGGTTAAATGCTTTCAAATTGCAAAAGCCTAGGCCACCTTGAGATTTTCGTTGCTTGAGGACGTCGAACTATCCCCTCTACCCCCACCAATAAGATTTTATCAAATTCTTCAGATTAATAAGAACATGATCCAACAACTGGAAGCAAGACATTGTGTACGTGGATATTGCTTATATAATAGATTTAATGAGCGCTTCTTTACCCGTTTTGCGTAATTGCTTTTCTTGTAAACAATTGATGCGCTTACTAACCCATTCTTTAATGCATGCAAAAACCTCTTGTTTATTCCGGCCAACAATAAAAAGGAGTCCGAGATATTTACCATGTGAATTCACTTCAGCAACTCCAAACAATTGGAAGATTGTATGAGAAATCTGAGCTTGTGAACCGTTTTACTGAAAATTAACAATTATTTTGATTTTTTTATTATATTATATATTTTGTACTACCTCCGTCCCACCTTATCTTGCATAGAGGAGGTTGACACAAGTATTAAAAAGAGTTGTTTGTTGAGATTTTGTTGACTTAAAGGTTGATTGAAGATGAAGATTGAGGATGGAGATTTTATTATAACTTTTCTTTTTAAGGGGTGTGCAAGTTCGTTTGGGACGGACGAAAACGGGAAGTGTGCAAGATAAGATGAGATGGAGGGAGTATCAGTATTGATGATTAATGATGCTGGAGTCTATCTATATTGAGAATAAACAATAATTAGAATATATCAAACTTTATATATATAAATTTTGTAGGAATAATATATTATATCATGGTATGTCGTGTTTTATGAATCTTTTGACATTATTATAACGTGTTTTGCTAAACTAAGATTATTTAACCTTTTTTTTTCCTCTTTTATGATTATTTTTAATTTTTATTTGATTTTGGATTGTGTTTGCTTAATCGATTAAATCTTTCATTTTTTTCTGGGATTGAATAATCTAAGAAGTTGTGTATATATATTACCATGAGTAATAACTACATTGAGATTTATTAGAATGATTAACCAGTATCACCACACAAAATACAATTATTTTATGTTCACATTAATTGTTTTGATTAGATAATAAAAAAAAAATAGTGATCACGTGCAACGCACGTACGTATTGCTAGTAGATCAATAAAGGAAGAACAGTACAAATGTGGTCTTGGCTACGAGTTGGAACCACAAACCAAAAAGTTGAAATAAACTAAGGGAGTAAGGAATTTTGAACCCAAAAAAGAGGTAAAATAATCACATTTAGGAGGGATATGAGGACGCAGATGATAAATTCCATGTGTTATAGCACAAAAAATCAGCCACACAAGCATTTGTACCAAACATTTCACAATATTGACAAAGAGGTCTATCAACACCATAAGTGTCAAATTAAAAGGACATCTCACCTCTTCCTAGCTATCCTTCAAATAATCTATAAACTCATACAGGTCACATGTGATGCACGTGCAACTTACTAGTAACCTAAAAATGTAATGAAGCTAGCCATGATAGTCGGCAATTATGAAATTGCACGAAAGAAAATTACATTGTGAAATTAGGTTTAAAAAGAAAGAAAGTAGGAGAAGAAAAAGGATGAGAGCATCTTTGGTATAGGAGAATATCTTTAAATCATTCAAAGCATGAAAAGGAACACGTTATGTAAACCACCTAAAACTATCCACAAAATTGAAAAGCAGAGACAATAATGTCCTAAGTGGATTGTATGAGGTGTCACCCACTTATAGTACAAAAATTGAAATTATATCCATCATTTTCATCTCTCTTCTTATACAGTCTTCTTTCACAAAGTTTTCCTCTTTCGCGTGCATTATGGGGAATTCTGTGAAAAAACAAAAGGTCCACATTTTAGTTGATGCTAGATTCTTTTCATTATGGAAATCTTAAAATGACATTACATTTAAGTGGAGTCGAAATCGTACCTAGAGATATTTAGATTTGAGTTGAATTTTCTGAACGAGCCATAAGATCATATTGTTTTTTTAGTGCACAAAATTAAAGAAAAACATAAAAAACATTGAAGCATTTAGAACACTCTAGATATTTAGAAATAAAAGACAAACAAATTGACATAATTCTATAAATGCAATTAATTTCTTTGTAGTTTTGGCTACATAAATATTTACCAAGTCCATAGTCACGTTGCTTAATAATTTGTGTTCCGGTCAGTAACATGACTAATTTATTTGATCTTTCCTTGTGACATTGTTTGAACTAGACCTAGGGCATGTAAAATAAATCGTAACAAAAACTCTACCCCAAGGCCGAAGTAAACCAAAAGACTAGAGTATGAAAAATAGATCAGTAGAATAAAGACATAAAAAGATCCAAAAAGCAAAAAGGACATAAATGTCAGAGAGAGGATTTGAACCCGTGCCACTAAACTATAGAAGAAACAGACTGACCATTGAACTATATAAACCAATTATTTAATAAAACGCATCTAACTATCTCTGTATATTATATATAGGTACTTAAAGTAAATCTGACAGCTTAAAAGTTGTAATTATTTTGGGCCCAAGACAACGAACTTTCCCCTAAGGTCTGGCCATGTGTGGAGTAGTTTTAAGGAAAAGGCACATTGCAGTTTGGTGTACTAATCCAAGTAATCAGATGTAGTTGATCAGGTATCGATCTAACTCCTGGAAGGCAGAAAGAAGGACTATTGGTGGTTGGTAAGTCTAAGGAGACTTGGAGGTAGGTATGCATTAAAGAAGATTGTCCCACATCGAGTTACATAATATAATATTAACTTTAGATAAAGGGATATGGGGAAAACTTCTCATCTTAACCATGATTTTAAGGTGAAGTTAGACTCGACTCTTTCCAGATCAAATACTGTTTTACTAAGTTTATCACCCACTTAAGAAAAAGTTTAACCAATCTAATTTATCATAGGATAAAAATTCTGTCCCACTATCTTGATCATGACACCGTTTATAAGCTGGTAACTGTAAACATGACATAGCTAGTATCAAAGTTGGCTGCTTTTAAGATTTTCACCAATCGAAGAGCAAAATAATTATAAAAGAAGGAAAAATTGATTCTTGATCGGAACTTTTAATTTACCAACATCAGTGAGCTGTAATAGCTGAGAGAACTTATACTCCCTCCGTACCAATTAACTTATCCTACTTTTCATTTCGATTCATCCCACTTAACTTGTCACATCCATAAATAACAATTAAATGCCACAATCTCCACACTCAAAATATCCAAATTCAATCTCCACCTTTAAAAAAATTAAAGATTCCACAAAATCTGTTTTTTCTTAACATCCGTACCCGGTCAACTGTGACAAGTTAACCGGGACGGAGGGAGTATTCCACATTAAATGGCCTTTGATTTGAACTTCACCAAACACTTGACCAAACAAAGGGCGTGTGTCGACCAAATTTACACATGATATACGAAGCAATATTGCAACAATCCATGCCTAACTCTACCTAGGTCCAGACTAGGCGCTATACAACTGTTAGCTGACTATTTTTTGACGACTAATCTCGCCAAGGACCCGTTCAACCTTGTCTAGGTCCCGACTAATCATCAGGCCTCAATCTAGCACCTTCTTGCCTTGCACCTTTGCCACATCGATATAAGCCATCACGATGGGGATATGGGACAAGACAGCAACACTATTGCACCAGAATACACATTTATAGAGGTAGCTAAGGTTGTTCCATATATATCAACCTCATGATATTCCGTCCAATCATCTATAAACATGCTGTAGTTCGTGATACTTTATTTGGTGTTCTTCTAGTCTGCAATGTTTTGATGTCTTTTCTGATCGAACTCTTCATAACACAATTCTGGAAAGAAAAGAAGTTGCAAATTTTACTATATTGTAAAGTGCGTGTACAGAAATACAAGAATGTTAATTTTTTACTTCTTTTGAATGTTGTAAATAATTCAATGTTTATCATGCTCCACTGGACCATGCAGTTTCCCTTGATCTGCATGCTATAATGGCACCATAGAGTTGTCCCAAATTATTACAAGAATTTGGAAAGCAATGCTTTAACTTTAATGATGAAAAATAAAGCAGTTTGCACAGCACCATAATTAAGGTAGTATGCTATTTTGGAAAAGAGTGGCTACAAAAGAACTAGCATTCCTTGCTTTCAAAATGGAACATTACGCTGCACCATGGGAAATGTTTGCATGATCTATTTCGGTTGATTCTTAAATCGAACATCTTCGGTCCTAGACAAAATCTTACTTCCGTTCTGAAGTGT
The DNA here is from genome assembly GCA_958295605.1 of Ajuga chamaepitys. Classification (NCBI taxonomy): domain Eukaryota; kingdom Viridiplantae; phylum Streptophyta; class Magnoliopsida; order Lamiales; family Lamiaceae; genus Ajuga; species Ajuga chamaepitys. Next base: position 4,368,312 of record OY282508.1, read on the forward strand.
AACACTTGTTAAGCTTGGTAACAGAGTGAAACTAGTCCACCTCACATTCTTTATATTTGTCGTTTTGGAGTTTGTAGGAAAATTTAGGAATCTATGAAACAGGACATATAACCACAGGCACATATATACAGATATACATGCACACATGTGTGTGTGTGTGCCTATCTTGTTCACCAGGTTCTGGGAGTGCCTACCAAACTTGCCAGATGTAGTTTTAATAGCAAGGAAGCTACACGTAAAGTTTCACTATCCTCGATTTGACATTCTCTGCTTCTAAATATCCGACTTGAGTGATGTTTCACTTTCTTTTTAGTATTACTACAGATTGCTTCTGATATGAAGGTTACATTCGAATGATTTCTAGCCACCTCGTCATCCAGATCATAGCATAATTAACTTTTAACTCATGCTCATCAATCTGTATAAGTCTATCAGTTACTAACTTATATTTATGGAAACCTTATTGACATATATTATGCACATCGAACTGCCCCAAGTTCAAGAAATGCATTAGCAGATAGTAGCTTTCAGAATCCTTATGTCACTTTAGGACAAAATTGTACATTATCTTGAACATCATATGTCGAACATAACTGATTACATATGTTAAAAGGATTTAACAAACCTATACTTATAGCTAGCTGTCCTAAAACGCAATCACAAACAGTAACAGAGACAGAAGCCCACAGCTCGGGCGTGATGCATACGTCACCGTGAGAGGGGATATTATACAAGCTGTGTTGATCAAATTTTTCAATTATTCTTCGGTGGGATAGTGACAAGTTCCTTTTGTTACCCCTTTTCTTGATTCTCTTCTCATCCTCTTTCAAAGTCTCTCATGGGGGTGGGGCCCCAATGCAGAATAATAATTGATGATGGTTTAGGCAACTTTCGATTCACAGGACCTTCTCTAACAGAACCCCTAATATTCCAAGTGGTTGTTATGCATCATCCTAGAATCTCCTTTTCTTGCTATGGAATATATTAAAGCAGCTCAAGTACAGCAGCTGGTTAAAGAGAAAGCTACTCGCCTCTTTTCCCTTCGTTTTTTCAAACTTTGGGGCCACATTTGTCCCTCATAATTTACCCCCCTTATCTCAAACATGTATCATTCAAACAACAGCAACATGTATAGCACGCGTATATACTCTCTCATATTCATAACATTCTTAAAGCCAGTCTAAGAGCAGCACGTATAATACGCGTACTTCATGTAAGAAAACAAGGATTCATTACAAGATAAGCTGGTGCTACGCTAGCTGTCCTTTCAACTTTGCATCTAATTATCATCTTTGCTATAAAGATTACTTAACAATGTAAGTGAATGTATGGCCAGTGAGAGCTGGATTCAATCATTGGATTTTGATTCCAGGGATCGAACACTTTGCCCGCGGCCCAAGAAATGTAAAAGATTGATCTGATCTGAATGACTTTTAGGATTTGTTGTTTGCCATTGTCACTCCTTTTTTTCTTCTTTAGCTAAAGAAAAAATTAAAAGAAACTCAGAGTTTTCCTTATTGAACACTGTTTAGATGGATGTGTTCTATCTAGGTAACTGCAAAATCTTTTTAATAAACAAAACTCTTCCCTTTTTCATGGATTGCTTTTCTGTGGATGATAGCAGAGGAATAGATAATAGTATTAATATGAGTCTTTTTGTCATTTCCTTGTGTCTGCAATTGGGGGAAAAAGTGATTCTACTAAGTTTATTTAATTCCACTATAGCTCTTATACTTAACTAGGTTTACTTAAAATATTGAAAAAGCAAAACTAGGTTACAGAGAGAAGAAAACATATAGTCAATGGCTTGAATCTTATTCGATCAACTTGACCACATAATATTATATTTACACACACACACACATTATATATATATGTATATGCATTCAAGAATCCATGCAATTCTTGAACTTTAAGCAAAGAGAAAAAGATGGGGTTCCTTTTATATTACTTTGAAAATGCAAACACAATTTTTAAAGCACTGTAAATGGGAAAACTCTGAAGACTCAAATTTTAAATATGGATTTCTACTTTATTTGGATAAAAGTGTCTGAAAATTAGAAATGGAAAATAAGGAGAGGATTAAGGACAATAATGTGAAGTTGATTATATGTCAATCATGTTCTCTTTCTTTATCATCAGTTATCAAGTACTTGTTGATATCGTAAATACTTGCTTGTCCTAAAATCTAATGCTAGATTCCTTGATTCCCTTATCCCTACAACAAACAAAAAGAACCGGCCAAATCCATCCTCAGAAAGGAAATATGAAAATATATTAAAATTCAGGGGAAAAAAAGAAACAAAGAAACATAACTCATTTTGTTATCCCTTTCAATCTTTATAAAGAAACATATATTAAAGCATCATCATCATGATTATTATTTTTTTCTTTCCATCAAAGCTTCTCAAGAGTTTTATAAAAGGTGCCCCCATTATACATCATGGTGGGGCCTCCCTAACTCATATGGGAATCACATAGAGAGAGAGAAGAGAGAGAGAGGTTAAGAAAAACAGGAGGATAAAAACAAACCATACACTTTTTTTCTCTTTTCTCTCCTTTTGAGACTCAAATTGAAGTATGTTGCTTTCTCTGTTTTTGCTGCATCACAGATTCTTCACACCCTTTCAAGTCAAAGAAAGAAGAAAAAACTTGGAAAAACTGGAGCTTTATCACAAAAATCACCAACCAGCTCCGATTAGTCCTGTCTAGGCCCTACGTTCTCTTTGACTGTCTATATTTTTTTCCCATTCTTCCCTGCCTAACCACATTTTAGCCCTGCATAGGCTGACTAATATGTGACTTGACTAGCATTAAGCGACTTTTACAACATTGAACATAAGCAAGAAAGAAAGAAAAAGGTTCAATATGAATGGGAGAAAAAAAGAAAAGGGGCCACAGGTAACAGCATATATTCCCTTCCCAGCATAACCCCACTTATGTTTCCAGATATGGAGTGAGAACATACGACATTCTAACGACTCCCAATTATAAAAAGTTATTACAGCCTGCCACATATTCACCCACACTCACAAGCAACTGACATCCTTAAATTTCCTATGATCCCTCACAAACCTTATTCTTCTCAAATGAATGCCCATAATCAAGAAATGAGTCTCGTTTTGTCTAGTGATGCGAAGCCCAGATTGAAATGGACGCCTGAATTGCATCAGAGGTTCGTCGACGCTGTTCATCAGCTCGGTGGTGCAGAGAGTTGAGTATACAGATTTTAATCCTTTTTTTACTTGGGTCCACTTTATTGCATATTCTAGATGTAATTACAGAGGAGCTATGTTTTGTAATGCAGAAGCTACGCCGAAATCGTTGATGAGGATGATGGGCATTCATGGCCTCACTCTGTACCACCTCAAGAGCCATTTACAGGTAATTCCCTTTTACCTTTTTTATGCCACATTTCAATCATTGAATCTCTCTTATTCATTTCATGTTTTCATGCAGAAATATCGACTCGGAAGAAGCCAACAATCTCAGAACTTCCATCACGATAAACAGGAAGGTAATAAACATAGCATTAGACTATGATATCATCATAAACGTAGACACTAACTTGTAATTCTTTTCTTTTTTTCAATTTAGATAATGAAGAAAAGCAGAGGAGCCAACTGACCAACATGATTCATGACGAAGCAGAAAAGCCAATTAACGAGTAATGATAATTTTCCACAACATTAAATCACAAATTAATAAAAAGGGAGGAATTTAACTTACAGTTGCACCTTTCAGAAGCTTGCAGGTTGCTCAAGCTCTACAAATGCAAATGGAGGTCCAGAGGAAACTTCACGAACAAATTGAGGTAACACGATGAAATAAACCTCATCAATCATTGATCGAATAATCCATAGAGCATTACTATAACACGAAGCTATGTCAGGTCCAGAGACATTTGCAGCTAAGAATCGAAGCTCAAGGGAAGTATCTACAGTCAGTATTGAAAAAAGCACAGGAGACGCTTTCTGGGTACAGCGCCTGCTCCATTGAAGTTGAACGCGCTAGAGCTCAGCTTTCTCAGTTAGTATCAATGGTGGACTCTGGATGCACCACCTCTTCATTCTCTGTGCTAACAGAGAGCGACAGCTCAATGTTGAAAGATGCAAACGAAAAGCTTTCGCAGCATAATCGATATTCGTTAGAGAGTTCTCTAACTTCATCTGAAAGCTCGGGGAGGAAGGAAGATTCTCAAACGAAGAAAAGGAAGAGGGAATCTGTTATGCTGTCACTTATGGAAATGAATCCCGCGGTTGCCACTGAACCAGAGGAATCGACTCGTTATCCAAAGATTGATTTGAATTGCAGTTCTATAAATGAGTTTGATTCATGTCCGAAAGCCATTGACTTGAATGCCAGTTTCTAGAAACTGTACTTATACGTTGCTATGAGTTGCATATACTATAAAAGTAATTGGTTTACTATGCAATAGGATGCTTATAGTAATTATGCATATTGTTTCTGTATGTAACATAATAGTATATGCAAACCAAAAGGTATATTTTGTGTATATTCTTAATCTCAATGATGAATTGTGTGCTGCAAATAGAAAACGCCCAAAATAGAATCTGCGGACAAATCATTTTACCCATGGATTCTATTTAATATTAGTTATCTGGCTAATCTTGGATTATCTCTATCCTAAGGATTGTGTTTATTCTACTTCTGTAAAGAGCAATATTGAATAATAACAATGGTTAAATAAGATCACCTGTTAACACTATAGCTACTGTCACTAATTAACACGTATCCGTACATTAAATATAGTGTAATAAAAGATAGATCAGGTAGAGTAAGAGATAATTTCAACTGTCAAAACCCACAGTTGAAAAGATAAAGAATTAGAAAGTTTTAACTTAGCTTAAGGCAAAAGTTTATTCAACAAAAGGTTGGACTTATTTACATAAAAAATGAAAAAGAAATACAAATCTGTTCTAACTCTGGCTTTCTTGATCACTTGTAAAAGAATCACTTCTGTCACTAGAATTATCCTGATTGCTTTCCTCGCTCCTTCTCTCTCTACTAAATGTGAAGCTCACCCAAATCTCTCTCCTCCTCTCTCCATCACCTTCTTCTCCAATTGGTCTCTTCTGATCATCGACAGGCATTTGATGCCTGCAAACAGGGCAAGATCCATGGATCTTCAACCACTTCTCTATACAATCTCCATGAAACCTATGCTTACACGGCATTTCCTTCACCTTCTCTCCAACCTCCCACTCCTCCAAGCAAATCACACACTGATCACCACTGTTTCCAATTTCTACAGTCTCCATAGCATCAATGGATGCTTTGGACGCCGGCGGCTGCCCCCCTTTGCCCGAAAACAAGTCATTGAATAAAGAATCAAAGCCTGAAAACGAGGTATCGCTGGTGTTATTACCGCTGCCTCTTTCTATCACTACCATCCCTTGTGTAAAGGGATTGATAAGGATGATCCGGTCCGGTGAGGTTGGGCCGGCCTGATCTTCTGTTGGGCTTGAGGAGTTTAAGCCCAGGAAGAAGGGAAGGAAGAGGGAAATGTCTCTGTTTCTTGAATTTATCAGGTTTTGGATGAAGGATGAGGGCTCCGATGGAGTTGTTTCTGAAGCCATTTCAATTCAAGAAAAGAATACAGAACAGGGGAGAGAAAATGCTGTAGAAGAAGATAATGAAGAGAGAGATTGATGTATGGAGTATTAGCGATGATGAAAAAGAGGGTTCTTAAGCGACATGGTGGGCGCCAACGAGAAGTTTGTAGAAAGATCTGGAAGTAACTGTACAGACTCTGTTGGTTTAGTTTAATGGCGGATTGGTTGATGTTTATCAATCAGTGTTTTTCTTTTTTCTTTTTTTCTTTTAAGGGAATTAATTATGTTTATCATCTGAAGAACCGCAGGAGATATTTTGAGAGGGAGTGATCGAGTACATGGGGTTCACCCTAGTCCTTGAGCGCTTGCTTTCTTTGATGGTCGACATTTGCAACATACAGTTAGGTCTCGTTTGTTTCGCCGGATAAGAATGGATAGGATTAATTATCCAGTCTTATCCTGCGTTTGATTTCATGTATTGAGGCCCAGTATTAATTACAGGCCCAGTCCAAAAAACCTTATTTATCACGCAACTTTGTGATATTTGATCCTTAGTCAGAAATGGGTGGATAAATTAACCCACCAAAATTCCAACAGTGTTAATGAGTTTGAATATGTAATGTGGGCCCTCAATTTTAGACCTAAACAGATAAGGATGCCCTCCATCGTCTACATATTCATCAAATGCGTTTCTCTCTTTTCTTCCAAACCCTACTCAGCTGTTGAACTGGTAAGTCACTATTTTCTCCACATCAGGTTTTGATTTTTGGAGAACTCGCAAATAATTCCTTGAATTCGCTACTCGCAATTTCTTGTTTTCTTTTCAGATTCAATTCGGTCGGTAGTGCTCATTCAAAAAGCGTCCGATAAATATCAGATTTGAAGAGCAATGTAATTTTAGATTCGCGAATTTGCAGATTTAGGGCTGAACATCTTTTACACTAATCTTTACATTCAATTGCATAATACCCACATTTTCCATGGCTCTAAAATCTTCCAGTTTGTACTTTGCCAACCTTAGAACAACTCTTTTTGTTATTTATATAAATATTGTTGTATTATTTTCTTTTGTTTGTTGCTAGTCGTTTTACAATGATGATTGTGACTTTATTTCATTTATTTATAGAGAATCTCCTAAAATTCAGCAGTGAATTTTCACTCGTATCAAACCTTTGATTGGTATCCAAAGTAAAATGAAGAACTTAATTAAATTTTCTATATTAAGGGGAACTAATAGCTTACCTGGGTAAAATTTCAGTTTCATATAGCCTTATTTACATTTTCGCTAAACTGAAAAGTTTTGGCAAAATTAGATTTTTGATGTCCCAAGTATTTGTAATGACTCTACTTATCTAGGAATATAACATTTGTATATATTGTGGTTGTTTTGTCGTACCGAATCATAGACCACTAGCCAAATAAAATCGAGAACGTAATTAAATTTTCTATATTAATGGTGACAAATAACTAGTCGGGGGTAAATTTTCACTTTCATACAGTTATTTACATATTCACTTGAGTGAATAGCTTTGGTAAAATTAGATTTTTGATCTCCAGGTATTTGTGATGCCTCTATTTATTTGCAAATATAACATTTGTCTACAAGTGGTTGTTTTGTTTTGTTTCATTCTCCCTATCCAACATAATGGTATTTACACAACTAAACCTAACTTTATGATTCAATTTTTGTGTATGACTCTATCATTTACTATGCCTCAATGATATCAATGTTTAATTTTCTGTAATATTCAGAATTTTGTATATGGTTTAGCATGATTGAACGTGGGTCCAACTTCTCTTTGTTCTTTTTAATGTACGTATTTGGTAATTCGATATATGTTAATAAATGAGACATATGATTGTATTTTGCTCTATATATACCATGTTTCTGATATTATGTGTATTTTACCTAATTTATGTGACCAGTGTTCTATAAAATGGAAGCTAGTATCGAACTTGAGGCCGTTTTTGTACTTCTGCATGAAGTTACCACGGACATTAAAGCATTTATGATGCTTCTGACTTATGCGTATAGGCGTTTACGTCGTCGTCGATCTAGGTGCAATGATCTTAGAACAATATTTTATCAGATTAGACCCAGATTAACTCGCCAACTCGAGCACATGCATCGCCTAATAAGTTTTAGTGATGAGCTCTGCATAACACGACTTAGAATGGATAGGGATTGCTTTGGACGCTTATGCTATCCTCTAGGGAATGCGGGTGGCCTCTCATCGACACGTCATGTCCAGGTTGCAGAGCAAGTTGCAATTTTTCTAACGGTGTTATCCCACCATACAAAAAATGCCATTGCCAAAGACGATTTTATTCGATCGGGATACACCATTAGTAAGCATTTTCATAACGTTTTGAACACTTTGATTAGGTTGCATACCATTATCCTTGTGACCCCTCAGCCTATTGGAGACGACGAGCCAAATGATAGGTGGAAATGGTTTAAGGTAATCTAGAAATTAAATAATTATTTGGGTAAGTTACATGTTGTGTAGTGTTAATTATGCAGTTTTGGCATGACCCTTGAGCTTGTGCATCTTTGTAGGGTTGTTTGGGTGCTTTAGATGGAACCTACATTCCTGTTAGAGTCCGCCGTCCCGCTATGGCACGTTATAGGAATCGGAAAGGGAATTTGACAGTTAATGTATTGGCTGTATGTGATCGCAATTTGAATTACATCTACGTTCTTTCTGGGTGGGAAGGTTCGGCTGCTGACAGCCGTGTCTTACGTGATGCAATTTCTCGACCAAATGGCCTGAGAGTGCCTACTGGTATTTTGCTAAATAAACTGAGTTAAGAGTTACAATTTCACCCCTATAGGCGAGACTAACCTAGTTATCAAACATCACAAGTCAATATTACTTATGCGATGGTGGGTACACTAATGGCAACAGGTTTCTAGCACCGTACCGAGGATTTAGATACCATTTGAGAGAGTGGGACAATGCAGTCCATGGACCCCAGAACTTTCAAGAAAATTTCAATTTAAAACATGCCCGAGCGCGTAATGTGATAGAACGGTCTTTTGGTATCTTGAAGGGTCGATGGGGTATTCTAAGAAGTAGCTCTTGGTATCCCGTGAAGACTCACAATCGCATCATTATGGCGTGCTGCCTACTACATAATTTTATTAGGACAAACATGGATCATGACCCGATGGAGGTGGAGGTCCCTGACTTGTTCATGGACACTGGTCCGGGTAACGAGCAAGAAGACGAATACGTTGATCATGTTGAGACATCTCCGGCTTGGACAACGTGGCGCGATGAGTTAGCAATGTAAATGTTTCACTAAATTTAGTTATGAGAAGTAGCTATAATCTGGACTTGTTGTTTGTTTGGTTTATGATAAAAAATTGAACATTGTTTGGTTTAATCTGTAATATTTAGGTTTATTATGAGTGATAAGTCTATAAGGGGGTGTTTGCAAACTCAACAACACCCCAAAATCAATTTTCAAAATCACTTTTCACAATCAGTTATGTTTGCAAACTCATGTTACTTTTTCAGAATCAATTATGTAAAGCACTTTTAAGCTGCTTTTGAGAATCAATGAGAGAGCAGCTTCTGTAAATCAATTCTTAAAATCACTTTTTTTCCAAACACTACCAAATTTTTATTTTACTACAACAATCAATTTTAATCACTTTTTCACAATCAATTTTGTTTGCAAACACCCCCTAAATTAACTCATTTTGGAGCTGTAGAGTTTCCAAATCCAAGCTACATCTGCTCTATTGTGTTATGTTTTGATATTGTCATTCTGGTTTTTTCTGCATTATGAGCCAATCTGTTGTGGCGTTCTTTACAGAATGTGCTAACTCCCAAGTTTCTTTTACATTCTCATTCTGATTAACTCCCACCAATGCGATCTACGACATTTGTTACATTTTAGCTTTTGAATGGATGGTTTTTTAACAGACCTAGCTTTGGCCGTGAGCAGGTCTAGTTTAGTTACATTTCTGCATCTATTTGTTCGTTATTTTGGCTTTGGCAGATTCATTTCATAGATAGTAATCTGACATTTGTTTAATATGACAGCTAAATATGGATAGGGCAGCTAACTACAGGAAGTCAAGGGGTGGAAAGAGGCCGAGCGAACCACGGTGTAGGCGCATTTGGAGTGCTGTAGAGGAAAAACAACTACTGTGTGCATTGAAGGAGTTAATTACTAGGGGCTTCAAAGCTGACAATGGATTCAAGAGTGGGTATTTGAACATCTTGGAGCATTCAATGGCTCAGGCTTTTCCCGGTACAGATTTGAAGGCCGAGCCACACATCAATTCCAAGATACACGTGTGGAAAAAATCGTATTATGCACTTTCTTCAGTCTTACAAGTTAGTGGTATTGGGCTGAGTACATCCACCTTCATGATCGATGCCGAGAAAGAAATATTGGATAACTTGGTGAAGGTGAATTATTTAAACACAACACTCAATTTCTGGTCGATTAATTTTAACTAATTTGAATATGGCAGAACTTGTTATGTATTACATATTGTATTACCTTGTGCTGCAGCAAGAACCGTCTGTTAAAAAACTGCTCAATAAGGAATGGTCGTTGTACCCCGATTGGGTTGAGGTGTTCGGGAAGGATCGTGCGACGGGTGAGTCCGCCGAAGCTTTCGCAGACGTTGTACAAGACCTACTAAACAACCAAGCTTTACCAACTTCACCTAGGATGACTGCTGATTCGGTACCATTTCCATCGTTCAACGGGGGCTCAAGTGCTACTCATAACCCAATTCCCGCAGACGACTCAACCTCTTCAGCTTACAAATTGAAGGGAAAAGGCAAGAGGAGGAAGCTGGATGACGAGGTCGATGAGCAATTTCTATCGACGATGAACACCTTTTGTGACAGAACTAATGCTCGCATGGGCGAAATAGTTGAAAGGATGGGGGAACTTGCACAAAGGGTTGGGGTTGCATACGATGCTGCGAAGAAAAGGGAAGTAGTGTTCCAAGCGTTGGAGAAACTTACTTTTCTTACGTTGGAGGCTAGAGTGTCTGTTGCACAAATTTTATGCAAGAACCCAAATGAATTGGATCTGTTTTTTGGGTTGCCAGACGAAGCAAAAGTCGTTCTAGTTAAGAATCTCATGGACAAGGACGGTCGTGGAACGACATCAGCTCCATGAGATTATATTCCGTTTCATAATCCAAATCTTTTGACGTAAGCATAAGTTATCACGTCCTTTTGTACGTACATTAATTTCAATTCAGTGACGTCTATCGATCGTTTAGGTATTTTTATCAGGTCAGATGGTTAAATGTGTAATGGTATTTGCTGCACGTTTTGCTGTAAAACGTATGGATGGTTGTTGTACTGACTTTAATGGATATGTATTGTTATTAGTAAAGTGTGCAGCTAAATGCTTTTGAGAATGTAGGTTGGTAAAAGATCCAGAATGAATTCCTGGTATATGCAATTGCAATTGCATATTAGTTTGCATGTTCTATTGTATCTTGAAAAATATGTATGTTGAATATGAGGTATTTCGAACATTTTTTAGTGTAGTTATGTTGCTAGATAGTGATGTGAAATTTGAATCTGGTTTAGTTGATGTAATGAAGAAAGAGTGCCGTGTCAGTTTGGGACCGCGCATACAATGGCCTTTTCTATCTTCTAGTTAACCAACATTAGAGATTGTGGAAGTTTGATTTTAAGAAAGTAAGGTGTATTTGCAATAATAATTAATCTATATTCGAAGTAAAAGTTGCATTGTTTCGTCGAAAAGTCGCTGATTTAAAAATAAATTGTATGTATACTAGGGCACAATAGGATGTTTAAAAACAATCTGAATTTATTTTTTCTGACCTTAAAATGCATAAGAACTTGGGCCAATGTTTTGCAAACGTTGGCCTACTTTCCCGAAGCAGATATTTATATGGAACGGCGATCAAAATCTAGACAGCAAAAATTTTACGCATCACACTACACACAAATATTTCATAAAGGGAATGTAATTGCAAGATGTAAATCAAAAAATTTGCCATAAAATACGTTGATTCGTATCCGATACATAAGGACTACCTACACATCCCAAATGATCACAACACGGAATTGAGCAAACCAAGTTGAAATAAAAACATAGAACAAAGGGTTACATATTAATCAATAGTCATAGAATTTTACTAACACACAAACTTAATTTCTTAGTCTAAAACAACGATAATAGCCAGTAGATCATAACCTACATCAATCACCATTTACCCCACGGGGACCAATTTGCAGACGACGACGGAGGGGGAATTGAAGCATTAGGAGGGGCAGATTGCGGAGAAGAGTGCCATTTCCCACGGTCAGATGGCCTTACCGGAGTGGTGGAACTCCCCATGGTTTTATCCATCGGGGACTTGAACGAGCCCTCGAAAGCATCATCCGAGTTGTAGCCTCCGACTGAATAATTCCAAAATGATCCATCAGCAGTACTCCCGGTCGCGGATGAGATATCAACTACGTCGTTTGGTAAAGACGACATAACGGGATCTTCTTCTTCATCGTCCGAGGGAATGGTTATGACATTGCCACGTGCTGGACCAGTTGGTGGAGAACGAGATGCAACTGGGCAGCCGAAGATCGCTTTCAACTCCTCCCAATTTGGATCACCATAAGTACGGTATGCACGGACAAACGAATTTTGTTATATTCAAATCATGCCAAAAAATGACCAAATTTAACAAGGATTCAAATACCTCTCTGTCGGAAGGCTAAATTTAAAGTAGATTACACGTACCCGAGAGATTACCCGCCAGACATCGGCCGTGATACACATTCGGTTACTTGTTGCGTCGTAGCTAACACCAGGCTGTCGAAGTAGTGCGGAGAAAACAGAGTGCCTCTTCCTCAGCTTTTCTGTTTGTTGCCAGAAATTTTTGTAGTCGAAATGGTGGCCAAAAAACTTGTTGACGATATATTGTGCGGTTCTTATCGCAGTCGAGTTATTTTCACCATGGCGAAAAACTCCCATTCGGGATTGATCAGCTAAAACCTCAACAAATAGATCATTAATTTTCTTATCCCACTCTAGCCCAAACAAGAAATCCTCCTGCTGAAGTTCAATCTTAGGAGGCATGTTTAGACGAGAGAGAATGTGTGAAATTGGGTCTTACACTGTCAATTAATTTACACTGGAACTTAACAAATGATGGTATTTAAGGTTATACAGGCACATATAATGAGATGGTGCAATTATGTAATTCTTGATATTGTGGAAGCTACATTATGCTTTATCTGACCCAAGGCTGCATAATACAACTTATACACTAGTCTAGGGGAATATAACAGAGAATAATTGTTGCAGCAAACATCACTCACGGCTTTAAGGCAAAGCTCACATGGGAGCATAGGGAAATAAGGGTGTGGTACCTAAATCATCTTTTTTCAGAACAAGACTACACAACTGCCTTGTGCATTGCAATATTCTCTGCAAAGTTCAAAGAATCTTATGCAACATCATTTTGAATATATTTTATTTTAGTAATACTAGGAACCTAAACTAACACTAAGGCGTAAACAAAATTCAGAACGTTTGGAAAAAAAAATGATGATTGTGAAACTAATACTAAACTCGCATTGCAATAAATGAAACCTAAACCTAAACCATAAGCTAAAAAACGAACTACTACCGAACCAAATAACTCCGTTGTCTACAATTTATTTTTTAATTAAACCAAACGATCATTTTATCATAATGTTCACTATAATCACTGCAACAAAATAAGCTCGGTAAGTCGATTTAAAAGAAAAAAACATGTGTTATTTCAACTACTTAAAAAAAGTTGTAGTGCGTACATATAGATTTTTTTAAGGTATATTAAAAAAATGGATATATATATATATATATATATATATATATTTGTAAAAAAATAAAAATAAAAGACGAACGAAATAAAACTAAGCGAAAATGATAAGTCTGAAACTGAAGATGTAGCCTTTTCAATTAAAATCGATCAAAATGATAAACATGTCTCCTCTGCTAATTTGTTAATCACTTGAAAATTTAATCTTGCAAAATGCCTCGTGCATGCACAGGCTTTCTACATTGAATAAAGATGAATATTTTTATATGTTTTATGGGTGTGAACCATCATGAACATAACAACGTTATACCAATATCTTGACATATTTTCATTGCATTAAATAGGGTTACAAACCTAACATGATTACATTACAAGAGCCACAACCAGAAATTACATTGCCAAAGTGAAGTTAACATTCCCTAAACACATATAACAGCTAAAGAAATCAACATATGACTACTCATAATCAAAGTCTAACCCAACATTAGGTAATCCTACAACACATATAATAACCTCCAACATTGCCAAATGCTACTGGTGCCATATCAGTCCTCGTCTGGACGATAATCAACCACGTAGTTCCGGAATTCGTTGTCGGTCGGGGCATTACCAACCGGCGGAATAGCATCGACATTGGCTGGTGGAAGGGGTGGAAGCACGGGAACGTCATCAACCACCAGATCAGCAATTGGAGCTTCGGGAGCAGCTTCATCTTGGATCCCGCCAAACATGATTTTCAGATTTTCCCATTGTGGTTCTCCAATTGTGCGGTATGCACGAGCGAATCTGTTAGACTATGTATTTGAAGAGAGTAAAGTTAAATATAGAAATTTAGCATAATAATGTAAATCGGGTTACCAAATCAGGATAAGTAAAGCTTACTGTAACAAGTTCAGGCCAAATATCACTAGGAATGTCCATGGTGTTAGTTTGACTGTCGTACATTACGCCACTACGGGTAAGTAGCTCGGAAAAAACACTATACCTCCGGCGGAGCATACGCACCCTACAGTGGAATTCGACAGACGCTAGTGGCCTCCGAAAGAGGTAGCCCAACACAAACTTAGCAGTATCAAACGCCTCGTTTGTGTCTCTCCCAAAACTGAAGTTTCCCATCACTTCTATGAACAAGTTATCAACTTCATCGCTCCAACTACTACTATAAAACAAGTCCGATTGTGTAATGTTATCTGAGGGATACATTTCGCAACTAACAATTTACCACAGACCTTTTCACAGAACCCCTTTATATAGGGAGAAATTTCTATTACTACTAAACTTTTTCAAAATCTAATGATAGACATGTTGAAATTTCAAAAAGCAGTAGCAGGGGGCATCAAACCACAAAACACACTTTTGTCAAGTCATTCATCAAAAAAGAATTCAATACACCAATTTTTGAGAAATTGTTCGTCCCTTGAAATCATCCCCCACATCAACCACAGTATAAAATCTAGACGATTATAATGGTAGACCTGATCGTCAGGTTTTCTACATTATAAAGAGTAATTATAACTCTACAGAAAAAACGAGCGCGATGCAAATTACCTTTTCATGTAGTTCCAACGAACTAATTGTGTGTGGAACTGATCAGAGCAGCGGCTGGAGAAAAAAATTAGTAGCAATTTGATAGAGAATTGAAGCAAGCCTGAATATGATTATGAGTAAAAGGTTTTCAAACTCTAGGCTGCGAAATTAGGGAAGGTGGGCCTAGAAGATGAAATGGGTTGGCAGGGGATTTTCCTGAAAAAATAAGGACAATTTGGAAATTTAAAAAAAAAAACTGAAACAAAATCTATCCTCCATACCAAACATGGGATTGACAAGTTATCTGCAGCACATTCGGGAGCTAATCAGACAAACCAAACACATGATAGGTGATGGCACTATCACAATCCAATAGTGTAATCTTATCCCAATTTAATATGATTTATCAATCATGTCCTCCATACCAAACGAGGCCTTAGGGTACAGTTAGGGGTGAGCATTCGGAGCATTCGGTCACTTCAGTTAAAAATCAATCGAACAACAAGAATCGAAATTAATTTTTTTTATTATTTCTAAAATCGAATCGAACACATATTCTCAATCGAACCGAAAAAGGTTTAGTTCGGTTCGATTATTGATTTAGGTTTTAAATTTTTAACATCTTTATTTTTTAATTTTTTTATAGCAAAAAATCTCGATTTCAATGATATTTTTTCTCTAAAATAGGTAAACTAAAGAAGAGACCAAAAAATAGGCTTAAGTTTTAATTTTCATCCATGGAACAATGTGAAAATTACTTATATATACCAATTCAATCAAGAAAAAGAATATACAATAAATAAATAATTGAAAATATGAGTAGTTCGGTTCGGTTCGGTCAACCAAATTTGTTTTTGTTAAAAATCGAACCGAACCGAATTATAATTCGGTTCTAATATTTGAAACCGAACCAAACCGATTGTATATAAAAACCGATCCGAACCGAATCACTCGGTTTGGATCGATTTTTCGGTTTCGATTCGGTTTTGCTCACCCCTACATACAGTTACCGCAAACTGATTTTCTTTTATAAAAGGTAAAAAATGAGGGGACGGCAAAATGAGATATTATGATCCGTCGAATTAACTGCACGGATAAAATATTTTACTACATTAATAATTAATAATATGTGATTAAGGTGCTTTGTATTCCTTCTCTCAAGTTCTGCAAAATAACTGATTCTCGCCTTTCCAAAGTCGTCGATCGTCGCAACTTCGCCGTATCCTCTCAGTTTCGCAGGATAATATTTGCTTATATTCTAGAATTTTCTACATCAGCCGAGGAAAGAAAAAGGGAAAAGGATCGGAGAACAAATGTCGCTTACATCAGCCCAGAAAAGAAAATTGCAGCCGTAAATTCTCTTTGACTAATCTGTCAAATTGCAGAAGTAATTTTCTCCGAAGGAAAGACACTCCCCCTAGACGCCCCTCCGTAGCAGTTACAGTTCGATAAGAAAGAAAAATCGTTCTGTCTCGAGAACCTTCAATGGCCGACGACTCTTTGCCGCCTGTAAGATCAATATTTGATCACCGTTAATCAGGGACTGAAATCTCGCGGAAACGAGCTCACCGATACAGAAAACAAGGGCAACAACCTTTTGTCCAAAATCTCGGGAGATCTCGCGAGTTATCCCCCAGACTTGGAGTTATCGGCGAAATCTCACGAGAATTTTGCCCCCAGACTAAGACTGTTTGTCGCGCTGTGCTTCAGTTTTTGTCCTTTCTCGGCGAGATTTTCCATTTTATCTGCATCCAACTGAACTATGAGTAGTTCAAAAGGATACCCTGAAATAAGATTCCAGTGGGGGTCAACATTCAGTGAAACTAGAATCTGTTTGAATTTTTCATTGGAAAAAAACCAGAAAAATGCATGCTTGAATCTATGAGATTGCAAGACATGTTTTAACTAGGAATCTCCAGAATTTGAGAAAGAGTTGGACTCTGTATCATCCTTGGATGGATGAATGGATGAAAGCAAACGGATAGTTATATAATTGGTGTAGTTGAAACCAAGTCCGGGAACTGGTTGTGTGAATTATGTTTCAATTGCATCAAAGATATCCAAAACTTTGTATAAAATGGTGCTGGATCAGGAACCAAAGTGAGTAGCTGAAGAACCGGTCTGGAAAACCAAAACAGAAAGGAAACCGATTTCATAACCACCGATTCAGGGTGGTTATGAAGGCAGTTACAGAAAACAGAATAGACAACGGTTTTGAAACCGTTGCAAAGCAGTTCAGCTTGCAGTTGCTTTTCTCTGATGATTCGGGCTGTTTCTTTTATATAGAGTTATGCTATATGATGTAAATATACATGATTTACAGTTTTCCCTCTGGTTTTATCAACATCAAGAGAGAATTGAGTGATTAGAGTTACGAGCTCAGTTTTAGGGTTAAAAACTGAGGGTTTGTGTAATTCTGGAGTGATTCTTGTATTCTTGAGGTATTGATAGTAGATTGAGGTGTGTTAATCCTCCGTGGATGTAGAACATTTGTTCGAACCACCTAAAACTCTTTTGTGTTGATTTTCTTTCTTCTTGTTTGCGCAATTTCGTTTTCATTCTCTGGTTCGTCTGAATTATCTGTTACATTTCGGCCATTGTTCTTCATTTTCTGGCCGAACGCGGTTTGGTGATTTTATGTGATCAACTTAACAGGTTGATATCTATTAGACATAGAGAGATTGTGAACTAACAGTTCTCAAAAGGCTGCTAGAACTGCTAGAGGTAAAAATCTCAAATTGGTTGAAAAGTTACACTTTGAGTGTAAGGCTTGTCCAGAGGGACATTTCCTACCAATGTTGAGTTTTACCATAATTTGTTCTTAGTTAACCAGCTTAGAATTTGATTTGCAAATTTTTAAAGTGGTTGAGTGACTATATTTCTTAGTGGAGAACTTGACTGATAAAAAAATTGGTTTACCAAGGAGGTTTATAGTCAGAGGCCAAGAAATCAATTTCATAGCCTTGTACAACACTCATGTCAAAAGTATATGAGATTTTACGAAAGTATTAATCTCATGTAACACCACAAGGAAACTTGCGATCTAAAGTTTTTCAGTGAGCAAAGATATTGAGTATTATGTCCATTGAAAAATGGGTTGTCTTACAACTCGGAGTTCAGGGATATAGATAACCTACTTACAGGATAAGTGAAGGTTCCAAGGGATCACCTAGATGACTACTTGTGATTGTATGAGCATCACTTGTAAAAATCTTAAAGTGGTTCCATGTGGACATCCATGTATCTACTAATACTCTTATTGGCTATAGACGAAGTTTTGAAGCCACTTAATATGTCCAATAACTTCTATATAGAAGTTGACAGTGCCCATCGTACAATATTCTAGTACTGCTAAGAGCTGCAAATAACTTTGAGATGTGTGTGCCTTAGTGTAGGCTTTGCCATGGGTCTAGTAATTGAGCATTAATAAAATCCTAGTAAAAGTGTAGGAGTACACTTGAAAGGGGTTTTGTGATGTCTAGGATGCATTGACAGCATTGTATCATTCTCCTTAGTGGAGGAACTATGATCTAGTTGGAATAATACATAACTGATACTCAGTACGGTGATGCAGATCAGAGACTGCATCTAAGTAGTTACGCTTGCAAAGTGGCAGGATCATCTCGGGGAGATGAGAGTATTGGATAAATGTATAGATTTCTACAATCAGAGCAAAGTTTGGAGCTTCTGCCTATACAATGAAAAGTTGTTTTTGGTAGAGTGATTTTGGAGTGATAAGCAGTTCAGTGGGGGCATTGGCAACCCACAACCCATAAATGGGGCATAGCTTATGAGAGACTCCAAACACTAACCAAGTATATTGCAACTTGACTTTATCTAGGATACTTTCACATAATGCGAGGTGATTATAATACTTATGTACACTTACAAATTGACTGGTATATTCAAAAGTATGTCGGACAAGTTGAAATTGATTGGCTCTCTCAAACGAGCAATCACCTCCAATGTCGAATAACATAGGAGATGAGACCAGTATAGAATTCATTCAGTTGTTGTATGAGTGTCGCCTTAGTACGCTAAGATGAGATCGATGTTCGGTAACATGTGATCGAATTGGATATTTGATTACCCAATTATAACTTGTCGTATAGCCAGATGTGAGTTTTTTCTCGAGTTAGACGTTAACTTGAGGATATCTACGGAGAAAGCTCAGGTTAACTGCTGAAAGGCATCTAGACCAAGATCTGTACAATGTGTTCAGTAAATGACATACGCTTCCTTTGGGGAAATGACACATTGTAATGTGCGTTTCATACTGCATGTGCTTGTGACCAAGTGGATAGTGAGAAATGAGTCCTTATTCTCTTATTGTGTAAGATCCAGAGGTTTGGATTACCTCATAGTATATTCTTAAGACTTTTTCCTGCCCATTTAGTCTTCTTCTCAGTGTTGCTACTTTAGCATGCTCCCAATAACCACGAAATTATTCGGCTATACGGGACATGTCTAGGAAAGTAGCTAGATGAAAGACTAGGAGGTATAAGAAAAAAGGAAGACTGTTACTGCCATCACAGTTTAAAGATTCATTGGCGCCAATTATGTTCAAGGAATGTAATAGTGAATGTAAAACAGAGTGATGAATCTGATATGCTCCTTCATTAATGAAGCGACAAGGAAGCATACTGATTCTTGGCATTAGGTAACGAGTCTGGGATATAGTGAGTTCGTTGTCCTCAAATTCTTGATGTCGAGCTGTTATACACCTTAAACAGTGTATAACTATATGCTCTTGAGATACTCGTGGGTCACACGATCCATTAGCTAGTATGATCTCGGTGAGTTGGAAAAATCACGAAGAATTAGGTCTCAGCCCTCATGGGCGAATGGGAGATGTTGGTTTGACCCGGGCCATGGGCCCGGTCAAAGGCCGCCTAAGCGGGCTGGCCCAATTATAGGAAGTGGGCTATTATGGGAGGCCCATCTCCTATAATTGGAAGCCCACCTCTCCCCCTATAAATACCCTACCAACTGTACCAGGTACACTTGATGGAGAAAGTGAGAACAATTTCTCACTTACGTGAGAAATAGAAAGGAGAGAAATCAAAAGTGATTTCTCCCACACCTAAAAAGTACTTTTTCAAAAGTCACCGGAGTTGCTAATGGATTGTGGATCGTGGTGGACTTCTGATCGTGATTTTCACCCCAACCGGAGAGTACGAATCATCGAGGTGAAGTCGTGGTTCGACCCGTATACGATTCGGGTTCAAATCCGCTACAATCAAAGGTATCCAATCCAAAGTCCAACAATCAGACTTGATCAATTAACTTTACAGTATATACAATTTTTTGTAGTTCAAAGATTGAAACTTCTATCTTCTTATGTGGATACAAAAATGTCAGATATTGATAATGTATTTATAGGAACAACTTTAGGTAGCAAGTCAAGTAATTGTAATAAGTGTTCCCCCAAAAACCAATAGGATTGCATTCAACTTCAATTTCTCCATAATGAAGTTCAGGAAATGGATGATGACCCAAATACACCTAAATATCGACTTTATATTTATATGTTTTCAGAAAACACACCGATATGGTTGTGGTTGTGAGTTGTTGGATGGTGCGTAAAACACCAAGTTTCATTTATGAAGTGCATCAAGAAATGAAAAAAAAAAATAACTAACTCAAGGGACTCAATAATAAGGTAAAAACAATGATGATGATCAATCAATAAAATATGACAAGATTCCATGGGTTATAGAAGCTCTGGCCAGCCAATCAAGAACAACACTTCATAGTTTTCAACATCAAGATACCATGAAAATTGCCTTCCGAAGGAAAATTATAGATCACCAAACATCCACCCCTAGCATTTGCACGAACAAAATTTGTTCAATCCCAAAAGATAAGTTATAGTAAAAAGAAAAGATCCCTCATGTATCCTCTAGTAAAGCCTCTTTCTACTACTCGTCTGCCACCATTGCTGCAATTATTTCACTTCATGGTTCTCTATCTCGTTGTGGTTGTGACTGTGTGAACATTGAATTTCATGACCTGCATCGACAAATAGAATCATGATTCCTTCTCAATACATAAAGGGACCAGAAGGATTAAAGGAAACAACACCGATCGACCTAAATTACCATAAAACAGATAAATTCCTAACTTGAAGCTGCACAATCAAGGAGTTCCATTGGGAATTTGCAGGTCTAGGAAATCAAGGTGGAGATTTCATTGAAAGTTTAGAAAAGAAATATGGGAAAAACAATTCGGTAGCCAGGCAGAGAGATGAAAACTCTTTTCTGCCACTTTGATTTTTAAATTGCAAAAATACCCCATTTTCGACTGTGATGTTCATTATATCATTCATTTAATTTATTCTCACCCTCACCGTCACCCGCTTCGTACATGATACATGATATGTCATGTATCATGTCCTGTTGTCATGTATAATTCCTGTATGTCCCGTTATCGTGTATCATGTCCTGTTCATGTCCTGTTGTTGTGTATTATGTCGTGTCATGTCGTGTATCATGTTCTATATTTCTTATGTCATAGCCAATTGAGAATAACACCACCCAACAAAAAGTAAGTAGAAAAACGATAATGTGGGTATATTTGCAATTTTGAAGTGAAAGTGACAGTAAAGATTTTTTATCTTTTTGCGTGGATCTGCGCACACATTACCACAAAGAAATATTCAAAAGAGACTTTGCACAAGAAAGTGGAGATCACTAACCTAAAATTCGGGACTAGTGTCGGTTTCTAGGAACTTACCCACTACTCTACAACCGCCGGTATTCAATTTCTATTTGCTCATTTTAATACTTAGCAGAGATAACACATGTGCTACTATTTTAGAGCAGATTTAATAATTTAAAAAAAAAAAATTCAGCTAAAAATTGTGGGAGCGACACGTGTTTTCTTTATTTTCTTGCAACCTTCTTTTAGTATTAAAGGTTGACAGTAAAGGGGTATAATTTTAATTTTGTTATTTTTTAGATTCTGAAATTTTGTTTCAACACAACATCAGCAAAATATAACATGCAAACAGCAGCTTTACTTTCATCCATATAATTTTGAGAAAAAAAAAAGAAAAACCAGGAACAGAAAAAAACATGGATGATGCAAGACGCAAAGTGAAATGTGCCTTCTAAGTAAATTTTATCCAGTTTCTTTTTAAAATAAAAAAAAAGAATTTATTCAGAATAGCCTAGAGTTACTATTCAATCTTCATATCTTGGGGATATTTTAGTTGTGTTTTAGGGTGTCAAACAATTTTTTCATAATTGATCTAGGATTGTAAGAAATATAATTAAATCGAACTAATCCAACTCAGTTCGAGAATCATGGTGAATAGTTATGGATCATATATTTTACCAACCTAATATATTTAATTAAAGGTTTTTTCATCTTATTCACGATTACAAAAGAATTTCTCTTATAATGCAATTTATGTTTTGTTTTATCATTTAGTTAAAATTATAAATTAATTATCTATGTTTTGAATATTTTATATTTTTATTTTGGTTTCAATTAGTAGATTGAAGGATACGTTACTTTCATATTATTAATCATTGATTTTTTATTTATTAGTTAAACTGATCAAATCATCAACTCAAACCGAATTTAGATAGGTTTGGTTTGGATATTTTAAGTTTTTAGTTGATTTGAATCATTTGATTAAAGTTTGAGATATATAAAAATCGATCTTGTTGATTTGACAATTGAATCTTAGTAAAATCGATCAAACCGAATCATGAACATCCTAAAAGTATATCTTCGATGTGCTGGTTTTTATCTACGAACTTGTTACGACTTAATCTCTTAATACGAACATAATTCATACTCACATTTCTAAGGTGCGATATAAATATATCAGCTTATTTTGACCAAATTAAAATGTAGAACTATTGCAATCCATCAATATAAATGAAGATAAGATTAATGATAATAGCTACCACATATTTTATACGTTTTTCTTTATTCACTATCATTAATTTGTTTTTCTGATCTTTTAATATTTTTAAAAGGAATTGAAAATTGACGTAAATTAAGATTTAAGGGTCCAATATGATTAAAAGTATTAATAATTAATTTACTTAGAGTTTGATAATTCATTTTGCCTACGATTAACCAACTCATCAATATTCAAAATCCTCTTTCCCAAAAATAAATCAATCAAAATTTTAGGCACAAACCAAATATATATGAGTCTATTTTCCAAGAAGTAGTTCTTATTGGAAATTTCGTTTGGGGTTCTAATTATATTGAATCTTCATAAAGCGATTATGGGCTTTTGGTTTTTAATGAATTGTTAATTGTTAATTATGGACTACTCATAAGTGAGTTAGACTTGACTCGGTAAATTTAAAAAATCGAATCTTAATAAAATACACTCATTAACTTTCTCAATCAGATTTGGTCCAACACTCCAGTCTTAAGCAAACGGAGCCATGTTTATATATTATTCTCTCCTCCGACAGTCCGACTTTGGGCCGCCTAAAAGTAACTCTGTTGATTCAATCAACAACCTAGAGCATGCCACGCGTTCCATCTCTTCCCTTTTCTTCTTTGCAGCTTTCCATGTCTACAATCCCCCAAATACTTTTCTTGCAACTGCTGAACTCGGAGACAAAGCAGAAAAATGTTGACAATTTAGGTAAATCCTTGTTTCATACTTTCTCACTTCCAAATTTAAGATAGTTTTTACTCCACTTAAATTCAGATAAAAAAAAAAAAAAAAAAAAAAAAAAAAGTTAATACTTTGATCAGAATTTTTGCAGCTCCCTCAAATAAATAACATTAGATCTGTAAAGAGGTATAACAGTCAGGACAAATCATATATTGCTCCCTCAATTGTCTCGCATTCAGTTAGGCGGCTGCAAATCACATGTTGATCAGTTGATCTCATGGGCTTCTCAAGAAACCTAGTAAAGTGTAAGCTATATATCTTGCGGTGAAGTGATGACATGGCGTGTTGTGGTTTATTAATTTAACCAATGTTTGAGATTTTCTGAAATTTACGAAATTTACCGAGTGAGAAATGGAGAGGATCCGGTTCCTGGAAGAATGTTTCTTCTTCTCCACCGTAGTACCTGCAGCTGATATGTTCGATAAAATGCCTCAAAGAAAATTTCAACTATGATTCGATCTTATGCTTCTTTTAGTCTTTCTTTTTTCAAACGCTTTCCTCTGGGATTGCAGGCTAGTGGGAATATGGCGATCGTTTCTTGTATCGATGCATTGAAGTTCCCAGCTTGTGGGATTTTTGGAACTGGTCTTGCTAGCTCCAACATCCGCCCCCTCCACTCTGCAACAAAACTACAGGGTCTCTCTCTCTCTCTCTGTTTGTGTGAATATGCTCTGCTTGATGCCACTATTTACATTCTCTTTCCTAAGTTCTGATTAGAAAAACTTGCTACAGAAATGGCTGTGAAGCCACTAGTAATTGAAGCTAGAGCTAATACACGGACAGAAAACGCTAAAATTCTGAATAGAAGAAAAAGAAAGAAGGTAAACAAACTGGAACTGCTTGTTAATTTGTCATGCCCCAGTTTATGCATTGACATTATGATGTTTTATTACCAGTATAACGGGACAGCCACAAAACCAAGGCTTTCAGTGTTCTGTTCGGACAAGCAGTTGTATGCTATGTTGGTGGATGACCAGAATAACAAGATTTTGTTCTATGGAAGCACTCTGCAGAAGTCAATGCGACAGGATCCCTGCACTACCGCAGTAAGTATTTCAGTCGATTTTGCGCATGTTTTATGGTGGAATGGCAAGAAATGCCAAGCTCAGTATTCACATAATTGTTCGGAGTGACATGTTTGTGAGTTCAATTATTGTAAATCAGATACATTGTCATAGGATCTCAATCAGATTTCATCGGAAGTGCAGAATATAGCCATTTTAAAAAGAATAAGATGTCCATTTTTTTAAAGAAACGAACTTATGTCTCTCTTCACATGTCTCAGGATTCAGATCCGAGCTTTAGATGAACTCTGTCGAGCTTATGTATATCTCAGGGCGCTCGGAGAGATAATAACATTTTAAAATTATTCTCACTTAGAGCATCTTATTTCTTTTAAATTGTAAGGACCAAAATGGCTATATCCCTACGTTTTTCAGTAGGTAGGAATTTCAAATTTCTGCTAATGGTTAAAAATATCATCATAAATTTCAAGATACATTTTGCTGGTGTATATCTGGAAGCTGTATGTGACCTTAGTTTTGTAGGATCTAAAGGTTTATACCCGCTGTTGATGTTAGGAAGCAGCCAAACGTGTTGGAGAGGAGCTTATCAAGACTTGTGCAGATCTAAACATCAACGAAATCTCTTATTATGATCGAAATGGGTTGGCTCGAGGAGAACGAATCCAAGCATTTGAAATTGCCATTGGTGAATATGGTTTCTTGCCACGCTAGATAGATCTGCTTAATTTAGGTTATATGCAGAGGCTATAGTTGATATCTGGTTGGTAGCTGCAGTAATGTATGTTTAAAAGCTTATGCTTCTTCATATCTGGAATTAAGTTGTTAGCCAAATATTATTTTATCTAAAATAAGTGTCATTTTAGCAAACTTCACATACATTGATGAACATCTTATAATGACTCATATATCCTTATTAACTTTAAATGTTACTACCTCTGTCCCAGTTAAATTTGCACACTTGTCTTATCGATCCGTCCCACTTAATTTTGCACACCCCCTAAAATAGAAACTAATTTCCACAATCTTCACTCTCAAAATCTCAACCCTCAATCTCTACCTTTAAAAAAGTCATAGAAAAAACAAATTTTTTTTCTTTTTAACATTCATTCCCGATCAACCCTGCAAATTTAACCGGGATGGAGGGAGTGTATTTCTATTTTTACCAATCCTTAATTTTTTTTTTAGAAAAAGACTAAAGTGATATATTTTTAAAAATTGAGGGAGTGTATGTAATTCTCTCTCTTCCCTAAAAAATTCTCTCTTTGCATCTGCAATTTATCATTCAAAACTATGAATAGATTTTTGGTTTCTAGGAGATGAATTTATGAGCTTACATAAACAAAAATATTATTTTTATCATATATAAAGTATTACATTATGAATAGTAACATATCAATGGTAGTTTTCCTCTTAAATAAATAACATTATATGAAGGGAAAATATTACTATTTCACAAATCCTCTAGTGCATATTACTTCTGTAGTTCTGTTGGCTATATTCAGAATCCTACCAAAAATCCAATGTTATACTTGAGATGGTATTCTAACGATTCTATATGCTTGCTCTGTATCTAAATACAAATTTTAAAAATTACAGTGTTCCAGCAAAACAAGTCATCCTACTATTTATTTTCTAATATTATCCCTAGATATGTTCCAATAAATCTGCTAAAATTTCGTGTGAGAGGAAAGAAAGAGCATAATATAGGATATATTTGTCCAAAGTTCTTAATTTCTCATATAAAATCTAGAACTACTAGTATTTAGAAATGAAGAAAGTAATAAAAATGCAAAAATTACATATATATATGTGTGTGTTCGAAATAAAAAATCAAATCAAATACAATAAAATTACAATCATCCTTTAAATCAAAAGAAGAATCATCTGGTATACGTGTCTGCCTGGTTTTTTTGTTTTTCGTAGTACTATAAATCAGTTTCTAAATTAACCACCCCACTCTATCATCAGAAATGGTTGCATTCTATATTTAAAAGGCCCACGTTCCTGTTATCATGCTATTTTATTAGCAATATAACTGATAATAACTTCCACGGTGCACTAATGCTAATATCAAAACACAGATTGGAATTAAAAACTGGATAATACAGAATACATATATGATTGAACTGTAAAACTAAACAAATACAGTTATCTGTCCGAAACATTTGGCCCAACAAATGGCAATGTATTCTGCGCGGTACAAACGTTTTTGAATTCTCTACAAACCGCTCTACACATAATAAACCCATCCATTTTTCTTATTCTGATTTCCTCCGACTAAACTTGAATTACTTCATTGTTGATCTTCGAAACAAGAAAACAGAAATGGAGAAATCTTCATCAGAAGGAATGGGCATACGAATCTACACCGCCTCCCCCCTGGGCAACCCTCCACCGCCAGACAACCCTCCACTCCCGGGCGGCCGGAAAAGACAAGCAATGGCAAGCGGCGTCCAAAAGACCCTCTCGAAAACCTCTCTCCTCGCCAACTTCCTCCCCACCGGCACACTCCTCACCTTCGAAATGGTCCTTCCCACTATCTACGCCAATGGCACGTGCTCCGCCGTCACGACGCACATGATCTACGCTCTACTCGGCCTCTGCTCACTCTCATGCTTCTTCTTCCACTTCACGGACTCTTTCCGGGGCCCCGACGGGAAAGTGTATTATGGGTTCGTAACGCCGAGGGGGCTGGCGGTGTTTAAGGCGGGGCTGGGGGTGGAGGTGCCGAAAGACGACAAGTACAAGGTTGGATTTAGTGACTTCGTGCATGCTATGATGTCTGCACTTGTGTTCATGGCGATTGCGTTGTCGGATTATCGGGTGACGGGTTGCGTATTGCCGGGTCATAAGGAGGAGTTGGATGAAGTGATGCAGAGTTTCCCGTTGATGGTGGGCATTATTTGCAGTGGCTTGTTTCTTGTTTTTCCCACTACTAGATATGGCATTGGCTGTGTGGCTTCCTGATTCATAGTATTCGGGTCGGGTCTTGTGGTTTTTGGATCATCGTCTTCATGTATTTGATTGTCTGTTTTGCTTTTTGTTTGGATGTAGCACATGATGAGCACGTACAGTAACCGTTTTGTATGAAAGAATTAGTTTCTTATATATGCATTGTCTATGGTTTGGTTGTATAGCCCCGGTTACATTTGGTGTTATATCTTCTATTTCATCATATTCAACATCCGACACGTGTATGACATGAAATCATAAAATTATATGTGTCACTTAATGAATTAAGTGTAACAGAGAATGAAATACCCCTTACTGTAACAAAAAATCCAAATGTCGTCCTTATGGGAGCAAACCGTGGAACTGGTTTTAGATAGTAAAGGAAAAGGAAGTAAAAGAGGGAATATTTAAATATTTTTCTGTGATGAACGAGATTTTAATATATTTGACCAAATTCAGGTTGCTAACATTTTACAGTGGTAAAATAAAGTATCAACGAAGATACTATTCAAAACACATAATCTAATGGCCCAAAATTAAGTTGTGTAATACAGTATGAACTAAAGAGAATACTATTAAAACGATATAAATTTTTACGGCTAAAAATTAAGTTGTATTGATACAACAGTTGCGATATAGAAGAGCCCTATCATATAGCAAGTGAATTAGTGATTGTTTTTATTATTGTAGTTCTGAAAGCCATCAATTTTCACTTAGAACTGAATGCGTTTTTTTTGCTCGAAGAACTGAATTTTTTTTATAAATTTCTAGAATCAATTAGTTTCATTTTTTTGTGAATCTCTTGATCCACACATATCCTCGATTTTTTTGACTTCAAAGTAGGACTGAGCAATATTTGATTGAGCGAGCGAACTGACCTAAATAATAAAAACAAAAAATTAAAAATCATAAAAAGCTGAAACTGAATTTTAACCGAACCAAATTAAAGGAACTTGCTTCAGATTTGAAATTTGATTGAGCAATAACTGTAGTTCGATATACAGAATATAAATGTTAAGATAAATACAATGAAACATTTAATCCAAAGTAATAAACTGAAATTTGACAAATCCAACAATATATATTTACAACATACTAACTAAAATTAGAGTGAGGTAGGCGATATGTACGGATACCTAATAAAGTGGTTCGGTTGTATTTTTTTTTTTTAAGTCCTATCAAACCAATAAAATCGATATTACTAAAAGAACTAAAGCAAACACTAATGCATTATTTGTGAAACCGAACAAAAAATTGAATTTTGGTTCAGTTCGATTGCTTATGTTTGGACCAATTTTTGTTCATCCCTGTTTCAAGGTCCGCATTGTAGAACTGCACTATAAACACACGTCCACAAGAATATAAATACAAACGAATGGTGATTCTACAAGTATCAGTCCAATTCTGCAACAAAACTTGAACAATCTAAATATGAAGGATGAACATTGCCGACGAGCAATTACAAAGAAAGTTAATTAATTCCGTAGGAAGATTGTTATAGCAATTGTTTCTCTGCACAAGAACATCAATAACCATTTGCGATGGTTAAATAATCAACAGAATTGATCAGTACAATTTTGGCCACACAAACTACAGTAGACCTCTCTCCCCCTATACAAATGATACAAAATCGCTCGGTTACAGGCCAAAAATGGACAGCGCCTAATACCTACGCTCTACACATGCATATTAAGTTGTATCTCCTACTTGTACACAACTATGTAATCTCTGCTTGAAGCACGGAAGCAATGCTTTCTTCATAAGGCTCAACGTACACCAATATCATCGTTGGAGCCAATTGCTAAATCCGACGTCAAGTGTATCACAGAACAACGGTGTTCGGAAGATATACAAGTTATTCCCCACAGCAAACGGCGCGTTTTTTCTCTTGAAACTTTTGCCACAAACAGAGCAGCTCTCTGGGGCCTTGGTAATGGGCTACAACATAACCATCCCTACAACCATCATTAATGATCCTCTCGTCTTTCTCGTATTTAACTTCCAATCCATTCTTCTTCATTTCATCTATCCAGATTCCCATGGCAACGTCTTCCAGCTTAAAAATCTGTAACAGCTTCTGGTTTAAGATATACATATGTGTAAACTAATAACAAAGAATATTTGCATAATTGTTTCTTACCTTCAGGTCTCCCTTTCTATGTTTCGTGGCAACTGTCCTTGCTATATCATTCGACACAACATAACCAGGACCACTGGCCCAAGGTGGATAATTGTCATGCGGCCATTCCTTGGAAATATTAAATAAAACCCGGATCAGATCAATTATTCATCTGATTACTTATGAATCCTATTTTCTATTCAAACTTATTAACAAGAGTACAGATAACATGATGTTGTCTTCAGATTGATTTGAAAATGCACAATAGTGAAGTTCTTTGTTGAATGTTGGGACTGCTGTAGATTTGAAATTCCTCACTCTCATTTTAAATTAAGTTTTGGTATTATTACAGAAACTACGCTTGGGATTTTGCATAATTACAAAAAGAAACCAACATGTTTTGAAAAGATTAACATATACACTTTGGCGATGGGCTGAATACCCTGAGGTTGCTTTGGATGAAGGGATTTAAAAATCAACGGATTTGATTTAAAATTCTTTATATTTAGAAATTCACTCATTTCAAATCTCTTTTTGGATTTGAACTGAAATGAGTGGGTTTTAATTGTTTGAACTTTTTTTTCCAATTTTTCTTAAAGTAGGATGATAATGAAAGTGTGTAGTGTGTGTGAAAACTGTGTGTAAAGTATATGTGTGGTGTGTGACGTGTGTTTATTATGTGTTGTGTGGGTATTTAATGTGTGTACCGGTGAAATATGTGTATAGTGTGTGTGTGTGTAGTATGCCTTGTGTGGGTACCCAATGTGTCTGTAGTTGTATGAAATGTGGAAATGTGTAATGTGTGAAGTGTGTGTATATGTGAAATGTGTGTAAAGCGTGCAGTGTGTGTAGAGTGTGACGTGTGTGTCGAGTGTGTATGTATCAAATATGTGTAAAGTGTGTAGTATGCATGTGTACATGTGAAATATGTGTGTGTTTGTAGTGTGTGAAGTGTGTAGTTTGTACTTGTGAAGTGTGCAAAGTGAGTGTAGAGTGCACATAGTATGTGTGTGAAGAGTAATATGTGTTATGTGAGATTATGTGGCTATACATATATGAGAGAGAGATGGATTTCTGAATGACTAGGTTGTAGGAAATATTTCAAGAGCGAGATTGATTTCTAAATGACTAGGTTATTAGACAACAAATTTCCATAATAATTAGAAAGTCATATAAATTAATTTATTCACGTGTAATGCATTTGATTTTTATTAGTTAAAAAAATTATGGCTATATGAGATTACAGTTTAAACTAATTTACCCCTTCTATTTTATAAACCCTCGCTTTCCTTGTTTTGATCCAAACAAATGAATTTTTGCTTTTTACACTAAAAAAATTCAAAAGAAAAATGTTTTAGGACCTAATCCTCTAAAATACATCTAGTATTTCCATTAATAGTCAGAAGGGTGTAAGGGAGTAAGTTTTCGAAACATGCAGGAATTTATTTATTTTAAGTTAGGCCAAGGTTAGTTTTTGAGTAATATGTTTTCGAACTGGACAAATCACTTCACATTCTTGTATTCCAAAACATTACTTGCAGCCTCAAAATCTTTTTCATAAAATAGACACGAGTTCAGAATACCTCAGGGCTAATATACCACTTGCTGTCTGGATTTCGATGAGGCTGTGAGTCTGAATTAATGAGGCCATAGAGCAAACCATGAGTAGCATTGGCCCTTACTAAAGACTCCGAGATTTCATCTACACGAACAAATGCATCATCATCTGTCTTCATAATAAACTTTGCTGAAACAACCTCAGTCTGTTGAAGAGATTGACAATGAGGTACTGAGGTAAATATTTCCAAAAGTCAGGTAGTAAGAGAACATTACCCCAAAGATGCAGATGGCTATGGTCTTCCACGTGATGAGACTGTAGTAGTCCATGAATGGCATTAATTGTATGTCTCTATATGTTCGTGCCTCATTCCACAGCTCCTCATTCACCATCTGGTTTTTATGCTACAAAATGCAAAGCACGTTTTTGTTGGATGATTATGGAACAAATTAATCAATTGTTCATCTAAATGCATGTAAATAATTATGTAAATTGTTATTCCAGATCTAGACCTCGTCCCCTCCTATGCATGTAAAGAGTTCTTGATTTTAATAAATAAATTGTATTCTACCATGAAACATATCAGGCAACAAAGACGAACTGAAATAGGTTCCTAGACATCGCCCTCTCTGCAACTTCTTCCTAGACCCACCCTCCTATGTGGTAAAAAGTTTTGGATTTTAAATAAGTAATGGTATTGTATTCTACTATGAAACGTACCAGGCCAACAAAGAAACGGACTGCAACCTGCCCTGAACGAACTTCAGGATACTGCATCCATGATCGTCTCACAGCCATTCTACGCTTGAAATTATTAGCAGTAGAAAAAATACCAACCAACAGATTGAGATAACTTCTTGGAGGAATTGGGACTGCTTTGAGTTCTTCCAAGTCTATTATATGATCTAAGTCCTCTGATGTAGGCAAACCACTGGCAACAACAGAAATTAAATCTATATCGCCTGAAATTTGTACTTCATTCACAAGCCATGGCTCCAAAGTCTGCAGAGTCAGTGTAGGAAAATCCATGTCAATTGACAAGTGGAAGATTAATCTACATAATCCAGTAAATATATATGAAGGGTAGAGGAGAAAATTACTTCTCGGAAGGCAAATGAAGTTATGTGTTTTCCATCGACTGTCATCTGAATTCCTTCTGAACTAACTCTTAGTGTAGCAACGAATAGATCATTTTGCCTAAATGGAAAGTATTTTCTTGGCTTTCCATCATTCACTACTCGGTTAGCTTTGATAGTATAGTTATTCTCTTTACCCAATAGCTCATTGCATTGGTCCAGCTCATCCACTGTTATCAGATAGAGAATCAACAAAAAGAGACTAAATCAGAATGGCAAATCAAAGATATATAACCATACTAGCAATGTGCAAACATTAGGACAATGTGTCACGTATAACATATAAAACTGGCCATTCAATCTACAAAAGTTAATGTCGTGAAAATGAGAGTGACATGTACCTTTTTTACTTTTCCCGTCATCAGCTAATGGACAACGCTCCTCTTCACCCCAGTCATGTGCAATCGTCCAAGTGTTTTGAACAATAACGGGATCTTCAGTTAATTTGTCACCATGGAGTCTGACATTGTAGTGCAAAATAATCGGAGGATCCGGCTCTCCTGGGAGTGGTTCACCAGTCAGGTCAACACGAAAATTACCAAGAAGCCCATTAGGAATGCCAATAAATGTGATCGAAGAACCCTGAGTCAAGCCACAAGGTACCCGCAGTTTAAAGCCATTATCATCAACTTTCGAGGCATTCATTTTACTAAGAAAATGAGGGCACTGTTTCTCTTTTGCTCTCTTAGGTACACTTCCATTACTTTGAAGTTTTTCTTCATCTACAGAAGCAATAAGGTTTTTCCATGCTACACCGGCTTCTTTAACGGCTTCAACTGCATTGGGTAAACCTTGAGCGTGTGTGACCAAGTGTCTCAAACGATTCCACGTGTACAAGGCACCTTGTTCTTCTTCAGACAAGATCCGTTTGGCAAAGAATTGGGCTACAATTGTTTCAGCCGAAATCACTTGAGAAGAATTTTCTGGATTGGGACGTGCAGGAGGAGCACCGGCATTTATCCACTCCAGAGGATTTGTCCCGTTGAAGATCAGTGGAGTCGTGAAGTAACTCTCATTTATGGGATTTTTAATTACATAATATCCGAAAATAAATAACATCAAGAAAGATGCGGCTAAGACACCACCGTACCATTTCTTCATTTCTGCTCCATACCATTTCTTCATTTCTGGTCATTAATGGTGAGTGTCCACTGAGACAGACCTAAATATCATGGTTAAACTTGAAGGAACCAACATAAGTTACATAGAAACAGTACCTGCAATGATAAAGAGTAACCACTGCGAGTTTATAAAAATCATATTCAGAAGTTTAAGCCACATCTTGACTAAAAGAATGTAACAGTTAATAGAAACTCACAAGTCAAATCAACAAGGGGCACAAACTTCAGTGGAAGCCGCACAACAGGAAAAGAAAATGGAGTATAAATCAAACCCGTTCACGTATTTCATTTTGGTCTTTTTTATCCTATTTTAGAATGTCTATAAAGTGCATTACTTAGCTCCATAGTTTAAAAGTAACAACAAACAAAAGCAGTTCAATTTTGGCATTTTAATGAACATTAGATGCTTGAATGCCAAACTCATGACGAAAACTTTAAGCTACAGCAGTTCTGATAAAGAGGACTCTCAAAAATAAATTAACAGCACGCAACTTGCAAATAAATTATAAGAATTAATAAAACATAAGTCCGTCCGCTGACACGATTTAAAATTAACTGCAGATCTCAGACTGCAACCTCTGTTAATCATAGATAAAATAAATTAGAAAACAATACAGAGCCCATAAACTCAAAATAAGAACACACTCATACCTCCCAAAGTGAAACTAAAAGAAAACACCAAATTATTCAAAATTTCAACCTCACCAAGCATCAAATCAACTTAAAAAACTCCCACACAGGCATTTAGCTCAACAGAAACATCCATAAATTCGTAAAAGGAAATATTACACACTTGAACAAAATAAAACTGCATAGATCCGAATACATTACACTAAATACCACTGTGCAGAATTAAATACTATATAACGTAAACAATTCTCGATTATAACCGCACTAATGCCTGAAAACAGTCTACTTGAATGCAACACAAACGTAAAAAGAGGAGTACCTTGGCGTACAAAAACCTGAAACGCAGATTTAGAGCGAGAGACAACAAAACAAAGCAGCAGAAGAGCTAATATGAATTTTTTAAAACCGTGTCTTTTAGACTTGAAATCAACTTTAAGTCTACGGCAGGGCGGTTTGGAAGATTATTTATCTGGGAGGATTAAATTAAAGTGATTTAAAATACTGTAATTACTAATTTAATGTCCTCCTTTAATGAAAAGAATTTATTTGTGTAGGGTTTTTAGGTAATTACTCCAGTTGTCAACTGGTGAAAAATTAATTAAGGAAAAGCAGTAGTAGGAAAAGTAAAAGCGTGGTTTTTCATGTTGTCGGCTTTGTGGTCAGTTCTAGAATTATTAACAACTACCGGGTCTAGTCGTAGGAAAAAAAGTCATGTTTGACAAAATATTTCCATTCTAAGAAAATAGTCCGATTTCAAAACTTAATACTCTCTCCGTCCCGGCTAACTTTTCACAGTTGATCGGGCACGAAGGTTAAAAAAAAGTTAAAGATGCCTTATTGACTTTCAATAAAGTACCTTTTCTGTTTTTTCTTGTGAAATTAATTAGAAACTTAATCCTAATTAATTTTCTGATTGAACAGTAACGAGTACTGTAGACACAGAACAAAAAACTGAAATTACACTACAAAACGTGAAAAATTCAAAAATTTAAGCTCCAAAAAATTTGGGGGAAAATTCCCACCCAAATCCAAAAATTTTCCTGGATTACAACAGGCATAACACACAAATTCCCTCCTAATTGAAAATTCAAACAAACCAAAAAGCTTCTATATAAACCTGTTACAACATTTATTACAGACCAAAAATTACAGCACAAATCTTCCCAGAAAAATTACATTCTGTTAAATTACAGCAGGACATTTATTACAATAGAAGCTTCAATGGACGAAGATCGTAATCGAAGGAAGGGGCCCAACTTAACTCCATCAGATCGACTCCTATTTCTTTTTTGTAACAACACAAATGGAGTTGTTAACCGGGGTAAGCTACAGGAAGTAGCAACATCATTTGGAGTTTCCACGAGGACGATTCAGTTTATCTGGACGGTTGCAAAAAAGATGATTAGTGAAGGTAAACCTGTTACATTTCCAGAAATTAAGCATAGGGCAGCCTCTAAAGTCCAGATTCCTCTAGACAAAGAAGCTTTGAAAGCCATACCGTTTTCGAAGAGGGGGACGATCCGAAGACTTGCCAAAGAGTTGCAAGTGAGCAAAAGCACAGTAGGAAGATTCGTAAAAGCAGGTGCAATAAAAGCACATTCAAATGCAATTAAGCCATTACTCACGGATGCAAATAGGTTGCAAAGGCTCAAATACAGCCTTAGCTTCTTACAACATGACAGTTCAACAAATAAAATCAGGTATGACAGCATGCATAAAACTGTTCACATTGACGAAAAGTGGTTTTATATGAAACGCACATGTGAACGGGCATATAAATTGGCTGAAGAAGATGATCCATACA
Source organism: Ajuga chamaepitys (assembly GCA_958295605.1). Taxonomy (NCBI): domain Eukaryota; kingdom Viridiplantae; phylum Streptophyta; class Magnoliopsida; order Lamiales; family Lamiaceae; genus Ajuga; species Ajuga chamaepitys. The sequence goes on from OY282508.1 coordinate 4,404,232, forward strand.
GAGTGTGTAAAAGCAAGAGGTTTATCCCGAAAGTTATGTTTATGTGCGTCGTAGCAAGACCACATTACGCAGCAGAGGGGACTCTATTGTTTCATGGAAAAATTGGAATTTTTCCCTTCACAACAATGGAGCCTGCCCTCAGAAATTCAGTAAATCGAGCAAGAGGGACGTTGGTCACCAAACTGATTGACTCGATAAACGCAGAAGTAATAAAAAACTGCATGTTGGATAAGGTAACTCTATATACTATCAGAAAATTCTCATCATTTAGTATTTCATGTGTAAATAAGTCTCCTAAATTCTACCCTAGCTCATTTAATTTTGCTCAATGGACAGAATGGTGACATTATTAACACATTCATTTTTTTGCAAAAATTACTGTTTCATCATTGGGCTATAACAGATTATACCTGCAATCAAGGCAAAATGGCCGGAAGGAGCAAGTAAAGCCATAATCATACAACAGGACAACGCAAGACCTCATCTTAGCAATCATGACATAGATTTCAGGAATGCAGCCTCATCAGATGGTTTTAACATTCAGATTATGTGTCAACCTCCAAATTCACCTGACACAAACGTATTGGATTTGGGGTATTTCAGAGTCATACAAAGTTTGCAAGTAGAGACATCAAGCTACACAATACAGGAGCTGGTAGATAATGTCCTCCAATCTTTTGACAGAATGGAGGAACAAAATCTAAACTCGGTATTTCTAAGCTTGCAATCATGTATGATAGAGATAATGAAGGTAATGGGGGGAAACAACTATAGGCAGCCACACATGGCAAAGGGATCACAAGCAAGACAAGGGACTCTTCCAAACACTTTAGAGGTAACAGAAGACATTGTGAGGGATGTAATTGATCATTTAGTTGCAAATGAACATGCAACAGCTACGTACGACATAGGTGGCTTAATGACGGATTTGGGATACATGTGATCTAGGTTAGGTTTCTAATAAATCATCTTTTGTACAAGTGTTTACAGCATAAACACTAAAATGATGTTTAGTTTTGCTTAGGCTGTAAACATTTGGTAAATGTTTATTTTCAGTGTATAAAAATGCTTATGTTCTGTTTATTTTAAAAAAAGTGTAATGTTAACTTATGAAAAACAATCAGGACTGTTTTGGAGTAAGTTGATATCGTATGGTTTTGTTAAATGAACCATCTGAAAAGGAAAAGGTTTCAATTTTTAATCAACTATCACCAAAAATTCTTTGAAAAGCACAGGTTGGGCATCACACATGCATCAACAAATCTGGACAGCACACATGCATAAGCAACATAACAGACTCTCAATTTTTTTGTTCGGGTCTTAACCCTCAGTAAAAATTCCTCATAGGGTCCACAGCAGACAGCATAAAACTACCATCAATTCTGAAAATAATCAAATTTGGGCAGAATTCATGCATCAAATCACAAAAGTTCATTTTTTCCCCACAAAGCATTTGGGAAAAAAATCATCACAAGGGCCACCAACAGTATTTTTTCCAGAAATCAGCAACAACAAAATTCTCAGAATAGGCATCACACATGCATCAACAAATCTGGACCACGAACACAATATATGCATAATAGACGAACTATCGAGTTAGGGTTACATACCCAAATTAGGGATTTTTCAAAACCAGTAAAACAGCGGGGCACCAAATTGCCAAGCAAGCATAATAATGCCTTCGGAGTTCCTCAGATTGGAAACATCCAACAGGTTGGACCCCTTCGCTTTCCGAGGCGGAAACGAGACTCACCGGAGCAGAGTTGGTCTCCATATCCTCGGAATTAATTATCTCATCGTCGTCGAAGATCGTTTCAGCGACGTACGAATCTTCTGAATCACAAACAACTCTCTCGTCAGAACTCGATTCGTCTTCCATGAGGAAGATTACAGAAGGAGGGAGTGTTCTTAGAGAAAGAGAGAGGAAATTAGGGAGTGTTCCAAATTTGGAATAGCGGCGCAAGAACAAAAGGAGGGAGTGTTCTTGGAGAAAGAGAGAGGAAATTAGGGTTTCATAGAGAATAGAGAGATTAAATGGGAACAGATTCGTTGGGTGGGGTATTTGAAAGGGTGGGGAGGGTAATGAAAGGTTGGGTATGTTATTATGTAGGGTTAGCTTTTAATGACTCCATTAATTAAATTTCTGGTTTTTAAAAATAAATTAATTAATGGCATTTTTGTAATATTGGCCAATTTGTGGGGGTGTAATTTGTTGACTTAATTTGCCATTTTTAGGTGCGAAAAGTTAGCTGGGATGGACCGAAAAGGAAAGTAGGAAAAGTTAGCTGGGACGGAGGGAGTATTCATTTTATTAATAATAGTAAAAAAGTTAAATTTCAATTTAATGAGTAAGTTACCTATAATTCAGGGAATATTATGGATTGCCATCTAAACTTTTCGTGTTTTTGCACTTTGACATAAAAACTATTTTTTGAATATGACAGTTTACCATCTGAACTTATATTTTTTTGTTGTAAATTACCATATGAGAGAAATCTTAGCCATCCATAATTGGATAATCAATGGTTCAGATTTGTTCTAGATGGCAATTTGTAACAAAAAAAAAAATTATATGGCAAACTGTAAAAACGCGCAAAGGTGGGATGGTACGTTGTAATAATCTCTATAATTTATTGGTGAAAACTATCCTGACTTAACTCTAGTTAGTGTTACTGTTTCTAGAAGTATGACCAGAAAAAGTATTACCTTCATTTCTTTTTAGTTGTCATTCTAACTTTGGATAAGAAAATTCAGGGATTTTATGAGTTGGACAAATCAACCCTCAACTAATTTCCTAAAATCCCTTGATATTTTTAATCATTTCTATGTATTGTTAACACTTCCATAATTATAGGGTTAGTATTGTAAAAAAAGTGGTAAAAAGCTAGAATGACAACTATTTACAAACAAAATAAGGGGATGTTTGCAAACAATTGTGGTTTTAGAAAAGTGCTTATAATTGATTTTGAAAAAAAAAAAAAAGAATTTGGTAGTGTTTGGAAATAAAATTGTGTTAAAGCTAAAAGCTGATAGAATCTGAGTATTAGCAGCTTCTGAGAATTAGCTTTTAATTACTTTTCAAAAGCTATTTTGTATCCTAAAAGTGGGTTTGCAAACACTCCAACTTGTAAAAAGTGCTTTTAAAAATTGATTTTGGGAGTGTAGATGGATTTGCAAACACCACCTAAATAAGCTAGAATGATAATTAAAGAAAACGGAGGTAGTATCATTTTATTAGTTAAAGGTAGTATTTTTTATTGACTAATAAAGTGAAACCTTATTGGACGAGTTGCACGGACTTGAAACAAAAACTCAAAAAAAAAAAAACTTGGCATCCATTTCGCAAACCTAGCACTTCCATTGATTAATATTTTTTGCGAAAAGGTAATATTTTATCGAGATAAACTAACACTTTTTGAGATTTTCTTTTTTTTTTTTGTAAAATGTATTATTCAAAAATCGACACTGAATATCAAAGATGTTATAAATGATGTACTTGTATATAAACTTGATGGTAAAAATCTTTACAGAATTAGAAAAACACCTAAAGTTAAAAACATAGGAATCATTATGTTTTATGAAAGAAAAAATTACGCTTTTACTAAAAAGTATTACAATTTCTTTTGAAAAAAGTATTACTATTGGAAACATTGACGGATTTACATGAGGCCAACGGGGCACCGGGCTTCTCTAATCCCCGTCGAAATGTACTATTATATAGGTGTATTGTGATCGATTTTAATACAACGTAATTAAATAAAATAAATAATTATGTTATTTGACTTGAATATGATTTAATAATAATCAATAGATGTATTCATAATTGTACACAATAGAGATAAAAATTTCAAAAAATAGAATGAAATTTTTAGAAACACCAAATCTTGATTATGTTTTTTCAATAAAGAATCAATTTTATTAATCTTATCAATATTATTAGTACTTTTTAGTTTTATACATATAGTTGAATATTGTTGAAGCTCATGGGCAGATTTAGAGACGCCCCGTCCCTTTTAGATTTTTTGAAATTTAGTTTTAAAATGTAATTTCACCAAATATTAAATTTAGAATATTATGTATGAGAGTTTGTTTTATAGCCTTCTCAAAGTGAGCACCTACTTGGTATAAAATGTACCTTCAAATATTATAGTATAATCAGATAAATTTTCCCGACAAAACGAGTACCTAGATTTGTTTATAAATGAACCCCCGACACAATTTCTGGGCCCGTCATTAATTGGAAGTAAAGGTAACATAATACTCTTTTTGGAAAAATGTATTGTTTATTCAAAAGTAATATTTTTAAAGTAATCGAACTAAATAATAGTTGAATACGATTTATGAGAACTTATATAAATCTTAATATTAAAAATTTAAATAAAGTTGATAAAAAAATACATAATTTATTTTAAATATATATATATATATATATGTATATATATATATATATATAATTTATTAAGCTTCCTAAAAAATATCACATTTTCTGGAAAAATAATTACTTAGCCTATGTTTCTTTTTTAAAAATTTTATTTTAGTGAAATTTGAACCGATTAAATTAGATCGACCCATTACATGTAAGAATATTGTATAAGGTACATATGTCATACTCTAATTTATTAAGTTAATCAATTTATAGAAAAGTTGCACAAGTAAGATTTATAGTTTTTAAGTTCATACATTCAGCAAATCTAGCAAAAAAAAAATTGTAAACATGATTTTTTCAATAAAGGGACTACTTTACTGTCTAAACAATGCAAGATCATTTTTAGACAATTTTTTTAAAAGAAATTAAATATTTAAATTTTTTTATTAGTCAATATTAGCGGGAGAGAGTTTTGGATCCCCTTGTGAAGGATACTATCTATAAGTGTTTACATATCGACTATTTGTATACCACACGTTCCACGAATTTTTTTAAATAATATCAAAAAGATAATTCAGTTGATATATTATCTCCTACTTTCATTTATTACAATTAACGGTCTATTTTTATATATCGGTATGTCTTAGATCGTTGGAGGATTTTAATTAAAGGACAGAAACAACCACTATTTTAGAGGTTAGGTGAAGTTTTATTGGCCAAATTTTACAAATTGACCTATCCTCGAAAGTTTGGCCCAAGTAAATATCTCTATATATTCGTATTACCTATGACCCTTAAGATAGTTGACCTTGTTTATTAGGAATTTAGGATCTTGGAGACAAGTAGCATTACCAAAGGGAAAAAGTCAATCTAGTTACCTATTAATTAGGTATTCATTGTTCCTTACAAAAATAGGTCTCCGTTATCAATTAAAATCGGTAAACAAAATTATGTAATACAAGGCACAAAGTAATGTGTCCGGCCGATGTAACCAGGAATTGATCAGGGTGTCAGTCCAATTTTTAGTATTTAACGGATTTCAAGTAACCTAATATGATCTAGTAAAAAATCGGTGACTCAATTAACCTAATTTTTTATGATTTTTTTTTTTTAAGAAGAGATGGAAGACTAGGGATATAAATGGATTGGGTAGGGTACGGGTATGCTTCCCCCATACCCTACCCTAATTGATTCGGGTGCGGGTACGGTAATATCTGTCGGGTAATCGGATTATCCGTGGGTAATCGGGTTACTCGATTGATATATAAAAATATTATAAATAATATGTAATATGTATATATATATCATATATAATGTGATACAATAAATTAAATATAACATATATAATATGTAAGTGTTACATTATATGTTATCTTATATATTAAATCATATATTATAAACATAATATATTAAATATAATGATAATTATATAATATATATCATGTAAAATAATACATAAGTATGTAATCGGGTAGGCGGCTAGAGTAATCGGGTAGGGTAAATGGATAATATGCTAAACCCGTACCCTACCCTACCCGATGGCAAAAATATCGGGTACGGGCGATACCCGTCCCTATTACCCGTTTACCCGTCGGGTAGGGGTACACGCGGGTAAAATTGACATCCCTATGGAAGACCAACATATACACATAGAAAAGTGAAAAATGATACACGACAACTAGTTATAAAGTGGTAAACAAATTACTCAAATTAAACTTAAAATTCAAATACACAAAGTTACAATAATTAATACTCCCTCCGTCCCGACTTAATTTGCCTACTATGACCGTGCACGGAGGTTAAGAAAAAACTGAGTTTGTGGAATCTTTGATTTTTTCAAAGGTGGAGATTTTGAGGTTAGAGATTGTGAAAGAATTTTTTTTTTTTGGCTGACAAAGTTATTTTGGACAAACCGAAAAGATAAGTAGGCAAATTAAGCCGGGACGAAGGGAGTATAATATTTACTCATTCTCCAAATTCCATAACATATAGATTTTGGTTATATATACAATATATATATATATACACACACGAGTCATTCAATTTTTCACAACGGTTTAAGTGGTCAAACCAGTGATTCAGAGACCCAATTCATCGTCCAGTTTAATGGTCGATCCGAATTTAAAAACATTAGCATAAGGTAGTTTGTAATTGGTTATAAAAAAAGTTTATTATTAATTTGGTGAAAGCAATTCTGGAGCTTTTTTTAAGAAGAAAGCATCAAGGGTAGTTGTGTTGTCGCGATTGTTAGGTGTGGCGTACTGTCCTTTTACAACATTTCTTATTTTGATTTTAGGTTCGTTAGAAAGGACGTTTGGCTATACTTTTCTCAACTTTTTAATCACCTCTTATATTTGTAATTTATTGTATTTAGGGTATGTTTACTTAAGGTTGGAGAGTGCTAAGCCAAATCTGACTGAAGGAGTTTATGAGTGTGCTTTATCGGGATTTGAGCCCTTAAATCTACTGAGTCAAGCCTTAAGTAAACATAACCTTGGAGTTAATAATATGCAAGACATTAAAAAACTATAAAAGTTTAAGTGTTTAAATAAAATAACATACTGAAACATTCAATATACTAAGTAAGGAAATTTTGAAAATAAATTGAGAAACCTTAAAAGAGTTCGAAACGATTTTGTTTGAAAAATAGAGCAAGGTTCCTTACTTTTTGTACAAATAATTTATAAAAGCTTACAGAATCTTTAAAGACAAAAAAAGAAACTTCTTTCAAAGATAATATTTCAGATGAGATCCTCTATTCCAATCTTTTGCAGAGTTGAGGGATTAATTTAAAGGTTTAACGGTATAAAATTGACCTGGTTCAATGGTCCCCACCTTCGATCTTCGATATTTTAGATAAATTGATAATATAATTTTTTGCCACAAAGTATCATCAGACCTAAAAAATCTTAATTTAATGAATCAATGATCCGATAAGTCTTGGATCGATCCAAAATCTTAATATATTCTAGAAGATAGATTGAGTTAGACTTACTAATTTACAGTCCCATGAATTTTAGACTAACTCAAACTGATGTATAATATTGGCCCCGACTAATTGGGCTGGGCTGTATCATGTGAAATGAATTTCAAATCACCAAAAATTGGAAAAGAAAATTATAAAACACATTATATAAAATTAAGTGTGCTCGAGTGCGTAAACATGGTTATCAATGTTTTTAAGTACAATTCGTGATCTAATTGAGTTTTATTGGGTGGGAATTGATGGGAATCGCTCGATCCCTAACCGCTCCACTGATCTAAGTTACAACATATTTTGTCAACTAATTTACAATCAATTCCCACTGTTGATATCTATGTACCTCATTTTGACATCATGGCACACTTAATTTTAATATTTTTATAATATAGATCAATCATAAATTTTTCATCTATAATTTTTTTATATAGCAAATTATTAGGAAAAAAAAAACTTTAATTTGAAACTATTTTTTTGCAAGTTCTTATCAGATATACAAATCTTTATCATATATATAATATCATGTTTTGATTTAAAACACCTCATATTTAGAATGTAAAATGAATGAAAACTATGTCTGTTTTTTTTCTTTTAACAGTGTTTTTTTTTTTTTTTTTGGTTATATAGTAAAATTTATGTATTTTCTCATATAATATTGACTCTAATGATGCCATAATTAGCTACTGAATTTTTTTTAATGAAACTTTGATGAACCCTGAATTGCCAATAATTGTTGGGAAATGGTTAATTGCAATGAAGATCCAAATAACGAAGTTCGGCCGCAGCCGGCGATGAACAATGGAGTTTGTTTTTTTCCTAAGCAAACGAATTATTATTATTATTTATTTATTTTACTATATTGGGAGAATGGGGTTATAATCTTACTGTTACCGTAAAGTGGTGAGATAATACCATAAGCCACTAAGATCTGGACAAAACGGACATTGTCATTAGGTTGGAACGAAAAGCTTTCCCCTTTGCTCGGACACGAAGGTTAAGAAAAAATAAATTTTGTGGAATCTTTGACTTTTATAAAGGTGGAGATTGTGAGAGAATTTTGCCATTTAAACTTTCAATTTTGAAACCCTTGTTCTAGTGGTAACTGGTTTAATTTGAGAAGTTTGAAATTTAATATGATGAAGAGCGCAGGCAAGTTTGTCAACTATGTTTAAAGTGTATTATCAAGTAGGGCTTTAGTGATACAAAGACTTTTTCCAATAGATGGAAAATTCCAACCTCTAAAATAGTAATTATTTTTCTGTGAACTACTCCCTCCGTTTCAAAATAAGTGACGTTTTAGAATAAAAGAGAAGAATTAAAAATTACAAATCTTGACAGATATATCCCTCAACTAATCTTTTTTCTCTCATCTATTATTCCTAAAATCACGTTTCAATAATTATATTTCTTCTCTCTCTTTATATTTGCACGCTATACTCCTCTCCTTTCTCCCTTTATACGGGTAACTTAAAACATACTAAGAGATATTTTAGGATAGTGATAATGATAAAGTTGGAAGAAATAGTGAAAAATATCTAAAACGACACTTAATTTGAAAAATCATCAACAACCTAAAACGTCACTTATTTTGAAACGGAAGGAATATTACATGTTACACAACTTAAAAATGGTTAATTTTATAATAGTACTATTCAATTAAAAAACTGGGTAAGGCTGCTTCTTGTGTAATATTATAACCAAGTCAATAGGAAACCCTAATATTCTAATTCGTGGGATACTACTATGAATAATAGATTCTTCATTTATTTAATAATGAAGTCAAACAATTTCCAAAAACCATTAACCGCCACAAAATCAAATAAAGAAGTAAATAAAAAAAATGAAGATGTTATACTCCATTCGTTTCAAGTGAAGTTACACACTTTTCTTTCGGTACATACCACAATAATTTACGCATCCTCAAAAAGAAAACTTATCTCACAATCTTTATCCTCAAAATCTCCACCATCAATCTTCATTCTAAATTCACCTTTGAAAAATCAACACAAAAATAAAAAATAGATTTTCTTAATATGTATGCATCCTCAGAGGTGCAACTTCATTAGGAACGGATAAATTACTTTAACATAAAAAAAAAGACAAAAAGGAAGATGTTACCAGCTATTTGAAAAGTAATGTTAGAGCCATTTAGTGTCCAGATGACATCAAATCTACAATAAAAGGTTTAAAAGTTAGAAATGAGTGAAATTATAAATAAATGACTAATATCTATTTCGATATACAATTCATATTGACAATACTAGAGAAATGCGATCATAGTAGAATAACCTTATTATTTTATCTCTATAATTCAAATTACAGAGTTTGTCTGATTTATTCTACACTACTCAATAGGATAGTGTTCACGTGTATGGACTTCTTTATACACTTGAAAAATAGATATTTGATCTAATGAGCTTATTTATTTTATCTCCATCAACTTTTTAAATGTGTAGAAATTCACATACTGCAACATAGTGGTGTATGCAGTATAGAACAAGAGGGTACAATTGTACCACAAAATACTTTGTTTTTTTTAGGGTTAATTACAAAAAAAATCACGACCTTTGATCCAATTTTTAATTGCAACATGACTTTTAAAATTTACCAATGTTGGTCATTAGCTATAACTTTTTTTCAATTACGAAATCGGCTAATTTTTTTAACACCTGATTGTGTCAACATCACCACCATCAGATGCACATGGACAAGACCGTCATTTACCCTTGATCAATTTCACAAGTCATTTTCATTGTCGTTAATCGGTGATTGAAGTTATTATGTCACTTCTTCGACTCTCAATCAACGACATGAGTATTGACGGATTGTGAAATTGATCGAGGGCAAATGAAAGTCGTGTCCAGGCGCATCTAATGGTGGCGGTGGAGTCACAATCAAGTGTCAAAAAATTTAGCCGATGTTGTAATTGAAAAAGAATTATAGTTGGTGACGAACATTGATATGTTTTAAAAGTCATGTTGCAATTGAAAATTGGACCAAAGGTCATGATTTTTGGTAATTAACCTTTTTTTTTATTCATAGGTAGCATTCATATACATTATTGTAGTGATGTACCCACCAAGTATTTAGCATTCATATGCATTGTTATAGTATTGACGTAACAGTAATGTGTATAATCCCTCTTTCATCGTTTGGGGATTGAATTCTACCTGTGACTGTTTTCGTTTTTGTATTTTGTTATGACAAATTTTAGTTTGTTTTCAGAATAAAAATTACATTTTGCCACAATCAGGATTTTTTTTTTCTCCTAATCTAAGAAAGAAAGAAAAACCCTCCCCTCCCCCCACGGTGACTCGAACCCAGGACCAAAGGCCTAAGTAGTAGATGCTCTGCCACTTGAGCTATCCTACTTTGTCTTTTGCCACAATCAGGATTCAAAATCAGTTTTATAGTTAACTTTATCCTGCAATTACTACTTTGGTCATTCAATATAACTTTAAAATTTTCAATTTATATATTATTACTAGTAGTATTCCCGTGCGATGCATGGTTTGTAAGTGCAAATGAATAAATTAATATTTTTTATATTTTTATATAATTTTAATATAACAAAATATTACAATCAATAAATAATAAGATATAAAAAATTATATGTTAATGGAAAAAGAGTGCAGTGAAAAATATTAAAGACTAAAATATATATTAGAATGAATATTTATTTTTCTTAATGTATGAATATCTCTAGCATCCTTCCATAGAAGTCATGTTGATGATTGGGGCTGGAATTGCAATACGCGATTGACAGAGGATATATTTGTAATGTTAAAAATTAGTTACCGTCTTCATAAATAATTTTTCATTAATAATAGTCAATAATTTATAAAAAGAAAATAATTTTAAGAAAAAATATTTTTTTCGGCCCAGACAAAATCAGCCCAAAAAACTTTATCATATTTATTTAGGCTAATATATGACAAGTTATTGCCAATAATTGTGTTTTATATTGGGTTGAATTTTATATATAAAAAATTGTGATTTCCAGAATTGGTAATAAATTTTTAAGCTGGAAAACTTAAAAGTTACTAATTTCAGTGGATTTTGTTAATATATTAAGTATAGGTAGTTGTTTCCAAATTCTAACCATAAGACCTCCAAATATGACGACATTAAAGTTGAAGAAGAATGTAGCTTTGGGTCACCCAGCCCATTACACGGCCCATGCGATATGAGTCGAGTCTTACATGCGTTTTTTCCTAAATTTTTTAGGATTTTCACTCTTCAACTCATATCTTAATTCTCCAACTATAAAGGGGGACCTAAAGATAAAATTTTATACATCTTCTGTCATAATTTGGAGTGTCAAGCAAGGGATTCAAGGAAGAGTTCAAGAATTCAAGAGCAAGAAACATTCAGTTATATCTTTTTAATTGTTTTGTTCTTAGCTACTTATGATATTTTTGAGGATTCATTTTTTTACTACCGAGAGGTTTATTATTAAACTCTGACACTCAAAACTAAACAGACTGAAATACAATGGCTCCTGGAAAAAAACACCTTCCTGGAGAAAAATCAATTGGGCTTCATTACCGAGCCCAGAACATGAATATTTATCAATCACAATATTTGGAAATTATAATATGATATACTGTCTTGAGTTTGAGTTGAAAAGGTTATGTTGCGAGATTTGTGTAAATCAATTGTAACTTATTACCAACTTAAAATGCAATTCCGGAATTAGATGGTTTGAATGTTTTAACATATATAAGGTAATATCAATTAATGCAGCAAATTATATCATACATAAGGCTTAATTAATTAATGCAGCTAATATTGAAGTTTTCCAGAATTAGCAGTGTTGTTTTGGGCGGAAAAATGTTGATATTACTATTCTTGGTGGATTTTGTTATATTATATAGTATATATAGTTATATTTTTTCTTTGTCGCATGTTTTCCTTGTCTAGGTCAATTTTTTTGCAATAAATTTTTTATGCAAATACCTTTTTCCTAATAAAAAACCTTAGAAAGAAGTAAAAAGTTTAAAAAAATTACCACTACAAAATTGTAGGCCTATATCTTTTCTTTTATATGTTTTTTAGCTTTACTAATTGTTTGAGGTTATAAAATTCTAAATATTAAATGATATTTCTATAAGTATATATTGTACTCACTTTTAAATTATTGAATACGCCACTCCTTGAATACTACGATATTGTGTAGGAGTAAGCCCCTTAATCTTAAACATCGTCGGGTTATACGTTGAAAAGCAACATTTATTTATATACTCCCTTCATTTCAAAATAAGTGTCGTTTTAACCTTTTTTTTTTTTTTTTTTTTTTTGTAGAAAATAAGGATTTGACAAAATTGAAAGTATATCCGTGCTATTTGATATGTTTTGTGAAATAAGAAAATAATCAACTAAATTAAGTAAGTTATTTAAGACAATAATGATTTTTTTTTTTAATTGAAACGATATTTATATAATTTTTTTTTATCTTAACGATACTTATTATAAAACCGAGTAATAAAAATGCCATAACGGCAATAGATTATGGCACCAAACCTAGACCTAGGAGGTTACGATCTACTAATTCAAACTTAATTACTACTTCTGCCACGTGCGCACTTAAATACAACCCAAACAAAAAAGATAACGTCAGCGACCTCAATTATGGTTCATGCATAAATTCCGATTGGGCCCGCACCAGTACCATCATAGAACAAATCAAATACCCAACAATGTCTTTTTTTCGTTTTCCGTTCACTTTCCAAACAGAGACTTTAACAACAATACATTATCCATATGGGAGAAAAACAACAAAGAGAAAAAAAATTAAAAAATAATAATAATAATAAATGGGAACAGAGTAACAAAAAATGGAAGTACCTAAAAAAATATTGAAATTAGATCTTAGTATATTCTGATATAGTAAAGGAATTGAGAAATACAAATATAGGGAAAATAAATTGAGCAGGAGATAAACGTATACAAGAATTTCCGAGAAGCCGGCTGCACATCAGACAATCTGTTAAAGAAATGCTACATTATTTGGTACTTCCTCCGTCCCCGCTTAACATGCCCAGGTTGACCGATCCCGACTTAACCTGCCTAGGTTGACCGGGCACGGGAATTAAGAAAAAGCAGATTTTGTAAAATTTTTGACTTTTTTAAAGGTAGAGATTGAGAATGAAGATTTTGAGGGTGGAGATTATGAGAAAAATTTGCTATTTATGGGGTAGGTAGTTTAAGGTAGGACAAACTTAAATGGCAAGTAGGCAGATTAAGTTGAGACGGAGGTAGTACATTTTTTTATTAAATGAGATACAATCTTCCAAAAATTATCAATTCACAGTATATATTTTACTTAATTATTTGATTATTCATATATTTGTAACCTACAATTTTTTTTTTTTTTTCACAAACTAATAAAACAAGATATAACTTTTAAAACATGAATTTCACTTCGCAACAAAATAGTTATTAAAATTACTCACATTAGAACGAAAGGAGTAACAAATTTCTTCGGAGAGCAGAGGATCAATATTTAGCATAAACCAGAATTCAAGATTCTTTAGTTGATAGCGATCCCTATTTTGATTAACTTTTCTGGAGATTATACCAATGAGTTAAAATGACCTGTTATTGATGAAAATGCGATAGCATATTCACTAGCAGCCTGATAACGTTCTGGATAATAGTATTATACATACAAACACGGCATATATTGTATATATACCTAGGAAACAACGACCCGTCTTTAGTAATCAACTTTTATTGCATCAACCGGAATCAACAAATGCAAATGTTAGATTATGAATTCATCAATAAAATAGGGGGAATGAAAAACCATTTAGGGGCTTGTCAAACAGGAAAAATATATTCTATCACAAGAGGAAGGAAAAAATAATAATTATAATAACAATGTTCCCTACAAAGCCAGTTTTACCATCTGTAACCAGAACAATCCACCCACCCTACCCCCCAAAAAAGGAGGGAAACAAAGAAAAACACAACCTAATGAAAATTAGAATAACCACTACGGCAACAAAAATGAAGAAAATGAGAGATGCAAATGCATCCCACTCCTAGCTCCTAACTAGAAGAATTCTTTCTTGCAGCATAAACACGGTAAGCAGCCAAACCCACAACAGCAACCGCAGCTCCAACTATAACACACGAAAAGGGGGTTTCAATATTATGGAAATGTATTGCACATCTAACAGAACTTCTCGAACAAGCATTAAGCTCTGGAACGATTTAATGGGGTGGTTAAATACCATTGCCATTTCTAAGCACGAACTTTGACATTTTACACTAAAAAGAAATTTAGGGAATTTTTTTAATACTCCATCCCACAAGGATGTGTATTTGTTGAAGGTTGGGGAGTGCTGAATTACTGTTGGCTGCGGAGTAAATAAGTGCTTTTATGGGAATGGTTACCTCAATGGGCTGGGGGAAACCCCAAACATACACAAAGAATCTTGCTTCTCTTAAGTACGTTTTTTATTTTCCAGCAACCAAACAATGGTACCAGCTTTTATAAACCATTATCTCACTTCCACCCTTCAATTTAATTAATTGTTGGTTACCTTAGAAATTTTTCTTTTCAATGTTTTGTTTTAAGATCAAAAGAAAAATAATGCTAGATATAAACATACCTGATACAACCACAAGGGATCGATTAATGAGCTTGTGATAGTGCTTGCGGCTTTTTCCAGCTGATGTCTCAGGAATGCTCAAGTGAGGGTGTTCTGCAGCCCTCACAATCCGATGATATATGTTACTAAAATCTCCCAGCTTTGTGCTGAGGGGTATAGGTGCCTCTATCCCCATATCCTGGCTTACCTGATAAATTTTACAGCACTATCAGACTTTCAAAGAACTCATTTTAAGAAAAGCAAATCAAAATTCCATCATTGCGCACAAGTGCAAGATGCCTGTCCATCTTACTAGACTCAAATAGAACATGCAATGCCACTGCAAAGCATTGTATACTTTATTTTTATCGACAGTTGAAGGGGAAAGACAGATATACAAAAGAACTTGGTAGGATGTAGGAATGGTTCTAGGGATCTGTCAAAACACAATGTATAACATGAGGCACAAACACGTATGGTAACACGCCTCTCATGTGACCAACATCTGATGGGTAAGCTTTCCACTCAAGGGGCTCATTTGGTAGGGGTGAGTAAATAAGCAATCAGACTAAGTTGTCCGTTTGGTAGCCCATACATCTTGTCTTCATTAAGGGGCCCAGTAGATGTCCACGATTAGCCCATATATGCTATAAATTGAGAGATAGCTTCTACCTACTTATCTTGTACAGTATACACCCTACCAAATGAATGACGTGCTATATTATACCACCTAAACATGTTAAACTATCTAATGACAGCTACTACCCACTTATCTCATACACCCTACCAAATGAGCCAAGATGGCTTTCAAACTTTAGTGAATTTAGTATGACAGTAAATTGATATTTTGTGGGTTGCAAGCTTATGTTTCTTCCTCTACATGCTTTGTATAGGAATAAGCTTAGGACATTATAAATTCCTACTTCATGACCAGCATACCAAGGACATACCATAAAATACAAGCACACACACACTGAGAGAGAGAGGGGACTTCCTCATGTAATGCTCAATAGGGAAGGATTTTACCCTTGTTGAATCTTGAATCTCCGTCAAATAAGGGTCCAGGTCATCCTTAGCAGCAACAATGAGACAAGGCACCTCATAACCTGAGGATTCCCCTTTACTTGCAACATCTACAAGCATCTCTGTAGCTTTCTCCCAGGAAGGTTCACGAGAACTGGAGTGGCATGGACTTGCGCAAATTAGACATAGGAAATCCAGATATATGATGTAACAACCTAATGAGTTCATGGATGGACATAATAGTGATAAACGAATAAAAATTAGGAACTACATAGAATAGCACAGTACAGGAGACACGCCACATGCATAACACTCGCTGATACAATATTCAACAAATCCAACAGCACAAGACAATTTCCACTTATTACAATCTTCATGTCATACATTACTTCTTTTATGTTTGTATAATAAACAAAACAAGACAAAACGGGAAAATTTTGGCAAGGGAACAGCAGGGAACTTCTGTATGATCTTGCTTGCAAGCTAAGGGCAATTTACGTGCACTGTCTATCAAGTGTTCAAAATATTAGTACAGAAAATAATTCATCTGGAACTGTTTTCTTTTATGCAGGCAGAAAAGGGGAAGTTGTGATGGTAATTATACAGAAGCAATATGCATATAGACTGCACAGACTATGCAGAATCTTATGAAACAAGGAGATTTTGACAAGGAAACCGCAAGAATATTCTGTATTACGTTTTCTTGGAACATGAGGGTAATGTATATGAATGGTCTATCAAGTTCTCCAAAATATTAGCAGACAATAGTTCTTCATCAATGATTTATATTATATATGCACTTATGCAGGATGGTTCTCCTGTTTGGATTGTTTTCACTTTTCTAGAATGTGGTACGAATACGAGAGGCTGCGATGATGATCATGCAGAAGCAACAGGCAAAGCACAAATAGTTGGAACAGACCAATTTGACTGTACAAATGAAGCGGAAAATCAGATTTTGGCATGGGCATCTATAAAGGCAGTGACTTTATAAAAGGGGTGTCAAATCCTTGTGTTTTGGGAACTTTTTACTAATTGCATGTTGGAAGAGAGCAAAGAAGCAACTAAAGTGAGCTAGTAATATGCAACCAATTGAAGGAAATTAAGCAGGAAAAAGCTTAGTGGGAAGATAAGAGAAGATATTCAGGAATAGCCATAAACCGACTGACAATTGTTTGTATTCTAAAATTCCAAGAATAAGTGAGCAGACTGCATTAGCTATTCCAGGCCAGCACCCAATTTTTTAGCGTGGACATTCATGTTAACAAGTGTTTCAACATAATTAGATCACTATGCATTGCAAACTAACCAGATTAAGTGAATTAAATGAAACAAATATTGCAAGTTCTATGGATTGGTCGCTGGGAACCGAAACAGCAAACGATTTAAAGAAAACATTAACTGTAGTCACCTTAAACATATCAGAATCTCAATCCGCATAATCTAGATCACCTCAATGCTTGATTCTTAGTTATTTGCTTAATTCAAGTATTTTTACTCAAAAGAACAGTCAACCATATGATGCCATTAACAAAATTAAAATTAAAATGAGAATCAAATCAGCAACCTGTCATGAACAAATACTGCTACATCACATGCAGCCAAAGCCTCCTTCTTAGACAGTAAATCTTTCACTCTGTCCTCGGGAATTTCTCGCAACACAAGAGTCTTCTTAAATCCCTGACAAGATTCACAAAATTCTGTTTCAAAATCCATATACCTATCAAAAGCAGAGCCCCTATATAGGAGCAAATGCTAAGACTTATCTTACATATTGGCCTCACATTTTATTTTAGGTCCCTTCCAACACATCACATAAAACACTTTGATTCTTTGGTACATTTTTTAAGAGACGTAAGAATCAGATGAAAGCAACACCATACATCAATTATGATCAAAGTATACTATTCAGAAATAAGATGCACGAGGAATTTTCTTCTTTTTATACTAGACTAGATGAGGAGTTTAAGGATTGATAATTCACATAAACGGAAACAATAAATAGACCGTCAGGAGAGTATCGCATTTGTTCCATAAAACTTTTCATACAGTTAAGTTGCACACAGGGTCTAAAACTTTTCTTCGAAAACGACGACAGCACTAGATGACCGGACATTGCATACAAAACATTCATAGGACTCATTCGACAGAGGCAAGATCTTATGTCAGCAAGTTAACAATTTAATAAAATTAGTCAACCACATCTTTACCTTTACATGTCTCTCAACTCATGCAGACCACAATTTTTAGCATTTACATGTCGTATTGAAAGCAATCATAAGAGATCACTTACTGCGGGTTGATCAACAACATTAACAGCATATCTGTCATCAGTTGTGGGAACATATTCTTCAGGGAAAGGCCTATCAATTGGATAAGCATATTTCATAAGAACCAAAGAACAACAGGATATCAAATCCTATTTGAAAAGTATTCCTTATGTACATCTAAAATGGTACCTTCCAATAAAAGAATTAAGCAAGGCAGATTTCCCAGACTCTTTTGGTCCAAAGACAAAACATTGATACACAGTTCTTTCTGTTTGCTGCTTCTTACGATCTAACTGTCTTCTCCTAGTTAGACGTATAGCACCTGCGGGATCACCACCATAACCTATGTATATAAGGGTCTCCACGCTACGGATTGGATCCAGAAGAGTCATAAGGGCCCACTGCAATACATTTAATAATCAGAGAATGTCATGGGCACAACAGATATCTTCGTAGGCAAAAAAAGAACAATCAGCAGTAAGATAAGTGTAATATGCTTGCATGATAATAAGTATATGTCAGAACAGAGAGGTTAAAACTAGGGTTAATGCAATTTCAATTAAAATATGAACTTTAGAATGTAACATATAAATTCATCAACTTCAACATTGACCAATTCGCAATAAGCAATCAGTACTTCATATGCAGATGAGAAATAACATATCATGTTTTATTATGAACCTCATCAATAATGGCAACGGAAATGTAGCACATACCAGTGATAAAAAACCATCAAGTGATAGGCCTCCAAGAGCAGTCTTTTCTGCGGCATCCACATATGGAGCTTCATTCCAAGGACTAACCTCAGAAAAGCAAAGTAACATTAGTAAAAATCCAACAAGGTAACTTGATTACATAAGTAAATAAGAAGTGCATACTTAAAGGGAGCTTATAATTGTTTAAACAAGTAACATATAAAAAAGCAAATCATACTAGGTGTGTAAAGAACTAGAGCAAAAGATATTACTTTTCAGGTGCTGTAGAAAACAAATCTTCAAGTTCAGCAGGCCGGAGAGCTCCATCCTAACATCAAAACCACCAGTCAATTTTTGACACTTCGTGCACCAGTGTATTAATAGAAAGCAAGCACCAGCTGGAACATATGACAATGGTAGACCACCAAAGGAGTACAATGCAGACAAAGATTGGCCATAAATAT
Source organism: Ajuga chamaepitys (assembly GCA_958295605.1). NCBI lineage: Eukaryota > Viridiplantae > Streptophyta > Magnoliopsida > Lamiales > Lamiaceae > Ajuga > Ajuga chamaepitys. The sequence continues at coordinate 4,423,628 of OY282508.1, forward strand.
TACCATTAAAGTGCCCACTCTGAGACTTCAGATGAAATTTTTCGTAGAAATTGATTAAAACTCCTAGGATTTGAAATTTCTTGGCAGCATCACCCATCTCTTTAAGGGTAAAAAAAAAAATTACTGTTATGAGTTGGATAGATTAGTGTCTACTTATAGTCCACAAAAAATTGCATGACCCAAAAACAAAGAACAACAAATATATTCCAACTCAAGCTCCGTAAAAAATTGTGTTACACAACTGAATACATAATTGGATCCTGCCATCAGCATAACATACTTTACAAGAAATGTTGGAGCCATGCATGAAGAGAACTCCAAGCATATCCAGCATCACCATGATTACTCCAATACAGTTACCAGAAACTTAAAATGTTGAACTGGAAATAAACAAGCTCCTGCTCTCAGTCACTCAGCCTACAATCTTTTAATATGCACTTACTTTGCAAGGCAAAATGTTTGTCATCATCTCTGAATTATTTCACAGACAAACTCTTGATATGCTTAAAAATTTGTGTGCACATAAAACTGTTTTCAAGTCTGATCATGATCTTATCACATCATCTAATGAATTGTTAAATGCAGGAGATAGTTATATGTAACACCAACAGGAAAATAAATGTGAAGAGTTCAGCATGTCTTATTATCAGGAAAACAGAACTAGATCATAAAAACATGATTAGATATAATAACCCAGGGAATATCAATCAATCCAAAGTCATTTTCCTAACTAAGAAACTATATGAACGGAATTTTTTGGTAACCTGATATTATGAAATTCTCACCAATAGAATATATAATCTAGCAATGATATCAAAAAGAAATTAAGTACAAAAGCAAGAATTGTTGTTATTAAATGCAGAAATCTAAAATTAGAGATCAACAAAGAGAGCTGAAATGAGGGGATGCTTGAAGGAATCAACTAAGAAAACACTGTATCATGTAATCATTTAAAGTAGATGATATCCAGAATTTAACAGGAAGAAAATATACGTACACCATCAACATCATAGGTGAAGAAGATTTTTCTGAGGAACTCCACAACTTCAGTAGTCAACTCCACACTCTGCCCAAATCAGAATTAGGGTTAAAATTGTAAATACAAAAGAGTCTTCACAAGAACGTTAGTTTTACAAATTAAGAAACAATGAACTCTGGCATGCATCAGGAGAAGTGGAGAACACTAGAGAGGGAGGGAGGGAGGGAGGAAGAGAGAGAAAGAGTGGAAGGGGGGGGAGGGGAGAGAGGAGGGGGAGAGGGAGGGAGAGAGAGAAGAAAACATGGAAGGGGATTCAGCTCCTATGCTACTGGGCTAGGTAAAAATCACCTGGTCATGATTTCTCTTAATTGGAGGTGGCAACTGATCCTCACGAAGTCTAATTTCGTTGTTATATCCAAACTTCCTAAGGACAGTCCATGTTGTCTCCAAACGCCCTTTCTCAATAAAAAGAGCATGGAGAAATAGAAAGCCTGTCAATGTAAGGCCGCGTTCGTCAACACCTTCTCGCAATTTCTCTTGCACAACCCTTTTAACACCAACTATTTCAGACGGCTGTAGTGGGGCATTGAAACACTTGACCTGCATATCCATTACCAAACCATGTCAGACTGTCAATCATCCAAAATTCATGCAAGCATTGGTAAAATGTTTGAAATGGAATTAGAAGAAATTGACCTGAAAGTCGTTCAACTCCTCATCACTGAGAGCACCATCTCTGTCATGGTCACAGAGAATAAAGATCCTTTTCAAAGCCCTCACACACCGTGGTTTCAAAACTTGTTGCTCCTGATCGAATAGTGGAGCAGTTGGATGGAGCACAGCCTTTTGTGCATAGTAGAAAACCTCAGGAATCTGCCCAAGAAAAAGAAGAGAGAATTAAAGCACATTTTTAATCAGCTAGTCATATTATCCATCACGAATGATGACACAAAACATGCCAGAACAGCAAATGTTGAGCAGGATGATTATAAGCATATAGAAGCCAGAGCTATGAACTTTATCACATGACATGAATGTAGCCAAGAAAACCGCTAATCTTCATAACAACTAAAAGTAAATATATCGACAACCTCAAAGATTTTACAAGCAGAACTAACAGAAAGTTTACCTTTGTACTACTTTCACAATTCACATCGAATTAAAATGGAGTAGGATGTACCTGAATATGGTTTACCGCCGAACACTCAATACAAGTTTCAATCTCCCGGAACTGTTGCATTATTGGTGACATAACCTGCTCCAAACTAACTGGCTGTTGATCGCCTCTCTTATCTAGCATGCAGCCCACCACAATAACAGGCACTCTAACCTGCCGAGAAACATATGAGCCAAATATCACATGGACAAATTAAACTAGCTTTCAATATAATTAGCAACAAGCAATCCAACATCTCAAAGACAATCTAGAAGCGTAACCAATAGTTACAGTAACTTATCCAAGCTCAAAAAAGTTGCGATAAAACTTTAACCCTATCTACACAAGGTTCCAGTGAAAACCTCTAATCGCCGAAGTTCAGGAAGCCAGTATGTACTTAATCTATCAAGAGTTTCAGGTCTATCACATGCATAAGTAAGAACAATAGCATCAGCTCTCGTCAGCTCTTCAAATAGCTTGCTTCTATACTCAGGACTGCATTTAAGAGGACACAAAAGGTTAATAAACTTTATCAAAAAGGGATGGCAATGAAAATAACTTGTGTAAAGCTAACAAATGAAATGAATCTCACAAAGTGAATTTAATGTACAATGTAACCCTGAGAATAGTAAATCAATGCCATCAATACACATCTTAATTCATTAAGCATGTCCAAGAGTCTAGCGGAAAAGCTTTATGTTTCATGTTTAGTTCATTTTACAGATACTCCGTGGTGTTGAGGGTGAAGTTTACAATCAACTGCATAAATAATAAAAGCTATAGTTTTTTACTTTATTACGTATCTAAAAACTCTAGATTTTCCACCATGATCACACTGTTCTTCAATTCGCTTGCCGTATTAAACTATAAACGCATCCAGAAACATATTCAGCTTGTCAATTTTTTTTTTTTTTTCTTGATGAGAAAATAGTTTGTAAACATGCGCATGGTTGTACTAGCGCTCCGAACTCCAATATCTCTTTTACAATCCTAAAAACTAACACCATCAAATTTCCATTTCCACATCAGGTACAAATTAAAACTCTATATACACACATAATGGAAAGATTTACCTCGACGAAGTATCAATAATGGTGACAGGAACACGTTCCGGATACAGGTCCACAGGCAGCCTGGTTTGGGGCAGCACTGGTGGGACATTGCTCGGAAAGTTCTCGGCAGCGGCTGTAACTATTAAACTCGATTTCCCCGTCTTCGCGTCGCCCGCAACCACAATTCTCACAGCATTCCCCGCCGCACCCAGAGCTGGAGCACCTCCCGCCATTTCCGCCTACTACTACAATCGATAAATCAAGGACGCACCGTCTCAGATTAAAATCAACGAAACTAAATACAAATTATTTAACAGCTCGATTTTGTATGATTAACACCTATCAATTTAATCAAGACTCACGATATTGGACACACATATATAATACACACACATACAAATGAATATCTTGCAAAAGGGGATACCCAGAATGAGATGGAGGGTTTCTCTCAGAGAAAGTGGGGTGTGCTTTTGGTGTTCCGAGGGTTTAAGGTGAAGTTAAAACAGTAGTAATCGATTGTGACTAGTGAGGCCCGATTGTGATTTGATCAAACGGTGGAGATTATGGAAATTGCCCCGGTTACAGCAGAAAACAATTTTTCCCTGGGGATGGGCTAGGATAATTTGTAACCCGGCCCAAGTGAGACATTACAACAAAGGCCCAGATAACAGCATCGTGATCTCCTGGGAGCAGGAGTAGGGATGCAAGTCAAATCAAATTATACTGATTCGATTCGTGATTCGAATTCGTTTAGGATGATTCGATTTGGTAAAATTCGAATTCGAATTCGAATTCAAATCATATTTTATATTCGTTTATATTTCGAATCAAATTCGAATATATATGTATTCGATTGAAATTCGATGATTCGATTCGATATATATATATATAATATAATTATAATAAATAAAAATATATTTAATAGTAAATATATACAAATTCCCTTAGTAAAACATATGGTTTCTAATTTTCGAATCTAGACAAATTTGATTTCGAATCGAATTCGAATCGAATATTTTCTAAATTCTTTTTTTTTTTTTTGAAAATTTTAAATTTACGAATCACGAATCGAATCGAATATATTCAGAAAAAATATTCGAATCGAAGCCAAATTTCACGAATTCGAATCGAATCTTAATATTCGCTTCGATTCGGTTCGTTTGCATCCCTAAGCAAGAGTATTTTGGGCCTCAAATTTTTGACTCTATGGGTATTTCGTTTAGGCTCCGTTTACTTTTTTTAACGGAATAATCCACTATCTTTTGGCGTGCTTATTAGGCGGATATGTGATAACTGATGACCCATGTCGGTTATCCATATGATATTAGGCTTATCAGCTAGGCTTTCAAACTGATAAACACTAATCATGCGGCATACTTAGGCTCATTTAGTAGCCGAATTTAGATAAGAGTTAGTAGCTCACATTAGATAGTTTGAACAAGTTTAGAGCATATATATGTCATTCATTTGTAGAATGTAGTGTATGTTAGTATTATTTACTATCATTCATTTGATGACCCATACAACAATCTCGTTAGGGTAAGATATAATAAAAAAGGAATGTACATAAGTCCTCACCCTAATGAATTAGTTTTTATTAGGCATTATACATCTTAAGGTCCTTAAAGTATTAATGTTTGTTTTAAATGGTCCTTAAAGTATCATTTTGTTTTAATTGGTCCTTGAAGTTATAAATTTTTAAATCAATTAGTCCCTGAAGTATTTTTTGTTTCAATTGGTCCCTTATGTTTTACAATTATTTCAATTGATCCTTAAACTATTACAAAATTCTATCTTAAGGCCCCCTAAAAGAAAAAAAGATACATAAAATATGTGAAATCGTCGATTTAATTCAAAATAATATTATAACATACTCCCTCCGTCCCATCTTATCTTGCACACTTTCCTTAAACGGCCGTCCCACCTTATCTTGCACAGCCTAAAAAAGGAAAGTTATAACATAATCTCCACCCTCAAAATCTTCATTTTCAATCTCCACCTTCAAATCACCTTTGAAAAGTCAACAAACAACCAAAAAGCAACTTTTCTTAATATCTGTGCCGACTCCCCCTATGCAAGATAAGCCGGGACGGAGGGAGTATCTTTTATTAAATAAATATTGTGTTATTTGTTTATGATACATTTACCATCAAACGAGGTGAATTATACTATAATAGGATTTGAACAAAAGTTCGAGATTATAATTTCTCAATAATTTTATCCAAACTTTGAGAAATACTTTGTGGTACTTTAATTTTAGTGATAATTTAGTTGAGATATTGTGAACTCTATCTATCTTGAATTTAATGTAAAACTGAACATTATTAACGAAAGGACTTTGAAATTTTATGTTTGAAGGTCTTTACAATATTTAAAAAAATTAAAGTTATTTCGTTGATAATGTTCAATTTTACTTTAAATTCAATATAATTAGAGTTCAAAATATCTGGATCAAATTAGCACGTTTCTAACTAAAATAAAGTAGCACAAAGTATTTTCTCAAAGTTTAGATGAAATTCTTGAAAAAATATAATCTGGAGTTTTATTCAAATCGATATTTTAGTATAATTCACCTTCGTTTCAGGGGGAAAGCATCATAATGATAAATTACAAAACATTTATTTAATAAAAGATATGCTACAATATCATTTTGAATTAAATCGGTGATTTCACATATTTTATGTATTTTTTTCTTCTAGGGACCTTAAATATATTTTTGTAATAGTTTAAGGACTAATTGAAATAATTCCAAAACATAAGGGACTAATTAAAATAAAAAATACTTCAGGGGACCAATTGAATGAAAAAACTAGAACTTTAAGGACCAATTAAAACAAAATGATACTTTAAGGACTATTTAAAACAAACATCAATACTTTAAGGACTTCAAGATGTATATTGCCTTTTTATTATTATTTATTTATTTATTTATTTCTCTTTGTTCTTTTTTTGTTTAGACATTGTAGGTTACTCACCAATGTTATACTAGTTGAACTTTCGGGCAACCAGAATGCACTTGATGTAAGTGAAAATTGGAAGAGAAAAAAAATAAAAATTGGGAGGAACTTGGTGAAGTCATATCCCCCATGGTGCATGTTGTTAGGCCTTCCATTTGCAAGAGAATTTATTGTTGAGGACCCTCCAATCCAACCCAATGCTGGTTCATTAACCGTCCCCCAGTTCTCGGTAGCAAATGCATTTCCACCCAATCTCATCCACGGAGGAGGGTCATCTAACAACCTGAGTGTTGAAAGCTCATGTGCTTCCTCAAGCCTCATCAAACGGTTCTCCTTAAATAATTGTAATTGGTATATCCACGAAGAAGGCCTATGTGTGTTCGATGCCTCGTACTCCTACCTAGCACAAGTTTCCCGCTTTGGCGTCTCATTAGATGTTTGTAATGTTTTCACGTTACTTTCGTAATCTAAACTGGCTAGTAGTTATCTAAATTCATTCTCTCTTTTGTTATGTTCTCCTAAATTGGTCGTTGTATTTTCCGGCTTGTAGGCTGTATTTGAAGCTTTACTTGAGAGCGTATTTTAACCTGGTTCCTTGTGCATCTTTTTGTTTTCACTTAGGTGAAATGCGTTCTGGTAGCCCAAAAGCTCAGCTAGTATAATGTCGGTTAGTAAATTACAATTTTAAACAAAGAAAAGAGCAAAATAATAATAATAATAATAATAATAATTAACAAAAGGAAAACAATAAAAACCAATTTATTAGAATGAGGGCATACATGTACATTTCTTTCTTATCTTCCCTTAACTAGATTATTATATGGGTCATCAAACAGATGATAGTAAGTAATACTAGCATACAATACATCATACCAAATGAATGACATGTTATAATACCCTAACAACTGATTTGGTAGCCCACATAAGATAAGCAGTTAGTTGTTATCATTAGATAGTTTCATTTGGTAGGGCGCAATGTATGTTAGTATTATTTACTCTCATACGTTTGATAGTCCATACAACAATTTAGTTAAGATAGGATAAGAAAAAGAATGTACATTTATATACTCCACCTAATAAAACAATATCAGAAGTGTATATTAAGACAAGAGTATTTTAAAGAGAATTTCTTATCATAGTTACTACAGCAATATGTATAAACTATATGGCCAAATTGACCGGATTACATATAGGGGTTGGTACAATGTTTTCTATTGGGCCTCATTTTAGTGAAAAGCCTCTATAAAGGCTACGAAACAGATGTTAAAGTCTGATTATACGTATACTCACCCTTTACATGGCTACCAAATAAGCCCTATATCTGCTAAACGATCTAATGATATCTACTAACACCTTATCTAAATACATTACCAAATGAGCCCTAATGTGATAAGGCCTAAACCCACTCCATCAACTACAACAATCAGGTGTATATCTGGTAGGAAATCACCAAATATAAAATAATAGTTTGTGGGACCGATGAGTCAATAACCATTATATTCATCTTCCTCTTAATACATGAAAATTCCCAAATAACTATTTGTCAATTTTTCTGCAGAAGATGATCGAAAGCTATTTGCCAGATTTCTGCTGAGGACGATATAAAGCATTCCACTGGAATATGCAATCCACATACCACACACATTTGTGATGTTTTAAAAATTACATTGACCAACACGATTGATATTAGGGTGTATCAATATCGAGATGTATTACACAGTTAGAATAGGCAATACCATGGGTGGATTGTTAATGGGAATGTCCGAATAGATAGCAAAACCAAATTTAGATGCAAGTCTTCAAAGCTCGAGCACTGTTTCCTTTTTCGGCTGAAATCGACTGCTCTAGAATGAAAGAGAGATTTTGCCCTAAAAATGATAATAAGAATCATTTATATATCTGCATTTAGTAATTAGAGCTGCTCAGGTTAATATTTTCATTTACTAGTTACTGGAAAATGGGTGGCAGATGTATCACACCCCCATGCAAAATATACAAGTCCCTTGAACAGTGCGCAATTATGCACATTGTACCGGACTATGAGATTGAATGTGTTAGATAAGCTTATGTAGTAAATGCAAGGATGAGTTAGTTAAATTTATCCCAACCCACCCAAGCCCATCTAGACAACACGTCCTTAAATGGATCGTTGGGCTCTTAGATATTTTGGGTAACGTGTGTATATATGGGGGTATTTGTTAGTAATTGTGTGTTTCAAATAAGTGATTGAAACTGAATTTATAGGAAAATCAAATTAGATGACGTTTGAAAATAAAGTTAATTTAATTAATATTCAATATCTGAATTTAAAGTTTGAAATAGCTAGAATACCTAGAATCAGTTTAAAGTAGATAGGCAAAGCTTTTCGAAAACTAATTTTAATTGATATAAGTTCTACAAATCAGGATTTAGAAATTTAATCACTTTAAAAATTACTTTTCCATTGGGGGGATTGACTTTCATTTCATTCTTTTAAGGAAAAATGAGGTCAATTTTTTTACAAGAAGCGTGTAAAGAGGTAAAGTGTTGTAATTGATTGGACATTAAATTCTTCTGATGAATAATACGTAAAAAGAATATTTATTTATGGTTGGAGGGCTGCATATAAATCTATCCATGAAATTTTTAATTGTATAAATTATAAATCTAGTGTTTGTTTTTTTTGGTATAATATAATAAATTTATAAAATATTATCAAATTATGCTTAAAAGTGATCAAGATGTATTAAAGATTAAATAATAATTAATATGTTAATGGAATATGAACGATCTGTCTCCCTCTGGCCAATCCGTAAACCAACATAGATATAGTGTACATGCCTCAACTTTCGATTATCGTGATTCATTTGCATCTTGTCTCATGATGTACAGATATATGTAAATAAATATGTAGGATTGATGAGATCTATGACAAAACCCTTTGAGTCAAAGATGAGTTGGAATAAAATTGTATATCTGACTAATAAAGGGACAGAAGGTGGGGGTGGGCTGGCAGCGACGGTCGTCCCCTCAATTTTTTTGTCGGAACTATTATCTATATTCAATATGTTTATATAAATTTTGTCATCCTAACATTTCAAAAACTTTGATACATATTCCATCAAAAATATTTCACCTCCCTCAATAAAAAATTTGACTCCATTTTATACATTCAGGTATAACCCTCTCTTATGTATACGTAGGAGCATAGAAGAGGTTTTTAATGAAAAACAAAAGAAACGATCTAAGGCCATTTTTTGCTCTTTCATTGGGAAGTGATTATGTAGAATCTTTTCTAATTCATTGATATATTTTCTCTGTACAAGGACTGGTCTCCCATGCAACAGATATAAAAGGGCATTGCTCAACAAATTTTAACTTCTTGCATCTTCATGGTCTTTGCATGGGATTTTGCTGATGTGGCTTTGTTGACTTGGATTATGTGGCTTTTCTGGCTTGGCATGTGTATTGCTTTGGTTAACATCTCCTCTTCTGGTGAGGTTATGTGCAATTTGTTACGTAGCCGAGCAAAGAATTGAATGCTTAATGGTTTGGTGAATATATCGGCAACTTGATCCAAGGAGGGGACATGCTGAACAAGTAAATGTTTGGCAGCAACAACATCTCGAATAAAATTGTAGTCAAGATGAACGTGTTGGCTGCGAGAATGTAAGATGGGATTGGATGCCATGGAAATAGTACTTATGTTATCAATCCACGCATCTGGAGGCTTGAGTAAAGCAAAACGAAGTTATTTGAGGAGAGATTGGAGCCATATGTGTTCGGCAGTGAGGTGGGCTAGACTCTTGGACTCATTCGGTGCTAAAACATGAGGGGGTGTTGCTTTTTGGAGCTCCATGAGACAAGAGTGTTGCCTAAATAGACACATATACCAGAAACTGGATTGCGACCATTAGGATCGCCAGCCCAATCGGAATCAGAGAAGCCTGTGACTGTAAAATGTGTGGATTTGGAATTCTATAAACCAAAGGTTGGAGTGACGCGGATACGTTTTACAACTTTCTAATGGGAATTAAGGGGACTGGCCATGAATTGACTCACCTTGTTGATGGAATAGGGGATGTCGAGTCTAGTAAGAGTTAAGTATTGGAGAGCACCAATAATGTTGCGATAATGATATGGGTTTGAAACGGGGCTGCCAGTGAATTTGGAAAGAGGAGGGGAGGTGATCATCAAAGTAAGGCTCGGGTTCCTTGACTAGAATAAGACACTTCAATACCAAGGAAGTGGTGTAATCTGCCCAAGTCCTTAAGAGAGAAATGAAATGGTGGCCAAGTTGATCAATTATGGATTGAACTTCCAATGCAGAATTCCCAGTTATAAGGATATCATCGAATGTAAAATTTTCAAATTCCTGAACCGTACTGTCCCGTGTACACCCCTAACTAAGTTCCTTTTATATCTATTTGTCTTGGGCTGGATCCACAATTCAAGTTTTGTTGCATATAAGAGATAATATTTCTTCTGCCTTATGAAAAAAAATATGTTTTACAATTATACAATTTTTTGGTTGACCAAGTTAAAGTACAATTTGTTATAATTCATTAATTTTCACTTATGCTCATTTATTTATTTGTTAGGTTGACTCGTTTTACATCAACTAATAACTAACTTTGACTTTTCAAATAATGTTTTTGTCTCTGCAAAAAACTTTTTGCACCACAACTCTTATTAATAGGTAAAAAGTAAATTGATCGATCAATCACTTAAAAGAATAAAAACAAATGTATGATGAAATCATCAAACATGTAAATACAATTGAATCCGAGAATGTAAACAAGTTAATGAATCAGAGTTCTTGTTTGGAATGAGAATGGTCGGAAGAGAAAGATGGGAACTCAATGTTGGAACCGCAGGATCTGCCACGTGGGAGAATCGGGCAGTGGATGAATTTTGAAGCAGATTTATCAACACATAAATAAACCTGATAAAGCTGGTGATTTCCCTGTGTATCAACATTGCATTCTATGAAGGTTTCATGCCCTACTCCTTCCTCAATTGCTTTCTTTATGCTTTCCATACTGTAGAACTTTCCAGGATGAATTCCTGCACGCCACAAATTTGAAATTCAATAATATATATATATATATATATATATATATTTATATTCTTTTATACAAGAGTATTTATTAAGTTTGAAGTTAATTAATCGATCAGAATGTTCAAATTAATTCTGCTAGGAGTCCCTAAAACATAACATTGAGCTAAGTACTCTAATTTTAACTCCCTCTACCTCAAAATAATTGTCGTTTTAAAAATTTCACACATACTAAGAAACAAGACTGGCCCAGAGGATGTGTGACAAGTGCCGTCACATAGGGCTCCCCCTCGTTGAGGGCTCCCAATTTTTTTCTATATATTTGTATATGTGTTGCATATATAATTTATTTAATATTACAATGCATTAAATTCTCAAAAGGAATTCTGCTGGTGATTTGTGTTGCTAATAAATTTCTTCATTGCTTCAATTCATCTTCATCACTTTATAATTTCCCCCTCTTTTTTTATTAAAATTGTAAAAATACTAAATTACTATTCTCTAAATATATTAAAATAACTACCTATAAATTCATCCATTTAGTTTTTCATAACTACCGACAATTAGAAAAAAATAAAAAAGATACATTCTCCCCTTTCAAGTAGACAACCAGCAGTAGAGAAATAGAAAATAATCTAGTTCGAACTAATTTTTTAAAAGTCATATTTAATTATTCGATGGATTGGAAACGTGTATATTAGACCATGAAATTTATTTATTATGTTATTTCTATATAACATGTCACATTAATAAAATTGTTCATATAATTTGATTTAAATATTTCTCAGGATTAAGGGCCCGATTTTATTTTTGCACGGGGCTTCTCGAAGTATTGGACCAACCCTGCTATGAAACCTCGTGAAGTTGACTCATATGCACTTCTTTAAGTTTTATTATTATACTTTTATTATTAAAATGATTGTTCTCTATCCTGTTAACAATATTTTCTTGATTTCCAAAACTTATAACTTGCACACTTTTCATTTTCGTCCGTCCCAACTAAACTTGCACACCCCTTAAAAAGGAAAGTTATAATACAATCTACACCCTCAATCTCCACCCTTAATTCATATTTGAAAAGTCAACAAAATTCCAAAAAACAACTTTTCTTAATACTTGTGCCAACTCTCCCAGTGCAAGAATAGCCAGGACGGAGGTAGTAATTATTTTGAGACGAACTTATGCTATAGTGGCAATTATTTTAGACCGGAGGAAATATGTAAACATGGACGAACATATATATATACAGTGACGGACTGACGTCCCGTCATAGTGTGCTATTATATATGTGTTCCTCTTGGGCTCCGTCATAATGTGTTATTATATATGCGTATTTTAATTGATTTTAATATAACTTAATTAAACAAAATAAATAATTTTATTGTTTAACTTGAAGTAGATGACTGTATTATTATGTATAAGCAATAGAGATAAATATATTAGAAAATATAATGAATGTCGAAATATTATATCTTAATATAGTTTTTTACTTTTTGTGATTAAATCAATTTATTAATCTTATCTAAATTATTAATAGTTTTTAGCTTTATTATACAGTTGCTCATTTTTAGGGGGCGCACAACGATAGTGCTCCTTTAATTTTCTAAAATATTATTTTTCAATATAATTTATCCAATATTTTAAGTTTAGGGCCTAAATATATAGAATTATTTAATTTCCAGCCTACTCAAAATCTGTCTCATATTTCATAAAAATTGCCACATGAGCATAGATAAAAAAAATTTCGTGAGACGAACTCCTGAATCCGTTTATAAATGGACCCCCCTCACCTAAATTCTGGGTCCGTCACTGTATATATATACCTGCATTTGCGAGGAGTTTGAGCAAATTGGCTTTGGTCTTGAGATCAAGGGCAGCTTGAAAATAAGTATGCTGATCAAGGGAAGAGCAAGTTCCATGTTTGCCCCATTCATGTCCCCAGAATCTCATTCCATCTGCTGAGGGACAGGCTAGAGTTGGCCAATCCTTCTCCATTTTTCTCATCAGATCTGAGATCTGTCAAAAAATAATGATACTTTAATAAAAGTAAAAACATAAATAATAATGACAAATGCTGGATTATAAAAATAAAACAAAATCGATAATATAATTAGATAATGAAATTTATAAACTTGCAAATGAATGAAGGAATTTATACTATGTATCTGGGAAAATCCAAACACCCTCTTAATTATGAAAACTAAGGATCTGTTTGGTTGCAAATCATCAATGTCAATGATAATGGGTAGGGGGGGATTGTTAAAAGGGGTAATGATTAAACTTATTTATTATGTACCAAGCATCATTTCTTACCCCTAAATCCCCCAAACAAGCGAGCCCTAAGAAATGTTAGGTTGATTAATAATTCAATGATACTACGATGTCGTACCTCCGATTTGTCTAAAGAAGTCTCTTGATCACAATTTTGAGGCCATTTACCGGTGTTGTAATTAGGCCACAACCCATGAATGCTAAAATCTTCATCTGGTTTTCCGGTACTAGGATAGCAGCAACTTCGTCTAGTGTCACAGTATGAAGCAGGCCACTGAATCACGTATACAAATAAATATAATCATCATCCAAATTATAGTAGATAATGCATAAACATGTAATTAGATTACAAAATGTTAAGGCAAAAACTTTTATAGGACTGCCTACATAGTTAAATAAGTTAAAAGATGATCAAGTTGACCGTGTTGATCATAATTTTTCACATATAACTACATGATCATCCGTCTTACAGTAAGACCGTCTTACAGGAGATCGTCTATTTTAATTCAAATGTAATGATATAAGTCGCTAACCTGTTGAACGAAGTAGAAGAAATCAAAATCCTGGGAAGAAACCAAAATTACAAGACATTGTAAAAGGAGTAGCTTGATGAGAATAAAACTCTTTCCTTTCATTCTAAAATATGCAATTGAGGAAGAATATGGATTGAGGGTGGTGTGAGATGATTGTAAGTATAAACGGTGAAGGATAATGTACAAGACTATTAATGCAAATAGTGTATATATAGACATAGAAATTGCAAGGTGTTGGGTGTGAAAAAAGTCTTCCACGGCAACTAAAAAGAAAAAGAAAAAACTTTTTGGTGGTTATAATTTGGTTAGGTTTTATTTTTGCAAGGTTTCTGTCTTGATGACGTGTTAAACCAAGAAACTGAAATGGGAGAGAAGTTGCTGAAAATCAAAGAAAGGGTATAACAAGTCACAAGAGTGTCAATTAACACAATAGCTTCAAATTCTTTTTTTTTTCCTTTTTTAAAATAGGCAGTGAACTTTTAACTTGATGAAATAAATTCTTTAAGATTACGGTTAGATGGAAGGATCTAAGAATGAATTTGAAACATTGATGTTGTTTGAATATATATTTGGAAATATATGATTTCGTTTTGAGCTATTTTTTGAAGAATTTTAATGAATTTCAAATACCTGTATCTTGAGTGGATTTCAAATCCTTCCATCCAAACAAAACCTAATGCCAAAATAATTAATTAATCCCCAAAGTATCTTTTAATTAGTCTAAAGTTAACAAATCAAATCACAAATACATCAAAATAAATAAAGAAATAGCTGCGACTTGAGTTTGTTATAAATTAATTTTTTGGGTCAGGTTTTAAATTTTATTAATAATTGAGAAAATTAAATTTTCTTGATTTATTTAAATATATCTTTGATTTTATTATATAATTTTTGGATTTATTAAAAAAAATTCCAATTTCTTAAATAATTTTATTACACAAGGGAATCATATTTGTCTTATATTTAAAAATTCAACATTGATCCAATTTTAAAAGTTCAATAGTCTAAATAAATAAAAAAAATATAGTCTAATTTGAACCTAGAGTAAGTTCACCGCTTTACCTCAAGAGAAATCGCCACTAATTTGTACTTCCTCCATCTCGTAAAAAGAGTCTTATTTGAAACGAATTTGTCCCAAAATAAAGTCATGTTTCAAAAACCATTATCTCGTTAGAGTAAAAATAAATATTTTTATTTTACAAATAAGTTAGATATAATTGAATAAGTTAAATAAAATATAAAATAAATTTTACAGGGTAACAAGGGTAGAGCAAATGCCCGAGTCAATGTTCGAGCACTAGGCGTTACGGCACAGTGTAAGTGTGTATACGATGGATTTTGAGAGTTGTATATAGCTTTATAAAGATTGACTAATAATTAAATGTTATACATTTTCTAATTATGACTTTTTATGGGACGGAAGAGTACTTTTTATTATCACAAGAAGACTTTAATTGGTGTAATAGATTATAGAGTAAAATAGTCCTAAAGCATTGATTTTTTTATGAGCAAACTCAACTTGTACGTCATTATGTCACTTGTGTGGAAGCATTCTAAATTATAAGCCATGTTTGGAATTTCCGTGCAAGCCAAGTCCTCCTTCTTGTTGCCACTAATGCAAGTGTGTTTGGTTTATCTGTTATTGCCAAACAGGGGAAAACAAAGTTTATATAAATATATTTATTTTATTTTGTTTTGTATATAAAACGCGCATAAAGTTTCCCCAATAATTAGATATACATACGTAGTCTTGGGACACATAAATTCTAAAAGTTCGTTTCATGGAGACAATTTTTATTTTTTTTCATTATACTATTGCAAAGGGAATTCTTTTATACCAAATGCATAGCAAACTTCGAGGAGATTTTGGACGAACTCTTATATATAAAAGTACTAAATTTATATATTGAATAATTTACATATATACAAATTCTAGAAAATATAAGAGGTCGGACATACGCTTCTAAATATGTTTATGTATCTCATTAACAATACATGCAAAAAGTTTATATTTACTAATGATATTGATACGTAATAAATTGAGTCAATTATATCAAACATGCGCATCATCTTGTTCGTTTTTCTTTTTCTTTTGCTGATCCCTATCTGTGAATGGGACCTGAATATTCTTCTTAAATTGAGAGTCTTATATTGAATAATTATTGTTATTTGTAACTCTCTTTGGCAAAAAAAGAATAATTAAATAAAGTTACTTTATAATGTTTCTATTCATAGTTTTCTACATTTTTGGATTTCTTTTAATCTCTATTAATAGTACTTAAAATTACATTGATTGACTACTATATAATTATTCAAGTTAAACAACAAATGTTTTTGGTATAATTAAATTATATTGAAGTACAACAAATTCTTCTTAAATACTAATTAGAGATAGATCCAACAATTAAATGGTCAACACAAGTATAGAGACATCAAATACAAAGCAATAAAAAGAAAAGAAGAAAATGGATTGTCCTAAGTGATTAAAATGATGGGAAAACAATGGTGGTGTCACATTTTCCATGTGGGAAAACAGGGCACTGAATTAAATTGGAGGCAGAATTGTCTACACAAATATATATCTGGTACAATTGACTGTTCCCTTCTGCATCTTTATTGCATTCTACCCATGGTGCATAACCTATTGCGCTCTGTATTGTACTTTTTATGCTGCTCAAGCTGTAAGAACCCCCATCTGGATTAATCCCTGACAAAAATACAATTAACCAAACACAGTATCAATCTCATGTATGGATTTTAGATCAGTGTAATACGGATTTTGGACGAATCCACGAATTGTGGAGAGTTTTTCTTGAAAGAAGTTTACTTTTTTAGTGTGAAAGGTAAATGTATCAACATAATATATTTCTTTAAAAAAAGTAATATCTTCTGGCGCAATTGCTAACAATGAGATGTCCTAGAGAACTACTAAAAAAAGTTGTAAAAGAATGCACAACTTTTACATCTCTTTGAAAATTAATTAGTCCTTTTTTAATTTGTAATATAATGGACGACTATTTAATTATTTTTTGTTTTTGGCAATTTAATACACCATTTGACTTTTTAGATGAGATATTGACGAAATAATCGTTGACGTTTGACGCATGCTACCACAATGATATATACCAAATTTCTTATATTTACTTTAGTACATATAATTTATTGTGACATCTTGAATTTACTTAAATACTCGTAATTTGTGACGTATTAGATTCATATAATTAGCTCAAATTGTGACATGGCATCAATTAAGGAGGCCGGCATCGAGTTTTAGGTGTCAAATCATCAAAATATGATTAAAAATTACGATCATGCATCAAATTGCAAAAATAAAGAAAAATGTGCATTAAATTTTATTTAATTACCTGCACTTTGAAGAATTTGGAGAAGATCAAGTTTGGACTTGAGATTAAGAGCAGTATTAAAGTAGCTATGTTGGTTTAGGACAGATTCTGAGCATGTTCCATGTTTGTCCCATTCATGTGACCAGAATGTTGTCCCACTGTTACTAGGACAAGCAAGAGTAGCCCAATTCTCTTGCATTCTGCTAATCAAGTCCGATACCTACAACACCATATTCAATACACGATTAATTCAATTTTGATTTGAAATCGTTAATTTATCTTAAATATAATAATTATATTTAAAAAAAAATGATATATAATGCAAATCGACCTAAAATCAAGCACAATTTCAATCCGATAATCTAAATTGTCCCCCAAGTCAGACGGCACAAAAGCAGATGTGTTAGCCCCATTCAGGCACAAATATGCTGCAGGTAATGTTTTTATGTATAATCCGGATAAATCGGAAATGGAGCACAAATTCGATCCAATATTTTGAGTTGCACCCCCAGTGAAACAATAGACTAGAACTTAGCGAGCAAAAGCAGAGGCGTTAGGTTGGAGTCAAGCAGCAAACTAGGGCCTAGTGTGCAAATGTAGAGGTGCCTTCCCTATTCTTTTCCATTTCGCTTTTCTTGTTTGTTTAGGTTCTACCTTTATTCAAATGTTTCGTCTCTATACTATATAATATAGTTAAAAAAAACGTCCTCCTGAAGAAAAAATCCTAGATCGCTCCCTGCAGAGGCGACCAGTGACAGACTTACGTGCGGTGAAAGAGGCATGGGTTTTTGTTACAATGCTTTAAAATTAGTAGTAGTTAAAAGTGAAATGTTATAGAGTAGTCGTCTGTGTACCTTGGATTGATCAAATGGATTGTTGGAATCACAGTTTGAAGGATAAGTGCCATCTTTGTAATTCGGCCAAAGCCCATGGATGCCAAAATCGGACGGAGGCTTCCCCGTCGTCGGATAGCAGCAGCTTTGTTTTGTGTCACAGTATGATCCAGGCCACTGCACAAGTCACATATCCATAAACAATCAACTATATAACTATATATATTTGTTGAAATTTTAGCAGAAAAATAGGTTAATTACCTGTTGAACGAAATAGAAGAAATCGAAATCTTGAGCGGCAGACAGAACAGAAAGGCATTGTAGGAGCAGGATAAAGAAACAAAATTTCTTGTCCATTTTTAACAGATTTGACTTGGTTTTAGTGATGATAATAAAGCCACTTCATTTTGCCATTTTTATAGGGAGGAAAACAAAATAAATGTGAATAAAGTTGTGTGCGTATGAACATAACAATTGTGGTACGTTACTTTGAATGTGAACTGGAGACCCTATGATTGGAGATCACCGGCGAGACAAATTGAAAAATGATTGTAGGTTGGATCATTCTTTTGGCATATTCCCATGAATCTGGGAAGTGGATATGAGTTTTAATTGGTGTATCTCAATAATTAGGATATGAGAGTGTGAAAGCAATAAATAGATGGTGGGAATCAATTTAAATCAAATAAATACAGATCGAAACATTATTTCGAATGATCTGTTCTATTTTGAGGAGTAACATGTATGTCGATAGTCACATGATATTTTCTGTTCCATTTCGTATTTCATCTTGTATCTAAAACAATCACTACACACAATATGTATATGACGACATGGAATTACCTACTGATAGGGATAACCCGGTCACTTCGAGTCGGGTTAATACTTGAGCCCACTGACCGGCCCAGCACGCGTAGGCCCAGCACGCGTAGGCCCAGGCCCAGCAGGCCCAGGAACACGTGCTGGCCCACAGGCAGTTTGTTCCGCGAATCAAGGCTGAAGATTCGTTCCCAACCGCCATGCAGCTGGAAGTAGGCGTGAATATAGGAAGTTTGTTAGGGTTCAGTTAGGGTTGAGGAAGAGCTGAGTATAAATAGGGAAAAAGAACTCTGAATTAGGGTTCGCACTCTGTATTGTGGATTGCTACCTGTAAACTCAAAGTTTTAGTGAAAGAAACACCTCGGCAAGAGTGATTTTCTGCCCGTGAACGTAGATCTCCGGATCGAACCACGTAAATCTTGTGTGTTTTCATATTGTTTACGTAAATTTCCGTTAAGTTTCAGATTGCGCTTTATCACCTACAAAGTTTTTAACCTGCCTAAGTATAACGGTTTTTTCAATGACATGACTACAAGACCTTTGGATGGCATTGTAAATATGCCTTTAACCAACGATATTAACAACCATATATATATATATATATATATATATACTCGGAGGGTCTTCTATAGTACACTCATTAATACAATTAGAATTATCATATCGTGCAATATACGATTTAAAATATATTTATTTGTAAGAAAATTAGAAAGAAATAATGAAATAAAAATTTGAATAATTTAAATTTTTAAATAAAGAAGATAATAACTTTTTGTTTTATTTAAAATAATAACTTCTTGTTTTATTAAAACATATTTACTTTTGTTTTATTTGCATCATAAATATCATACAAATAATTCATCCCACAATAAATATTCAAATTTAACATCAATGATTAACGAAAAACAATTGTTTTAATATTTTATACTTTATCTGTCTTACAATGATATTTAAATATAACCTCAAGGATCAACTAACAAATAATTGCTTATTTCAAATTTAATATCTTATACTCCATCTATCTTAGAAAGGTGGTACCTTTTTATTTTATTGTCATCTCACAAAGACACTGCATAAACAATCTAACCAAGACAATCCACAAACAATTATATTTTTCTTAATATAACTTCTCTTAAAATATGTATATAGATGTTAACTAAAACCCTAAAAGAAAAAAAAGAAAAAAGATTACTTTGATACATTTTACATAAAAATAAAAAAAGAAATGAAAATTTTGTTTGTATTAAAATAAATAAATCATAAACTGCTACTATAAATTATTTAATATGAAAACTTGTCAAAAATGTCAAATTTGAAACTAACTTTTTGGCATTATTTTACTATATATACACATCTCTTATTATATTTGTAATAATTGAACTTAATTACATACTTTTAGCTGGTAAAATGAACGACAAACACCTCTAATATTCTCTTATATAAGATTTTTTTTTTATCATATATAATGATTTTTTGCATTATTTTACTATCTTATCTTACTATATAATAAAATGAAACCCTCTATAAATAGCAACTTCAGTATTTTCTCGTCCAAACACTTTACTAAATCTAGAAATATGAAATTTATGGTAAAATCTACTATAAAAAGGGAAAAATCTCCAATCACACACTCCCTCCATCCCAGCCAACTTTTCACAGTTGACTGGGCACGGAGATTAAGAAAAAATAGATTTTATTTTTTCTTTGACCATTTTAAAGGAGGAGATTGAGTGCGGAGATTTTGAGGGTGGAGATTGTGAGATAAATTTCCTTTTTAAGGATGTGAAAAGTTAAGTGGGACAGACAGAAATGAAAAGTAGGACAAGTTAGCTAGGACGGAGGGAGTATTAGCTACATTTATAATGGTATTATGTTAAAACTGACTCGGTCATAATTTGCCAAAAAATATTCCCTTTATAAGGAAAAATCTTCAGTCATATATTAGCTATATTTGTAATGATATTATGTCAATAATTACTCGGCCATATTGATGAAAGATCTCCAGTCATATAAAACTAACTCGCCATAATCTGCTAAAATCTACCCCCATATTGAAGAAAAATATCCAATCATTATTAAGTAAGATTTTTAATGAAATTTTGCTAAATTCTAACCGCACATATTCATAACATTTATCATGAGAGAGTTCAATACATGCGTGTTATGATTTTTTTTCATTTGAATACATCCAATCATATATCATATATTACCTACAAATGAAAATGTCATATACTCATTTATTTTGGGAGAGTTTAAACCGTGCATAGAAAATTGAGGGAAAAATGACAAACTTTCCATCTATAAGCATTGGTCGTACTCGTCAACATCGGGTATACCAGTCAAACTTTCCCCATTGTTGACATTTATCAAACGAGTTAATTAAGCAATCAAGCAAATCAAATGATTATAATAAAGAACAACCATATTTAAATTGATTAAAACGGATTCTCAAATTATTTAATTGAATTTGAATCATTAAATTTTATTAAATATATAAAGTAACTTAGAATTTTTTTACCCTTTCATGTTTTTGTACCATTTTAAGGAGGGGAATTGGTGGGAATCAATTTCAAATCAATGGGCTTGATTTTTTTGGACTCAACCAACCGAACTTCACTTTATACCCCTTATATTTTTTTATTGGTATTTTCTTTTATTTAGAAACATATATATAGTTTGTTTTTCATCACTTATTATATGTTGATTATAATATTTTACTATATTATAACAATATAAATATATCAACTCTTATCATATATTTTTATGTAAATATACACATCGTGCATTGCACGGGGATGATACTAGTATAGAAGTACAACATATCTCTTATTATATTGTAATAATTACACTTACCTATTTTTAGCAGGTAAAATGAGCGGTGCACCCCTAATCTCCTCTTATAGAGGATTACCTTTTGTTATATAGTAAGATATCTGAACAATACTGAAAATAGTTTTGTGATGTCAATATAATATTAAAAATTATAAAATAAAAGACAATTACTTGATTCACTTTTGTTTCTCTATATAATAAATTAATGGTTTGTTCTAATATAATTACGTCTATATGCAAAAATGAATTTAATTGAATTTTCCTGCAATTTTTTTCTTTAATGAATTTAATTTTCATACGCAATTACTTGAACTATTTATTTGGATATGCCAATATAGAATTTAATTTTCATATAACATATTTACATCTTGAAATCACACAATTTGTACAGAATATATAAAACGACAAATTTAGATTTTGTTATTTTTTAATTACACCATAAATTTGATATTCTGTTATATATTAATTATAGAATTTGATATTGTGCTGATTTTGTGTGACAAATATGAAAGGGATAATGATAATGATATTTGTAAATTATATGGAGCTTTTATATATTAGTCCATATTTGAAGTTTATCATTTTTAGCTTTTATTTTTTATGTGAAGAATTACATAACTAAAGGTAATAAATTGACATATTATTGTGACAACAAATCTTATCCATAAATTGTTGTAATTACTAGCATTAAAAGAGAAACATAAAGAGAATTTTATGGCAACGAATTTTCACCATAAATTATTGTCTTTGAATTTTAATTTCCGATTCATAATTTTATTGCTTCAACAATGGAAATCATCAAATCAATTTTTATGTTCTGAACCTTATGTTGTTCTTCAATATTTAATTATTTAGTAAAATATTAAAAACATTGTTGAACTTAACAAATTTTACAATAGTAACTTTTTTAAAACAGCTGATTCACGCACTAATTTACATAACAAAAGGTGGATTTTTAGATACATATGTAGATGGATAGAATATATTGGTATTAGTTTTAGTACTCTCTCACCCTTTTATCGTATTTAAAAATGTACAATTTTTTATAATTGATTAATTAATTGATGAAAATACAATGCTCCAAAAACTGTCAATTTGTTCTTACTTGATTTATTTTATTCTTTTATTTGACTCATTCAATTACATCTAACTAATTCGTGAAACTAAAATAAATTATTTTTTTACTTGAACCTATAAAGCGAGATATCCTCTATGTACTAAAAGAAAAACCATTTAAATAAGTAACATTCTCTCAATTTTATAACTTTGCAGAATTTTAATAAATAAAATCAATTTTAAATTAGTACAATATCAATTAAGTCGAATCCCGAAATGTATGATAAGAAAATAGTTTGTATCAAATCCTCTCTCCTTTTTTTTGTAGTCTTCCATTTTTCAGTTGATTTTGTTTTGTATATTAGAGTAACCCAAACTGATGTATTATATAATTTTTATAATAAAATTAATTTCAAATTATTACAATATTAATTAATTTAAATCTCTAATTTTTTTTTTAAAAAACCCGACTATTTTAGTGCTGCAACAATATCTTTCACATAGTGCAAAACAATCATCACATTTATTTTTTCGTATTAATATCTTTGACAATATCTTTCACCGAAGTAAACGTCCCTACTGCTGCAACAAAAACTCCCATGCCAATAATCACCAAAATAAACACAAACTCCACCTTAAACTTTGGGGACACTTGACTCATCTTAAGGTAGCATAAACATGGAAACAAGATAGACGAACTAACACCCGAAAATGCGCCGATAAACGCCATCACATGTCCGAAAAAGGGGACAACAAGTGCAATAACAGCAGTAGTCATCAATAAACCTGTTCTGATAACTAAACTTAGTGATCCACCATTGATGTCTGATATTTCGAAAGAATCTTCTAGAGCTCTCGTGATTGGGGACACGATTATGGCGTATTTGGTGATCGGAATGATAAGCGTTGTGCAGATCACTATTTTCGAGCTTATGGTTTTCGTTGGGAGATTCAGAGTTATTTGAGACATTAAGTTTTGTCCGTACATAAGATATCCTAAGATTGCCATGGATCCGTACAAGATGGTGCTCAAAATGAAGCATACGAGTAATACCTGAAAAAATAAAATAAAAATTAAACGTTAGTTAAAGCTACATATGAGCAAATTGGCCCCAACAAAATTAACTAACTGATACGAATTGAAATTTATTATTTGGATCGAGTTTAAAATATTGACTATACTTTGATTCATTTTTTTGTAAATATGTATATACACGGCAAAGTTTGGAATACATAATCTAAGCTTGTATCATATTTCTATTAAGTGCTAATAATATGAAATCTTTTTTATATTTAATTTATTGCATATATATAGGTATACACGATCTTTTGTAGAGTATTGAATAATGGAATAAAGGAAACTATTTCGATCTACCTAATACCAAACCGGACGAACAAAATTTGTTTTCTTAAAGTTTAGTTTTAAGAGTGGTATTTTGGTAGTTTTAATTTAATTTCGGTTTCGATTTAATGATCTTATTCGGTTCGTTTTGACTGTTGTCATCCTTGGTTAAAGCAACTAGGAGTATACATCGGTTGAAAGTTGAACCGAGTCGAACCAATTAGAAAATTGGAAACCGAAACCGACCGAATAGTAGTGAAAACTGACCTTAAATCGAACCGGGAAATTCGGTTCGGTTAAAACCGATAACCGATAACTTTGGGGTTAGGGACGTGGTGGGGGTACTAGGGTTACTTTGAGGGCTGGGGCAGAAGTTAATATTTATGAATTAAAGGTGGTGTTGTATAAATAAAATAAAATTTGCAACATCTCTTTAATTATCGGTTCGATCACATATCGAATTTTCAAACTAAAAATCGAACCAAAATTGATAAGAGATAACTTTAAAAATTCAAAATGAAACCAAACCGACATATCTATAACCAAACCGAAATTCAGTTATTGATTGGGTTCGATCGGTTATATCGGCTTTGCTCGAAAAATGCACAGCCCTAAAAGCAACTAACTAAAGAAAGAAAAAAGTACCTTAGTGAATTGCTTTTTGTCTTTCATTGAAGTACATAGAGTTGGGAAAACTGAATGGCCACAATAACAAAAAGTGTATAAGCTTAAAGAAGTTGGCAATCCACTAAACTTCCAAAGAGCCCCTTTCTCATGAAATCCAACATCCTCAAACGCACCAATCCACAAAACTGAGACAAGGAGAACGAGACAAGCGAATACTCCGCTTGCAGAAACGTAAGCCAAGAGAGATAAATTTCTCAACCATGTCGTAGGCAGCACCACAAGTGCGGTGAGCACAATAAACGCGTGTTTGCCTCCAACTCTTTTTCCGAACAAGTGAATATCTATGTCTGGGAAGAGCTTATGCAAGTTATCACCTCCGAGTATAAGGAACTCGACTGCAAGCAAGTATAGTTCAAGGTACAGAATTATGGATATGACGACTCTCCCCTTAGTTCCAAATGCACGTTTGCCTATATCTGGGTAACTTTTGATATGAGGATCCATATCCATACACTTCTTTAGAAGTGTACCTGTGTAAAAACAAAGAACGGCTATCCCGAAAAGTGCTAGTAAGGATATCCAACCTCCCTCGGATAATGCATAAGGTGTTGATAATAGTCCTATCCCTATAACATTAAATCAATTTTTGAATCAATTGCTTGGACGTATAAAATCGATATATGTTATATATTATCTTCTTTTCCTATTCAGTTTTAGGCTTCGTGAATTATTTATATATAGATGTAATTTTTAACTTCTTTTTCCCGTTTCTTCTAACACCACCCTATTAATATGCCTAAAAGTCTAAAACATCTTTAACCATAAGATCGAGAAATAATATAAAGGAAAAAGGGGGAGAAAGTTAAATGTGAGAGAATACGATATATATAAATATATATATATATATATATATATTGATTATGATTGTGTTGTGAAATGATGACCTGTTAGAGTATTGAGGCCATTGAAGCAAACTCCCAAGAATGTAGTTTCTTCTCTGTGGTGCTGTGTTGGAGGGCTTTGAGTTTTGGACTCCATGTCCTCAAGGTTGGCTAACTCCATTTTATTACATGCATACACATGAGCACTAATAAGAGCATGTATTTATAAGGGATTTATTTTTTTCTCTCTCTTTTTCTTTTTCTTTATGCTTCTGCTTTGAATTTTAGTAATGTACTGTTCGAGACGAAAAAGTAAATATATCCATGGAAAGGCATTCTGTGCATCGGTTTAGCCAAAGCTTTGCTAATTTAGTGATATCGCCTCATAGATTTTTGGTGATCAAGGTCACAAATTTAGATTCGCCTTAAAAGGAGATTATTTTATATTTATTAAGTATTTTACAATTTGACGTTGCCATCATCGTAAACTAAAAGTACAATGACAACATAACTTCAAGCATCTATTCATTACAAGTATAATAATATATCACAAAATAGGTGGTGAATATAGGGCGACCTCATTTAAACAGATCTAATTATTTTATATATGAAAAAATAAAATAAAATATATCATAAAGAAAAAAACTACACTTAAAAATAGTATTTAATATATGCATAATGAATGTCAAATCGAAGATCGTGAAAAGAAGATTAATCCAACATATTTTGGCTCAAAGTGCAAGCAAATATCCATAAATTATGATTTAAATATAATTAAAAAACATGAAAAAAAAGACATCTTACCTCTGTTGAATTTTCACCGATCTTTCTTTTATGAAAATAACTTTTAGATAAAATTGCATTATTTCCGTAAAAAAAATTCTTATTTTTCTATATTACAAATTTTTTCTTTTTATCAACTACAATATTTTATAAACTATCGTTCTAATTCATGCAATCCATCCATTTGTTTGTCTAGATAAATACAATATCTTTTTCCTAACCATTTCTGTTATAGGAGGACTATACAAATTTCAACTAATGCATAATATTTGGCTCTAAATACTTTGTTTTGAGACAAAAAGAATTTTAGAAAAACAGATGTAAAGAGTGAATTAGAGGAAACTTTTGCAATAAAAAAGTAATCTTATTGACTTACCTAATTTTGGTATATGTCATAACTGCATGTGATTTCTATACATGAAGTGTAACAAATTAAATTTCTAATACATGCATTAAGGTTGGCTTATTTTTGGCATTGGAGCGCATTAATTTGAAAAGACTCGATGTGATATACATGATGGAACGAGTGA
The DNA here is from genome assembly GCA_958295605.1 of Ajuga chamaepitys. Taxonomy (NCBI): domain Eukaryota; kingdom Viridiplantae; phylum Streptophyta; class Magnoliopsida; order Lamiales; family Lamiaceae; genus Ajuga; species Ajuga chamaepitys. Next base: position 4,450,661 of record OY282508.1, read on the forward strand.
ATTGTGATTCTCATATGTGATAACCGGTGGCGTGTGCAGCATTGTACCCAAAACGGTAGCGCGTAGTTGTACCATAAAATTATAGGTAATATTTTTATCATTATTGTCATGCTGGTGTAGCGATAACGCGTGTGAACTCTCTTTCCATCAATCGAAGTTTAAATTCTGCTGGTAGTTGTTTCTGTTTTTTTATTAGGTTATAGCAAATTTTAGTTTGTTTTCAAAATAAAACTTATATTTTGCCACAATCAGGAAAAGAAACTCAGTCCTAATTAATATTAACTTTATCGTGCAATTACCAATTGGGTCATTCAATATAGTTTTCAATTTATATATTATTATAGATATATTTTTTCTTTGTCCCAGGTTTCACTTATCTAGGTCAGTTTGTGTTGCGATAATTTTTTTATACAAATGTCTTTTTCTGATAAAACAATTAAGAATAAGCAAAATTATAGGTACTATATCTTTTTATTTTATGTATTTTTTGTTTTACATTATGTTTGACGCTGTAGAATTCTAAATATTAAATGATATTTCTATAAAATATATATCGTACCCCTAATTTTAAATTCCTAAATACACCACTGGTGAAAACAATTTTGAAAGTTAATGGTCTTCTTTTAATAGTTACAGTAGAGCATTCAACACCAACAGCAAAAATTCCAATTTTTAAATTGATGCAAAATTAGGTTGTTGAGAATCGCTAGAAATCAACAAATCTATAGACTTTGTCATCAAAAGGTCGGATGCAGAGTGGTCTGGATGGACCATCATATACTTATAGGAAACAACTTACAAAACGGAATCCACGTACCCGTGTCAAAGATTAGCGGTTCACATTTAAAAAAAAGACAAAAAATTGTATGAGACCATCACACGACCGTATAATGTGACACAGAAAAAAAATTATTTTTTGTAGTAAAAGTATCGCGTTTATTTGAAAAAATATCACTCTTTTGAAACAAAAAAGGGAAAATTTCATTTTTAGTCCAGTATGTTAGACCTTGTCCAGTAAAAGTCCTGTATGTTAGAAACATTTAATTTTAGTCATATATGTTCAAAAAATTGTCCAATTTAAAGACACTAACCAAGTAACCATCACAAACGACCAATTTAGCCGGAATTGGACTAATAAATTTAGGGCTTTTGGATGCTAATGCTTATTTGTTAAGTATTTGTCCATATAACATGTCAAATCATTAAATTACTTTAGTAGATCGCCTAAAAAGAAAAGAAAAAGGTAAACCCGAATTTTCATATGAGGTGCATTTCATTTTATTTTTTATTTATTTTCTTTCTTTCTTCATCTTTCACAAATTTATTAGTCATGTGCGTCGCACGTGACTAATTGTGTCTAAATTCGCCATTTCTGATGGTCAGTGTCCTTAAATTGGACAACTTTGAAAACATACAGGACTAAAATTGAAATTTTCTAACATACATGATTTTTACTGGACAAGACCTAATATATAGGACTAAAAATGAATTCTTCCCGAACAAAAAAAAATGTATCACTTTTTTTAGCAAAAGTTTCACCTTTATCTGCAAAAGTATCATTGTATTAAAAATATCACTTTTATCTGTAAAAGTATTACTTTTCCTGTAAAAGTGTATTCCATCACACGTGAAACCGTCACACACAAGACTCCCTCATAAAAAAAATGGTCTTTTGAATCAACAAAAGGTGGTCTTAAATAAAGAATATTTGTCAAACTTTTATTATTAGAGATAATATGTCGTCACTAATTAATCGTCTCAATAACTTGGACCTAAATATATTCAAACTTTTATTATTAGAGATAACATGTCGTCACTAATTAATCGTCTCGATAAATTAGACCCAAATAATATATTTGTGACGACAAAAGTGGTCTTAATTGCGTCAAATATTTTTTGCAACAACTGGTTATCTCTAAAAGTAGTCTTAAAATTGTTTGAAACAATTTGTAAAGAGATCTGTGACAAAAGTGATCACAAATAACTTAGAGGCAAATTCTTTTTCTGCCCAAATAGTAACAGCAAAACTCTTTTTTGTCACTTTTGATAGTTCTACACCAAAAATAGCCTAAAGCCATACAAAATTACCACAATGCCCTTATTTCCCTAATTTCTTCCACTCTAAATTTGTTAATGCCAAACCAAAAAAAAAAAAAAAATTATTTTATTAAGTTAATTTCCCACCCACACCCCCCTCTCCCAACAAAAGTCCCGTCTCCACCCCTCCCCTCCATAACCAAAACCTGTGTTGCATCCCCAAACCCCCTCCCCCTCCATAACCAAAACCTACGATTTTTTCCCTCTTTTTCTTTTTTTTTTTCTTCTTCTTCTTCTTCTTCTTCACATTATTTCTTCTTCATACTTTTTCTTCACACAATCTCCTTGACACTGGTTCTCTACAACTCTTCAACGAAATCTCCTGTTAGTCCGAAGTCAGATTCAAATTATTTCGAAACAATGAATGGGTTAAACACGAGCGAAACAGGGAAGAACCAGGTAAGATTCTCACCACCTCCCATTTAAATAAATAACTTACGAGATTTAGGGTATTCTTAAAGATGTGATTCTGATTTAGGTGAGCAATTTTTGGTGGAAATTTCGAACAATAGAGTTCTTTGTTCTATTATGCAAAAACATTGTTGGTTCGTTCATGTCGTGGGTTTTGTGGTTCGTGGGTTTTACTATTATCTGAGACATATTTCTAATGAATTAGATTGGAAGAAAGGTTGTTATTTTCTTGTTTTTAGAAAAATAATAATATCGATAACTATGGTCCGTGGTGTTCTTAAATGTGGTTCGTGTTATCATACTATGGTTCGTGGTTCATGTTTGTGCTGTCTAAATTATACGTGAACATTGGTTGCGTTTAGTGTTTAATGTGTAATAGTTTATGTTTTGAGCAATAATTGTTGGTTCGTGCATATCAGCATTTTGTGGTTCGTGGGTTTTATTATTAACTCAGACATATTTCTAATGAATTAGATTGGAAGAAAAGTTGTTATTATTATTTTTTTTAAAATACTGATGTCGATAATTATGGTTCGTGGTTCAGGTTTGTGCTGTCTAAATTAGGCGTAAACATTGGTTGCGTTTAGTGTTTTAATCTGTAATACTTTATGCTTTGAGCAATAATTGTTAGTTCGTTCATGTTGGCATTTTGTGGTTCGTGGGTTTTATCATTATCTGGGGCATACTTCTAATGAATTAGATTGGAAGAAATGTTGTTGTTTTCTTTTTTTTTAAAAAAAAAATTAATGAGGTTGATAACTATGGTTCGTAGTGTGCTTAATTGTGTTTCGTGTTATTATACTATGGTTCATGGTTCATGTTATAGGTTTGACTTTTAGGTTGTGGTTTGTGTTATCAAACTATGGCAGTTTTCCGACCATTTTTGGTATTTGTGGTATTTGTAGATTTAATTGAAATTTTATCGTAAATGTATGTTTTTCATGCTTATGACTTATTTGTTTGTTACTTCCTTTTGATTAAATTAACTACAGGGTAGTTCGAAAAATCTAATTATTCGATACAACGGAGTTTGGCAAAATTTTGACTATGTTGGTGGAGTTGAGGAGATTTTGTCCGTGTCATTGAAAAGGATATATTTTCGAGATTTGATGAGGAGATAGACGGTATTGTGGAGGCAAATAAGCGAAAATGGGATTATGTGATCTACTCGCTTGTTTACTCCCATGACAAAAAAGTTACAGGGAAGATGCAATTACTGGAAGACGATGATGTTGATCGTATATTTGCGACGATGGAAGTCCCTACCATCTACATAAGTCTTAAGGAAAAGTTTGTCAATCGACCATCCTCTCCTCCACTTGGTTGTGATCACGGGTTTAACTTTTATCGCAACAGAGGTAGCTTTGTTGATCTTTTGGCTGCCCAAGAAAGGCTTGCCAGTATTAATGTGTCATATGTTCATAATTTTCAGTATGGGGTTATCGAATTCGAAAAAGACAATAATGAGAAAAAAATGCGGAGTAGTGATTGTGTTGATGTTCCTTCTGGTTGTAGGACAAGTTCCTCTGATTCTGCCATTCCAATCAGGTACATCATCCCCCCAGAAGGAAAGAAAGAGGGTGATAAAAGTGATCCAATGACCAAATCTGGGGGAATTCAATACAGTGCAAGTGATGAGAGTGAATTTGATTCCGATAACGATAGCAGCTGCGAAGGAGAAAATAAATCAACGGATTCTGATTCAATACAGAAGAAAACCGATGAAACAAAGCATCAAGATGATCTGAAACGTGACAGGTTCAAATGTTTCTGTGAATTCGTCCATAAGAATGGAGGAAAATTCACAGATGAATTTCCACCTGAAGGTCCAAGTCACAAGTTTCCTAATTTGATGGGGTCGGTGACGGTAGAGAAGGATGAATGGGAGAATTGGGATGATCTTATTAATAAGAAACAGGGAAATTCAAAGGAAAAGTGGGAAATTCCAATTTTAGATGGTCGTGAAACAAATCTCCAAGAAGAAGATGTACTGGTCCGTGGGTCAAGAGATTTGGTGGAGGTGGGTTCATCATTCCTCACAAAAGAAGGTTTGATAATGGCTGTCGGTTTCTACCATATGTCAAAACGTGCCGAGCCTCGGGTGATTCGATCAAGTAAGACTCGCTATAGTCTTTGCTGTAAATATAAAAATGAAGGATGTAATTTTATGTTGCATGCTTACGCACCCACGGAGTTTGGACTATCATCACCATTTATGGACAACACTCGTGTCAACTAGATATCACACGAAATGCCTCGCGTCAAATATCGTCCAAGATTCTTGGTGGTCACTTCTTACGTAAACTGTTAGAGAGGAAAGGCGATCTTAACCCATAAGAAATCATCTCTAGCTTAAGTGTTGAACACACGCTAACTGTTAAGTATAATGCAGCTTTAAGAGCCAAGCATAACGCCTTCAAGATGCTATACGGCGACCAAGTTGAGACATTTAGCAGGCTGCCAATGTACTTGGATATGATGAAGTACACGAACCCAGGTTCGTGTATAGATTTAGTTATCATAAATGGGGTCTTTAAGTATGCTTTTTTTGCTTTGAGTGCATCCATACATGGATTCCTAAATCATGGTAGGCCTGTCATTGTGGTGGACGACACACATCTTAAGGGTAAGTACAAGGGAATACTTTTCAGTGCTGTAACTAAAGATGGAAACGAGCAAATATTTCCACTTGCCGTCGGGATAGGTGATATTGAGAGTGAAGAGTCATGGACCTGGTTTTTCGAGAAATTAAAGGAATCCTTCGGTTGTCCCCAAGATTTATGCATTGTTTCTGACCAGCACTTAGGGATTTGTAATGCAGTGAAGGTTGTGTATTCGAGCGCGTCACACGGACTTTGCACTTTTCACATTCAAAAAAGTTTGTCAAAATACGGTATTAATGTTGTTGCTACATTTAGAAATGCTGCGTATTCATGTTGTGCAACAGAATTTGACAGGTGACTTCCTCAAAAATATTTTTGTGGATTGGCCATGTATCTATTTTATCATAACATTTTTTTTTTTTTTTGTGTATTAGGTATTACACGGCGCTACAGGCTTCTCATGTTGGAGTAGTAAGTACACTTAAGAAAGCTGAAGTAGAATGGTGGTCGCGAGTAATGGGTCCTGTCCGACGTTATGATTTCATGACCTCAAATGCAGCCGAAGTTTGGAATAGTAGGTTGCTATGGGCTAGGAAGTTATCGGTTTGTACAGTTCTTGAGACATGTCGTACCATTATAGAAAAGTGGTTTTATGATAGGCGTATGGCTGCTAATGCCAACGAACATGTTCTAACAAACAAAGCGCAAAAAAAACTAGATGACAACATAAAAGCCAGCCGAAGTACGAATGTACAGGCACTCGAGTTGGGTAAGTTCAAGGTTAGTGATCTTAAGAGGAACTTTGTGGTTAGTCTGACTGAAAGGACATGTACTTGTGGGCTTTTTAATTATTACTTAATTCCCTATTCACATGCGGCTGCAGCTATAAGGTAATTTTATAAATCCATTTGTCTTGTCTAATTGTTTATGGCAATGTAATTTACTATAATTGATGTGTTGAAGTTTAAATCTACAATACTAACTAGTTATATTGTCATCTTAGGCATGAAAATCTATTGATATATCCCTACGTGGCGCCTTATTATAAGACCGATAACCTTCGTCAAATGTGGGGTGGATCGGTCATGCCTGTCCCTGATCCTAGCCAATGGCCTGCGTTTGTTGAGGCAACTGAAGTAGTGTGCAAACCACCCCAAAAACCTAAACAGGCAGGGCGCCCGAAGAGCAAGAGGACACCTTCAGCAACAGAATCTTCAAGTAAACGTCCACGAAAGACTCAAGTTTGTAGCAGGTGTGGAATGAGTGGGCATAACCGAGTTAGATGCACCCAGATAATAGAAGATGAAAATTGCACACCCTTTGTTCCTCCAAACAACACACAAGGTCCAAAGAAGCGCAAAGAAATGCATTATAGCATCTGTAAATCTCTTGATCACACTAAACGTCGTTGCCCGGGTCCTCCCGATGGAGTGAATGAACCGACTGGATAGATGCTTGGTAAAATTTAAGGTCACTGTGGGTGCATAATGTTTCGAAGGTTCTTAATTAGGGATCTTATTCTATTTTTCGACTTGATTATAGTCACATTTGTAAGTGAAATATCAGTACAATCTACTTAATTGAGCTTTTGCCTTTAATATTACAAATGTGACATACATAAACCAATCAAGTGTTCTTAGTGGTTGATACGAAACTGGATGCAATAACACGAACCAACTACGTGCACATGAACCTGAATGTAACACACACGAACCAACTTGGTTGACAGAAGCCTGGAAGTTACACACACTATGACAAGAACCAGGATTTAATACACACGAACCATCTTCGTTGACACGAACCACAAAATGTCTTATGTGTTGACACGAACCACAAAAGTCTCATGAGGGGCCCATTTGTCTGTGAATAGTCCAATCAGTCATTCGCAGCCGTTTTTACACGAACCGCAAGCCATTAGATGTTGTCCTAGCTGACTGACTAGTCCAATCAATCATTCGCAGCAGTTTATATATATATATATATATATATATATATATATATATATATATATATAATTGCACATATGAAAATTTGGAACACGTTATGTAAAATCCAAGTGAGTAGTCAAAGAAAGTCCGCATTTGTCATCTGCTTCTTATTTCAGTAATATGAAATGTTATTTCTTTTTCTTTTATTATATATAAAAATTGTCTACTGTTGAATATTGAATAAGATAATCATTTTGGTCAACCAAATACCAAATTGGCCGAACCGAATAAAATTGGTCCAGCTAAAGTGAAGCTTTACTTATATTTTGGTTAGATTCGATTTTAGATTTTAATTAGGTTTCAATTTTCGATTTCAATGATCTTATCCAATTCGGTGACCGGTTATGATTCCTAGTGAAACCAACTAATTACTATTAAAAAGAAAGAAAAAGTGAACCTGAGAGAATTGCTTGGTGTCTTTCATTGAAGTACACAAAGTTGGGAAAACAACATGGCCACAGCAATGAAAAGTGTACAAGCTTAAAGAAGTTCACTACAAGAAAACTGCCAAATTCCAACAGAACATAAGAAAACTTCTCAACACACCAATCCACAAAACAGATATGAGAAGAATGAGACAAGCGAAAACTTCACTTGTAGAAACGTAGGCTAAAAAAGATAAGTTTCTCAACATGTCGTTGGCAGCATCACAGACGTGGTGAGCACAATAAACGCGTGTTTAACTTCAAGTGTTTTTCTGAATAAGCGTATACTTATGTTCGGAAAGAGCTTAAGCAAGTTATCACCTCCGAGTATGAGGAACTCGACTGCAAGCAAGTATAGTTCGAGGTACAGAAGTATGGATATGACGACTCTTCCCTTGGTTCCAAATACGCGTTAGCCTATATCTGGAACTCTTGATATAACGATCCATGTATACACACTTCTTCAGAGGTGTACTTGTGTAACAACAAATAACGAATATCCCAAAAAGTGCTAGTAAGGATATCGATCATCCCCAAAAGTGCTAGTAAGGATATCCATCCTCCCTCCAATAATGCATAAGGTGTTGATAATAGTCATATTCCTACAACAATTGATCAAATTTTTAATGAACATATTGAATGCATAGAAAATATATATATCATAGCCTACCTTCCTTTTTATAAAATTTAAGATTTTATGAACTGTTTATAAATAGATGTATTTTTAACTCTTTTCCATTTCTTCCAATACTACCCTACAAATATCACTAAAAAAATGACCCATAACTAATGGAAAGATAGAGATTTAATATAAAGGAAAAGGGTGGAGAAATTTGTGAAATGTTAGGGAGATAGATGTGATATATATATAAATATAATGATATGGAGCCAGCCAATGGCTTTTTTATAGAGCCCACGATGATCGTAGATACACGTTGCAGATGCATGCTTTTTGGCTTATTTAGTCGATCATTTTGATAGAAATTGCATGCAATTTCTATAGTTTTATGATTAAATAGATTATGTTGAGGTGAATGACGTGTTTGCTTATTTTTATTGTGAAAATGTCTTAATTTAGTTCAAAAGTCCATTAGGATGAAGTTGAAGAAGAAACGAGCGAGAGATGAGGTGAACGACGAAAAAAGGCAAAAATGCAAGAATTCTATTTTGACACACCTATAGTATTTTGCTCATATTTTGAGATCTGCATGTCCAAATGAGGTGGAATTAGTTGCATGGAAAGCTGACCCAAAGGACTACAACCTTGACATAAATAGCCAAGGTCAAATCCAACTGGAAGACCTCAAAAAATGACATGGAAGGTGGTGCTATGAGTTTTGCCTGGCCGTACCAAAAGTCGATGAGAAACATGAAAACTCACTATGAAAGATAGCCCGACCAGGCTGAATCCTGCATGGCCAAGCGATATTATCATTTTACGCATGTTATGGCCTTTTGGGGCCATAATTAGTTCGTTTCCACCCAAATCCATTCCAACTTACAAATAAGGGTTCCCAAGAGGGAAAGTTGGGGTTTTTCTTATCATTCTACCAACTTGGAGCCTTGGAGTAGAGGGCAAGAAACACGTGGGGAAGAATATCGGATCGAGAGCCGAATTTCGGGTTTATTAGTTCTCGATTTTATATTTTATTTTCTATTGAATGTTTGTCTATGACTATTTGATGGATTTCATTATGATCATGAGTAGCTAAACTTTTATTGTATTTTAGGGCTAGAAAGTAGGTTGCAATGTTACTATGTTTTGATTGTTCGTTTTATTCGAGACCTCGTTCTAAGTTTTTATCTATGTGTTTGTGCTTGTTTTTACGAATTTATCAACCCGATCAATTGTTAGATTCTGCTAGTTTGACAGTTTGTCGCCCGAGAGGGAAGAATTATTAATAGACTTACAAATGTAGCAACGTATTCAATATCGTTAGAGAGGAGTGAGATATCTGTACAGACACTGATCTTTTGATTCATTAAGAGTTACATATATATAGTTAGTTGGAGATGATAACTATTTATACGTAATCTACACATTAGCATCGTCTGAGAGGAGGGTTAATAATATTAGTAATCGTCTAATAAAAGCTGAAATTCGATTTAAAGGTCTAGATAATTAGGATAATTTGGCATAGGGAAGTCATGACTAGAATCGAATCTTAGAGAATATGTCTTTTAAATCTGCTTTATTCTCCAGTACTATTGCTTGATATTTCACGTGTTTTAAGTGTTTGTTTTATCATTTTAGTTAATCAACCAAACCATTCTATTCGAGAGTCTAGATAGAGTTGGCCTACTAGGATTAGGGTATTAAACTGACATAGTAACACAGTCTCTGTGGGAGCGACTTTGTTCACTGCTAGCTATAGTTACAGTGTACACTTGCGATCTTACTAGGGTTAAGTTTTAGTGTGTCAATGCCACCTGACCACTCATCCCACTAATAAAACATGCTACATATATTTTATATTCCTTCCCTGCCACTTACTCTAGAATCAGTTTTTCCAAACTAACAAAAACGCGCTACATATATCTTTTTATTTTTTCAGGAATTCTTATTCTAGCATACAGTTTTCTCCACTATGTCAGAATTTTCTTCCAAAATTATTTCATATGTTTATTTTGCTTCTCTTATCTCTTTACAAAAAACTTAATATGAAATTCTGATATTTGAATAGGTCACACTAGTTAATTAATTAATTAATTAATAATAACAACAAAAACAACAACAACAACAACAACAATAATAATAATAATAATAATAATAATAATAATAATAATAATAATAATAATAAACAAAGAGAAGTTACATAATCCAGAATCCAATATCATTTTATAGATTGAGAAAAAAATCTCTTAAGGATTATTCTTATCTAATTTTTTTATTAGTATACTTACAAAATATACTCCATTAGAAATGAATTTTAAAGAACATTTAACAAGATTGAGAAAAAAAATCCTTAATGATTATTCTTATATAAAATATTTTAGTTTACCTACAAAATATCCTCTATTAGAAATAAAATTTTGGAAAAGACATAGAAATTATATTTTTATTTTATGATGATTTGAATCCATACGATGAGCTCATTCTTATAAATAAAGTTGGATTTTGATTTAGAATCTTAATAGACATAAAAAAGATAGATGAACTCAAATTTGGATTTAACATCTTAATAGGCATAAAAAAAATTGATGAATAGATGACTCAAATCTTTAAAACTTATGTCTAATAATCTTCAAAATACCAATTACAATGAGTTAGTGGATATATTTCTTATGTATTTTTTTAAATTTATTTCTAATAGATGATATTTTGTTATTAAACTAAGAAAATAATTTATATAAGAATAATTCTTAAGAAATTCTTAATCCCATTAAATAAAATTAGATTCTGAATTACGTATTCTGGATTGTGGGGTAACATACAAGGAAAGAAATGAATGAATCTTCATAGTCCATACGATTGAGCTCATTCATATAAATAAAGTTGGATTTTGATTTAGAATCTTAATAGACATAAAAAAATAGATTGAACTCAGATTTGGATTTAACATCTTAATAGACATAAAAAATAGATGAATAGATGACTCAAATCTTTAAAACTTATGTCCAATAATCTCCAAAATATCAATTCCAATGAGTTACTGGATATATTACCAATGTCTTTTTTAAAGTTTATTTCTAATAGAGGATATTTTGTAGATAAACTAAGAAAATATTTTATATAAGAATAATCCTTAAGAAATACTTATTACCATTAAATAATATTGGATTTTGAATTATGTATTCTGGATTTGAGGTAACATACAAGAAAAGAAATTAATGAATCTCCATAGTCCATACGATGAGCTCATTCATATAAATAAAGTTGAATTTGGTATTAAAAAAAAAAAGATGGATAGATTATTCAAATCTTTAATATTTATGACCAATAATATCCAAAATATCAATTGCAATAAGTTAGTGGATATATTTCGTATTCATTTCTTAAAATTTGTTTCTAATAAAAGATATTTTGTAGATAAATTAAGAAAATATTTTATATAAGAATAATTCTTAAGAAATTCTTAATCCCATTAAATAATATTAGATTCTGGATTATGTATTCTGTATTCTGGGGTAACATACAAGGAAATAAATGAATGAATGCGTGCAAAAATAAAAAAATATATGTAGAATATATATTGTTTTTTAGCAGGGGTATAGTAGGGTAAGTAATAAGGTGAGGGAACACAAACAAGTGGACTATATAAGTTTTGTTAAAGAGGAAATTAACATGAGAGAATTAAGGAAGGGTGCAACATCCGTTGATTTAAAGTTGAGGGAGATTTGGGTGCATAAGATGCATAATAGGGCTTATTGTACACCTTCTTTAAAAAACCCTAAAATTGTAAATCCTAAAAAACCCTAAAATTCCTGAAACAACCTAAAACCCTAAACAAATCAAGAGAAGAAAGATCAAACAATAGATAATCAATCATTGAAATTCCCCGAAGAAGCAACAATCGATGGCTATCCTCACGTCGCCCTTATCAACACCTTTTGCAAAATCACCGGCGCCGTCAAATCGGAAGCACTCTTCTTCCTATAATCACACTGTTTCGATCTAGACGTCGCCGTCTCCACTTTCGTAGACAACGCCAACCCCGCCGCAGTGGTCGCCGCTAATCCCGATGGTGCAATTGCCGATTCGCTAGCGGCTCAGTCTCATTACTAGCTGTCTGAGTCGCTATTAGCTTCTCCTCGTTCTCGGTCTCCGCCTGCTGCTTCCCGCTCTTACAATCTCCGATCTAAACCTAGCGTGAAACGCGTAGGTGGTATAAATTAGGACTTTGGTGGATCTGAGTAGAAACCCTAACAATGAGAATTCGAATTCCGATAAGGATCCTGATTTTGATCCTCATAGGAGGGGAAATATAACTGCTCTTACAATCTCCGGTCTAAACCTAAGCGACGCCACTCGAAGCGCGGAGGTGGTGTAATTAGGACTTTGGTGGATCAAAATCCTCATAGGAGGGGGAAATATAACCGCTCTTACAATATCCGGTCTAAACCTAGCGCCAACGCCACTCGAAGCACGAGGACTTTGGCGGATTTGAGTATAAACTCTAATAATGAGAATTCCGATAAGGATCTTGATTTTGATCCTCATAGGAGGGGAAATAGTGGAATGCTTGTTCAAGATCTATCCAAGGAAAAAGATGTAGACTCAGATATTTAATCAAGTGAGACAAGCAGGAGCTACGGAATCTGCTGATTATTAGTTGCCTTCTTCAAGCTCTAGAAGCTTCGTTGGAACTGCGGAGAGTTATCGGCTACCCTGCAAGCCCAGTAGCCTCTTGAAGCTGTAGTTTTTAGCCACAATATTACTTTATGGATAATAGCCACAATATTACTTTATGGAGAAATGGCTTTACTGTAGATGATGGAGCAGACTAGATGATCCTGCAAATGAATCTTTCTTGAGAGTATTTTGAAATCGGAGTGCCCAAATGAACTTGCACCCTGCAAATGAATCTTTCTTGGAGAGTATTTTGAATCGGAGTGCCCAAATGAACTTGCACCTACGGATAAGAGGACTGCTATTCATTATAATCTTACTCGGAAACACTAGTAAACACTTCATTATAATCTTACTCGAAAACACTAGTAAACACGAGGCTCACCGCGCCTGTTGAGCCAAACAGTGTTCCCATCGCCCTCAGTACTGCTCCTGTACCATCAGGCCTGGACGTTGATCAGAATCGACCTGGTCATTGATCAGAATCAACCTTGTACCTCAGTTGAGTTTGAGTTTGGCCTGGTTGTTGATCAGAATCGACCTTGTACCTCAGTTGAGTTTGAGTTTGGCCTGGTCGTTGATCAGAATCGACCTTGTACCTCAGTTCATCAGTTGAGTTTGAGTTTGGCAGATGATACTTACATGGTTTTCCATCGCCCTCACTACTGCTCCTGTACCATCAGGCTTGGTTGTTGATCAGAATCGACCTTGTACCTCAGTTGAGTTGAGTTTGAGTTTGGTCTGGTCGTTGATGGGAATCGACCTTGTACCTCAGTTGAGTTGAGTTTGAGTTTGGCAGATGATACTTACATGGTTTTTCATTTCAAAAACTACCATGCGATCAGAGGCATACAGAGTTATCAACTCTAGGTTGGTGCATCCAAGTCTGATGGACCACAGAGTTATCAACTATAAGCTATGGACTTCCCTCCCAAACAGCTTACTTATATGGACCAGATGATAGATGAAGTTGGAGTCGCCCACTCGGTTGTGATCCAGAAACTATAGTCGATTCATCGGTCATGGTACTATAATTATTGTATCATTCATCATATGCTAAACTGTTATTGTGTTTGGAAAACTATAGCCGATTTAGCGATCATGATACTGTAGTTGAGTGAGTCTTGTGTGTGAACGGTCATATGTGTGACGGAATACACTTTTACAGAAAATATTGATACTTTTACAGGAAAAAGTGATACTTTTACAGGAAAAAATGATACTTTTACTACATTGATACTTTTACAGATAAAGGTGATACTTTTTCTACAAAAATTGATACTTTTTTTTATTCAAAAAAGGTGATACTTTTACAGATAAACGTGATACTTTTACCACAAAAAGTTATACTTTTTTCCGTCACACCGTGTGACGGTCACATACGAGTTTTTGTCACTGTAGTTATTGTATCATTCATCTTATGCTAAACTGTTATTGTGTTTGAATTTTATGTTGAAAACGATTCAATCTGGCTTATCTAGTCAATAAAAACTCCCTAAAACTTAATAAAATCCTAAATCCTAAAAAAACCCAAAAAAATCAATAGGATAAATCTCAGATATATAATAAAACTTATTATGCCTTTGTTAAAGTTATATTAAAGAGGGGTGCAACAATCGTTCATTGAAAAGTTATATTAAAGAGGAAATAATCATAAGAGAATTAAAGAAGGATGAAACAACCCTCTATCCACATGTTTTTCCTCTGATTGGTTCATTATTGATTTAAACTTTAAAGTTTTGTTAAAGAGGGAATAAACATGAGACAGATAAGGAAGGGTGCAACAACCCTTATTTAAAGTTTTGTCCGAAATCGATGTCCTCCTACCTCTGATTTATTACTTTGTCAGGTCCCTCCTAAGAACTCTATTTGCTTGTATTTTGATGGTGCAACCTCTATTCAGCCGAATTCAGCTTATATGGGGGTGTTTGTCCAAGATATTGATGGCTCCTTCATTCAAGCCATGGCTAGATCGTTTGTCGGTAACGCGGACCCCATTCTTGCGGAGTTGCTAGCTCTCAGGGAAGCTTTATCCTTAGCTTGTTCGGCGAACTACACCCGATTTCATATCCTTGGAGATTCATCTGTGGCGATTCTTGCAGCCCTTAAAGAGACTGATTGCCCCGATTTTTGTCTTCCTGTGCTCCATGACATTCATCAGCTTCTTGAAAATTTCCAGACTCGCATTATTTTTTGGATTCGTAGGTCTGAAAATTTTATAGCTCATTCGGTTACTTCTTATGCTAAATTATGTAATCTCCGTTGTATGGTTTGGGACTCTATCCCACCTTTTCTTTGTTCATCAGTGTTGGCTGATTCCAGCTCAAATTAATGAAGGGAGAGATTCTATTCACACCACTAAATCCTCTCTTCACACCACCTTTTTTTTTGGACAAAAATAGCCATGAATAAATAGACTAAAATGTCCTTTTTTATCTCATTTTTTTTAATTAAAAATAATTTATGTAGAAAAATAAGTTAAACTTCTCCCCATACAATTTAAATCTTAAATAAATAATAAATAATGTTTATTGAAACCCTAATTCATCAATTAATTACACCAAATCACATACAAACTCATAATTCCAAGAAGAAATCAATCATGGATGAAGAGAAACATAATGATATATCGTGTTAAAAAATTTGGTGTTTATCCGTTGAATTGTGCGCGGTTTTCGTACGTTAGCAGCATGTTAATTCGGTATTTATCCATTGAACCATTGTAATAATTCCGGTCAGTAACGACCATAGTGTATAGTAAACTTATACGGCGGCTTATGACCAAACTATAGTAAGAAGTTTGTCCATTACCTGTCGAACTATATTATCTTGTTTGGCCATTGCTGACCGAACTATTATAAAAAAAAATTGCTAGAATTATCGGCGGTTTTCGTACATGAGTCACGTATTAATTCAGTGGATATCTGTTGAACCATTGTAATAATTTTAGTTCGTAACGACAATAGTTTATAATAAAATTACGATGACTTATAAGCGAATGATTGTAAGAATTCTGAAATGGACTTTTGAAGACTGAAATGGGAGATGAAAAGCTCATAAGAATTCTGAGAAATGAGAGAGTAAACGTTGCTGTGCTGAATTCTGAGAATAAATTCTGGAGAATAAATTATATTCATTCGGCAATCCTATTCACACGTTGTTCTTTAATTATTATACGATGATTTTTTTTTAAGAGGAAGTAATTAGGAGAAAATTAAGGAAGGGTGCAACAATCCGCTATCTACACGTTGTTCGTTTTTTCGATAGACAAACTTTTTGTTTAAAATTTGTCTTTTTTTCCTCTAGTGACATGATTTTTCAAATTTGTATCAATTATTCTTGTTTTATACTAACAGAAGAGATACATTAGTGGCAAAATAAAAATTGTGAAGGGAGGATTAATTTAATATGTCTTACTCTCTCTAGAAAATCAAAATTTTCTACTATGCTAGATTCTTTTCTTCCCAAAATAATTTTTCATCTATCTTTTTTTTCTCTCACCTCTCTTCCAAAATCTAATTAGTAAATTATTGTAAATTGTGTAATAGATCATATTGATTGATAATAAGAATAATAATAAACAAGTAATTTTTCATCTATTTTTTCCTCTCTCATCTCTGTCCCGAAATCTTAATACTCCCTCCGTCCCGCTAACTTTTCACAGTTGACCGGGCACGAAAGTTAAGAAAAAACAGATTTTGCTTTTTCTTTGACTTTTTTAAAGGTGGAGATTGAATGTGGAGATTTTGAGGGTGAAGATTGTGAGAGAAATTTCCTTTTTAAGGGCATGAAAAGTTAAGTTGGACGAATCGAAATGGAAAGTACGAAAAGTTAGCCAGGACGGATATTATAGTACATTTTGGAATAGATAATAATAATAATAATAATAATAATAATAATAATAATAATAATAATAATAATAATAATAATAATAATAATAGAAGATGCATCATCTAGAATTCCCGTATAATTGAATAAGATTGATAAAAAAATATTTTTTAAAGATTATTCTTATATAAAATATTTTATTAGTTTAGTTCATCAACGTTTTTCTATGTCTATTAAGATTCTAAATTCAAATGCAACTTCATTTGTATCAATGATCTCATCATATGGGATATTGGAGATTATTGGATGTATAAATTTGAAAAGTTTGAGTTCATCTTTATCAATTAAAATTCTAAATCCTAATCCAAATCCAACTCTATCAGATTCAATATATCCTAAAATAAGAATGTATTTTCTATGTCTTTCTTAAAATTTATTTCTAATAGAAGATATTTTGAAGGTAAACTAATTAAATTAAATATTTATAAAAGCATAATCCTTAAGAATTTTTGTTTCTCAATCCTATTAAATAATAATATATTCCGATTTTTTTTTTCTCAATCCATTTTTTTTTCAGTCCCATGATATTACATTCGGAAACTTTTTGTTTCTCAATCCATTTTTTTCTCTTTATTTTTTATCTTATATTATCAATCAGAATAAGGGTGATCTATTATGAATTTATCATACCTTAATATGATGATTTTGGTAGAGTTGAGAGAAGGAAAAAAAAAAACAAATGAAATAATTTTGGATAAGAAATCCGGCATTGTGGAAAAACATTAATTCTCTCGAATAAAATACGAGCAAGGAATTGGTGAAAAAATAAAAACTATATGTAATGTTTATTTTTGTTAGTGGTGAGTGTGAGGTGACCGAACACGTGTTAATAGGAAAAATTAATTTTTGTAAGAGGCAAAGAAGGGATAGAAAATTATATACTGCGTATGTTTGTGAGTATGTGGTGGCTGTTGGTTGTATAAGAAAATGAGCAGAGAATTCCATTATTAATTGGTGAGCCCAACAGAAGCTAAATTTTTCAGGTGTCCACATCTGATGGAGGCACTGCCGAATTACTCCTTTTTGGAAATTTTCCCGAATCTCTCCCACTTCCCCGCAACCACTTGCTTTCAAATATTTGCCACTCTCTCGCCTATGCTAGGATTATATAAGGGCATCATCTTTATACCGCTATCCAGTTTTTAGGGTTATCTTTATAAGAGCACTGTCTTTCACTTAAGATCACCTGTTTCAGCCGCGATATTTCATCCTCTTTCAGCCACTATCGATCTTTGATCCTCTTTCAGCCATTGTCGATTTTTGTTTTTGTTTTTCCGTTTACTTTCTCTTTAATTTCCGGTATAACTTTCTGTTTTATCACTTTGTTTTTTCGTGCTATACATATTAAATGTCGGAATCAGAAAACACAAATATACTTGGTGATCATACTTCTAATGCATCTACATCTGTGAGGACGGCATTCAATGGGACAGGTATTTTTTTATTGCATATTATATATTCATACGTTTTTTCTTGTAATATTCTTTTAATTAAATTTTGTAGTAATAGGCTTATTATCAATCACATATATATGCACTGTCAGAGGGAGGGTACCCATCTTTAATTGTATTTTTTCTTGGATGGCGCTACTTTTTCTTTCATAAGACTACTTTGTTAATGGGAACCTAATCTGTGCAATTCATACATGAACACGGCGATACCAATTCAACTATGAAACGTATCCTCATATTGGATTTGATTTGAATACTAATATATGGTACACATTCAAGTACTATGACCTAATCTGATATTGAATTCGAATCATATGTGTTTAAGGGAAAATTTGTTATTTCATACTAATATATTTAGAATTTTT
Source organism: Ajuga chamaepitys (assembly GCA_958295605.1). NCBI lineage: Eukaryota > Viridiplantae > Streptophyta > Magnoliopsida > Lamiales > Lamiaceae > Ajuga > Ajuga chamaepitys. Next base: position 4,469,179 of record OY282508.1, read on the forward strand.
TATTGACAATAGAGTTAATTATTATCCTCAGAGACGGATAGGATTTAATAATGAGATGGGTAAGATATGGAAAAACTGTTAGAGTTTGACGATGGGGTGGGGTAAGATATGAAAAAGTTGTTAGAGGTTGATGAGGGAAAAAATAGTAATAGAATTTACCTAGAAGTTCTATTTTTGTCTTTTCATTTTTAATGAAAAATTTACTAAAACGATTGAGAGATGCATTTGAGACGAAATAGCTTAACATGATTTAAGTATGAATTATTTATTTATATCTTATTTTAGAGATTAGAATGTGAACAATAAAATTAAATAGGATGAACTTAGTAAAATTATGAGGAGTGAATAACTGAAATAATAAATATTATAGTAATACAATTAAGACTGGATCCTAGTATTGACCAAGAATAGCTCGGCCAATGTTTTTCCTAATGTAAAGTGTTGTATTTTAGGAAAAATCCTAATGTAAAGTATCGTACTTCAGAAAAAAAGTGTTGGAGGTAAAAAAACCTTTCTATCTTAGGTTGTGTTTACTTATGATTGGAGAAGCTAGAATACTGTATGCTGGAATAAAGTGCAAAATGATGATTGAGTTAAATAAATGTGTGTTTATTTTTGTTGGTTGGAGATTGAATTGTTGTTTGTCTGGTCACCTCTAATTCCTGATTATTTGCTACCTACTCTTTTCTACTTTCTCTTTACATTGTTTTTTTTCAAATATGTCTGAAATACATAACTTAAATGCACATGTCTGTCAACGCAGCAACGGTTGAAGCAATGGATACTGCTGACGATACTTCTAGATTCAACGTAGATGCAAATTCATCTACATTTATGAGGACCTTATACAACGGGCTCAACACATTGATCGGTACTAATGTGCTTTCTTACTTTTGTTTTGTTTAAACACATCGATTTTTACAAGTTTGTTTCTTGACCTTGTTTTAATTAAATTTTGTAGGCATAGGCTTATTATCTATTCCGTATGCACTATCGGAGGGAGGATGGCTATCGTTAACTGCATTTTTTCTTGTATCGGCAATATGTTACTATACTGCTTCAATGCTAATAAAATGTATGGATACAAATCCAAATATCAAATCCTATCCTGATATTGGATTTGAATCATTTGGAAATAAGGGGAAGATTATTATATCGATATTAATATATTTAGAATTATTTTTATTAGCGATAGAGCTAATTATAATGGGAGCCGATAACCTTCACAAACTTTTTCCTGATGTGAAGTTAGGAAAAAGTATTGGAGGTCAAAAAACCTTTATTTTAATCTCTACCTTAATTATGTTGCCTACCACATGGCTAAATTTAAGTCTTTTGGCCTATGCATCCGCCTGCGGTATTTTTAGTTCTGTGATCCTTATTGGACTCGTTGTTTGGATTGGGATTGAGCATGTCGGATTTAATCAAAATGGAACACTTTTAGAGTATAAAGGATTGTCCACGACGATAAGCATGTACACTTTCTGCTTCTGTGGCCATGCAATTTTTCCCACTCTTTATACTTCAATGAGAGACAAAAACAGATTCCCTAAGGTAATTTCAATTTATGATATTAGTAAATAATTTTCCTTCTTGGTTTTAGGTAATTTTAATTTTTGATTTCCAGTTTTACGATCAAAATTTAATTTCAGGTTTTACGGATCAGTTTTATTTTAACCACGCTTATGTACGCTTCGATGGCGGTTATAGGATATTTGATGTTTGGAGAAAATTTATTTTCTCAAATTACACTGAATCTTCCCATCAAAAGCATCAGTACAAAAATCGCGATATGGACAACTCTTCTTAGTCCATTCACAAAGTATGCTTTGTTCATAAATCCTGTGGCTTCTGCCCTCGAAGAAAAGCTGCTCCGTCGTAGACACGGAAACAACAACAGGCATACGAGACTGGCGAGGAGCTTAATGATCAAGACAATTTTGGTTGCCGTCACGGCAGTCATCGCATTTGTGATTCCCTTTTTTGCATCTGTAATGGAATTAATAGGATCATGTTTTGCTGTTTGTGGCTCAATTTTGTGCCCATGCATTTGCTATGTGAAAATGAACCAGATATCTCGGATGGAGTTGGTTGTAATTTTAATAATTTGCTTACTGGGATTATTTGTTGGAGGGGTGGGAACTTATACTTCCATTGTTAATATCGTGAGAAATTTAAATGTTTAAACTATTGAATACGATTACTCTATTCTTTTTTTTCTATATATAATTTTTTTCATGTCCTTTTTAAATATTTAAATACCTAAATATACCATTTTCTCTGTTCATGTTTTATTTTCTTTCATTATTTTACTTTTTTAGGAGACAGGTTTTGGGATCTTGTTTGTCAGTTATTCCGGTATTAAGAGAACTCTAGTGTTCACAAATTTCAGCATTATAGCTGGTGTTTTTCAATTTTGGAAGGAAAATTCAGAATCTCCTCACTTAAAAGATAAAAAAAGAATGCGATTTTCCTTTTTTTTTTTAAATTTTGGCCCCAACAGAATGAGTATATTTGCAATTATGTAATATAAAAAATAATAACATATATGAGTGTTAAATAATTAAATACCTTTTACTTAGGGCATAATGATAGTTTTGACATGATTAGGATTTTCATTAGGTCTCGGTTGGGAATGGCCTCCTTCTTTGGGCTTGGAATTATACCAATTATTTAAATAATACGGACTCAATGTAATATTTTCAAAATGATGAGTTTGGAACTTCATTTCGTACATCGTAGGGGATGTATCCACTACACATTTATTTAGACAAATTATTTCTGCTACTAGTTTCATGGTTGTTAGTCTTTGCATATAATATGAATTTACAATAGTATTGGATAAAGTTATTCTGCAAAAAAATCTATGTGTGGGTCTCATGTAGTAACTTTCCTTTACTAGATTTTGAAGACATCAGATTTTATGCAATTATTTTATGCATACTCGTGAATGTTATTACCATGTTTGTGGAACCGGACCGGACCGGCCGGTCCGACCGGTTCAACCGGGAACCGGGCCCGGAACCGGTCCGGTTCAGTTAAAAAACCGGATTGCTTTTTTTTTTTTTTTTTTTTTTTTTTTTTTAAATAAAGTTGTTTTTGGCCTATTTTAAGTTAAAAAAAATAAATTTTCACATTTATCTTCATTTGCCCTTATTATTCTCATCTTATTTTAAATTTGGCACTAGGATGTTATTAAAAAAATTAGAGTTAAAAGTATTTTTGGATTAATTGATATTGAAATATGTTGAATTTTTTTTTACAAGTTAAACTCTAGTATCAAATTAGATTGTATTACACATAAAAACTATTGAAATTCAAAAGTCAACAAGTTGCCTTTGACCGGTTGAACCGGTTGTTGAACCGGTCGGACCGGTCGAACCTTGAACCGGTAGCTTGTCCGGTTTGATCACCGGTCCGGTCCCACAAACACTGTGTTATTATACAAAAATGCTCTATTGTTGATCATTATTTGATGATGTCATTGAGTATCAAATCATGTGCCTATTTAAGGTGTGTGATTCCTTTTTCTTTTTCTAAATTAAGACTCTCATTTATCAATCTAAATTATTCGGTACAAGTTTTTTTAATTCAATAAAAAAAATTAGGAGATATCCAAACAATTGAATCGTCTGAAGAAAAAGAAAAAAAACGAGCAAGTTATGTGTCAACAAGTTGGCTCTACGATATATATGTTCTATGCTAAAACAACGATCAAATAGCATCAAATAAATGCTAAATATTACCGGCGAAAAGACCAGTGGAACTAAGATTTGTTCCTTGCCATTGCCACGTGACTGCATGCACAACGAGCAAATGATTTGGATGACGGGTCCGGGCAAAAGCGAACTTGACGATCGGAGCAGAATACCGGTGGAGAAAGACCAGCAAAGACCGGAAAAAGACATACATAGACACGGCGAAGTCTCACGCTAAATTTTTAGCAGAGAGACGTGATGAATCTTCCATTATTTGGAGACTGAAAAAAGACGAAATAAAACAAAATTAAAGATGAAACCTTCCCCGTCCTTCCATAAAGGAAGAAGAAGGCAACGGCTAGGTCTTTAGACTTTTCCTTTTTTCCTTTTTAATATAAGGTAGTGCTAACTTGCATAATGTTGCCTTTGACTTGTTGAAAGAATCTCTTGTATCGGAAGTACAAGTATTGGGCATGTCAAGTTGTTATTGTGTCTACTGTTTCTCAAATCTCCCCCATCCCTCGTCTTGCATTTTGGTAAAAAATATTACTGAACGGTATGATAATTAGAATTGAAGCTGCAAGTTTGAGCAAGGTACATAGGCATTGTCTACTAATGTGGGCTGATAAGTGGTTGATAGGATTGATAAGTCATAGATGTTGTGTGTGTGTGTGTGTGGTGGGGTTTTATTTCCATCTGATTCTTGAACATGTTCAATCCTAACCGAAACTTTCCTTATGTTTAGCATTAGAGCATCACACTGAAACAAACTGACAGTCAGATTCATAATCGAAGCTTGCTTATAAACAAACAAATTGAGTTAGGATTACCATGTCACCCTAGTTTCATTAGAGCACAACCTTTGACTTTATTGGACGATTATTTGTCCTTAGGGTCGGTGAATGGCATGACTTTTGGAATTTTATTTTTTCAAGTGTGAAACTCAATTTCTTATGAGTCCAATAATGGTGCTCCAAATGAAGCATACCAGTAATACCTGCAACAATAATTTAGGAAATAAAATAAAATAAAAATTGAGGTTAGTTAAAGCTAGCTAGGGGTGGCCAAACCGAGTTAACTGATCGATTCAAACTGAAATTTGAAATATTCAAGTCAGTATTCAAATTAAGAAAGTCCATGATTTCTTAATTGCTTCGCATTTCTATTAAGATCGAGTAAGTGTTGTGTGTGGCCGCCACACTAATCTTATTCCGTGTAGCAAAAATGAATTTTATTTTCTGAATTTGGTTTCGATTTTCAATTTCACTGATGTTATTCAATTCGGTGACCGTTGCTCACTGCTAATGAACTGAACTAATTACTATAGAAAAAAGTGTACCTTAGAGAATTATTTTTTGTCTTTCATTGAAATACATAAAGTTTGGAACACTGCATGGCCGCAGTAACAAAAAATGTATAAACTTAAAGAAGTTGTCAATCCTGTATACCTCCACAGAACCCTTTTCACATGAAATCCAAACAAAATAGAGATAAGAAGAACTGAGACAAGTGAAAACTCCGCTTTCCGAAACATAGGCTAAAAGAGATAAGTTTCTCAACCATTAGGCAGCACCGCAAGCGCGGTGAGCACAATAAACATGTGTTTACCTCCTATTATTTTTCCAAATAAGCATATATTTATGTCCGGAAAGAGCTTATGCAAGTTATCACCTCCGAGTATGAAGAACTCAACTGCAAGCAAGTATAGTTCGATGTACAGAATTGTTGATATGACAACTCTTCCCTTCGTTCCAAATGCAGATTATGCAGTTCGCCTATATCTGGATAACTCTGGCATAATTTGAGTCGTTCTTTAATGACTCATGAATCAAGTAAGGAGCACATGGAATGTATGATTGATTGGCTGGAGTTGGAAGGGAGATTAACTAAGAATAAGACAATTGATGCAAGTGTTCAAGTACGAATCAATAAAGAAAAGGAACATTGGAAACAAGTATTACAAAGAATAATTGTTGTAGTGCAAAGATTGGCAAAAAATAACTTGGCATTTCGAGGAAGTTGTGAGAAGCTTTATGTGGAAAATAATGGCATCTTCCTACAAATCATTGAAATGATCGCTCAGTTTGATCCAGTAATGAAAGAGCACCTTTGGAGAATAGAAGACAATTAGACTCATGTTACATATCTTGGTCCAAAAATTCAAAATGAATTAATACAGATGTTGGCAAGTGAAGTAAGGAAAAAAATACTTGCAAAAGTTAAACATGCCAAGTATTTTTCAGTCATTCTAGATTGTACTCCAGATGTTAGTCACAAGGAGCAAATGTCTCTTATCATAAGATGCTTGGACGATTCAGAAAGCTCAGCAAAAGTAGAAGAATATTGGATACAATTTTTAGAGGTTGATGATACTTCTGGACTTGGGCTCTTTACTTATCTTCAGAATGTTTTAACTGAGCTCCAGCTTGATTTTAACGATATCAGAGGTCAAGGGTATGACAATGGATCCAATATGAAAGGGAAACGTAAAGGTGTACAAAACAGATTGCTTGAAGTGAATCCCAGAGCTTTTTATACTCCTTGTGGTTGCCATAGTCTTAACTTAACATTATGCGATATGGCGAATTCTTGCCCAAGAGCTATGTCTTTTTTCGGAGTGATCCAGCGCATCTACACATTGTTTTCATCCTCTACCGAAAGATGGAAGATTTTTAAAGACCATGTGAAGGGTTTAACAGTTAAGCCATTGTCACAAACACGTTGGGAGAGTCATGTTGAAAGTGTGAAAGCCATAAAAGACCAAATTACACAAATAAGAGATGCTCTATTTGTCTTGACAAATGATACTGAAGATCCCAAGACAAAGAGTGAAGCTGAATCCTTGGCATTTTATGAATTTGAGAACTTTGAGTTCTTACTTGGCGTGGTGATTTGGTACACGTTGTTACATGCAATCAATTCTGTGAGTAAATTTCTTCAATCTGAAAACATGGATATTGATGTTGCTATCTCACTTTTACAAGGTCTTAGTTCATCTCTTAAAGAATACGGAGAATCTGGCCTTGATAAGGCTAAGAGTGAAGCGAAAGTAATGGCAAGAGAGATAGGAGTTGAAGCAGTCTTTCGAGAAAAACGTATTATTCGAAAAAAGAAGCAATTTGATGAAAGCAACAGCGAAGCAGTTACACATTCAGCAGAGGAATCTTTCAGAATTAACTATTTTCACTTTGTACTAGATAAAGCTTGTTCTTCTATAGATAGCCGATTCGAACAATTTAAAAAATATGAAGAAACTTTTGGGTTTTTGTTTAATTTGGAGAGGCTGCGATGTGTTGATGATGATAGCTTGTTGAAGTCTTGCAAAAATCTTCAGAATTCCCTAACACATAATGATCATTCTGATATTGATGGAGATGATCTATTTTCAGAGTTAACATTGCTGAAGTGTTCTTTGCCGATAGAAATAAAATTTGCGATTGAAGTAGTAGATTATTTGAAGAAAATAGATGGACGTTTTCCGAATGCTTACATTGCTTATAAAATCTTGTTGACGATACCAGTGACTGTAGCAAGTGCCGAAAGAAGTTTCTCAAAGTAAAAGCTCATCAAAACTTTTCTCCGATCAACGATGTCACAAGAAAGATTGAATGGATTAGCTATGTTATCCATTGAGAAAGAAACCATTGAGCACCTGGACTATACAGACTTGATTAATACTTTTGCCGCCAAAACCGTGAGGCGAGTTGTATTTAGATAGTTATTTTCAACTTGTTTGTCTTTTATTTTTTATGTTTTGATATAACTATTTTTAGCATTATGAAAATGCTTCATTTTTTTATGTGTTCTCTTTTCTTTTTGTCCATTGAAGAAAAATAATAATTTAGGGGCCCATTCTGAAAACTCGACTCAGGCCCGGAAATAACTAGGTCCGGCCCTGGTGAGGAGGTGAAGACGGATTGGTGTAAAACCGCGATATGTTGCGCAAAAGTAAAGATAAAAAATTGTTTGAAAAACTTGGCTAATGGAGGATCATTTTCGAAATAGAGAGAGATAGAGTGTTGAACTTAGTTTTCATAAAGGTTTTTTTTTGGGACCTGTAATAACTTATGAGGAAGAAGAAAGAATGATTTGACATTTCAGCCTTTTTTTTTTTTTTTTAAATTATTCGAATTAAATGAACGTTCAGATCGAAATGAAATAAATTTAACAGTGAAAAAAGAAGGATTGCATTGGTGCAACGATTGCGCAGAAGTTGGACTCATTAGCTACAAAATAATTTTATTTTTTTGTTGTATACTATATTATATTTTTTTAAGGCTTAAACTATAATTATTGTTCCCTTAGTATATATACAAATCTGATACAACGCAAAGGAAAAAAATAAAAACACATTAAAAAACTTTAAAATTATTCTGATTTGGGACAATAAAAAGAACAAAATAAAAAATTTAAAGAATTAAAATTATATTGTTCTGGAAAATAAACTATTCATTTTGATTAAAAAAAGTTATACTGTATCGAATACACAAACAGAGGCAGCATCAAAGCTCGAACTCCAGACCTCAAAGCTACGAAGCTTTAAACCATAACCTAATACTGTTAGGCCACTTTCAATTATTGTTTAACAAATAGAGGACATGTATCACACTTACATCATGTTATCAACTAGGCTCCAAACGAAATCTGATATTGAGTTCATTATCATACATCTGTATACATACCTTAAAAATAGATAAGGACTAATGTATATCCCATTATACTACAAATTTTAATCCTAGTGAAATTATGTATCGTATAATATATATATATATATATATATATATATATATATAGGGCCCCTAAATTGGGGGTTCTCAAGGGCCTAGACCGTCACCCTTCTCGCCGGTGCTTATGGTCACCCCTGCTCTCCTAGTCCTAGTCTAGGATTATATAAGGGTATATCTATTTTATATAGGGAAAAAATCGTTTTTGGTCCACTAACTTAGGGCGAATCCAAAACTGGTCCACTAAATATGATATTATCAATTTTAGTCCAGTAACTTAGGACCGAGTCCAATTTGAGAACAAATTTCGCCGAAATTGACTAAGTTGACCGGAATTACTCACGTGCAAGACACGTGGTCGTTCAATTTGGGACTTTCCCGCGATTTATCCTCATATTGGACTCGGTCCTAAGTTACTGGACTAAAATTGATAATATTGTAGTTAGTGACCAATTTTGGACTCGCCCTAAGTTAGCGGACCGAAAACGAAAATTTTCCTTGTTTTATCCCATAATCCAAATTTAACAGAATACATTGATTCTTATATCATTTTTCTTACCTTGATTAAAATGGTTCTTGCCTTGATTCAAATCGTTGGAGATTTTGTAAGATACTTATATCAAAATCCAACAGTGGCAATCTTTTTTGTTACTCCAACACAAAATAGTGAGGATTCTCTGTTTGATTCTTTAATATAAAGTTGGAGACTCAGTCAAACCACATCTCTTCTTGGTTTTGGGTTGTTTGATCTTCTTCCAAATCAGCCTCATCGGAATTTTTCATCAGATACTTTTTGGATTTTGCGTTGATATTTCAGGTCAGTGAGTTGGACATTGAGGAGAGAGCGGTACAGCAAAAGCATATGATCAATATATGGATTTTCTTTAGTTTAATATTTCAATTGCAAGTTTATGCGAGAGTTTACCTCTTTTAAAAACTAGGTTTTTCTAAATGCTATTAGTTAGATATATTATATTTTATTCTAATAAATTCAAGTTCTTTATTCCGTTGTGGTACAATTGAAATTTAATTGAAAGTTTGTGAGGTTAATTTTGTTGGGAATATTATTAGAATTTAATTAAGTAAAAATTTCCTTCTACTTCCAATGGTTGAAATTTTTGTTTACAAGGTTAAAAATTTCTTTCTACTACCAATGGTTCTTTAGAACATTATGATAATTCATTCGTGTTTGGGTGAATAACAATTTAGGAGCTTATTTATGTATAAGAAGTTATATGTTAATAAATATTTAATTATTAATTCTTTTCTTGAAAAATCACACTACAAGAAATTCTCAAAATAGCGACCGATTTTAGCGACAGAGATTTTTTGTCGTTAAGTACCGACAAAATTACGACTATATATCGACAGAAATAAAAAAAATTTTCAAAAATAAAATTCGTCGACGGATTACCGACAGACTAACGACACTATTTAAGGGCCACTTTACTAATTTTATATGCGACAAAATAGCGACCAATTTAGTGACGGAATTCTACCGACGGATATAAGTCGGTCGGTAATTTTTTTTTATTTAAAACATGCCGACCAATTCGTGACAGAAATGTACCGACGGAAAAAATTCAGTCGGTAAATTTTATATTTTAAAAATGCCGACTAATTTCAAAATCATACCGACCAATATAATTCTGTCGTAATTTTTTTTGTGAAAAATATCGACGGATGTAGTAGTCGCTAAATACCGACCAAAATTTGGTCGGTAGTTTAAATTAAAAATAAAATGAAAATGAATTAAGAAAATTAATTTTAAACACACCCAAAATATAATAACACAAAATTATGTAATTAATGTATACTCTCTCTCTTCTCCCCATCTCGGCCATGGAAATACATTTTTTTCATTAGCATTAGCATTTTTTTCAATCTCCGAGTTCCATCCGCCATGGCCACCGTCTTATCAGATCAATTCTCCGCTCCGCTACCAGATCTGCTTGTGGCGCCACCGCGAGACTCTCAGCCGGCGTTAAGCCTAAGGCTGCTCCATCTCCATTTCGAATCGCATCTCAGAAACCACTCTCCGCTCGCATTTTCAGGTTTCCAGCTATAAACGCGCTCTAACTAATTAAGCTTCCCTTTGATGATATCTTTTTTCGTTGAATTTTCGGACATGATTGTTAATTTTTGTGTAAATTAGGTCACCGGTGGAGATGAGTAATGTTAGCATAGTGTCGTTATTACCCTACCACACTCCAACAACCTCTTCAGATGTTCACTGATGTTTGCTTATTCCATTCTTTGTTGATTTTACTTGCTACATCTTGTGTTCACTTGTTTGATTAATAAACTTCGTACTAATGTTTGCTTATTCAATGCTTTGTTGATCTTAATCATGTTTGATAGTTTGCTGCTGCTAACTATAAATGTTTCATTTTTTCAACCGTTCATGTTTAGTTTGTTGAATTTTCTGGCCAGCTAACTGACTATGTTGTGAGACATTTTCTTTTGATGAATTGTTCGTTGTTACTGGTGGCTTCCACTTGATGAATAGGTTATATCAATTACATATCTCTTGGAAAAAAAGAATTGACATGTAATAATGAGAGTTCATTAATGAAATGCAGAAATTGCTGGAGCAGATGACAGTAAGAGGCCTAAAAAATAACTAAGCTTTAAAAAATGAAATGTGGACTGTGAAGCCGTTATCTGATGGTGAGGTATGATACGTTCCTTCTAACCCTCCTACCCAGCAGTTTAGGTGTATACATATATACCTAAGCATACAACTATATGTACGCATTGGACCTGGTCTTTCCACTGAGTCATACTGAGTTCCTTTTTAGGAAGTTTTAGCAATCTAGTTGAGTAAATGCTATACGAAGGCCCAACCAAGCTTCATCATACGCACAATCTATTTTTGCCTTGGTGCTTGTTGCATTACATTAATCCTGCTCGCTGAGCCATTTGTTCACCATATCATTTTGATGCAGAAAATAGAAGAAGAATTTATGAACCTTTATAAAAGTGTATCACTACATGAGATGTGGGCAGCAATTATATCTATCTTGCTGATTGGGCTTCTTGCATTTAGACGCTGATGCATAATCCCCAAGGACTGGGTCGAAGTCTTCTAAATACATAACAGATTCGATTATAATTAACCTAAGAAAAATAATTACTTGGAAATGGTATAATTTCCTTGCATAAATATCACAATGAAATGGTATTTTGCAAAAGCTTCAAAATGAATCTGAATTGCTTAGTATTCTGAATTTATGAAGTCCTTATAATATGAGGCTTGAAGATTTTAATAATAATCATCCCATAAATGTCCTGTGAGGGGGAGGGTTTGGAGAAAAGTATGAGTATTGAACATTTTGCTTTGTTGTAGCAAAGGGACGCCTTATACTCTGATTTATTGTATATTGTTTGAGAATTTGAATGTTAAAGTGTTTCATATTTATTCATTTCAAGGTCATAAAGCCTATCACTTGAGATGCACTAACACCCCTCACTTGGCCATACCTGAGGCCTTTTTTTTTGTAAAGTATCTATTGAATTTGAGATGAAATCTGGAAGTAAGTTTTATGCTCTTCATAACATGGGATAAATAGTCTTTGTAGAGCTTGATTTCATGTGTTCAAATTAACACTGCCTTATTAGAAACTTTGATATGTTCAGTGTTGCTTTATCATATTAACAGTGAGATCTTTTAGTTACATCTCGTATTGTGTTCATGACTAGGTCTTCACTGCTGAATACTCGTTGATATGCAAGATTTTTGAGTTACCAACGTGCAAGCGGATAAGGTAAAAAAATTGGGTTCTGGCATTTTAAAAAATAAAGCTTATGGGGGCGTAAAACCAGAATTTCCACTTGATTTCTTTGAGAAAACTTTCTGCATTACTCAAGATGTGAAGTTTACTGGTGATGCCATAAGAAATAATGATTCTGAGGGTGCTAAGCAAACTTTGGCATCTGAAGATGGGTTCCTAGAGGGGCCGAACTCAGCTGGATTCAAGGTACCGATAAAATATATTCTAAATGGAATCTCGTATCTCTATATTCTCATTGTGTTATCATTGGAACATTTATCTGTACAGGTCTTTGTTTTATCTTACGAATTTGCTTCTATTCAATTTTGTTTCGTCCTCCTCTCCTTCCTGTCTCTTGTCCAAAATACACATACTATCTGTTTTTATTAGCTTTCCTATGTGTGTGTAGGTATAAATCTTATACATGTACATATATAATTATATTTTATACCTATCTATATGTTGTATGCATGTTATGTAACATAGTTGTACAGCCAAAGGCAAATATGAATGAAGTGATGGTTAAGAAACAGGGCATAGGCGATTTGGTTTCTTGCTTCCTTTCTTTTAAATATATATTATTTTTCTTCTTGTCCTTTCTGAATATTTACAAGAGTAAAGCTCCATAGCAGTAGGCTCTGCTCCAACAGTTGCCTGAATTTATTTCAGAATGGTTTTCTGATCTGAACAACTAGCCAAAGGAATATGACGTGCTTAGGGTTCAGTATTTGTAGTTTCATTCGCTGCCCATAGTTTCAACATATATAAGATGTTTCAACAGATATAAGATTTTATGTTGCCTGGAGTATCAATCCCCATAATTGATGGTAGAACAATTTGTCTGTGAGAAAAACCATTGCTAATTATATTATGGGGGTGTTTGCAAATTTTTAATTTTAGAGAAGTGATTTGAATTGATTTTTGTGGAAAAATCAAAACTGGGTTGTGTTTGGAATAAAATGATTTTGATTTAAAATAAGTTCTTTTAATAAAGAATCATTTGGAAGCAGCCAAATGCAGCGTCTCATAATCTGATTATAATTAATATTAAAAAAGAAGACATTGTAAACACCTCCACAATCAATTTTGTCCAGCAGAAGTGATTCTAAGCAGAGCATTAGTGGTTGCAAACACCTCCTACATTCTTTTTTTGGTGTTTGTCCTCTGCCTCCTTATTGTTGACTGTGGATGTCCTTATGGTGTTTTGTTAAACTAGCCCTTATACACCTAGTTATTTGTGTTTTTATCCAAGCATTTCGAAGATCAATAATACTTTTCTTGTTCCCCCCCCCCCTTCCCCCCACTCCAGATAACAGTGGCCAATTCAAATCCTGACATTGTTATGGTTGGTTTCCGCTTGCACGTTGGTAACTCATCAGCCAGTCATATTCCATCTGAAATTACTATTTTCCAAAGATATTTGAGTTACATGTTCTCTTCTTTAAAAACTTCCGCTAACAGTAACACTATCAAAATATGATATGTAATAAATATCCCTTGCTTGATATCTTTGTAGTTTTAGCGGCTACAGGCATGCTATCGTATACAAAAAATATATCAGTGTTATCTTCTGGGTTGTGTAGCAGCACGTTTTCTAGCGAAATTGCTCTAATTTGTCTGTTGTTTATGTAGTTCTGACGACCCTGATTACGACATCAGAACTCTGTTGGAAAGATACAGCAGAAACCCTGAGTCCGAACCTCGTCTGAAGTCACTCTTACCTCGGGTAATTTCAACCTCATTTGTCTTCTAAGCCCTCTCGGGGTGGTCACGAACCTTCAATTTTATTCAGTCACATATTTTCTCATTGCTTCTGGCTCGAAACATGCTCTTTTCAGCTGACTGGGGTGATGAAAGCTGAATATAGAATTGCTATAAGGTCTTCTCTTCGTAATGATTTTGCTGAAGGTGTTCGGGCTGTCTTAGTGGACAAAGATCAGGTGATGATGCCCTGCACTTTGCTGTTAGATTCTTATCATTGTTGTGTTACTCTTTTTCTTATGTCTTACTGTTTTTATTACAAACTATTTTTGGCTGCCAGATGTTCTACCATCTTATAAGTTGGTAAATCATTCTTTGCAACCTTGTTGTTCTTGGTTTTAAGTTATATAGTGATCATAACAAACCTCTCTTCTAGATTTGGTACAACCATGTAGTCCATGCAGTGCAGATTTTTATTATATTTTCAGCATAATTTTCTGACCTAATATATTGTCCATGCAGTGCAGATTTGCATCTAATAAAATAATAGTATTTGGGTTCAAATAATTTCTTCAAGTTTAATTCTATTGTACCAACTAATGTATCTTTATATTACTAGCAGGGTCGTGCTGAGGGCCCTGAGGGTCGTGCTGAGATGCAGAAGAAGTTCGATGAGATTTCTGCACGACAGAATGAAACAGATGAGCAGGTTCGATTCTTGATGCGATTGATTCACGATAGAGACCTAGGCATATGATGGAGATGATGAAGTGTTGAGTTGACTTATGTTTGCACTTTATTATGTGAGTTTATTTTAGTTTTGAATTTGGAGTGCTTGTCTTATTTTCGGCACATCTTTTTTTATATTGAGGTCGAATTTTAAGCATGTATTGTTGATTTGTGGGGATATTTAGACTTTAATTCATATTCGGACGTTGAATTACCTATTTTAGATTGTGTTGCGTGATTTATAATTATTTTGCCGAATATTTTATATATAAATAAAAAAGGTAGGACACTGATAATATAAAATATTTGAAATTGAATATTTACCGACAGATTACCTACAAAAGAAAATAATAACAGAGCTCACAAAAATATATTGGTAATTGTCGACCAAATAACGACAACAATAATTAGCGACAAAATAACGACTAAAGCTTTTAATAATTAGCGACATAATAGCGACTAAATATTTTAATAATTAGCGACAAGATAGCGACAGAATAAATTAGCGACAAACAATATTGTCGGTAATTCCCGACAAATTAGCGACATAATAAATTAGCGACAGACAATATTGTCGGTAATTCCCGACAGATTATCGACAGAATACATTAGCGACAGACAATATTGTCGGTAATTCCCGACTGATTAGCGACAGAATGTAGTCGTGAAATGCCGACGGATTAGTGTACCGACAATATTTCTGTCGGTAGATCGTCGCAATTGAGTAAACTTTTTTTAGGAAATTTCTGTCGGCATTCTGTCGAAAATCCGTCGTAATTTTTACCGACGGATTGTTAGGTCCGTCGGTATTCATAGCGACTAGCCATATTACTACTAACTTTTTCTGTCGCTAATTGGTCGCTATCACCTCTTAACGACAGAATAGCGACAGAATTGACTGTCGCTATTTGACAAATTTCTTGTAGTGTCATGTGGGTTACTGATTTCTCAAGTTATTTGATGTGGACACATATACTCCCTCCGTTCCGAATGAACTTGCACATTTTTATTTTTCGTCCGTCCCAATCAAATTGAACACCCCTTAAAATAGAAAGCTATAACACAATCTTCATCCTCAAAATCTCCATCTTCAATCCATCTTTGAAAAATCAACATAAAAGCAAAAAATAAATTTTATTAATATGTGTACACCCAAAGGGGTGCAAGTTCATTCGGAACGGAGGGAGTACATAAATCTTAGAAAAATATAATTGACTTGTGAGCATGTGATTTGTCTTTTGCTAAATTTCCGTTGTTATGCATGATCTGTAATTGTACTCATTAAGTTAGCTAAATGAATTTTTTTATGTGAAGTTAATCCGTTAGGAGTTTGCTCAGGGATGGATCTAGGAATCCATTGTAAGAGGGATAATTTTTTTTATAACTATGTTATATAGTATAGGGGCGGATTTTTTAATCAAGGGGGGCAAATTTTGAAAAAGTAAGGAGGGAAAACTCTTATATATTAAGAGTAGTAATGAAATTTATCAAATAAAATAACATGTAAAACATAAAAAATTTAGAAGTCCAAGGGCGGCCTCTCCTAAATCCATACCTGAGTATGCTTGTGGGTAATTTTTTTAAAATTGATTTATCTTTTCTCATGGTCAATTATTTGCTCGTAAATATTCTATATAGGATTAAGAACTATCTTTTAGGAAAAAAAAAAAAAAACTCTGAGATATTGATTCTTGCTATTAAAGATTTTATTTTATAAATATCAGATCATTTATAAATATCTTCAGCCTGCTGTGAAAGGATAAATGACATATCTTGGCAAGGGGCATCTTTAGTCATCACATCAACTAAGCATTTTCTTGTAACATTAAATATAATATTATCGCAACAATCCAAGAGCACGCAGGTACTATAATTGCACAATCCTTTAAAAACTTCATCCATACACATATTTGAAAGCCTTTCGTAACATTGACTTTGGTTAGGCGACGGTGCACCAAGGGGCGAAGCTGACAGGTCTTCTAAAGTCGATGGCTTGATTTCGCTTTATTCTTTCAATAGAATGAGAAAAGTTTGTTGGAAATTGGTTTGGAATTTTGGGTTTTGACTCAAAATTGACCAATTTAATTAATTCAATCCATTTGTTAAAAATGGAAACAAGTTGCAAATTCATAATCTACACTTCGAGTAGATGAATTTAATGTATTAATATGCTCAAAACC
Organism: Ajuga chamaepitys; assembly: GCA_958295605.1. Classification (NCBI taxonomy): domain Eukaryota; kingdom Viridiplantae; phylum Streptophyta; class Magnoliopsida; order Lamiales; family Lamiaceae; genus Ajuga; species Ajuga chamaepitys. Next base: position 4,485,984 of record OY282508.1, read on the forward strand.
AATTTCGGGTGAATGAGATATTAATTGTCAAAGATTGCAACTTAAACATGGAAGTTGAAGAGGTTGTGAAATAAATATATGGGAACTTGTCCCACATAGGAAAATTGGAGTAAGTGGATACTCCTTATTTAGTAGAGCATTTGGTAAGTAGTTATCAAGTGTGCTCCCCTATGGTGGACCTTATGGTGGATCCTAGTGGGATTTTAGCCTTTGGCTAAAATGGACCCGAGGATGGTGCTTCGCACCATCCGGGCCCGCACGCGCACGTCGCACATGTCGCATTGAGTCGCTTTAGAGGCGCACTTTGCACTTCGCACGTACGCGAGGAGCCTTAAAGTTTTGACTAGGTGGTCCAGACGGATGGCTCACAGGTTCGTGGCGGTTCGAGTCAGGCGGTGCGGTGACGTGGATCGATCCGGTCCGGGTCGAACCGGACTGGATCGGCGGTTCGGACCAGACCGGCCGGTGGGTCGAACCGGGTTGGCGGTTCGGACCGGTCGAACCGGACCGGGCAGTGGGTCGGACCGACCCGCCAGCGAACCAGTGCGACCCGTCGCCCGCCAGGGCACGGGTCAGCCTGCGGGTACGACCGCCCAGCGAACTGGTGGGTCCAGTCCAAATGGTGCAACCAAGGGGTGAAGAGGTGCCTTTCCAAAAGGGCACCACAACTCTTCAACATATATAAATAGGCCCCTCCACATTTCATTTTCAAACATTCGAATTCATAAGTTTTTCTGCAATTCAAAGTTTTCTAAATTCTGCATTAGTAGAGTCCGAAAGTTCCAAATATCCGAGTACGTTCGCCGATAACTTTCGACTCGTAGTGCAGCGATCTGAAGTTTTAAAGTCGTTGTATCTTGGAGGCGTTTTGCTACTATAACGTATTGCACCTGAGTACGTGGCAATTTCGTCTTACGGATATAGAGTCAAACTCTAGCCTTGACTTTGTCTGTATTCTACATCTTCGTATATACAATCACATACTGCCAAATTTACACGTGCCTCTCCACGGTTCTTGTCGCTTTTGACTTCGGATTTCCGGTTGTCTTCTTCGATCCGTAGTCTCACGATCAAGTCCTCAAGCCCCATTTCCTTGCGTTTGTGCTTGAGATAATTTTTGAAATCCTTCCATTGAGGCGGTAGCTTTTCTATGAATGCGGCTACTTGAAAGGATTCAGATAGTTGCATACCTTCAGCATGAATCTCATGGAGGATCAACTGCAACTCTCGAACTTGGTCCATGACCGTCTTCGAGTCTACCATTTTGAAGTCGAGGAACCGTCCGACAATGAATTTCTTCATTCCGGCATCCTCCGTTTTGTACTTTTTCTCCAACGATAACCACAATTCTTTTGCGGTTTTAAAAATGGAGTAGACATTGTAAAGAGAATCGTCTAATCCATTTAGAATGTAATTTCGACACAGGAAGTCACTGTGGTTCCATGCGTCCAAAGCAGTCATGCCCTCTTTATCCCCTGTTTCAACGGTAGGAGGATCTTCCCTCAAGAAACGGGCAAGACTGAGAGTTGTCAAATAGAACAGCATTTTCTGCTGCCATCTCTTGAAATCATTTCCGGCAAATTTAGCCGGTTTTTCAGCGTGAGCAGCGGGAATGGAAGGAGTAGAAACAGTAGAAGACATCTTCGAATATACAAAGAATTTCGTCTTACGCTGTTATATAACTGTATGTGATTGTATATACGAAGATGTAGAATACAGACAAAGTCGAGGCTAGAGTTTGACTCTATATCCGTAAGACGAAATTGCCACATAAGAAAAGGGACAAAACTCCGTACGAGTTGTGGAAAGGAAGAAAACCTTCCTACCATTACCTTAAAGTGTGGGGGTGCCTAGCTAAGGTTGAAGTACCTAAGCCAAAACAAGTGAGAATAGGACCCAAAACTGTTGATTGCATTTTCATTGGATATGCGCATAACAGTAGTGCATATCGATTTCTGGTGCACAAATCAGACATTCCTGACATAAACGTGGGAATGACTATTGAGTCAAGGAACGTGGTGTTCTTTGAGAACATATTTCCTAAGAAGGAAACCACAGAAGTAAGTTCTCGTAAAAGAACTTATGAAATTGCAAATGGTTCACCTGCTGAGGTTAATAAAGAACCTGAGGGTAATGAGGAACCGAGACGTAGTAAAAGGGCCAGAAAGGAAAAATCCTTTGGGCCGGATTTTCTGTCATACATGATGGAAAGTGAACCCAGGACAATACATGAAGCATTGTCCAGTCCAGATGCTCCTCTCTGGAAAGAAGCAATAAACAGTGAAATCGAGTCCATCATGCAAAATCACACGTGGGAGATTGTAGATCTACCACCAGGCTGTAAACCACTTGGATGCAAGTGGATCCTAAAGAGGAAGTATAAAGCCGATGGATCAATTGATAAGTATAAGGCTAGATTGGTAGCCAAAGGGTTCAAGCAAAGAGAAGGATACGACTTCTTTGATACGTATTCCCCAGTTACGAGGATCACATCCATTAGAGTTCTCATTGCTATTGCAGCTCTGCATAACCTTGAGATACATCAAATGGATGTGAAGACGGCCTTCTTAAATGGGGAATTGGAGGAGGAGATATATATGGAACAACCTGAAGGGTTTGTAGTTCCTGGCCAAGAAAAGAAGGTGTGTAAACTTGTTAGATCTTTGTACGGACTCAAACAAGCACCTCTTAAATGGCATGAAAAATTTGATAATGTGATGCTCTCTAATGGTTTCAAAATCAATGAGTGCGATAAGTGTGTATATATAAAGGGCACTCCAGAAGATTATGTAATAGTGTGTCTATACGTCGATGACATGCTTATTACGGGAAGTAATCATGACTCGATCGTGAATACTAAAAACATGTTAAAACGAAATTTTGACATGAAAGACATGGGTCTGGCTGACGTCATTCTAGGGATGAAAATCTCTAGAACTTCTGATGGAATTTTCCTATCACAAACTCATTACGTTGAGAATGTGTTGAGGAAATTTGATGCTTATGACGTACCCCCGGCTAACACTCCTGTAGATGTTAATCTACACTTAGCCAAAAATAGAGGTGACCCAGTGCTGCAACTGAAATATGCAAGAATTATCGGAAGCCTGATGTACTTGACAAATGGTACGCGTCCGGATATAGCATATTCAGTTAGCAAACTTAGTAGATTTACAAGTAATCCTAACAAGGATCACTGGAAAGCTCTGATGAGAGTTTTAAGGTACTTAAAACATACCATGAATCATGGAATTTTGTATACAAGATATCCAGCCGTATTGGAAGGATACACAGATGCAAACTGGATATCTGATACTAAAGATTCAAAATCCACCAGTGGTTATGTATTCACTATAGGTGGAGGAGCTGTGGCTTGGAAATCCTCTAAACAAACTTGCATAGCTCGTTCCACAATGGAATCGGAGTTCATTGCTTTAGACAAAGCTGGTGAAGAAGCCGAATGGCTTCGGAACTTCTTAGAGGATATTCCTGGTTGGTGCAAACCAGTGCCTCCCGTGATGATACACTGTGATAGCATGTCTGCTATAGGGAGGGCACAAAGCCACATGTATAATGGTAAGTCTCGACACATCCGGAGGAGACACAATACCGTTAGACATTTGATCTCAAGTGGGGTAATCTCCATTGACTACGTAAAGTCAAAAGACAACATTGCGGATCCGCTAACTAAAGGCATTGGTCGAGATCAAATGTATAGCGCGGTAAGGGGAATGGGGCTAAAACCCACACACTAAAGAGTGTTCATAGTGGTAACTCGTCCATGATGACTGGAGGATCCCAAGAACTTGGTTCAACGAGACAACTAAGCTTTGAAGCACTCAGCTTTGCACTTGAAAACAAATTTCAAGCTCATTCTCGATTCCGCTCAAGTGCCAAATGTACCTATTTGGTACAAAACCTGATGACGTGTGGTGAGGGTAAGCTTAACAGCTTTTAATGATTCCTATACCTTCGTGGTAAGGTATTTCAGGGTACCTTTAATAGGAGATCACCTATATAAGTGTGAAGTGGGGCCGCTTCAAACTGACAAATGTAATATTTTCAGTATACACTTATGAATCCAAGATAAGGTCCATGGCCAAAATGGACAACAACGTGAGAACCAAAAGGATATTAGAGTCGTTACTTTGTGGTTGTCATTGTACTTGATTTACACAAAAGCTGACCAGTTCAAGACATCATGTTCACTGAGCAGTGAGTAAATCCGATGGCATCTCACTAGGGAAGGTTCAAAGCCTGAAGCTACCTATCCTGATGAAGGGACGGCTCGTTGGGACTTTCTTAGGTGTGCATTGCATTAATATCATTCATGTGGGGGATTGTTGGAAATTGGTTTGGAATTTTGGGTTTTGACTCAAAATTGACCAATTTAATTAATTCAATCCATTTGTTAAAAATGGAAACAAGTTGCAAATTCATAATCTACACTTCGAGTAGATGAATTTAATGTATTAATATGCTCAAAACCAATTTCGGGTGAATGAGATATTAATTGTCAAAGATTGCAACTTAAACATGGAAGTTGAAGAGGTTGTGAAATAAATATATGGGAACTTGTCCCACATAGGAAAATTGGAGTAAGTGGATACTCCTTATTTAGTAGAGCACTTGGTAAGTAGTTATCAAGTGTGCTCCCCTATGGTGGACCTTATGGTGGATCCTAGTGGGATTTTAGCCTTTGGCTAAAATGGACCCGAGGATGGTGCTTCGCACCATCCGAGCCCGAGCCCGAGCCCGGGCCCGCACGCGCACGTCGCACATGTCGCATTGAGTCGCTTTAGAGGCGCACTTTGCACTTCGCACGTACGCGTCGTCGCGAGGAGCTGGAGGAGCCTTAAAGTTTTGACTAGGTGGTCCAGACGGATGGCTCACAGGTTCGTGGCGGTTCGAGTCAGGCGGTGCGGTGACGTGGACCGATCCGGTCCGGGTCGAACCGGACTGGATCGGCGGTTCGGACCAGACCGGCCGGTGGGTCGAACCGGGTTGGCGGTTCGGACCGGTCGAACCGGACCGGGCAGTGGGTCGGACCGACCCGCCAGCGAACCAGTGCGACCCGTCGCCCGCCAGGGCACGGGTCAGCCTGCGGGTGCGACCACCCAGCGAACTGGTGGGTCCAGTCCAAAGGGTGCAACCAAGGGGTGAAGAGGTGCCTTTCCAAAAGGGCACCACAACTCTTCAACATATATAAATAGGCCCCTCCACATTTCATTTTCAAACATTCGAATTCATAAGTTTTTCTGCAATTCAAAGTTTTCTAAATTCTGCATTAGTAGAGTCCGAAAGTTCCAAATATCCGAGTACGTTCGCCGATAACTTTCGACTCGTAGTGCAGCGATCTGAAGTTTTAAAGTCGTTGTATCTTGGAGGCGTTTTGCTACTATAACGTATTGCACCTGAGTACGTGTCAATTTTGTCTTACGGATATAGAGTCAAACTCTAGCCTCGACTTTGTCTGTATTCTACATCTTCGTATATACAATCACATACAGTTATATAACAAAGTTATTATCCTGATCATGATAGTAGATTTAGTAGCCATGGGTTTATCTTTTCAAATTATAGTATGTTGCAATACAGCATTTAATCGGGTCTTTTACATATATAAATATATAAGGTGGATGGTGTTGTTACATTTCAAATTAATGATCATAACTAAAACCGCCATAGCCATTTATTTCTTAGAGTTAATTTTCCGTTGATAAGCTATTATTCCTAGTATCCAAAAACAAATATGATTAAGTTTTGATATAAATACGTTTAATTTCTGATATGTAGGTCATTGGCCCACACGATATTAAATTTATTTTTTAAGGGGGAAGGCCCAATATGTGTGGTCCGCATTTCTTATGCCTGAGTAGGCGACACCCAGTAATTGTGTTATAATTTAATATTAGATATTAAATTTAAACAATTAGTATCACATATTTTCTCCACTAGGAACCAAGTCTTGGTTGGAAACAAAAATGCATCGTCCATCATAATTGTTTGAGATTCCTAATTTTTACGGCCACGAGTTTTACACCAAAGTATTTACTCTAAAACGACGAGGTTTGGGCTCATTCATAGATGCATGGTTGGCATCATGTGATGAAATTGACTTGCCTAAATTATTTTGAGACGCCAAAGCGACCAAAATAGTTTAAATGCGCAAATTAATTGGATTAATAAACCAAGAGTTGTAAATTATTGTTACAATTGACTTAAAAGCCTACTCATTAATATTATTGTAGTCATCAGCCAAAGCAGAGGTTACAATAATATGGACTTGGATCTTGGACTTCTAAAATTTATAATTATTATAAATCCGTATTTTGTGAATGGGGACATAAAATATGTTAAAATTGGTGGGAGCTAATCATTACAATAAGCCCTTGTTTTGATTAGTGATACGAATGTGGATTTTATTTACTCTGTTCTAATTTATTTTTCCATTTTGATTATTTTCTCTTCAGATAAAATGTCAAATTTGGCTTATAAATGTTTGATGGAAACAAAAAAGTTGATTGGGTTCAACTTTACAGATTGACTATGTTGTTTGCGCTTGGTGCTAAGGCAACATGAGGTTGAGTATGTCTTGGACAAACCAATCAGTGTCATTCCCGACAAAACTTCTCCTGAGTATGCTTCGTTTGACGCAGAAGCTCACAAGAAACATGTTGAGGATGCCACATCGGCTCTGTCTTCCATGAGTATTGAATTGCATATGCATCATGGACACATGCTCCTTTATGAGATGCTAAAACACTTGGAGGTCTGTACGCTTTAAAAGCTCATATAATGGAGTATGAAATACTCACTGATCTCTTCAAGTGCAAACTTCATAATGGGGGCCAGGTTTATGAAAATGTAGTGAAGGTGATCAGATTGATTTAGAGGTTGGCATCGATTGGAACGAAGCTATCCTCAAGTGTCTCAACCAATCTAATCCTGCAGTCGCTTCCTAGTTCATTTGAAAACTTCATAGTGAACTTCAACATGAAAAACACGAAGGTGACTTTGCCAGAGCTTCACAATATGCTCAAGACCTATGAATCTTCTACTTCTAAAGGCAAGTATGTGCTCATGGTGAGTTCGAAATCTTCCAAAAGGAGGAAGAAGAAGAAGAAGAAAACATATAAAGATGTGGCCTTGAAGCCTAAAAGAGTAGAGGAGTCTAAAAGAAGGCGAAATTGCCAAATGATGAGTGTATATTATGTCAAGAGAAGGGGCATTGGAAGAGAGACTACCAAAAGTTCAAAGGTGAGAGCTCAAGTATGCTTGTCATTGAGATAAATATATATATGTCTATGAATAATTCACAATCTTGGGTATTAGATATAGTTTGTAGCTCACACATTTGTAACAATGTGCGGTGTCTAAATGAACGCATGAAAATGAGACCTGGGGAGGTCAACCTACGCGTGGGGAATGGAGCAAGAGTTGATGTTGAACGTGTTGGGACATATAGATTAGATCTTCCTTCGGGTGCATACTAGTGTAACAATAAATTTTGTGTATTGAATTAACAAACACAAAAAAATTGTACAAATCAAATTCAAATTGGATCAAATGAAGAACTTTGTAGGTTACAATCTCTATTCTTGAATCCTCTAATTCTTCTCTTCGAATGTTTTCTTTGAATTTGATGATTTGGAGTGAAATCTTCTTCTTAATCTCATCCACCGCTTAAGTTGTTCTTCAATAACGTTGTTCGAAGGTCGAACAACTTGATTCCTGATTGAACGCTACTTCTTGATGAATTTGATGAAGAACGTCTTCGAATCTTGAAGAATGTCTTCGAATCTTCAAGAACTTTGAGTCTTCTAGATTTCTTGGAGTTCTTCCAATTCTTGAAGCTCTCAACTTGTTTTTATGAATGAAGAGAGGCCTCCTTTTACAGGTGTAGAGAGGAGTTCTTTCCATATTTCCTTTGCCATGTGGCATTATTTGATTGGCCACCATTAATTTGATGGGCTTGGGCTAATTTGGTTGGGTTAGGTCTGATTTAGTTGGGCCTGGCTTGACTTGGCCTGATTTGATTGAGCCAAGCTGACTTTTGGGCCTTTTTATTTGTAGGGGCCTTTTTGACTTGGTTGGGCCTTCTTGCTGGATTATGCCCTTTTGACTTGATTGGACATTTCTTGATTTGATTGGGCCATTTTGCCAAAGTTTTTGGTAGATAATTTATTTAGGTCCAAATTAAATATCAATTATACTATAACTTAGGAATTAATTTAATTAAATTCTTAAGCCATGAATAGTATTCTTTTATTGATATTTAATTAATTTACATGTGTCGTCATTTGATTGGACACAAAATTTGTTAATCCACAACTCGATTTGCTTAATTGTTATTTTGTTCCTTCGATTTCAAAGAATATTATTTTCATTCCAATGTTAGACATTCATGGTTTCTCCTTCCATTTTGCAAACAGTAGATGCTCGTTTTCTCTTAATGGATTGTTTTATAGAAGTGTCTCTTTCGAATGATTTATATATACTTGAATGTGAACGAAATATTCTTAATATACAAAACAAACGACCTAAGCTAAGTAATACTAATAATAAAACCTACCTTTGACATTGTAGACTTGGTCATATTAATGAGAAGAGAATAGAAAGATTGAGAAAGTTAGACTATCGCTCATCATTTGATTTTGAATCATATGGTGCTTGCGAATCTTGCTTCAAAGGAAAAATGACAAGTAAACCAATTTCTGGGAAATGGTTGCGTGCCAAAGTCGTGCTTGAGTTCATCCACACAGATGTGTGCAGACCATTTCCAACTCAAGCAAGAGGTGGATATTCGTAGTTCATTACTTTCACTGATTATTTTTCAAGGTATAGATTTGTGTATTTCATGAAGTAAAAATATGAGACATTCGAGAAATTTAAGGAGTTTAAGTTAGAAATCGAGAAACAACTGGGAAAAGTATCAAAACTCTTCGATCAGATCGAGGAGGGGAATACTTGAGCTGAGAGTTTCTTGATTACTTAAAATCACATGGAATTTGGTCAAACTGGACACCTGCAGGTACACTACAAATGAATGGAGTATCCGAAAGGAGAAATCGAACTTTATTGAATATGGTTTGATCCATGATGAGTTTCACAAGTCTTCCTTTATTCCTTTGGGGTTATGCCTTACTTACCGCTATTTATATTCTGAATAGAGTTCCTTCTAAATTGGTCGAGAAAACACCATATGAGTTATGGTAATGGACTAAAGGAAAGTCTTAACCATATGAGGACTTGAGGTTGTTTTGCTTTTGTCAAGAAAATGAAGACTGATAAGTTGGAATCTAAAAGTGAGAAATGTTATTTTGTGGGATATCCTAAAGAAATTAAAGGATATGAATTCTACTGCCCTGGAGATCACAAGGTGATAATTTCTAGGAATGTGACGTTTATTTAAGATACTTATATCTCCAAGGAACAAGGTCATAACAAGGTAGATCTTGAAGAAATTCAAGAACCACAAGATAACATAGGGGATGAGGGATTATCAATGGAGTGGACAAGAACTCAGTGAGAGTTTTTGATGATCTGATGGGAGGGAAAATGACTCTAAGAGGGTCACCTCAAGACAGAACACAAGAACAAAAATGAAAATCAACAAGCGTTTTACGTGGTTTGATCAATGATCTATATCCACTGAGGATCAAGACGTCCTCAATTCACTAATCAAGAAAGGAATTACAGATTTACAGCTCAGATTCATGAAACCCCCAAATTCAACCCTAATTTGGATATGAACCCTAACCAAGCTAACACTTTGAATTCTTTCTCTAATCCTAAGGAAAAATTGAACTAATCTCTCTTGCGCAACAATGCACATTAAACTATATTAAGTATCACGCTCAAATTTGTCCAAATTAGCTAATAGAAAATGGAAGAAGAATGCTCTATTTTCCCACGCAAACGAGCTGTTCAAACTTTTACTACCGGTTTGAATTAGTTGATAGACTGTTTTTTGGATTTCTTCCGATTCCGAGCAGTTCAACTCCGGTTTTGGACTACTAGACCGGGATGATATGTTTGAACTACACTTTGTGTAATTTGATACATATATAACATATACATTTTTAGTATTTCCTCAGACTAGTAATATTATTCAGTATCAACACTAATAATTTTTTATGAATTTTTTTTTCACAATCTGATTACACAAATCTTAGATCCGTACAACTGATATATACAAGAACTACACTTTTAAGAAATGATCTAACAACTTAGTGCATGCTATATAGATAATGGTCATTCTAGTATTTATTAGGTACTAAACCTAACTAATTTAACAAGTTCCAACAATTTTTAAATTATGGCAGTCCTTTTCTCGTTCACGTCCATGCTGATCATTTAAGAAATAAATAAATTATAGATATTAATTTGTCCTACTAAAAAGGGGTGGGGTACGTAGACTAGCCATGTGGGCTTAGCCAAATTCGTGTATGTCTGTAAGTTAATGCATTTGATGAAGTCTTCCAATTTCCCTTACTCTACAATTATATAAAGAGTAACACTTGTATGCATATGATGTACAGTAGATTTATTGTACATTATTATAATTTAACACATGAACTCCAAAAAATTGTTGAAATATAATTTATAAAAAAATTGTGTCTGCGAACTGGGTCAACGTGCGGGTCGCGCCTTTTTAAAAAAAAAATTCTACTACAAGAATACAATAAGTCTACTGTAAGAACACAATAAGTCTACTATAAACACAAAATAATTATACTGCAATAATACGATAAGTCTACTGAAGAACACAATAAGTCTACTCTAAACACAAAATTACTATACTATAAGACTCTAAACACAAAATTACTATACTACAAGAACACAATAAGTCTACTCTGAACAAAAAATAATTATACTACAAGAACACGATAAGTCTACTGAACAACACAATAAATCTACTCTAAACACAAAATTACTATACTACAAAAACATAATAAGTCTACTGTAAGAACACAATAAGTCTACTGTAAGAAAAAAAAAAAAAAAAAAACTGAGAATCGCGCGGGGGTCGGGCTAACAGCAACGGGTCGCGCGCGGATCTTAATGTGAACTGATGTATAATAAACATATATATGGTGATCATATGCACACAAGTTTTTACCTTATATAAAATATTAATTGTAATTCAGGTTTTGTTTTGAAGAGAAATAAATAAAATTCCGAAAATGGGATAAAATATGGGCATCGCTTTAAAACATAGTGCAAAAAATAAGAAAGCAAACAGAGTAACAATAATCAGGGACGGACTTATACGGGGCCGGGGGGCAACGACCCCACTCCCGTACAAATTTATTATTATGTATGTGTATTTTAGTTAGTTTTGATACAATTTAATCAAATAAAATTAATAATTATATTATTTAACTTGAATAATTATTTAATAATAAATAACTGATGTATTTTTAAGTGTAAGTAATAGAGATATATATTCTAAGAAATAGAATGAATGATTACAAACGTTATATCTTGATTATTCATTGTTGTAATTGAATCAATTTATTGATTTCATCAACATTATTCGTACTTTCTAGTGTTAAAGTTGAATATTGTTGAAACTTTGGATTGATTAATGGGGCCCAAAGCGGTGGCCCAACCTTTTTTATTATCCAAAATTTTATTTTCTAATGTAATTTATCCAATATTATAAAAATAGAGCCTAATATATGAGAGTTTTTCAGTCTCCTCAAAGTGAGTCTCATTTGGCATAAAAAATTTCACCCAATCGAGTGTAATTCGAAAATTTTGCCCCCGTAAAATAAATTTACAGATTTAACTATATTTGGACCCCCCCTCGATAAAATTTCTGGGTCCGTCACTGATAATAATGAATGTAGGGTGTTGGAAATGAAAATAAAGTTATGAGGTATTTGTAGGGTAAAAATTACAAATGGTCCCATAATTTTTTACTTTTTCGAAGTTAGTGTCATAAGTTATTGTTTTTTCGATTTAGTCCCATAGTTCTAGTAATTGCTCAATTATGATCTAATTTTGACTCAATGTTGACCAATTGACCAGAAAGGTCACGTGACCTTCACGTGCCGATGCGGTTTTAGAAGTTCCTGCTAAAATAGTCCCATAACCTTTTACTTTTTTGGATTTAGTCCCACATCTCTAGTAATTGCTCAATTTTGGTCCCATTTTGACCAGCTGATCGGAAAAGGTCACGTGACCTTCACGTGCAGCCGTGCAGGCAAGGTTTTGGGAATTCCGACGACTTATGACACGTGTCGCCAGTGTTCCGAGGTGGACTAATTTTTTTTTATTAGGAGACCATATTAGCAAATCATTTACCATGTCAGCTTATATTTTTCTTTAACCTGAATTAAATTAAACTCAAAAAATACAAATGCAAAATAAGAAAATGTAATATCCTATCGATCTAACCCTTAAATCAGAATCAACATCCCTCCTCCTCCTTCTTCTTCTTCTTCTTCTTCTTCTTCTTCTTCTTCTTCATTTCACGTCCTTCTACAAGAAAAAACCCTTACTTTTCTCTTCTAATCTTTTTATTTGAATGCAGCTTCAAATCCCCCAAAAATTGGAGAACACACGAAGATAAAGAACCATGTCCTAATCTAGGAATAGATCGCAAAATAGCATTGTGTGCGATTGACATTTGAATTCTCCCATTAAAACCTCTTAGAAAAAAGAAAATGTTGGGCGTATGTTCTACAACTGCTCGCGACACCCGGTATAGTTTTTAGCTTCAATTTTATTGGTTTATAAATCGGCGGAATTCCCAAAATCGTGTTGGCACATGAAGGTCACATGACCTTTTCTAGTTAGCTGGTCAATATTAGGTCAAAATTGGAAAAAAGTTGAGCACTTATTAGAGATGTGAGACTAATAAAAAAAACAATAACTTATGGGACTAAATTCGAAAAAGTAAAAAATTATGGGATTATTTTTACCTGAATTTCCAAAACCGCGCTGGCACGTGAAGGTCACGTGTTTTTTTCTGATCAATTGGTCAACATTTGGTCAAAATTGGACCAAAATTGAATACTTATTAGAGATGTGGGACTAAATAAAAAAAAAACAATAATTTATGAAGCTAAATTTAAAAAACAAAAAATTATGAGATTATTTTGGCTTTTTTTACCGGTATTTGTACATCTTCAAAATGAAACCTACATACACAGTTGCTCCTGTCTATCTATATATAGGTAATAGATTTGAGAATTTCTCATCAAGTCTTCATTAACTTCGAGTGTAGAAAGAAAGAGAGAAAAGAGAGAGATGGAGTACTGCAACGACAAGCAATGGATCTTCGCCACCTTCTTCTTCTTCTGCCTGCTGTCTTCTGCACTTCTCTTCACAACAGCCACAGCTACAGGTGCACAATTTTACACCAAAACACACACACACACATTGAGACTGGCGGCAGCTTCTGCATGCAGTGGAATAAGCTCCGGCAGCTTCTAATCCTTGTTTTTCTGCTTTCACCGTTCTCAAAATTAATTAAAAAGGGTTTTGTCTTCATTGAATCTTGTTTCCTGTTTTCACCATTTCTTACACAAATAAATGCATGCAATAGGTGGAGGAAGCGTGTGTGTGTGTGTTTTCTTTCCTTTTCTGGTTGTTTGACAATGGGAACCTAATAGTCTGTGTGGTTATGAATCTGTATGACTCATGACTAAATATGATCGATAATGACTGTACCCCCGTAACTTATTTAGTGGCTGTGAAAATTGTAACAAACTAAAATGCTTTGGCATTTGCTTTGTCACAAGCACTTTTTGGTCTCCACGTTGGCAAGTTTCTCGACTTTAGGCCTTGTCTTTGGGATTCTACTCACGCTCGTAACCAACAGGGGTGTACATGACCGTGAATATAATAATTAGGATATATACGATGTTTATTATATAATTAGAATATGTAATTAGATTTGGACATGCTAGAAAATTAATAATTAGGATATTTATGATGATTGGTGTATAATTAGGACATGTTAGAAAATTACAATATTACCCTTAGAATATTCAAACTTAAAAAGGGTAAAATTGACCAAGCGTAAATTAGTTGAAATTTAAGGTACTTTTATATTAGTGTATAGCTAGATAAATATTGTGTATTTTTTCATTATGATACTTATACCCCCAAACGAAGGTGTATTATACTAGAATATTGATTTGAACAAAAGTTCGAGATTATATTTTTTCAAGAATTTCATCCAAACTTTGAGAAAAAATTTTGTGGTACTTTAATTTTAGTTATCAAACGTAAAATTCTAAGGTCCTTTATGTGATAATGTTCAATTTTACTTTAAATCACTACTAGAAATAAGGTTTTTTGTCACTACAAAATGTAGTTACAAAAAAGGGAGAGTAGTCACAAAAATATTTTTAGTAACTACAAATCTAAAAATAGTTACTATATGGTAATCACTTATAATAAGATGCAAAAAGTTTTATTGTAACTACTTTGTCGTTATTAATGCATTTGTAACTATTTTTTGCAACTACTTTGTAGTTACTAATGTATTTGTAACTACAAGTAGTTGTAAAAGAGCTTGGCATATTGTAGCAAATTTGGTTAAAATTATATGAAATATTTTATGTAACTACTAATAGTTACAAAAGGGGTTACTTTTAGTAACTACTTTTGTAGTTGCAAAAGACTAGTGGCAAATACCTTTTTTTCTTATAGTGAATTCAAAATATATTTTGAACACTGTATATCTTGAATGTAAAGTAAAATTGAATACTACCTCCGTCCCGACTATTCTTGCACTAGGAGGGTTGACACAAGTATTAAGAAAAATTGCTTTTTGGGATTTTATTGACTTTTCAAAGGTGAATTGAGGGTGAAAATTGAGGATGGAGATTGTGTTATAACTTTTCTTTTTAAGGGGTGTGCAAGTTCACCTGGGACGGACGAAAAAGGAAAGTGTGCAAGATTAGTTAGGACGGAGGAAGTATAATATAGATTTTGAATGTATTGAAGAACACTGATTCTCATGTATGAACATGGATCTATCTGAGTTGCAAGCGGATCCTTGAAAAGCATATCATTGTTTATACTGAAAGGTACTATGTGTTATAAAGAAATATATTATCTTTCAGCATAATGTCTTTTTTAGAGCATGTAATATCTTTCATTACAAACACTAATAAATTTTCAGCATTTTCTAAGACTAGTAATACCATTCAATATAAACACTAATAACTTTCTATAAAAAACTGTCCACAATCTAAATTAAATGAATCTTAGATCCACGCAAAATGTATACACTATAAGTAAATTTTTTAAAAAATGATCAAACAACTTAGTGCATGCTATATAGATAATGCTCATTTTAGTATTTCACAAGAAGAAAAAGAACATTTAGTGAGAGGAAAATCTTTGGTGAAAACTGCAAAAGATAATCACAAAAATACATTTACTGACGGAAAATATTCGTCACATTCCGCTACTAAAACTAAACTGTGACGGGGCCGTCATTAAAAAGTATATAGTCACAGTAATGTACTGTCATTAAAAATTTGTATAGTGACAGTCAATTCCCGTCACTAATAACACTAATCGCTTCTTATTATAGAATAACTTAATAACTAACTAACCCATCATTATATCTAAAATTTACCCCTCATGATATTCAAATTTTTCTACCGTTACTAACATATTTTAGTACAAGTACTCCTTTCACTACGTGAATTGCTAGTTTGTCACTAAAAAATAATTAATATATCCTCATCAATTATGTATTTGCTCCCTCACCAAACAATATTATATTCCCATCAATATATATAACAAGATATAATCATGAAAAGGACTAAACGAAAAAACACATCACCACTAATAAAATAAAAATACATTCTTAAACTAGTAGATTTTGTTCTAATCAATTCACGTACAAAATGAACATTCCCAATCAAGATAATACAACCAACAACCAACATTCATCTTCCAAATTTTCTTTCTAACGTTAGTTAAACTAACAGATTTTGCTCAATGAAACTCCTATACAAAATAACATTTTCGATCAAGATAATACAAACAAAAAGCAAAATTCATCTTTCAAATCTACTTTCCGAAATTAGTTTGCTATCAAAACAACTTTCAGATTTCGCCGAAAGTTCTACCATGCACCTGTTAATTTAAAATGATACACCTCAAAAAACAAAAATTTCATTAAGAGAACCAATAACACACATTGAACAATATATTAAAAAAGTTGATCACAAAACATAACAATAAATATTATTTAAGCATGGAGCAACAAAAGAAAAAAAAATATTATTAAAGAATGGAGCAACCTCATCTAATGTGCGTATTGTACAGTGATATATTGATGTGAAGAAGTATAGGCCAATTTATACGTTCTTAGGTGGAAAGGGATCAGGAAAACATTAAATGGCCAATTTAGAGTCTAGCGTCTTATCGAAATTAGTCGGGAAATTCTGCAATAGAATTTTTTTCTTGAAGTTTTTTACGCTAAAAAATATTCTAGTTTTCTACGTAAATTTATGTATTTGAATTGTTGTAGATGGTGTTTAAAGTGAAGCTCTTTTGAGTTTTTTTTCTAATTTTTTGCATAAATTGGGAAGAAACTCAATTAAAAATAACAAATTAATCACACCAGCTCATAACATATATATTAATCAAATCCAAACATAAGTCGAGAATAAGCATACGACATCCAAATTCTAGAGTAGCATAATTAATCAGCAAATATATAACAAAATTAAAACACAACACACGAAAACTAATAACTAGAAATAGACAACAACTTTTCACCCTATCTTTATATGTTAACATCTTAAAAAAGTTAACTAACTAGAAACAAAACCTAAGTGGAGTTAAGGAAGTCTGAGGAAGGAGATCAGGGGGAGGTCGCTGGAGCCGCGGCAAACTATACGAGGAAGGCGTCAGCCAACATTTGTCCTACGTGAATTTGTCCTTCCATGGTAAGATGAATGTTATCATACTGGAGTGGTTGTCCCAAAGCATCAACTGTTTTGACATTTGAAAAATTAAATGTCAGCTGAGCCATTCTTACCACGTCAAATCTATGATCCCCGACTGCTTCATCCAGTGCCACCTAAGAAAAAAAAAAAAACATCCACATGATCAAATAGAAAATTTGGACGAATTATAAAATATTAATGCCTATCAATTTACACCATGTTTGATCAAAAGAATACTTTCTTGGATAAAAAACAAAACTTCTATTTAGTGAGATTTTATTTTTTATTATTATTTTATTTTTTTAAATAAGAGTCCGTTTAAACTGTACATCTCCCATTTTCACCGGTAATAGTACAAGATGAAATAATTTGTTAACAAGTTGCATATATTAGATAAGTAAAATCAACCAATAAATGAAATTAATTGTCTAAAGGAGAATACAAGATTTTTAAAAGGTTGTGCATATATATATATATATATATATATATATATATATAATTATAATTAACTGGAAAATAATTTATACTTTTAGCATGACTCTTATCTTAAGATGTTAAGATGGAGGGAGAAATATGTCGACCTGGATCACAGGCAAATTAGCTAAACTCAGATTTAATCGGACATCAGTAACAAACTGTTGGAATTGAGCCCCGTAATTCCAATTCTTTTCATCAGACTCTCCTTGGTACCATTGAATAGCCCGAATCACTCTTCCATCACTTAACGAAGCATGAGCCCGTATCGCCATCATATCAAATAGCCGGGTACCTTTACTCCATTGGAACAAAGCCGATCCTCCAATGGCACACGGGACCAGACCAATCACCCAGAACCCCGGATTCTTCTCCAAGACCCTATTAGCAAATGGTATCCCGGGCACTTATTCTGCAAGGTTTGTTGAAATCAATGTCGACGTGTAGGGGCTCATGAGCTTCTTCCCACAGACAGCGCGCGTTGAATCTGAGGATATTTGGGTTAGGTTGGCATTGAGGAGGAACTATACCGTCCCATTTGTTATACACAATGCCACCTCTTCCATCCATATTACTTTGTCCCGCGAGTATAAAAATATTTTTACCTTGTGATGAATTAGGCTTTTCCAGTGTGTTTTTAGGCTGCCTCTCGGTTAACAAAATGTCAACTTGTGCATGAATCATCTCTCTCATTTTATATTTTATGATCTCAAAATTGAGTCAATTACCTAATGTCTCCTAATTCATCACAAGGTAAAAATATTTTCATACTCGTGGGATAAAGTAATATGGATGGAAGAGGTGGCATTGTGTATAACAAATGGGACGGTATAGTTCCTCCTCAATGCCAACCATACCCAAATATCCTCAGATTCAACGCGCGCTGCCTGTGGGAAGAAGCTCATGAGCCCCTACACATCGACATTAATTTCACCAAACCTTGCGGAATAGGGCCCGGGATGCCGTTTGCTAATAGGGTCTTGGAGAAGAATCCGGGATTCGGGGTGATTGGTCTGGTCCCGTGTGCCATTGGAGGATCGGCTTTGTTCCAATGGAGTAAAGGTACCCGACTATTCGATATGATGGTGATACGGGCTCACGCTTCATTGAGTGATGGAAGAGTGATTCGGGCTCTTCTATGGTACCAAGGAGAGTCTGATGAAAAGAATTGGAATTACGGGGCTCAATTCCAACAGTTTGTTACTGATGTCCGATTAAATCTGAGTTTACCTAATTTGCCTGTGATCCAGGTGGACATATTTCTCCCTCCATCTTAACATCTTAAGATAAGAGTCATGCTAAAAGTATAAATTATTTTCCAGTTAATTATAATTATATATATATATATATATAATTGCACAACCTTTTAAGAATCTTGTATTCTCCTTTAGACAATTAATTTCATTTATTGGTTGATTTTACTTATCTAATATATGCAACTTGTTAACAAATTATTTAATATATATATATATATATATATATATGCACAACCTTTTAAGAATCTTGTATTCTCCTTTAGACAATTAATTTCATTTATTGGTTGATTTTACTTATCTAATATATGCAACTTGTTAACAAATTATTTCATCTTGTACTATTACCGGTGAAAATGGGAGATGTACATTTTAATTGGACTCTTATTTAAAAAAAAAATAATAAAAAAAAAATAAAATCTCACTAAATAGAAGTTTTATTTTTTATCCAAGAAAGTATTCTTTTGATCAAACATGGTGTAAATTGATAGGCATTAATATTTTATAATTTATCCAAATTTCCTATTTGATCATGTGGATGTTCTTTTTTTCTTAGGTGGCACTGGATGAAGCAGTCGGGAATCATAGATTTGACGTGGTAAGAATGCCTCAGCTGACATTTATTTTTCAAATGTCAAAACAGGTGATGCTTTGGGACAACCACTCCAGTATGATAACATTCATCTTACCATGGAAGGACAAATTCACGTCGGACAAATGTTGGCTGACGCCTTTCTCGTATAGTTTGCCGCGGCTCCAGCGACCTCCCCCTGATCTCCTTCCTCAGACTTCCTTAACTCCACTTAGGTTTTGTTTCTAGTTAGTTAACTTTCTTAAGATGTTAACATATAAAGATAGGGTGAAAAGTTGTTGTCTATTTCTAGTTATTAGTTTTCGTGCGTTGTGTTTTAATTTGTTATATATTTGCTGATTAATTATGCTACTCTAGAATTTGGATGTCGTATGCTTATTCTCGACTTATGTTTGGATTTGATTAATATATATGTTATGAGCTGGTGTGATTAATTTGTTATTTTTAATTGAGTTTCTTCCTAATTTATGCAAAAAATTAGAAAAAAAAACTCAAAAGAGCTTCACTTTAACACCATCTACAACAATGCAAATATATAAATTGACGTAGAAAACTAGAATATTTTTTAGCGTAAAAAACTTCAAGAAAAAAATTCTATTGCAGAATTTCCCGACTAATTTCGATAAGGCGCTAGACTCTAAATTGGCCATTTAATGTTTTCCTGATCCCTTTCCACCTAAGAACGTATAAATTGGCCTATACTTCTTCACATCAATATATCACTGTACAATACGCACATTAGATGAGGTTGCTCCATTCTTTAATAATATTCTTTTTCTTTTGTTGCTCCATGCTTAAATAATATTTATTGTTATGTTTTGTGATCAACTTTTTTAATATATTGTTCAATGTGTGTTATTGGTTCTCTTAATGCAATTTTTGTTTTCTGAGGTGTATCATTTTAAATTAACAGGTGCATGGTAGAACTTTCGGCGAAATCTGAAGTTGTTTTGATAGCAAACTAATTTCGGAAAGTAGATTTGAAAGATGAATTTTGCTTTTTGTTTGTATTATCTTGATCGAAAATGTTATTTTGTATAGGAGTTTCATTGAGCAAAATCTGTTAGTTTAACTAACGTTAGAAAGCAAATTTGGAAGATAAATGTTGGTTGTTTGTTGTATTATCTTGATTGGGAATGTTCATTTTGTACGTGAATTGATCAGAACAAAATCTACTAGTTTAAGAATGTATTTTTATTTTATTAGTGGTGATGTGTTTTTTCGTTTAGTCCTTTTCATGATCATATCTTGTTATATATATTGATGGGAATATAACATTGTTTGGTGAGGGAGCAAATATATAATTGATGAGGATATATTAATTATTTTTTAGTGACAAACTAGCAATTCACGTAGTGAAAGGAGTACTTGTACTAAAATATGTTAGTAACGGTAGAAAAATTGAATATCGTGAGGGGGAAATTTTAGATATAATGATGGGTTAGTTAGTTATTAAGTTATTCTATAATAAGAGGCGATTAGTGTTATTAGTGACGGGAATTGACTGTCACTATACAACTTTTTAATGACAGTACATTACTGTGACTATATACTTTTTAATGACGGCCCCGTCACAGTTTACTTTTAGTAGCGGAATGTGACGAATTTTTTTCGTCAGTAAATGTCTTTTTGTGATTATTTTTTGCAGTTTTCACCACAGATTTTCCTCTCACTAAATGTTCTTTTTCTTCTTGTGAAATACTAAAATGAGCATTATCTATATAGCATGCACTAAGTTGTTTGATCATTTTTAAAAAAAATTACTTATAGTGTATACATTTTGCGTGGATCTAAGATTCGTTTAATTTAGATTGTGGACAGTTTTTTATAGAAAGTTATTAGTGTTTATATTGAATGGTATTATTAGTCTTCGAAAATGCTGAAAATTTATTAGTGTTTGTAATGAAAGATATTACATGCTCTAAAAAAGACATTATGCTGAAAGATAATATATTTCTTTATAACACGTAGTACCTTTCAGTATAAACAATGATATGCTTTTCAAGGATCCGCTTGCAACTCGGATAGATCCATTTTCATACATGAGAATCAGTGTTCTTTAATATATTCAAAATCTATATTATGTTGGAAGAACAAAGAGGATTCATATTTCTGTAAATGTGTTTCTGTTATATTTCTCTGAGTAATGTACAAGAGATTTTATAGTACAAGGTTATGTCTAATTAAAGAAAAAAGAATCAGATCAAGATCCCTTAATTGAGGGATTTCCTACTAATCAGCTAATAAAGAAAAGGAAAGAATATCAAGACTTATTTTTTCCTAATTCTACACTCCCCTCAAGTTGGTAGGTGGAATATTCCACATGCCTAACTTGCCAAGAATTCTATGGAAGGCTCTTCCAGAGACAGCTTTTGTTAAGATATCTGCAAGTTGATCTTCAGATTTGACAAATGGAAGAGTGATATCTGCAAGTTGATCTTCAGATTTGACAAATGGAAGAGTGATATCTTCGTTATCCAACTTCTCCTTGATGAAATGTCTGTCAATCTCTACATGCTTGGTTCGATCATGCTGTACAGGATTATGTGAGATGCTAACCGCCGCTTTGTTGTCACAGTAGAGTTTAAAGGTTCTTGTTTCTAACAGAACCATCTCAGTCATTAACTTCTTTATCCACAATAATTCCGTAATCCCCTTCACGATCCCTCGAAATTCTGCTTCTGCACTAGAGAGTGCCACCACCTTTTGTTTTTTACTCCTCAGGTTACAAGGTTACCTCCTACGAAAGTGAGATATCCAGCTGTAGAACGTCTGTCTGTGATATTTCCTGCCCAGTCAGCATCAGTGTACCCGAAAACATCCAAGTGCTTGTTCTTTCGGAAGAATATCCCTTTTTCCGGGGATGATTTTAGGTACCTTATGATCCTTATGGCTGCATCCATGTGTTCCACCAAGGGTTTACGCATGAACTGACTTATGACTCCAACTACGTACGCGATGTCTGGTCTTGTATGTGAAAGGTAAATCAATTTACCAACGATCCTCTGATATCGTTCCTTATCTGTTGGCTTATTGCTCGAGTCCCCTCTTAGCCCGTGATTGACGGCGATCGGGGTTTCTGCTGGTTTACAATCTAGGAGCCCTGTTTCAGCAAGAAGGTCCAGAACGTACTTTCTCTGAGACAAGAATATTCCTCCCTTCGATCTCATCACTTCTATCCTGAGGAAGTACTTCAGCCCACCAAGATTCTTCATTTCAAATTCAGAGAACAAATTCCTTTGAAGGAGTTGAATTTCTTCTTCATCGTCTCCTGAAATAATCATGTCATCTACATAAATGATTAAGCATGTAATTTTAGAATACCTCCTTTTCAGGAACAATGTGTGATCTGAGTTGCTTTGAGTATATCCGTATTTCTTCATCGCCGAAGTGAACCTTCCAAACCAGGCTCGAGGTGATTGTTTCAGCCCATAAAGAGACCTCCTTAATCGACATACTTCTCCTTCTTCAAACTCTCTTTCAAAGCCCAGTGGAATTTCCATGTATATTTCTTTATTCAAATCTCCATGAAGAAACGCATTCTTCACATCAAACTGGTATAGAGCCCAGTCACGATTGGCTGCTACTGAGAGTAAAACTCTTACTGTATCCAATTTTGCCACAGGGGAAAAGGTTTCTGCATAATCAATTCCATACACTTGAGTGTATCCTTTAGCGACCAGTCGTGCTTTGTACCTTTCTACTTCGCCGTCTGGATTATATTTAATGGTGAAGACCCATCTACAACCAACTGGTTTCTTCCCTGGTGGTAACTTGCTTTTATCCCATGTTCCACTTTTGTTGAGAGCTATTATTTCATTGTTCATTGCCTCCCTCCATTCTGGATATTTCTATACTTCTTCTGCATTTCTGGGTATCCATGTAGGGGTGGCAATTTCCGACACGACTCGAACAACCCGACACGACCGAACCTGTATTTTGAGGGTTAGGGTCAACCCGAACCCGAACGAATAAGAAACAGGTCGAACTCGTCTGACCCGAAAAAAAATGTGGGTCGGGTCAACCCGTTTTTAAAAAGAGCAAATTAAAAAGAAATTAAAATTAAACAACATATTTAATAAATAATCATAATAAATGCATAAACCCTATAAAACCTATTAATCACATTGCTGAATATTTGTTGTGGTAACTAATAATCATGTGAATGTATCGTCTAGAGCCTACAGAAATCAATATTATTTTGTCGTAAAGTGTTCTTCCATTCTGTTTTTCTTATAGCTCTTAGATAACAAATTCTTACAAATCTAAGCATAATGGTCTATATATTCTTCTACAACTAATGTTATTTTTTATATAAGAGATGCAAGTATAAAACATTGATCAGTAAACAAAATATGCTTAGAAAAGAGCATGCAACAATTACATTTGGTATTTGTAAGAGTATGATAAATTTTACTAGTAAAAGAAATTCACTGGATGAACTTATAAAAATGAATTATCCAATTAACAAGATATTAGATATGTTCAACAGAATCTTAAAAAATGAGAGTGGGACAATGGGAGAGTGAGATAGTGAGAGTTTTTAGAATATTTTGGAAACTGCATAATTTTGGCTTTTAGAGTTTTAATATGATAATTTTGTGTTGTATTGTTATTGTGTGAGAATGTTGTTATTTTAGAATATTGTTATTGTGAGAGAAGTAGAAAATTAGAAATGATTTTTTTAAAAAAAAAGAAAAAAAAAAGAAAAACGGGTTGAAAAACAGGTTGGCGGGTTGACCCGCAACCCGAACAGGTCGGGTTCGGGTTGCAGGTCTCGACCCGAATATGAAAACAGGTCGGGTTCGGGTTGGTAAATTTTTTGTAATAAGCAGGTCTCAACCCGACCCGCGAACCTGCAACCCGACCTGTTTCTCACCCCTATATCCATGTAGTGGATAGCTTTTCTCTGAAAGATTGAATTTTTCCGCTTCCTCCAGAAATAAAGTTGACAAAAGGATATCTGGATTTCTTCGGCTTGTATTCAGGACTGTACCTCTGAGGAGGAATCCCTCTGTTATGCCTTGGTGGGAGAGAGTAAGAGTTCTCGTCTTGGCCTGTGATGTTAGGACAAGATACAGAATTTGGAGGATAATCATAAGTCTCAGGATCAGAATCAGAAGTTTGTACCTCCGCGATATTCGGTTCGAGAGTGTTGGGTTGTGGTTCATTGAGGTGGACTGTACTTCTTCAGCATGATTCGGTTCCCAGTTTTCAGTAAACAACCAATCAGAGTGTTGACCTGTGTTCTCCCCCTCAACACCTGATTTATTAGAGATGTAATAGTACTCTGTTTCTATAAACTTGCAATCCATCGTAACGTAAATTTTCTTGGTGATGGGATCGAAACACCGATAACCTTTTTGATGAATCCCATAACCAAGGAAAACACACTTCACAGCACAAGGGTCGAGTTTATTACGATGGATTTTTGGAATGTGGACATATACAGAACATCCAAATATCCTAGGTTGTAGCATAAGGATGGAGGGTAGAGTAAATTTGGAGGAGAGAACTTGTAGAGGGGTTTTGAATTTTAGCACCCGTGTGGGTAATCTATTAAGAAGATAGACAACAGAGGCAACGGCTTCAAACCAATAATTGGTCGGTACTTGGGATTCAAGTAACAGAGCACGGGTGATTTCTAAGATATGGCGATTTTTCCGTTCAGCAACCCCGTTCTGTTGAGGTGTATAAGGACAGGTGGTTTGGTGGACAATCCCATTTTTTTGGAAATTTTTTTTGAAGTCATGGTTAACATACTCCCCCCCATTGTCGGATCGGAGGATCTGGATAGTGCTGTGAAACTGATTTTTTACAAGATTAAAGAAGTCAACAAACCGACTACAGACTTCAGATTTTTGTTTCAAAAAATACACCCAAGTCATACGAGTGCAGTCATCAATAAATAAAACAAACCACCGAAAATCAGTATCTACTGAATCAGGAGCGGGCCCCCAAACATCAGAATGAACAAGTGAAAACGGCACAAAATTTTTATTATCCGTAGAAGAAAAAGAAGTTCGGTAGCTTTTGGCCAAATGACAAGTATTGCATAAAACACGATCGTTCTTTGAAAAAGGAGAATGAAACAAGTGTTTAAGATAATCGTCTGAGGGATGACCTAACCGACGATGCCACAACCATATTTGCCGGTTCTGAGACCCTTGAGCTAGATACGTAGTTCCTCCTTCAGACAGCTCATCAACATAGTACAGTCCATTTTGTTCAGAACCACGCCCAATTATCTCCCTCGAACGAATATCCTGTAACAAACAGAAGTTCGGATAGATCAGTGCCACACAGTTAAGCTCCTTTGTCACTTGGCTGATGGATAATAATTTGCAAGATAGAAATGGAACATAGAGACAGTTAGACAATTTGATTTTCGGAGAGATTTCAACAGACCCTGCCCCTTGAACCGGAAAAAAATCCTCCATTAGCATTTTTAATGAAGTTTTTTTTCAGTTCTGATGACTCAATAATATCATTTCGATCAAATGTCATAGTGTCCGTTGCGCCACAATCAAAAATCCATTTTTTTATCATTTTCACTTTTCACATGTAGTGTATTAGAGTTAGAGGTCTTTTTGGGATTTTTTAAGTGGGATGGGGGCAAAATAGGAAATTTGCTCCTATTAGGGTTATAAACCCTTCCCCCATCCCTCATACCTTCATTCTCTCCCTCGTTTCTTCCTCTGGTTTCCGCCGCTTCGTATCTCTTTCCTTCTTTGGGGTTTCCACCATGGATGAAGGCGGCGACCCCACTGGTTAACGCCGACGGGATGTTGCCACCGCCGCTGTGGCCTGTTCAGAGTTGCCGTGGGTGGTGGCCGTCGCCGCCCTTCCTCCGCCGCTATTCCGCTGTCGGTGACGGTTTTCGTCCCACCATTCGAGATACCCATTCAACTGAAAACATGTCTCCCTAGTGTGCTTGTTTCCACCACAGTGAGTGCACTTGAGTTTATCTTTATCGGGTTGGCGGGATGATGATCTCTGAGAGACTGACCGCTCTCCTTTGGGAACCCCTTTCGCGGGGAACGCCTCTCCTGAATTTTGGCATTCTTCAGACGCCATCATTACCATGATTCGGAGTGCTTCCCGACGGATCGTAGCATATGCGGCTGCCAGAGAGGGAAGAGGGTCCTGGTTCAAGATATCCCATTTTACGGGATCAAATCTGTCATTTACTCCAGCCAAAAATTGGTATAATCTCCCTTCCTGTGTTAATCGATTATCAAGTTGTATATTATCGTCTTCTGTGAATTTGTTGGGTTGCCTTTGGTCGATTTCAGCCCATATGGCTTGGAGGTTGCTGTAATATTGTTCTAATGTTTGATTTCCCTATTTGGTTTGGCTTGCTCGAGTCATCAACTCGAAGATTTGCAGGTAGTTCGCGCCACTATTATATGTAGCTTCCAGTCCTTCCCATAGTGCCTGGGCTGCCGGGTACTGTAAAAAATTGGGCACTAGAGTCGGTTCGATGGACTTGATAATCCATCCTTTTACGGCATTGTTGACGGCGTCCCACGTTGAGAAACCGAGGTCATTGACGGAAGGGGACGGAGGATGGCCTGTGATGTGGTTGCCCCGTCCTCTTCCTCTGATGAACATCCCCATCAGTTTCGACGAAATTGCATAATTTTGGTCGTTTAGTTTCATATTCACCATCAAAGGTGATGTTTCGATAGTCGGGTTCTGGTTCATGGCATTTCTTTGAAGATACTGGATAAGGGTTGTAATATCAGTTTCTGAAGGTTGTGAGAGTGCTGTTTCGGTCGAGTTTGCCATGGTAGATGATGAGAACGAAAGTTCGTCTTCAAAGAAGATCGAAACTCCGCTCTGATACCATGTTGGAAGAACAAAAAGGATTCATATTTCCGTAAATATGTTTTTGTTATATTTCTCTTAGTAATGTACAAGAGATTTTATAGTACAAGGTTATGTCTAATTAAAGAAAAAAGAATCAGATCAAGATCCCTTAATTGAGGGAATTTCCTACTAATCAGCTAATAAAGAAAAGGAAAGAATATCAAGACTTATTTTTTCCTAATTCTACATATTATACTTCCTCCGTCCTAACTAATCTTGCACACTTTCCTTTTTCGTCCGTCCCAGTTGAACTTGCACACCCCTTAAAAAGGAAAGTTATAACACAATCTCCATCCTCAATTTTCACCCTCAATTCACCTTTGAAAAGTCAATAAAATCCCAAAAAGCAATTTTTCTTAATACTTGTGCCAACCCTCCTAGTGCAAGAATAGTCGGGACGGAGGTAGTATTCAATTTTACTTTACATTCAAGATACACAGTGTTCAAAATATATTTTGAATTCACTATAAGAAAAAAAGGTATTTGCCACTAGTCTTTTGCAACTACAAAAGTAGTTACTAAAAGTAACCCATTTTGTAACTATTAGTAGTTACATAAAATATTTCATATAATTTTAACCAAATTTGCTACAATATGCCAAGCTCTTTTACAACTACTTGTAGTTACAAATACATTAGTAACTACAAAGTAGTTGCAAAAAATAGTTACAAATGCATTAGTAACGACAAAGTA
Organism: Ajuga chamaepitys; assembly: GCA_958295605.1. NCBI lineage: Eukaryota > Viridiplantae > Streptophyta > Magnoliopsida > Lamiales > Lamiaceae > Ajuga > Ajuga chamaepitys. The sequence continues at coordinate 4,513,802 of OY282508.1, forward strand.
GTTACAATAAAACTTTTTGCATCTTATTATAAGTGATTACCCTATAGTAACTATTTTTAGATTTGTAGTTACTAAAAATATTTTTGTGACTACTCTCCCTTTTTTGTAACTACATTTTGTAGTGACAAAAAACCTTATTTTTAGTAGTGATTTAAAGTAAAATTGAACATTATCACATAAAGGACCTTAGAATTTTACGTTTGATAACTAAAATTAAAGTACCACAAAATTTTTTCTCAAAGTTTGGATGAAATTCTTGAAAAAATATAATCTCGAACTTTTGTTCAAATCAATATTCTAGTATAATACACCTTCGTTTGGGGGTATAAGTATCATAATGAAAAAATACACAATATTTATCTAGCTATACACTAATATAAAAGTACCTTAAATTTCAACTAATTTACGCTTGGTCAATTTTACCCTTTTTAAGTTTGAATATTCTAAGGGTAATATTGTAATTTTCTAACATGTCCTAATTATACACCAATCATCATAAATATCCTAATTATTAATTTTCTAGCATGTCCAAATCTAATTACATATTCTAATTATATAATAAACATCGTATATATCCTAATTATTATATTCACGGTCATGTACACCCCTGTTGGTTACGAGCGTGAGTAGAATCCCAAAGACAAGGCCTAAAGTCGAGAAACTTGCCAACGTGGAGACCAAAAAGTGCTTGTGACAAAGCAAATGCCAAAGCATTTTAGTTTGTTACAATTTTCACAGCCACTAAATAAGTTACGGGGGTACAGAAGCCACAAAAATAGATAGTTTTATCTTCTTTTAGTTCAAATTTGAGAGAAGCAGCCAACTGTTCTTTTATGGTAGAGCAACAACTAACTTAAAAATTTGATCAAATGCATCGATTAGTAATAAAAAATGAGTGACGACGACATTAATTTGCCAAAAACATCCAAATAGCGACTGCTTTTGCAATAATTATATACTACACATTGTGTATCAATATATTTAAAAGAGAGGTTCAACACAGAACTATCCTGGACAAATCATGAAATGAATTGCTTATTAAACGAGATTTTTTGGAGAGCAGTGTTGATTTTTTGCAAACCTCGGAGAAATTAAGAAACGAGTCGCTTATTGAACGAGATTTTTCGGAGAGCAGTGTCGATTTTTGCAAACCCTAGAGAAATCAAGAAACAAATTTAATCTCGAATCGCTTTATTGGACGAGATTTCTTGGAGAGCATTCTCGATTTTTGGCTAGCCTCGGAGAAATCAAGAAACGAATTGAATCGCTTATTAAACGAGATTTCTTAAAAATAGTTTTAATTTTTTTGCTAATCCTAGATAAATCAAGAAACGAATTGAACGGGTTCAGTGATCCATGAAAAATGAAGAGGACCTTTACGACTGATTGTGTATAGAGGTTCATCTCCACTATTTTTTTATGCAATTATCTGAATTTGACGAACACCGATGTGCTAATGTAATTCTTAGAATTAGTAACAAAGGGGTAAGCAGTGTTCATCTATTAAATAGCGATGCTCGATTTCTTTTTTTGTCTATTTCATACTTAATTTTTGCTTATTTTGCGTTTAAATGAAATGATTGACTTGAGAAAAAAAAGACAAGAAGAAATGATTAAAATAACTTCATGCTAATTAGATTTAAAAATTATCAAATATCACTAAAAACATAGCAAATTTTAGAGTAAAAAAATTTCGAATCAATACTAAGTAACTCAATTAATTCAAACAATAGCATTCGATGAAAAATAACCAAAATTTTCAGTAATAAGACATTTATCTCTTTTACGGGTGAGTATTGTTGGAGTATGGAGGCTTCTCGAAGAGTATATATTGAAACCTGTATTTTGATGTACTCAGGAACAATTGAAGAAATAATAGGTTCTGCGAGAGCAATAAAGTGCAGCGCAAGGATATTTCGATCAGCATCAACAAGAAAATATTACCTTTCGTGTTCAGATTATTCCTTAAAAGTTATAAGGTTTCTTTTGATTATTATTTCCGTAGTTTTAAATTTTACAAACAATATATTTTTATCAAATTGGTTATTAAACATCAACAAAATAACAATTTTATGCATTAGTGTTAAGAGAATTGAATTGTGAAATAATGATTCTAATATATCTATTATTGAAATATTTCTTATGCGGGAAAATTAGTAAAAATGTCATGTACCTATCAGCATAATACCTCATATATGTATATAATTTCTCTTTTCTTTTTCTTTTTTTTTTTTTTTTTTTTTTTTTTTTTTTTGTAAAATCAGATGTCAACAACAAGTCCAACAACAGATGTACATCAACAAAGGAAATGTGCAACTGAAAAAAAAAAAAAAAAAAGAAGAAAGCAAGTATGCCAACTTAAATGATATTGAAAAACAGAAATAGAAAGATAAATTTAATAACATGCCAATCAAATGGCAAACCACTTTACAATTTCAAAGAAAAATAGTGGATTAAAGTACATATATTTTAAATTTTTTTATAACTCTAATATATCTATTATGAAATTTGTATTGATCTAGGAACAAGAATTTATGAATCCTATTGCACATGGGAAAATATTCCAAATTGCATTTATTGTGGTACTACATGATTTGAATACGAACCTCCAACCTTTTACTTTGACGAAAAGATTCATCTTTCCTCTATTAAAATTCCTGATGAATTATACAGTTTGTTTACTTCAATTTCAGAAGAAGCTGGTGAATTAAAAAAATATTGGATTGTATAGTGGTATACTATCTTTTACTTCATTTAGAGTTAAATTGATAAAGAACTTGCATCTGAAAGGCATGAAGATTATACATTTAGAGCACAAGGCATGATTTATCACAATCTTCCAAGATTTAAAGCAACTAAAGACTGTCTAAAATATTTTCAATTGTATTTTGTTGACAGTTGATACACATAGAGAAGTTGAAAATGGGATTAATGCGTTGCAAATTTCGTTTTTTTACGAAGATCTCGGGTTGAAACTCATACAAATCCTTGAAGTTAATCCATACTCAAGAATTTTCGAAGATTAGAAGAATATAGTACAATGGAGAATGTTTAGTTTCAAATTCCAAAATATATCAATTTAGATCAATGATTGTATAATTCTCCTACATCAAATCAAATTGCAACTATTTGGGTAGAGGATAATAATGACAATACACCATATATGCGAGAAATTTTAGTTGCTGCACATTCAGACGAGCAATATAGAAAAAATCATTGATTTGGGTGGTATGATCCATTGCAATACTCATTTCTTCTATCTACAGGTGAAACAGGATGACATCAAAATATTTAAGTAGTATCCTCCAATGGTCTACAAGGTAAATATTGTACTTGTCACTTTTTTCAATTATTTTTTAATTATTTTTGTTGAGTTTTTCTTTTTTCTTTCTATTCATTAATGATTATATAAATGTCATGTCAAATCATCAAAAGATCTTAAAACCGATACACCCATATGTTGAACATATGATATTTTATTTTGTTTAATCATTAATATAGATGTAATATAGATGTTTCTAAACATTTGTCTTAAACGAGGATTTCTCCATATTCTAGAATATGAATAAAAATGAATCGTACAAAAATATGTAATTGTGTCCAGTTATGTTGTTTAATGTAACAATATAGAAATTTAATGATCCCCATCTAACTTTTACAATAAATCAGTTACTTGTAGATCATCCCCAAAGAATAATGGTACTTCTTCTCATACAAGTTTTTCTTCTATTTAGGGTACTCTTTGTCAAGAGTAGGAAAGATATGTATGTTGTGCTTTCCATTTTCACTACATTAATTGCTTTATGATTGTACATTTGAAGTATTTTTATGAACTTAAAATCGTTATTATAGTATAGCGACATAATAATCAGTGAATATCATGTTCATTTACTCAATATTGTTTAACCAGAGTAGATTAAATATAATTTCTCCTAAGCTTCCATAAAATAACAATGATGGATGATGAGGTAAGCAACTGTGCAACTATAAAAAATAATGACTTACTTGCTAAAATTACTTTTGTAGGGGTCACAAATTGGAGTGATAATGTTTGGTGCGGACATTAAAAAGATTGGGAAAAATTCGTTTTTGGTCCTCTAAGTTAGGGCTGGTCCAAAACAGGTCCACCAACTACACAATTATCAATTTTGGTCCACTAACTCAGGGACGAATCCAATTTGAGTGCAAAATTCGCGGAATTCATTAAGTCGGTCGAGATTTCCCACGTGCAGGTCACGTGTTGTTGAAATTGGGGATTTTCGTTTCTGAATGCTGAGATGGATAATTTAATTGACAAGTGGATTTTTTTTTTCTTTTCGTTGTAGACGTGGATATCCAACTCAGCGGATATAATTTGAATAAAAAAAACACATGACATAACTCTACATAAATAAGCTCCCTACCGTCTTCTACTTCGCAAGAAAAGCCCTAGTTGCAGGTAGTGTTTCTCTCTCTCTCTCTCTCTAGCTTTTAACCCGTTTTTCCTAACAGCCCAGATCGAATATGTCGTCAAGCTCGATATCAAGTTCACATCTGTCCCGGGGATGCTTCTGTGGATGGTGCACTTCATGTCTCTGTGGCCTACGCTCGGTCATCCGAGCATCCCGAAAACCGGAGAGCGTCGGGAGACAATTTTACGGGTGTGTCAACTACAATGTAAGTTTTGTTGAGCTAACAGATTTCTTTTGTACATATTTCATTTTATTTTTTTTTGGTTTTTTTTTTGTTTAACAATTTTTATTGTATTTGAATGTGTAGTCTGGTGGGTGTAAGTTTTTCGTCTGGGTCGATGAAATGTTCCATAACTGTGCTTTTTTTGCTATGAGGCGTGAAATTGAAACACTACAGATGGAAGTAATGGATCTGAAAGAGACAAAGAAGGACGCGAAGCCGGAATTAATCGAAACAAGAACTGAAATGAAGAAACTGAAAATGAGTAGGGATCGTCTCAAAACACGACTTAGGACGAGCTGGAACATCATTATTTTGCAGTCGCTGGTCCTGATCATCATTTGGACAATTTACATGTATGTCCACCCAGGCTTTATATTAGCATTGTAATCATGGGTGTTTTGTACTCGGCTTCAATTAATATTCCGGAAGTCCGTTAAGTTATGGTCTATCGCAACTTATTTCGGCAATGCAAATTGAATGCTATTGTAGCAGTCTTAGCTTTCTTTGTGTATTAAAATGTTTAGGTTCGACTCCATGTGGTGTGTGTTTTGTTCAAACAAGTATGTGTGAACATGGGGTGTGGCGTGTTGTGTTCAAATATATCGGACAGTGTAGGGTGTGTTTTGTTCGAACAAGTATGTGTGAACATAGGGTGGGCTGGTGTGTTCAAGCAAATCAGACAGTGTGGTGTGTGTTCATTTCAATATTGAGCTACAATGTAAAAAACCATCAATTTTCCAATGTCAAATCATGGATATTAACTTAAACATTCAACATTAAGTTTCAAAGACATTCCAATACATAATATATATAATGCAAAACATCAGAATCTCGGATGCCTCAAAACATAAATCACAAAACATGAAAAACACTTGACTGGGATAGTTTTAGTCAAGTCACAAAAGTCGTTCAATCAATAAGCCAACATGATGAGACTAAGTTGTTATCAACTAATTTTGGTTCGATAGATCCAAAAACTTCCTCCCTCTGTTGAATATTATCTTCTTCGAATATGAGGTCTCCTTCTGAAAAGTTGTCGTTGGCACGAAATTGGTTGGGAGAACTCCTCCCGTCCACGGTGCAGGTGCTCTGATATGAGCCCTTCGTGGTGATGGTTGCAATGGAACAGGAAGTGGCACTTGGCTGACTTGAGTTGGTTGCGTGGGCAGTGGAGGATAGTCGTAAATGACCTGACTATGTTGTGATGGGAGAGGATGGTCCTCGCATGTTGTTTCATTTGGCTGTGTCGGGATTATCGGTTCTTCGCAAGATTCTTGCCCTAGATGTGTGTGGGTTGGTTCTTGCTCATTTGTGGGACCTCCTTGTCTATTGTCTTCCACAAGTTTTCCCTTACCTTTCGTCTGCGAATCATAAATACCGTACAAGTGTTATATAATCCGAATAACCTGTGCTGCAAAATTCTAAGAACTATGAATCTAATTGAAGCATATACCTTTGGTTGTGACTTGGAAGCTTTATTCCTTGGACGCATCATCTCAAGTTGTTGACTTGTCACAAACACCCGGTTTGTAGAGGTTCCTTCCGCATTATAGCTGCTTTGCAGCTGTACAAACATTGTAGGACCTGGAAGAATCTGTCTCTCCACTATATCATACACGAAATCCGTTTCTAGGTGCAACTGTTCATTTTTCGCTTGTTCATTTTGCAATTATGTTGGATCATCAGTTCGATTTTGGTTATTCGTAGGTGGAAGCACCTGTTTCACATCAAGATAGCAGTTAAAAAAAAAAAAAATGTCCAAATAAACTTCGAAAAACCTGTCTTACTCTAATTTCAGCATTGCCAACAACACTATTACAATGGTGTAAAAAAGTTTCAAGTTAACAAATGAAATTAAACTTGTCAAAGAACAAATTTACGCCAAAGATGAAAGATCACACAAATTCTAGCAGAATAGTTTCAACATTGCCATCAAACTTACTGGTGATTTAAGATCAAACAATAATGAGCTAAATCGCTGATTCAAAAAATCCAATGACAATAAGCTGCCCAATTTTTTTTTTTTTTTAAACCTCAGAATAACAAAAACTGTCCATTTTTCAACAAATTTCAACAAATAACAGCACGAACAGATTCAACATAGCCCAATTTCAATAAATTTCCACAAATTTCAACAATTTCAACAGTTCAATAGCCCAATTTCAACAAATTTCATCCATACAGTTTCAACATAGCACAGAACATAAGCAGATTTCTTGAATCCTCGTCAGAAAAAGATTTCAGAAATGCACATAAACACAATGACAAGATCACCAGATTTATTAGAACCAAGTAATTAGCTAAATGGTAATTCAAAAATTCCAAAAATAAAACGGCCCAGATTTCTCAGAAACTAGTAATTAGCTAAATATTACCACTATAGGATCGTTCGTTCTAGGCACTTTTTTTTGGCCTTCCCGCTTGTCTCTGTTCAGAAATGCAAGGCTCAAGTTAACATCACCTAAATCCCAAACATCAAAACATGAAAATCTTCTGGAGGTACGATACAAACCTTCGTAGGTCGAGTACTTGGTCCCTCAGTGGCGACATCAGTCCGGATAACATCATCATCCTGAAAATGTAAAAAATAATTAGCATGCTAACATAATAAAATAAATGGTATTTATTTTCCCTTTTTTATAAGTAGCTGCTCAATACCTTTTCTTGGTCACCACCGGATTGATTTTCACCCAAATCTGCATCATCGTGATTGTTCAGCGGACACTTGCTAGATTTTGCGTTGTGGCCCACACCACCACATTTTCTACACGATAGTGTCTTTTTTTGTTGTTTCAATCTAACCGGAGGCGGTTCTTGATGATCGACTTTTGAACGACTCCCACCCTTCTTTGGCTCACCATCCTCTCGCCTTCTTGCTTTAGCCGGTCGACCTCTCTTTTTCTTGGCAAAATCTAGAGGCAACGATGGAATATACATGCTATCTCCCCACAAAGCCTCATAACTAATACCCATAATTGCCGGTTCGTAAACCTTCAAATATGTATCCACGAAATAGTACGGATCAGTGAAATCCTCCGGAAGCTTATCTTGAGAGAGTATAACACATATTGCATGCCGACAAGGAATCCCCGTTAACTCCCAACTTCTGCAACTGCAAGACCACTTCTCAAAATTCACGGTGTACTGCGTGCCATCTGCACAAGAAACCTGGTAGTTTTGGCTGTTGCACTTTAGTGGCCGGTAATCCGCGATCTTTTCGGAATAGGACTCGATAATCTTCTCAATTTTGGGACACAGTTTCTTCTTCCAATTCAGCATAGCTCTATCTCGGTTCTTCTGCAGCCTAGTTATCAGCCAGATCCGAATCCACTCAAGCATTGTAATTATCGCCTTGTCTCTTGCATCCAAAATACAAGAATTGAAGGACTCGCACGCATTGTTCAGAAGAATGTCACACTTTGGCCTCGTCTGAAACAATGCCTTACTCCACTGATTGGGTGGTTTATCTCTGAACCACTCCCATGCCCCTAAAATTGTAATCCCTCATCTGCCTCATCCAAACCCTGAATCCCCAAGCGTAGTGGCTTGGGCAGCCCCCCACAAGAAGTTTTTGAAGGCTACCCCTGTCCATCCAGACGTCTTGAGATTATTATGCAAATGACGGACGCAAAAACTATGCTCAGAACCATGAAAAACAGAAGCTACAACTTCTACTAAGCCCTTTTGTTTATCTTAAATGAAGCTGAATTCGGTTAATCAACAAGTCCTGCTTCGAAACCGTGAGAAACCACTCATGTCTCTTAGTTTTCAGTGGCAACAATGGCATATGCTATTGGGTACAAATTTTTATTTGGATCAACCCCAACGGCACTCAAAAGCTGACCCCCGTGAACTCCCTCTAAAAAACAACCATCAATGCCAATGATTGGTCTACATCCACCCAAGAAGCCTTTCCTCAGTGCAACGAAACATACGTAGAATCTACTAAACCTGCCCGCATTATCAACCCCCAAGATTACAGTACTACCAGGATTAGTTTTCCTAAGTTCATCACTATAAGACCACAACCTAGTGTATTGCTCGTCCGACTCTCCCTGAATTAGCTTAAGAGCTGAGTACTTGGCCCTATATGCCTGCTGCTTAGACACATGACAGTCCAACTCATTCACAACATCATCCCTGAATCCGGGCACCCACCTATTGGCATCACTTTGAAACCTCTGTACATACCGCTCACTCAACCACGTACTCTTCACATTTTTCACATTATATGACGGTGCACAATCATGTTTCGGTTGATACTCCCTAAGCTGCCAAGATTCTTGTCCCACTATCTTCAGACCCCTCATCCGAAACCCGCAGTTCGTTGACTTACACACAACGTGTACTCTAAACTTATCATTTTTCACTGTCCTGAGATTTCTTCTACTTAGAATCACATGTGATTGAACAGCCTTCCTAAACTCTTGCTTAGACCCAAAAACTGGCTGGAGAACAAAAGTTGGATGAAATGATGTCTTCAGATTAAATACTGGGTACACCGGTTTATTGAATCCTCATCTGAGACCCTTTCCTCATCAAAATCGTCAAGACCAGTCCCTACAACATCCTCCTCTTCCTCACTTGTCTCTTCTTGCTCTACCGCTGCAGCTGGTTCAATATACGCATGTTCATCATGTTTCTGCCCCCCGTTCAGCCTCTCATCATCACTCACTTCATCACCAATTCTAAATTCGGTCTCCTCAATCCACTCCTCCCCCCCCCCCCCCCTTCTACGTCCTGCCCATCCCCCCCTTCCTCTACCACAACACTATTACAATATTCTTGGTTGTGAATCTTCTCCGAATACACATGAAGCACCAGCGATTTAAGATGCTTCTTTGCTATTGATTTAAGGTCAGCATCATCTATCACTATTTTGAACCCCCCATTCAATATCACTAAAAATCTAAGCTCACCCTTAACCCTCAATCCGCCATATATCTTCAGACAGTTATACTTAAGCCTATCTATATTCACAAAGCCAAGCACAGTGAGCCCACCTCCCAAATACTTGGCAGGTTGGGAATGTTTAAAGCTGCCCCCATAGTGCATTATTACGGTTATATCCCTACTCTTTGAACCTGTCAAAAAGAAAAAAAAAAAAACAGTGAGGTCAATAATAGTATTTACCCCAACATCATATAGTCAATAAAGGCCAAATTTTTAAACAAAAGCTGTCCCAACCCCACCTACAGTTGTCGCCGACACAATAAATCACCCACTGTCCCAATTCCAACCATAAATAAATCTAAAACCGGGGACCACTGCCACTAATTTGAACCTTATTAATTCTACACAACTGCAAAAGGGAATCGATGCTAAGGCAAATTAATATATAAATCCTTCAAACACATGGGACAGTACAACAAAACATATACAAAATCTGAGAACAACAGCTCCATCAATACAACTTTCACGTGCAACTATAAATAAAGCAGGACAAAATCGGATGCAAGCACACATACCACATCTACCATAAGGAATAAAGAACATTATTATATTTTGGGTGCGGCTTCTTGACATCCACACTAGTGCGTATCTGCACCATCTCACAAATCTGAAATGCAACAGTGACGAATCAATTCATCCGACTAGGGTTCGCAATTTGGGCTGAGCGACTCGTGGGTTGAAGATTACATGATTCTTGTGATTGCTCTTCGCGATTTGGGGTGAGTGAAGCGTGAGTCTGTCTGGTTTACGGTGAGTGAAGAGTGGGTGTGTGCAATTTGAGGTGAGTGAGTAGAGGGTGTTCGAATGGGGTGAGATTTAGGGATTAATCTCCCTTTTTTTATTATTCAATTTTTAAGTTATGTTATGTGTTTTTTTATTCAAATTATATCCGCTGAGTTGGATATCCACGTCTACAACGAAAAGAAAAAAAAAGTCCACTTGTCAACTAAATTATTCATCTCAGCATGCAGAAATGGAAATCCGCAATTCAAACAACACGTGACCTGCACGTGAGAAATTCCGGCCGACTTAATGAATTCCGGTGAATTTTGCATTCAAATTGGACTCGTCCCTGAGTTAGTGGACCAAAATTGATAATTGTGTAGTTGGTGGACCAGTTTTGGACCAGCCCTAACTTAGAGGACCAAAAACGGATTTTTCCCGTAAAAGATTTCAACATGAAATTTCCCTCAACAAAACATGTATCATAAAAGATGCAATAATAAAAAAGCTAATCCTATGTAGGGATGGCAAAAACCCCGCGGGGACCCGTCCCCGCTAGGACCCGAAAATATTGGGTCGGGGATTCCCCGAAAAAAATGGGGACGGGATTTTTCCGAAATTCTATGAGTGGAGATGGTATCGGGATGAGAATCGTACTCCCCGGCCCGTCCCCAGCCCCGAACCCGACTCCGAATACGCAAAGCGGGGATTCCACATTCCCCGTTATTTTATATATATATATATATATATATATATATATATATAATATCTCTTAAATAGATTTTAAATAATATTATATATATAATTATATATACACTAAACACACGCTCACAACTTACTGCATTATTTCATCTTTAGTTAAAAAATATTGTACATATATAATTATATATATTCCATATGTGATTTGTTATTTTAATACTTTTATTTTAGATTTATTGACTTTTGACATGTTTTGGGCTTGGTGGTTGTATGTTATAACTTTATTATTCTTTTTGTCGAAAAGATTTGGGAAAAAAAAATACGGGGAACCCAAATCCCCGTGGGGACACTCTTCCCCGAATGGGGATTCCCCATCCCCGATCCAAGATCTTCAAGTGGGGAATTTAGCGGGGATGGGAATCGGGTTGTGAGTTGAGGATGGGGAATCCAATACCAGCCCCGATCCCACCCATTGCCACTCCTAATCCTATGTATCCAAGTGCTCATCCAGAATTTGAGATTATAGTTAGAAGTTTCAGCACCTTAATAGAAGTCTCAGAAAGTGTATAAATGAATATCACCTATACTTTTGTGAAGGTACAAATAGAACGACACATTTGGTAAGTACAATTTCTCCAACAATTGCACCAAATTTCAAACTAAATAAATATGTAAAGTTCTTCTAACATCATAAAAAATGTACCAATTTTTATGGCATGTTGACAAGGGTAAAATAATGCATGAAAAGCTCTCCACATAAAAATGGACTAAATAATAAGAGAGAAATTATTATCATAAACAAAAAGTAGATCAAAATTTTAGTTATAATTATATATAAGTATATACATACATACATACATACATATGTATAGGGGGGTATATGCGAATGGGGAGAGAGGGACAAGGAGAACACAATTAATTGGTAATATTATAAAATCATTGTCCTACTATAATATCTATCCAACCTAATTTCCTTATTGATAACACATACCAATTCATAAATGTAAATCTATGGGAAGAAATGTCAAAAAATGAAGGACAAACATTAGAGGAAATCGTTAAGCAAAAGCCAGTGACTGCCCTCGTAAAGATTACATCAAACGAATTCAGAGGTTACTTATTACAAAAATAAATTTATGATATTAGAAAATTGCAGTTAAGTTGACGAAATCAAACGATTTTAGAAGCAATTCATTTATACGTACTAAAAATACAAATTGGTGATGTTACAATTTCCCTTGAGTTACTTATATTATTTATTATTAGTTAATATAGTAAAACAAGTTGTACATCTTATTCTACATATTATGTTTCGACTTTTACTTAAAATGACATTTTAATACTTACACTATTTTACGACAAAAGAATTATTTTTTAAAAAATTGGACACTATAAAGATATGATCGGTTTAACTTATTGTACTATTAAGAAGTGTACTTGTGAAAACATTACGATTCTGTTACACCATTCTTCGAGAATATGATTTATTATCTCAATACCTACGACTGAAAACTTTTCGAAATTGCTAAAAATAATAAAAGAAATACAAAAAACAGACGCCAAAATATAGTGTCTGAAATTAATATAATAAGTGATGCACGTGCAATGCACATGCCAAATTCTAGTTTAATAAAAGATATGTTATAATATAATTTTGAATTGAATCGGTGATTTCACATATATTATGTATTTTTTCTTCTAGGAACCTTAAGATAGAATTTTGCAATAGTTTAAAGACCAATTGAAATAAGTTTTAAACCTAAAGGACCAATTGAAATAAAAAAATACTCCAGGGACTAATTGAATAAAAACATAGAACTTCAAGAACCAATTAAAACAAAATGATACTTCAATGACCATCTGAAATAAAAATCAATACTTTAAAAATCTTAAGATATATATTGCCTAAGCTTGTTGCAACAATCCCAGGACTTCTAAAAACCTCATACGTACATAATTTGATAGTCATTTGTAACAGCCAACTTGGTTACGCGGCGGCTCCGCCAGTGCACCAAGGGGAGAACCCCATGGGTCTTCTAAAGTTGATGGCTTGATGGTGCAGGATTCATTCAAAATAACCAGAAAAGCTATTATTCTGATCTTGATAGTGGGTTTAGTAGCCATGTTGTTATCTTTTCAATTATAGTATGTTGCAATATACCATTTTATCACGTTATAAATAAAAGGTTGATGGTGTTGTTACATTTCAAATTAATGATCATAACTGAAACCGCCATAGCCATTTATTTCTTGGAGTTAATTTTTCCGTGATTAGCTATTATTCCTAGTTTCTGGAATGGATGTCATTAAATTCTGATTTAAATATGTTTTATTTGTTGATTAAAAAAAAATCCGTATAGTACTCTGATTTTTTTTTTGTTAGATTTATTTTATGAGGAGTCATATATTTTTTCATTAAATGCATTTATACGTAATTGCCCTTCTTCCTTTATTAATCTACATACATAGTTGCTCCTCTATATATATAGGTAAATGTATTTGAGAATCTTTCATCGGTCTTCATTTTGAGTGTAGAAAGAAAGAGATCTAAAGAGAGATAAATGGAGTACTACAACAAATGGATCTTTGCCACCTTCTCTGCCTCATGTCTTCTGCTCTTCTCTTCACAGCGACAACCATTGCCACAGGTGCACAATTTTCTTCAATAATTAAACTGCTGCACAACAAAAGACACACACACGCACAAACATTGTCACCAGCTTCTCATTCTTACACCCCTGTACTGATGGGTTTTGTCTTGATTGAATCTTGTTTTCTACTTTCACCATTTCTTAGACAAATAAATGTATGCAATAGGTAGAAGAAGAGTATGTGTGTGTTTTTGGACTGCCTCTTGGTTATGGGGTCAGCAGTAACAAAAATTCAACTTGGGCATAAATCATCTCTCTTATTTTGTATTTTATTTTATTCCAAAGTTCCTATATTATGATGTGGTTTTTCTTTCTATCTCAGGTGGCGTTGCATGCCCCAGTTGGGGAACATAAATTCGACGATATAATTACTGCTCAACTGACGTTTAATTTTCCAAATGTAAAAACCGTTGATGCCAAGGGACAACCGCTGCAGAGCGATAACCTGCATCTTACAAAAGAAGGCGAAATACACGTTGGGCAATTATTAGCCGACGCCTTCCTCCAGTACTTTGCGGTGGAGCCAGGAACCTCCTCTTAATGTATATAAAAAAATTCAAACTAGAGGATAGTTGTGTGTAGTTTGTAATAACACTCATAAAGTCTTACCAACATAAATAAACAATTAAATATTTGACTGAAAGACCAAATATAGATTTGCCTCAATTCTCGAACAATTCAGCTAAAACAATAGATACGAACAATTCATTCACCAGTCATGGTTTCAAGCTCACCAGGCTTTTCCAAACCTAGGGCAACTTGGAACCATCTCACACAGATCTCTAAATAAAGGTTGTATATGTATGTGTATGTGTATGTGTATGTGTGTGTAGTATGTACAATTTTTAGTGTGATTTATAAGATCTTTTAAGAATAAAATATCTTATTTTGCTAGATACATTGAAAGCATATAAACTCCAAACATCCTTTTAAATCGTATATTACTCTCTACCTAATAGGTAGTTACTGCAAAGATTATTACAAGGAAAAGAAGATTATTTGTACAAAAAAATATAGATGCATGCCACAATAGTAATCTAGCTAGCTCTTCTTGTAAGATGACTTCCTCTCTATTAGTAGTTACAAGAGATGAAATATACAAATAGCTTACAAATAAATTGTTAGAACAACATGTTATCGTGTTGCTAAGAATTTAAAAAATAGAGAGAAAAAATGATATAGTAATCCAAATTATATAATCAGATCAAACATCGGAAACTACATTTCATCCCAATCCAGGTTTCTCAAATGAGATGTTTAAATCATTTGAGGAACCTTATGACATCCTAATCTAGGCCGGGCTATGACAAAGAACACATTACCTGTCCAATATACTATAACAACAAATTGAGAGATATCTAGCACCATATTGATATTGATATATATATAACAGCAAATTAACACATTACCTGTGCATTATAGTATAAATCTCCCATGTAACTCTCACCCACATGTACTATAATTTTGATTTCTATTTATTGTTAATCCACCAACATAACAATAAATAGAAATCAAAATTGTGCTTAAGGTCTAAAAAAGTACATCCTAAATACCCAATCGAGTATCCAGAATTCAACGTTTTGAGGCTCTTAGGGCTTGTTTGGATATATTTCTGTAGAGAATCTACAGTAAAAATTGATCTGAGACTTTGAATTAATTTGTTTGATTTTAAAAATATAACTAACTGTATATGAAATAATATTAATACTTTATCGACTACACATTATATGATCTATATTTTTATTTATTATAAAAATATATCCAGACATATTTTCGATTTCCACACAAAATCCAATATGCTCCTTCTCGGGAAAAGAAATTTTCAAGATCTTATTGGAAATATATCCAAACAAGCCTTTAATTTTCGGACCCACTCCCATTATTTTGAGATCGTTTTTTATCAACCTGTCCTTTCTAATAGAAATAATAAATAAATAAATAAAATCTGCAGTTTATGAAATTTTAAAATCTCGATGAAATGAAAAATCCCTATTTTTTCCGTTGAAACTCATAATTTATCTAAATCTTGTAAAAAACTTGTGTGCACTTGATCAAATTTAACTCCCTTTCTCTTGATATTTTTTTCACCGTTTGTCCCTCACAATTAACTTAATTTGTCCAAGTCTTCAAAAGAAGACATTTACGCAATCTTTCAAAAAAGAACCAAACACATATCTCACATAATCTGTTCCGCTCAATCAATTTAATTTTTAATTGAAATCAACATTAATCAAGTCGTTGATTCAGCCAAATTTTGTGTCTACTTCCAAATTTTGTTCTTCTTTGAATAATTTTATTTGCTACGAAGATTAAGAGATTCAAAGTAGCTAAGGGAGAAGAGAGGCGACATCACCACCACCAGAGTAATAGAGAGAGAGACTAACTGATACACGTGTTTATGCGTGCATTTTAGGTCGATTTAAGTGTTCGTTTAATGATATTTGCATACATAATCGATCGTGATTGACCTATATTCGTATTATTGTGCTATTTGATGTTTGTGGACTTGTTTTAGAGATATTCAGGTGATTTAAGGCCAAATAATTGCATTCGGCTGAGGATGGGTGAAGAAACGAGTCCCGGAAAGTCCAAAATGGAAGAAAATCGAGCCAAGTACGAAAGGGCTAGTCACGGCCGCGACTTAGACGCGCGGCCGCGTCAAAAGTGGCCTAGAAAGGACTGAACAGCGCTGGAAACTCTCCGCGGCCGCGGCCAAAAGCTCCCGAATTTTCTGACAGCTTGATACACCTCAAGTATTTTGGCCATATCTTGAGATCTACAACTCCGATTGAGATAAAATTGGTAGCGTTGGAAAGCTGATTCAAAGAGATACAACTTTGCGTGAAAGAAGAAAAACTCAAAAATGATCAGAAGACCCTCAAAAATAGCTTTAAAGTTGAAAAAGCAATGCAGTGTCGGCCCATTACTTGGCCCACAAGTTCAAAAACGAGTTTTTGACTTATTTTCCTATTCCAATTAGGTTTTTTTCTCCCTCTTTATCCTAGACATGTACTCCTATAAATATCTTAAGGCTCTAGACATCAAGGGAGAGTTGGAATTGGGATTTTGGAGCACTTCGAAGGGGATGAGCAATCAAGATTCGACATTCTCGGTTTCATCTTTCTAATTTATTTTAGTTTTATGCTTTTCATTAGAATTATGTCTTTTGTCACCGCCATGAGCGGCTAGTAGGTTATTTCAGTCCTTAGTCGAGTCAAACCCTAGTTTTACTATCTTGTGATATTTACAGTGATTATTAATCGGTTGATTCCTTTAAACGTTGTTATACTATTTGTTTATCCTTCAATGCTTGTGTGTTTATGTGCTAGATTGATCACCTAGGATTATAATTTCATAAGTAACGCTAGGTTATAATCGTAATCCGTAATTGTTACGAACCTATAGCCAATTAGTAGCGAATAGCGAGTGATATCGCTATGGTAGTATATAGCTCGGTCTGAATGGGTCCGAGCTTACGAGGTCCACACCGTGTCTATCTCGTTATCCTAGTACTCTAGGCGTCCGGTTAATGAGATCCAGAGAGCTTATTCTGAGGTCACTCAACTGGATAGACTAGCCAAAGAGCTTGTTTTGGTTAGTTAAACATAAGGGATAACGAGGTTAGCAGAGCTTGTTGCTAATCTCGGGGTAGGAGTTTTAAGGTTGAAATTGGTTAATAATTGCATCTATCACAGGGTAGTAATAACTAGGGGAGATAAGATTAAGGGCTGGGATTCGTTGTTTCATAAGTAGAATAGTTCATAATTACTTTGCTTAAATTCTGTTTTGGTTCCTTAGTTAATACACATCGAATTATAAACCCCCATAATTTATTTATATTCATATATTGCTAGTATTAGAATTTATTTAAAACACAAATAGTCTCTCTGCTCCCTGTGGGATCGACCCTACTTACCACTTCTACAAACTAGAAGGGTAGCTAGGTTTAATTAATTTTACCGCATCGCGACAGTGCGGTCAAATTTTGGCGCAGTTGCCGGGGAGCAGTGCAAGATTAATTGTGTTTCTAGTGTCAACCTTATTTTCTTCTATTTTAGTTACGTATTTTCTTCTGTTAATTAGTATTAGTTATTTTCATTACGGTTCGTAATCTTTGGGTCATCCTATGTGCATGTCGAACTGCTACTTTCTGCAGGACTGTCATTGTTTCTTTTGATGTCATGTGTTCGCCTATTTCATAACCTAACGCTCCGCAAGTGTACGGGTGCGAGTGTATATAACGGCAAGCAAGGTCGATCCCACAAGGACTGACTTAATGACTAGTTTGATATTCTAAATATCCTAAAACACTCCTAACTAGGCTCTCAATTGGGTTGAGATTAATATTGAACTCATCTTACTAAATTATTACTAAACACTTAAATTCAAGTATAAGAAAACAATTTATCGAATTTGCAAGATTGGAAGATATATTCTAGAGAATTGATTTCAGAATTAACTAAGTTTGACAATCTAGTTGTTCTAAACTAGCAATGATTGCTATCGTTATTAGACGGCACTCATATATGTTAACTCTCCTTTCGAAGCAATTAACTTGTAGATTCATTAGCCCTAGCCACCCTTTCAAGTCGACTAGACCTAATGAACTCCCAATCGATCTTAGACCTATGCCTACGCATTTATCTCACCTCCTTTCGGAGCGCTCAACAACTACGCTATATGTTGTATTTCCATTCACAAATTCCTCCTTTCAAAGCCAACTTATGAATTATGTAGAAGTAGTTAAGTGATCAAATTAACTATTTCATGAAAATAAATCACAACATATAGATAACGAATAACAATCATTAACTAGAATAGAAAACTTCGATTAATCAAACATCGTTAAAACCTACTTTCGAAACCCTAGAATAATAAAGAACTACTCACTCATGTTCATATTCATAACACAAATATATTCATAGACAAACATCATTTGAAATAAAGGAATGAAACAATGAATAAGCAACCTAATCGTCGTCTTGATCTCGATTCTTCGATGTTGCTTTCCTCTTCAAAATATCTTCTAATGAGCTCTCTCCCTTATTTCAGAGTTTGGGACCTCCTTTTATAGTTTTAGGTCAAATTGGGGCAAAAATAGGCTTTAAAACGCGCAGACTCTGTTTTGGACCCGGAAAGCCAACTCGACCGAGTTGGATCAACTCGACCGAGTTGTATCGGCCTCGACCGAGTTTGAGTCCCTGGACCAATTTCACGTTTTCTCTTCATTTCTCCCTCGACCGAGTTGGAGTTTCTGGCCATGCTTCAACATCTTCTTGCTATTTCCGACTTTTCTTGCTCGTTTTCCACCCGAACCTTGCCCAAACGGACTTTTTGGCCTTTTTATACCTGATTAACACCAAAACAAGCAGAAACACGTCATCTAGCTCAAGATATGGAGTTTAATCACTTTTCGCCCAAATACACATGCATATGTCCCACTTTCACTCAGGTACCACTTTGGGACTACCCGATCGAGTACCACATTTGGGACTACTCGTTCTTCTTTCAGCTCAAGCACACTTAGGCATATGTATATTCTCTTCATTAACCCCTCCTCCAATTTTCTCTTTTTCAAGTTTTTTTTCCTTTTCCTTTTTTTTTTTTTTTTTCATTTTTTTTTTAGGAGGGAATTTTTCTCTTCTTTCTCTTTTGCCTCCCCGAATCTCTTTACCACATCATCCCAAACATTCACTCCACCTTGATACTCTTACCCCTCTACCTTCCAATACACCTCCCTCTTACTCACTTAGTCCAATTGCTCGGGCCAAAGCTAAAAGAAAGGTATAAGCTTGTAATGTATGGCTTTGAAAAAGAAGGCTTTAAAGCTCAAAATGGCTGACTAGGGATTTTTCACTTTTTGGGTACAAAAGATTATTTTTAAAGGCTCAAAAATAGGGCTTTAAGCAAAAGAATGCCTAATATTTTTTCTATGCCACAACATGTACTCGACACATTCCTATAAAGACGCAAGGCAAGTTCTAGAGACTAAATACTATGTGATCAATCACTTCACACCGAAAGAATGATAAAATTACTCTATAGATACCGAAAGAATGATAAAATTACTCTATAGATAAGAGTACATATAAAGCTCAAAACCTCACAGGTTAATTTGTGATTATTGTTCAAGTCTAAGCCCAATTTTTTTCTCCAACTGCCTATCATGCTCTGTTATGTGTTCTATCCTCATTTACTTCCAAAAAAACAAATTTCATCATTGACAAATTATAATCTAATACCCTTTTTATGCTTATCAAGAACCAAGTTGACGACTTCTAAACAACGAAATTTAAAATTAATCTAAAATCACAATTAAAATGCAAAACATAAACTAACATTAACTAATACGACAGATCCATCAAATCAGCTATTCGGGCACACAGACCCTTTACCAACTAACTCAAGCAAGATGTAAAATACGATCCACAACCAAGAACAATCATGACCTCAATAACACCGAATGAAATAACAACCAAAAAAATAATAAAAGCGGCCGAGACGTAGCACTATCCACCCCCTCCCCCAAACTTGATTGAAACCAAGTTTGTGGGATAAAGAGTGATGCGTCTTTGTGCCTTCTCACAGTGCTACTGAGGTGGAGGTGGTGGTGGTGGGTTAAAACCCCATTGCTGCCAGAACTGAGCCATTGCATCCAACTGCTACTGTTGATAAGCTTGTGTTTGCTCATGTCTGATCCACCTCTCATCTTGTTGTAATCTCCAAGTGGTCTCCATATTCCATCGATCATCCTGCTGAGCCCACCGTTCTTCTTGCCGTACTCGCCACTGTCTGTCTTCCTCAATCATCTGATGCTGCTGTGTCATCAAATTGTTCAAAGATGTAATCAATGTAGGGAGCACTTGAGCCATGTTCTCTTGGCCTCCTTGGCCCGAGCCACTAGTTCCTTCACCTTGACTCTCAATTCGGTGCACAGCTTGATAAAGTCGAGACTCATCAGGAGTAGGGTCAACTTCTTGTGCACGATGAGCTGGGGAGTGCATCTTCCAATTAGCTATATCATGAAGTCCCTCAATCTTAGTTAGTTGGGCATTAGGAAGACGAAAGAACCCGCCTCGATTCTGCAACAGCAAATATTGATTCTCCGTTTTGCTCCAAAAAATCATCTTCAGCCTACAAACATCATCCAATGATATACCCCATTCGCCGGGAACTCTCTCAGCTGAGTCATCATCAGAAACCACTTGAAAATGATTCGCTATAGGAGTAATAAGACCCCCAATCGAGATATCTCCCGTTTGTTTTACTGCTTGGCGATCGAACTGCTCCATCAGAATTTGGCTGAGATCAATCTTTCGTCCCGTTGCCACACACCATAAAAGAAACATCTCCTTTTGAGTCACAGTGCCCGTTTCAGGGCGAGCAAGCACCGTATAGGCAATTAAGCGATGTAAATACCGGAACACAGGATTACGAATCCAAGACACCTTATTCCTCGATGGATCGCTCTTCATCCAAGGCACAAGTCCCGGGACTTCTACCATATGATTCCAGAACGTGTGCTCATTATATTCATCTGGCGGGGTGCAATCTCCGGTGTTTGGCAGCTTGTAGATGTCATTCAATTCAGCCCGAGTAAGTGTGTAAGTGTTGTTGCGAAGCCGGAATGACATACTGCTCGGCTTTCTGTCTTGAGCAGAGGTAGGGTGTAGAACTAGAGTAGTGAGAAACTCTAATGTATCATTCCGATATGTGACCCGACCTCTTCCCAATAAGCTCTCCCAACCGACCCTCTTTATGAGCATCCATAGATTCTTGTGAATGCCAAAGTGGTTTTCCACGACAGAGCTAGTAAATTTAGTGGGGATGATCTTTCTCCCAATGATTTTTTTCCATCTTCTCTCCTCTTCAGGTGATTGTAATATGATGTTGTAAAATAGAGGATTATCAGGCGAGAATGCCGGTGGATTAGCCGAGGATGTTTCACCTACAACCTTCCGTTTTCTTCCTTTAGGTGGCATAATGTACCCTATAAAACAACATATTCTCAATTAGTACGATAGTGCACACAAGCAACACCTACTCTCCTAGGCTTTATGAACGTGTAATTCATTCTCCGACTATGTTAATTGCAAATTTGCATCAAATGAGCCCACAAGAGAGGTAAACATCAATATTGCTATCAATGCAAACTTCTCTATTATTCTTCATCAACATAGAACATAATTGAACCAATTAAAGCCTAGTCTTTACCCAAGAATCACAATGTACGCAACGTATTCGATAAAATGCCACAATGACTCTTGCATGTGAATTAAAAGAAACTAGCTCTAAAGTCAATTCCCACAAGCATAACTACTCAACTATATGTGCAATTCACTCAAGTCCACTCATAATAAGTTTTCCCCAACAAAATTTGCTACAAGTTTGCACTACAAGTGCACACATCAATGTCATGCTCAAAACTTATCAATGGCAACTACAATCCCAACTAATAAACACAATAACTATCCTTGATAAACAAACAAGTGCAAGTTAAGCATTCTTACCGGAAATTCGTAGATGCAAGACCCTTTTCGAAATTGAGCCCTAAGTGGAGGAGAGAGTCCCAATTTGTGTCTTTCACAAAACCAAATGGGTGAACTTTGAAGATTATGAAGTGGGTTTGTGAATTTCGTGTGTTTATGTAGAAGATTAGAAAGAATGGGGGAAGAAATGGAGGGTTTCTTAGAGAGGGAGAAGAAGGAGTGAGGTAAAAATGTGAAAGAAAAGGGGAAAAAAAACAAGTTTAAAGAACCTGTTCTGCGCCTCGACCGAGTTACCTGTGACTCGGTCGAGTTAGTACTCTGCCTCGGTCGAGTTGAATGTGGCCTCGGTCGAGTCAGATTTTCTGGAAATGCTCCGGTTTTTCTCGTCAAATTGGCCTCGGCCGAGTTTTGGAAGACAACTCGGTCGAGTTGTTTGGCCTCGACCGAGGCAGACTCTCTGGAATTTCTCTAATTTTTCCTTCAAACTCGCCTCGGGCGAGTTTAATTTTTGCCCCGGGCGAGTTGTACTTGCTGAATCTCCCCTGTTTTAGCCTTTTTCTCCGTTTTTACTCCTTTTTCTCGCATCTTTTCAAGTCTTTCCTTGCTTTTTCGATGACGTCGTATTTCCTATGCACACTAACAACCAAATTAAGACAATTCAAAACATAAATTTCAAAATACGAAAATTTAAAACAAACCAAAACATCGGGTTGTCTCCCGACAAGCGCTACTTTTATCGTCTTTAGCTCGACGACCTTTTGGATTTTTAGTTCAGCTCGGTCAACCGTAATTCATCTACGGTTGCAATTTGACTCGGGTTGTAGTATTTCTTGATCCTCTGACCATTTACAAGGAATGTGCTTCCTTGTGCATCCATCAATTCCACTACTCCCGACTTTCGCACCTGCTTAATTGTGAACGGTCCCGTCCATCGTGACTTTAGCTTTCCGGGAAACAAGCGCAACCGTGAATTGAACAAGAGAACTTGTTCACCAACTTCAAAGTGTCGATTCTTTATCATTCTATCATGGATCCTTTTTGTGCGCTCCTTGTAGATGCTTGAGTTCTCAAATGCTTGTGTTCGGAATTCTTCCAATTCATTGAGTTTTAGAACTCGAGCTTGGCCCGCTGAATCAAAGTCGAAGTTGAGTTTCTTCACAGCCCAGTATGCACGATGCTCCCATTCAACCGGTAAATGACATGACTTTCCAAAGACCAATTGATATGGTGACATACCCAACGGCGTTTTGTACGCTGTTCTATACGCCCACAATGCGTCATCTAACTTCAAAGCCCAATCTTTACGGTTCCCACTAACCGATTTCTCCAAGATTTGCTTAATTTCTCGGTTGGCGAGCTCTGCTTGACCATTTGCTTGCGGGTGGTATGGAGTTGTGACACGATGTTTTACTCCATATTTAGCTAGCAGTGCAGCCAACCATTTGTTGCAGAAGTGCGAACCCCCATCACTCAGCAATGCTCTTGGTGCTCCATATCGTGTGATTACGTTCTTCTGAAGGAATTTGATCACCACTCGTGAGTCATTCGTTTGGGTTGGAATCGCTTCCACCCATCTCGAAACATAATCCACTGCAAGTAGAATATATTGGAACCCCTTTGATGAAGGGAAGGGCCCCATAAAGTCGATTCCCCATACATCGAATAGTTCCACCTCGATTATATTCGTGAGAGGCATCTCGTGTTTTCTAGAGATACCCCCCGTCCTTTGGCAGCGATCACACTTCGTGATGAACTCGAAGCAATCTTTATGAATGGTTGGCCAGTAAAATCCGCTCTGTAAGACCTTCGCCGCAGTTTTCGCTGAAGCAAAGTGGCCTCCACTTGGAGATGAGTGGCACTGAGTGATTATATCTCCTACTTCAGCTTGGGGAACACACTTACAAAGTATGGTATCAGCGCACCTTCGGTAAAGAAAAGGATCATCCCAAATATAAAACTTGATGTCATGAAAAAACTTCCTCTTCTTATGGGTTGTCAAATCCGGAGGTGAAATTCCACATGCTAAATAGTTCACAATATCCCCAAACCATGGTACCTCCTCCACTGTCAATATGTACTCATCCGGGAAACATTCATTGATATCTTCTTTCTGCCCCTTCTTGTCCTCTTCATTGGTGATCCGAGATAAATGGTCCGCAACCACGTTTTCACATCCTTTCCGGTCTCGAATCTCTACATCGAACTCTTGGAGTAAAAGAATCCATCGTATCAATCTCGGTTTGGAATCCTTCTTATCGAACAAGTATCTAATGGCTGCGTGATCAGTGTATACAATTGTTTTAGCTCCAATCAAGTACGACCGAAACTTATCAAATGCATATACCACGGCCAGCATCTCCTTCTCAGTGGTTGTATAGTTTGATTGAGCGGAATCAAGTGTTTTACTTGCATAGTAGATGATTCTGAATAGTTTGTCCCGCTTTTGCCCTAATGCAGCCCCTACGGCCATGTCACTGGCGTCGCACATCAACTCAAAGGGCTGCGACCAGTCAGGAGTGATCAGAATTGGAGCAGATACTAATGCCTTCTTCAATGTTTCAAATGCTTCCCTGCAAGAATCATCAAAAACAAACGCAACATCTTTTTCCAATATACGGGATAAAGGCTTAGTAATTTTAGAGAAATCACGAATAAACCTTCTATAAAATCCCGCATGTCCAAGAAAACTCCTCACACCTTTCTCATTTGCCGGAGGTGGTAATCGCTCAATGGCAACTACCTTCGCACGATCAACTTCTAAACCTGCAGGAGAGATTCTATGTCCTAACACGATACCATCCTTCACCATGAAGTGGCATTTCTCCCAATTCAACACAAGATTAGTCTCTTCACAACGTTGTAATACTAATGACAAATTATTAAGACAATGATCAAACGAGGAACCAAACACAGAGAAATCATCCATAAAAACTTCCATTATATTCTCTATGAGTCCACTAAATATTGCCATCATACAACGTTGAAATGTAGCAGGAGCATTGCATAAACCAAAGGGCATTCTACGAAACGCAAACACTCCATAAGGGCATACAAAGGCTGTTTTCTCTTGATCCTCAGGTGCTATCATGATTTGGTTATACCCAGAATACCCATCTAAGAAACAATAAAAATCATACCCTGCGAGTCTATCTAGCATTTGATCCAAAAAGGGTAAGGGAAAGTGATCCTTACGAGTTGCCGCATTTAATTTTCTATAATCAATGCAAACTCTCCAACCTGTAACTACCCTGGTAGCTATGACTTCATCATTATCACCTCTTACTACCGTCATTCCCCCTTTCTTAGGTACAACCTGAGTGGGCTAACCCACTTGCTATCCGATATATAGGGAAAACTATCCCTGCATCTAGCCATTTAAGAACCTCTTTTCGTACTACCTCTTGCATCATAGGATTTAATCTCTGCTGATTTTGAACACTGGGCTTATAACTATCCTCCATCAAGATTTTATGCATACATATAGTCGGGCTAATCCCTTTTAAATCATGAATTGTCCATCCTATAGCCGACTTATGTTTCCTAAGCACTCTCAACAACTTTTCAGTTTCTGAATCAGTCAAAGAAGCAGAGATGATTACCGGTTGCTTTTTCTCTAGATCAAGAAATTCGTACCTCAGATGCTCCGGTAATAGTTTTAACTCAGGTCCACTGGCTTTCTCTTCAGGTGCTTCTTTCACGACTTCCTTAGTGATGTCTTCATGTTCTGCATCTTCCATCCTTTTTTCCTGCAAAGCGTTCAAAGCACTAACCCCATCTACAAGATCAAGATTAGTAGCATCTATGTCTTTCACAGAAAAAATTGAATTTGTGATACAATGCTTTAACACATCAGAATCGCTAAGTGTCAGAATGTCTTCATGCAATGTAGTATCTAACTTATCTATAGCACTACATGTTTCAACTTGATTAACCTCTTCATCATCATGCATTTTCATAGCCTTATAAATAGAGAATGTCAATTTGTCCTTATTTACTCTAAGTGTGAGTTCTCCTTTTTGGACATCAATTAAAGCACTGCCCGTTGCTAAAAACGGGCGACCTAGAATTAAAGGAACATCTTTATCCTCCATCATATCTAAGACCACAAAATCTGCAGGAAATATGAATTTATCTACTTGCACAAGAACATCTTCTACTATTCCCCTAGGATAAGTCAAAGATCTATCAGCCATTTGAAGTGCAATTGTGGTAGGTTTAAATGTGCCTATTCCTAGTTTTTCAAAAATAGAAAAGGGCATAAGATTAATGCTAGCTCCTAAATCACAAAGTGCTCTTTCAAATGTGTCATTACCTATTTTGCAAGCAATTGTAAAGCTACCTGGATCTTTCTGCTTCAATGGCAGCTTCCTTTGAATCACTGCGCTGCACTCCTCAGACAGGTTGACAGTCTCATAATCCTCAAGCTTTCGTTTCTTTGATATCACTTCCTTGAGAAATTTTGCATTATTGGGCATTTGTTGAAGTGCCTCCACGAATGGGATATTGATTTGAATCTTCTTGAAGATGTCTAAGAACTTAGCGAACTGATCGTCCACTTTCTTTCTTCTCAGTGCTTGAGGGTATGGAATTGGAGGAATATATTTAGGGCCACCTTCAAATGTAATCCCCCTCTCTATTGGTTTCTCCGCTTCTTTGCCTTTTTCCTCCAGCTCAGCTTGTTCCTCCAAGTGCTCTTTCTCAACGACTTTGCCTTCCACCACCGGCTTCTTCGGTCCTTCATATTCAGTGCCACTCCTCAACTGAATGGCTTGACAATGTTCCCTTGGATTAACCACTGTATCACTAGGAAACTGCCCTTTCTTATGCTGAGCTGCTGTTGCTCTGATCAAGTGTTGGATGTCTGATGCCACACTTTTCAATTCTGCACCCATGCCTGCTATATTTTTACTCAGCTCAATATGCTTCCCTTCCATTTTCTTCTCCAGCTGCGCTAACTTCTCCTCAAATTGTGCTGCTTGTGCTTCTCTTAACTCTTCCGGAGTTGGGTTTCGTCCTTCATGTATGATTCCATTTGTGACTTTGAACCCAAGTGGAGGAGTAAGGGTGTTCTTCGAATTTCCATAAGTCAAGTTGGAATAATTCCGATTCCCTTGAGGATATTGGTTACCTTGTGAATATTGGTTATACCTTGGCTGATTACCTTGGTAATTATTGAAATTCCGCTGATTCACAAAGTTCACATCTTCCATTTCTTCTTGGGCTAGTTGCGGCTGTGATTGCTCAGAATGTTGTGCTAACGTCAGATTAGTTAGCAAGTTCATTTGGGTCGTCAAAGCTGAAATCTGAGAAGCCAAATTCTGATTTGATTCCACTTCAACTACACTACTAGCAACTCTCATCGGCTGATTACGCTCGTTCGGCCATTGATAACTGGTTCTAGACATAGCATCTAGAATAGCAAACGCCGAATTCACACTCTTCTCCATCAAACTCCCTCCTGACGCAGCATCTACGTGATCTCTAGTTGGTGCAAGCAAGCCATTGTAAAACTTACAGATTTGTTGCTTCCTGGTGAACCCATGCTGATGACAGCTTCGGAGCAAATCTCGGAATCTTTCCCATGCTTCACCCAGTGGCTCCTGATCCAACTGTCTGAATTGTGTGATTTTGTTCTGCAGCTCTAGCATCTTGCTGGGTGGGAAGTACTTCAATAGGAATCTTTCACTTAATTCATCCCACTCAGTGATTTCCTCTAACGAATTAAACCATTGCAGAGCTCTATCCTTTAAGGAAAAAGGAAAGTGCCTCATCTTCACTTGCTCATGCGGTACATGGTTGATTTTTATCGTATCAGCCAGTCTCCGAAACTTCGTTAAATGAGTGTTCGGATCTTCTAAAGCAGTACCGCCATACTGATTTTGTTGCACAATATTGATGAGCGCTGGTTTGAGCTCAAAACTGTGTGCATTGAGCGGTGGCGGTTGTACTCCTCCAGGATTCTGATTAGGCAGAGGACGAAGGAAGTCACTTATTGGGGAAGTCTCCTCATCATTGTTCTCGTTGTTATTCTGATTTCTTCCTAGAAGAAATGGATTCTGTGGAGGTTGTTGTTGTTGGATATTTGTGACTCTATCATCCAAATTGGTCAGTGCCATCAGGATGCGGTTCATAACCTCCTCTTGGTTTGGTGGATTTTCCATCTCAATTGGTCGATTTCTCCTTGCTCCGTGTCTTCGAGCTGTAGCTTCAATTTCCAGATCACACAGAATAAGATGTTCTTTTCCCTTAGACCTGGTATGCATGCACAATCCCTGAAAACACTAACAAGAAAATAACCACGTAAAATTAAAATAGATAAAAATAAAAATAAAAATAGAAATCAAATGTGAAAAAATGAATTGTTGTCTAGTCTAGTCTTGTTCTAGTTATCAGAATAAAAACTAAAACACTAAACTCAGTCCCCGGCAACGGCGCCAAAAACTTGTTCGCCTATTTTATAACCTAACGCTCCGCAAGTGTACGGGTGCGAGTGTATATAACGGCAAGCAAGGTCGATCCCACAAGGACTGACTTAATGACTAGTTTGATATTCTAAATATCCTAAAATACTCCTAACTAGGCTCTCAATTGGGTTGAGATTAATATTGAACTCATCTTACTAAATTATTACTAAACACTTAAATTCAAGAATAAGAAAACAATTTATCGAATTTGCAAGATTGGAAGATATATTCTAGAGAATTGATTTCAGAATTAACTAAGTTTGACAATCTAATTGTTCTAAACTAGCAATGATTACTATCGTTATTAGACGGCACTCATATATGTTAACTCTCCTTTCGAAGCAATTAACTTGTAGATTCATTAGCCCTAGCCACCCTTTCAAGTCGACTAGACCTAATGAACTCCCAATCGATCTTAGACCTATGCCTACGCATTTATCTCACCTCCTTTCGGAGCGCTCAACAACTACGCTATATGTTGTATTTCCATTCACAAATTCCTCCTTTCAAAGCCAACTTATGAATTATGTAGAAGTAGTTAAGTGATCAATTAACTATTTCATGAAAATAAATCACAACATATAGATAACGAATAACAATCATTAACTAGAATAGAAAACTTCGATTAATCAAACATCGTTAAAACCTACTTTCGAAACCCTAGAATAATAAAGAACTACTCACTCATGTTCATATTCATAACACAAATATATTCATAGACAAACATCATTTTAAATAAAGGAATGAAACAATGAATAAGCAACCTAATCGTCGTCTTGATCTTGATTCTTCGATGTTGCTTTCCTCTTCAAAATATCTTCTAATGAGCTCTCTCCCTCATTTCAGAGTTTGGGACCTCCTTTTATAGTTTTAGGTCAAATTGGGGCAAAAATAGGCTTTAAAACGCGCAGACTCTGTTTTGGACCCGGAAAGCCAACTCGACCGAGTTTGGCCAACTCGACCGAGTTTGGCCAACTCGACCGAGTTGGATCAACTCGACCGAGTTGTATCGGCCTCGACCGAGTTTGAGTCCCTGGACCAATTTCACGTTTTCTCTTCATTTCTCCCTCGACCGAGTTGGAGTTTCTGGCCATGCTTCAACATCTTCTTGCTATTTCCGACTTTTCTTGCTCGTTTTCCACCCGAACCTTGCCCAAACGGAATTTTTGGCCTTTTTATACCTGATTAACACCAAAACAAGCAGAAACACGTCATCTAGCTCAAGATATGGAGTTTAATCACTTTTCGCCCAAATACACATGCATATGTCCCATATTACGACCTTTAATTGACCTAATATACATGTAAAATTAGCATGTATCATCATGGCGGAACAAAATTCCAATATGGCGTTGGAAGATATGATGAAAATCTTGATTTCTAACACTCTGCAATTTCAGGAAGAGACACGGTCAAGAATAAGGAATCTTGAGACTCAAATGAGTCAATTGGTTACCGTGGTAAGCAGGTTAGAAAGCGAAGAAAGAGATAAATTGGCATCCCAACCAGAGGAAAATCTGATGAACGAAAATGCCGTGATTTTGAGGACCGAAGAACATCCTAGAGAGGATGACAATTGTTGTAGAATGAAGAGGGCATCGAAAGTCAGGCTGAACAGACGCACATTGGATGCGAGATGCACATTGTGTCATCCAATGTGCCATCAGACATTGTATGCCAGACGCATACTGGGTCATCAATTTTGTTGACAGACGTATTGAAGATGCACACTGGATCATCCAGTACCCTGCCATATGTGTTACATGCACTCTGTGAAAAGAATTAAAGTGCGGGTATAATTTGAACATGGCTTCAATTGGATACCTGAGAAGGAAACGAGTCAGAATGAAAACTCATACGGTAGTTGAGGAGCCACAATCATCAAGACCAGCCCGTAAACCTCCTTGGTGTATTTTCTAAAAGGGAAGTCTTGAGTCGGGCCGACGACGTAAAACAAAGGCGCTTGTCGGGAGGCAACCCGACGTTTATCGTATTTTATTTTAAATTTTATATTTTATTGTTATTTCCAGTTTGATGTGTTTCTTATCGTTTTTAATTAGTATGTAGGAACTAACATGACTAAAAATCAACATAGCAATTGAGTATGGTGGAGAAAACACGACATCTGGTGGGGCGCGATAGCAAAATATTGGAGCATGCATAGCTTCCAACCACCGCTTCAGTAGTAGCACTGTAAGTAAGCACCAAGTCGTACCACTCTTTTCCCCACAAACTTTGGTTTTCAACCAAGTTTGGGAGAGGGGCTGTAAGTGGGACGACTTGGCCGCTTTTGAGCTTTAGTTTTACTTTATGCTAGCTACTAGTCTGCTGTAATGATTAAATTGTATGGCCTGTGAGCCAATTACTTGGTTGATCGTCGGGCCTGTGAGCCACTGTCGTTTTGAGTTGGGTCATGATTAGTTGTTATGTACTTTGCTGTTTTGTTGAGTCTAGATCGAGTCTAGGACAGGAAAAGAAACCAGAATATGCTGTTGAGAAAATAAAATATACACATTAAGGTGATAATAAGTTGGCAATGAGTTAATGATGAATTCTTGTGAAAACTTGTTTGAAAATAGCACATGATAGAGCATGACGAGTAATGGAGATGAAATTGAGCTTTGACTTGAAACATTGATCATAAATTACCCTGTGAGAATTTGAAGCCTATAATTGTACTTCCATTCATGGAGTAATTTGTATGAATTCCTTCGGTGTGATATTCATTGTTTATGTGCAAATAGACTCTAGAACTTGCCTTGCATCTATGTCGTGAATAAGTCGGTATGTGCTGTGGCTTAGAACATGATCTTAGGCATTTGTTTTATTTTAGCCTATTTCAGAGCCTCAAATTAATTACCCTTTTTACCAAAATTTTGAAAAAAAATTCCTTTAGTTACTAATCTAGTTAAGAGGGAGGCGAAAGGAGAGGTAGTCGGTGATGTTATTCGGGATTACTATGGGCTGGAAAATGGGATAAAATAAAAGATAAAAAGGGAATTGGTGATAGAAAAATCAAGAAGGTTTACCCTTCTATGTGCTAAAATTTTAGACTCTTTGATTTGTACAATGCAAAAGTAAGGAAGAAATGGGTTGAGTACACATGAAGCATGAGTTGAGGAGGGGAGTAAAAAAAGTGCTTAGTGAAAGAAAAAAAAGAGAGAAGAAATTCGGGTAGTCCCAAAAACATGTGGTACCCAAAAGAGAAAAAAAATAGTGAGAAAAGAAAAGCACTTGGTTGTAAAAGAACTTTCGTGGGGAGAAGAAGTCATTCCTTGGAGTGATTTACTGAAATTTGGAGAGTGAGATGTGAGTGATTGTTTTGAGGGGTGGTTGAGTAGGAATAACTCGGTTAGTCCACGTTTTAGTCACTTTCATCCAAATTTATCCTACCCTACCTAAGCCTATATTACAACCTTTGCCACGGATGTCGAGTACTAGATCCGACTTAAATAATTGGCAAGCATATGGTGGTCGTTGCATATAAGTCAGTGTGAGTGGAATACTTTGCATACCTTAAACACTTGAGAGACGAGTGATACACATTCCCGGTGAGGATCAATTGTTGAAAATCGTAAGTGTTGAAAGTAGTTGAAGTTGCTCTGTCAAATATGCTCGTTTACATCATGTTGCTGTGTTTTTGAAAAACTTTTCTGAAACTCGTACTTGCCACTTAAAGTGCCTTAAACTTGTGACTTGATTGTTTGTTTGGTTTAGGTTTGTTCGGGACGAACAAAGGTTTAACTAACACTTTGAGGGAGTGGGGTGGGAGTAAGTTTGTCGGAAAAGCAAAAATTACTAGTTTTTTTTTTTTTGTTTCTAAAATCTCTGTACTCATTCTTCTTCTATTTAATTTAATTTTCACTTAATGTATCCTTCAATTGCGCAGTATCAATTATGTTATAAAATAATTAGGCAAGTATATTCATATAGAAGTGCCCATCGGAACCGTGAACCACCGAACCCGGTCAGTTTAAACCGGCGGTCAACGGTTCTAGAACCATATATCGCGGTTCCGGTTCCAAACCGGACCCGTACCCGGAGAGGGAGCGATGCGGATTCGGTTTCTCCATTAGCCAAACTGTGCGGTTCACGGCTATTTTTAATTTTTTTTAAATTTTTTTAGCTATACGTGGACGGCCAAGATGTTGTGGTTGTTGAAAATCAAAGGTTGAGATGATGTTACTATTGGATTGAAACCGGTGGTTCGGATTAGAACCAGAAGTCGAACCCGGACGAAACCTTTTGCTTTTTTAATTTGAACAGCCGGGATCAAGTGGTCGTTGAAAATCAACGGCCACAATTAACTGGCTGTTGAAAATAGGGCGTTGCAGAAATTCGAATTTAAGGGGGGGAGGGTTTTTTTTTTTTTTTTCTTACCTAAAAACATCTATATTTTTTTTACACCTCTCTCTCTCTCTCTCTCTCTCTCTCTCTCTCTCTCTCTCTATTCTCAATCTCTTGCATTCTTATCATTTTCAATTGTGTAACACCCATAAAATACTTCTATTACTAGAGTGATCTCCATTCTATTTTAGGGTCCAATTATTATTTTTAAACTATGTTATGATTTTTTTCTTAAGATCATGCATGGTCTAGAATCAAAGCCCAAGCCCATACTTTTACTTAAGGATCAAGAAAATAATTTCCTAGTCCAATTAGGAGTCTTAAAACCCTAGCAATATAATTTATATATGGCAAAAACTTGTGTGCACCCAACACACAATTGCACTATTGTGCACTCTTCTATTTAATTTGGAATTAAGAATATATATAAGGGCCTTGTTTGGATGAATTCACAACAACAACATGTAGTGCAGTGGTGAGACACGTGCAGGTGTGGTTCAGGCGCGCGGGTTCGAATCCTGATTTTACTCTGTTTTTACCTCTTTTTATGTTGTTCAATAGTATATGTTATATTACGCAATAGCATATGTTATATCGCGTAATAGTATATGTTATAGTTACATGTACAATTTTTTAATAATATATTCTGTTGTTTAATAGTATATGTTATATTGCGTAATAGTATATGTTATATTGTGTATAGTATATGTAACATTATATTGTGTAATAGTATATGTCATGTTACAGGTACACACATTTTTTTTGAATAATATATAAATTTCTTAAATATTCTGTTGTCTAATAGTATATGTTATATTGAGTAATAGTATATGTTATATCGTGTAATAGTATATGTTATGTTACAGGTATACACATTTTTTTTGAATAACATATAATTTTTTTAAATAATATATTACATTGTCTAAAATAATATATTATATTGAGTAATACTATATGTTATATTGTGTAATAGTATATGTTATGTTACAGGTATACACATTTTTTTTGAATAACATATAATTTTTTTAAATAATATATTACATTGTCTAAAATAATATAAAAAGTGCACATATATAAAAAATTGGAGAAGATGGGATTCAAACCTGTGCCTTAATGTCTAACAATTTAGGATTTTACCACCTAGGCTAGTGTCTCTTATGTGATAACAAACATGCCTTAATGTATATATATATACATATATTATTAATTTTAATTGAAAGAAAAAATAAATTGTGCGCACAACTGAGGCTCAAACTCGAGACCTCAGCGCGCGCATCTAAGGGTTTCACCGTTGGGCCACAAGGCCTTTTTGTTTATCCAAACGCAGCCCTTAATATATATCTAATTCCCAAATTAAATTGAGGAGTGCACAATAAGTTTATTGTGTGTTGGGTGCACCCAAGACCTACTATTTATATATATGGGATTACCTCATAAATCAAAATCACAACTCAACTAATCAGATTTTCACTTAAAGTTTCGCCCACACTATTTCAAGATTTTTATTGTGCCACTTTCGTCTTCAATCACTCTTCCTCCCAATAAATAGTTATTTCGTTTTAAATTTTGTTCCCCTGTCTAAATATTTTAAAAAATTATGAAATTTTACTATGTCGTTTATTTATATGCCTATGATGTTTTGTGAAAAGTTCAAGTCTATTGAGCATGTGTTTTATTTTATATGATTTTTCTACTATCTCAATGCAGAATCTAAAAATCTTTATGTTCAGATTTATAAAATTTAGTATATATACTTATACTTCTTTAAAAATTCTGATTTTTGGATATGTTGTCCATATATGTGTTTTCTATCGTCTTGTAAAATTTCAAAGGTATCCAATTGGTAGTTTTTTATTTAAAATGTTTTTACTATCGCTGAACAAAATTTTCAATTTCAACAAATCCGATTTCGAAAATTCAAAATCTATAGCTATATATAAAAGGGAAGGAAAAGTTAGTTAGTAAAAAAATAATAATTAGATGTTAGTTAGGAGGAGGTTAATTAGTTAAACCTCACATTAATTTCAAATATAAAAGGAAGAGAAAGCTCTTCTTTAGACTCACTGTTCCAGCTTGTAAACTTGTTCAATTAGCTATGAATGAAGAAGGTTTTATTTCATGCAACTCTACATGGTATCAGTTGGTTTAGCTGATTACTCAATCGATTCCCGATCCTGATTGGATTGCTTCCCCGTTCTTTCTCTGTTTCAATCGAAATTCATATTGATTCGTATGTTTTTT
Organism: Ajuga chamaepitys; assembly: GCA_958295605.1. Classification (NCBI taxonomy): domain Eukaryota; kingdom Viridiplantae; phylum Streptophyta; class Magnoliopsida; order Lamiales; family Lamiaceae; genus Ajuga; species Ajuga chamaepitys. The sequence continues at coordinate 4,549,043 of OY282508.1, forward strand.
TCCTGGCCGATCGATTGAGAGTTTTTCCTCAATCATTCGTGGTTTGTTGATTAACGGTTCTTGTTGATCAATTTTATGTTTTCTCTCTTTTGATCTTACTGATTTTCACAGTAATTGTGACGGGTCTTGAGCTAAATCCATCTTTGGAATCCTCTTTCACCTCTTGCTCTTAATTCTGCCGATAATCCTGCAGTAGCTATCGTTCTTGACTCTTGTTGGTTCAAATTTCTTGTCCTGGTGTCACGCGGTGAAACGAGCTTTGAGTGTCAAGAACAAGCTTGCTCTAATTGATGGGAGTTTGTCGTCGCCTTTTATTTCTGAGGATTCAGTGGTAATGTCAGCTTGGATGCATGCCAATGATCTAGTTTTGATGTGGATAATCAATTCAATTCATAGCGATATCAAGAAATCCCTGGATTTTTTTACGGTTGTGAAAGAATGAAATGAGTTGCTTGTCAAGTATACTCGATCCGATGGAACTCGTGTTTATCACTTAGATAAGTCTCTTAGTTCTATTGTTAAAGGATCAAAATCTTTATTTTCTTATTATAATTCCTTCAAGACTCTTTGGGATGAATATATTAGCTATAGGCCGATTTTAAATTGTACGTGTGGCAATTGTACTTGTGATTTGCCTAAAATTGTAAACCAGATTTAAGAAAAGAATTGTGATATGAAGTTTTTAACCAGACTAGATGATTCTTATTCTATAGTTAGGAGTTAACTGTTAATGCAAACTCATCTTCCTCCTTTGGCCAAAATCTAATCTATACTGTTGCAAGAGGAATCTCGGAGAGAGCTAACTGGTTATTTGCCTTCTATAGATACTGATTCTATTGCTATGTTGGCCAAGAATACAAAATTCTTTAAGGATAAAAAGAAGCCTATGATGTCATTGTGAGGGAACTGGTCACACCATAGATATATGCTTTTAGCTTATAGGTTATCCCCCTGGGTGGAGAGGTCCTAAGGTCAAGAAAGGGAAGACAGATTCAAATTCAAATAATGCAAACACTTCTCCTAACATGAATGTTTCTACACATGTGAACTCAAAAAGTGTTCTTAATGAAAAACCAGTTGCTTCTAACTCATAGTTTTCACAAGAATTGTTTGAGCAATTCTTGGCCTTTGTTAAGACGCAGAAATCTACCGATCATTCTTCACACTTGGCTACTGGAGCTGTTGTGCAAAATACACCCACTGCTGGAGTTTCTGGTAAAGTAGGAGGTATTTCTCATTGTCTAAGCTCAGTTTCAGATTCTAATTCAATTTGGATAGGTGATACTGGTGCAACTGATTATATGGTCTATGATTTCTCCTTATTCACTTCCGTTTTAAAACCAGGAAGTGTTACAGTAAAACTACCTAATAATGCCATTGCCACAGCAACCTTTATTGGGGATATTGTTCTTAATAATAATCTTGTCTTGTATAATGTATTATATGTTCCTAATTTTACATATAATATATTGTCCATTTCTCATCTAACTAGGTACTCAAATGGAAATGTTAGTTTTTTGTCTTCACACTATGTTTTGCAGGACAACACATCAAAAAAGATGATTGGTTTTGCTGAACAAGATGGTGGCCTTTATTTTTTGAAAGCTCCAAAATCTATAAAACTTTCTTTAGCTAATTATGTTGCTGCTATGATTGATTATGATGTATGGCATAGTATGCTTCGGCATATTTCTGCTAAAAACTTGTCCCTTATATAGGGCCTAGGTGTAAAACCAAAAGATTTGAATAAAAGAGATTGTTTCATTTGTCCCTTAGCAAAGCAAACGAAAAGTTCTTTTCCTATTTCAACCACTGTTTCTAATGCTTCTTTTGAGCTAACATATGTTGATGTCTGGGGTCCTTTTAGTATTGTATCTGTTGATGGTGCCAGATATTTTTTAACAATTTTTTATGACTATAGTAAGTGTACTTGGATATATATGCTTAAGTCAAAATTTGATGTTAGAATCTCTTTAGAAAACTTGTCTAATATGGTAAATACTCAATTTAGTCAAAAGATGAAGGTAATTAGAAGTGATAATGGTAAATTTAGTAGAAACTTTAATATGATCTTTTTACATGTGTATATTAGCTACTGGTTAATTTTCAAAGTTTTATCCTTTGTCGTTTATAAACTAAAAATTATTTATTCGCTGCTACGCAGCAAATCTATTTCGATAAATTCTCTATTACTTTCAAAATTTCTTAAAGTCTTTACCAAGACCTAAATTCCCAAATTACAAATTCCATAAATCCCAAATATATATTGATGACAAGATAAACTCATGTACACCTAAGAGGAAAGGAGAACGAAGCTAGCGAATGCTATGGACAATAGGACATCTTGCATCTACATTCCAAGTTTTATCATTTTTCAAGGCGGGGATATGCCTAAACTATGAGTTGTTTGTACATTTTAAATGCTTTGATTCTAATATTAATGTCTAAGCGTAACATTCCATAGGCTATAGGCAAGATGTTATATACTATGCTATGATACACGACCAATCCCAATACATACACGACAATAATGAATCATACATGAACTTACATATATCATAAACGACCAATTACGATAAACATCAATTTTGATACATGACATGCACTTTCTCATAAATGACATGAATCATACGCTAAAAATTAGATTTCTCTAATGCAGGCAGATTTCATATATATACAGACAAGGATATAACAAACTTAGATTGGGAAAATATAAAAAGTAATGAATTACACACGTCGGAATGCGGGGAGAGGATGGCCGGAACTGGCAAGGCTCACCGTCGCCGGAATTGCCCAACTTTGGGAGCTGTTGAATCGCGGGCAGAAAATAGGTCACCAAAATAGGTAGTGTGTGTTGTGTGGTGATAAAAGGATAAATTGGCGGTGATGGAGGGTTTATAGGGTGAGGTGGTTGAAATTAATTAATTATAGCTGTTATTGGGCATGTTTGCAATTTCAAAGTCAAACTTACAAAATAATTTTGTGCAATGTCTGACGGGGCATAGTCACTTTTTCCCCTATCCACTATTACTTTTTGTAGCATTTTGAACACTTCATAAACGTAAAATCAATAGACCTCAGAATCATTTCAAGTCGGACTACAAAATGCAGAAAAAGGTCTCTTAACCTCATCAAATTCTTCAGTCTCCCTGTTGGACAATATTTCTACCCCAATTTATTTATCATTTTGTTGTGTTAAGAATATAAACGCCAGTAGGAGAAAATTCATTACCGTTTTCTTTTCTGATGGAGTTCCATAGAAGTGCATGCCGTCATTTCACCTTCAAGTTTTTTCTTCTTTTTTCCCTTCTCTAGCTTCATTGCAAATATGATCACAATCCAAGTTTCCTAAGAGTCAGAGCCAAGTTTTTATTAGCAATTTTGGTTTATCCAAAAATTCAAGTTTGATTATTGAAGTTTGAGGTAGTTTTGTACATGAGAGTGGATGATTTTTCCCCATGCTTTTCTCCAATAAAAATAAGAATTAAAATGCCGCTTCACATTGATTGAAGGAGAAATCTTATCATATAGGATAATACAGCACCAACAAAAAATTTGTTTAAACACCAAAACAAAAGCATAATATTCTTATATCAGATGATACCAAAAGAACTGATTTCTACGATTATTACTCATGAGATGCTTCGACCTCTATGATCCTCGTGGTTATCAACTCAATTTCTTAGTTGACGGCGTTGGAAGTTCTTTGTGATTTTCCGGTCCGTCGAACTATAAACTTTTGTAACAAAGTGTACTTGATAGCCATCTTCAAGACTATGTTGCATCGTCTTCCTTCAACATCATATTATGACTCTGAACTGAGTTGTCTGCCCCTTCCTATATCTAGTCTTCCTCGAGGAGATCTGATCAGGTTTAACAGGCGGCAAGTATATATCAACTGGGCCGGAGAAGAGCACCGAACTTCTTGTTAATTGTCGGGGATGGTAATGATTATGTGCCTTGAAAGAACGATTTCTTCACACAAAGTATTGCAGCCATTATCTGTTTGAATAAGGGTTAATTATCCAAAAAATCACGACCTTTGGTTAAATTTTCAATTGCAACATGACTTTTAAAACTTATCAATGTTAGTCATCAACTATAATTCTTTTTCAATTACAACATCGGCTAAAAAATTTGACACTTGATTGTGTCTCCATCACTACCAATAGATGCGCTTGGACACGACCTTCATTTGCCCTCGATCAATTTCACAATCTGTCAATTTTCCTATCGTTAATTGAGAGTCGAAGAAGTGACATAATAACTTCAATCACCGATTAACGACAATGAAAATGACGGATTGTGAAATTGATCGAGGGTAAATGATGATCTTGTTCAGGTACATCTAATGGTGGTGATGTCGACACAATCAGGTGTTAAAAAAATTAACTGATGTTGTAATTGAAAAAATGTTATAGTTGGTGACCAACATTGATAAGTTTTAAAAGTCATGTTGCAATTGAAAATTGGACCAAAGGTCGTGATTTTTTGGGTAATTAACCCTTTGAATAAATCAAATCTAGCAAAATTTTCTCACAAAATAATTTTCTCTACTGTCCCTCTCTCATTCTCTTTGTTTGGGGACAATTTAAGTACTTAAGGGATTAAAATTTAAAAATCAGATATTTATGAGACTGAAATCGAAAAAACAAATATTTACGAAACTAAAAGTGATTTTTGGCCCTTTTTTCGCTATTATATTTTTATTTGCAAGCCTCAATGTTTTATTCTACCATGTTCATTTCATATTAATTGTTGTTAAATGTTTATATATAATTAAAGTTTGAATAGTCACTTTAATTAAATAATTAAGTGGTTGGAAGTTTGATTTTTTACGAATTAAATTCTATAAGATTAATCTACGTTTGGAGTAGAAATCGTAGAATTTTGAATTTCTCAAACCTGCCTTTCGGTGAGTGAGAAATTAATTATCAAAGTTGGTCACTTGATTATGTAATGTGATGATAGTGAATAAATGTGAATTTACTAGCCCACATGGGATAATAAAGCATTGATGCTTGGGCCTCGAACCTTTGTCCTTGGGACTTGGGCTTGGACTATTATCTTTTTGGAAACCTGAAAGTTAAGCCTTGGACATGGGCTCAAATAAATACTAGTTAAGCTCCGTCATCAAGTTTAGTTAAGGCTTTTAAGATACTTGTTCCCACTGCATGGCTGGAAGCCCTATATATAGGTGTATTTCTTAGGCTGCAAGACACACATAATACACTATCATCTCTCTGCATACATACATACTAGCTTCAAATATCCAGTTCAGAAAATCATAACTCAGTTCGCTGGAGCTCTTCAGATTGCGGTGCTGCTTCTGAAGAGACGAAATCGTTTTACCTTTGGAGACAGTTACGTCGTTCCGTGAGCACTAGTCCGGACGTATTTTGTCTTAAGGACAGTGGGGTTTTCCACGACTCGATTTATTTTATGATATCTTTCAAGTGTAATCGATATGAACTTTTATTGTCATTGACCAGTTTCTTGCCATTCTGGTTACTTCTTCCATTTTTCTAATTAATTAACGTTTTAGATAATTTTCATGAATTCTATCAGTTTTCTCCTTGAATTCAATCCTAAAATATCTTTACTTTTCAAACTATCACAAATATTTTATTTGGTCAAATCTTAATCTCCTAATATTATTTGAGGGTATATCTGTTAAAATATTTCATCCACAGTTCTTCTTCTTTTTTCTAACTACAGAATGTTTGAATATTAATTATAATCAATATCAAGGGTTAAATGTTTAAATCAACCTATACTTTGCGAGTTTTTACACTTCAGTATCTAACTTTATTTTTTGAGCAATTGCAACCTGAAGTCCACGAATTATACAAGTTGCAACCTCCGTCGAATTTTTTCCGTCAAATATCAAGTACGTGACAATCACATGTCATATTGGGGTTTTTTGCTATTTCTATGATTTATTGAGGCAGATTCACATATCAAACACGTGACAATTATTTTTGCATTTCCAAGTTACAACCTCCATCGAATTGTAAATCTTTCTCAACAAATCATGAAAATAGCAAAAAAGATTTCCCCAATTTGACACGTGATTGTCACATGTTTGATATAATTCGTAAACTTTAAGTTGCAATCGATCAAAAAATAAAGTTTAGAATTGAAATCTAAAAACTCACAAAATACAAAATAATTTAAATATGTAACCCTAATATCGATGATAATTTTTTAAATTTGTCCGAATCTTAAGGGCCCGTTTACTTCATAGAATAAGCCTAAATAAGGACAAATTATTCAGAACAATCCAATATTTACTTAGTGGGATTACAAAAGTCAGTTTATCCCGGATATCCGGGATAACACGTGATTCGAGGCAAAATACACCCATTAAAAATCCCACCTCTAGAGGTGAGGTTATTTATCCCGAAATAAAGGATAAACTTTCGTCCTCTTCATATACGTCTTTTCTTTCTAATTTTACTGTTGTTAACTTTGGCCCATTATCGATTTTTCCAAGCTTGAAATTAATTCTTTTGATGTCTGATTTCTTTCCACTACCTTCGGCCTTAGCAACAAATGAATTTCTATTTTCATTTCGCACCGTGTGATGATGATCATGATCACTGAGTTATTTATTTTTTCTTCTCCTCTCACCAAGTCATTATATATTTCTTCTTCGTTTTCATATGTTTTGGAATACACATTAAATAAGGAACGAGTTAGGTTTTAAGTGGGTTTAGGTCCGCGTTGAACTGTTCTTCATTGAAGATTTGTGTGGTTTAGAGAGGCTCAATATAAGGTGTCCTGGTATTTTTATGTAATTTAAAAATACTTGATATTTTCTAAAAAAACAACCCCTAATAATCTTCAAGAAACTAACAAGTCAAAGTAAGCAGAAGATAATGATAATCTATATCTATATATATATATATAATAAGTCAAGTCATCCAGAATTAGTAAGTTAAGATTTTTCCCGCCCAATTATTTAGTTACTAAAAATAGAAGTGAATTTGAATTTTGAATGTTGAATTTTAAATTATCCTATGTTATATTTTGAGATCTGGCGAAAAATCAGCAACAATAAATCTGTAAAGATATTTAAAACAGATTTCGTTATATTATTTAAAATTTTAAAATTTGAAATTTAAAAAAATTCCTTATCTGATAACATATTTGCTCCTATAAATACAGTGTCTTTAGTAAATGAGAATCACATTTGCAGTTGGGTATTTTTATTTTTTATTCATTTCGCAATTTCTTTATTTCGCCACTATTTCAGTTTATTTGATTCATATTTGATTTTGCTGAGTAATTCTATTTCTTATTCATTTTCAGTTTATTTGATTCATATTTGATTTTGCTGAGTAATTCTATTTCTTATTCATTTTGCAATTTCTTAGCTTTGTAACTATTACAGTTTTTTGGATTCACATTTGTGGATGCAAATTTCTATTATTCTGACATTCCTTAATTATTATGTGTCAACTTTGATAGATACCTCACCATAATGGATGCTCCAAAGGGACGACCTGCAAATAAAGATAAGAAAAAATCAGCAACACTGAATCATGATTCTAGCGAAAACAACTTTGAAGATTGCAAAAATCAAATTTACCTACCATCATCTTTTTCTACGTTAATATGTAATCATATAAAAAGTTTAGATATATTTATTTCCTGTTATGTGAATTATTTAAATTGTTGTCAATATATTTTTCTAAGAAAATAACAATTTGGTTTATTACATGTATACAGCCAATCCGCGAAGAATATTGAAAAAGGGTTAGAGATTCGCTAAACATTCGAGCATCCGCTGATGTTGAAGACCAAATCTAATTTTATTGTAGTAGTAGATTTCAATTTTATAATTTTTTTTTAAATAAATCCATGTATCAACTTCAATTGAATCAACATTATTGCAATTCTGATAATGTTTTAGTAAGCAATATAAAATCATTGAAATATATATAAATTAAAATATCTCGGCAAAAGCATTGTTTGGTTAAGATATTCTAAAAAGAAAAAAACGTAGAAATATATATTTATAAATCAAAATATTTCTATTGAAAATTCCGTGTAGTTGAAAAGGCCATATATTAATTTACTTTTCAATTGGAAATCTAATTGTCATATTAAACGATCTAAATATCCAGTCCAAATCATATGAACATGGTATATATATTTAATTTTGAATTGTTCATGTTGTTGAGATGTTTTAGAATGTTTTCTAGAATTTTAAAAATACATCATATCTATTTAAAATTTATAGTTATATAATACAATTTATAAATAAAAAAATTTGTATATATATATATATAGTTAGGATAAAAAAAGACAATACATATCTAAAATCAAAGGGTAAAATATAATTGAATATTAGAATATTTAAATATCCGAACCAAATAAAACAAAAGAATAGACATGTAATTTATTTTAATATATAGTGTAAAATGTAGTTGAGATATTTCAGGAATTATACATTCGTTGAAATATACTATTTCGCTAATTTAATCAACAGAATAAATTTTTGGACATGTGTATATTAGAGTTTTAGAGTTTTAAATAAACTTTAAATAAATATATGGACTCCCGATTTTTTAAATTAATGTTTAACAGAATGAATATTTAGATGCGTGTATACTAAGGCGAGCCTGTTGTCTAAAAAGAAAATGTTTGCCACATATTCAATGCATGTATATAATACAACTTATAAAATCAATTTAAAATTATTTCATTAGTATAGATATAATAAAAACATATTATAAAATTTAGATATGTAATTGAGATATTTGAGGAATTGAATAAATTGTATACATATGTATTCTATATTTTTAAAGAACATTATATCTATTTTTTATTTATGAAATAAATATAAATAATTTTTAAATAACTAATGTGGATATAATCACCGATTAAAAAAATTTATAATTATATATTTCAATTTATAAATCAAAGAATATTTACATAGAATATAAAAACGCTACATATCTTTTTTAATAATTCGTATGATATTATTGAAACATTATAAGATCTATATTTCCGGTCCCAAAAAAAAAATGAAAGATAAACTAATACTACCTCCGTCCCAAGCTAATTGTCCTACTTTGACTTGGCACGGAGGCTAAGAAAAAGCAGATTTTGTGGAATCTTTGACTTTTTCAAAGGTGGAGATTGAATGTAGATATTTTGATGGTGGAGATTGTGGGAAAATTTGTCATTTATGGGGTAGGACAATTAGCTTGGGACAAACAAATAACGCAAGTAGGACAATTAGACCGGGACAGAGGGAGTAATTTTTTTTAAAGTTATTATTTAAAATGTAGTTGAGAGATTTCAGTAATTATATAATCAGTAAAATATGTTTTTACACGGTATGTTTAACAGAACGTAGTTACAGACGCGTGTATACTAGGGTTTTATATAGGCTATAAATATCTGGACCCCTTCATCCATATCTGTCACACGCAAGATTTTAGTTTCAAAGTCAGTTGATACAGAAACAATGGCTCCGAAATTCAACATGGTTGATGAACTTACTCCACAGTACATAGCCTATGTGGGGACTACGAGGTGAACCTTACAACTACAAAAAAAATAATTCTAAATTACGATCAGAAAAATACAAAATAATTTATCCACATAGCCTATGTGGGGACTATCAGGTCAACCTTACAACTACAGAAAAAATAATTCTAAATTACGATCAGAAAAATACAAAATAATTTATCTTAGAACAAATTTATTTCAAATGGTGGAATATTTCTAAATTAATAGAAATTTAGAATGTTTATTTTTTTAAAAATAAATTTAAATTGGTAATTTACAATTCGAAAATACTTAATTTAATTCGGGTTTTTTCTTCTCTCATCTCTCTCCCAAAATCTTAATATTAAATTATAATAAATTTTGAAATAGATCATACTGATTAACAATAATAAACAAACAACGAAGATATACAATCCAGAATTGCAAAGATTGAAAAAATAATATATTTTCTTAATGATTATTCCTATATAAAGTATTTTATTAGTTTAGTTCATTAATTTTTCTTTATGTTTATCTAAATCAAAATCCAACTTTATTTGTATGAGCTAATTGAAAGATTTGAGGTCATCTATGTCTTTAAAAATTCTAAATCCAAATTCAACTCTATTTATATGAATCAGCTCATCATATGGACTATGAAGATTCAATTCATCCTAAAATAAAATTGTATTTTCTATGTCTTTCTTAAAATTTATTTTTGTAGGTAAACTAATAAAATATTTTATATAAGAATAATCCTTAATTCTTTTTGTTGTTGTTTCTAATAGAAGATGTTTTGTACGTAAACTAATAAAATATTTTATATAAGAATAATGCTTAAGATTATTTGTTTCTCAATCCTATTAATTGATTGATATTAGATTTGAAACTTTTTGTTTCTCAATCTGTTCAATCATATCGGATTCTGGATTATGTATGTTCACTTTATTTATTATTATCAATCAGTGTGATATATTCAAATTTATTATAATTTAATATGATTGTTTTGATATAGACAAGAGAAGCTAAATAAAAGGATAAAATAAAAAATAAAAATTCTGGAATAAGATACGAGACAGAAATTCGTGAAAAAATTAAAATGTATTTTTATTAGAGGAAAAATCTGTTTTTTGGAGTAAGAGGCAAGGAATGAATAACATTGCAAAAGAACACAAAAGTTTTCTTTGTAACAAATTTTAACCATTTCTTTTTTTGTTATATATTATCAAATAAAAATGTATTTTTAATAAAAGGTATTGTTCATATTAATATTGATTTACTCTTAAAAAAAATAGTCCGTGGGATGCACGGAAGCATTTACTAGTTCTCTATAAAAAGTCCAACATAATTATCCATAGTAAACATTGGATATGATTATACATATTTTCCAAATTCCCCATTGTAATACACTATAATTTTACACGTCCTATTAACAACAAGTCCACAACCTAAAGTAAACGGGCCCTAAAACTTGTTAGGGTTGGGCCTTTGACGGCGACTTGACTGAGGATACGCATACTCGGGCATATATTAACAACGAAGTTCCCTAAGTTTGTTCTAAACTACAGAAGGTGAGATTTGAAAGAGTTTTTATTGTGTTACTCGAGGAATCCAAATACGTATATCTGCCAAAATATTCATCTTTCTCAAGCGTTCTCGATGAGCGGAACAGTTGTTTGGCCGTCGCCGTGGCTAATGTGTCCCCCCTCCTTCAAAGGTCGCGACTTGTACCGTCCCTCCGACCACAGCAAAGTACTAAATTTGAAAGTATCAAATATAAGGAAAAGGAAACTGAATCTGAGATTCGGGAATCTCTCGTTGAGAGGGACAGTTGTTGCGGCGTCGCCATCGCCGTGGCTAATGTGTCCCCGCTCCTTCAAAGATGGCGACATGACTTACAACTTCTACAGTCCCTCCGATAGAAAAGTTGTAAATTTGAAAGAAAATTTGTTAAGGAAACTGGATCTGAGATTCGGGAATCTCTCGATGAGAGGGACAGTTGTTGAGGCGTCGCCGTCGCCGTCGCCGTGGCTAATGTGTCCCCCCTCCTTCAAAGATGGCGAGATGACTTACAACTTCTACAGTCCCTCCGATGGTAAAGTTGTTAATTTGAAAGAAAATTTGTTAAGGAAACTGGATCTGAATTTGGGGGATAAAACAACAGCGATCGTGGGATCGTCGCACGGGTGGCTGGTTCTGTTCAACCAGCGCAATTTAGATCTGTTTCTCATAGACCCACTTTCCGGTGGACACATAAAGCTCCCACCGATTCACACCCTACCCATCGACGAAGAGAACTTGAGCGGCGGCTATGGCTGCGTTACAAAGGTCATTATCTCCTCCTCCCCCACCCAAGACCCAGGTTGCCGAGCGATGATGACTTTTGGACCGCCAGACTCCGTGGCTTTTTGCGATCTGCGCAGCAATAGGTGGACTCCCATCTGCCAATCAGATACTGGTAATTATCGTAATAATAATTATCATGATATTGTCTACTCCAGGAGAGATACAGCTTTCTTCTGTATCAGCAGTGACTGGAGATGCTGGCTGGAGGCGTGGGATGTTCGTGACCCTGGATTTGCAAAAAGGGTTATGAAGGTTGTATTCGGTGCAGATGTCACGAAAGAAACGAAAGCTTACCCGCATTCCCACCGTCGAAACTATGTGGCTGTGACAGACGAGGGTGAGATCCTAGTGGTGCGGCGGCATGTATTGATTGAAGGTATAGTCAGGTCCGATGGTTGCTTCGTACATGTCACTGAGATTGAAGAACTACAGGGAAGGATTAATAATTTTCCTAATGTGTGTAAGTTTGACAGGATGGGAATGATTAATTTTCCTAACAAGACTATAGGGTTTGATGTGTATAAGTTTGACAGGAAAGCAAATAGGCTTAGGTACATGGAGGGTTCCTTGGATGGGCTCACTCTTTTTGTTGGTCTCAACCATTCCTCGGTGCTTCAGTGCCCTCAACTCAAACCCAATTCCATTTACTTTACAGATGATTACGATGCGCGTGAAGACTATTTTGTCTATGGTGGCCACGATATTGGCATATTCAATTATGAAGACAAGACCATCTCCTCTTGCTATTACCCTTGTGATTACGATGGCTTCAAAAGGATTGATCCACCGCCTGTCTGGTTCTTCCCCAACTCCGAGTGACACTTCTTTCCCGACGAAAAGGATTGATCCACCGCCTGTCTGGTTCTTCCCCAACTCCGACTGACAGTTCTTTCCCAACGACAACAGAGAGGCTTTATGCTTGTTTTTCTATTTCTATTAAAGACATGTTTTGTTCGCTTTTGGTTTAAAACCTTTATGCTTCTTTTTGTTTTGGATACCTTGCATGTTTTGTTTGCGTTTTATTATGGTCTGTTACATTTGTTATGAGTTTATTTCAATCACATTGATTCATCAGTGCTTGTCTACTGATAAGAATGTTTCTTACTTTATTTGGTCCTTGCCCTCTAACTCTTCAGAAAAAAAAATGGTCTTTGCACTGAACTCCTCTTAAACTAGTGCTTGTATGCATATAAAAATGTTTGCTTTCCATTAAAACATATGCATATAAAGCTGTTTCCTTTCCGTTGCAATTAAAGAATTGGTCTTTGCATCGAAATTCGATTGTATGAATCGAGACTCTTTAGATGGTGCTTGTATGCAATAAAAAGTTTGGTTTTTGAATCGGAATTAGATTGTATGAATCAAAACGCTTTAGATGATGCTTGTATGCGATTAAAAATTTGGTCTTTGCATCGGAATTCGATCCGAAACTCATCAGATGGTGCTTGCATGCAATTAAAAATTTAGTCTTTGCATCGGAATTTGATTGTATAAATGGAAACTCTTTAAATGGTGCTTGTACGCAATTAAAAATTTGGTCTTTCCATTGAAATTCTTATTGTATGAATATACAAATTGCATCTATTTGTACCATCCTCCTAGTTCAGTGATTATATGATTTTTCTCATTTATTTTGCCGGTTGATTGGAACATTTATGAGTTAGTGATGGTGGATATGTATTCAATATTTTGTTTGTGAATGTAGTCTGTAATATAATAAGGGTGCGAAGACAGAGCTGTCTTAATGTATTCATTAATCTATACATTGTGGGTGCGAAGACAGAGCTGTCTTAATGTATTCCTTAATCTATACATTGTTTCTGCTTTTCCACACCATGGTTATATTTGGATCGTTTGACCTAAAACACAGGGAGTTTTCCGGGATTTCAATGGCTTTTAGGGAACCTTAGCTGGTATTAATTAATTTTATCATTCTGTGCTGGATCCGCAAAAGCTTAAGCTTCTGGAGGACTATTCTAGCACTTCACTTATCTGATCCGCAGACATAATTGTATTGGCAAATGATGATTTGTCATCACCTTTTAGCGGCCTATTTAATTGGTCGTAACTTTTCACAACTGGGAGCCATGATTGAACAAGAGTGAAAAGGAGGACGGACATGTACAAGCGAATATCGCGGTTTGAAAAAAGGATGGACATGATAGAGTAGGAGTGTTTGTCCGGGGATTGGAATCGGACTGGCCTGTGCCCGTAGGTTCGGTATTCTCGAGATTTGACATTATCTGAGAGAACCTCAACCATTGGTAATGCTAATAAAGTCAAAACAAAAGCTATGACCAAAATTCCTCATGGTTCTACTTCTTAGGGCATATCGGCCGGAAACGGGCGTTTTCCATTAGTAAACTAAGCCTTCCCCTCTGTGCTACTACATTTTCTCGATATACGAGATGGAGTCTTTTCCGCCGAGGCCGGTCGGTAGGACTAGAAATGGACTTTCTATATTTGTATGTATTTCACATCAATCATACGTTCGCTTCGATTTCGGAATCCTGGAATCCATGTCCTCTAATACGCATCAGAATGTGGTAGGAACTAGTTCTATATTCATTCTGTGAATGGAAGTATGGAATTTATTTTCTGCATATGATTCTTTCATATAAATCATATTATATTACTATGATTATTATTATGATTATGATTTGATTCCCTCTCTGGGTTGGGGTGGTATTTCATTATGTGAATGGAAAGTGCAGAATTTATTTTCTGCATATGATTCTTTCATATAAATCATATTATATTATGATTATGATTTGATTCTCTCTCTGGGTTGGGGTGTTACCGTGTTAGACTGATTTTATTGATCACAAGTGCTTTTGATTTGTAGTTTCAGGAGAAAGCCCTCGAAGAATCTGCTGATGACTTGGTTTTCGGCAATTAGAAGACTACCTGAGCTCAGGTTAAGTGCTGCAGAAAGTGGTGATGCATCCAGAAACTGTCACTTAATTTTCTGTCTCCCAAGGTTCGTTCTTTTCTTTGGCTTTGCATTTAAGTCTCTATTCTTAGTTAAATCTGGTAGTGATGTGTTTATGTGTTGGTTCATTGGGCTTAAATATTGGGTTCATTAGCAAACGTAAGGTTATCCAAAAGTGTATTCCCATTTGTAACAAGTATTCTATTTAATGTCGCTATTGTGCTTCTTTTGTCGATGCGACAATTATACTGAGCAAGATTATATAAATCTAGAATTCCATATTCCCATTTGTACTAAGGGTATTTTTACTTAAGGTTGGAGAGTGTTGGGCCAAATTTGGCTGAAGGAGTTAATGAGTGTGCTTTATCGGGATTTGAGCTCTTAAATCTACTGAGCCAAGTCTTAATTAAACATAGCCTAAGTATTCTGTTTAATGTCGCTACTGTGCTTGTTTTGTCGATGTGACAATTGTACTGAGCAAGATTAAAAAAATCTAGAATTGCGTTGCTGAAAATATCTTCTATTTTCTGTTTGGGGACACAAAAGATTATTTCCGAAGCCTAGATTGTTTTGTAGTTGTTGATTCGACACTTGTGGGGTGCAAGTCTGCAAGATATTATAAATCTAGAAGTTTGATATGTACATATCGATCAAATTATGTTGCAATTTCCACCGACCCATCTCAAGAAACGTAATCCCTTAAGACTAAAGGAGGAGCGCAGTAGTTTATGTGCTGACACGTGTCCCACTGACGTGTCAACCCCTCATAAATTTAGGTAATTTTGGTTTTTCTTATAAATTAATTAAATTATATTGTTATACGTGTCAGATATATATCATGCATGTAATTTACCTTTTTTTCTCACTAATAACGAATCCTTCAACGGGTTCCCATATTTTCCAGTCATGCCGTTTGCAACCTCCCTGTGTAGTGTTGGCAATGGGGCGAGGCCGGGGGCAAGTCCCCGTCCCCGCGTTCGCGAGGATTCCCCGTCTCCGTCTCCGTGAAGCTGGCGGAGATTTTTTTATCCCCGTCCCCGGGTGCCCGCGGATTCCCCGTCCCTGTATTTTTTCATTTTTTTAATTTTATTTAATATATCTACTAATAAAATTTAAAATAAAATATATTTAGAAATAATTAATAGACTTAAATTTAACAAAGTCGACAAAAGAATTAGGATATTATATATTTACTTCATTTTAATATTTTAATAATAGTAATATAATAAAAATAAAATATATTTTTACTAAATAAAATATATAGAAATACATAATATAATTGGATCCCCACTACATATATTAGGGAAAAAAAATATATAGCGGGGCCCCATGGGGCGGGGAATCCTATCACTTTCCCCTTTATCGATCCCCCCGTTCCCGCCCCACCGAGGAAAGGAAATGGGGAATCCCCATCCCGTTCGAGGCGGATCCCCGCGGGGAACAGGGATTCCCCGTCCCACTGCCAACCCTATCCTTGTGTTTCTTCTTCATTGTACAAAAATTATTTCATTTGCTTCGCCAACAATTTTATTTTTCCTTTTTAATCGCTCATCCGCCTTTTCATATGGAAGCACAAGAATCTACAAATCCCCCTCAGCAAAAATAAACGCTTCTAAATTTCAATAAATCCAGGATTTGAACGAGGATTTCATGACACCATTTGAAATTCTGAAGATGCGCCTGGAGAAGAATGATCAGCCAAATACGTTACTGGGTTACGGGGTAGGATGTGATCAACCGAATCATAATTTTGATCATACCAGAGTAATGAGATTGCTTTGTGGCCCAGAGATGATTAGGGCAGATATGATATTCCTATTTCTACTTACATTTCTCTCTTTTGTAACCGCTACCAGTTGCCCCACAGTTTCCCCTAAATATGATATTTTCGACAATCTTATCTGCTTCTGGTGCGCAACCTCTCCGAGAAGTTCACTAAAAAATCTTACTTAACTTAATTTCCGCCTGGCTTCATCGCCATCCGTTGCCCTTAAATCTGCAGATATTTTCGACTAAGTTCTGTAGTTTCACTTTCATTTGCTATTGCCATCACCTTGCTTTTGTTTCAACATAATTTAAATTGATTATGTTTTTTCCCTTTACTTCCTCTGTACTCTTTTCCCCTATTGAGACGTGATCTTCAAATCTATTTGTTGATGAAAATGATGAAGTACAGTTTCGATAGCGAGTAAAATAATGTCGAGCGGCAATTTTTTTTGGTAATAAAGTGGAGTAATGGTTTGTAAAAATTTTCTATTGAAAGTTCCGAAAGCTATTACTCCCTCCGTCTCGGCTGAGTTTGCACACTTTCCTTTTCGGGACGTCCCATCTAAGTTTGCATACCCTTAAAAAGGAAAGTTTTCTCACAATCTCCACCCTTAAAATCTCCACTTTCAATCTCCACCTTTAAAAAAGTCAACCAAAAAGCAAAAAGTAGTTTTTCTTAATATACGTGCCGGCTCACATGTGCAAACTCAGCCGGGACGGAGGTAGTATTCTGTAAAATGGTAAACTTGCTGCAAATTGTTTTGATCATGAATTAATATATATTTTTGTGAAGGTCAACATGATTGGAGGATGTAATCTACTTTGTTCATCTTCCACGGTTATAAGGTGACGTGACTGATTTACGTACATCACACTGGCATACTAAAAAAAAATAACTCGCTTTGGCTTCTAATGCAAACTTGAGAACTTGGACTTGCTGCAAAATTTAATCCATTTTTATTACTATTATCAAGTGTTAATGTACCAGAAAAGGATTTTTTATGAATAACTTTTTTCTTTGAGAAGATATCATAGGGAGCTAATCTGCAAATATTCTTAATACGAATGGATATTGACTAAATTAGTGTAAGTTCAGTTTTGAGCATATTGCTTAACTCTTTCTGTTTTTTGTTATATAACTTTTATCTTCAGGTGACATTATGGCTTCATATTTGGCTTTAGTTTTGTAGCAATTAATGGTTATCTTTATAAATTTATATTTTATCATTGAGTTTTTCAGTAAATAAAAGAAAATTTTGATAAGTTGTAAAAGTATATAAATAAATTTGAGATGTTAGGCCAATTAAATATAATAAAATTTAATTCGTTTGGGCATTAATTATTGTTATTATTATATGTTTATTTTTTATTTTTTGAGATGTGCATATTTTAAAATTCTTACTAAATTTGCATTGCATGTATTAGAGCAAAGACTATGATCGGAACTAATGTTCGTTGTTATGTGTTGATCTCTATGTTGTAGTTCACCCCAATTGATCTGAAACTAGCTTCTAATTTTCAGCATCGACAATTTCTTATCACAATTTCATACGCAATCACATTCGATAGCAGTTAAGGTCAATCAATTATGAATAACTGAAGAATCTTATCTCTACGAGGGGATAAAACATAGTGTTTCAACTCTAAACTATGTATATATAGTTATATACAAGAAGAATCTTTCTGTAACTATAAAAGTGAGATATTTGATTAGTTTTTTAATACCTCACTTTTTTACTTGCTATATTTGCATCATACATCTCACTCCGTTTTATTGTATTTTTAAATTTTCCCCCACATATTATGTTATTTAAACATGTCGTAGTAGTAGTAATAATAATAATAATAATAATAATAATAATAATAATAATAATAATAATAATAATAATAATAATAATAATAATAATAATAATAATAATAATAATAATAATAATAATAATAATATATTATTGTTATTATCGTAATCATATAATATATTTTTCCGGTGCATCGCACGGATGAACATCTAGTTGTACTACTAATTGTTGACTTCAGGTTTTCCATCAGCAAGAAAACTTTCATTTATTGTTTAGGATAATTCTAGAGTGCAATCATTATATTAATACAATTGTATTTTTATCCACTATAGCAGGTAACTAGCAGGTCAATTTTTACCTTAACAAGTACTCAACTATTGTTGCTCATATTACTTTGACCAATTCATCTTTGGACACACGTCAAATTATACCAAAATTAACTGGATGTTTCTACTTCCGTTTTTCTTTTTATATCTGATTTCATGATTTATCTGCTGAGTCACATTTCTATATATTATTATTATTATTATTATTATTATTATTATTATTATTATTATTATTATTATTATTATTATTATTAAACACTTTACAATTAATGTATATGTTAAATCGCAATCCGGTAACCCCGAAAATTAACGAAAAATAACGAATGCAATACGAAAAGACACGATATTTACGTGGTTCGATCCGGAGATCTACGTCCACGGGCATAAAATTGCACCTGCCGAGGTGTTTCCTTTTACTAAAAGTTTGAGTTTACACGGAGTAATTTAGAATGCGGAATTCGAACCCTTAATCATAGCTCTTTCCTCCTATTTATACTATCAAATCAAAACCCTAACTAGATGCTGGGCCGATGCATGTTTTTGGACCTGCTGGGCCGACGCGTGCTGGGCCGATCGGTGGGCTTCGGTATAGTGGGCCTTGGTGTTAGCCCGACCCGAGCTGATCGGGTTATCCCTATCAGATGCCCCCCGCCCCAGCCGGAGCGAGGTAGGAGCTTCGGTTGTCACCGGGGTAGAACCTTAAGCAAGAAGGACCGGGGTCGCTGGCGGGCCGAAGTGTTTATGGAGGACCGAGTTTATCCGCGTCGCTGGGACTCTGCGGAGTAGATAGCGGACGCAGTGCCGAGCTAGGCCGAGGTGCTCGGGACTCATAGCGAGATATTGAATTCCCTAGAAACAAAAAACGTGTTGAAAGGACACGACAGTCTGGCCGAGGTGGAGGGTTCACCGGAGTGAGTAACTTGGCCGGAATGGTAAGAAGGCCGGAGTGTGGTAGGACGACCGAGGTGGAAGGTTCACCGGAGTGAGTCTTGAATCTTCCTGAAGAAGAGCATATAGTGAGATACCGAACTTCTCAGAAGCAAAAGATGCTTTGGAAAGATGTGACCACCGGGCCGAGGTGGAGGGTACAACGGGGTGATTATTCTGGCCAAAATGGAGGGAGCACCGGGGTGGAGCCATAAGCAAGTTGGGCTGTGATCGCGCCGGAGTGTTTGTGGATGACGTGGTCTATTCACGTCTATGGGACCTTCGCGGCGCAAGCTGGCCGAGGTGGAGAATAAACCGGAGTGTAGTATTATGACCGAGGTAAAGAGAACACCGGAGTGCAGTAGCCTGGCCAAAATGAAAGGAACACCGGAGTGTGATTTAAATCTTCCTGGCGAAGAGTAAGGTTGATGTGATTGGCGACGCCATAAACCGGACTGAGCCCATATTTATTCGGGTGATTCGGTTGTAACCGGGGTGGAGTTGTAGGGAAGATGAGTCGTGGTCGCTGGCGAGCCACAATGTTTTTGGATGTTCAGAGTCTGTGGAGGCTGAATCAAACTAGGATGAATGCCACCGAAGTGATAGCGAGACCGTGATCTCCCCAAAAGCAATAAAGTGTAACGGAAGAAGATAGTAGTCTGGCCGAGGTGAAGGGGGGGATGATGTGCTTGATGCTGCCCCGGTGGAGAATCCGGAGGCCGAGGTAAAAGGATCACCGGAGTGTGATAGCCTGGCCGAGGTCTACTCTGCAGCCGAGTCGTTGGGCTCGCTAAATCTCAACGTCGGAGCGCCGAATATTGGCTCGGAGGCCGTAAATAATTGACCAGAAATAAGAATTTCTGTATCGGGTGTTCGGGAACACGACGTGGACATTGCCAATGTGAATCCCCCCGATCCGTCCGGGGAGAGAGTTGACTGTCCGGAGACGGAGGTTTAATGGATTTAATTGTCCGGAGACGGAGGTTAATTGTGCGGAGACGGAGGTTTAATTGATTTAATTGTCCGGAGACGGAGGTTTAATTGATTTAATTGTCCGGAGACGGAAGTTTAATTGTCCGGAGACGAAGGTTTAATTGTCCGGAGACGGAGGTTTAATTGATTTAATTGTCCGGAGACGGAGGTTTAATTGTCTGGAGACGAAGGTTTAATTGTCCGGAGACGGAGGTTTAATTGATTTAATTGTCCGGAGACGGAGGTTTAATTGTCCGGAGACGAAGGTTTAATTGTCCGGAGACGGAGGTTTAATTGATTTAATTGTCCGGAGACGGAGGTTTAATTGTCCGGAGACGAAGGTTTAATTGTCCGGAGACGGAGGTTTAATTGATTTAATTGTCCGGAGACGGAGGTTTAATTGTCCGGAGACGAAGGTTTAATTGTCCGGAGACGGAGGTTTAATTGATTTAATTGTCCGGAGACGGAGGTTTAATTGTCCGGAGACGGAACGCGAATCTCCCCGGACGAATCGGGGGAGAGTTTTAATTGTCCGAAGACGAGACGTGAATCTCCCCGGACGGATTGGGGGAGAGACTGTACAATCTTTTTCCCAAAAAGTAGGGAGTTTTTGGATATTAATTAATCCAGGCCATTGACCTGCGAAACGTCCAAGGAGGCAAAGGCCCCACTCCTTTTTTTAACATAAAAAATATCAGAATCCTCTAAGGAAATGAGTGCATCAGTTTTTCAAATTTTTCAAGTTTTAATCCATCCTTGGCAGATTTTTTGAGGCGATTTGCCCAGTTCAGTGTTTTACCTTGTGGGGTCTGAACCCCATTCTTATCAAGTAAAGACTCCTCCGCAAATGAGTCATTTGAGCCAATAGTAACTGACTCTTCCGAGTGAGTATGGTTCTGCGCCATAGGTTAGTAGGGGACAGAAACAGGCAAGAGTGCTAATAGAAACTGGAGTATAGCAGGTAATAAAATGGCTGAAAATAGGATATAATCCTGTTAAAATTCCACAGTAAATCCAATAAAATAGCAGCAGAAAATGTGCTAAAAGATTATCCACTCAGGAGCAACTTTCAGTGCATAAACAGGGTACTAAAAATGGCTCAATGATCTCCTAAATTCTGCAGTAATCCCAGCAATTAAAAGCAGCTTAAAGTGACCAATTAATTCAGACTTTTCTGTTTAGAACGAAATCGAGATATCTCATTAACAAACGGGGCTCACAGGCCTTCAAGACAGCAGTGAAATTCAGCAAAATAGAGGCAGTTTCAGCAGTAATAATTCAGCAGGAATCCGTACAGTATGGCACACAGGCCAGCAGTGTATTAGTCTCAAAGTAAACAGCAGCTGAGACGCAAAATAGCAAGAGCAGTAGCGTTCGGCGACGGCGCACAGGCCTTTCACAGCCAATCAATTTCAGAAAATTGACAGCAATCGAAACGAAGAAAATCGAAATCGACAAATCGAAGTTCTTCGTCTCAGCAGTAAAATTGACAGCAAAAGCAGCAGTAGCGAAAATGGCACACAGGCCCACTTCAGTTAAGCAAAATCAGAAAGTCGAAATCGAAAATCGAACACACTTCGTCTCAAACGAACAGAAACGATGTAGAGGTCGATTTCGAAATCGTAGATAGAAATACCTGGAGTGTGAGAATCAGAAATCACGTTTGGAACCTGGAATTGGATTCAGGGCTCAAAACGGGTGAGCCTTCAAAATGCTGAAGAAATCCCAGAAAATATGAAGGACAATGCAACGTATAGCGCCCTTCTCCATGCCTACGTTCAGCGCAAGAAGACCGAAAAGGCCGTTAGATGATAATGCAAAGGCGGGGATCGTCGGCCGGGTTGAGCCGGATTACGTCAGCAGCGGAAGCGAACACATTGGACAAGGTGACGATGACGTCATCTCCCCAAGCTTCTCCGAGCTTTTTCCTGGTGTCGGCAGCGGTGGCGACGATCGGAAGTTTCCGTCGGAGAATTATGACTCGGATTCTGAGAACGATCGGCTTAATTATGACTCGAGCTTGGGGAATGTGGATTTGATTAAGCCGATTTTGCTGGATCGCACGGATGAGTTCCAGAATGTTCTTCGGAGTCAAGTTCTGGAAGCTATGGCGGTTTTCTCCTAGGGCGTTCGTCGGAAAAATTGAGGAATTGAAGCCGATTTTGAGGACTATGAGCGACGCAGAGCAAATATGTCCAGGGTGGTCGAAGCGGCAGACCCGCCTGGCGTAGAGGAAGAGAAGTGCCACCAGTAGGATGATGGAAAAGAGGATAATGATGAAGAAGAATGTCCGGCCGCGGATTTGGAATTTGCTGTCGTCGAATTCGGCGTAGTGCCATCGGAATGGCTGCGGCGGGGTTTCTAGCTGGTAAGACATATGATTGGCGGATTCGTTTACGCGGTGGTGGGTTCGATTCCCACAGACGGCGCCAATTTGTTAAATCGCAATCCGGTAACCCCGAAAATTAACGAAAAATAACCAATGCAATACGAAAAGACACGATATTTACGTGGTTCGATCCGGAGATCTACGTCCACGGGCATAAAATTGCACCTGCCGAGGTGTTTCCTTTTACTAAAAGTTTGAGTTTACACGGAGTAATTTAGAATGCGGAATTCGAACCCTTAATCAGAGCTCTTTCCTCCTATTTATACTATCAAATCAAAACCCTAACTAGATGCTGGGCCGATGCATGTTTTTGGACCTGCTGGGCCGACGCGTGCTGGGCCGATCGGTGGGCTTCGGTATAGTGGGCCTTGGTGTTAGCCCGACCCGAGCTGATCGGGTTATCCCTATCAGTATACATGACTAATATACATGTGCAAATCGTGGATTTTAATATTTAATAAAGTCCTCACATTGCTAATTTTTCTTCTTTTAAAAGTAAAATAAAATTATATCATACAAAGACTAAAATTATATCAGTTAATTCAATAACAAATGGAAGTTACAACGGATAAAAGTTACTCTAGGGATAACAGGCTGATCTTCCCCAAGAGCTCACATCGACGGGAAGGTTTGGCACCTCGATGTCGGCTCTTCGCCACCTGGGGCTGTAGTATGTTCCAAGGGTTGGGCTGTTCGCCCATTAAAGCGGTACGTGAGCTGGATTCAGAACGTCGTGAGACAATTCGATCCATATTCGGTGTGGGCGTTAGAGCATTGAGAGGACCTTTCCCTAATACGAGAGGACCGGGAAGGACGCACGGATTATATTCTATCCCACTAACTGGGGATTCAACAGTTTTTACTAATTTAATATAGAATTACCTATAAATAGTTTATCCCGCCAAAAATGAACACACTTTCTGAATTCAAATTTCTATTTTAATTTTTTGTAAAGAAAAAAGTTATAGATGTTAGCTTGTGATTGGTAAATATTTTTACATACTATAAAAGAAACATTTAAAATCTGGAACAGTTTTTTTGTTTCTTATAAGCTTTTTAATTATCTTTTATGTAAACATATAAAATTAAACCTCTTTTAATAATTTTTAATCCGACAATCTTACTACATGTTAAAAAAAGATAGTATTAGATTAAAAATACAACTCTTTTTTGATGTTGTATACTTGGGTTTAGATTTGGTATTTTTTTTGCGAATTGTTTTTATTAGGTTTGTACTGCAAATAAAATTATATATATAATTTTTTTAAAACTTATTGAGTAAGTTTTATAAATTATTTTTTATACAATAATCAATTTAATTTATTTTTTATCTTAATTTTATTAAGTTAATAATTAAAAAGTCTATATTCTTTGTCTTTACTAATACAATAACACAACGATTTACAAATAGCAAGAAGGAAAGAAATGATATGTCCAATGTTTTGTGTAAATAATAATACGAAAAAGTATTAGCGTGTGCTGTGAACAACATACGCAGTTCCACCAGTCTTTAGCATTCAAATTCAGAGATAGGTTTCACAATTTTCGAATAGTAGTAATGATAAAATAATAATAATGATAATGAATATAATAATAGTAGCATAGCGGGTGAGAAATCCAGAGATTTACTTCATTTTTATAGTCTTCCTTATCTCTATTTATACTTTTTAATAACTTTTTCCAATAGCCTAATATATATATAACTTGTTAGTTTAATTTTTTTTAGATATAATTATCATATTACTCTTTCATTTTTAAAATATTTAGTTTGAGATCCTATTAAATATATTGAAGTGAAATACAAAATGTAAAAATAAGCGACTGGTTGTCTGTTAATTATTGCGTTTAGATTTGAGTATTCATTATGGGATAAAATATTTTACTAGATCTAGGTTGCATATAAATAAAATTTAAGTAATTTATTATTAAATATAAATTTATTGGATACTATGAAATTCTTTATTTTGTGAAAAAAAGTCCAATGTTTTATATTTAATTATTTTTAATAAATAAATAAATGTATTGAAAACACATGTGAATCACATTGCAGAAGAATTATAATAGTAATACCCTAGCCATATTACTAATTGATTTAACTTAAGTCTAATATTACATACCTTAAGTGATGTGTGCCACGCTACTGATAAATGACATTAAACGTCATCTTAAGTACATGAAAGGAAGAAAAAAATACTAGTATTAGATTAATGATGGACAAGTAAAATAAGTTGCAATAAAATTGTTTTAATTTCTTAACCTGATTAGCAGGTAACAGGTGAATCTTAGAATATTGATCCAATGGCCCACAGTAAAGGAAGTTCAACTAAAGGCTCTAAATTTAGTTTTATCAATACAATGGTTGTATTGTAGAAAGACCCTACTGTTTATATTTCTTACAAAATATGGCATGTGATTTGCCAACTATGTTAGCGAATAATGGGTAACGGTTTTGTGATTTTGCACTAATCTTACTTAATTAATATAATACTATCTGCGTTTGTTTTTTTATAGTTGTCATTCTAGCTTTTTGTATAAAAATTAAGGGACCTAAGAAGTTGACAAATACACCCTCAACTAATTTCCTTAAATCCCTTAATTTTTTAGTCATTTCTATATATTGTTAACAGTTTCCATAATTACAGGGTTAATATTGTAAAGAAAATAGTAAAAAAGTTAGAATGACAACTAAAAAAAACGAAGGTAGTAACAAAAATGTCTATAAATATTCCGCCCTGAACGCTACCACTAAATTTAAATATCAAATTTATGTTAATATCTTTTATAACGAGAGAAATTTTTTCAATCATATATTTGCTACATTTTTTATGATAGTCTGTCAAAACTAACTCGGTTATAATATGTCAAAAAATACTCTCATATTTAAGGAAAAATCTCAAATCAAATATTAGCTATATTTGTAATGATATTATGTCAATAATTACTCACTTATATCTTACTTGATATAATAATGAAATGGTCTATAAATAAGAATTCATGTATTTTCCCACCCAATGACTATTACTAAATCTAAAAATATCATATTTATGGTAATATCTTTCATAATGAGAGAAAATTCTTCAATTATATATTAGCTACATTTATAATGACATTTTGTCAAAACTAACTCAGTCATAATCTGTCAAAAATTACTCTTATATGTAAGAAAACATCTCTAACCATACATTAGTTATATTTGTAGTGATATTCAGTCAATAATTACTCGTCATATTAAAGAAAGATCTCTAATCATATAAAACTGACTCGTCATAATCTGTGAAAAATCTACTTCCACATTGAAGGAAAAATCTCGAATCATTATTAAGTAAGTTTATAACGACATTCTGTTAAATTCTAACGATACAGGTTGCTGACATTTATTGTGGGAGAGTTCGGACATACATATTAATGATTTTTTTTTTTTTCGTTTGTATACATCCAATCATTTATTACCTATGAATGAAAATGTCATATTGTGCCCTTTTTTCGGAGAGTTCACACTGCACATAATTACTCGGTCAGAAATTTGAGGGGAAAATGAGGAACTTTCCATCTATAAATATATGTCGTACTCCTCAGCATCTGGTTTATCAGTGAAACTTTTCTTGTTGCTGGCATTTATCATAGGAGCTAATAAAACAAATCAATTAAATCAAATGATTATAATAAATAATTATTATATTTGAACCAATTAAAGCAAATTCTCGAACTCTCCAAACGAATTTGAATCATTAATTTTATTATGCATACAAAGTACCTTAAATTTATTATCTTTACCTGTTTTCATACAATTTTAAGAAAGGAGTGGTGGGAATCATTTTCAAATCATTGGGCTAGGCTTCTTGAGACTCAACAAACCGAACTTCACTTGATTCCCTTTATGTTCATAAAGTTAAAAATTGAGATGTGAAAATAGTGCAACATCTCTAAAACAAGCTGCACTTGAATTTTTTAATTGGTAAAATGATCAGTCATTTTTTTCCATGTCCTTGAAGCAACAAAAAATGACATTTTTTTTTAAGAATTTTTACATTGATGAATAATTCATATTGTATGAACATATGGTATGTATGATGTATGCATATATATATATATATATATATATATATATATATATATATATATATATATTATAAACTAACAACAATATGCATGTTTTGGTCCCTCAATTATCCGTGAAAATTTGCAAAGGCCCCTCAGTTATTATAATGGTGGTAAAGGCCCCTTAGTTATTAAATATGAATTTGTATTATTAAATATGAATTTGTATAAGTCCTTCCATCTTATATGTTGATTACAATATTTCACTATATTATAATAGAATAAATATATCAACTCTTATTATATATTTATATTAAATGTACAAATCGTGCATCGCAAGCGAATGATACTAGATATCAAAATAACCAATGAACTTATCTACTTTCCTATAGTCCTATTATCTAAACTAGATGTTCACCCGTGCGATGCACGGGTCAGACAAATTTTTACAAATATATATATAAAAAATATCTGAAGTATCCACTATGTATAATGTGTATAATAATGTGTATATATGTTATGTATTATAGCTAAGTAACATAAAATATTAATGAAATGTAAAGGGAAGGACAAAGAATGTAAAAATAATATATATGCATATAAAATGTTTATATATTTAAAATATCAGGAAACTACAAATTTCTAAATACTTCCTTGTAGACAACGTTCACAGTTGTGTTGACATGTTTTTTTTTTGTCATCACAAATTAAAACTTTCAATCTTTTCCTATTAGTGACTCGTGAAAAAGCAACATAGAGCTAACCATGACTAAAAACGGGCTTCCGCAAGTAAAGACCAACATTACTTAATGATTGACCTTGACTTTTGTTTATTGTCATGGCATATATGAAACTGTAATCGGAAACTGACGTCTCTGAAATTTGAAAGGTACTTTTGAATCCGAAGGAGTCATCGATAACCTAGGAATCAACACCAATTGACCTGCACTCGATCCAGTCATTATCTTCGCTTCAAGCACATGATCTCCTAGTCTCGTAAGAAGCAATCTTGTACCGTAACACAGACCACGACTTGAGTCAATGTTCCTTAGCAACATCACAGAAGTACCCACCTTTAAGTGTAATTTATGATTAGGAACTCCAAAACACTTGATTCTGTTAAGGAATTCAAGAGTCTGAACATTCGATCTGACATCTAAAGTCATATCCGACTTGCTGGCACTATCAGAGCTAAAGTATGGGCGACTCTCACCAGTATTTTTCTCAATCATGTGCTGGTTTATAGAGTCAACAACATCTAAAGTTGGTGCAAATATAGCTCTCTCTTGTAGATACTCAGGGTCTTGAATTCTCTCAGATAGGTTAGGATACGTACTTTCAACAATTGTTGCAATTGGATCAGGACCATTCTGTAGTAATATATCATCAGGATTTTGTATTACTGATGAACCATCCTTTTCTTCTCCAATAGTCCAATTTTCAATATCTTGTAACCACTTTGAAAACTCAGATAAAGCCGAAGACTCAATATCTGATCCAACTGTCTGCAACCTCATATTCTTCGTCAAACGTAGGACTTCACAAGAGTCCCATATGTAAGATGCATTTATAGTTGTGTTCACAATATCTTATCTTCGACCTTTTGGTATAACTGGTAGTATTTAACGAAAATCTCCTCCGAATACTACGGTCTTACCACCAAAAGGCTTTGTTGCATTATCTATGTCAACACACTTCATAATGTCCTTAAGACTTTTATCCAATGCTTGAAAGCAAAATTTATGCATCATGGGTGCCTCGTCCCATATAATGAGTTTTGCTTTGACAATAAGTTCATTCAACTCGCTTCCTAGCTTGATATTGCACATTGACTTTTCATGGGGCTTCAAAGGTATCTTAAAGCGAGAGTGCGCAGTTCGTCCTCCGGGAAGAAGTAAAGATGCTATTCCACATGAGGTAACATTCAAAACCACATCTCCCCTACATCTTATTGCTGCAGACAATGTTTTCCACACAAAGGTTTTTCCAGTACCTCCATCACCATATAAAAAGAAAGTCTTACCCATGTTTCCTTGAACTGGATCCATTATTTTATCAAAAACAATTCGTTGCTCACTCGTCAACTTCGGAAGTTGCGTTTCAAGTTCGTCTGATAATATCAATTTATCATATTGCAACTCTTCATGCAACAATCTGTTGCGACATGTTGCAACATCAGTAAAATCTGGCAATGGCATTGTCTCAAACTTTCTTAGGCTACTTCCACACCTACGTAGTATGTTCTCAATTTCAATAAGAGCAAGGTTCTTAATCTGAGCCTCTGTCAGTTTCAGATCTACATAAATAACAAATGAAATTCAGTTGCTTAACTGCTACAATAGTAAAGCATGTCACATATATGCAACAAATATGATAGCAAAATTTAAACATTAATAAATATACCTTGATTGTGATAAAATTATCGCTGCTTATATAGGATATCATCTGACAAATATTCCCAACATTTTTCCCAAACAATTTCTGGCCTCCCAATACAACTCTCTGTCAACAAAGTCGAGAACATAGTGCGTAGAGAGTGTGCAGAAGCCCAAAAGCTTGCCTCAGTCAACCCATCAATGTACTCATTATCATCTTCTAGAAGACCATATGCATAACACGCATCTCTATATGAATCATACTGTATGTGATGTGCTACTTTCATGTCATTGTGACATTTAGCTCCACGAAAAACATTTATCAGACATCTAAGATAATAAGAGTCACCTGTTCTTGGGGGCACATAGTATGGTCTTCCTAAAGCAATTCCTTGACTCTTAGGAATCCATTTTTTCTGATCTTGCTTCCAAACAAAGTGCTGAGGAAATTCTGCATATGTCAAGTTATTTCCTTGGGGGTACTCAATATTTGCCTTGAATTAAGCTTCAAACTTGCTTGTGTTGAATGATTGACCATCAATGACCGATTCAATGTCTTGGGTTTCTGAAAAGACAACAGTTTGTTCGCCAGGAAGGTGAAAACTTAAGTGTTCTACAGGTGGATCTCGATATGCTATATCAAATCCAAATATTCTCCACATAGACTCACATGGTGAAATGTATCTACAATCATAGTACATTTGTACTTCGTCAATCACTTTACCAGACTCTGCATCCTTCTTGCTCTTTAGGAACTTTGTCGTTGCACGATCACATCTTTTGTTTATGTATTTAAATAAATACTTAATAGATCGCGATTGGTTACACCATTCCATATTCATGTGGCCTCCATATCTTAGCAATAAATAAGGATTGTGTGGGACTACAAATCGATTATCAACAGGAACTCCATTTTTCATGATAGTTCTACCATTATCCCTTCTCCTATAAATAGGATAGCCATCATTGCTGAAAGTAGTGTTGTCTACAAAATCCTTTGGAAAATATTTCGTACAACCCTTGTCAAACATGCATGGAGAATTTTTGTTAGCCTCTCCGCAAGGACCATGAACCATAAATGTTTCAACAGCAGTGTAATAAGCCGGGTAAATATTTACATCCGGAATTTCAGCTGATATGATCTTGTCTATATCAACTCCCCTAGGTTATCTGTCTTCAGCAGCTAGGAATAACAATATATGTGCATGCAGCAAACCCCTCTTCTGAAATTCTACTGTGTACACAACTACATAGATATTTTAAAAAAAAAAAATTAAAATTTACTAAATTTATTTTTTAAACATCTAGACTGACTTAGATAATGATTGATATTAATAAATAATGTAACAAATGAATGATATTCATATGTCATATTTTAGTAAAATAAAAGGTAAAAGTACCTGCTTTGACACGACCGAAAACTCTATTTTTCCTCAAATCTTTAATTAGTCCATCTAGCTTCATCTTGAAGACTCTGCAAACTATATCTGGATGATCTTCAGCATTCAACCCCTTTCTATCGAGGTATCGAGTTATTTCAGGCCATTTAGCATTGCAAGTTAATGTTATAAACAAATCGGGGTTAATGTTATAAACAAAACGGGGTATCCACCCCACCCACATATTGTCATAGCATCTTGAAAGTTTTGAATCATATATCTAGGACCTCCAGTGTATGACGCTGGTAAAACAATAGGTAACCCTTGGGTTGCTAGATTTGTCTGCCCCCGCAACAAAGCATCAGCAAGGCCTTTGTACAATTCACAACGCAGAGTCTTTTGATTAAGCTTAACCCATGTCAATCTACCAGCTTCTATTATCGTGTACGAATCCACAACTAATTGTTGAGTAAGCCTTCTCGAAGATAAGATGATACACTCTTCTCCATTTTTATCATGAAATCTGTAAGCGAAGAATTGTCTAGTAGTCACACGTTTTCTCCTATTTTTTGCAGTACTTGTTGTGTTTGAGAGAGAGATGTCTTCCCTATACCCATCTTCACCATATGATTAGAGGATACTGCAATCCTAGGTAAGAAGCATGTAGCTCATTGATTCGTTTTAGAACTCCAGATTGTGATTCCACGATGATGTCTCTATTACCCAATGCTTCATCAAAGTCTCTAACGATTAGTGCAGCTACTTCAGAAACTGTAGGGAGATTATACATCCTACCATCCTTATCTCTTCTTCCAAGTAGCTTTAACTTCACATTGGCATCACCGGTTTTTTGAATTTTGTCTCTTGCCATCCTGAAGCTTTGGACTAAGATGTTGTTATCATCAAGCATCTCCTTAAGTTCTTCAACAATATCAACACGAAGTCCATCTGAATTACCACGTGGCCTATAAAAATTAAACATAGCTCATAAGTTCAGCCTCATGTAATGTTTTTTTTAAATTTAAAAACTTATTGCGCAGATAAATTATAAATTATTAAAATTAAATCATACCTGACAGAGTTTATTCTGTTCACAATCTCATTGTCAGTATCATATATATAAAGTTGAGCAAACTTTGGACGTTGAGCTTCAGAAGGCATCAAGCTTCCAATGAGATGGTAGTTTTGACCATGCAGTTTGAATATAGGTGGCGAAGTCCCGACGTTATGGGTATTATCAATCTTTCCTCCCATAGAAGTGAAAGAAAACATACTATTGTATGATCGAATATTTTTTATGAAGTAGTTGCTCTTTGGATTGTCATCCCTTGGAAGATCTATCAACAACTGTGGCGGCTTTTTCAACTTTGGAAGTTCTACTTTACCTTGCAAGCAACAGGTTGAGTATTTTGGTCTTTTATTTGCTCCGTAGTTCGACTTTAGTCGTTCTTCAAACCAAAAAAAAGCACCACAGTATTCACAATTATGGTCTGCATCACCTAGATTCCAGTACTCTAAAATAATTTAAGTTAAAAAATATTACAAATCAATTAGTATGATGATTTAATAGTTTTCACAGATACATTATGAATATAATTTAAAAAATGTAAACAACAGTGATATTAAAAATAAACACCTGTAGAGTTGATACGCTGAAAAATTATATTATCGTTTTCATTATCCATGGAAAAATTAGATGGCTCTCGAAGTGTAGCTGCAATTTCTATGCCACTAAGAAAATGAACATAAGTTAGTAAAATAAAAAGAAATTTAAACATTAATTTTTAAAACTTACCTATTGTTTTCTTCTGTAGGACCTTGGGCCGTTGGAAAAGCTGATAAAATTATTACAGATCGAGAAGTAATTAACATTAACGTAAAAATGTAGTAAAAGGTTGCGTGTTTTTTTTTTTTTTTTTTTTTTTTTTTTTTTTTTTTTTACATTAGTGATTAATTTGTAATGAGTTGTAAAACCAACTAAAGAAGAACTCGTACCGTTAGAAGTAGAACGTGTACCAACTGTTGTAGTTGACAATTCCGATGGCACACTTTCAATGACATGGCTAACATTGACTGTTTGAAAAATAAAATTTTATTTCATTAATAAAAAATAACTAAAATGAAATATATTTATTTATTTCAATTACAAAGAATGACATACATCTTGGAATTGGAGGGCATAATAGTATACTTTCTTGGTCAATTGCTCCATTGAAATTGACTGATGAATGAGTAATACATAGCACATTAAATTAGTTTTACAACGAAATTAATGATACATAAATAAAAATTAAAAATGTAATTACCTAGAATATTATGTGGCGAATCTGAATTCTGAGTAGAAATATTAATATTTTGAAATCGAGCCTTTTTTTTTTCTTGCAGCATGAAACATACCTAAAAAAAAAAAAAAATGAAGAAGTTTAATCTTTGTCAATTGTAATTTATGTTTGAAAAAATATGATATGACTTGTAAGAGGCTTATTTGTGTCAATTTTATTAGACATAGATGATGTAGTTGATGGTCCGCTTTTATTTGAGCTTGAATTTTTACATGACGTTCCTTCTAATTCACCTAAAACTCAAAATATGACAAAGTAATACCATTTGTATTATAAGTTATAAGTTTTAAAAAATGAACAAATAAAATTCGCAAGTAAAAATCTTACTAATTGGACTTCCTTGTCTTTTTTTCTTCATTCGAATCTTACGTAAATCACGTGCTTCTCTTGAATGAGATTCGTCCATTGTTCCTTAAAATAATTTGCATAATACAAAAATCAAAAAATTAAAGCACATGTATGACACACGCATACAAAAATAATATGAAATATAAATGGGTAGGTGAACAATGTGAATTCAATGTATTACAAATAAAGTATTGTTATGAATGATAAAATGAGAAACTACAAATTTATAAAGACTTCCCTATACACAACTCTATTAGTTGTTTTGACTGTCAATGTCACTTTTTTTATTGACACTTTTTTTTTATTAATAATTATTGAATAATTTAAAGTATTTGCTTAAAAACATTCAGAAGTCAATCCAAATTTATTAACTTTACAGTTTAAAATAGAAAAAAAAAAATTAAATATGTTTTTTAAAGTGATCAAGTTAACCATTCATGAAAATAAATCACAACACATAGATAACGAATAACAATCATTAACTAGAATAGAAAACTTCAATTAATCAAACATTGTTAAAACCTACTCTCAAAACCCTAGAATAATAAGAAACTACTCACTCATGTTCATATTCATAACACAAATATGTTCATAGACAAACATGATTTGAAATAAAGAAACGAGACAATGAATAAGCACCCTAATCGTCGTCTTGATCTTGATGCTTCGATGTTGCTTTCCTCTTCAATATGTCTTCTAATGATCTCCCCCTAACTTTTTCGAGTTTGGGAACCTCCTTATATAATTAAGGCCAAATTGGGCCCAAGATGGGCTTAAAATCATAAAACGCGCAGATTCTGTTTTGGGCTCGGAAAGCTGTCTCGACCGAGTCAGTATTGGCCTCGACCGAGTTGGAGTCTCTGGACCAATTTCACGTTTGCTCTTCATTTCTCCCTCGACCGAGTTGCTAAACAACTCGACCGAGTCAGACTTTCTGACCATGCTTCCACATCTTTTTGCTATTTCCGACTTTTCTTGCTTGTTTTCCATCCGAACCTTGCCCAAACGGACTTTTTGGCCTTTTTATACCTGAATAACACTAAAACAAGCAAAAACACGTCATCTAGCTCAAAAGATGGAATTTAATCACTTTTCGCCCAAATACACATGCATATGTCCCATATTACGACCTTTAATTGACCTAAAATACATGTAAAACTAGCATGTATCAAAACCCCCAAACTTAACCATTGTTCGTCCCGAACAATAAACACAAAGCATAACATCACAATGATCACAAAACTTTAGGGCAATTAAATGATACTTCTAGTCTCAGAAATCTTTTTTTTTTTTTTTTTTTTTTTTTTTTTTTTCTTTCAAAACCAACAACATAACATTCGAGCATTAGTGACATGGCAGGTTTTAACTACTTTCAAGACATTAAACTTAAAACAACAATCCTCACCGGATAAGTGTATCGCTCATCTCTCAAGTGTATGATATGGAAAGTATTTGCGCTCACATTGAATCACATGCATCGTCTACCATATGCTTGCCTGTTGTCTAAATTAGACCTCATACTTAACATGTGTGACAAAGAATCAATAGGTCTTTATTTTTGGCTGTAATGTTGGCTTATGGTTAGGTGGGATACATTTAGATATAAGTGACTATGCATTGGACTAATCAAGCTATTCCTAACCCGACTATCCCTCAACTTTGTTCACTCAATCTCAATCTTCAATTATCAGAAAAACCAATTAATATGGCTTCTTCACCTTACCACAACATTTATACATCAACCAAGATTATTTATGCCACTTTCACTCAGGTACCACTTTGGGACTACCCGATCGAGTACCACATTTGGGACTACTCGTTCTTCTTTCAATTCAAACACACATAGGCATATGTATATTCTCTTCATTAACCCCTCCTCCAACTTTCTCTTTTCCAAGTTTTTTTCCTTTTTCTTTTTTTCTTTTTTTTTTTCTTTTGTTTTGTTTTGTTTTGTTTTGTTTTTTTTTTTTTTTTTTCTAGGAGGGAATTTTTCTCTTCTTTCTCTTTTGCCTCCCCGAATCTCTTTACCACATCATCCCAAACATCCACTCCACCTTGATACTTTTACCCCTCTACCTTCCAATACACCTCTCTCTTACTCAATTAGTCCAATTACTCGGGCCAAAGCTAAAAGAAAGGTATAAGCTTGTAATGTATGCCTTTGAAAAACAAGGCTTTAAAGCTCAAAATGGCTGACTAGGAATTTTTCATTTTTTGGGTACAAAAGATTATTTTTAACGGATCAAAAATAGGGCTTTTAGCAAAGGAATGCCTAATATCATTTTCTATGCCACAACATGCACTCGACACATTCCTATAAAGACGCAAGGCAAGTTCTAGAGACTAAATACTATGTGATCAATCACTTCACACCGAAAGAATGATAAAATTACTCTATAGATAAGAGTACATATAAAGCTCAAAACCTCACAGGTTAATTTGTGATTATTGTTCAAGTCTAAGCTCAATTTTGTCTCCAACTGCCTATCATGCTCTGTTATGTGTCCTACCCTCATTTACTTCCAAAAATAAATTTCATCATTGACAAATTATCATCTAATACCCTTTTTATGCTTATCAAGAACCAAATTGACGACTTCTAAATAACGAAATTCAAAATTAACCTAAAGACACAATTAAAATGCAAAACATAAAATAGCACTAACTAATACGACGGATCAATCAAATCAGCTATTTGGGCACACAGACCCTTTACCAACTAACACAATCAAGATATAAAATACTAAACACAACCAAGACCAATCACGACCTCAATAACACCGAATGAAATAACAACGTAAAAAAATAAAAGCGGCCAAGACGTAACACTATCCACCCCCTCCCCCAAACTTGGTTGAAACCAAATTTGTGGGAAAAAATATGATACGTCTTGGTGCCTACTCACAGTGCTACTGAGGTGGGGGTGGTGGTGGTGGGTTAAAACCCCATGGCTGCCAGAACTGAGCCATTGCATCCAACTGCTGCTGTTGATAGGCTTGTCTCTGCTCATGTCTGCTCCACCTCTCATCTTGTTGTAATCTCCAAGTAGTCTCCGTATTCCATCGATCATCCTGCTGAGCCCACCGTTCTTCTTGCCGTACTCGCCACTGTTGGTCTTCCTCAATCCTCTGATGCTGCAGAAATTCTTAGTTGCAAGACCCTTTTCGAAATTGAGCCCTAAGTGGAGAAGAGAGTCCCAATTTGTCTCTTTCACAAAGTCAAATTTGGGGAACTTTGAAGATTATGAAGTGGGTTTGTGAATTTCGTGTGTTTTTGAAGAAGATTAGAGGGAATGGGGGGAAGGGAATGGAGGGTTCTCGGTTTTTTTTAGAGAGGGAGAAGGGGGAGGAGGTAAAAAATTGAAAGAAAAGGGGAAAAAACGGGGTTAAGACGCTGGTACTTGCGACTCGACCGAGTTACCTGTGACTCGGTCGAGTTAGTCTTTTCTGAAAATGGTCGCGTTTTGCCCTGTCCTGCGCCTCGACCGCGTGAAAAGAGCCTCGGTCGAGTCAGACTTTCTGGAACGGCTCGCATTTTTCCCGTCAAATTGGCCTCGAGCGAGTTATTTATGCCTCGGCCGTGTTCTGGTACACAACTCGGTCGAGTTTGTTGGCCTCGACCGAGGCAGACTTTCTGGAATGTCTCAGTTTTTTCCTTCAAAATCGCCTCGGGCGAGTGTGATTTTTGCCCCGGGCGAGTTGAACTCGCTGAATCTCCCCTGTTTTAGCCTTTTCTCCGTTTTTTTTCTCCTTTTTCTCTCATCTTTTCACTTCTTTCCTTGCTTTTTCGATGACGTCGTATTTCCTATGCACACTAACAAACAAATTAAGACAATTCAAAACATAAACTTCAAAATACGAAAATTTAAAACAAAATAAAAACATCGGGTTGCCTCCCGACAAGCGCTACTTTTATCGTCTTTAGCTCGACGACCTTTTGGATTTTTAGTTCAGCTCGGTCAACCGTAATTCATCTACGGTTGGAATTTGACTCGGGTTGTAGTATTTCTTGATCCTCTGACCATTTACAAGGAATGTGCTTCCTTGTGCATCCATCAATTCTACTACGCCCGACTTTCGCACCTGCTGAATTGTGAACAGTCCCGTCCATCGTGACTTTAGCTTTCCGGGAAACAAGCGCAGCCGTGAATTGAACAAGAGAACTTGTTCACCGGCTTCAAAGTGTCGATTCTTTATCATTCTATCATGGATCATTTTTGTGCGCTCCTTGTAGATGCTTGAGTTCTCAAAAGCTTGTGTTCGGAATTCTTCCAATTCATTGAGTTTTAGAACTCGAGCTTGGCCTGCTGAATCAAAGTCGAAGTTGAGTTTCTTCACAGCCCAGTATGCACGATGCTCCCATTCAACTGGCAAATGACATGACTTTCCAAAGACCAATTGATATGGTGACATACCCAACGTCGTTTTGTACGCCGTTCTATACGCCCACAATGCGTCATCTAACTTCAAAGCCCAATCTTTACGGTTCCCACTAACCGATTTTTCCAAAATTTGCTTAATTTCTCGGTTGGCGAGCTCGGCTTGCCCATTTGCTTGCGGGTGGTATGGAGTTGTGACACGATGCTTTACTCCATATTTAGCTAGCAGTGCAGCCAACCATTTGTTGCAGAAGTGCGAACCCCCATCACTCAGCAATGCTCTTGGTGCTCCATATCGTGTGATTACGTTCTTCTGAAGGAATTTGATCACCACTCGTGAGTCATTCGTTTGGGTTGGAATCGCTTCCACCCATCTTGAAACATAATCCACTGCAAGTAGAATATATTGGAACCCCTTTGATGAAGGGAAGGGCCCCATGCAGTCGATTCCCCATACATCGAATAGTTCCACCTCAATTATGCTCGTGAGAGGCATCTCGTGTTTTCTAGAGATACCCCCCGTCCTTTGGCAGCGATCACACTTCGTGATGAACTCGAAGCAATCTTTATGAATGGTTGGCCAGTAAAATCCGCTCTGTAAGACCTTCGCCGCAGTTTTTGCTGATGCAAAGTGGCCTCCACTTGGAGATGAGTGGCACTGAGTGATTATGTCTCCTACTTCAGCTTGGGGAACATACTTACGAAGTATGGTATCAGCGCACCTTCGGTAAAGAAAAGGATCATCCCAAATATAAAACTTGATGTCATGAAAAAACTTCCTCTTCTTATGAGTTGTCAAATCCGGAGGTGAAATTCCACATGCTAAATAGTTCACAATATCCCCAAACCATGGTACCTCCTCCACTGTCAATATGTACTCATCCGGGAAACATTCATTGATATCTTCTTTCTGCCCTTTCTTGTCCTCTTCATTGGTGATCCGAGATAAATGGTCCGCAACCACGTTTTCACATCCTTTCCGATCTCGAATCTCTACATCGAACTCTTGGAGTAAAAGAATCCATCGTATCAATCTCGGTTTGGAATCCTTCTTATCGAACAAGTATCTAATGGCTGCGTGATCAGTGTATACAATTGTTTTAGCTCCAATCAAGTACGACCGGAACTTATCAAATGCATATACCACGGCCAGCATCTCCTTCTCAGTGGTGGTATAGTTTGATTGAGCGGAATCAAGTGTTTTACTTGCATAGTAGATAACTCTGAATAGTTTGTCCCGCTTTTGCCCTAATGCAGCCCCTACGGCCATGTCACTAGCGTCGCACATCAACTCAAAGGGCTGCGACCAGTCAGGAGTGATCAGAATTGGAGCAGATACTAATGCCTTCTTCAATGTCTCAAATGCTTCCCTGCAAGAATCATAAAAAACAAACGCAGCATCTTTTTCCAATAAACGGGATAAAGGCTTAGTAATTTTAGAGAAATCACGAATAAACCTTCTATAAAATCCCGCATGTCCAAGAAAACTCCTCACACCTTTTTCATTTGCCGGAGGTGGTAATCGCTCAATGGCAACTACCTTTGCACGATCAACTTCTAAACCTGCAGCAGAGATTCTGTGTCCTAACACGATACCATCCTTCACCATGAAGTGGCATTTCTCCCAATTCAACACAAGATTAGTCTCTTCACAACGTTGTAATACTAATGACAAATTATTAAGACAATGATCAAACGAGGAACCAAACACAGAGAAATCATCCATAAAAACTTCCATTCACTACAACAAAAATCGTTTAACACTACGGTAAAATACCGTAGTTAAAGGCATACAGCGACCGTAGTAGTACATACCGTAGTCGTAGATCCTCTACCAATAACTACGGTTCAGAACCGTAGTGGTTAATTATAAAGACTACGGTTGTGAACCGTTGTCGTACTAGTAGCATCTACGACTACGGTATGTATGACCACGGTTGGAAATCTATTGACTACGATCTAAACCGTAGTAATATATACTAACGACTACGGTTGATAACCGTTGTTGTGATAGTAGCATCTACAACTACGGTATGTATGACCACGGTTGGTGATTTTCTTCGACTACGGTCAAAGATCGTTGTCTTTTCTTTTTCATAAACCGTTGTTGTAGATGATGCTCTTTTATAGTTTTTTTTATATATTTTTTTTGTAATTTATATATAAATGTATATATGTATATATCAAATAAGAAAGAGTGAATTTTGGATTAAGAAAAATCATGTATTTCTAAATATCAAAGTTACATTACATCTCAAAACTAGAAAAGAAAAAAAATTACAAATTAATTTGTCTATACTTAAATCTATTACAGAGGCGCAACTTTTCTTTTGAATCATCTTTTGTTATCCTGCAAAAATAGAACACCAAAAAAGATAGAATTAAACACAAAAAATTATTTGTTAATCCAGATATCTACAACACAAAATAGTAAAAAACATTAAGTATAAGACTAATAAAATCGATAAAAATGCACCTATATAATAGCAATTTTTTATAATGCAAGAGGGGCCCTAGTGTAGGTCCGTCAATGATTTATAAAACCATAAAAGGATCTAAAACTTGAAACAAAATGGTGTAATCACATACCAAAAGGCCGGTTATGGGACCACAAAGCCATATAAAAGAAGAAAATTCATGCCCTATGCCCAGTGTCTGCAAAGAAAATGAAAGCAAAATCAATGAAAATAGAATTTGGCAAACATAAGTAATTTAATTCTTCAATACACACAAAGTGATAGACATCCAGTGGAAACAAATTCAACTCTACAACTCAACGCAGTTGAGAAATGTACAAGTGAGACTTCTTTAACGTTCTCGATTTTTCCATGTAAATGCTTTTAAGCAACATATATTGAACAAAATGGTATGTCTAGACTGATAATAAACATTATTGTTATCATTAACAGCCTGATAATGATACACATGGAATTTGTAAAGATGCTAAATTCACGACCATAAGCGCTACAATAGTCACTTTTAACATGTGAAGAAACTATAATTGCTGATAGTGAAATGCAAATGCGGATGTGCGAAAAGGTTTTACTTTGAAAGAAGACGAGATCATTACAAGCACTTTACAGTAACTGAAGCACATAAAAGCCTTACTTTACATACAATAAAGCTCATTTAGCTCTTGACACCCCCGATAGCAAAAACTTGTCACAATTTAGAATTTGCTACAGTTTTTTATTTTATACAAATGTAGATGCTCCAGATAATTCCAGGACATAATACATATGATATGGTAACATTCCATTCAATTATTATCCTCAGAATATAAACTATTCCCAGGAAAATTCAAACCAACAGCAGGCAAAGTGTGAGATACAGCAAACGCAAAAACAGGACATAAAATTGTAGAGCGATTAGAAGATATTTCAGTTACTGGGGCCACAAACACTAAAGCAACGTAGGAGAGATTCAGATTCTATAAACTTGTCGTTCAAGATAAAGTTGGTAGGACTTCAAGCTACCAAATTCATTGCTATCAAGCTTTTTTAATTTTTTTTTCTGATAAGGGGGAAAAGTTATTTTCTTTTTGGGATGAAAAAGTAAGAAAAAATAATTGATTACATTACATTCTAGTAATGCATCTGTTGCTACAAGTTCAATAATCATTCACTTCTCCAAATGGCAAAAAGTTCCATAATCATAAGCTGATGGATAATCAATCACATTTTTTATTGATTGAACCAAGAGAAACCTTCAAATATAATGTCCAATAAGGCCTTCCCTCTTTTTTGTACACTCAACTATAGTTAGGATTACGTATTTTACAACCATGAGTCAAAAGGTTTGAGAAGAGAAATGGAATTTCCATGAAATTTGCCAATGCTACGTGCCTACATTCCATTTAATGTAATGCATGAAATTAGTGCAGCGGAGATTTTAGATAAATGATCACGAATGAATTTTAAGATAGACATAGTTAAATCCGAAGTAAAAAGGTGAGAGTTTCCTCACCAATTTACTCATGACACCAAACAAGAATACAATACCTCCCGTGACGCCAAGCCCATCATGTACTTTGGCAGACTTTCATAATCATCTCTTGTGGCATTCAACAGATTCTTATAATCTTCATACGGGCTGATCTCATTCTCAATTGATGTCTCCCCTAGATTCATGAAGAACAAATAAAGAACAAACGCATTAATCAATGATGTCTAATATATCCAATTAATCTCTCTCTCACACACACG
The DNA here is from genome assembly GCA_958295605.1 of Ajuga chamaepitys. Taxonomy (NCBI): domain Eukaryota; kingdom Viridiplantae; phylum Streptophyta; class Magnoliopsida; order Lamiales; family Lamiaceae; genus Ajuga; species Ajuga chamaepitys. Next base: position 4,591,067 of record OY282508.1, read on the forward strand.
CTCACATATATCATGCTTATATTACCCTCGTTCGCAAGGAATTACAAGATTCAAGAACTTCCTCACGTTCCATCTCGAAATCGGGTTCATCCATCTGAAACTTGCTATCACTATACCACATATATCAAACTTAGATTCCTAAGTAGTCACCCTTCTCATAAGCGGCACGAACTAATTAAAATGTATAGTTAAATTGACTTATTTTCCCTTTAAAATATTTTCACAAACTACACATACATATATTCAAGTGGCAGCAAATCCACACAGCCATTTTGCAGAATAAGGATTACCAAATGACTATAACAACATAAATTCTATTTCTATTCCACATGTTATGATTTGGCTTTAATGTTTGTTTGTTTTTAATTATCTGATTGGAGCTCGAGAAGATGGTACACGGATGTGAAGTGACTATTGAGGGTGAAATTTGAGTTTAAGTTTTAATTTTTTAGCTTTCCTGTGTTCTTTAACTTTTTGAGATGACTACTAACTATGAAATACGAAAAAAACCAACTCAAGCACAAATGAGAAAATCAGGATGTGTTTTAGTTCACTACGACAAAACCCACAGGAATTCAAGGATAGATACACCTCGTCACATACACTAACAGCAATCCAAGAAATTCAAATGCAAATCCCAGAATCAAGGCTAAGAGAGTGAAAGTTGTTAAATCAAGAAACGAGGACCTGTGAAAATTCTTGGAGGTGTGTTGCTTGGCGGGGGGAATTAGGATACAGAGTTGACCTCGGAACCCAGGGCTTTTCTTTCATCGGCTTACGAAACCTTCAGAGGTGCAGATTGGAGTCGCGTATAAAGGAAGAGTCGTGTAGGCCCAGGGCAAAGCCCTAGGCACGAGTAGGAGGAGGCAGACTCTAACAACGACGTTACAGTATCTGGACTCAAGCTTGTCGCCTTCAATGACTGATATTTCTTCCCCAACTTCTTCGATTTGGTCCCTGAAGAGGAAAGAGACTGATTTGCGCAGCCCCATGGCCAAGCCCTAAGCACGCGAGAGAGAGAGAGAGAGAGAGAGCAGCTACTTAGACCTCTTTGACCGTCCAGCGGCAGGCGACGTCAAAATCCACCTTGTGCGAGGAGTAATTGGGTGGCGGAGGGTTCAGTGAGAAGTGTGGTGATGAGCGACGACGGCTAGGGTTTGGAAGGAGATGATTCCATAGAAATAGATGAGAAGAGAAAATGAAAGAGGGGAAATTGTGTTGGAGAAAATTGAAGTCAATTATAATGAAATAGGTATTCCACTACGGCTAAATCATAATGGTTTTGTGAATCGTAGTCGTTTAGCGAAAATAGGTATTCGACTACGATTAAACCACAACGGTTTTGCGAGCCGTAGTCTTTTTGCGAAAATAGGTATTCGACTACGGTTAAACCACAACGGTTTTGCGAACCGTAGTCTTTTAGCGAAAAATAGGTATTCGACTACGGTTAAACCACAACGGTTTTGCGAAACCGTAGTCTTTTAGCGAAAAAAAAATGTAAAACACTACGGTTTGTACAATGACCACGGTTGAGCGCTAAAAGACTACGGTTATTGCGTAAAACCGTTGTCTTTTGGGCGTAGTAATTAACAGTTTTTGTAGTAGTGATTATATTCTCTATGAGTCCACTAAATATTGCCATCATACAACGTTGAAATGTAGCAGGAGCATTGCATAAACCAAAGGGCATTCTACGAAAAGCAAACACTCCATAAGGGCATACAAAAGCTGTTTTCTCTTGATCCTCAGGTGCTATCATGATTTGGTTATACCCAGAATACCCATCTAAGAAACAATAAAACTCATACCCTGCGAGTCTATCTAGCATTTGATCCAAAAAGGGTAAGGGAAAGTGATCCTTACGAGTTGCCGCATTTAATTTTCTATAATCAATGCAAACTCTCCAACCTGTAACTACCCTGGTAGCTATGACTTCATCATTATCACCTTTTACTACCGTCATTCCCCCTTTCTTAGGTACAACCTGAGTGGGACTAACCCACTTGCTATCCGATATAGAGAAAACTATCCCTGCATCTAGCCATTTAAGAACCTCTTTTCGTACTACCTCTTGCATCATAGGATTTAATCTCTGCTGATTTTGAACACTGGGTTTATAGCTATCCTCCATCAAGATTTTATGCATACATATAGTCGGGCTAATCCCTTTTAAATCATGAATTGTCCATCCTATAGCCGACTTATGTTTCCTAAGCACTCTCAACAGCTTTTCAGTTTCTAACTCAGTCAAAGAAGCAGAGATAATTACCGGTTGCTTTTTTTCTAGATCAAGAAATTCGTACCTCAGATGCTCCGGTAATGGTTTTAACTCAGGTCCACTGGCTTTCTCTTCATGTGCTTCTTTCACGACTTCCTTAGTGATGTCTTCATGTTCTGCATCTTCCATCCTCTTTTCCTGCAAAGCGTTCAAAACACTAACCCCATCTACAAGATCAAGATTAGTAGCATCTATGTCTTTCACAGAAAAAATTGAATTTGTGATACAATGCTTTAACACATCAGAATCGCTAAGTGTCAGAATGTCTCCATGCAATGTAGTATCTACCCTATCTATAGCACTACATGTTTCAACTTGATTAACCTCTTCATCATCATGCATTTTCATAGCCTTATAAATAGAGAATGTCAATTTTTCCTTATTTACTCTAAGTGTGAGTTCTCCTTTTTGGACATCAATTAAAGCACTGCCCGTTGCTAAAAACGGGCGACCTAGAATTAAAGGAACATCTTTATCCTCCATCATATCTAAGACCACGAAATCTACAGGAAATATGAATTTATCTACTTGCACAAGAACATCTTCTACTATTCCCCTAGGATAGGTCAAAGATCTATCAGCCATTTGAAGTGCAATTGTGGTAGGTTTAAATGTGCCTATTCCTAGTTTTTCAAAAATAGAAAAGGGCATAAGATTAATGCTAGCTCCTAAATCACAAAGTGCTCTTTCAAATGTGTCATTACCTATTTTGCAAGCAATTGTAAAGCTACCTGGATCTTTCCGCTTCAATGGCAGCTTCCTTTGAATCACTGCGCTGCACTCCTCAGACAGGTTGACAGTCTCATAATCCTCAAGCTTTCGTTTCTTTGCTATCACTTCCTTGAGAAATTTTGCATAATTGGGCATTTGTTGAAGTGCATGCACGAATGGAATATTGATTTGAATCTTTTTGAAAATGTCCAAGAACTTAGCGAACTGATCGTCCACTTTCTTTCTTCTCAGTGCTTGAGGGTATGGAATGGTAGGAACATATTTAGGGCCACCTTCAAATGTAATCCCCCGCTCTATCACGTTCTCCGCTTCTTTGCCTTTTTCCTCCGGCTCAGCTTGTTCCTCCAAGTGCTCTTTCTCAACGACTTTGCCTTCCACCACCGGCTTCTTCGGTCCTTCATATTTAGTGCCACTCCTCAACTGAATGGCTTGACAATGTTCCCTTGGATTAACCACTGTATCACTGGGAAACTGCCCTTTCTTATGCTGAGCTACTGTTACTTTAATCAAATGTTGGATGTCCGATGCCACACTTTTCAATTCTGCACCCATGCCTGCTATATTTTTACTCAGCTCATTATGCTTCCCTTCCATTTTCTTCTCCAGCTGCGCTAACTTCTCCTCAAATTGTGTTGCTTGTGCTTCTCTTAACTCTTCCGGAGTTGGGTTTCTTCCATCATGTATGATTCCGTTTGTGACCTTGAACCCTGGTGGAGGAGTAAGGGTGTTCTTCGAATTTCCATAAGCCAAGTTGGAATAATTCCGATTCCCTTGTGGATATTGGTTACCTTGTGAATATTGGTTATACCTTGGCTGATTACTTTGGTAATTATTGAAATTCCGCTGATTCACAAAGTTTACATCTTCCATTTCTTCTTGGGTGAGGTGCGGCTGCGATTGCTCAGAATGTTGTGCTAACGTCAGATTAGTTAGCAAGTTCATTTGGGTCGTCAAAGCTGAAATCTGAGAAGCCAAATTCTGATTGGATTCCACTTCAACTACACTAGCAACTCTCCTCGGCTGATTACGCTCGTTCGGCCATTGGTAACTGGTTCTAGACATAGCCTCTAGAATGGAAAACGCAGAATTCACACTCTTCTCCATCAAACTCCCTCCTTCCGCAGCGTCTACGTGATCTCTAGTTGGTGCAAGTAAGCCATTGTAAAACTTACAGATTTGTTGCTTCCTGGTGAACCCATGCTGAGGACAGCTTCGGAGCAAATCTCTGAACCTTTCCCATGCTTCACCCAGTGGCTCCTAATCCAACTGTCTGAATTGTGTGATTTTGTTTTGCAGCTCTAACATCTTGCTGGGTGGGAAGTACTTCAATAAGAACCTTTCACTTAATTCATCCCACTCAGTGATCTCCTCTAACGAATTAAACCACTGCAGAGCTCGATCCTTTAAGGAGAAAGGAATGAGCCTCATCTTCACTTGCTCATGCGGTACGTGGTTGATTTTCATCGTATCAGCCAGTCTCCGAAATTTCGTTAAATGAGTGTTCGGATCTTCCAAAGCAGTACCGCCATACTGATTTTGTTGCACAATATTGATGAGCGCTGGTTTGAGCTCAAAACTGTGTGCATTGAGCGGTGGCGGTTGTACTCCTCCAGGATTCTGATTAGGCAGAGGACGAAGGCAGTCACTTATTGGGGAAGTGTCCTAATCGTCATTCACATAGTTATTCTGATGTCCTCTTGGAAGTACTGGATTCTGTGGAGGTTGTTGTTGTTGAATGCTTGTGACTCTATCATCCAAATTGGCCAGTGCCATAAGGATGCGGTTCATAACCTCTTCTTGGTTTGGTGGATTTTCCATCTCAACCGGTTGATTTCTCCTTGCTCTGTGTCTTCGGGCTGTAGCTTCAATTTCCGGATCACACGGAAGAAGATGTTCTTTTCCCTTAGACCTGGTATGCATGCACAATCCCTGAAAACACTAACAAGAAAATACCCACGTAAAATCGAAATAGATAAAAAACAAAAACAGAAATTAAATGTGCAAAAATAAATTGTTGCCTAGTCTAGTCTTGTTCTAGTTATCAGAATAAAAACTAAAACACTAAACTCAGTCCCCGGCAACGGCGCCAAAAACTTGTTCGCCTATTTTATAACCTAACGATCCGCAAGTGTACGGGTGCAAGTGTATATAACGGCAAGCAAGGTCGATCCCACAAGGACTGACTTAATGACTAGTTTGATACTCTAAATATCCTAAAACACTCCTAACTAGGCTCTCAATTGGATTGATTTTAGTATTAAACTAATTTCACTAAACTATTACTAACACTCAAGTCCAAGAATAAGAAAACACTTTATCAAATACTCAAGATTGGAAGACAAATTCTAGAGAATTGATTTCAGAATTAACTAAGTATGACAATCTAATTATTCTAAACTAGCAATGATTATTATCGTTATTAGACGAAGTCGAGTCAGTCGGATGTGTCTCTTGAAGTCGAGTCTGCTGAATGCACCTCTTGAAGTCAGAATGTTGGGATGTGTCACTTCAAGTCGAGTATATCGGATGTCAAGTCGAGTTCATCTTTCCCAAGTCGAAGTTGCCTCCCGAATCTTCAAAAAGAGACCACATCTCGAAGTCGAGTCTGTCGGATGTGTCTCTCGAAGTCGAGTCTGTCAGATGTGTCTCTCCAAGTTGACTCCGTCTCTCAAGTATGCAAGAGAAGTCTGCCTCTCCAAGTCGAATATGTCGGATGTGCCTCTCCAAGTGGACCCCATCTCTCAACTCTTTAAGATGAGTCTGTCTCGAAGTCGAGTCTGTTAGATGTGTCTCTCATAGTCGAGTCTGTCAGATATGTCTCTCCAAGTCGACTCTGTCTCTCAAGCATGCAAGATGAGTTTGCCTCTCCAAGTGGACCCCATCTCTCAAGTCTTCAAGATGAGTCTGTCTCCAAGTCGAGTCTGTCGGATATGCCTCTCAAAGTCGAGTATGATGGGCCCGTTGTTTCTTCAAGTTGAGTCTATCTCTCTGTCTTGTAGGGATAAGGCTGCTTCTCAAAGTCCAGCTCGCCATTCGAGTTCGTCAATCCGACTCATTGAGGAGTGGTCTTTTCAGTTGATTCGCAAGAAGGGTTGCTCTGAAGTGACTCTTTGCTTCTTTAGTGGTGTTCGTTTGCTGCAACGAAGGTTGGATCATGTCTATGTGCTTTCATTAACCAAACTTAACCCAAATTTCGATGGACACGGGAAAGATGCAAGATCTATCAGTGTATCCTCGAGGTATGTGCTAAGCTTGGATTAAATACTCACAATTCAAAAGTACACAATAATAAGAAAGTCCGCCAACAAGAATCAGTAGCGCTTCTCCTTGGAGAAGGGAGAACGTCTGTATCAAGATGATTGAGAACAAGGAAGGTAGGATGATCCACCTCTTGTGTGCTCTAGTTCCCTCATATATGAAGAATCCCTTCTGCTCTTCTCATCAATAGTTTTCACACTAAAGCTTCCTTTCAATCATCAGGAAAAAAATAAAAAGGAAAGAAAAGAAAAGAAAAGATGACCAAAAAGAGATACCTGTTATTACTGTTCGCCTATTTTTGTTGGCGAGCAAGTTTGCAGGATTCGTCGGCTAGAAATTTGTTGTCCCAAGAAAATTCAGAAGAGCCTCTTCCTGAAGCGACAAGGCCAAGAATGGGTAGACACAATGTTGCTGATTTTCAATCGATCAACAAGAACTAGCAAGAAGTGTCGAAGGCCAAGATTCGGAACTCCGCCAACCAAGAATCCTCCAGCAGTAACGATGAGAATTGACGAAGATGGAATGGTAAAGTGGAAGAGGAGGAGAATTAGAGAGTTGACGATAAAGAAACACCTTCGCGCGATGCCGAACGACGATGAAGTTTGGGATGCCACCGAGTTTGCCGATATCATTAACTAGAATAGAAAACTTCAATTAATCAAACATTGTTAAAACCTACTCTCAAAACCCTAGAATAATAAGAAACTACTCACTCATGTTCATATTCATAACACAAATATGTTCATAGACAAACATGATTTGAAATAAAGAAATGAGACAATGAATAAGCACCCTAATCGTCGTCTTGATCTTGATTCTTCGATGTTGCTTTCCTCTTCAATATGTCTTCTAATGATCTCCCCCTAACTTTTTCGAGTTTGGGAACCTCCTTATATAATTAAGGCCAAATTGGGCCCAAGATGGGCTTAAAATCATAAAACGCGTAGATTCTGTTTTGGGCTCGGAAAGCTGCCTCGACCGAGTCAGTATTGGCCTCGACCGAGTTGGAGTCTCTGGACCAATTTCACGTTTGCTCTTCATTTCTCCCTCGACCGAGTTGCTAAACAACTCGACCGAGTCAGACTTTCTGACCATGCTTCCTCATCTTTTTGCTATTTCCGACTTTTCTTGCTCGTTTTCCATCCGAACCTTGCCCAAACGGACTTTTTGGCCTTTTTATACCTAAATAACACTAAAACAAGCAAAAACACATCATCTAGCTCAAAAGATGGAATTTAATCACTTTTCGCCCAAATACACATGCATATGTCCCATATTACGACCTTTAATTGACCTAAAATACATGTAAAACTAGCATGTATCAATTCCCACTTTGTTGCCTGTTATATTATGAAATCAGAATTATTTAACTTTGAGGATGGTGTTTATCGATGTTCTTCAAAAATTTTAGAGCTAAAATAAAGTTCAACAGTTTTATTGATATTTTTGAATTTTCAAATAAATCATGGTTTTGTACCTGGCTGAAAGACGGTTTTCTTTTCTAGGATTAGCGGTTATAAGATGTTGTTAATAATATGTTTATTATTACATATTTAAATGTATTTACTTGTATCAAATAAATATTAAAAATTAACAGTTTTTTAGTATTTCTTATATTACTTAACAAAACAATTTACTACCATAAATCTTGCTCATTGAATGTATATTAATTTATTTTATTATTAAATATAATCTAGGTAGTCTAAAAATATATAATATATGGTCTCCTATTTTGAAGGGTTTGTTAATATAAAGTGGTCGATAGCAGAAACAAATTGGCCATGGGATGGACTCAATAGAAGATCTAATTTAAACATGGTACAGTCCTGCATTTAAGTTATCTTATTTGTACTTGTGTTCAAAAATTTAAAAATATGTCCTTTAATTATGTTATTTGTGGTGTATTTGTATTTATTTATTATTGATACATGATAGTCAGTCTATTATGTTGTAAATTATAATATTGTATGACATTGTATGTTAGTAGTGAGCTGAGATTAGAATCTAAAAATGGACGATAGCTAATATTCAAAAGTAATAACAATGTGACATAGGAATAGGAATAGGAATGAGAAGCAGTAACAAATTTAGAAAGTCTAACTTAAAAATAAAAAAGAAAGATGGTTCCAAAGTCTATAACATGTCTAGCTGGTAGTCTTCAATATCCAATCAGTAGCACAACCTCCTTTTCCCAGAAAGTCAAACTTTTTATGCCCAAGTCATCAGTTAGGATTACCCCTAGTTTTGGCCTGAAACAACAAAAATGAAAAATTATAGCTTATTTTAATTGAAAATGTGAGCCTTATTATTTATATTGCAATTAAGGACACCTTGACAGAAAATGAGGGTTTTTGCATCCACATTTGTTGCATGATATGAATGCAGCACATGAGTTATACCACTGCATGCATTCAATACATGCAACATCCAACCACGTCTTCAATGTTTCGTTTGTCTTAACTATTGATGGCCTTGTGTATCTCCCCATCTACAAAAAAGTTTATTACATAAACTTATTAGAGATGATTTATTAATAAATTAAAATGTGAGAAACATAGTTTTTAAGAATAAAACCTGACGGTGGTAGGATACAGGCTGTGATGCTATCACTTCAACCATCCTTGTGTTTTCAGTGAAAAGTATTTTGTTTCGATTAGTGCTTGTTTTGTATGAACTTGTGTCTTCAGCCACTGAAAATTCTTTAACAGCATATGTATATCCCTCAATTGGTGAGCACCGCAATTTTAGTAGAGCTCCTCCTTCAATTGTACAATGAATTGTGTCACCCTGTGAACAAACAAAAATATGTTAATAACATCAAAATTGAAAATCTGCTGAATTAGCTAACATTATGTTAATAAATATACCTCAGTGTCCCCAAAAAGACACTCAACATATAGTATGAGATGAGGATTCCTTCTAGCTGGCATGTGATAGCAATGCACCAGTCTAACATATATCATCCAGTCACTCTTTAGTGGTGTGAGGTCTTGAATGTGTGAAACAGAGTGATCCATCACTCAAAACTCGTTTGTTGTTGCTAGATATGGAAAAGTAGAAGATGAATCACATATTTATAGTGATATTTTTTATGGTAATTAAATGATGAAGTAATGGATACAGGAGATAGTGGGGTGAATGGAGTTAGTGGGAATTAGGTGCATAATTTTAGGTAAAATACTATTTCTGTTATTGAATATAAGTTTGTTAACTTTTATTTTGATTATGTTAAAATATCACTAAATAGTAAAATTTAGTGTTTTTTTTTTTCGTGTTTTATAATAAATTTCTATTCTGATTATGCAGGCTACACATGGAAAGCCAAAATTTAAAGATGTGAAATATTAATGATATTTAAGAGGTATATTTTTTCTTTGTTTAATTATTTGGTGAATAATATTTCTTAATTTATCAATCTGTTTATGTGAACGTGTATAACTATTTTTATCTAAAATCCCTTAAAATTAAATATGTTTTAGTCAGAGTAGTCTATAAATCTTACCTGTAGTTTATGCTCCTTATTTTATACTCTGGAACAAAAATAAATACTTAAATCAAGTATCTTATTGTATAATGTATGAACTCCCAGTTTCTTGGGCTCCTGGATTGGGCTATATCATTGATAAAAGTAGATGTTCCTTCAACCTTAGGGATCTTAATTCTGTATTAATGTCTTTATTTAGTAATCAACTTTATTTATTATTATAGTGTCAGTTAAATTGGAAATATTGTTGAGTAGCATTTCAAGTAGACTCTTTAAAATAATATTTTCAACAAATTCTCAACAAATAACATATTTTATTTTCTACATTCAAATGTATGATTATTGAGTTAGTAGATTAGTAGATCAGTAGATTGGTTAATTAAATTTTGTAAACTAATGTATGTTTATAACAAAACATTATTTGAAGTAGTTAATTTAATTAATGTAGTTGTGTATATTCATATGTCTTATTTTTAATATTATATATTGCATGAAATTTAAATAAATATGCGTTGTTAATAAGCTGCGGTGTTGCATCTTAAACTAATTTTTTTTTTCTCATTTTTCCATTTCCATACAATAACATTACAGAAACATATGAAAAATTGCTAAATCAATTAAATTTCTTATAATTCTTTTTGCAAAAATAAGAATACCTACTCAATTAATCTTTTTGTAGTCACCATTCTTCAAATCATTGATATGTGTTAGATTATATCATGCTTCAATGAAAAAAAAAAGGTTTTGGTACTGTAATTAAATTCGAGCCTTATGATAATAATATGCATTATTGATATGTTTTAGATTATATCATGCTTCAATGAAATTGAAAACTGTTGGTACTGTAATTTAATTCCACTCTTATGATTATATTATACATTATACATGTCACATATGTCATTATTGGAACTTTGATAATTTATTTGATTATATATTTTTACAATTTACCTAGATATATTGGATTTTATCTGTTCAATATTTGATTCCAATAAATAAGAAAAACCTTAGCTTGTATTCAATTTTTATTTTATTCTAATAAAACTAATTTGTTGATACTATTGCATAACCATTATTTGTTGGTTGTTATTTGTAATGAAATGTCATGTACATTTGATATATGTTATAAAACATTCAAATTCAAAATCCATTGTAAAGATTGTAGAATTGTAAAAATTCATTCATATTCAAAAGCATGTCCATGAAGCAACATAAACTTACTAACTAAATGAGACAAAATAAGCTTACTAATTAAATAATTCTAGTTACAGCATGAAAAACCATAATGTTCATTGACTTCAAACTTTTTTTCGTAGGAAAATTAAAAAATGGACATGGCGGAAGCTTTCGCATACTTCATGAAGTTCAAAGATGAATAAGGTAAGCAGCATCCTTCTCCCAAAAGCTTTGTCGTTGATTGCCTTTTTCATCAGTTATGATCACTTCAACGTTTGCCCTGAAAAACAAATCAATAAGTATTATATTCTTCTGATTTTTGTTTAATCAAATGACTTAAAAAAATCAAACCTGAAAGCTCGACGTGGCTGTCTTGGTGTGTAGTTTGTGCATACATTGAACTTGAAATTGTTGCGTACCCAGTCCATGCACTCTGGGCATGCAACCTCAATCCACGTTGACAATTTGTTAACTTGACTTACATCAGCGAATTTTATTATCCTTTCCTCCTAAGAAACAAAAAGTATATAATTTTAAGATTATAAATGATAAATAATCAATACAATTTTTTTTTTTTGTTAAAAAAGTTAAAATAACCTGCAAATTTTCAGCAACGTAGTGAGTATCAAATATTTCCACAATTTTTGTTTCATCTGTGAAGACAATTTGGTATTCATGTGTTATCGCCCTAAAATTCCTGTTATCAACAGCAAGACGGAAGTCCCTCATACCATAAACGAATCCAGTTGTAGGGTATACTGTTAGATTATGCAGTGGCCCTCCTTCAATTGATGCATGTATTCTGCTACCCTTTTTTTTTTTTTTAATTATTTTTTTTTTATATTTTGTTAATAAAAATATTAGATAAATAGTAAAATCATATGATTAGAAGATTGCAGTAAGATGTAATAATCTAAAAATCTAAATATAATTTATATATACCTCATGGTCTTCAAAAACACATTCAATGCTTTTGATTAGTCATGCATCTCCATGTGCAGATGTATGGAAGCATTTTACCAATCGAGTGAATAAGATAGTTGGAATTTTTTCAGGCGTCATATCTAGTGATGCAAACGAACCGAATCGAAGCGAATATTAAGAGATTCGATTCGAATTCGTGAAATTTGGTTTCGATTCGAATTCGATTCGATTCGTAGATCGAATTTTAAATCTGATTCGAATTCGATTCGAATTTTTTTTCCGAATATATTCAATTCGATTAGTGATTCGTAAATTTAAAATTTTCAAAAAAAAATATTATTATTTAGAAAATATTCGATTCGAAGTCAAATTTATCTAGATTCGAAAATTAGAAACCACATGTTTTACTAAGGAGATTTGTATATATTTACTATTAAATATATTTTTATTTATTATAATTATATTATATATTTAATATTTTATATATATATCGAATCGAATCATCGAATTTGACGAATCGAATACATATATATTCGAATTCGATTCGAAATATAAACGAATATAAAATATGATTTGAATTCGAATTCGAATTCGAATTTTACCGAATCGAATCATCCTATACGAATTCGAATCACGAATCGAATCAGTATAATTTGATTTGACTTGCATCCCTAGTCATATCTGCTATGAGTGACAATGGAAAATCCATTTCAGAAGATGGGTGATGTTAAAAAATGTAGGTAAGGCTCCTTATCTCTGGAATAATTTTGATTTCTTGATATGTTCTGTGTAACAATAGCTATCCATTTATAGAAAAATAAAGACTGCATGAAATCAGTTTGAGGATTTTTAGGATAGTGGGTTATTCTTTTACTTGGTAGTTTCCTTTTTGAATTTTAAATTGAAATAATATGTTTTATCATTTTTCATATACAAATATTTTTGTAGAATTTGTATCTTTCAAAAACTATATATGTGAATATTTGTTTTGTTCAAGAATTATTGTATTTATATATTAATTGTAAAAACAAATTCTGTTACTAAAACAGTGGGAGTAGTAGGAAAACATGTGAAATTCTGTTACTAATGTTTTCTGCAATCGCCTGCCTTGAGACTAAAATTTTCAAACTTTTTTATTATTTTATGTTATAATTTATTATTTAACAAAGTAGTGGTTGATTATAATATATTATTTCATATTTTGTAGGTTATATTACAAAAGTTCAAAGTTACAATGGAATGATATGATTGATTTTGAATTATTCACAACCTACGACAGTGAGGTAAGGAAATTGAAATTTCAAATTGCATTGCATATAAAGTTAAAACATTACATAATACTTGTCCTAGATACTCTAGACCTATAAATACTTAGAAAAAGGGAAACATCTTAGACTATAATGCATACGCTATACTGCATACGCTAAATCTAGACCAACGAAACATAGATAGTAGATAATTATAAATACGTTGAACCTAAACCTAAACAATGTCAACAACCCTATATTAATCATAGACTATTTTAACGAAATATATTTTACTTTACTTCAATAACCTTCTTCTTTCTTGCATCTCCACAATCTTCGTCATCTTCTTACACTAACTTATTAAGAGGGATGTCATCCTGGTCATCTTCATCTTCATCATCTGCTTCATATCCCTTCTCCATCTCATCCACGCCGTTAACCTTACTGCATTCCGCATCCTCAATGAGTAGTGTTGGCTTTGGTGGCTGTTAGGTAAAAATTATATGAAATGATAATATTATATAGGCAAGAATATATGATACTGAAAACATTTTGTTTTTGAATCAGATTTTCCAGATTGTTTTTACCTTCTTGTCAACGTATTTCTGGTAATAAATGTCTAAAATTTTTGCATCTGCTGTGACTTTAGTGACATTGTACACAACTGTATGGCGAATATTTTCTGCCCCCTTCACCTGCACTTTAAACAGACCTACACGGTTGTTTAGGGCTTCCTCGATCATAGTGGGGACGAAGTCAAATGCCTCCGGCTGTAATTAAAATAGGTCATTTAGTTTAAGTAACAATAAAAATTAAGTTTTGAAAATTTATAACATGGTAAACTCACATTAGCTTTCAATACGTCTGCTGCTGTTTTCCCTATTAGTTGGGTGCACTCAGTGTCCCACAACAAAAATCTTGAAATGTCAGATTCATCATGCATCATCACTTCAATTTTATACCTTGTTTTGCCAAAATAATATAATGCAATATTAATATTAATATAATATGGATATTTGTATAAGTCATAGAAAAATATGAAAATGGTAATCTTACTTGTATTGACCCCGAGTCTCTTTTGCCCCACATTTTAAACATAGATACCCACCATTTTCCTTAGTTAGCTTTTTGCCACACTTGATGCAAGCTAGATAGTACCAATCCTTTAAAGTCTCTAGGTATTGGATAGTAGCAGCAACCCAGAAAGAACCGTCAGTATCACAGCGCACAATTTCAGCCAGGTTTCACACTTCAACTTCTCCATTTTTAAAAGCATCTGCAATTGATGGTGCATAACAACTTGCAATGGTAGTCACCCAGAACTTAACATTCCCGTCTCAGCCATACTGTTATTTACAAACCAATCTATTTATTATATTGTTATATCATAATGGAATGAATAAAATATGCTAAAAATTGCATGAACATACCACTTCTTAAAATTCATAAACGCATCATTGCTTCCATTTACAGTATTTTTTGTCATATTAAATGTGTTGCAAAACCTTGCTTGATCTGCATGTTTGTACTTTATCAATAAATAAATCACGTTTTGGCAGAAACTATTTGCAAATTTTATATTCATAATTTTACCTCCGAACAGTGAGAGACGTCCAAACTCTATCATCACAACTAACATATCTTCACATTCTGTTTGTTCTGTTTCAATGAATGGTAGAAGGTTGTGTACATATTCATCCCATAGTGTGCATGTAACAATTTTCTCTTCACAGTTTTGAAGAGTAAATTCCATTCTTTTCCCCTTTGGTGTTATCACAGGTGGAATTTGGCATGATGTTAGCCTGCCTATCATATCTAGCAAAAAAAAAATAATAAAATTTGAATATCCTTAATATAACTTCTGTTTTAATATGAAAATTAAATATTAACTTCCTTTTTAAAAGTTAAAACTTACCAAACAAGACAAACTGCAAGTGCTCCTTGTTGGCCTCGACTTTCCCAAAAGTTTTCAGCTTGTAGTCTGTAGATGGGAACGTTTCATCGTATATTTCTTCCATTTTTGTTCTCCTTAAAAATATGATTCTCAGTGGGTGCGTTTTTGTCTTAAACTTCATCCGATTTTCTGTGACGATAAAGTCCTTCAATGCATACTGATGATCTTCAATGGCTTTTCCCTTAAATATCCTTATGGCTTGTCCCCTTACAGTTGCGTGAATGTTACCCCCCTTTGACAAATTGTAGTAGATAAAAATGTTAGTATAAAACTTGGTACTTTGAAATATAAAAGCATGCATAAAATATTGAAATATGCCTATACCTCTTTGTCTTCAAATATGAACTCGAAACTTGCAACTTCAGCCTTGCTGCCAAATGCAGGCACTTTATAGAAACGAACCAGACGGGCTTTCATGGCCCATAGTGTGGTGGAAGTGTTGAGGTCCTTGACGGAAGTGAAAAGGAGCCATTTTCAGTTCGTGGGATTGTTTAAGCTAGAAGGCTGTAATAGATAGGTTTTTTTATGTGTTTGCTTGGTGGTATTTATAGCTGTTCAGTGGTGTTCAGAAGCTGAATTTGTCCACTAATGTTTATGGACGTCAGTTTAAAACTTAGTGGCTAAATTCAGTTTTTGAATATCCTAATTTATATATATTTTATTCTATTATTTCTACTTTTTTGAATTATTATTATCATATTAATATTAGTATTAATTATATTATTTGCAATAATTAATATGATCACTTTATGATATTATTTTTATTTTAAATATGTAATAGTATTACATACATTATAATAATAATGATCACAGTATTTTCATAGAAGTTAATAGTTTTTGAACAATTTCTGAGATTTATTAAAGTTAATTTATTGTTAATAAATCAGCAATTTTAATTAATTATTACTATTACTATTATTGGGATAATTATTTATATGCTGTATATTTACAAATGTAGTGGGGCAGTTGGTCCAACAAAATTGGTATCGAAAATTTTTATCCGTCAAATGAAGAATTTCAAATTTCAAATTTTACCACCTTTTTTTTTGTACTTTTTATTTTTACTATATGTCCTCCCGTGCTATGCACGGGATTAATATATTCTATTATATTAATAAAATATAATGGAGTTCTGTCATATACGCTACTTGAGAGTATCAAATGGGATACGTGCTAATGAATTAATCGATCCATATATTATTATTCAATTATTTTTCTTCCCCTTCCATGTTATATCTTATATGTATTTATTTATTTATATATTTTACTTTTAATATTACAATAATCATAAAAAAAATATTTCACATTTAAAAAATTAATATTTAAATTAAATATATACATCATGGATGTCAAATCGAAGATCGTGAAAAGAAAATTAATTTAATATAACTTTCATAGAAAACGAAGTTGAGACGAAAAAGTTATCACACTTTCAAAATTTGAGGGGAAAAGATAAAATAAAAGGTGAAACTAACGTGACATAGGATGAAAGTTAACATCCCAAAAAAATAGGGGTAGTTATGTTTTATTTTATGACATTTAAAAATTTGAAAATTTGAAAATTCAAATTCAAACTACACGACTTATGGTTATAGATAATATATTTTTGTAGAATAAAATTAAAAAGGACACATGTCGCAGCTAAAAAAAAGGAATTTAATTAGATGACTGATTGACACGTGTCCTGAGATTCTCCTTTAATAGTAAAGGAGGATTTTATGAGGAAATGAATTTATTGTGTGGCTTTAAAGTGGTATGAGGTTCGAATCTCATCTAATAAAACTTAGTAGCCGCGCATAAAAATTCAATATTGGATAACGTGACACGTAATTGCGATAAATCTGAAGCGGACATCTATGCGATCATTATTAAATTAATATTAATTTACTCCGAAAATTACCATATGGAGACACGTGTCAGCTCAAAAAATTGTGCAACTCTCTTTTAGTAGTAAGGTAGAAGTGTGAATATTTTTTTACAAATTTTAATTTGCTTATTTTATTCTTAATAAATTTAATTTTTAAGGTTAGTTTACTAACTTTATTTTTAAAGATTTATTTATTGATAAGAGTCATCTATCTTTCAAATTTCATCTATTAATTCGTAGAATTTTCTATTCCATGGCGTATGACATTTAACTAATAACATAAGTTGAATCAACATATTCAAAATATTTTATATTTTTCTTCCTGTTTGGTAGTATACATAATATTATTCTTTTTGTTTATTTTTATTATTAAAGATTCTTCATAAATTTATTATTTTTTTTATGGTGAAATTCTTTTATAATTGCCGAAAAATAAGAAATATCTATTAGTGAAAATTTTGAGGTTAATTTAGTAATTTGAATTTTAAAGTTTTATTTGTTTTGTAAGAGTCCATTTATAGTTCAGACTCATTAATTAATTCAAGAGATTTTCTATTGCAATTTATATGATTTCTAATTCACATAATAAAGTAACTTGAACCTGAATATTCATTATATTTTATACTTGAATTCCCTTTAATATAATACAATATATTATTCTTTTGATTTATTTTTATTTTCTCTCTACTACTATTATAAATTGTGAAAAGTTAAATAATCTTGTCATCTTTTAAATGAATTGACTCTTTTATTTGTAATTATATAGAAACAAGAAATATCGACTAGAGAAAATCTAAAAAAATTAATCTAAGAAAAATAATATTTACGAAAACTCTTAAAATAAGTAAACAAATATTTTATGGTAAGCAAAATATTAATTAATCAAGATTTACACTACAACAAAAGAAGTCTTTTGCATGAGACTTTTTGACACCATAATTGTGGTCACTAATAATAAGTTATTTGTGACCACTTGTTGTCACAAATCTCTCTACAAATTATTTGAGATAATTTTAAGACTACTTTTAGAGACAACTAGTTGTTGCAAAAAATATTTGAGACTCATTTGAGACCACTTTAGTGCTCACAAATATATTATTTGCGACGGAGTTATTGAGACAACAATAAAGTTGTGGCAAATACTCATAAGTTGTGACAAATACTCATTATTTGAGACCATTTTGCTTAAGTTGTGGCAAATACTCATTATTTGAGACCATTTTTTTGTAGTCTCAAAAGACCCTTTTCCTTGTAGTGTTAGAAGAAATATATTGAAACTAATGTGCTAATTAGTAAACAATCAACATATAATTGAGTTAGAACAATGTATATTAATATTCAAAGACCTTATTTGTTTTATTTCTCATTTTTCATTCTCAGGAGAAGAAACTGTGTATTTTTTTGTTTGCATTTTCAAGATTTGAACTATATTATCTATATACTAACTCCACCAATAGAAAATATTAATTTGCCAAGTATAATGTACCAAAATGATATTTAATTTATCCATTGATGGTTAATTCTTATAGTATATGAACGAATTGACATCAAAGGTATTTTTTGTAAAACAATTATAGAAAATTGGAAAGAGACATAAAGATCACAAGGTTTATAATAATTGGAGTTTAGATTGAG
This sequence comes from Ajuga chamaepitys, assembly GCA_958295605.1. Classification (NCBI taxonomy): domain Eukaryota; kingdom Viridiplantae; phylum Streptophyta; class Magnoliopsida; order Lamiales; family Lamiaceae; genus Ajuga; species Ajuga chamaepitys. The sequence goes on from OY282508.1 coordinate 4,609,619, forward strand.
GTGCAGAATTTTATTGTACTAATAATAAAAATAGGAAAATGAAAAACGTAAAAATTAGTTGACATGAATAGTTGCACCAGATTAATTCTTTTAAATATTTAAGATCTAATCTTAAACAAATTATTAAATCACTAAAAATATTATACATATATTTTAAGCATATGTAATAACTCGATAAATGAATTTACTATGCTATATAAAATTACAGGATACAATAAAGAATAAAAAAGAATTATAAAGAAATAATGAACTAAGTTGTACTATGTGAATAAGTATCACATAGTTAAATCAAAATATGCAGAAAATAAAGACAGTAAAATGTGAACTTTAATATTGACTTGAGTATAGATTAGAAAAAAATAAATAATAATTATGTTGAATAAAACACTGCATAGTCTAAATAAAAAATAAAATGAGAGAAATAAAATCAAAATGCGTGGTTTAAACATGTATATGTAAGACTTTTAAATGGATGTGCAACGTCTGAAAAATTAGGAGTCTTTCTCTATAACTAAATAAAAAATTACAAACATAACAAATTAGTTAAAACATTTATTATATTTTATATAAAAGGTAGCATATGTCTTGATTGAAGATTGTGAGAAAAAGAAACATTATTTATTTTGTAATTATAATATAGTATGATTTTATTTTAAATCACACATTAAAATTTCGACGTTGAATTGAGAAAATAATTAAGGAAAATTGAAAATTTTATTTTGTGTGTATATAACAAATAATGAACTTATGGATGTCAGTTGATGATGTAATGAGACAATTAAACATGTATTTTTCTTCAAATGCGAGTGATTTGGTGCAAAATATAAAGCTCTATGCCTCATTGTTACGTATATAATTCTCAATCATCGTATAACTTTATTCAAGATATATTAATGATGATCGAGTTTGTGTATACTAAGGAGTAAACAATAGTTAGAATATATTAAACTTTATATATATAATAGAAAATTTTGTAACGATTAAATAATTCTACATTATATCATTGTATGTCGTCTTTTATGAATGTTTTAACGTTATATTTCTGCATTATATCATGATATGTCAATTTTAACATTAATTATTGTAACTTGTTTTGTTATTAAGACTACGGTTATTTAATATTTCCATTTCTTTTTTGTGATTTTTTTAGTTTTTAGTTGATTCAACACTACAAGAAAAAAGGTACTTTGAGACCACAAAAGGTGGTCTCGAATACTACCATCGAAGTTGGCGAATAAAGCAACGAGGAACGCTCTATATCCTATACCAGACACTCAACGGTCTCCGCAGTAGACACCTGCCTGTGTCTGGGTAGAAAGCAGGCTTTAAAGAAAGTAAAAATCCAGGCTCAACACACCAAGCCTTACAATAATAGAGAAGAATTATGTAATTAGTTAATTTATTATAATATTTAGAGTGTAAAATAGGATAGATATTTGTACATATCTTGGGAATTATTTTATTGTAACTCCCTTGATTTTCTATAATTATTGTTGTACAAATTTATATATATATAGTGGAAACCCGATCACCTCAATTAAGGTGAATCGTATAATCACTTTATCATGGTATCAACCTAAAACACCAGAAACCTTATTCTCTCCCGTTTCTTTTCTCTCGTTCTGCTTCTCTTCCTTATCATGGCTTCTGATACTTCATCTCTCTTCCTCTAAATACTATGCTAGACATTATTAACTTTCGTCTGTCATCCACAAATTAACTTCTATGGCGAGAACAGGTTCACACCATGCTCAAGTGTGACAATCTTCACGTTTTTCTCGATAGCTCCAACCCTGAGCCACCTCTTCCTCTTCCCGCTGCATCCTCCTCGCCCGACGTCACTCCCACTGCTGGTGACAAATCTGCCGGCGACAAACTCGCCACTGTGCCAAATCCAGCCCATTCTATCTGGGTTCGGCGTCAAGATCAAATTCTCAGCCTTCTCTTCTCCTCACTCTCCGAGGAGGCGATATCAGAGGTTATTGGTCTCCGATCTGCTGCTGCCGTCTGGGCTGCGCTTGAAGCTGCTTTCAGCCCCAACACTCCATCCCGTGCTAATTAGCTTCGTGATGAATTACAATTCTTGCAATGCGGGTCTTAATCTGTCACTGATTTTAGACGTCGGCTTAAGTCTCTATGTCACCAACTCTCCGCCATTGGTCATCCCGTCTCCAAACCCGACAAGTGCCGCTGGTTTCTTCGTGGTCTAGGCCCGGATTTTCGCACCTTTGTTGATCTTCGTCTTGCTCTTCCCTTTCCTCTCGTCTTCAATGATTTAATCAGTCAGGCGCGCGACCAGGAACTCCGGGATAAAGCAACTGCAGTCGCCGATAATATTCCTGCTGCCGCCGCCTTCTTCTCCGGTCGCGGAAACTCCTCTGGTCGTGGTTCCACAGGCCGCGGTTCCAATACTGGACGAGGCTTCCATAGTCGTGGCAGCTTTGGTAATGGTCACGGGAATAATTTTCCAGGTTTATCAAATCATTCTTCTTCCCATCAGACTCATGGACAAACTGGTTGTGGTCCTCCATCAGGGTCATTTCATGCCCAAACTAGTCGTGGTGCACATTCCAATGGGTCTGGTTCCCAGCACTTTCGTCGGACTCCACGATGTCAGATTTGCCAAGGCGCACACACTACAAGAAATGTGTTATTTTGTGACGATTTTCTTCTTGACGCACAAAGTTTTGTCACCTTTTGTTGCCTAACAGCGACGAATGTAATTTTCGTCGTAATAATATTCGTTATTGTGACAACTTTTGTATTTGTCATTATTTTAAAAAAAAATCGTCACTAATTAGCATATATCATGACAAACATTGGAAATGTGTCACAATCATTCTTAGAGATAGAATTTCGTACCAAAATTTTGGAGGGTAACCTTTTCACGACAAGTTCAAACTAACTAGCGACGGTCTTTAGTGTCACCTATTTTATTCTTTCGTTACAATGTCATATATCGTCACTAATTGTTTAAAAAAATTAATGACCGGTTCTTATTTGTCACCTATTCTTATATTTCGTGACGATATAAATAAATTTATCACCACTGATTTTAAAGACAAAAAATATTATTAATTTATGACGATGTTCATCGTCACAATCATTTTTTTATTACTGACGAAAAAATATTTCATTATTAATACTCGTGCGTAAGTGTGATGAAATGATGTCGTCATATTTAATTAAATTTGGTGACGAAAGGCAATTAGTTTGTCATATTTGAATTTGTGATAGCATAAAATTTTGTGACAAATGTTTAAAAATATTAAGGGACAAAATTACTCCGTCGTGAATATTCATTTTCACTGACGACGAGTACCAACTCGTCACCTTTATTATTTTTCGAAAGGATAACAAAACTAATTTGTCACAAATGTTATATTTGGTGACATTGCAAGATATTTCGTTCACAATTTAATATGTTTGTGTGATATATACGATGACAAATACGAATATCATAACTAAAATATTTTTTACTTTTTATAATTTTTTTTGTTGTTGCATTATAGTAATTAAAACATGTAGATAATTTTTCGTCTAAGATATTTAAATTTGTTGATAATGTTCATTAATTTGTATATTAGAAGTGTGAACTAGAAAAAGGAAAAACAAACATTGTTAGGAATTGAACCCCAAATTTTTACCAGTTAGTCTAAAACTCATATTATTAATTAATTCATACTCATTATATGTAACATATGAAGTTAAAATAAAACAGTAAAATAAAACGTTAGTTGGGTTCGAACCCAGTCCCAGTACCTCCTAAAGATTAGGCATACATTCTACCAACTCAACTATTACTCATTTGAGAATTATTTATACTCAATATATTTAACATATGAAGTTAAAGTTAAAAAAGTAAAATAAAATGGTTGAGTTAGGTTCGAACCCAAGACCTCTTGAAGATCAAGTAAGTACTTTACCAACTCAGTTGTTACTCATTCGAAGATAGTTTTCATTGAGACTATTATATAGTTATCACCTTTAAATTAATTTGAAAATATCTTCTCAACCATTATTTTTACTGGGAACAAGATAACAATTTCCTAGCCTAATTAGGAGTCCTAAACCTAGAGATATATAATCTATAAATAAGGGATTCATGTCATAAATTAAAATCACAACCCAAATAATCTATTTTTCATAAAATTCTCGTCCAAAACACAGTAGGGGCCTTCGGGAAGTCGACATCATTGTCCGAACCTCATTTTCCTCCTTCACTCTATTTTCAGGTATCTTCTTTATAAAATTCGAAAATCATATCTATACTTATTAGTGTTTGATGAATTTTTAGTATGTTATTCAACCAACAGTTATAAAGTTACTGTAAAAATTTCAATTCCATATGAGTCTTAATTTATTTTATATTAATTTTCTATCTCCGCCAATCCAGATTTTAAATATTCTGTTTTTCCATCTAGAAAATTCATAATATATATTTATATATCTTCAAATATTATGATTTTCAGATATGTTGTTCTAAAGTATGTCTTTTTTATTCTTTAAAAATTTCAGAATTTTTCATCATGTAATTATTTAATTATAAATATTTTCTCATGGCTGTACAGAATCTGAAAACTTCTATATTCTGTTTTATAAAATTCGAAATATGTATTTAAAGTACTTCAAAAATTTTAATTTTTCTTTATGTATTCCATGTACATGTCTTCTATATTATTTGATAATTTGAAAGATATCTATTGACTACTTTTCAAGTTATAAAGGTTTTCTCATCGCCGCATAGAATTTACTGCTGCAACTATTCCATTTTCGAAAATTCAAAAGTCATATTTTTACTTCTTATAAATGTATGAAATTTAAATATGGTATTCATATATACGTCAAGTATATACATTCAAAATATTAGATTTGTGTGCGCTATGGTGACGAATACGAATATCATCACTAAAATATTTTCAATTTTGTATAGTTTAAATTTTTGTTGCGTTATAGTAATTAAAAAATGACGATAATTTTTCGTCTAAGATATTTAAATTTGTTAATGTCCATTAATTTGTCAATTAGAGATGCTAATTTAATTTTTGTTGCATTATAATAATTAAAACATGACGATAATTTTTCGTCCAAGATATTTAAATTTGTTGATTATAACCATTAATTTGTCTATTAGAGATGCGAACTAGAAAACTAAAAAAATCATTACCAAAAATTGAACTGAAGACCTGGAATAAAAAGCCCCAAGCTTTTACCAACATATAACTTCTTATGTTTATTACTTAACACTCAATACATTTAAAATGTTTATTAAAGTAAAAATAGTCAAAAAATATATTTTCACTTGGATTCGAACTCAAAACCTCCTATAAGTCTCGTAACTCGTAAGCAATCTACCAACTCAACTACCAATCAATTATGACTTGGAAAACCACAAAAAAAATGTAACTTGTCTAAACCTGGATTCAATCTCCAAACCTCTAGGTGACAAAGAGGCAGCCTACCAATTCTACTAGCACACTAATTTGTTATCTTTTGTGAAATTTTATATATGATTCATATTCTAATGACTTGAACCATAAAAAGAAGTTGTCAGAATCAATTTCCTTTTATAAAATATAAATATTGAATTATTTAGTAAATATTTTATAATTTCAGTTTATATTTCAACATTTTATTTTTTTCCAAGAAAATATCTAATTTTTTGAAATAGAAAATATATTTTTTCATTTCTAATGTAATTTTCCTGTATAATAAATTAAACTAGTAAACTATTATCGACCTATAATTTGACACCATATTTTATAAATACAATTAAATGAAAAATAAATAATTATTTTTTGGTGGATTATGTGGTTTAATTATTAGCGTGTTTGTGCAAGAAATAAAAATTAATAAAATTAGAACGGAATGCTATTGGTACTCACTAAAAACTTTTGAAAATTTCTTGAACATTATATTTGAAAAAATAAAAAAATTTAGAAACTTTGAATAAATATAAATTTATCATAAAATTATACATATATATATATATATATATATATATATACACGCTCATCTTTTGTACAAGATGGTCAACATGACCTACATATATGGATGGTAGAAATATTCATACATTAAAAAAAAAAAAAAAAAAAATATGAATGTTTTGTAACTTACTCAAATTTATATATTTTTAATTCAAAATTCTTTCATTAATATATAATTTTTCATCTCTTATTATATATTGATTGTAATATTTTATTATATTGAAATTGTTATCATTTATTCATTTATATTCACACGGGAATACTACTAGTATTATGGAATAGTTTATAGAAAATATTATTGGAGATTGCTGGCTCCTAAGTATATCGAGACAAAGATGGCTGGAATTGATAACTAAAAAAAGAAAACAACTAATTTCCAAGCTCTCTAGAGCATAAAAGTGATCCAGTTCACCGGTTCCGGTTTTTCCCGGCTCATTCCGATTTTAGCGTTTGAACCATAAAAACAGTTTATATGGCATAAATTGATGTATGTTAGGCCATATACCCCTATCAGACATTCCAGCCACGAGACTGTAGGCATTATTTTTAATTTACAAATAAAAAATTACAAGTGATCTAAATAAATATTATTGTATTTATGTTTAATATGATATCTGTAACACCCCACATTTTTTCTGCATATTATTTATTTACAATTATATTATATATTTAATAAAAATATTATTTACTTAATTTATTTTCTTGTTACACATCCGTAAAGTCTCGTAGATTACCGTATTTCTTGATCAGATCCCGATAAATACAAGAATTAACATTCCTAATCTTTTAAGATATACACTTAGATATTGATCTCCTAATCCTCATCCTATCAAAATATAGCCTTATCTAATAAGATATGAAACCCTAATATGAGACCTATTAATCCCTAACTATAAATACACCATTATATTCACCCTAACACACGCCATCTTTGTACGCGAAAAAAAGAAAGAAAGAATAGCGGCTCCTCCTTATTTTCTTCTGCAACAATTGGTTTCTCTGATCAAGTACACGGCGAGATTATCTTTCTAAGGTGGGGGTTCTTACTTGTTTGTCATTATTAATTATGTTCGTATGATATGTGTACATGTTTAATTTTTATTATATGATTTGTGCTTTGCACCCCTAAGTATGATTGATTAGTTCAATCCCTCAAGTTTTGCATGATACTTTGCTACATGCCCTTAAGTTATAAGTTGTGTGGATACTCGTTACCCACCCTCAAGTTATAAGTCATGTAAGTATTTATTACTTATCATATCATGGTTATAATTGTTATTACATGTTATACTATCAAGGGTGTAATTAGTTTTGACAAGCACGAGCTGGATGTAGCTCACCCCCACTACTTTTAATATTTCAGGTCAAGGGGCTGGACGTAGAGGAGATGGCGGTACGGTGAAAGCATATGCTCCAAATATAAATTGATTTTTTTCCTATTTTTTTGGTATTGGCAAGTTAGTCGGAGACATTATTTTTTTTAAATTTAGATTTGGCTAATTGTTATGAGTTGGAAACAATATATATATATTTTTTATTTAAATGATTCAAGTTCTTTCTTAGATTGTGGTACTTATAAAATTTAGTTAAAGTTTGTGAATTATTTTGGTTGTGAATGCTATTAGAATCTGATTAAGTAGGAAATTGATTTGCATTTTATATAGGCTTGTACACTAGGTATATTAAAGTACACTCGTATGGGTCTCTTTTCATACGGTCAATGTAAGTGCTCTCGTATGGGTCTTTTTCCATACGCTCGTATGAGTCTTTTTCCATAGGATCAGTATTATATTATGTATTGCTAGTTAATTATATTATAAGCATGTCAATGTATGATACTAAATAATCCCTTATTGAAGATAATTGTGTTCGCAAATAGATGTAGATGCATTTTTCATTTGGTTCTTTTAACGGCCTGTCTAGTATTGTCTTTTATAGACATATAAAGGGAAAAAAAAAAAAAAAACAATTACTTATCTTTATTTGAAAATGCTTTAAAATATTTTTATGAAAATCGGGTCGTTACAATATCATATATCATACTGATAGTATATGATAATAAATATTTTCTTTTTTTGTTTACGTATAAATAATTTATATTGTACTCCCCCATCCTGGCTTAATTTGCACACCTGCTCCGGCACGTATATTAACAATAAGTTGTTTTTTGCTTTTTAGTTGATTTTTTTAAAGGTGGAGATTGAGGATGGAGATTTTAAGGGTGGAGATTGTAAGATTCCTTTTCATTTTGGGGGTGTGCAAAATAGGGTGGGACGACCGAAAAAGGAAAGTGTGCAAATTAGGGCGGGACGGAGGGAGTATTATATTATTATTAGAATTGAATTTATTTTAACACTTTTATTAATTTTTATATAGTTATTAAAAAGTAGAATGCTATATTAATATATATATATACACACACACATACATATTATATATCAAACTTTATATCTAATAATTTAATTTTTACATGTTTATATATATGTGTACACACACATATATATATAATTTTACATGATATATATAATATATACAAAAATTAAATTTCGTAAGCAGGGTGAGGTAGGGCCGCTTATAGAACCCGTGCCCGACCCACGCCGTCCACGTGTCGGGACTGATCCGCCCCATTATAGTACGAGTCGGGTTTTCTCATGCCCCCAAACCTCTCGGTACAGGGTGTGATGGGTCGGGTGGATCAATATTGACATCCCTAGTTTAAATGCAATTGTTTCTCAAATATTTAGGTTATACTAGTAGTTGTTTTTTATTATGAGTTGAAAATTTTGTTTGAATATGATAATAAAAAAAAAAAAAAGTACTAAGAATATAAATACACATTAATTAGTACTTCCTCCGTTCCAACTAACTTTTCACAGTTGACCGGGCACGGATGTTAAGAAAAAATAGATTTTGTTTTTTCTTGGACTTTTTTTAAAGATGGAGATTGAGTGTGGAGATTTTGAGGGTGGAGATTGTGAAAGAAATTTACTTTTTAAGGGTGTGAAAAGTTAAGTGGGACGGACCGAAATGGAAAGTGGGAAAAGTTAGCCGGGACGGAGGGGGTATTTTATAATTGTAGGTTTATTTTTTATAAATTTGGTAAAATTCTTAAAATTATTTTATTAAAAAATTCATAATTGATTAAAGAAATAAATATTTAATAGACAATATTAGTAAATGAGTACCCCACTTTAACCCTCTCTCCTCACCCCCACTTTAATCAATCCGGGTTTCAGCAGTTTTGTATCCTCTACTGGACTAAACCAGTGGCCCGTTCACGATTGAACCGGCTAGTTTGATTTCCACAAACATTAAATGGAAAAAGTGCTGCCATCTGAATCATAATATAAAGGATTAAATGGAATTAGAAAAATATACAGAAAGATTTGTTGCAAGGACTAAATAAAACAAATAAAACAAAAACTAAATAAAATAAGAAAAATGAAAAGGGGAACAACTTAATAGCAAATAAACAGTTTTGATAAATGCCAATAAAACAAAAACTAAATAAATAAGAAAAATGAAAAGGGGAACCTTGTGCAGTATAATTGTTATTTCACTGAATCTGCATCCCAGTTTAACCCTCTCCTTAGTCCATCCATTTCTGCCCCGTCAGCCTTCTCTCCCCAAATGGTGAAACCCATGAGCCGCTCCCCATACCTATTTTAATTTTCATCCCGCACCGTGCCACGACCAGCCCACGAGCTACACCCCGACCTCTTTCATCCCTCGCCCAACCCACGAGCCACACCTCAACCATAGATCCCGACGGCCCAGCCCAGGCCCAAACGGAGACCCTCGCGGTCCGCCATCCAATTCCCACCCCGACCCAATCTACATACATGCACAGAAGGATTTGACGAAATATCCAAGTTTTTGTTCAGATTTGAACAGATCTGTAAGATCTGTTACACATTCAGATTTGGTGATTCTACAGATAAGTCAATTTCTAATAATTTAATTTTCCGTATCTTTCCTTATTCTCTACTGTTTTCTGTGACATATAAATATTATATGATTCAATAATTTATTTATGGGACAATGATTTATCTTTTACGTATTTGGATGAACACAAATCTCTGAAAAGTAAAATATAGTTTGTGTGATTAAATCGTAATTTTTGTTTTTCCAATACTAAAAAGGGTTTGAGAATTTCGATTTAGTAGCTAATATTTGGGTTAGGGGAATCTTAGTATTTTTCAATTCATTTTTATCAGAAAGTGGCGGGAATCAAAGGATAATTGCATATTTTTTCTCAAGCTTATCTCGTTAGTATTTATTATATTAATTCAATTTCTGCGTAAACTCTATATTGCAGTGCGTCAAGAAAAGCTTGAGGAAAAAGAAGAACGGCTGGTAAGGTAACTCTCAATTGTTGGTTGTCTACTCTGTTTTGGATCTTCTTTTATTTTGATTTAGGATGGTTTTAATGTGGAAGATGATTGTTGATGTTGTGTGATCTAATTTTTCTCATTATGTATTATTTTTTATTATATTTTGTTAATGGTGAATGTTTAACAAAATTGTTTGATTTTCCCGTGTATCCTGTATCTGTAAAAATGGGAAAATAGGTCCTGCAACTAAATTTAGCTTCTTTATAAAATTGGATATGGATCCAGTTAGAGTGATTTAACTTTTTATTTTCGTATTGTGTTTCTTTATCTTCCGAGTTTGTAGCTTGGATTCTCTATTCCAATTTGTGATTAATTTTATATTCCAAAACAATTACTACACGTTACGTGTATGTGATGACATTACTAATTAACACATAACGTATATAATCATATAATGAAATACTAGATGGAACACAAATTACAATAGAGGATTCAATTTGCTGAGTTTGGGATCAACTGAGTGTTGGGTCTATGAGATGTAGGATAGAGTTATATTAGAAAATGAAATACCATTTAAAATAGAAATTTTTTTAAATATGGATTATGATTTGCCAAACTAAGGTTTGCTTTATTTTTTAATAATTCAGTTCGAGCAGGGTGAATAATTTGATTTTCTATTCCAATACAAAAAAACACGCAATTATAAAATAGAATTAAAAAATTATGTGAAATATGATTCATAATAGGTGTTTTGTAAAAAAAACAAAAGGGTTAATTTATCCAATAAAAGAAAGCTGTCACATATGTGTTTGTTTGTGAGAGGGATTATGGAATCTTTATTTTGTTGATGCTTATTTGTTATGACGTTGTTCTCCACGATCCAGAAGTAAATCCGCCACGGATTTTACCTAAACTTCAAGAGTATATTGTAACTGCATTTTTTACTTTTTATTCTTACACAAAGAATGCTCTATTTTGGATGCTTCTCTAGTGCTATTAGACCACCTTTATCCATGTACTTAGAGGGCAACGTCATAGGAAAAGACAAAATAGGCAATTAAAAATAAAAGCAAGAATGATTAATCATTTGATGCCTTCGGTTGTGGATGGGTTGGTCAACCAACCTATTCCACAACTCAATCCTCTTCTATATTCTGTCACATGTCGGTACCTCATTTGTTGTATCAAATTATTTATTGGATATAGTTTTAATAATAAATAAATAATATAATTTTTATTTTATAAAAATTAAAAAAATTATCAAAATTCTTATTTTTTTTTTCTCTACAAGTAGAATCTAAGGTTGACATATTTTGAATAAAAATTTTAAGCTCTTTACTTTATTCTTTTTATAAATAGTTGGCTCGTATGGACCGGTCCGATGGGCCAAATCCCCGACGGACCCCGGGCCGATCTAATAATCTTAGTATATTATAGAGAAATATCACGGTCATGACCGAATATATCTAGGACCGACTAAATTTTGGCCCGACCTGGACCGATCCAAAATATGACGTTAGCCCGACAGACCCGACCTGACCGGGTCGGGCCGCCCAAATTTTGCCACCTCTATAAATAGAGCCTAATGTATTCTACTTCCTCACATAATTTCTATCATTTAATATCATGGATCCAAACCATCCAAAATTGTATCTTTTATATTTGTAATTTAGTATTTCAGACATGTATTTGTAGCTTAATTTATTTTTTTCGATTTCGTAATTCAACTTTTGCAATTTTAATTTGGTTATTATTTTAGCATGTTATTTTAAACGTACCGGAAAAAAAATCGACTTATTGTAATTACAGAATTAAAATATTTTTTTATTCTTGAAATATATTAGAAAAAGCGCGAAAAATAATTTGCAATTATTAAACCGTATAAAAAATATTGATTTTATTGGGAAATAAGATTTGTATTTGGATAAAAGAAATTAATATATATTAAAATGTTGGGTTGTGTTGGGTTGTTGATAAAGTGTGAAAATGTATTTTTTAGGTTGTGGAGTAGGTTGTGTATGTGGAAGAGAGATAAATGAATATTTTATTGATATGTTGGGTTGTGGGAGGTTGTTGATAAATGTGGTCTTAGAATAACCGGAGCTTCTATGCTACTCATAACTCATAAGCTAGTGTGCATAATTCACCATTTTATGAAGCTAGGCTTCAAACACATGCGAATTCAATTATGTTTTTTGATTAAGATTTTTTATGATTATTTATTTGTAGTTTTTAAAAGATATATTTGCAACAACTTTATGAAATCCTAAGTTTATATCGTGTAAATAAATTATGAAAATATGACTTATTTAATGGTGTAATTTTGACTCTTTACAAAATTTATAATTTTATTTTGTTTTGTTTGTTTGTTTGTTTTTTCGGTTTCTATGTTATTAGAAATGGCACCTGGAGCTCTCCATAGGTTAAAAAAGAGAACCACCAACCAAACGTAACACAACATGGGCTTTAAATGACCAACATTTGCAGCAGGAACTTCAAGATTCAGAATTACAAGTCGATGAGCTCAAGACACAAGTGAATGAATTCCAGAATGAAGTGACCAGTTTGAAAGACAAAATGGCTCAGCAAAGTGAAACTGTGGACAAACTTAGGGCTTATTTGGAAAGTATTGGAGTAAAGCTCTAAACCTCGTAAAAGGTTAGCTTATTTTACTGTTGAAATAATGAGTATTTTCCCAAATACTAATACTATTGACCAATCAATTTTATATATTGTTTTTTGACAATTTTTTTTGTCTTTTTAGATTTGATGCATTGGTGAGAAAACTGAAGGACGAGACTGTTATGATCTTTATCAATTTAGAGTTTGTAATAAGGGATGTTTCAAGATTTAGTTTTTTTTTTTTTTTTTTCCTTTTAGACAATCATGTTTGTTTTATTAAGTGATGTTTATTTCGGATGTTTATGTTAGATATTTTGAATTTCTTTAACTTATTAAATAATGTCATTCTACTCAGTATTGTTGCTTCCTAATTTAAAATTTTCTCCTTTTAGCAGTGTTTAATTTAATGCGTTTAAAATTTTATAAAATAATACAATATTATGTCAATGAATGTTAACTATGAAACTATTTCACCATAAGAATCATTTAGTGAGATTCGATAACTTTGTCGCAAGAATTATATTTTATAATAAATTGAATTGCTAAATATAAATCTAATTTACGTCATAAATGAATTTTTATAAGACGGTCTGAAAAAATCGTCACTAAATATAAACTAAACGTGGCAACTAGTGCGTCATTGTAGATATTTATATTGACACGAAATGTAGCTTGTCATCACAAATCATGTAATAATGACAACATATATCGTCACCGTATTTATGTCATTGGTGACGGCCAAATACAACTAAATGATGACACACTAGGTTGTCACTACATGTGCTCATGTAGTGACATCAACCTTTTTTGTCACAAAATGTCACTTTACAATGACACAATATAACGTCGTCTTATCCAATTCTTTAGAGACAAAAATAATGTTCGTTACTTAATGTAAGTTTATCGTGACACCACACCTCGTCACAAATTGTACGTATTAATGACGATAAAAGTTTGTCGCCAAATGTTAACCGTTCCTGACGAAATTAATTGTCACTAAATATATTTATAAAACGACGAAAGGAATTTGTGACTATAGACTACCTCTATTGTGACGAATTATTATAAACATGACAAAATAATAAATATAGTTGTGACGATAAAAGCGTTACCAAAGTTTGATGATTTGAGTATTTCAATGATTTTCGTCACCAAAATTAGATATTTTAATGACAAAAAATGCAATCGTCATATTACATGTCCACTTTCAATGACGAAACACAATATTAGATGACAAATTTAGGATGAAATAGGTGACAAATTATGTGTCACTATATATCATCAAATATGGTGACGATGAGCTTTAACGTCATCAAAAGTCATATTTTTTGTGACGAATTCAAATATTGTCACATATACCTAATACCACGGACATACAATGACGATCATTGCGACGCTAAAATTTCGTCACCTTAACCCTTATAGTGACGAAATATGACTTTTATATGACGAAATTTATCGTCGCGAAAGAAGAGATTTCTTGTAGTGACATTACGCCAACAATTCCCCAGATCAGTACACTCGTCCATCGTCTGATTCCGCAAATCTCGCTCAGGCTTTTGGCACCCAATGCTCCATCAACTCGTCCACGTCCGATTGGTATGTTGATACCGGCGGTACCGCTCATATGACATCCTCCACCGATGCTCTTGATGCGTTTGAACCTTATAACGGTAATTCTATGGTCACTGTTGGTAACAGTGCTTCTTTGTCTATTTCGCATTTGGGTTCTCGTTCTGTTAATAAGTCATTACCGCTATTAGATGTTTTAGTTGTTCCTCAAATCACTAAAATCTTCTGAGCATTAGTAAATTGACTGCTGATTTACCTGTTACTATTATTTTTTCTAATAAGTCTTTTGCTGTTCAGAATCAGTTAACAAAGGAAATTCTAGCAACGACGGTGTAAGGACGGCCTTTACATTCTTGATCGGGGATCTTCTGCCTTTGTTGCTACATTAAATTCTCGTACTTTAAATTCTTCGTTTGAATTGTGGCATTCTCGTTTAGGACATACTTCTATTTCTGTTATTCAATTATTGAACAAATTAGGTTATTTAACTGTTTCTTCTATTTTTCCTAAACCTAGTTTATGTTCATCTTGTCAATTAGCTAAAAGTAAACATCTTCCCTTTTCGTTAAATGACAAACGTGCTTCGTGTGTTTTGGAATTGGTTCATTGTGATTTATGGGGTCCTGCCCCTATTGCTTCTTCGTCTGGTTTTAAATATTATGTTATGTTTATGGATGATTTTTCTGGTTTTTCGTGGCTTTATCCCTTGCGTGCTAACTCTGATTTTTTTTTATGTTTTAAAACTTTTTTTTATCTCTCGTTCACAATCAATTTTAAACTACAGTTAAAACTTTTCAAAGTGACGGTGGTGGTGAATTTGTCAATAATCGTGTCTCAAACCTTTTTGCCTCGCTTGGTATAATTCATCGTCTTTCTTGCCCTTACACCCCGCAACAAAATGGTAGACCTGAGCGAAAATATCGACATATCACTGAAACTGGTCTTTCTCTTTTATTTCATGCTCATGTTCCTGCTGAATTTTGGATTGATGCATTTTCAGCTGCTGTCTATATTATAAATAGGCTTCCTAGTGCTACTCTTAACAATAAATCCCCTTTTGAACTTTTGTTTAAATGTGTTCCTAACTATAGTTCATTTAAGGTTTTTGGATGTCGTGTTTTTCCTTACCTTCGTCCTTACGTTTCGCATAAATTGTCTCCTCGTAGTTTACCTTGCATCTTTTTAGGATATAGTAGTTCGCATAAGGGTTTTCGGTGTTATGATCCTATTGCTCGTCATATTTACATTACTTGTCACACACAATTTGATGAATTGGTTTTTCCATTTTTAAATGATACGACTAATTCCTCCTTTGATTTATTGGATTTTTCTAGTTTTACTGATTTTCAAGATATTGCCTCCACTGGCCATACATACTCACGGCCCAATCCCATTTCTGACGCCTGTCCAGCAGCCCCCTCATCCATTATGGGCCCAATTCCATCCACTCCACAAGCCCATTCTCTCGCTAACTCTCCCAATCGGCCCCTATTGGGCCTGGATGTTCCACAACCCAACTTCCCTCCTGCTCAATTTCCCCTTGGCCCACTTCACACCTCACGCTCAACTCCTCTTGTCCTTCCTATAGGCCCACCTTCGGCCCAGCCCACCATCCACTCCCCTTCATCTTCCGGCCCATCGTCCCCCCAGCCCAACCCTTCACCTGCATCCGTTGAGCCCACTTCTCCACCTCCAGTGTCCACAATCTCTGCTTAGCCTCCGCCCCTTGACTCCACTGCCTAGTCTCCGCCGGCCGGTTTTCATCCGACCAATTCTTCTGTTGCTCCACCGGTTGCTCCGCCGCCGTCCCGGGTTTCGTTATCTACTCATCCTATGCAAACACGAGGGAAGTCTGGTATTGTTAAATCCCGTCATTTCGTTGATATTGCTTCTACTGCCCTCCTTGTGTCACTAACTTCTTCTGCATAACCAAAAGGTTTTAAGTCCGCCATGAAGTCTCCTCATTGGTTGCGCGCCATGCGGGATGAAATGGCTGCCTTACATTCTAGTGATACGTGGGCTCTCGTTCCACGCCAAGCAAACGAGAATATTGTTGGCTCCAAGTGGATCTTTCGCACTAAATTTAATTCTGATGGTTCCATTGAACGTCACAAGGCGCGTTTGGTTGCTCTAGGTTTTACACAACTCCCCGGATTTAACTTCACACATACATTCAGCCCGGTTGTTCTGGTCGCCACAGTTCGTGTCATTCTGTCTCTTGCAATTCAACTCTCCTGGCCTCTGCATCAATTGGATGTCAAGAATGCCTTTCTCCATGGTGTTCTTGACAAACCAGTATACATGTCTCAACCTCCAGGTTTTATCGATTCTCATTTTCCTAATCATGTTTGCAAACTTAAAAAGGCTCTATATGGTTTGCGGCAGGCTCCTCGTGCCTGGTTTGAGCGTTTTAACTCTTTTTTGCTATATTTAGGTTTTATTCGTAGCCGTTCTGATACATCTCTGTTTTTTATTCATCTTCCTAGTTCTAAAATTTATTTGCTTCTCTATGTTGATGACATCATTGTTACAGGTAGCAATCTCGCTCATCTTCGCAAATTTATTGATCGTGTGAATTCTGAATTTTCCATCAAGGATCTTGGCCATCTCAATTACTTCTTGGGTACACCACAGATGAATGGAGTATCTGAGAGGAGAAATCGAACTTTATTGGATATGGTTCGATCACCCATGATGAGTTTCACCAGTCTCCTTTTTTATTCTTTTGGGGTTATGCCTTACTTACCGCAGTTTATATTCTAAATAGAGTTCCTTCTAAATCAGTCGAGAAAACACCATATAAATTATGTTGTGGCAGAAAGCCGAGTCTTAACCATATGCGGACCTGGGGTTTTCCTGCTTTTGTTAAGAAGATGATGACTGAGGAGTTGGAATCTAAAAGTGAAAAATGTTATTTTGTGGGATATCCTAAAGAAACTAAAGGATATGAATTCTATTGTCCTGGAGATCACAAGGTGATAGGATCCAGGAATGTGACATTTCTTGAAGATAATTATGTCTCCAAGGAACAAGGTCACAACACTATAGATCTTGAAGAAATTCAAGAACCACAAGATAACATGGAGGATGAGGTATTGTCCAATGGAGTCGACAAGAACTCAGTGGGAGTTTTTGATGATCTATTGGGAGGGGAAATGACTCTTAGAGGGTCACCTCAAGACAATGAGATGCATCAAAGACAGGATATTGTATCAACCCCACCTCAAGAAAATCATAGTGAAATTCTTGAGAATATCCAAAATGTTGAAAACCTTAACACGCAGGAACCTGATCACGATTAGAATAAACCGCATGAACCAACGCAAAACCAACTCAATAGGCCTCAAAGGAATCTTTTTGCACCTGAAAGACTAAATCTATTGGTTGAGAACCAAGATGATGAGGTTGATTCAGAAAATGACGAACCTAAGACCTATATCGAAGCGGTGTCAGGCACCAATTCGAAGATGTGGCTGGCTGCCTTAACATCTGAAATGGACTCGATGTACCTCAATCTAGTCTGGGAACTAGTTGATTTGTCAGATGGGGCTTTCCCCATAGGCAGCAAATGGATCTTCAAAAAGAAGAGAGACGCAGATGGCAAGGTACAAACCTACAAGGCTAGTTTGGTGGCAAAGGGTTATAGTCAACACGAGGATATTGACTATGATGAAACCTTTTCGCCAGTTGCTAAGATCAAGTCCATTAGGATATTACTTGCAATAGCTGCATACTATGACTTTGACATTTGGCAAATGGATGTCAAAACTGCGTTTCTCAATGGAGAACTCGAAGACACTGTGTATATGTCACAGCCTGAAGGTTTTATATCCAAAGAAAAGCCGAATGGAGTATGCAAGTCAAAAAAGTCCATTTATGGACTCAAGCAGGCATCTAGGAGTTGGAATATTTGCTTTGACAGAGCTATCAAATTGTTTGATTTTGTCAGAAGCAAAGAGGATCCATGTGTTTATAGTAAACACAAGAATGGAAAATTTGTCTTCCTTATCATATATGTTGACGATATATTGATAATAGGAAGCGATCGTTCCATGTTGCAATCTGTGAAAGATTGGTTGTCTAGCTCCTTCATGATGAAGGATCTGGGTGAGGCTTCCTACATCCTTGGAATTAAGATCTATCGAGATAGACCTAATACGATGTTGGGATTGTCTCAGTCTACTTACATAGACAAATTGCTGAGACGCTTCTCAATGGAAAATTCCAAGAAAGGATTTCTTCCTATGGGACATGGCATTATATTGTCTAAGAAAGGTTGCCCTTCTAATGACAAAGAAATGAGTTACATGAAGAAGATCCCGTACGCTTCGGCTATAAGATCTATTATGTATGCCATGATATGTACTAGGCCAGATGTGGCTTATGCACTCAACATGACAGGCAGATTTCAGAAAATCCCGGTGAGATACACTGGAGAACTGTCAAGACTATTCTTAAGTATCTTAGAAGGACTAAAGAATATTTCTTAGTCTATGGTGGGCTGCCAGAGTTATCAGTTACTGGGTATACTGATGCTAGCTTCCAAACAGACCATGATGACTTCAAGAATATTTATTATGCTCGAGTACAATTCAATCACTCAAGTTATTCTACTCGAGCATAATAAACCGTAATGGCCGTCCATCAAACGAGAGGATCGATAATTTTTGGCATAAAGATTAACGTTTTTGCTGGAAAATAATAGGCCTTCGCTCGCTCTTCTAATAGTTGATCTGCGAATGCATTAGGCGAGTGTGAAGAGAGAGGGACATTAGGGCTGGTGAGTGTGGAGAGAGAAAAGGGGGGCTGGAAGGAGGAATGCTGAGGACGATCGGCGAATGTATTTGGTGAGTGTATAAATTAGGGCTGAAGATGAGAGTTGATCCTAACGGTTGGAAAGGATACTTAAGTCATTCCAATGGCCAGAAGAAAAAATATCGTTGCATGATTAAAAAACAATTGAGAAAGGAAAAATAATAAAAAAGTTCTTGGGCGTTTGCAATGAGGTATTATATATTTTTTTGGAATTAATAGTAACTCGGTTTGTTAAATACTTTGTAAGTTAGGTTATAAATTGTTGGAATATTGAAATTGAATGATAAATGCTTCATATGTGAATTGCTCCCACATTGATAAATATCCCTCCATTTTATATTAATTGTCGTTTTAGAAAAAAAATGAAAGAATAAAAGATGAAATATTTTGACAGATATACCCTCACCTAATATTAGGAGATAAAGATTTGACCAAATAAAATATTTATAATAGGTTGAAAAATAGAGATACTCTAGAATTGAGCCGGGGAAAAAATTGGTAGAATTTGTGAAAATTATCTAAAACGTCAATTAATTGAAAAAAGTAAGAAGTAGCTAGAACGACTCACAAAAAAGTAAGAAGTAGCTAGAACGACTCACATCTAAAACGTCAATTAATCGAAAGAAAAAAAAGTAGCTAGAACGACAATTAATATGGAAGGGAGGGAGTAAAAGAGATCATCCGGCCCCTTATAAGCTGAGTGAGTCACTCCTCCTATCGCCAATTGATTTTAGGATGGAACCTCCTCAACTTTAACAGTGATCAAGGATCAAATCCCATCAAACTTCTCTCAATAAGAAAAAAAAAAATTATAATCTTAATTATGTTTGTAATCTTAATTTTCTTTCTTAGTTTCATTAATTATGTTAAGTTTAATGGTAGAGCACTTTATAATACAGGTCAAAGACCAGTGACCGAATCCCACCAAACCCCTTCTCAATCAAGCTCCCACCAACCTTCCCAGTCAGGCCATCGAATCCCACCAAACTCCTCCCCAATAAGGCCAGTGATCGAATCATGTTAGATTTAATGGTAGAACACTTTGTAATTCATGTCATAGACCAGTGATCGAATTCCACCGAACCCCTCCCCAATCAGGTAGTGATCGAATCCTATCAAACCCCTCCCTACAAACTCCTCCCCCAATCAGATCAGGGATTGAATCTCACCAACCACATCCCCAATAAGGATTTTACTAAAAAAAATCAATACTGCCCGGTTAAGAACCGTAACTACCGTTTAGACGATTTATTTCATAATCTTTTTAATTTCTGTGTAATTTTAATTTATTTTTATATAATATATATAATTATACATCTAAAATTAAGTGTATGTTAATACTAAAGTAAAATATACAATTAATAAACTACACGAAATTAAATGAAATTATTTTTTGGTTGAAGTGTCTTCTTCAATTTGAAGAAAAGAGAAAACTATAACCGAACCGTATATATACCAAAACCGGATCAACAATAACGGTTCGGTAATGGAGCCTGGAATTCATGGGCAAGTGCACTCACCAATCTTTCCCAATATTTCCCGGTACCTTCAAAAGAAATAAAATCAATTCCCTCTTAAACAAACCTGGAATACTTCGAAGCAGAATTCTGTTACTGGCAGAACCCAAACGTCTACCATACTTTCTGCCCTTATTCTTCTTCAAATGTGATGCCATGCATTCCACGAGATGGGTTTTATTGCCATCACTGGCCAGAAACAAATATAATTGGTCAAGTCTTGCCTTATAACTTAGTGCATAGCATAGATATACATGTTATTACAGCATGCACTCATGGAATGTAATAAGGGAAAGTGTCCAAGGAGACATGATCAGGTAATTCCTCCTGTGGACACAGTTAGCTAAAATTCAGTTACGTTAGTTAAGTGGATAAAGCATAAATTATAAGGATTAGTTAAGGGCAAATTGGTCATTTCAGTGGTTGCAACTGGAAGTCAAATTGTATTCAGTTTTAACTTCCAAATTGGTTTTGCATGGCAGCTGCGAGAGAAACAATTATAACGGCAGATCAGAAGAAGTTTTCTTAGCAGTGCAATTAGCTTGAAACTTCTGAAGCAATTCTGTTCTTTTATCATCATTGTTATTCTTATGTTTTCATCCTGATTAACACAAGTTCATAGTTAGTCAAAGAGAGTAGAATAGAGATAGCTTGTTCTTGTGATAAAGATATACACATAGAGAAATTCTGTGAAGATTGTGTAATCCTGAGAGTTGAAGCTATTGGATTGTATTCTTGTACTTTTGGAGTTGATTAATGAAATTCTTTGGTGTTGTTGGCTCCATGGATGTAGGATCTCATTAACGATCCGAACCACCCTAACTCTTGTGTTGTTTCAATTTTCAATTTGATTTACAAAATATAGCTCTTGTGGTGTGTGTTCAAAAGTTTGAGTGATTGAATCTGTAATCTGAGCTCAAGAACCTAACAATTTGGCGCCGTCTGTGGGAAGGGTGACTTTGGCTTATGGCGGATTAAAATGCGTGCAGTGCTAGTTCAACAGGGAATTGCCATTGCCCTGGAAGGTGAAGATAAGTTCCCGGCAGCCATGAAAGAAGAGGAGAAGCAAACTATCCTGGATAAAGCTCATAGTATGATCATTCTTTGTCTGGGAGACAAATTATTGAGAGAGATTGACAAAGAAATGACAGCCAAAGCCATATGGGATAAATTGGAGAAGATTTATATGGTTAAGTCAGTGGCAAATCGATTGTTTATGAAGCAGCGCCTTTATGCATTCAAGATGTTTGAGGAAAAGCCAATATCAGATCAGCCAGATGAATACCAAAAAATTCTAGATGACCTTGAGAATATAGAGGTCAAAATGGAGGATGAAGATAAAGCACTCATTCTCCTAAGTTCTTTACCCAAGATATTTGAAAATTTCAAAGATGCAATTATCTTTGGTAGAGAAAATAAGATTACCTTGAGTGAGGTGGAATCTGCTTTGAATCAAAGGAGCTACAAAAGGGGACGGAATCAGTAAAGGGAGAACAACCTGGTGAAGGACTCATGGTAAAAAAGTTTCATCCCAAGAAGTTTAATAATCAGAAACAGAAGCAACCATGGAAGAAGTCTGAACAAAACACCACTTCAGATACTGCAACAAGAAAGTGCTTCAAGTGTCATGTAGCTGGACATTTGGCCAAGGACTGCCCCAAGAAAGGAAAGCAAATTCAATAGACTCAGAAGAATAAAAATCAATAACAGTAGATTGCTGCAAAAGGAAAATACTCAGCTGATTTTGTGGAAGCAATAGATGGCTATGACTCAGGTGAAGTTTGAACCATTTCTTCACAAACTGTTTCTTCTAATTGGGTGTTAGACTCTGGCTGTTCATTTCATATCTGTCCAAATAAAGAATGGTTTAATAACTTTACATATAAAAATGGTGGATCAGTTTTGTTAGGGAATGATCTAGCGTGAAAACCAAAGGTGTTGGCTCTGTTAAAATCAGAATGTTTGATAGAGTGATAAGAGTTCTAGAAAATATTAGATATGAGCCACAGCTGAGAAGAAACCTAATATCACTTGGCATGCTGGATTCAATGGGTTATACATTCCAATCTGATAGTGGAAATTTGATAGTTACAAAAGGCTCACAGACTGTTATCGAAGCAGTGAAGAAAAATAAGCTCTATTTCTTGATTGGGAGCACAGTCACAGGAGAAGTGTCAACCATAATTAGTCCTGATAATACACTATTATGGCATAAAAGGCTAGCTCACATTAGTGAAAAAGGATTGTTTGAACTGAGTAAACAAGGGTTATTAGGTGGTGACAAGATATCTCATATGAAACTGTGTGAACACTGTTTGTATGGCAAAGCAAGAGGTTGAAGTTCACTAAAGGAGCTCACAATACAAAAGACAAACTAGACTATATACACTCTGATCTCTGGGGACCCTCAAAGGTTCAAACTCTTAGTGGTGGTAGGTATTTCTTGTCAATAATTGATGACTATACCAGAAAACTATGGGTGATTATACTGAAAAATAAGAGTGACACTTTCACTAAGTTTAGAGAGTGGCTTGTTGAGATTGAAAATCAAACAGGAAAGGGTGTAAAACACCTGAGGACACATAATGGGCTGGAATTTGTTTCAGAAGAGTTTAACCAGTTTTGCAAGGAGAAAGGAATAGCTAGACATAAAACAGTGGCAGGAACACCACATCAAAATGGTCTTGCTGAGAGGATGAATATGACTATTTTGGAACGAGTAAGATGCATGCTACCAAGTTCAGGAGTAAGCAAGAAGTTCTGGGGTCAAGCTGTGACTACTGCAACACATTTGATTAACAGATCTCCATCAACAGCACTTGATTTTAAAGCACCTGAGGAAATCTGGAATGGGTCTCCAGCAGCTTACAATGATCTTAGGGTATTTGGATGTCTTGCTTTTGCTCATATAAGACAAGACAAATTAGAACCAAGAGCTGTCAAGTGTATATTTTTAGGATATCCTAAAGGAGTAAAAGGATATAAACTATGGTGTAGAACTTGGTAACTACAAGTGTATTATCAGTAGAGATGTTACCTTCGATGAAAGTGTTATGCCTCTGAAGAGACCTGAAGTAATAGAAAATCAGAATCAGAGTAATGATAAAACTCAGCTGGAGGTGGAGCCTGAGAGATTAACTCATTCCATCAACAATGAACAGCAAGATGAAGATTCTGATGAAGATGAAGGAAATACAAAAGACTATAGCAATTATCAGTTAGTGAGAGACAGACAAAGAAGACAAATTCATCCACCTCAAAGGTTTGGGCATGTGGATATGGTGTCTTATGCACTATACACAGCAGAAGAGTTGGAGTGCTATGAACCAAGCACTTATTCTGAAGCTATTAGTTGCACTGAAAAGGAAAGATGGTTACTGGCAATACAACAAGAATTATTATCTCTTGAGAAGAATGAAACGTGGGAAATAATTGAGAAGCCAAAGAATCAGAGACTGATTGGATGTAAATGGATCTTTAAGAAGAAGCTTGAATCTGGCAGTAGAGAAAACATCAGGTTTAAAGCCAGATTAGTAGCAAGGGGGTTCACACAAAGGGAATGAGTGGACTATAATGAAATATTTTCACCAGTGGTCAAGCATTGTTCCATCAGGATTCTATTAGCTCTGGTTGCTCAATTTGATCTCCAACTACATTAAATGGATGTTACTACAACTTTCTTACATGGTCATTTGAAAGAAAGCATTTATATGAAGATGCCTGATGGTTTGAAAACAGAAGGTTCAGAAAAACAAAGTCTTTTTGCTGAAGAAATCCTTATATGGGCTTAAGCAGAGCCCAAGGCAATGGTATCTCAGGTTTGATGATTATGTTTTGAAAAATGGATTCTTAAGAAGCAAGTATGATAGTTGTGTATATTTTAGACAAGAAACTGATTTGTCTCTAGTATATTTGTTATTGTATGTGGATGACATGTTGCTAGTTGGTAGGAGCTTATCTGGAATTGAAAAGGTGAAAGACATGCTGAAAGCAGAATTTGAAATGAAGGATTTAGGAGAGGCTAAAAGGATTCTGGGCATAGATATTGATAGAGACAAGAGTGAAGGAACTGTAGTTCTCTCACAGAAGGCTTATCTAAATAAGGTACTTCAGAGGTACAATATGAACATGGCAAAGACTGTTTCAACACCAATAGGTCAGCATATAAAGTTATCTCTACAACAAAGTCCAAAGACTGTGCAAGACAAAGCTTATATGAACAAGGTTCCTTATGCAAGTGCTGTAGGAAGTCTGATATATGCAATGGTCTGTTGCAGACTAGATTTAACATACTTCATGAGTATTATCAGCAGGTACATGAGTGATCCTGGAAGATTTCACTGGGAAGCAGTGAAGTGGGTGTTAAGATACATAAGGGGGTCAGACAATAAAGGTTTGGTATTCAAGAAACAAGAAGGAGTTCAAAATTCAATTGTGGGATATGTAGATGCTGATTTTGCAGCAAATCTAGACAACAGGAAATCTTTGACTGGATATGTTTTCACATTTTTTGGTACAACTATAAGTTGGAGAGCAACTCACCAATTAGTGGTGGCTCTTTCTACTACAAAATCTGAATTTGTTGCATTAACTGAAGCAATAAAGGAAGCTATGTGGTTGAAAGGTATTGTCAAGGAGTTTGGGATTCAACGGAAAAGAGTTACTGTTTTTTGTGACAATCAGAGTGCCGTTCATTTGGCTAAGCATCAAGGGTATCAGGAGAAGACCAAACATATAGATGTGAAGCTATATTTTGTAAGAGATGTTATAGCTAAAGGGTTGGTAAAAGTTGTCAAAATACCAACTGAGATAAATCCTATAGACTGTTTTACAAAAGCTTTGCCAGGTGCAAAGTTTGATTTGTGTTTGAAGTTGATTGAAGTTAAAGATGGTGTGTTGTCCTGAAGTAAGGACGGTGAAAGAGCCTGCCAATGATGGTTGTGATGAATTGTAGCTAAAGGTGGAGAATTGTGGACACAGTTAGCTAAAATTCAGTAATGTTAGTTAAGTGGATTAAGCAGAATTTATAAGGATTAGTTAAGGGCAAATTGGTCATTTCAGTGGTTGCAACTGGAAGTCAAATTGTATTCAGTTTTAACTTCCAAATCGGTTTTAAATGACGGCTGAGAGAGAAACAGTTATAACTGCATATCAGAAGCAGCTTTTTAGCAGTGCAATTAGCTTGAAACTTCTGAAGCAATTCCATTCTTTTATCATCATTATTATTTCTTCTTTTTTCATCCTGATTAACACAAGTTCATAGTTAATAAAAGAGAGTAGAATAACAATAGCTTGAGTGATTGAATTGTAATCTGAGCTCAAGAACCTAACAACTCCCATGGTACAATCATCGATAAGAACTTCTCTGAATCTAGCTCCTCGTGCTGACAACTCAGGAAGCTCTTCTGCTGCAAATTGTGTATGTCTTATTCTCTCCATCATCTTTGGAATTGTAAAGTCTGTTGCACCTTCGGCCTACGGACAACATAGAATCGAGGGGCAGGTATCTCTCGATCAAATCACCTGTATACTTGTTGTTGTCCATTGTTAGCCTTGGTGTTCCCTAATACATTTCCTGCTGAGAAACAAGCTTCTTGAATTGACTCTCATAATTCCACTTCTGCTTCTCATATTAATAGTGTATGCTCTTTTTTGTGTTTCTTCTTTTTTACTTGGCAACGTTAGACATGGACCACCTCCACCTGCATCAACAACAATGAATTTATATTCATTTGGAACATAGATATATGCAATTAATCATACAATTAAGAGCTTATTTTACATACAAATAAGTTAATAGTATGGTACAAGGGTTTTGGGCCCAATTTGGGGCCGCGGGTGTGGTCCAGTAACCGCCTTGGCCGTTGTCTTGGTTGGGCTGGATTTGCCCTTCTTCTGGATCTTTGGCCACGGCCGCGGCTGATTCTGACCGCGGTCGTGGGGCTTGGCTCGCCACGGTCGTGACGTTGGCTGCCTCGATTGTGGCAGGTAATGCAGCAATTTGGCCCTCTTCTGGAGGATTTACCACGGCCGCGGGTTGGTTAGCCTCAGCCGTGTTCTGAGCCACGGGCGTGGCATCATCACCTCGGGCATGGTCCCCTGTTTTTCCTTGTTTTCTTTCTCCTTTGAGCTCGAATTGTCAATTTGAGATCTTCGAACTGTTTTTCAGCCTTAATTCACCTGTCTTGACATGGAAATGAACCAAACACGTCAAATTGCCCAATGAGAAATAAACGCACAAAACACGTGAATATGCACACAAAAGTCCGTAAAAAGACACTTAAATTGACCTAAAAGTGTGTGCACTACCACGTGTACCAAATCTCCCCAAACTTAGACCTTTGTTCGTGTGGAACAAATAAAGAAAAAGAAGAAATGACTCTTGTTAGAGCAGATTTAAGTGGCAAAATCGATTTCAGAAGAAATTTTCTAAAGTTAGGCAATCATGATAACATTGAGCATAAGAGATAGAGCCATATCAACTACTTTCAAGACTTGACACTCTCAACTTGAAATCCTTACCGGATGAGTGTATCTCTCGACTCTCAAGTGTATTGAATAGGTAGTATGTACGCTCACTTTGAAATGCAAAGAATGTCTACCATAAGCTTGCCAATCATCTAAACTTCAACGTATACTCGACATGTGTGACAAGGAATCAAAAAGGTCTTTAACGGGTTGTAATGTTGGTTTGGGGTAAGGTAGGATAATTTTGGGTAGAACTGACTATAAAATGGACTAAATGAGTTAGCTAATCTCATCTACCCCTCAGACAACAATCACTCTACCTCACTCTTTACTTCCTTAGTAAATCAATCCCAAAAATTGATTTCTTCACCCTATTACGAACTCGAACCCTAAATGCTTCTTTTCTATTTCTCCCTTTAGTGTGTTTTCTTTCGAATTTTGTTTCCAACTTTGACAACACTGGTCAAAAGGAACATTTATATTACTAGTCTTTCCTAATCGAAAGCAGTGAACTAAATATATACCATCGACTTTTTCTTTCTTTTCCTGATTTTCGATTTTTTTTTTACAAACTATTTTCAAATACTAGGAGAGACTAGTTTCTCAATTCTTTGGCTATTGTTTCAATTCATTTCACCCTTCAATATTCCCAATAGTTTACCCCTTTCAATCCCAAATTTATCCGACTACCTTCCAACCGCCTCCCTCATACTCAAATAGTTCAATTAAGGTCAAAGGCTAAATCGAAAGGTACTTGGCTTGTAGAGTTGGGCTGTCAAACAAGAGGCTAAAAGCTCAAGGGGTTAACTAGAGGTAAATTTTCGATCTTTTGGTGAAAAAGGGTGTATTTTCAAGTTTGAAATAGGCTTAAGTCAAGAATTGCCTAAGATCATTTTCAATGTCACAACCGAATCATTCAAAATAGAGAATCAAGGCAAGTTCAAGAGAAACCTAGATGCACTCAATGAATTTCACCCCGAAGGAAGGTTTAAATCACTCCAATTGTGGGAGTATCTTTTAAGGCTCAAAAACTCACTAGGCAACAATTTGATCAAAAGTTTTGAATGTAAGCTCAATTTCGTCCCATAGCCTATCATGCTCTACCATGAGCCAAATTTTAAATTTTGATGAAAATTTTTGTCATCATTAACCGTCTGCCACATTTTCATTCCAATTTGGTCCAATCAACTTTTCCAAGCGGCCAAATCCGTACACCTACCACCCCCTTCCCAAACTTGATTGAAAATTAAAGTTTGTGGAAAGAAAGGGTAAGGATTGGTGCTTAATGAACTCAACCATTTATTCAACACCATCCATCCCATTCTACTAAAAATACCAAATTATTACTACTATGCATGTAGGTGCCAAAACTTCATCATATATAAATAAAAAAACTCAATTTAACTTAACCAAACAAATACGATAGTAGAAAATGGCACACAGGCCAATCAATACACAACATAGTGAAAAGGGTGGATTTTGTGTGTGTGTGTGTGTATTTCGCAAATTCACGAGGAGGAGGGGAGAAATGCCCTACCTCGCCCGCGTTTGCTTATTTATACCAGGCAAATGGCCGCGGCCGAGGTGCAAAGCGTGCCGCGGCCGTGGCAAATGATCGAGCTTACCGCGGGCGTGGCACTGATATCCCTCGATCGTGACAATTCTTCCAGTGGGCTTCAGGGATTTTGGGCATGAATGGCCTCGGGCGTGGTCTAGGAACACCATGGGCGAGGCTCTGCTTCACCGCGGTCGTGGGCTTCACTTGCCTCGGCCGTGGCATTTTGTCCTGAATGGGTTCACATTTTTCGCTTCTTTGTGCCACGGCCGTTTCACATAAAAGCCTCGGGCGAGGCATACTTCGCCACAATCGTGGTGTTTCTCTAGGGTGGTAGCATGTCGTTACCGCCACAAATTTAACCTATTCTTAGCCCACAATATTAAACAAAATAGTACATGGTAAGAAAGGATCGTTTCCCGCGAGGAGAGTTTTGCTAACTTAATTTTAGAATCAAACACGATCAATATTCAACTCCACTTATGAACTATAAATAATAGAAAAAAAATAAAAAAATATATATATATAAATAGATATATATAAGTAGAAGTTCACACGCACACACACGAAGAGGGGGGGGGGGGATGTTTAGCAAAAGGACTAACGTCTAAAGTAAAGATAAATAATTCTAAAAAAAAAAAAACTAACATTTTCAAGACAAATGAAGAAATAATTAGCATATCTAAATTTTAAGATTAATGAACCCAAGAGCTTGATTCTTGATCAATGAAACAAAACAAAGTTAATAGATTGAAAGTGAGAACCTTAAGCAGCTAAAGTTTCACTATAAACCCTCTAATATAATTGAAATTATTCTAGGATAATCTCAATTCTAACTAATCTAATCATGTCAATCTTTACTATTCAATTAACAAGACTTCGACTAATTAAATAAAGTTAGGGAAGATCAATCCTAGCAAATTACAAGTTAAAATTATTAGTTCAAATCATATTCAAGTATGAATCAAAACCATTTGACTATTTTTAGTTCAAACTAGTTGCTACTTAATTTCTATTCAATTGGGACTAGGCCGAGCCAAACAAAATAGCTCTAATTCCAACCAACATACATGAAATGGATTCAAAAGTCATGAAAATGAGGATTAGAATATAAATCAATTACCACAATATGACAAGAATATCAACAAAATTTTGTATTCATTTGAGCAAAATATCAAACACCTTGTGTGCATAAACATCAGCATAAACATATTACAATATAACTTAACTATAATTCAAGAGGGGTGTGAGGGACATACTAAAGACAATATTTTGAAGATATAAAAAGAGAAATTTGACAAGAATTAGTACTAAAAATCTTCCCCTTGTTGAGTTGTTTTGACACTTCTCAAAAAGCGGAAAATTTCCTTCGTCTATCGTAAACGAACTAGCCTATTTTCGATAGATTTATCCCCTTTCTACACTCCCTAATATTACTTTAGAAGCCCTCACACCCTCAAAAGATTACAAGAAAGAAAACCCCAAAAGATTGTTATTCTACCTCTACTTGAGAAATTGAGTTGTTGTTGAATTGTTGGATTGTAGGATGAATTGGTTTGAATGCTTTCATCCTCCTTTTATAGACGAAGATTAGGCACCAATTTGCTGTCAATTTGATGACCCAAGGCCGTCAATTTGTAGAATCAAGCTGTAAAAAAAATGCAAGTTGTTGCACTGAAGCTATCTCCAGAAACGTAGACGCATTTCTTTCCCTCTTCTTTCTTCTCAATTTTTTTTACGGCTGCAGTAAGTTGCTGCTGTTGTTTTGCTGTCTTTTATCATCAACTTGTGGAAAGTAATTAAAGATAAGGTGTAGAGATTGAAAAAGTCAACAACTGTGGGCTTGTTCCATTCTCTCTTTACTTCAAGTTGCTAAGTTGATGCTACATGTTAAACTTGGTGGCTGATTGAATT
This sequence comes from Ajuga chamaepitys, assembly GCA_958295605.1. NCBI lineage: Eukaryota > Viridiplantae > Streptophyta > Magnoliopsida > Lamiales > Lamiaceae > Ajuga > Ajuga chamaepitys. Next base: position 4,640,403 of record OY282508.1, read on the forward strand.
TCCTCTCTTTTTGCAATAGGGCCGATTCATGGGTCTAATGGGCTGACCTTCTTTTGCAATTTAAAATGGTCATTTAAGAGCTAAAGTTTATTGAAAGAAAAAGAAAGATAAGAATTCACAAAAAATAATTAAACTAGCAAAATCAATTACTACTGTTATATTAAATTGCAATAAGTTAATAGATTAGAATATAAATTATTCACTTATCACAGGGTAATTCCTCCATTGTGGACTGCTTCACCCCCATTTCACACCATCTCTTTGAATGACTTGTTTGGTACCTACACACGTTTTAACCAAAACAATTCAAAATACTAAAATAATAGTAAAACTACTAAACTATGAATTTAAAATGCGAGAAAACGAGTAACCGTCGGGTTGCCTCCCGACAAGCGCCTTTGTTTAACGTCGTTGGCTCGACGGAAGCTCTTTTAGCTCAGTGGTGGGTCTTCTACTCATTCTTCTTCACCAGAACTTTCTTGATAGCTTTCGAAATACGGTTTGAGCAAATAACAATTTTTGTTAAAGTGTGCTCATGTAGAAACTGCTCTATCAACATTTTGTTGACAAAAATAGGCGTTACAAACATGGATTTAGTAGACAACTTTAACATTTTATCAATATTTTAACAACTTTTTGTCAAAATAATCATCTATAAAACAAATTTCTCATAGAGTATATATATATATATATATAAACAGAAAATAGAGTACATGATTCAATTCATACGGATGCTTAGTGTTTTTAAGTATTCTGTCTTATTCAAGTTTAATAGAATCATTGCATGTTGAATTCTAACTCAAATAAAGCTATTATACCTTCAGAAATCCGTTGCATGTTGACATTTTAGACAATACAACTACAGCCTAACATAGTACTTTAAACTAAAACACAAAATGTCATATAAAAACATTTTTAAGAGGAAATAAATATTAACAAAAGTAAAAGACACATAAAATTACCTTCTACATGTCTCTTTGTAGAACGGATATGTTAAATTTCTGATTAGATATTAGCTTTACAGAAATGTAAACAAGTTTTAAAAACCCCTATCATCTTCGAATTATATTCCTATGAAAACCCTGAATTGACCTTCAAAATGACTTTTAACATCAATTTGAAACCCTTTTTCATCGCCAGAATCCGAAAAATTCTTTCAAACTTTTAGATCTGTTAAGCTATTTGCAAGATGACATATACACAATGCATGAATGGTTAATGAAAGGATCGAGCATAGTTGTTCTCAGAAGGGTATTTATTAAAAAATGTACCGATTTGAAAGCCCCTTTCATCATAGATCTATAATCCGTTCAAAAAACCTAATTTCACCTCTGAGTAGACATTTATAATCACTAAAAGCTATTTAGATCAGAAGATTTAAAGATTTTGCGCTGAAATCTTAGATCTGTAAACTGAAATTCAAGATCTTAAAATATTTCAAAAAAGTTTGATTCATCATTTCTAAAAGAGAAAATTGTGATAAGAATGTTTTAATCTACTCAAAATAAACAAAGATATTGAACGGATTATGGAGGGGGGCTTATCTCAACTGAAATTCGAAACTGATGTAGAGAGAGAAACGGAAAACTTATAAACTGATGTAGAGAGAGAAATGACAGTGGAGATGAAGCGGTGGGTGTTTCAGTAGAATCTAGATGACTCTTATCCTTATCAGGACAAGAGTTTATAAATTAGTGTAAATGGGCTGTGGGTTTGGGTTTTATTGTATTATGTTATCTTTTAGAGGGTTATGGTATTGGGCTGCTGTGTATATATCAGCAGCCCATATTAATTGCTGTTGGGCTGGCTTTTTAGTTTGGTTTAGGATATATTTTAAATGGGCTTTTGGAGAAGTCATTTTTCATATTCTGTATTGATTTTATAGGTTATAAAAAAAATACAATTACTTAGTTTTAGCTAATTAAAATATAAATAATGTCTCCCAGTAAATATATATTTTAATTGATATATTCTGAATAAATAAATATTCTTTCCTTCATTAATATGTTAATTATTTCAATTTTGTTTCAATGGTAATTTATACTTTTTTGAAACTTAAAATTACTATGCATAATGTTAAAGCTAGAATTGAACATATATATTTGTAGTGTTAATATTAGATTAAAAAAATTGTTTATTAATTGTATATTATTTTTTTTACTAAAATATTGGTAGGGTTTATACACTGTTTCAGTTTTAAATTGTTTGTGATTTTTTTTCCTTTTATTTGTTTGTGCAAAAAATAAAATATTTATTAGGTTCAGTTTGCCTGTCATTATTTTAGAAATTTCCTAAAAGAATAAGAAATGGGCCTATTATTGATTTATCAAACATAAATGGAGTTCAATTAAGATTTATAATTCTTTAAAATAATTATTATTGTATACGTAAGTAATTTTGTAGCTTTGTTTACTATTATTTTGAGCACAACTATTATAACTATGTGGATTGCATTATTTTAATGTATTTTTTATTTTTTATTTGTTAAAAGCTAAATAGCATTCTCACATAGAAGTATTTCAGTTTCACATCTTATTATTTATAATTAAAAAAATTTAATTATTTTTTATAATTTTATATTTTCATAGTTGGAATAACATATAATAAAGTAATTCTTTCTTTTATCAGAAGTTGTTATAGCTATTTGTTGGAATGTTTTTTTTATTTTTTTTTAAATATTTTCATATTAATTAAAATTGTTTTTTTTCTTCTTCTGAATTTAGAAAATGCAACTCCATCCAACACAAATGGTAGTGGAGTTGCTACTAAATTTTCCAAGCAAATAGCATCCGTCAATAACATTAGTCAAGAAATTGTTACTATCCATTTCAGACGAGTCCATTTTCTGATATCACCAATGGTAATAAAATATTATTCTAGAATTTATATTTTTCTTTTAATATTTATTGAACTGTTACTATCCATTTCAGACGAGTCCATTTTGTTTGTGAATTATTTGTTCTAACTTAAATGTTTTTATTTTTTAAGTTAGTGGAGCCAATCAGTTTGATCGCCAAAAAGGCCCCGTTATCGTAGAGAAATGTGCAAATGAAATTATTTCTAATTCGACTTCGTCTTCCATAATAGGTACATCTTTTACCAATTTTTTTTTTTTTTTATTTAAATTCAATTGAGCAAAATTATATTAATCATTTGTGTAATTTTTTTAAGAATAATTTAAAGTTTCAGGAAATGCAAATATTACTCCACATGCAGAAAGTTTAACAAATGTATCAAGTTTGGTTAATCTGGCTGGAGATGATTCTATTAATGCACCAGCTTATTTACAACCTGTTAATATTAGAAAGCCAACGAGAAGACGTAAGATATTACATGATTTTTCTCAGTAAAATTATTAGTCAATTAACAGTATTTTCTTTTAAAAGAAATTATTAAAAATATTAATAATTTGTTTTATTGATTCTATGCAGAAGCAGCCGGAACAAGGAAAGTACACATTAATAATCCTTCTTAGTAGGTATTTTTTATTAATTTTTTAAATAATTTATATGCCATGCATAATTTTTTATGAATTTTTTAATTCTATCAAGATTATTTACTATATATTTTATTTGAATAGAGTATATGGATTTTGGTGATACCACGTATAGTTGTCGTCATTGTTCCGCATTGTTTTAGTATGAGGAATGTTTGTCCTCATTCCCCAAGTCTGTATATCCGCTATATAGTTTATGCTACATGAATGGGAAGATTCAACTTCCTTTACTTTCACGTCCTCCTCAACTTTTACAAGATCTCCTATTTGGACATAGTGTAAGAAGTAAGCAGTATCTAGAAAATATACGTACATACAATAATATGTTCTCATTCGCCTCAATGGGAGAAAAGATCGATTCTAGCATGAACACTGGCGGCAGACCTCCTGTTTTCCAATCACATGGCCAGAATTATCATCTAATTGGAAGTCTTCTGCCATCTGAAGGTTCAACTCCGAAGTTTGCACAACTGTACATATACGATACCGATAATGAAATATCAAATAGAATCAATGCCGTGAGGTAATAATATTACATTTTTAATTTTGAATTTGGAATACTATTTAATTTGTCATGTTTGTATAGGAAACTTATGTTCTATCTTTATTGTCTTAAAACAAATATACTTACTTATTTTGCCAGAAAAACAGAGAAAATGAAGCTCTTCATACTGAGTTGGTAGCAGACTTGAAATCCATGCTTGATCAGCACAATGTGTTAGTCAAAACATTTAGGATGGCTGCTCAAAAGATAGTATCTGAAGGACGTGCTGATGTTAGAATAAAGTTGGTAAATGAGAGGACAACTGATCGCAGAAGATGTAATCTACCCGTTGTTTCAGAAGTAGCAGCCCTGGTGGTTGGTGACCAGGATCGTGCGCTTGGTGATCGAGACATAATAGTTGAAACACGCAGTGGTTCGTTGAAACGCATTAACGAGATGCATTCATCTTATTTAAGTTTACAATATCCTTTGTTGTTCCCATATGGTGACGATGGTTATAGCGAAAATTGATGTGTCTTTATTATTCCATATTTTATATGCATTTTCCCCGATAATTAGTCTACTTTTATATCTTAATTGGACTAATTAATTCTCTTTGGTTGTAGGAGGAAATATTTTGGGCTTAAGGAGAAATTGGGCTTAAAGTGGATAGTTGGGCTCGAATTAAGGAGAATTGGGCCGAGATATCAAACGGGCTGAATTGGAGATTGACAAATGGGCCGAGATACCAAGCTTATATCATTGTGGGCCTATTAGGAGTTTTATTTAATAAAAACTCTTATTATTTTATTGTAATTAATTAGATATTATTTAGATATTTCCTTTTTAGATAAGGTTGGATATTGTTAAGATTTGATTAGGAGTAGGAATAGGAAAAAAACAAAATTTTCTAGCGTGATTAAGAGAGAAGGGCGCGCGAGTTCATTTACACAATTCCAATACGCGCTCTCTCTCTCCTACCCAGTACAATTTACCAGTATTTTCCTTTCCGTTAATTATTTATTCCTTCAATACAATTGCTAGAATACTTTTTATGAAGAACATCAATTCCGGCATGCGTGGCTAAGGTTTTTATTCTGATTCAAGGGCTTTAAATTCAATTATGATATTGTGAGGCGTTGTATTTTATTGTTCTTGTTTATTTCAAGTGCTTATGAATTCGAGCTTGTTTATATAGAATTTATTTATGATATTGAATTGACGACTCGATCGATTATATAAATTCTACTGCTATTTAATCGTTCTTGATCCGTAATTGTCAAGAACGATTGAACCCTAGTAGCAATAGGTTAAATTGATTGTGCTATCATAATCAGTTCAACCTAATCGAATTCATAGGTCAATTATTTGTAGTTGCAGCTATCTCGGCTATAAATAATTAGATTTAACCATTTTCATAATTCTCTATGCTGTTATTAATGTGGTATGGAACGCTATCGTGCCCAACTCGTTAATAATACGTATTGATCGGTTGCTGGGATTGGTCAATTACATTAGGAAGACATAAGATTTATTATGGCTATCCTAATAAATCTTTGGTTAAACACTTGAATTGCAAGAAATTCATTAGTAAGCCTATGATCAATACATAATTGAATGTAGACCCTTGGATCAGACTTTTCTCATATTGTTAATTCATCTAAGTTTAATTTTGTCTTAGGTTATTAAATTGATCTTTAATTTCTTGGTTGTTTAGTTAATTATATTTAGGATTTTAGTTAATAAACCAATTTTGAAAATCCCCCTTTTTAATTGCTTTTCTATTCAAAAGAATTTAATCACTGTTCCCCGTGGATTCGACCCTACTTGCCATTATACTAGTTTATTTTGAAAGTAGGTAATTTAATTTGGCGGTTTGACACCCATCAAATTTTGGCGCCGTTGCCGGGGAACAACGTTGAATTAAGTTCTTTTGAGTTATTTTATTTTATTTTATTTTTTCGTGGTTTATGCCTCGTTCTTCTCGTACATGTAAATTGATGTTTGATCCTGAAGTTGAGAGAACAGCTAAAGCATTGAGGAAAGAAACTAGATTGCGATCACAACAGACATCAAATTCTTCGCCTGGTTTGAATTTTATACTTGATTCGCCTGATTCTGAAGGTGAAGTTGACTATTATTCAGAAGGCAGTGAAACTCAAGAGATTAAAATGGCAGATCAGCGTACTCTTAGAGAGCTCGCGAACCCTAATGTGAATCAACAACCACTGTGCATCCAAATACCTGCTACTGAGGCGACATTTGAATTGAAGTCCGGCCTTATACATCTGTTGCCTACCTTCCGTGGTCTTTCTGGTGAAGACCCTCACAAACATTTGAAGGAATTCCATGTGGTGTGTACTGCAATGAAACCACCGAATGTGACGGAGGAGCAAATATCTTTACGAGCCTTTCCTTTCTCTTTAGCTGATAAAGCTAAGGATTGGCTTTATTATCTTCCTTCCGGATCCATCACTACTTGGAATGACATGAAGAAGTAGTTCCTAGAGAAATTCTTCCCAGCATCAAGAGCAGCAAATATTAGGAAGGATATATGTGGGATTAGACAGCAGCATGGCGAAACTCTATACGAGTATTGGGAAAGATACAAATTTCTAGTGTCTAGCTGTCCGCAACATCAAATTCCGGAGCAGTTACTCATCCAGTACTTCTATGAAGGTCTGTCAGTGTTCGACAGAAATATGATAGATGCTGCTAGTGGAGGAGCCTTGGTCAGTAAGACTCCCGACGAAGCTAAGAGACTTATTTCCAATATGGCTGCTAATGCACAACAGTTCGGGACAAGAAGTGATGTTATTCCACAACAAGCCAAGGAAGTGAGTACTAGTTCAACTGATCAGAGGATAGAAGCCTTGACTACCTTAATGGAGAAGTTTGCGGTAGCAAAATTTGCACCTGTTCAAGTTTGTGGAATTTGCTCTACCACTGGGCATGCTACTGATAGTTGTCCAACACTCCAAGATGATGTCCAACAAGCTAATGCCATGGGAGGATTTAATGGACACCCTCAACGCCGATATGATCCATACTCTAGTAGCTACAATCCGGGTTGGAGGGATAATCCAAGGTTAAGCTACAAAAACCAAGAGGGACACCAGGGATTCTCACAACAGAATTATCAAAAACCACCAGCTCCTACTCAACCTTCAAATTCCGGTCTGTCATTGGAGGAAATAGTAAAAGCTCTAGCAACGAACGCGCAACAGTTTCAGCAAGAAACGAGAGCTAGCATGCAGAGCCTTGGGAACCAAATTAGCCAACTGGCTACGTCTATGAGTAAGCTCGAAGCTAAGAACTCGGGAAAGCTTCCTTCTCAAACTGAGATTAACCCGAGAGAAAATGCAAGTGCAATTGTGCTCCGCAGTGGAAAAGAGATACAGTCGGGATCCACTTTGCTGGAGAAAACCGATGAACATAAAGGTGAGAAAGCGGTTGAAAAAACCGAGAAAGGGAGCTCTCAAGACCGAAGTAAGAACAGTTCTTCTCCTTTTTCACCCAGTACTCCTTATGTGGCCGCACCACCATTCCCTAGTAGGTTGGCTAAGGCAAAGAAGGATGATCATGAGCGAGAAGTGCTAGAGACATTCAGGAAAGTTGAGATCAACATTCCTTTGTTAGATGCCATTAAGCAAATTCCCAAGTATGCCAAATTTTTGAAGGAGTTGTGCACTAATAGGAGGAGACTGCGAAGTGATGAGAAGGTCAGTGTGGGAGAGAATGTATCTGCTGTAATAAAGAAGACACTGCCTAACAAATGCAAGGACCCAGGTATGTTTACTATGCCTTGTGTGATTGGAAAGATGAAAGTTGAGCGTGCCATGTTAGATTTAGGTGCTTCTATTAATGTCATGTCATACTCAATTTATTGTGCTTTGAATTTGGGTCCTTTGAAGGAGACTAGAGTTGTCATTCAATTGGCTGATCGTTCTAATGCTTACCCGGTAGGGGTTGTTGAGGATGTTTTGGTGCAGGTTCAGGAATTAATTTTTCCAGCTGATTTTTACATCTTGAAGATGGATGATGACTCCATGGCTAATTCAGCCCCAATCTTGTTGGGAAGGCCTTTCATGAAGACAGCTAGAACAAAGATTGATGTGGATAAGGGTACTCTCTCTGTCGAGATTGACGGAGAGATTGTGAAATTTAATATTTTTGATGCTATGAAATACCCAAATGAAAATCATTATGTTTGTTCTATTGATGCTATTGATTCAGTTGTGCAGGATACCTTTGAGAAAAATCATGGAGTTGAGAAATTCGATATGCAGTCACAACTGGATATTGAAGCGGAGATAGCCGAAGCTTGGGACTTGTCTGACTCTTTGATGGACTCGCAAAAAGGGGTAACTGATTCTGAGGTAGACGGTTCTAGTTGTCATAAGAAATTGTTACCATCTGTTTTGCAGGCACCTAAGTTAGAATTGAAGGTTTTACCTGATCATCTCAAGTACATCTATTTGGGCGACAATGACACTTTACCTGTGATTATCGCGGCGAATCTAACTGAGGATCAAGAAAAAAAGTTAACCAAGGTCTTAAGTGAGCACAAGACTGCAATTGGTTGGACTTTGGCGGATATCAAGGGGATAAGTCCGTCAATTTGTATGCATCGAATTCTTTTGGAAGATAATGTCAAACCAGTGAGAGATGCACAGAGGAAGCTCAATCCAAATATGAAGGAAGTGGTGATGAAAGAGATTATAAAGCTTCTCAATGAAGGGATGATCTATCCAATTTCGGATAGTAAGTGGGTAAGTCCGATCCATGTTGTACCTAAGAAGATAGGCATCACAGTGGTAAGAAATCAAAATAATGAATTGGTGCCTACGAGGGTACAAAATGGATGGCGTATGGTCATTGATTTTAGGAAGCTTAATTTAGCTACTAGAAAGGATCATTTCCCCCTTCCCTTTATTGACCAAATGTTGGAACGATTAGCTGGTAGAGCTTACTTTTGTTTTCTAGATGGTTTTTCAGGGTATCATCAAATTGCAATTGCTCAAGAAGACCAGGAGAAGACGACGTTCACATGTCCCTTCGGGACATTTGCTTGGAGAAGGATGCCTTTCGGTCTATGCAATGCCCCGGGTACATTTCAGCAGTGTATGCTTAGTATTTTTTCTGAATTCATAGAGAATTGTATTGAAGTCTTTATGGATGATTTTACTGTATATGGGGATTCCTTTGATAATTGCTTAGATCATTTGTCTAGAATTCTAAAACGATGCATTGACACTAATTTGGTCTTGAACTATGAGAAGTGTCATTTTATGGTGACTGAGGGCATTGTGTTAGGTCATGTGATTTCTTATAGAGGTATAGAGGTTGATAAGGCAAAGATTGATTTGATTATGAATTTACCTTATCCTACTAACGTTAAGGAAATTCGAGCTTTTCTTGGACATGCAGGTTTTTACTGCAGATTTATAAAGGATTTCTCCAAGATTGCCTTACCCATGTCAAGATTACTCCAAAAAGATGTGAAATTTGAGTTTGGAGACGCGTGCAAGTTGGCTTTTGACAAGCTCAAAAACATGTTGATGATTGCGCCCATTATCCAACCACCTGACTGGAATTTGCCGTTCGAGATCATGTGCGACGCCAGTAACTATGCGGTTGGAGCTGTTTTGGGCCAGCGAATCGATAAGAAGAGCCATGTCATATATTACGCTTCAAGAACATTGGATTCTGCTCAGAGCAATTATACAACTACCGAGAAAGAGCTTTTAGCAATTGTTTTTGCTTTGGATAAATTTCGTTCTTATTTGCTTGGCTCTAAAGTTTATGTTTACTCTGATCATGCAGCTTTGAAATTTCTGTTAGCTAAGAAAGAATCCAAACCGAGATTGATACGGTGGATACTCTTGCTTCAAGAGTTTGACATCGAAATCAAGGATCGAAAAGGAGTTGAAAACCCAGTGGCCGATCACTTGAGTAGGTTGGTAAAATTGAACATTAAGCATGCATATGATGAGCTAATTGATGGCAGTGGTTGGAACGAATACTGTCAGATTTATTGCCCTGCTTTTACCGAGCTGACTCAAGAGTTTTACACCACCTTTCGTTTTGATCCAAAGGCTGTTTATACCTTAGATACACCTAATATTGTGTCCTACCGAGTAATGGGGAAAGAATTCTCTCAGAGTATTACTGAATTCAATCTAGCATTAGGTGTCATTTCTGAGGAGGATGTTCACACTGACTTTTATAGGAATTCTTTAGTTCAAATTGATAAAGATTTTCACCCTCAGTTGGAATGGAAGAATATGTCGAATGATATCATTACTTATGATCCAAGTCAGTCGAAAAGTACCCATCTTCTGCAACCTGTTTGGCGATATGTACAGCGTTTCTTTGCATTTAGTTTTTCTGGTAGGAAGTTTAGTTCCAATACCTGCACTAAAACTGAATTGTTTTTCATTTGGGCTATGTTGCATAACATTCAGGTTAATATAGGTCATTGGCTAGCATCTCAAATGTCCACTGTTGTGAGTCGAAATAAGCCTCTAATTCTTGGGTCTGTTATTACTCATTTGGTTGTTAACCTTGGTCTGCTTGATCTTAGCTGCCCTAACATGCATATAGCCTGCAAGATGGAACCACTCAATGTGGAGTGTTTGGAACGGATGGGCCTGGTTTCCACGGTGGGGAATATATGTCAATTTTCGCCCCCCGGGAAACCTAGGACCAGAGCAGAATTACGAACTCAGCTGAAACGGAAACGCACTCAGGTATCCAATGATGCTGATGAGGTGGACGATTCACTTCCTCCTACTTCCCCACCTCTTCATGAGATACACGATCGCCTTGTCCAATTGGAGGATACGGTTGTGAATGCTATAGCAAAGCAAGAGGCTTTCTACGAGAACATCACGGCTAAGATGGATGCATTCTTCCGGTTCATGAATTTTGATCCTTCCCATCCTTCCACATGACTCGACTTTCAGGGACGCTTTCTTTTCCTTTCTTGTTTTTAGTTATTCTTTTTTATTTGTGTGTCTTATTTTATCTTGTTCTACATTAAAAAAAAAAAAAATTATGTTTACTTTCTTTATTGCTTTATTGGTTGTCTTCGTTCCTGTTTGAGAGTCTCTTGTGCATACATTGGGGACAATGTAAAATTCAGGTGTGGGGGAGGTGTAATTCTGATGTGCTAAAATTTTGAAAAATTCATGTCATTTGGGGACATTTTCTTGTGATATATGCTAATTCTGTGGACTCGGTTGTCATGACTTTGTTGAATTGAGTATGATGGGCATAATAAAAAGGGGTCAAGTGTGATTGATGTTTTCTTGGCACTAAAACAAGTAGCGTGTCTCGTTGGTCTTAATAGTGGATAGAATGCAAGTGTACAAGATTCGACACAAAGTAGCCTTTTCCGTGAGCTTTTGAGCCTATGAGCAATGCATCAATAAATTATGCTCGAATTTCTTTGTTGTGTGTGAATTAAGCATATATTGTTTATTCTAGAACTTGCTTTGTTATGCATTTCGAGACCACATTCATGCGTTGTGCATCAAAATGATAAGGGCACTTAGGTACACCATTTGATGGCCTTTTCTTTCTGAATAACCTACCCGAACACTTTTCCCCTAGTTGAACACGTTGAGCTATAGCCTATTCTTTGATTTTACCATGTTTATACATAGCCTATTCCTTTCTCTTGTTTATGACTGTCTACCTGAAAATTTTGAACCTTCTTGTCAAGAAGTGTGGAATTGCATGTCAAAAGGTGGATTTGTATTGTGAACACAAAAGGGATGGGAAAGAAGTAGAATAGACGTTGTGGCAATGAAAAAAAAAAAAAAAAAAAAGAAAAAGAGCAAGAATGAAAAAAAAAAAAAAAAAAAATAGACATTGCCATGATGAAGAAAGGGTAGAGAAATTGTGAGGTTGTCAATGTTTTGTATTATTCTCTTCATGTCAAAAATAAAAAGTTTGACACATTATTGCTATTTGAGAATGACACCTCTAGACTATTACTTGGGTTTGCTTTGATGATTCTTATGTTATAATGAGATTACCAAGTAGTAGGGGTAGGAATGGTCGTGTGATCCAATTCAAAGAAGGTGTGTTTGTCATTAGAGAAAGCATGCATGTGATTTTCTATTACTTCTTGACTTGCTAGCCTTCAAATCCTTTTTTATCCTACCTTTGACCAAGGCCCCGTTACAACCAATGAAAAGACCCTTTGATTGATGCATAGTTCATATTCTAGTGGTGGAGATTTGATATATTAGCAAGCATATGGTAATGGCATGTATGTTTTGATGTTGAGTGATTACATATAAATACCCTGATCATACACTTTAAAGAGCGGAATGAGTGATATCCTTGGTGAGGTGTTGTTTATTGTCACGCTTGAGCTTATTGAAACTGTTAAGTATTGATGGGACACGTGAATTTCATAAAAAATTAAAGTCATGATCACTTACTCTTATAAAAGTAGTCTACTTAATTGCTTCATTGCATGGTGATTTGGGTTGTCATAGAAAGCATGTGAGAGAAGGGGTTGAGAGAACAAAGAGAGTTAATATTTGCCACCTTATTCTTAATTGATTTTATGCATGCTTGAGGACTAGCATGGTTTAGGTGTGGGGGAATTTGATGTGTCTTTATTATTCCATATTTTATATGCATTTTCCCCGATAATTAGTCTACTTTTATATTTTAATTGGACTAATTAATTCTCTTTGGTTGTAGGAGGAAATATTTTGGGCTTAAGGAGAAATTGGGCTTAAAGTGGATAGTTGGGCTCGAATTAAGGAGAATTGGGCCGAGATATCAAACGGGCTGAATTGGAGATTGACAAATGGGCCGAGATACCAAGCTTATATCATTGTGGGCCTATTAGGAGTTTTATTTAATAAAAACTCTTATTCTTTTATTGTAATTAATTAGATATTATTTAGATATTTCCTTTTTAGATAAGGTTGGATATTGTTAAGATTTGATTAGGAGTAGGAATAGGAAAAAAACAAAATTTTCTAGCGTGATTAAGAGAGAAGGGCGCGCGAGTTCATTTACACAATTCCAATACGCGCTCTCTCTCTCCTACCCAGTACAATTTACCAGTATTTTCCTTTCCGTTAATTATTTATTCCTTCAATACAATTGCTAGAATACTTTTTATGAAGAACATCAATTCCGGCATGCGTGGCTAAGGTTTTTATTCTGATTCAAGGGCTTTAAATTCAATTATGATATTGTGAGGCGTTGTATTTTATTGTTCTTGTTTATTTCAAGTGCTTATGAATTCGAGCTTGTTTATATAGAATTTATTTATGATATTGAATTGAAGACTCGATCGATTATATAAATTCTACTGCTATTTAATCGTTCTTGATCCGTAATTGTCAAGAACGATTGAACCCTAGTAGCAATAGGTTAAATTGATTGTGCTATCATAATCAGTTCAACCTAATCGAATTCATAGGTCAATTATTTGTAGTTGCAGCTATCTCGGCTATAAATAATTAGATTTAACTGTTTTCATAATTCTCTATGCTGTTATTAATGTGGTATGGAACGCTATCGTGCCCAACTCGTTAATAATACGTATTGATCGGTTGCTGGGATTGGTCAATTACATTAGGAAGACATAAGATTTATTATGGCTATCCTAATAAATCTTTGGTTAAACACTTGAACTGCAAGAAATTCATTAGTAAGCCTATGATCAATACATAATTGAATGTAGACCCTTGGATCAGACTTTTCTCATATTGTTAATTCATCTAAGTTTAATTTTGTCTTAGGTTATTAAATTGATCTTTAATTTCTTGGTTGTTTAGTTAATTATATTTAGGATTTTAGTTAATAAACCAATTTTGAAAATCCCCCTTTTTAATTGCTTTTCTATTCAAAAGAATTTAATCACTGTTCCCCGTGGATTCGACCCTACTTGCCATTATACTAGTTTATTTTGAAAGTAGGTAATTTAATTTGGCGGTTTGACACCCATCAAAAATATTCCATTTACTTTTGGAAGGGAGTCTGCTGGTGGAGGACGTAAAAAGGTTAGTATGCGAGAGTTTGCTGCTTTTCGCCTACAAGAAAGGCATTCTGAGGGAGCAAGTGTTTTATATAGTAAGAGGCTGACGCAAAAAATTATTGTTGATCTTTATACTATCATTGAATCCATAAGCCTGTTGTTTATCAGATTAAATCAAAAAGTGTTGAGAGTCGAGTTGTATAGTGGTCTTAGTGATGTTTTGCTACGAGGTGAAACGGATATTACTTATGTGGGTTTGAGGATTGTTTTGCCATTCACATACACCGGTGGTCTGCGGTATATGATTCAAAGTTACCAGGATGCAATGATTATTTGTAGATGGGCTGATTATCTTGATCTATTTATTACTTTTACTTGATTTCCAAAATGGCCAGAGATTGTTAGGTTTCTTGAACCAAGGAACTTAAGGCCGGAGGATCGTCCTGGTATTGTTGTTAGGGTGTTCAAGATTAAACTTGATGCTCTTATTAATGAACTTCGTTGCAAGAAATATTTGGCAATGTCATAGCAGGTATTTTAGTTAAGGCTAATTTTACATGTAACATTGATTAAACTTCGAAATTGTGAATATATATATATATATATATATATATATATTATATTTGGATTATTTGCAGTGATATACACAATTGAATTTCAAAAGTGTGGTCTCCCGCATGCGCACATACTTCTTTTTCTTGCCAAATAAGATAAATATCCAACAGGACCTGACATTGACCGAATAATTTCTGCGGAAATACCTGATGAGGTATCTGATCCAAAATATTACTCCGCGGTGCAAGAGTACATGATGCACGGTCCGTGTGGAATAGCGCATCTAAATTCACCATGTATGGATGATGATGGTAAATGTACGAAGCACTTCCCGAAGAGAATTATTGATTCTACTTCCATTGATGACGAGGGTTATCCAGTCTATAGGCGGAGAAATGATGGAAGGACTGTTATGAAGAGTGGTGTTCCTTTGAACAATGGATATGTAGTGCCCTATAACAGATATCTTCTTCTAAAGTATGGAGCGCACATAAATATTGAGTGGTGCAACCAATCTCGATCTATAAAGTATTTGTTCAAGTACATAAACAAAGGCCATGATCATGTTACTGCTGGTTTTTACAAGGCAAGTCAAGATAATGCGTCTGGTAATACAGTTGATGAGATTAGTATGTACTATGATTGTAGATACATATCTCCCTGTGAAGATGCTTGGAGTATCTTTGGATTTGAAATTCAATATCGATATCCTCCTGTGGAACGATTGATTTTCCATCTTGAGAATCAACAGTCTATTGTCTTTTCCGAAGGTGATCAATTAGAGAATATTCTGGAGCGACAAAGTATCAGTCAAAGTATGTTTTTAGGATGGTTTGAAGCAGAATAACAAATATCCAGAGGCAAATAATCTGACTTATGCTGAGTTTCCACAAAAAATTATGTGGAAGCAGAAGGATAGAAAATGGGTTAAGAGAGAAAAGGGTAAAGCAATAGGTAGGCTTCATTATGTTCCACCGGGATGTGGTGATCCTTACTATGCTAGGTGTCTTTTGAACATTGTTAAGGGTTGCAAATGTTATGCTAATATTAGAAAGGTCGGGAAGGTACAATATGAAACCTATCGGGATGCTTGCTATGCTAGGGGGTTACTAGAGGATGATAGGGAATACATAGATGCCATTGAGGAGGCCAGTCATTGGGCTTCTGCTCAGCACTTGAGAGTTTTGTTTGATACACTCATGTTCTCTAACTCAATTGGACGACCTGAACACGTGTGGGAACAATGTTGGATGCATCTCTCAGATGATATTTTGTACAAACAACGTATTATGAGGAAAACTAATGGTATGATGTTATTTTATTTAAAAAATAATTTATTTTGTTTATTTTATAAAAATAAGTGTTTGGTTGTTATTTATGGATTAATACAATATATTTTATGTAGATTTGACGTTGTATGATGAAGAAATTAAAAATCTTACTCTTGTGGAGATTGAGAAAATGTTACGGAGTCGTAGGAAGAGTCTTTCTGATTACGATCCCATGCCAACAGCAGACTTATCGAATTTGGCGGATTCTGGAAATCGGTTCGTTGCTAATGAACTCATGTATGATCGTGAAGCTTTGGCTGCTGAAAACACCAGATTTGTAGCTGAAATGACTGACGAACAACGAATTGTGTATACCTCTGTTATGAATTCAGTGACTTCTGGTGATAGTAAGGCGTTCTTTGTATATGGATATGTTGGTATTGTAGGTGTCAGTTCAATATCTTCAAGTGAGCATGTCATATAATAGAGGTTGAGTAGGATCAGGAACCGGGTTTGGGTTGGGAAGAACCGGACCAGAGAGCCGGGTTTATATCGGATCAGTTTTGGAAGTTATTCAAGAACCGGGCTTGTGACGGTTATAACAGAAATACGCAACGGTTTTGGACTGATGCATGAAAAACTGTTGTTGAAGACGCGTGTCAGTTTGAAAAGCAGTTGAAACTAAATTTGATTCCAGCTTCCAGAGTTTCTTGATTCGAGCTTAGCTCTTTATATACATTTGTCCTACTTGTAAAGACGAGTCGATACACGTAGTTTTCCCTCTGTAAACACTACACAATCATTAGAATTTGAAAGCTAGGGTTCTTGAGCTCAATTCTGATTGTGAATTGGGGCTTCTAGTTTTCTGAGTTGTTTCTTGTAATTGATTGTTTAGTTGAGTGAATTGAGGTGTATAGAGCCTCCGTGGATGTAGATCACATTGATCGAACCACGTAAAAGCTTGGTGTTCTTCGTTTTATTTATGTTTTTGCGTTCGGTTTTGAGTGGTTATTTTTCAGTGTGTAGTTCGTTCATTTCTGGTTTGAGTTCTTGTTGTGTGTGTTGAGAGTGTCCCTAAACCTAACAAGTGGCGCCGTCTATGGGAAACATACACACACACTCAAAGAAGAAGAAGAAGGAATGGCTGGAGTAAAGATGGATGTGGAGAAGTTCTCTGGTAAGAATGACTTCTCACTCTGGAAGATCAAAATGAATACAGTGCTGATTCAAAATGGCTTAGACTCTGCACTTCTTCCTGTTGATCAATGGCCTGATGCTGAGAAATTCAAGTTTCCAGAATTGGATAAGAAGGCTCTGAGTATGATATTCTTATGTCTGGGTGATAAACCTTTAAGGGAGGTTTCAAGGTGCAAGAATGCAGTGGAGGCATGGGATAAACTGGAGGAACTTTATCAATCAAAGTCTATATCCAACAAACTATTTCTGAAACAGAAATTAATGTCCTTCAAAATCTCTGATGATAAAGTCATTTCTGATCAACTTGATGAGTTTGTCAAGATGATTGAAGAATTGGAAGATCTGGGGGTGAACTTGGAGGATGATGATAAGGCTCTAATGGTGTTAAATGTTCTTCCAAAATCCATGGAAAGCTTTAAAGATGCACTGATGTTTGGAAGAGATGTAAAAATCAGTTATGAATCCATCTTGTCTGCATTGAAGACCAAGTGTCTTCAGAATCAGGGAGAAAAGGGTTCTGCACAAGGTGGAGAAGGCTTGAACATTAAGTTCAAAAAGAATTTCCAGAAGAAGAAGTTCCAGGGAGTTAAAGATAACAAATCTGGAACTCAGAATGCAAAGAAACAAGGAGACTGGGTTGAAACCAGGAAGTGTTTCAAATGCAAGCAAGCTGGACATTTAAAGAAGGACTGTCCACAAAAGAAGAAGAAGCAGGAGACTCAGAGGGCAGAGGTGGCAATGACAGAGCATCAAGAAGACATCCCAGAAGTCTTAAACATTACAGACACAATGATGGAAAAGGAATGGGTACTTGATACTGGATGTTCATTCCACATGTGTCCCAATGAATCCTGGTTCAAGAATCTACATAAGGAAGATGGTGGATGTGTACTGCTAGGAAATGATCACTCCTGCAGAGTCAAAGGCACAGGATCTGTTCAGATTAAAATGTATGATGGAGTTATCAGAACCATCTCTCAAGTGAGGTATGTCCCTGGATTGAAAAGAAATCTCTTATCCCTTGGTTCTCTTGTGGCAAATAGCTGTCAGTTCAATTCCCTAGATGGTCATCTTCACTTCACTAAACAAAATAAGCTGGTAATCAAAGGAAGGCAACACAATGGCCTGTTTATTTTGATTGGATCACCTGTGATAGGGTGTGCTGAATCTGTGATAAGCAGAGAAGATGTTATGAAGTGGCATAGAAGACTGGGTCATATTGGAGAGAAAGGGTTGAAGGAGTTATCCAAGAAGGGTATCATTGGTGAAATGGGAAATAGAACACTGGATTTCTGTGACAAGTATGCTCTGGGAAAAGCCAAGAAGCTGCCTTATACCAAAGGGACACATTCCACCCAAGAACCCCTGGATTATGTACACTCTGATATTTGGGGGCCTTCAAGAACAGAAACCCATGGAGGGGGAAGGTATTTCATGTCCATTACTGATGATTACAGCAGAAAAACCTGGATATATGTTTTGAGAAACAAGAGTGATGCATTTCTCAAGTTTAAGACATGGTTGAATCAGGTGGAGAACCTAAGAGGGAAGAAACTAAAACATCTTAGGAAAGATAATGGCTTGGAATATCTATCCACTGAATTCACAGGGTTCTGTAAAGAGAAGGGTATCACCAGGCACAGAACTGCCCCTCTAAACCCTCAACAGAATGGGGTTGCTGAAAGATTCAACAGAACTGTTCTAGGGGGAGACAATAAACACTGCATGCTATTTAATCAACAGGTCACCATCATCAACTCTAAGATTTAAAACTCCAGAAGAAGTGTTTAGTGGAAAGACACCAAACTATCATGATTTAAGAGTGTTTGGGTGCTTGGCCTATGCTCACATTAGGCAAGACAAACTTGATGCAAGAGCCCAGAGATGTGTATTCCTGGGATATCCTGAGGGCATAAAAGGCTACAGGTTATGGTGCTTGGAACAGGGAAACCAGAAGCTCCTGATAAGTAGAGATGTAAGGTTCAATGAAGATGTAATGGGATACAACTCTACTGGAAGTCAAGAGGAAGCTGATGGAGCTGTGGACCCTGGAAGAATTTATGTTTAGGTGGAGCTAAATAAGGAGCAGATACCACCAGAGGAGAATACTCAAGCTCAACAAGAAGATGATAGTTCATCAGAAGAAGAAGAGGGTCAAACTGAGATGGCAAAGCTCAGAACCTATAGCATAGGAAGAGACAGGCCAAGAAGACAAATCCAAAGGCCTGATTTCTATGGACTAGCTGGAAGTGTATATTATGCACTAAGTGTAGCAGAAGACTTGGAGTTTCAAGAGCCTAGTAGTTTCAAGGAAGCAGTAAGCTGCAGTGAGAGTGAACATTGGATAGGGGCCATGATGGAGGAAATGGAATGCTTAGAGAGAAACCAAACCTGGAAGCTTGTAGACAAACCAATAGGGCAAAAGCTAGTTAGTTCAAAATGGATCTTCAAGAAAAAGGTGGAGGCTGGAAAAGCTGATAAGATCAGGTACAAGGCAAGGTTGGTGTCTAGAGGCTTCACACAAAGAGAAGGCATTGACTACAATGAAGTATTTTCTCCAGTAGTGAAGCATTGCTCTATTAGGTTACTTCTATCAAAGGTTACTCAAGAAGACTTGGAACTACAGCAGTTAGATGTCAAGACAACATTCCTGCATGGAGATCTGGTTGAAAAGATATACATGAAGCAACCTGAGGGCTTTGTGATTCCAGGAAATGAAGAGAAGGTTTGTTTTCTCAGGAAGTCACTTTATGGGTTGAAACAAAGTCCCAGGCAGTGGAATAAGAAGTTCAATGAGTTCATGATGAGTGCAGGATTCATAAAAAGCTTATATGACAGCTGTGTATACTTTAACAGAGGTTCAAGAGCTGAACAAGTGTTTCTGTTGTTATATGTGGATGATATGCTTATCCAGTAAGAGTGTTGATAAGATACAACAGCTAAAAGGAAAGTTGAATTCAGAATTTGACATGAAGGATCTAGGGGAAGCCAGGAAGATTCTGGGAATGGACATCATTAGAAGAAGAAAGACTGGAACATTGTGGCTCTCACAGAAGCAATATCTGCAGAAGGTTGTGGAGATATTCCACATGCATGAATCAAGACCAGTAAGTATTCCAGTTAACCTTCAGACTAAGTTGTCCAAGGATCAGTGCCCTAAGATTGCAGCTGAAGAGATTCACATGAAGAATGTTCCATATGCCAGTGGTGTTGACAGTCTAATGTATGGAATGATATGTAGCAGGCCAGACTTGGCCTATAGTGTGTCTCTAGTGAGCAGGTATATGTCAAATCCTGGGGAATCACACTGGGAAGCCTTGAAGCAGGTGTTAAGATATTTGAAGGGGACTGTCAGTATGGGATTAAAGTTCCAGAAACAAGAAGCAAATTCTATACCATTGATAGGATATGTTGATGCAGACTTTGCTAGGAATTTGGACACTAGAAAATCCATTACAGGGTATGTCTTTACTTTGTATGGTACAGCTGTGAGTTGGAAAAGTGTGCAACAGTCAGTGGTTGCATTATCAACAACTGAAGCAGAGTTTATTGCATTAACTGAGGCAATCAAAGAAGCTTTATGGCTCAAAGGAATTCTGAAGGACTTGGGAATAAGACAAGGCTGTGTTACTATTTAGTGTGACAATCAGAGTGCTCTTCATTTGGTGAAACATCAAGCTTTTCATGAGAGGTCTAAGCACATTGATGTTAGATTTCATTTTTCAAGGGGTATCATTGAAGCTGGGTCTGTTGAAGTGAAGACAGTGCATACATTGGACAATGCGGCAGATTTCTTGACTAAGGCAGTTCCTAGGAGTAAGATGGTTCATTGCTCAAACCTGATAAGGCTTGAACAATGTGGTTAAGCCTGGAGTTAAGAAGACAGTGTGAGGTGATGAAGTGCACTTGAATTCATTGAGGTGGAGATTTGTAGGTGTCTATTCAATATCTTCAAGTGAGCATGTCATATAGTAGAGGTTGAGTAGGATCAGGAATCGGGTTTGGGTTGGGAAGAACCGGACCAGAGAGCTGAGTTTATATCGGATCAGTTTTGGAAGTTATTCAAGCACCGGGCTTGTGACGGTTATAACAGAAATACGCAACAGTTTTGGACTGATGCATGAAAAACCGTTGTTGAAGACGCGTGTCAGTTTGAAAAGCAGTTGAAACTGAATTTGATTCCAGCTTCCAGAGTTTCTTGATTCGAGCTTAGCTCTTTATATACATTTGTCCTACTTGTAAGGACGAGTCGATACACGTAGTTTTCCCTCTATAAACACTACACAATCATTAGAATTTGAAAGCTAGGGTTCTTGAGCTCAATTCTGATTGTGAATTGGGGCTTCTAGTTTTCTGAGTTGTTTCTTGTAATTGATTGTTTAGTTGAGTGAATTGAGGTGTATAGAGTCTCCGTGGATGTAGATCACATTGATCGAACCACGTAAAAGCTTGGTGTTCTTCGTTTTATTTCTGTTTTTTCGTTCGGTTTTGAGTGGTTGTTTTTCAGTGTGTAGTTCGTTCATTTCTAGTTTGGGTTCTTGTTGTGTGTGTTGAGAGTGTCCTTAAACCTAACAGGTACTGGTAAGACTTTTATTTGGAGGACATTGTCGGGTGCTTTACATTCTAGGGGTGAAATAGTTTTGAATGTTGCATCTAGTGGCATCGCGTCGCTACTACTGCCAGGTGGAAGGACAACGCATTCGCGTTTTAAAATTCCACTGCATGGTCATGAGGATTCTTCGTCCAACATAACTCTAGGAAGTCCTTTGGCTGAGATGATTGGTATGTCTAAACTGATTATTTCGGATGAAGCTCCAAAGATGCCAAAAATTATTTCGAAACTTTGGATAAGTTACTTCATGACATAACAAAGAAAGAAGCTCCGTTTGGTGGAAAGAGTGTTTTTCTAGGAGGAGATTTTAGGCAAATTCTGCCTGTTGTTCCAAAAGGAACAAGACATGATATAGTGTATGCGACAATTAATTCTTCCTATTTGTGGCCACATTTCAAGGTGTTGAGGTTGACAAAGAACATGCGATTGCAAAATCTTCCCAATAATGCAGATGGTCATGAGCTAAGAGATTTTTCAGAATGGATTGCAAGTATTGGGGATGTGATTATTGGTGGACCTAATGATGGAGAAGTTGAGATTGACATCCCAAAAGATATTTTGTTGCAAAAGGGTGACAGTGCTATGGCGACTATTGTGAAAAGTACGTATCTGGATTTTGGAAAAGTAGGTGATGACACTTCATATTTACATGGTAGGACTATACTGGCGCCGACTCTTAATGTTGTTGATTCTATTAATGAGTATATGACATCCAAAAATAATTCTGAGGGTAGGACGTACTTGAGCTCGGATACACCCTGTGAATCTGATGCGAATGTTGATCTTTTGAATGATCTTCATACTCTTGAGTTTTTGAATTCAATCAAATGTTCTGGCGTGCTGAATCACGAGCTTAAGCTAAAAATTGGCACGTCGGTTATGTTGTTGAGAAACATAGATCATTCACAGGGGTTGTGCAATGGTACTGGATTAGTGATTACTAAACTTGGTGACCATGTGGTTGAGGAAAAGGTCATATCAGGTGATAATACTGGTGTCACGGTTCTCATCCCTCGGTTGTCTGTGACTTCTTCAGACAAGAGAATGCCTTTTCGATTTCAAAGGCGACAATATCCGTTTATCATTTCTTATGCAATGACTATAAACAAGAGTCAAGGGCAATCACTTAACCATGTTGGTCTGTTCCTGAAGAAACCTGTTTTCAGTCACGGTCAGTTGTATGTTGCCATCTCTCGCGTCACTAACCGAAAGAGTTTGAAGATTTTAATATGTGATGATGAAGATTCGGAAAGAAAGACTACTACAAATGTTGTTTATAAGGAAGTTTTTCAGAATTTGTAGTTGGAATATTTCTTTCTTTTTATGTATTATATATTAATGTGTATATAGTTAATGATTTTTCTTAGTTTTCTTGGTATTTTAGGATTTTTTTTACATATACGGTTTCCACTATAATATCTTCTTTCATTTGTTGATAGTCATTTTTTATTAGTCTCTAACCTACATTCAATAATAATCAAAATCAAGTCATACTATAAAATACGTAAATAAAAACATTATAAATATCTTCCCGTGCATCGCACGGGTACGATACTAGTGTTGTCTAAAACAAAAAGAAATATGGGATTTTGATAAAACGACAATTATTGTATTAAAATTGTCTAAAACGACACGTATTTTGAAACGGAATGAGTATTATATTTGTATTAATTTTTTACATATGTAATTAATTGAACGATTTATAGTTATTTGCATAGGAGTAAATGCATGTTTTGAGTTTTTTTTTTTTTAAAAAAGTATTTTTATTTGTTATATTTACTATTTAATTTAATTTTATTTCGTAACAATATTTTATTTATAAATAATAAGTACATATCCAATCCAAAAAGTGCATAAGAGAAACGGATATTAAGCTATTTAAGATTTTACTATATATAATTCTAAATTTTGAAATATTTATTTTATCAAAATGAAGGCACAATATGTGCAGACTCGTGGATCGTTTGTGACCCCACTAATTGAACTCATGACAAGTCCCAGACAAGTAGGTCAATCAGCGTTGCAAGATAAGTTATAAGGACATCAAATCCTAACAAAATCATCACAATCCACAATACAGCTCCAGAACAATTGATGAATTCAATTGAGGCCTCTCACTTGTTTCCAATGATGTCATGACCTGCTGCGGAATGTTTCCTGCAAGAGAAGGCCTTAATGGCCTCAACATTCTGATCTACTGTTGCTGCTAATAATTTGTAATAACATTTGACAATAACAAACAAGCATCAATATACACAAGTTAGTTACACATAAATTTCCGAAAACCAGTTTCAGTAAAACCTTGACACTAATTTGATCATGCAAGACATGACACAATTAGCAGTTCAAGAAATTGACAATTGAAAACATTAACAACTTTACTCCAGCAGCGCACGTACATGATAGTTGAAACAACTTTTTGACAAGGTGTTGATGGCTCACTCTGTTCTAAACCACCTTTTTCAAATGAAGAAGCACATGTTGTGCTCAAATGTAGTATGTAAATTCTCCAAACTTAAATATAGACGTACTGTAAATGTTGTGCTCAAATGTAGCTTACGCAATCATTGAAGCTAGACCGCAAAAGGACTAGGAGCACATTATTCAACGGTATGTGCAACCAAGAAAGCACCAGACACCTGCTTCTGCCTGGTATGCCATGAAGAGAAAAGTGTGAAAAGATAAATATGATCAACCAACATTTCATGTTTATAAGAAACTGTGCGTCAAATACTACAGTGAGATTGGAATATGACCATCTAAGTAAATGTTATATAAGAACTTTAAAAATCCTCCTCCGCATAAGTTTCAAGAAATAGAAAAAAAACAAATCTACCTATAATGCATAATCCAGATGTAGTTCAAATGATCACTTAAGTTTGATAATGAAGCAATAAAGACACTTTTATCTTCTGACATATTTCACACACACCACGCACCACACACAATTAACACACACATACAAATATATATACACACACTTCACACACACTATTCACACTCTACACACACTACACACATTTCACTCACTACACACACTACACACATTTCACACACTTCACACTTTTTATACACTACACACACTTTATTCAATTCCAAGCTTATAAGCTCTTTTATCCAAACACTTTATTAACTTATAAGCTCTTTATATCTTATAAGCTATTTGAATAACTTATAAGATGTTTAAAATAAGCTTAGCCAAACACCCTCGAAATATGAAGTCAAAAATCATATTTTAATAGTCGGCCAACAAGAAGATAATCAAAGTTCACATCTTGTGCCAAGCTGCTCACGATGACAAACACTAAGGCTCTATTTGTTTATAGTTGTGGGTGACTGGAATACTGTAGATTGTGAGGAATAAAGTGGAATGAGGTTGGGGAAATTAAGTGAGTGTTTGTTTAGGATGGTTGGAGATTGAGTTGTGGGGTGATTATAATATAAAAGACGGTAAATGTGATTTGATGTGTGTGAGAGGTAGTTAGTGAATATTGGTTATTGATTAAAGTTGTATGGAGAATTGGGTTTGATTGATAATTTGTGTAAGAGGTATTTAGTGAATGATTAGTTATTGATAAAATTGTATTGAGAATTAGGTTTGATTGATGATGTGTGTGAGAGATAATTAGCGGATTGATGATTGATGTTTTATTATTTGGTGGTTAAAATAATTTATTGGGGGCTTTAAAGTTAGGCACAATATATTGGCCACAATCTAGAATCAAACACATATGGATTGGGTTAAATTCTGAACGATTATGTCCAATAAACAAAAAGGTTCTTAAAGTCTCTAGTTTGGTGCTTTGATAATAAATTGTATTAATATTTATTGTCAAGATAGACAGTGTATTGAAGTTATTTCGAGCTGTAGTTGTTAGACCACATGATCAATTAGGTTGTGTTACTTATTTGTGAGTGTTTTAAATAAGTCAATATTAAAAGCATAATACTTACAATCTGTACTCCAGAAAGAGAGAATAATTTTAAATGCTTAAACCACCAAATAGGACTCCATAGTAAGTTACAAGATCCCAAAACAATAAGAAACACTCACATGTTTAGACTCCATTAAGACAAATTTCCCAAAAGAAAAAGACAATTTATGTTTTAAAGAATGTAGTGTTCAGATGTAGCTCATATTATCATTGAAGTTATAGACAATAAAGCAACGATGAAGACTTTAGTTCCTTTACCAGACACTCAACGTTCTCCGCAACCAGTACAGCGGTAGACACCTGCCTGTGTCTGAATAAAAAGTAAAAATAAATGTAGGTTCTTAAGAATGTTGTATTCAGATGTAGCAAATACTACCATTGAAGTTGAAGCAACGATGAACGCTCTATATCCTATACCAGACTCTCAACAGTCTTCGCAAACAGGACAGTGGTAGACACCTGCCTGTGTCTGGGTAGAAGCTTTAAAGAAAGTAAAAATTCAGGTTGAATTAGATAAATTATTAATTATAAATAATAATACAAATATAATATTTATGTAGTTAAAACTCAATTTAGCATGAATTTATGAGTATTTCAAGCATATAATGTATAAATACAATTTTTATGTGGATGAACAGTACTCCCAATAAATAAGTGAACACTAATTATCCTCATTTATAAAGGGTTAATTTGGAGTGTGATTTGGGGGATAAACTATAAATTCCCCCAAAAATAAATTTCTTGTGTGTGATTGGAGTTGGTCTCCGCCCCGGCGAACCAACTTAAATACAGGAAAAAAACCATCGAGAAACAACAAAAGATCATAGTACGTACATCGATAACTCTCCAGTTCTCAAATTATAACCACAATGTACAGAAATTTGAGAAACCTCAAATTAAGAAGGGTCTCAATTCCATAACCTGCCAAACGGAGAAAATTCAGAAAGACTCGAGCGTAATAAACCATAATGGCCGTCCATTAAACGAGAGGAACGGCAATTTTTGGCATAAAGATTAACGTTTCTGCCGGAAAACAATAGGCCTTCGCTCGCTCTTCTAATAGTTGATCTGCGAATGCATTAGGTGAGTGTGATAGGGCTGGTGAGCGTGGAGAGAGAAAAGGGGGGCTGGCAGGAGGAATGCTGAGGACGATCGGCGAATGTATAAATTAGGGCTGGCGATGAGAGTTGATCCTAACGGTTTGAAAGGGTACTTAAGTCATTCCAATGGCCAGAAGAAAAAAAATCGTTGCATGATTAAAAAAAATTGAGAAAGGAAAAATAATAAAAAAGTACTTGGGCGTTTGCAATGAGGTATTAGATGTTTATTTGGAATTAATCGTAACTCGGTTTGTTAAAATCCCTATCCCTACTTAATATAAAAGTAGGATAGTTTATGGTGATGTGTCTTCACCACATTAATTCTAGAATTAAAACAATAAAATAAAATATTAAATAAAAGAATGAAGTAACAATTGCCATCTTATCTTCTCGCTCTCATCTTTTTCATTTCTTTTCAGATTTTTTAATTTTAATTTTTTCAACTATAATTTATAATTGCACATAAATTTTTCGTTTCTAATCTATATTCGATGATTAATATATCAAATTAATCTTCTTTTCAGGATGCTCAGTTTAACACCCATATTAAATATATAAAAAAAAATTGATTTCTTAAGAACAAAATATTAGACCTAAGATATGTACTATAATTTTTGTAGTATTGAATTATTTGCTTAGTTTTGTGGTATATACGTAATTGAATTATTTTTATGGGTTTGAGCTACAAGTATTTAAATTATTAATTTTATAGTAAAAAATTATCAGATTCTTAAAGTTATACTTTTATTTTTATCAGATTCTTAAAGTTATATTATTGATTATTGCATTATAATATTTTTAATTGGTGGTTATTTCTATAAAAAGAATTTATCAACAAAAATTTGTAAAAAAAAATACCCGTACTATTAAAGCAAGAGGAAAACGCATGTCATCTATATAGACCCTCTATCAAGAAAACATGTGTCAATCATACAGGTTATAGAAAAAAATTCACAAAGAAAAAAAAATTGGACATACCAATCAAAGAAATTATCTCTCTTCAATTCTTCTTCTTTTTAACTTAAAATTTTGAATGTTTATAACTTTTTTTCGTATCAACTTCATTCTTGATGGAAAAATATATCAAATTAGTCATTATTTCACGATCTTCAATTAAACATATTGCATATAATAAATTTGTTGGATTTACATTGGTTAATTGTATAAAAAAACTATATTAGAAAAAATATGGGTATTTGTTCTAAATAAGTTAATTCACTTTTTAAGAAATTAGGTTTAAAAATTCATATTGTTTACGTAAAAAAATTAATGTTAATATTTACTTAATTTTAATGCATTAAATATTGTAAAATATATACACACAAACATATATATATATATATATATATATATATATATATAATGACTTATACACGTTTTATAATGATTGGTAGCAATATTAAAATTTAATTACATTCCCGTGCATCGCACGGACGAACATCTAGTACTTTGTAATTTAGGTTATAAATTGTTGGAATATTGAAATTGAATGATAAATGATTCATATGTGAGTTGGTCCTACATTGATAAATACTAATGGGATACTTAGATTGGTATGGTGCCATCCGAATTGGGCATGGCCCATCCGCATTGTATTTCACTTTACAACGGATGGTCCATCCCTTCACATCCACACCCTATTACCTACATCTCATTTTACAATTTCCAACACACCTTTTGCAATTTTCAATACACCTTTTGCAATTTTCAATACACATCCTACCCTACTATACCCTTAAACTAAAATACATTTTTGAATGTTCCATCCGTAGATGTGCCCCATCGGACGTGGCACATGCCACTACATCCCAAACCATGTATCCCCTAAAAGAAATCATCCGACCCCTTATAAGTTTAGTGAGTCACTCCTCCTATCACCAATTGATTTTAGGATGGAACCTCCTCGACTTTAACATTGATCAAGGATCAAATCCCATCAAACTTCTCTCAATAAGAATTCAAAAAATTATAATCTTAATTATCTTTATTAATTTTATTAATTATGTTAGGTTTAATGGTAGAGCACTTTATAACCCAAGTCATAGACCAGTGACCGAATCCCACCAGACCCCTTCCCAATCAAGCTCCCGCCAAACTCCTCCCCAATCAGGCCATCGAATCCCACCAAACTCCTCCCCAATCAGGCTAGTGGTCCAATCATGTTAGATTTAATGGTAGAGCACTTTGTAATTCATGTCATAAACCAGTGATCGAATTCCACCGAACCCCTCCCCAATCAGGCAGTGATAGAATCCTATCAAACCCCTCCCACCAAACTCCTCCCCCATCAGACCAGTGATTGAATCTCACTAAACACATTCCCAATCAGGATTGTACTAAGAAAAATCAATACTGCCCAGTTAAGAACCGTAGGTACCGTTTAGACGATTTATTTCATAATCTTTTTAATTTCTCTGTAAATTTAATTTATTTTTTTATAGTAATATATAATTATACATCTAAAATTAAGTGTATGTTAATACTAAATTAAAATATACAATTAATAAACTACACGAAATTAAATAAAATTATTTTTTAGTTGGAGTGTCTGCTTCAATTTGAAGAAAAGAGAAAACCATAACCGAACTGTATATATACGAAAATCAGGTCAACAATAGCGGTTCGATTTTTATTTTTTAAACTATTTGCACACTGCTAGGCACAAGCTAAACCAACATCCCAAAAAGAAAAAAAGGAGAACGAAAAAAAAGATGCATATTGGTGGGGTGCAGCTCGAAATACATCCGTTTAGGTACGCCGGTGATCCTTGCCGCTTCTAATATTACCAAGGTACAATCTGTTGGAAAATAACTGAACAAACGATAACCGTGCAGAAACAAATATAAAGACACATAAGAATTAACGTGGTTCACTAACAACTTGTTAGCTACGTCCACAACCAAAAGGGAAGGGTCCCAAATTTAAATTCAAAAGAGAGTTCAAACAAAGACCAATAATCGAGTATCTATCAATTGATACTCAACCCAAACAATTCCCAACGCTCGAACAATCAAGCCAAAAATAATACCAAAAAATTATAAACTCTCTATCATCAAAAGACTCCAATAGGACCTATTTAGAAGCCCCCAAATCTAATCCTATACATAAAAGGAATCAACTTTGACCTAAATCACGTAGGCCAAAAAAACTGCCCCGCCTAACTGGCCTCAGCCGAGTCTAACTCGCCTCGGCCGAGGCAATCCTGCAGCTGCAACAAAGCTAAAAAACTGACTCGACGTCTCGGCCGAGATAACCTTCCAACGCCAATCTTCAAATTCTCGTCACATTTGGTCATGACCGCGACCTCCTGTCACGGTCGTGACCTCCCGTCGCGGCTGTATCCTCCGACACAACCCAAATCAACAACGTTCAAATCCAAGCCTCCACCTCGATACGAACGTCGATTCAAACCCAACGAGATTCAAGGCACAAATCCTAACAATCTCCACCTTGCCTTGAATCTTCAAACAATGCAAATTCTTCAGTCAAAGCTCCACCTCAAATCAAACTTTCTCACAAATTCAAATAAATCAAACTCAACCAAACTAAATTCAATTCGCGCCAGTTGTACTCAATGTATTAGATGCGCCTTAAATACCAAATTTGTCCCAAATAATGGGACACTAATAACTTCGAATAGAAGCAGATCGAACCATAATAGAACCTTGCATCAAATACAAAGTTCCCTTCTTAATGCCCTTCAAAATTACATTCCAACCTTTGCAGACGTTTAAAACTCCATCTTCACCTTTGAAACTGAAACCCCTGCTGTTTAGTCGACTCACTGAAATCAGATTTCTCGTAATGAGTGGAACATGTCTGACATCGTTCAATGTACACAACCTACCATCATGTGTCCTCACCTTAATTGAGTCTATCCCAACCGCCTTGCATTTGGAACCATTGACCAATGAGATATTGCACCTTCCTCCTGCTTGTAGGTTGCGAACCACTCCGTACGCGGACATATGTGGTACGACGCCCCAGAGTCAAGAACCCACAAATCAAATTTACATGTCTGTTTCTCAGCAGCTATGACCGAATCTTCATCAGAGTCTGCTTCAACTTCCACAACAGAATCAGCAGCACCTTCCTGCTTCTCCTTCAACCTCGGACAAACATATTTCCAATGTTCATTCTCCTTCCAGTAGTTGCAGACATCTCTAGGTTTAGGACCTTTGGAGCTAGAATTCTTCTTGAACCTCCTCCCCGAATTTTCCGAACCTCAATTATTGCCAACTACTAAAGTTTCACCCGATTCTCCGGAAAAACCATTCGCCTTATGGCGCAACTCTCTAGAGTGCAGTGATGACCTCACTTCTTCTAGAGACACAGAATCCTTTCCAGCAACAAACAACTGCACAAAATTCTCACACAATTGTGATAGAGAAACCAACAAGATCAACGCAACATCCGCATCTTCTAATTTAATATCAATATTACACAGTTCTAATAGGATTTTGTTAAGTTGATCTAAGTGATCGCGAAGAGACTGGCCTTCGCGCATACGCAGCCCAAATAGACGTTGCTTCAAAAGCAACTTATTTGTGAGCGACTTCGTCAATATATACAAAATTCTATTTAGTATAATTTTGTGATAACTTGTTCGCATGCAACCATTTGTAGATTTCTTACCTCTTTGTTCTAACTTAACATGTCATACATTGTCACCTAAAGAGAGGCCATAGCCTTATCTTGAAAATATGAAGCATTAAAAATGTTATCGAATAGTCGAGAATGATGGAATTAACACATAATTTTATCATTTATTAGACATCATTTTTTTCACATTGGGTATTTTTCAACTCAACGTAAAAAATAAATGTAGTAATATATTATTATTCATTGAGATATTGCATTACATAAACTTGTTTCTTTTCTTTATGTCAACGGTAGTATGTTCCATGGGTAGTTTAAAATTATTGTGACTATTAACAAGCATAATGAGTTTGATTTACCTTACTTTGCCTTCATCCCCACATAATATATTTAAATTTATTATATAAAATACACAACTCAACATATATATACATATATATATGTATATAATAACCTCATATAATATTACAAATTAAATAAAATTTTACGATAGTAAATGTAATGTAAATAAAGATTCATGTGAACTATTTACTATAAAGAACTAAAATAAAATGTTAATTTAAAATAAACAACTATATATATGATTCTTAATGAAGTAGTTACTATTAAATTCAACGTATAATTATTTACTTATCCAAAGTTTTTCTCATATATATGAATTAAAGCACAACCTCTTATAGAGGGGAAAAATTCTGGACCAAAATAATTTTGTTTTCATATCTCACTATTAGAAAAAATCAAATTAGAGACGGAAAAATTCGTCTCTAATTACATGATGTCAGTTTCTAAATTAAAGTAGTGACGGATTAGAGACCAAATGATTGATCTCTATAATGTTGGTCTTTAAAATTTAGAGACCGATTTTATTCCTTCTCTAAATTTAGTGACGAAATTTCTCTCTCTATTATGAAATTAGAGACCGAATTACCTACCGAATAGAGATGGATTATGTCCGTCTCAAATTTTCGGTTGCTAATTCTTCACTAATCGAATACTAATGGTTTTTTGCCACTTTCCGTCACTATTCGA
Source organism: Ajuga chamaepitys (assembly GCA_958295605.1). Taxonomy (NCBI): domain Eukaryota; kingdom Viridiplantae; phylum Streptophyta; class Magnoliopsida; order Lamiales; family Lamiaceae; genus Ajuga; species Ajuga chamaepitys. The sequence continues at coordinate 4,672,696 of OY282508.1, forward strand.
TTTCTATTTTATTTTTATTTTGTGACCAATATCATCCTTTACTAATTTTCGTCTCTAATATGAATTTTTTTTTGTAGTGTCTTTAGATTTGAATTTATCTTTGTTATTTTTTTTGCTTATCTTTTTTTTTTTTTTTTAATAAATTGACGTCTATCTTTTCCTATTTCACATAAAACGCCCAGATAAATTAAGCCTGACATCATATCGTTTTCATTTCTATTGTATAATAGTAGTACATGTCATTTTATATCTTTCAACAGATCCAAGTAATAAACTATGCTGAACTAAATTCATTTAATCTTTAAAATCATAAAAGAATGGATAAGATCTTTTGTAATTTCTTGGGATAAATTTTATATGTTAGCAATTTTTTTTAAAACGCCTCAAATATTATTGTAATTTGTATTTTATTTTCTAACTATAATAATATTAGACTACCAAATATTTATAGCGAAAAATTGATATACAAAACACAAATAAAGTTGTAACTTCAATAGCTAATAAGTATAACTTATAATCATAAATATAAAAAATTGTCAAAAAGAAGAAAACGAAAGGATGATTTCAAATTTGCATGACACCTTTTTTAATTAGAGACATTCTAAAAAGAATTATAATATTAGGTGGATATATTCTGGTGATTTACAGAACAAGTGCCTGCAAAATGTACGGACAGATTATGCTGAGATCCATAGCACTAAAGTGATTTAAGTTCAGGTTATGTTTGGATGGAGGATTTGAAATGCATGGATTTAGAATTAAAGTCACTCACATAATAGTTCAAAATGAAATCATAAATTTCCAAATTCATGATAATGCAAACAATAACAATGGATTTGAAACTATGAATTTCAAATCTATCTTCAAATTCAACTGCATCCTCGGACTTGGAATGAATTTGTATAAGTTTTCTTCTCCAACTGCGTAAGCTCTTTTTTCATTTTCTTTTTAACAAAAAAACATGTCTCAGAAGAGGAGTGGAGGTGCAGAGAGGAAAATAGTGGATAAAGAGGTGAATCATATCTTTTGTTAAAAAGGCAGCTCATAAGTTTGGTTATAGTAAATAACTACAACGTCCTTGATGAAAAATCAATATAATCAATTAAAAATAATATATATATATATATATATATATATTTATAATTCAGAAAAATAAAAAAAATAAAAAAATTATAATTTCCTTTCTTCTGTATCATCTTCAACACAACTGCTTCTCTTGTTTTTCAAGATTTCGCCGGTAGAAAATATAAATAAAATAAAAGGTACTTAATATCGAAAAATCACTTGAATGATGGAAGTTAAAAATGTCCCCACAGTTACAGGCTTACAGCAAACCATTATACATTATTGTCAATTTCAAATTGTTGACTCGTTTTTTTTGTATTTTTATACTGAATTAGTTTCTCCTTAGAGTTCAACTATTGCATTCACCATGAAAACTGAAAAAGAAATTATGGATTGAAAAAGACCGAAAAAAATAAAAATTGCATATTTGATTTTCCTATAATCAACGGCATATCTTTCTTCATTCTCCTTCTTCCTGATTTTATCTCTCGTTTCTTTATTCTCTATGTTTTGATAAACTGCCCCATTCATTCTTTCTTTTTCTTTTTATTTAATGTTATATTATTTTATTTATAATGTTTTAATCTTATAAAGAAAGTGTATAATTAGTATTCACTGGGCTTTTATACCGATATGCCTTCATCTATTATATGATATCGGTTTTTAAATTAAAATAGTGATGGATTTGAGACGAAATGGTTGGTCTTTATAATGCTGGTCTCTGAACTTTATAGATCGATTTATTTCGTCTTTAAATTTAGTGATGTAATTTCCGTCTCTATTATAAAATTATAGACCAAATTACTTACAGAACAAAGATGAATTATGTCTGTCTATAATATTCGGTTGTTATTTCGTCACTAATAGTATACTAATAATTTTTTTGTCACTTTCCAGTACTATTTTATTTCTACCTGTTTTTATTTTGTAATCGATATTATCCAGCACTAATTTTCGTCTCTAATTATAAATTTCTTCTTAGTGATTGGAATCTACAACTTGTGTTTGTTAGTCGAATTGAAAATATTATTAAAATCATGTGTTTCCTATTTTATATTTAAAAAACCATACTGTAAACGATAAAAAGGTTTAAAATTAAAAAATAAACAAGTTATACTGCACATGATCAAAAAATTAAAATTAAAAAATGAGGGTGCTTTGGGTGGCGAGGATAACTAGTAACCACGACTCACGTGTCTAACGTGCAAGCAGCACCACCGACAAACCACCCGAGGGATAATATCCAACTCGTCAACGCATATGCAATGCATCGACCTTTATTTCCGAGGGGTAATATCCACCCGTGGACGCATATGCAATGCATCAACCTTTATTTTATCTCGTCTAGAAGGGAATAAAGACCGAATAAATAATCCCAACCACCCGAGGGGTAATACTAATATGTAATGCATCAACCTTTATTTCATCTTGTCTCGAGGGGATAAAGACTGGATAAATAACACAAGAAGCAATTATGGATTCAAAAAAGGAGCAACCCTAAATAAACCCGGATATACCCATCATTTGGCCCATTCCAAATGGGCCTATCAGTACCCCGTAAATTCGGTTAGGTTTGTTTCGATTATCAGTTACATTTTAAAGTTTTTACATTTATATTTTTAATAGATTTTTTCTTTTTCATGATAATTTTTTCGTGAAATAGAAAAATTAAAGAGATCAAAACGTGAGCATAAATTTTACTTTTCATGCATGTTACAATGTGAAAATTATTTATATATATGCGCTCAAGAAAATTAATACATAATATATAAATAATTAAAAATATATAATTAAATTTAAGTAGTGCGATTAGGCCAACCGATTTTTTCTTGGTTAAGAATCGAACGAAATGAATTATAAACCGGTTATAATATTTGGAACTGAACGAACAAATGTTATATACAAAATCGAACCGAATCACTTGATTCGAATCGATTTTTCGAGTTCGGTTCGATGGTTCTCCCCATAAATGTGACCTTTAAAGTAACTTGTAGTTATGATAGCTACATTATCATAATTTTTTCATAATGGAGATTTTTTCCAAAATGGCCATCCCCATCAATTCTTGTATATCCGATTATTTGTTTTGTGAATTAGGTGGTGTTTGCAAATTTAGTCAGGTGGTATATTTTTAAATATTTTTTTATTTTCTCATCGGAAAATAATGTCGGAAGTTGAAAAATGTAAATTACATGTTGCAATCAGTCAAAAAAAAAAAAAAAATTAGGTTCCAAAGTGTCGAAACGCCAATAGCTGTCTTCTAAGCTCTAAGAGATTATTTTTTACATGTTATAAGTTGTCTAACATCTTATTTTGCCAAATATATTTCTAGAGCTTATAAGCTCTCAAACATCTTATAAGATGTTTTGAGGAGAATCTTAGCCAAACACCCTCTTCATCTTACTTAGGGAGGTATAAGATTGTAAATGTTTGGTGGTACATCTGACTTGGGAAAATTCTTCATTTCATCTTAGGGAGAGCGCACCCTTGTTTTACATCTAACTTAGGAAAATTCTTCAATTCATTTTGGTGGCTAGGGTACACTAGATTAGCACAAAAGTTGTTCTGTTTATATAATTCAATTTTTAGTCCTTGCAATTTTAGATGGTTATCAATATGTCAGAAGATAAAAGTGTCTTTATTGCTTCATTATCAAACTTAAGTGATCATTTGAACTACATCTGGATTATGCATTATAGGTAGATTTGTTTTTTTTCTATTTCTTGAAACTTATGCGGAGGAGGATTTTTAAAGTTCTTATATAACATTTACTTAGATGGTCATATTCCAATCTCACTGTAGTATTTGACGCACAGTTTCTTATAAACATGAAATGTTGGTTGATCATATTTATCTTTTCACACTTTTCTCTTCATGGCATACCAGGCAGAAGCAGGTGTCTGGTGCTTTCTTGGTTGCACATACCGTTGAATAATGTGCTCCTAGTCCTTTTGCGGTCTAGCTTCAATGATTGCGTAAGCTACATTTGAGCACAACATTTACAGTACGTCTATATTTAAGTTTGGAGAATTTACATACTACATTTGAGCACAACATGTGCTTCTTCATTTGAAAAAGGTGGTTTAGAACAGAGTGAGCCATCAACACCTTGTCAAAAAGTTGTTTCAACTATCATGTACGTGCGCTGCTGGAGTAAAGTTGTTAATGTTTTCAATTGTCAATTTCTTGAACTGCTAATTGTGTCATGTCTTGCATGATCAAATTAGTGTCAAGGTTTTACTGAAACTGGTTTTCGGAAATTTATGTGTAACTAACTTGTGTATATTGATGCTTGTTTGTTATTGTCAAATGTTATTACAAATTATTAGCAGCAACAGTAGATCAGAATGTTGAGGCCATTAAGGCCTTCTCTTGCAGGAAACATTCCGCAGCAGGTCATGACATCATTGGAAACAAGTGAGAGGCCTCAATTGAATTCATCAATTGTTCTGGAGCTGTATTGTGGATTGTGATGATTTTGTTAGGATTTGATGTCCTTATAACTTATCTTGCAACGCTGATTGACCTACTTGTCTGGGACTTGTCATGAGTTCAATTAGTGGGGTCACAAACGATCCACGAGTCTGCACATATTGTGCCTTCATTTTGATAAAATAAATATTTCAAAATTTAGAATTATATATAGTAAAATCTTAAATAGCTTAATATCCGTTTCTCTTATGCACTTTTTGGATTGGATATGTACTTATTATTTATAAATAAAATATTGTTACGAAATAAAATTAAATTAAATAGTAAATATAACAAATAAAAATACTTTTTTAAAAAAAAAAAAACTCAAAACATGCATTTACTCCTATGCAAATAACTATAAATCGTTCAATTAATTACATATGTAAAAAATTAATACAAATATAATACTCATTCCGTTTCAAAATAAGTGTCGTTTTAGACAATTTTAATACAATAATTGTCGTTTTATCAAAATCCCATATTTCTTTTTGTTTTAGACAACATCACCCCTAATCAAATCCCACCAAATTTGTTTTTGTTTTTTTGTTTTTTATCAGGCTTCAAGCACAGTAGATCTTCAAGAATTTTGCAATGATAGGACCAACTTGCACGCCGTCTTCAGAGAGCAACTTGTACGCGTCATTCATGTAGATTTCTTTCACTGGACTGTCTTCACATAGAGCGATATGATTTGATGATGCCACACTTTCTGTATCATCATCTTCATTACCTTGGACTCGAGTGAGAATCATAGTTTGGATTTTGGCCTGCAAAACACTTCCGCATGAGATGGTCAAGGTTGAGTGACGTTTCATTCGAGATGGTATCAAACTATGGAATTTTTGAAAGGGTTCCTTTGCAACACTCAACCTTCGCTGACTATTCCTCTTACCCATTCGAAGAGGTCCGAGCCTATCAAAGACGGCTACCCGTTTAACTTTCTTGCGATGCTCATCAAATGTATCTTCTATTGATGAAGCCTCGTCTTCAAATATGTGGTTCGTACTGGCTCTCTTGACTGAAATACAAGGATTTTGGGAGACATGACTAAGATCTTTCTTAGGACCTTTGATGGTGTAGCCACTCTCTTCAACATTCTCCGAGGAGCATTAATTCCACATTTTAATTGGCTTGGAGTTTCAAGGGACATCTTCCTCAATGCAACACTTCCTTGAGAATGATACCCAACTTGTGGCACAAAAGGCTTATCAAATTTCGTCAAAGGCAGTGGCAATTCCTTCAATGCCTTAATCCTTGTGAGCGATTCCTTTCCTCTATTGGAACGAGCCACAGATGGATCGTTATCTTCTTCTACTTGACCTTCTTTAAGTTTCTTTGGAAAATAATACTTAGCATCAATGATGTACGATTCCGCCTTGGTGAAAGGTTTGATGTCACCTAACACCGTCTTAACAGTTCCCTCATGATAGTACTTGAAGCACTGATCCAAAGTTGATGGAACTATTTCATTCTCATGAAGCCATGGCCGACCCAAAAGCATATTGTATGATGTTTTGGCGTCTATGACATGGAAGAGTACACTCGAGCCAAGAGTTCTTTGTCCCTCTTGGTTGAACCCTTGATTCATCAAGTGGCTATTGGTGTGTTCATTCGTGGGAATTTCCAACTTCTTCAGTACTCGCAACGGCAAGATGTTAACTCCCGAAACTCCATCAATCAAGATTCGATTCAATTTTTGCACACGAGTGTGGTCACTCACAAATAAAGATAGATTGTGTGATCGTGAATAAAGTAGCAAGTCCTCATTTGTGATTGTCATTACTGAGTTGCACTCATGATCGTCGCTATGATCTTCAACTCTAGACTGACATGATCTACTATTTTCTCCGTCCGTCTTATTGCTGGAAGCATCATCACAACTAGCATTGTATTTAGTACCGATGACAATTACATCTGCATCTTCTTCATCCAGCAGGATTTTTGTCGGGCTATTTGCATGACTTTGTCCTTGAATATGAAGCAATCCTGGATCGGATGCCCTACCAAGCGATGGTACTTGCAGTATTTTGGGTCATCAGTTTGTCCAACTTCTCAAGCCGCTTCATTTCTAGCAACTAGATGAGATCTTCTTTGATCAAATCATCGAACATTCCAGAGACATTGGAGTCCAAGAACGGATAAGTCATTTGCTTCTTCTCCTTCAAAGTTGATTTTCTTTGCTCCTTGTCTTAAGGGACATTCTTTCCTTTAGCATCATTGCTTCTTCGAAATTTGATGGGCATTGCACCAATAGCCATAGAGTCTATATTTTGATTTTTTGTGAAAACTTGCCCCAATTATTGAACTTATGCGACTCATGAATCAGGGGTCCATCAAGTCCAACTTCATCTATACTCAGCTCCATATCATGAGCTCTACTTGCTAGCTCTTCAAATGTCGTCGGCCTAATCCCTTGAATGATATATCGAAGGCCCCATCTCATTCCTTGGATGCATATTTCGATTGTCGAACTTTCAGATAGTCGATCTTTGCAATTGAGACTCAAGTTTCTTTGCCGATTGATATAGTCAGTAATAGAGTCATCTTTCCACTGGCGGGAGTTTGTCAACTCGATCATGCTCACAGTTCTTCTTGTGCTGTAAAAGCAATTGAGAAACTCATGCTCCATTTGCCCCCAGCTATCAATTGAGCATGCTTCTAAGTCTATATACCAATCAAAGGCGTTCTCCTACAATGAGCGGACAAACTGCTTCACCAAATGGTCATCATAGGTTTCGGCATCGTTGCACGTCTCGACGAAATTTGCTACATGTTGCTTCGAGTTACCTTTACCATCAAATTGTTGGAACTTAGGAGGTTGGTAACCTACTGGAATTTTTAGATTGTCAATTTTCTAAGAGTATGGTTTGCTGTAAGTTGGGGATGACTTAGGCGTCCCATCGAACTTGTCTTTGATGGTTCCCAAAATGATCTCTTTCAATTGGTCGATAGGGACCAAATTGTCAGCTGAGACTTGCAGCTCATTCAAAGTTCTCTCTTTTTCAAGTGGTGGATTATGATGCCTTGCAAAGTCCTTAGCCTCATCTTGGTCCTCCATAGGTTCTTTTCCAGGAGTGCGACTTGTATCACCATTGTCAACTTTGCTCATCAGTTTTTCTATCTTAGAGTCTTGCTCTTGGACGTGTCTCATAAGACCTTCAATTTCTTTGGTTAAGCTTATGAGTTGTTCCTCCAGAGTTGAACTATTTGTCATCATCACCGGAGCAATATCAGGAGTGGATGAGGAGCTTGAGGTAGAGCGAGGAGTGGAACATGCGATGCTATCAACAGTGTCCGAAACATGCTTCTTGATAGCTACGGATGAAGTATTTCCCTCTGAAGATGCTAACGATTGTGATTTTCTTAACATACTCCTTGTGATGACATTGACATTTACAGTTGAGAGTTTGTTGCAATAATCTTCGTCAGCGTGATCTTGTGAGGCGCCATAACACTGTTTTCAGTTGTTGGTTGAGGAGAAGAGATGAGAGGTAAAGATGTCCCACCGGGCGTGCCAAATTAATAACAACAAATTTTACGTTTTGAATTAACAAATACAAAATACTTGTACAAATTAATTTCAACTGGATTAAATGAAGAACTTTGTAGGTTACAATCTCTACTCTTCAATCCTCTGATTCTTCTCTTTGAATGTTTTCTTCGAATTTGAAATTTTGGAGTGAAATCTTCTTCTTGATCTTCTTTGCCACTTAAGTTGTTCTTCAATAACGTTTGTCCGAAGGCCGAACGGCTAGATTTCGGATCGAATGCTACTTCTTGATGATTTTGATGAAGAACATCTTCGAATCTTGAAGAATGTCTTCGAATCTTCAAGAACGTCTTCAAATCTTCAAGAGCTTTGAGTCTTCAGGATTTCTTGAAGTTCTTCCAAACTTATTGAAGCTCTCAACTTTTTTTTGTGTGTGTTTTTTTTAATGAAGAGATGCCTCCTTTTATAGGTGTTGGGAGGAGCTTTTTCCATATTTGATTGACCATCATTGATTTGATGGGCTTGGCCTAATTTGGTTGGGTCTGGCTCGAATTCGCCTGATCTGGTTGGACTTGGCCTGATTTGGTTGGGCCAAGCTGGCTTTTGGGCCTATTTATTTGTAGAGACCCTTTTGAATTGGTTAGACATTCTTGCTGGAAGAGGCCCCTTTTGACTTTGATTGGGCCTTCCTTGATTTGATTGGGCCATCTCGCCAAAATGTTGGTAGACAATTTATTTTGGCCTAAATTAAATATCAGTTATACTATATACGTAGGAATTAATTTCATTAAATTCTCAAGACATAAATAGTATCTTTTATTGATATTTAATTATTTTCCATGTGTCGCTATTTGATTGGACACAAAATTTATTCATTTACATAGGGCAAAAAGTGGATTTTTCTAAACAATTGTATTTATTTCACTGTTTTTAATATATTAACCATCTATTTATTATAATTCATAAATTTCATAAGTTAGATTTATTTCATCTTTCAAATATTATTCAAATCGCACAACGCTCGGGTGCTATACTAATTTAGTCAACAAATATAATCCTGCAATCTGTCTTGCTCTATTATACTAAAATCCTGTTTTTTCTCCATGAAATCTTTCTTACCCAATAAAAGAGGATAATTATTTTAGGTAATACTCCCTCCGTTTTTTGTAGAAGTTGTTTTAGACTTGGATAAGTAAATTAAGGAATAGGAAAAATAGACAAATAAATTCCTTACTAAATTTTCTCTCTCCCATAAATCCCTAAATTTTCTCCACAATTTCTTACTCACTACTAGAAAAAATCAAATATAGTCATGGATCAGAGACCAAGTGGTTGGTCTCTAAAATTTAGAGACCGATTTTATTCCGTCTCTAAATTTAGTGAGGGAATTTTCCTCTCTATTATGAAGTTAGAGACTGAATTACCTATAGAATAGAGACGGATGATGTCTGTCTCAAATTTTCGGTTGCTAATTCGTCACTAATCGGACACTAATGATTTTTTGCCACTTTCCGTCACTATTCTATTTCTATTCTGTTTCTATTTTGTGACCAATATCATCTGTTACTAATTTCCGTCTCTAATATGAATTTTTTTTGTAGCGACTATTTGCAATTAAGGAATTAAATTAAATATGGTAAGTTAGATAATAAGAGATTTTGTAGAAATAGTAAAAGGACGTAGTATTGGAGAATTTGTGGAAAAAAATTAAAAGAACATCTAAAAAACAAAACACAAAATAATACTATTAGAACTTCTTTAGGGAATCTAATCTACGCCCTATTATTCTAATTCCTCTTTTTCCTCAAACAGAGTCTTTTTTAAACAAACAGAGAGAATAAAATAAATAAGAATTCCTCAAAAAAATCTTTTCTTAACATAGAGAGATAATAAATTAAAATTAAAAGATTTGTAGGAAGATAAGGTTATTATATTGTATTACAATAACTTATTTCTGAGTATAAAGTGATTTTTTTAAACAACTTTGAATCAGAAAAACAAAGAATATATTTTACGCGACAAAAGCCTACCAACAATAAACAATCAGAAACAACTTTGCATTAACTACACCCAAAAAAACTACAATTGTGCAGGCAGTTGAAGAACTCATGATTTCTCTCCAATGGTATATAGGTACAGTTAATTGCACTTACACTACAACAATAGGATTCTTTTGTATAATAATTTTTTAGATCACAATTATGGTCACTAATACTAAGTTATTTGTGATCACTTATCGTTATAAATCTCTCTACAAATTATTTGTGATAATTTTAAGACTACTTATAGAAATAATTAGTTGTGGCAAAAAATATTGAGATGCACTTGAGACCACTCATTATTTAAAACTATTTCTTGTTATTTAAAAAAACCGTTATTTTTGTTGTAGTGTAATTAATGGTTGTCATAATGAAAAAAATATTTTACACTTCTTGGAAGAAGGTTATATATAACTGATTTCACCAAAATAATTAATACTCAGAATTATCGTAATTTTGTGGTGGCCTGTTGATGTGTGATTGGTTCCCACTACAACAAAAGAAGTCTTTTGCATAAGACTTTTTGACACCACAATTGTGGTCACTAATAATAAGTTATTTGTGACCACTTGTTGTCACAAAACTCTCTACAAATTATTTGAGACAACTTTAAGACTACTTTTAGAGACAACTAGTTGTTGCAAAAAATATTTGAGACGCATTTGAGACCACTTTTGTGGTCACAAATATATTATTTGCGACGGAGTTATTGAGACGACAATAAAGTTGTGACAAATACTCATAAGTTGTGACAAATACTCATTATTTGAGACCACTTTTTTTGAGTTGTGGCAAATACTCATTATTTGAGATCACTTTTTTGTGGTCTCAAAAGACCCCTTTCCTTGTAGTGTCCTTAGGTACGTTACTCCTAAATATTAGCATCTTAAGTCTTAACCCATATTACAAAATTATTCTTTTTTAACGTTTTTGTTTCACGTTACTCCTAAATATTAGCATCTTAAGTCTTAACCCATATTACAAAATTATTCTTTTTTAACGTTTTTGTTTCACTGTTTATATATTTGCAACAACATTAATTATTTTATATTAATTGGACGACACAAAGTCAACTTACAATAATTAACAATATTTTTTTATAAGGATAAAGATGTTTGTGCTCATTCTTCCCGGACCCCAAAAAAATATTTTTTTTAAATTAATTTTTTTCGTAAATGTATTGAATACTATTAATGAAAAATTATTAGTGAAGACGGTAAATAAAATTTTAACATTAACACTTGAGTACGGGTAAAAAGAGCATAAGAAACCACGCCAAGAATTTTAGAGTGTTCCGAAATGATAGTTAATATTTAAATTATATCTTGTGATAATTATCTATTATATTTGTAATTTTAATTAGAAAATAATCGCAAAAAAAAAAAAAAAAAAAAAAAAATTAATTTTAGAAAGTTAATTTTTTTTTTCCGGCCCGGGCTGAATCTGCCCTGGAGATTTATACTTAGAAGGATAAAGATATTCAGTTCATGTAAATATTGTTGATGACCCAAAGTTATGTTCGGAGTATTTGACGCATGTTTGCTATGTTACCTTATGAGTTTGTACAACTTCACCTGAGTCAGCCATCTATTGCTTCCACAAAATCAGCTGAGTATTTTTCTTTTGCAGCAATCTACTGTTGTTGATTTTTATTCTTCTGAGTCTATTGAATTTGCTTTCCTTTCTTGGGCAGTCCTTGGCCAAATGTCCAGCTACATACACTTGAAGCACTTTCTTGTTTCAATGTCTGAAGTGGTGTTTTGTTCAGACTTCTTCCATGGTTGCTTCTGTTTCTGATTATTAAACTTCTTGGGATGAAACTTTTTTACCATGAGTCCTTCACCAGGTTGTTCTCCCTTTACTGATTCTGTCCCCTTTTGTAGCTCCTTTGATTCAAAGCAGATTCCACCTCACTCAAGGTAATCTTATTTTCTCTACCAAAGATAATTGCATCTTTGAAATTTTCAAATATCTTAGGTAAAGAACTTAGGAGAATGAGTGCTTTATCTTCATCCTCCATTTTGACCTCTATATTCTCAAGGTCATCTAGAATTTTTTGGTATTCATCTAGCTGATCTGATATTGGCTTTTCCTCAAACATCTTGAATGCATAAAGGCGCTGCTTCATAAACAATCGATTTGCCACTGACTTAACCATATAAATCGATTCGTCCAAGTCGTCTCGTGCCTCAAACTCGGATAGTATGTGTGTTGTTTTCTTTAAGAACAAACTTGGATCCTTTTTATAGAGTTAGATAAGCCCTATTGAATTGGGAAATCAAATCCTCTATTAAAACAGGATTTTTATTAACGACAATCATTTTGACACGGCCGTGTTGCTTTGCAATACTTCAATTTCCAGCAACAATTTGACACGGCCGTGTTGCATTTGTGACGCGGCCGTGTTCTGTTCCAGAGCCTATTTGAACGATACGCATCACTTTTGACACGGCCGTGTTGCTTATGTGACACGGCCGCGTTGGTTCTTGCTCCGTTTTACTCCTAGACGGGTTCAGACCGATTCGGACCGGTTTGGACCGGTTCTTGGACGGTTCGGACCGGTTCTCACTGATTTTCACTTCTTTGGGCCGATTTTTACTCTGTTTCAACTTGTTTTCTTGTCCGGTAGTCGTAAATCACAACTTTTTAGCCTGAAAATGCTCAAAATACCTTAAAACAAGCCGAGTACATTAATTGGTCACTTATATCACATTTCATACAATTTCTAACCATTTATGCACATAATTCCTATAAAATAGTATCATACATTGACCTAATTACATGCATAATTAACGTGCATCACAATTTCTCTCAATAATTTGTGTCCCGGACAAAGAATGATCATACTATGAGCTTTATCCAGGATAGTTTGCTTCTCCTCTTCTTTCATGGCTACCGGGAACTTATCTTCACCTTCCAGGGCAATGGCAATTCCCTGTTGAACTAGCAATGCACGCATCTTAATCCGCCATAAGCCAAAGTAACCCTTCCCACAGACGGCGCCAAATTTTTAGGTTCTTGAGCTCAGATTACATATTCAATCACTCAAACTTTTGAACACACACAAGAGCTATATTTTGTAAATCAAGCTGAAAATTGAAACAACACAAGAGTTAGGGTGGTTCGGATCGTTAATGAGATCCTACATCCACGGAGCCAACAACACCAAAGAATTTCATTAATCGACTCCAAGAGTACAAGAATACAATCCAATAGCTTCAACTCTCAAGATTACACAATCTTCACAGAATTTCTCTATGTGTATATCTTTATCACAAGAACAAGCTATCGCTATTCTACTCTCTTTGACTAACTATGAACTTGTGTTAATCAGGATGAAAACATAAGAAATAATAAGATGATAAAAGAACAGAATTGCTTCAGAAGTTTCAAGCTAATTGCACTACTAAGAAACTGCTTCTGATATGTAGTTTTAACTGTTTCTCTCTCAGCTGCCATGCAAAACCAATTTGGAAGTTATAACTGAATACAATTTGACTTCCAGTTGCAACCACTGGAATGACCAATTTGCCCTTAACTAATCCTTATAATTTCTGCTTTATCCACTTAACTAACATAACTGAATTTTAGCTAACTGTGTCCACAGGAGGAATTACCTGATCATGTCTCCTTGGACACTTTCCCTTATTACATTCCGTGAGTGCAAGCTGTAATAACATGTATATCTATGCTATGCACTAAGTTATAAGGCAAGACTTGACCAATTATATTTGTTTATGGGCAGTGAAGGCAATAAAACCCATCTCGTGGAACGCATGGCATCACATTTGAAGAAGAATAAGGGCAGAAAGTATGGTAGACGTTTGGGTTTTGCCAGTAACAGAATTCTTCTTCGAAGTATTCCAGGTCTGTTTAAATTCTTCCTTTCTTTCATGGAGTTACTTCTCTTGTTCTGATTAAGAGGGAATTGATTTTATTTCTTTTGAAGATACCGGGAAATATCGGGAAAGATTGGTGAGTGCAGTTGCTAGTGAATTCCAGGCTCCATTACTGAAGCTTGACGTCAGCAGTTTTCCTCCATATGTAAGTCTGGAAGGGAATAACAGAGATCAAATTTGTATTGGATATTGTAGCTACATACTCACCGACTTTAGAATTTTCAGGTCTTTATCTCTGAAAGAAAACCCGACGAGGGAAGTTTGGAATCAGATGAGGAACCATGTTGCAAAGATGACGACGAGAAAAATAGTCACAATGAGTCACAAGTGGCAGACAAAGGAAAGTGCCTCTGAAATGGGCTCCGCATGTGCAACACATGGCAAGCATCCCTTCTTACACGACCTCGATAGGACGTTTATGATTCAAAATGACTATGATGTTTCCCACCAAGTTTGAGCTCTATAAATAGAAGGAACTCACATGCAATTAGGGAGATAAGAAAATAGTGAGAAGAAAGAGTGAGCTAAATTCATTTGTAAGAGAAAACAAGAGTGATCTAAGTATACACTTTGTGATTTGCTTTGTAAGTTGTAATCTAGCCTACAAATGAACAACATATCAACTTGCATTGCTCGTTTTTCTTCCTTTTCTTAATTTGGTTGTGATGATTGTGTGAAGTCTAAACGTATCAGAAATGATCACGTCGATGAACACGCCATGTCACCTTCACACGCATCACACGTATCTACAACCCTATTTCAGTGAGAAATCGATAATCTAATTCCCAACATCACTGAATCTCGTGAACCCAAATTCCACTAAGTTGTTTACAAATTGAGAAACAAGTTCACAAATTTCTAAAATTATTAACCCTTAACTGAATTTATTACTAGGAAAAAGCTCATCTATACATCCAAATAAAATAAGGGTGATGATTGTAGCTCGGTAATATGAGAAGCGGCAAGGATCACCGACGTACCAAAACGGTTGTATTTCGAGCTGCAACCCACTAATATGCATCCTTTTTTTTTTTTTTTTGCGATGTTGGTTTAGCTTGTGCCTAGCAGTGTGCAAATAGTTTAAAAAATTTAAATCGAACCGTCATTGTTGATCCGGTTTTGGTATATATATGGTTCGGTTATAGTTTTCTCTTTTCTTCAAATTGAAGAAGACACTTCAACCAAAAAATAATTTCATTTAATTTCGTGTAGTTTATTAATTGCATATTTTACTTTAGTATTAACATACACTTAATTTTAGATATATAATTATATATATTATACAAAAATAAATTAAAATTACACAGAAATTAAAAAGATTATGAAATAAATCGTCTAAACGGCAGTTACGGTTCTTAACCGGGCAGTATTGATTTTTTTTAGTAAAATCCTAATTGGGGATGTGTTTGGTGAGATTCAATCCCTGATCTGATTGGAAGAGGAGTTTGTAGGGAGGGGTTTGATAGGATTCAATCACTACCTGATTGGGGAGGGGTTTGGTGGAATTTGATCACTGGTCTATGACATGAATTACAAAGTGTTCTACCATTAAATCTAACATGATTCGATTACTAGCCTTATTGGGGAGGAGTTTGGTGGGATTTGATGGCCTGACTGGGAAGGTTGGTGGGAGCTTGATTGAGAAGGGGTTTGGTGGGATTCGGTCACTGGTCTTTGACCTGGGTTATAAAGTGCTCTACCATTAATCCTAACATAATTAATGAAACTAAGAAAGATAATTAAGATTATAATTTTTTTTATTCTCATTGAGAGAAGTTTGATGGGATTTGACCCTTGATCAATGTTAAAGTTGAGGAGGTTCCATTCTAAAATCAATTGGCGATAGGAGGAGGGACTCACTAAGCTTATAAGGGGCCGGATGATCTCTTTTATTCCCTCCCTTCCATATTAATTGTCGTTCTAGCTACTTATTTTTTTTCGATATTAGATGTGAGTCGTTCTAGCTACTTCTTACTTTTTTGTGAGTCGTTCTAGCTACTTCTTACTTTTTTCAATTAATTGATGTTTTAGATAATTTTCACAAATTCTACCAATTTTTTCCCCGGCTCAATTCTAGAGTATCTCTATTTTTCAACCTATTATAAATATTTTATTTGGTCAAATCTTTATCTCCTAATATTAGGTGAGGGTATGTCTGTCAAAATATTTCATCTTTAATTCTTTCATTTTTTTTCTAAAACGACAATTAATATAAAATGGAGGAAGTAGTATTTATCAATGTGGGAGCAATTCATATATGAAGCATTTATCATTCAATTTCAATATTCCAACAATTTATAACCTAACTTACAAAGTATTTAACAAACCGAGTTACTATTAATTCCAAAAAAATATATAATACCTCATTACAAACGCCCAAGAACTTTTTTATTATTTTTCCTTTCTCAATTGTTTTTTAATCATGCAACGATATTTTTTCTTCTGGCCATTGGAATGACTTAAGTATCCTTTCCAACCGTTAGGATCAACTCTCATCTTCAGCCCTAATTTATACACTCACCAAATACATTCGTCGATCGTCCTCAGCATTCCTCCTTCCAGCCCCCCTTTTCTCTCTCCACACTCACCAGCCCTAATGTCCCTCTCTCTTCACACTCACCTAATGCATTCGCAGATCAACTATTAGAAGAGCGAGCGAAGGCCTATTATTTTCCAGCAAAAACGTTAATCTTTATGCCAAAAATTATCGATCCTCTCGTTTGATGGACGGCCATTACGGTTTATTATACTCGAGTAGAATAACTTGAGTGATTGAATTGTACTCGAGCATAATAAATATTCTTGAAGTCATCATGGTCTGTTTGGAAGCTAGCATCAGTATACCCAGTAACTGATAACTCTGGCAGCCCACCATAGACTAAGAAATATTCTTTAGTCCTTCTAAGATACTTAAGAATAGTCTTGATAGTTCTCCAGTGTATCTCACCGGGATTTTCTGAAATCTGCCTGTCATGTTGAGTGCATAAGCCACATCTGCCCTAGTACATATCATGGCATACATAATAGATCTTATAGCCGAAGCATACGGGATCTTCTTCATGTAACTCATTTCTTTGTCATTAGAAGGGCAACCTTTCTTAGACAATATAATGCCATGTCCCATAGGAAGAAATCCTTTCTTGGAATTTTCCATTGAGAAGCGTCTCAGCAATTTGTCTATGTAAGTAGACTGAGACAATCACAACATCGTATTAGGTCTATCTCGATAGATCTTAATTCCAAGGATGTAGGAAGCCTCACCCAGATCCTTCATCATGAAGGAGCTAGACAACCAATCTTTCACAGATTGCAACATGGAACGATCGCTTCCTATTATCAATATATCATCAACATATATGATAAGGAAGACAAATTTTCCATTCTTGTGTTTACTATAAACACATGGATCCTCTTTGCTTCTGACAAAATCAAACAATTTGATAGCTCTGTCAAAGCAAATATTCCAACTCCTAGATGCCTGCTTGAGTCCATAAATGGACTTTTTTAACTTGCATACTCCATTCGGCTTTTCTTTGGATATAAAACCTTCAGGCTGTGACATATACACAATGCCTTCGAGTTCTCCATTGAGAAACGCAGTTTTGACATCCATTTGCCAAATGTCAAAGTCATAGTATGCAGCTATTGCAAGTAATATCCTAATGGACTTGATCTTAGCAACTGGCGAAAAGGTTTCATCATAGTCAATATCCTCGCGTTGACTATAACCCTTTGCCACCAAACTAGCCTTGTAGGTTTGTACCTTGCCATCTGCGTCTCTCTTCTTTTTGAAGATCCATTTACTGCCTATGGGGAAAGCCCCATCTGACAAATCAACTAGTTCCCAGACTAGATTGAGGTACATCGAGTCCATTTCAGATGTTAAGGCAGCCAGCCACATCTTCGAATTGGTGCCCGACACCGCTTCGATATAGGTCTTAGGTTCGTCATTTTCTGAATCAACCTCATCATCTTGGTTCTCAACCAATAGATTTAGTCTTTCATGTGCACAAAGATTCCTTTGAGGCCTATTGAGTTGGTTTTGCGTTGGTTCATGCGGTTTATTCTAATCGTGATCAGGTTCCTGCGTGTTGAGGTTTTCAACATTTGGGATATTCTCAAGAATTTCACTATGATTTTCTTGAGGTGGGGTTGATGCAATATCTTATCTTTGATGCATCTCATTGTCTTGAGGTGACCCTCTAAGAGTCATTTCCCCTCCCAATAGATCATCAAAAATTCCCACTGAGTTCTTGTCGACTCCATTGGACAATACCTCATCCTCCATGTTATCTTGTGGTTCTTGAATTTCTTCAAGATCTATCGTGTTGTGACCTTGTTCCTTGGAGACATAATTATCTTCAAGAAATGTCACATTCCTGGATCCTATCACCTTGTGATCTCCAGGACAATAGAATTCATATCCTTTAGTTTCTTTAGGATATCCCACAAAATAACATTTTTCACTTTTAGATTCCAACTCCTCAGTCATCATCTTCTTAACAAAAGCAGGAAAATCCCAGGTCCGCATATGGTTAAGACTCGGCTTTCTGCCACAACATAATTCATATGGTGTTTTCTCGACTGATTTAGAAGGAACTCTATTTAGAATATAAACTGCAGTAGGTAAGGCATAACCCCAAAAGAATAAAAAAGGAGACTGGTGAAACTCATCATGGGTGATCGAACCATATCCAATAAAGTTCGATTTCTCCTCTCAGATACTCCATTCATCTGTGGTGTACCCGGAGGTGTCCAGTCTGACCGGATTCTATGTGATTTCAAGTAATCAAGAAAATCTCGGCTTAAGTATTCCCCTCCTCGATCTGATCGGAGAGTCTTAATACTTTTACTAAGTTGTTACTCAACTTCTAACTTAAACTCCTTAAATTTCTCGAAGGCCTCAGATTTGTGTTTCATGAGATACACATATCCATACCTTGAGAAATCAGTAAAAGTTATGAAGTACGAATATCCACCTCGTGCTTGAGTTGGGAACGGTCCACACACATCTGTGTGGATCAACTCGAGCACAACTTTGGCACGTAGCCCTTTCCTAGAATTGGTTTACTTGTCATCTTTCCTTTGAGACAAGATTCGCAAGCACCATATGATTCGAAATCAAATGATGTGAGATAGTCTAACTTTCTCAATCTTGCTATTCTTTTCTCATTGATATGACCAAGTCTACAATGCCAAAGATAGGTTTTATTATTCGTATTACTTAGCTTAGGTTGTTTGTTTTGTACATTGAGAATATTTTGTTCACATTCAAGCATATATAAACCATTCGAAAGAGAGGCACTTCCATAAAACAATCCATTAAGCGAAAATGAGCATCTACTGTTTGCAAAATGGAAGGAAAAACCTTGAATGTCTAACATTGGAATGGAAATAATATTCTTTGAAATTGTAGGAACAAAATAACAATCATGTAAATCTAGTCTATATCCTGAAGGAAGATCTAATCTATAAGTCCCTACACGTTCAACAGCAACTCTTGCTCCATTTCCCACGCGTAAGTCGACCTCCCCAGGCCTCACTTTCCTGCTGTCACTTAGGCCCTGCACATTGTTACAAATGTGTGAACCACAAGTTGTATCTAATACCCAGGATTGTGAATTGTTTATAGACATATTTATCTCAATGACAAACATACCTGAGCTCCCAACTAATGCACCTTGTGCTTTGAACTTTGGGCAGTCTCTCTTCCAGTGTCCCTTCTCGTGACAGAATAGACACTCATCCTTTGGCAGTTTCTGCTTCTTTTGAATCCCTCCACTCTTAGGCTTCAAGGCTGCACCACTAGATGCTTTCTTCTTCTTCTTCTTCTTCTTCTTCTTCTTCTTCTTCTTCTTCTTCTTCTTCTTCTTCTTCTTCTTCTTCTTCTTCTTCTTCTTCATCTTCTTCTTCTTCTTCTTCTTCTTCTTCTTCTTCTTCTTCTGCTTATTCTTCCTTTTGGAAGAGTTCGCAGAAGAGCTCACCATGAGCACAAATTTGTCTTTATAGGGAGAAGATTCATAGGTCCTAAGCATGTTGTGAAGCTCAGGCAAAGTCACCTTCGTGTTGTTCATATTGAAGTTCACTGTGAAATTTTCAAAAGAACTAGGAAGTGACTGCAAGATCAGATTAGTTGAGACACTTGAGGGTAACACCGTTCCAATCGATATCAACCTCTCAATTAATCCGATCATCTTCAGTACATGCTCAGAATCCTGGGCCCCATTATGAAGTTTACACTTAAAGAGATCACTGAATATCTCATACTCCATTGTTTGAGCTTGTGAGGCGTACAAACTCTCCAAGTGTTTTATCATCTCATAAGGGAGCATGTGTTCATGTTGCCTATGCAGTTCAATACTCATTCAAGACAACATGACACACTGAGCCGACGTGGCATCCTCAACATGCTTCTTGTGAGCATCTGCGTCAAACTTAGCATACTCAGGAGAAGTCTTGTTGGGGATGGCACTGATTGGTTCGTCTAAGACGTACTCAACCTTTTCTTGCCTTAGCACCAAGCGCAAGCAACGGAGTCAATCCGTAAAGTTAGACCCAGTCAACTTGTTTGATTCCATCAAACATTTATAAGCCAAATTCGACATTTTTATCTGAACAGAAAATAATCGAACCGAAAAGTAAATTAGAATAAAGTAAATAAAGATCACATTCATATCACTAATCAAAACAAGGGTTTATTGTAATGATTAGCTCCCACTAATTTTAATATATTTTGCGTCCCCAAACACAAAATACGGATTTATAATAATTATAAATCTTAGTGGTCCAAGATCCAAATTTATATTATTGTAGCCTCTGCTTTGGCTGATGACTGTAATAATATCACTCAGTAGGCCTCCAAGCCAATTGCAACAGCAATTTTGCAATTCCTGGTTAATTAATCCAATTAATTTTTGGGTCCTCAAACTATTTTGGTCGCTTTGGCATCTCAAAATAATTTAAGCAAGTCATTTCCATCACACGATGCCAAACATGCATCTATGAATGAGTCCCAACCTCGTGGTTTTAGAGCAAACTCTGGTATAAAACTCGTGGACGAAGAGATTAAGAATTTCATACAATTATGATGGACGACGCTTTTATTTCTAAATAAGACTTGGTTTTATTTGGGGATTTTATATGTGATACTAATTGTTAAATTTAATATATAATATTAAATTAAACGCAATTACTGGGTGCCGCCTACCCAGGCATAAGAAATGCGTACCACACATATTGCGCGCCGCCTACCCATACATAATTTCACGGACTACATGTATTGGGCGCCGCTTACCCAAACATAAAACGGTCTTAAATTACTATAATTTAAATTGAATAAGCATAAAATCAAATGATAGCTTATCACATCATATCAAATAAAGCTCAAAGAATAAAATTACTAATCTAATTAAAAATTTCTTCTTTAATTAAATGTAGATTAAAATTAAATATATTAATTCTAAATTAATATATACATATATATACTTTTAATATTAATTATAAATTAATATAAATATATAAGTCTAGTATTATTCTTTCAAAAATAATAATACTATCAAAATTTATTAATGTAATTAATGAATTAATATTAGTTTCTTAGATTAATATATTAATTCCAAATTAATATAAGTATACTCTCAATGTTAATTCCAAATTAACATAAATGTATAAGTTTATTATTATTATTTCAAAATCAATAATAATTAAGATACATTAATCTAATTAATTTTTTATATTTTCTGAAAATCTGGAATTTTTTTTTATTGTTGGCCCAAAATGGGCCCAACTTAAAACCAGTCCATAAATCTCATAATCTGGCCTAGTTTACCTCCGGCCCAAATTCAAGCCCAAAAGATTTTACATTTGGTCCATTCCTTTTCCAGCCCAAAACAGGATTATTTCGGCCCAAAACCCAGCCCAGGTCCGGCCTGAGAAACCTAGGTTCAATACTGTCACCTGTCGCCGCCAACTCTAACTCCGACACCGCCGACGATTGTCGTGCGCAACAACAGCCAAACCGCTGCCTCCGCCGCCACCGTTGATGATCGTCGCGCGCAGCAGTAGCCAAACTCCCGCCGCTGCCGTCGTTCAACAGCAGTAACAGCGAAGAATGCCGCCGCCAACCACCACCTGCGTCGTCGTGGATCGACACGCAACAGCAGTGTTGCAGCGACAAACGCCGCTGTTGCTGCCGACGAACGTTGCACGCAGCAGTGACAGAACTATCACCGCCGAATGTCTTCATCATCAGCAAAGCATGGGACCCCGCCGCTACCGTCGCCGCGGGCGAGCATACGCACAGACCAGCAGGGTTGGTTTCAATAATGATTTCTAAAACATTCATCAGTTTTCAAAATTCGTGGACCATGGAGTTAAAAGTTAATGGTTGCGAAATGATTTTCTAAATACCAAATTGCAAGATTGATTCAAGACCAGATTGCATTAATATTATTTCATAAAATTTTATCCACAATTAATTAGAAGGGTAAAACACATATAAATCGAGACCCCGAGCTCTGATACCACTGTTAGTAATTTTCGATTACATCTAATATACGCAGCGGAATAAACAGTCGAGAATTATGATCGTGATTTATAACTGAATTAAATGTTGAACATAAATTACGCTAAAGTTGGAATAACTTACTTGTTGTGTAATTAATCGGACTGAATTGACCGATTGTTTTAGCACTTTAAGTATCCACGCGTATGTGAGCGATTGTTTTAGCACTTTAAGTATCCACGCGTATGTCGTCCACCGCACCGCAGGAACTACCATTGGTACAATTGTTCAATAAGTGATCGCTAGGAAATCCCTTATTGAACTATATGGTGTTTTTTACCAGCAAGATTAATTTTCCTACAATAGAGAATAGATATATATATATAGTTCATATACCCTAGGTATATGAGCTTAATATTCTGACCTACTTTAATTAATTAATCAATATAACCTATTGATTAATTAAAGTCCATATCCTAATCTAGTCAATTACTTTCAACTTGTGATTCCGTCTCACCTTCGAATGTTAAGAGGACTACCTCAAATTTTGAATTAAAAATGAAAGTTATAAGATGCATCTGGAAAAGATTCTTATTAGGTTTCTAAGTCAGTTCGTATTTCTATTGACAGGGAATAGAGTGTACACTGGACCGGCCACTTGTGTCAGAGAAGTGAATAATAGGTTAGCATTGGGAGAAAAGGTGCAGTACCCCTGTCAGAGGGTACTCACCCTGTTTTTTACTGAGTTGGCTTTTTTCCTGATAATATGCCCCGAAATGACCGAATTGCCCTTTTCTTCTTTTATTAAAAATGCTCTTCATTATTCTGATTTTTCTTAAAACGAGCGAGCATACTTTTATTTCAATTCAGTCCTTATAATCTTATCCTTTTGGTTTTGTCCAAATAAATTTTCGTCCCATATTTTCTTAATTATAAATTGACCCCACAATTAATTTTTTCATGCAAAATTAATCTTTAGTATTAATATGGAAATAGTCCATTACGACCATATCAGGCCCATCATGCTTCCGTCAATTAAATTCTTGAAACATAAATCAAGTTTTGTACCTTTTTGACCGAATTGCCGTCGGGTCGTATCCACCGGGTTTTACGAACTGTTCCTCACAGCCCAACCACTCGATCGCAATCGATGGTTCCAGACGTAGACTCCTTCAACAGTAACCAGTACAGCCTCGTTTCGTTTCCTACCTCGAGGCGTACAATATTTTCTTGATTGATGATCAGAAATAAAGTTTATGGAACACGATGAACAAAAAGCCCAACTTTTATTAAGAAATCATAAACTTATTCATTACATTAGTACATCTCCTTTTGGGAGGAGACAACTTGTTTAGTTACCCATGGTAGCTATGTTCTTCACACACATACACTCGAAAGCTGAAATGGAAAGACTGGAAACTAACTATTACAATGTTTATTTTGTAAGAAAACAGAGGGGAAAGGTCGATGCCTTCTGCTTCCTTCTACCCTGTATTTATAGAGGTTTGAAACCCCTATCCTTGAATTATTGCGTCCAGTTGTAAGCCTTTGATTCGTCTCCCAAATTTTCTAGATGCCTCTCTTATCCGGATCACATTCATGTGGTCCCTCATTCACATGGTTCACATGTTGTGGACCCTCGCCTCACATGCAGAGTTTAATTATTCTGCTGTGAATGCCTCCACCTTTTGTCATTTTGGGTGGATACAATTCTCGTGACTCAACCCATCGCTGCTTGTCGTAGACCCCTTTGTTAATTTTTTCTGGGTGGTCCCCTTGGCATCTTTTGCTTTCTCGATGGTTCTTTCTTGTTTCTCTTCCCTTTGTCATTGATGACAGGGAACGCTTGCCCGAATAGTGTCTTTTCCTGTTCTGGGCACCTGGGACAAATCCGACTCGTCCACCGTCCATTATGCGCTATATTGCAATACTTTCTGGCGGTTTCTGAACTTGCCGGCAGCTCGTTCTTCCATAACATCTCTCTCTTTTATTCAAAGATAGTCTCTGCATATGGAGAGGTTTTGGATGTCATGGTGTTGATCAAAAGTGATCCATTCGCCGTCTTGTTGAAGACTTTGAAGCTCCCTTTGATCTTTCTCATTTCCATGAGACAAACCCATATGCCCCAAGCTCTCCGTGTAGTAATATCATCCTCCGTGAAGGTTGATACTAAGGGGATCTTGTGATCTGGGGCAGACATGTTTTTGTTTGCCTGTCTGGGATCAGGTCTTTGTAGCTTTATAAAATGAAAAGCTGGGTAAGACCCGTTCTTGTATGGTTCCGGTGCTGCTGATATAAACTTCAGCTCCAGAATATCTCGTCGTTCGAGATGATTGTTGTTTTCCCATGTCTCGAACACAGCATTGAATATCCATCCCGGAAGTTTTGAGATTTCCGAGAAACTTGGTGCCACGGTATGAACCGAAGCTAGAGCTCCAAAATCATACCATTCTTTTATTTCTTGTGGACTGGCTCCTGGGTTCGTCCACATTCTCAGATATTTACGAGATCGATCAATCTGGCATTTTGCTGGGTTAACTCCAGCCCCTGTAAGAATTTTCTCCCATGTTCTTTGATAAACTTGAAACGGAGAAACTTTAAGATCGTTAATATCAATCTTAGATGTACCAGCCATTGGCCTAAGATTGATCTCTCCCTCTTTTACCCCAGAGGTGCTGGGTTGGCTTGAGACATCAGGAGGAGTATCCTCCGTTTGCTCAATTATTTCTTTAGCTAGATCCGTGTAGGGATCCAACTTAGGACTCGTGCTCACAGTACTTGAATCTGTGGCGACCGGGTTAGAGGCCCGTTCTCGAAACTCGACCTTTTGCTTTACTGAAAAAGCTTCCCGTCGGATAGGAATAATCAGGTTGTCCCTAAGGCAATTACTTGCAAGTTTGGTAGCCTTCAGCACGCTTTGGACTTTTGACAAGTCCTCCTGTTGTACTCGACCCGCGACTTTGGCTTGAATATCCAAGTCGTTGATCCTCTTATCAAGCTCTTCCAAACGTTCCTGGAGATGCCTGTATCCTGTTAGGATGGAGTTGGCTTCACTAGACTCCATCTCTCGTTAGAAAGTCTGCAAGAACATTTTCGTGAGACTTTATAATGACAACTTCATAATCAAAATATTGACAATCAGCTTGCCATCTAAGTAATCTAGCTTTCTCAGGTTTAGATTCAATCTTTTTTGTTAAGAAAGCTTTGACACTTGTGTTGTCAATTTTAAGAATGAATTTCTTAGGCAGTAGGAATAACGGCCATTTTCTGAAGGCCTTTCGCACTGCAAAGAATTCTTTCTCATTGATGTGCCATCTTGCTGCTTCGTTTTCTGCAAAGAGACCGCTGCAGTATTGGCATGGCACTTCTCCATTAGGGGTAGCTTTGGTTAATACTGCTGCCCACCAATGATCACTGGCATTTGTATAGAGTACCAATTCTTCATCATCATTCGGTATTGCAAGCTTTGGAAGGTCTTTACAGATCTCTTTAAGTTGTAATACTGCTTCTTGATGTTCTTTTCCCCATTTGAAATCTGCATCTTTCTTTAACAATGGACTGAACACTTTTCTGTATTTTGCCAGATTTTTAATAAACATCCCGACAAAATTGACAACTCCAAGAAAACTTTGAAGTTGCTTCTTGTCTTTGAGGTCTTCTGGAAATCCTTGCACCTTCTCTACAATATGTTTTTGAAGGATGATTCCAGATTCATCGATCTCGATCCCAAGGAACTCAATCTGTTTAGTGGCGATTACTGCTTTCTTTTCTGATAGCACTAATCCTTCCTTATGACAAACTTCGGAAAAGATCTCCAGATGTTTGATGTGTTCCTTCATATTCCTTGAAGCAATGAGTATATCATCGACATATACGAACATGAATTTAAAATAATCCTTAAACAGATTATCCATCTTCCTTTGATATATCTGGGGGGCATTTGCTAATCCCATTGGCATCACGTTCCAGATATAATGGCCTTGTGGTGTGGAAAACGTCGTATACTTCTTGCTAGCCTCTTCCATTTTAATCTGATAGAAACCAGATTTACAATCAAATTTAGAGAACACCTTTGCATCTTTGATGCAGTTTACCAAGTGTTCTCTACTTGGGATATAATATCCATCGAATTCCAAGATATTGTTGATCCCTTTGTAATTGATCACCAATCTTGGCTTTCCTCTCTTCATTTCTCCATGGTTTCTCACTAGAAATCCTGGGCTACTGTATGGAGAGATTCCTTCTGATATCAACTTAAGGTCCAGATGTTCCTTAAGTATTTTCTTCATATCCTCACGATCTGCTTGATTCATAAGGATTGGTTTATACCGAACAAACTCATTTTCTTTTCCGGTTTTCACCTTCAAAGTTGCCTTGAGTTCATTTTTGTTCCACCATGCTAGAGGATCTTCATTGAAATTCCTCTTTATCCTCTTCTTGACATCTTCTAAAGATATTTGTTCTTCAATGGTGATATTAAGTTGTGGACTTGCTTCCATAGACACCTTGAGGAATTGGATTGTCTCTTTTGACATTCTCTCATCCTTATCTCCTCCTAATGTTTCAGCTCGATATTGAAGGAGTGCATCTCCATATCTTCGATGATCCTTCATTTTTGGGTGACTTAGATTTCCTTCATCACCACGCTTGCTGCGAAAATTAATGGGCATTTTCCGATGAAATGCCTCCCTTAATCTCTGAACAATAATCTTATGATCACATAGGGTTGTGAAAATAAGTTTTCTTGTTTCATTTTCTTGTGTAAACTGCTTGAATGTCTGTAGGAAATTGTTTCCTAACAGAATATCTGCCCCTGTATCATGGAAATAAATTGGTGGAGTCTTGACTTTGTACCATGGGGTATCTCCGGCTCCGCCAATCATGATTTCCGCTTGCTTAATTCCTCGTTTGAGAATAAGAACCCTCTTAGAGAAATCTCTTCCTGCAATAGCTGGTAGATCTTCTCCTACTCCTGTAGGAAAGATTTCTGGCTTGGCTGTGCATATTCCTGCGCCTGAGTCAATGTATGCCAAGAAATATTCCGCTCGATATTTTTCATATAACATCCCTATAGAGATGTATATCGCGAATGGACTAGTAGCCATTAATAGCGGGCCTCTTTAATCATAGAACCTGATATTTTCTATGAGCCACTGTAAAGACCACCCTATCTAGCTGTCGCTCCCAAGGTTTGTGCTCCTCGAGAAATTCCAATCCAAGAATAAGACGCCCATTTTCTCGTCCTGCTATTCCTTGGATTATCAACTCATTTTCTCCTAGCTGGAGAAATCCTTCAACCATCCCCAATGAAGGTTGTTGTAGATAATATAAGACATCACAAGGAAACATGTTTTCCTTTTGAGTGATATCGAATACTATCTCCACTTCTCTCCATCCCTCTGGACATTTTAATTCACCTTTAGTTGTGAATTTTTCTGGCTCCAGAGTCTCTTGTGAGATAGGTCTCTTTTCCCAGCTCCGACTCATGATCCTACTATCATGAAAAGAAACTCTTCTTGGTTCGAACCTTTGACTTGTAGCTCTAGTCATAATAGGTTGATCCACTATCCGCATATCCATCTCATGGATTGGTGGCAACTCCATAATCTCCGGACGGACTGCATGTGCCACTTGCTCGAAGATATCTGATATTTCGATGAACTCCTTTCCCACGAACAGTTCTGAATGGTGGGTATTGGACAGTGCATACAAAATACTATAGGTAATAGAGTATGGTCTATTCCCTTCTTTCATCAACTCCTTGTTCTTGAAATCTTGATGAAGGGTTAGAACTTTATTAAAATCGCGATCTGCCAAGTTATAGGCAATCCTTGGATAAATGTAGGATACCAATTTCCCGGCATATAGATTTCCTGAGATTCCTCCTAGACTTGCATCTCGTAAATTCTTGATTCTTTTGTCGAAGATAGCAATATCAATCGGAGAATCAATTCCTTCTTTGAATGTTGATTTGATCAGAATTCTGATGACTCCGATATGGATCCATTGCATCTTTTGAGCAATCTCTCTATTCATCCTGCTTAGTTCCTCTCTGATTTCTCTCATCGGAACTAGCTGCATCTCCATCACATTACTTGTCAGTTCCATGGGAATTGCAATTTCCCCTGCTGTGACTTTGTAAATGATATGATGCTTTCTCTTCTTTAGGAAATGTCCCAAAGTCTTGTCCAATCTCCCAACTGAAAATCCATCATACATTTGGAGTTTTGGGTCTTCTCTCTTAATTTTCATAAGAGTCTTATGAGAAATTGACATTTGTGAGAAGAACCCGGAGAGATCTTCTTGCGTCTCCTGTCGGAAGACGTCCTCTTCTTCAGTCTGATTCTGATTCTGAAGACTCATCCTCGCTATAATCTTCTTCTTCGTATATGCTTTCATCTGAAGGAATTTCTTCAAACTGATATACTTGAATTAGATCCTGAAAGTATACCGCCTCTTCTATTTCTGGAGTTGCCTCAAACTTTCTGATTCCTCGTCTTTGATTGTCTGGACAGTCAGTTGATATGTGGCCTTTTGCACCACATGTCCAACAATTGCAATCTTTGAAACTTTCATTAGCTCTTGTATGAGCCCTTCTGAAAGTTTTCCTTGTTGATGATGATCTTCCCATGCTCATTTGATTCGAGCCTGAGGAAGAACTTCTACTCCGGATTGGTCCTGACCTCTGCCTCGTTTTGTAACTACGGGCCTTTTGTTTGGACCAAAACTTTCTAGGTCTCCATGAAGTCCTAGATTTCTGGTTACCATCTCTTCTGGCATAAGGATGATTTCTCCTTTTCATCTTCTTTTGCCTAAATGGTTGACCTCCCACAATAGTAGGAATATCGTTTTCAACGCAGCATAGAGGAACACTTTTGTTTATTCCTCTTAGTCGCTTGTAATTCTTATGGAGCGCCGCTTGATAGCATCACTCAGCAAGCTTGATTTTGAGGAACGACATCCTTCTTGCCACGGTATCCAATCTATTCTCTAGAGGTGGCTGATATTCTTTAATCAGCATTTCTCTCCATGGACTAGGGATCTTGGCAAAGAATAATGGAATGGCGTCTCGTTCCTCGATTTTTGATTTCCATCTATACTATGTAAAGAGTTTGATGAACTCATCTACGTGACAAATATCACGTAACTCCAGGCTATGAAGTGCTTGCCTGTATCGTCTGGCCTTATCGTCTTCAGCTCCTTCAAAGTAGCCTACTCCAACGAATCCTACTTTAAGTACTTGAGCCATTTTGTCGACGATCTCTGCTAAGGCTTCGCCAGCCCAGACATTTTCTACTATCTCAAGATTAGTAGTTTCCCAGGCAATTTTCACTGATCCTTCCAAACTTATCTTCAGAAGTGAGATAAAGTTCTCTTTATCCAGTTGTAGCGTGCCAGCTGCAATCTTCATTGCTCCTTCCCACTCATCTATGAGTAGTTCTCGGTTCTTGAAGTCTAATGTATCCAAGTTGAGAACTACTCCGTATGGATGTACTGGCTCCAACTGAGATCTCCCATAAGGCGATTGCATCAAGTTTGGCCTTTGGGTTCTCTTTCTTGTCTCTGCGGGAAAGATATAAGCACCAGTGGCGAAATCTCCCGTTGGTGGTATATTTCCGCTTGTTGGAGAGTCATGGGACCCCTCGCTTTTTGCCACATTTGTTGGATTCTGTGGTGTATTTCGGGGAGTCTGTTGTTGTCCTGTCGATACATTTTCTTGCATTTTTAGATCTACAAGACCCAATCCTGCAAAGGATTGTGCAAGGTCGTGTAAATCCTCTAGATTTATTCTATCCATTAGGATAGACTCTTCCGGTTTAGAAAAGCAATCATCTTTTCTGTATCCGTCAGTTCTCTCTTTACTTCGGTAGTTTTCCCCTTTTGATGCTATAGGGGTTTTGTGCCGAAAGATGGGGAACCTTCTCTTCTCCTGGCCATACTTGGCTTTGTTTCCAAGGTGGTCAATCTCCTTTGACCTCCTTGAGTGTTTCAAGGATTTCCTTTTGTTGATCGAGGATGGTCTCTCCATAACTTTGGACCGTCTTCTGGATTTCTCTAAGATCTGTAATCTTAGATTTTTCTCCACTTACTTCTTCCCAATTCGGTCCCCTCATGGTTTTTCCCAGAAATGTAAATGAGGTTTCTGGATATCCAATGGGGACTGATTGGGACGCCTTCTCCAGATTTCCTTGGTAGAAAATCTTCCTTGGATGCTGGTGAAGTGGATGAGATCAGCTGCATTCCCTTCTACAGGAATTTCCTATTTAAGGGTTTTTCGTCTGATTTCCTCTCTTGTTTCCTCATCGTTTGGCATCTTGAAGGGTTGTCGTAACTCGTGGTTGAGTTTCTTAGTTCTTTCAAGAGTCCGTTCACATCTTCGGATAAATTCTCCAAAGAAATCCTGTCTCTGTCTTTCCAAAATATGAAAATATTCTGGGTTACTTGAGTCCTCACTCAAGTATTCCTGTGGAGTATTTTCTCTCGAACTTTCGTTCGGATTCATATTTACTCGTATGTCTCCTCCGTTACGTAACATAATAAATATAATTCATGATTTCTTTAAATAAACCTAGAGCTCTGATACCATTTTAATCTTCGGATCGAATCTTGCATGATTGTTTTATTTAGCGGGTTAATTTATTAAATTGTGATCATTAATTAGGACTAAAATCTGATTTCAAAATTTTGTTTGGACTTCACTAAAATTCAAATTATAAAATCTGAATTGAAATGATTTTTTTTATATATATATAAAATACCTGAGGGCAAAATGGGTAGTTTACATGATAAAAGGGCATTCTATCAAGTTTAAAGTTGAGTAAGTAAAATAGAAGTTTTTTCCTCTGACATGGGCAAAAGACACTATTTCCTCGGTTAGCATTAGTTATAAAACTTACCCCATAGTTCGTATGCTTTTGGATTACTGGGGCCTTCCTTCCTGTTCACAATTTGTCGGATTATTAGTGTGTTGATATTTTGTCTCTAGCGGCAAATTGACATCCAGTGCCTAGACAGCCCACCAAGGTCGCCTAATAATTTTTACTATATTCTAAGTGTTATATTCTTTTTATTTTTTAATTTAACTCTGATATTGTTAATGAAGACAAACAAGAGGACTAAGCTCAATTTGAGAATTGGTTGAAGACTATTAGAATTACAGAAGGGAGGAAAACAATTATGCAGAGAAAGACAATTCTTCATATCATATACAGCTGAATGTACATTGTGGTTACTTCTCCTTTAAATACATGATCACCAACTGTTTGATGGAATGCTAGTGAGAGAGAGAAAGTAGTTACAGGAGAGAGAAGCAAGTTACAACCACATGCTATCTTCCTTACTGCACACTCATGCTAACAACTACTGCTAACTGCCTCTGCATGCACACATGCACACGTGCATTGTGCATGCTATGTTTTTCCAAGCGTGTGTTGTGTGTTAGCGCTAATAAAGACAATGACTTAGTTTGAGGCTGAGTTGGATGTAAATATACTTACAATGTGAAATGTAACAAATTATTCAAAATTTGCAATTCGACCATATACAAATAGTCACAATGAGATTGATGTATCAATTTATAAGTAGTGATTTGGCTAATATTTCTAGAGAAAAAGAGACCAAAACGGAATCCTTTTGGTCATATTTTATATATAATGCTCTACTTGTTATCACATATATAGAGAGCCTCTGTCTCTCTCTTAATCTCGGGAACTTCGATAAAATAAGGTAAAATGTCGTAATCCTTAACTTGTAGGTTATATCCATATTTAGGACTTAATTTATTATATTATTTGATTAATCGAGGTTGACTTATTTTAGTTGTAAATAATTATGTAATTAATTGCTGGTAGTATACATGAATTTGGAGTTTTATATGGTTGTTCGTCGATTTATCGATTTTGATATGTAATGTAAAATCGGTACATATATGTTGGTAAAATGTATTTTGTACCTTTATATTTTTTTTATTGAGTATTTATGAATTTATATGATTATACGTGTTATATAAGTAAAGATTATATTATCTAAATGTTTGAATTTTACTTGAATACGTTGTTTGTTGAAACCATGTTACACCGGCAATTATAGAAAATTATACAAAATTATCTACTTGAAATTTATTGAAACTGTTTTCGTTGGTTGTACTAGATAATGTTAGGAGTCTATGGTCAAATTTTGAAGATATTTCATTAAGTTTATGATTTTTAATGAATTTTACAACATAAGATGATTTTAAGTCTAAATTTGACTCTTTTTATCCTAGAAAGTGGTTTTTATAAACTTAGTCCATTTGAAACCTGCAAAAATGTTTTACTATGATGAAATATATGATGTTAGGATTCTATGATTAAAATTGGAGAATTTTTCATCGAGTATATACTTTATAGTGAATTTTACCAGACAGTCTTGTCATAATACTTAAAATTATTAACTTTCAATTCTAATAGATGATTTTTGTAAAAATGTACTCTTTTAAGCTTCAACAAACCGCTTAAGTATGTTATGTTATAGAATATAATGTATATTTATCTGAAGTTTTATAATTTTATATGATTATATGAGTTATGTGAATTTATATGCTTGTACGTGTCCTATTTCTCTGTGAAACACTATCTTCTTATTCTAAGAGATTATATTTTTCTAAAGGATTTAAATACTCCTATATGAATATGAACTTCTTGCAACTACATGAGTATAATAATGCCTTAAATAAGTTATTCGTATATTATTATGCCATTGATTACATGTGTAGCACGCTAAGTGTTACGTACTACTGTATTATGTGTCTATCTGGTGGCTAGATGTGTAAGTACAAGTACGCATGTTAATTGGTTATTCATACGAGTTTAAATCAGGAGATGTAGAATAAGTTATGACAAGCAAAAGTAAAAAAATAACAATAATAAAGAAAGTTTATAAGACTCAAGGTTCCAAATCGGCGAGTGCAATACGGATTAGACCGGACAACCTTGAAGTTTCTCCAGAGCAATCCAATTAAAGAACGTCAACATAGTCAAAGAAAGCCTACATGTAGGTGGGTTAACTTTCACTCTCTCGTATGAGTTTAAACATTCTCGTGTTATGATTGCTATGATTAAGATGTATTTATGTGATTTCCATATGTTGTGATATATGTCATGGTATGCTACAGATATGCAGAACACTTGTGCTCTATCATGTCGCGCATCTTCTGCTCTGTGCCTGGACAACCCTCCTGTTGTGAGTTTGCTCACTCGCGATGGGTTTATCCTGTCCCAGCTCAGATACGTACACCGTCCTATCATGATGGGTATAATCTTCGGATATACACCGTCCTATCATGACGGGTATGCTCTGTCCTCAATCAGAAATAGATCTATAAGTTGGAACGGTCCAATTGTGTTAGATTTATCCTGCCTTAGGCCAGATGTACACACCGTTCTATCATGATAGGTATGATTTACGGACATACACCACCTTATATTTAGGGGCATACTCTATTATGGGTCTGGCCAAACTTCTCATGTAGGTATAGCACCTTCCTATGTTAGGTTTGTCTTGTCCTATGGTGGATATATTGCGCCCTTTTGTCGTGTTTGTCCGAATATACGATGTTCACGTTGATTTTATCAGGTGGGTATCACGCTGCTATGTATATGGTGGGGTTCGCCCGAATATACGGTGCCAACATTGATTTTACTTCGGGGGGTACCACACATATTTGATGTTATGGAATAGATTTTATGTGTTATATGTCATGCTATGATGAGTTACATAAAGCCTTTTAGCTTAAGCAATCATGAGGTTACCCCACGGGGTGCTTTCCAAGCACCCACCCCCCACCATTTCAGATTTTTTTGTAGGTTAAAGGACTTACGCAAAGATTAGGAGTTTGACATGGAGAAGCGATGATGGATGTGTGAGGCCCCGATCAATTATCGGTTTAGTCTATATTACTTAGTTCAAGGTTTTTTTTTTTTAGATAGTTACTTACTTTTATTACCAAACTCTTTTGTGCGCGAAAATTATGTCCTTGTCGTAACTCTAACTCTGTTTGTTAATATGTATCTCAAAATAATCTGGCTTGGTTATTCCAAGTTGATCGCTTTCGTTGGGGTAAAGGTGTTTTTGGTCAGCCTGTGGATGAAAAAGGTGGTCTAGGCAGCCCCTAGCCGCCCCGATTAAGGGTGTTAGGCTGTCTTTTTGCCTGAGCGCTGCCTAGGAGGCCCAAGGCAGGCTGGGCGTTTTTCGATTTTTTTTTTTTTAAATTACTCGAAACGACGTCATTTTGTTTAAACTCAAATGTATTAGCCCAAATTAGGGCTTATTGAGATTATCCCCCCAAAAAATGCTCGAAATGACATCCTTTTTTTAAAAAAAAAAAATGCTCAAAACGACGTCTTTTTTTTTGTAATACATACCCTTTCTAGCAAAAATGACAAATTGATTATCTTCTATATTTAATTTTTCTATATAATTTTTTTTTTAATTTTATGTTTTACTTCTCATAATAAATTTTATGTTTTTTAATCTTTTTTAATACAAATCTTTCATATAAAAAATGACAAATTGATTTTTTTTTTTTTTATAATTGGAAGCTTTTTTAAAATACTAAACAAATTGATTGTAGTGCAATCTCTTGATTATCTTCTATTTTTAATTTTTTTATATAATTTTTGAATTAACTATAATAAAAAAAGCAAAAAAAAAAAAAAAAAGCCTAGGCGCTAGGCGCCCAGAAAACGCTCCGTCTCCGCTTTTCGCCTTTTGCAACCTTGCGTGTATTACATTATTTTACGTACGTATCTTTTTATCATAAGTGATGGGTTAAATCATAGGTCATTTTATATCTATATATTGACAGGCCTAATTTCTAACCCTAAATACCGCAAGTGTACGGGTGTAGATGTGTATAGAATAAGTCAAGGTCGATCCACAGGGAATGGGTTAACGTAGTTCGATATCCTAATTTTCTAGGGTTATCCTAACTAGACACTCGATTGTGAGATTGATTTTAATAAACTAAATTACTTATACTAATTAACTAACTTGAAAAACGAGGAAAGTTCAATTAATAAGAATGTATCCTAGGGCTTCGATTTCATGAATTAATTCAATATCGATTAAGTTTAATTTATAAACTTTTAAACCAATTTTAGTATCTATTATACGGAACTTAAGTAACTTAGTCCTTCTCTCGAAGCGACTAAGTCGTGGATTGATTAGGACAACTACCCTCTCGAGTCAATTAATCCTAACAACTCCTAAAAGACCCTTAATCTTTACCTACGCAGTCATAGACAACTACGTTATATGTTGTACGTCTACTAACAATTCCCTCCTCTCAAAGCGGAATTGCTAAACGGGTAAACTAAGCCTAAATGATCAATTTATACTCAGTTATGGAATAAAACAAACATATAGATAAATACTTAAAACTGGAGTCTATAAATCAAAACCTTAAATCAAATATTGTCATAAAACATTACTTTCTAACCCTAGGACACAAGTAATTTAGCTACTCATGCCTAGTATTAATTCAGTACAATAATTCATAGAATACATAGTAAAGAAATAAAGACTAGATAAGAAATAATTAAACCCGATGGAGTCGGCTCGTCAATCTTCGTCTTCTCGTTCTTCAATAGCTCTCTAATTCTCCTTCAATATGGGTATGATGTGATGTATGAGGTCTATTTCTGAAAAATGAGCATCTCTTGTCCTTTTATAGACTTTGGAATAGTCCTGGGGAGCTTAGGAATCAATTCCTACTTGAGACAGGAAAGTCTTCAAAAACGGCCCTTTTCACGCGGCCGGCGTTACTTTGAACTTGAAATCTCCTAAAAAAGCAACATTTTGACGCGGCCGCTTTGCATGTTGGACGCGGCCGCGTTGTAACAACAGTGAAGATTGGCTTCGAGGGCTGATTTTGTCGGGGCCGCGTTGCATTGCTGACGTTGTTTCGTCGGTTTACGCCTGGCTTGACTTCTGTACCGGTTCAGACCGGTCTGAACCGGTCTAGGCCAGTTTTGGCTGGTTTGGACCGATTTTTGCCGATTTTAACTTCTCATCGACTTGTTCTTTTGTCCGTTAGTCGTAAATCATGATTTTTAGTCCTGAAATTGCTCAAAATACTTTAAAATAAGTCAAACACGTTAAATGGTCTAAATTATATCAATTTATACAATTCTTGACCAAATATGCACGTAAATACTCTAAAATACTATCCTAAATCGACCTAAATACATGCATAATTAACGTGTATCAAAACCCCCCAAATTTAAACTGTTGTTCATCTCGAACAACATAACAAAAGACAATAAATACAAGTGATTATGCAATGGTTTAGGGCGATTGGATGATGATTCAGTTTCAGACTGATTTTCTTTTTACACAATTTAGGCAACACAATGTACTTAAGCATATGTGATAACATGAAAATCAACTAATCTCGAGACTTTGAACTTTCGAGTTATTCAATCCTCACCGGTTATGTATTTCACTCATCTCACAAGTGTTTAGGCTAACTTCATATCCGCTCATATTGAATTACACGCAAAGCCTACCATATGCTTGCCAATCGTCTAAACTAGACCTCATACTCAATGTGTGTGAAAAAAGGATCAAAAAGGTCTTTTCTCGGTTTACGCCTGGCTTGACTTCTGTACCGGTTCAGACCGGTCTGAACCGGTCTAGGCCAGTTTTGGCTGGTTTGGACCGATTTTTGCCGATTTTAACTTCTCATCGACTTGTTCTTTTGTCCGTTAGTCGTAAATCATGATTTTAGTCCTGAAATTGCTCAAAATACTTTAAAATAAGTGAAACACGTTAAATGGTCTAAATTATATCAATTTATACAACTCTTGACCAAATATGCACGTAAATACTCTAAAATACTATCCTAAATCGACCTAAATACATGCATAATTAACGTGTATCAAAACCCCCCAAATTTAAACTGTTGTTCATCTCGAACAACACAACAAAAGACAATAAATACAAGTGATTATGCAATGGTTTAGGGCGATTGGATGATGATTCAGTTTCAGACTGATTTTCTTTTTACACAATTTAGGCAACACAATGTACTTAAGCATATGTGATAACATGAAAATCAACTAATCTCGAGACTTTGAACTTTCGAGTTATTCAATCCTCACCGGTTATGTATTTCACTCATCTCACAAGTGTTTAGGCTAACTTTATATCCGCTCATATTGAATTACACGCAAAGCCTACCATATGCTTGCCAATCGTCTAAACTAGACCTCATACTCAATGTGTGTGAAAAAAGGATCAAAAAGGTCTTTTCTTGGTTGTAATGTTGGCTTAAGGTAATGTGGGATATATTTGGCTAAAAATGTCTACTTTTGGACTAATCAAGTTATACCTAACTCGACTACCCCTCAATAACATCACTCAACCTCACTCTTTAATTTTTCAGCAACTCATCCCAAAAGACATGACTTCTTCACTTTCAATAAACCTTTACAACTAAAGTGTTTTTCAAATTACAATCAATACAAGGGTACCACATTTTTTGGACTACCCGACTATACTAGTCATAATCTAGCTCTTTTATAATTTCCTTGCCTCTCCTCAAAATACTTAGCAATTTATTAACAACCAAACTTTTTCTTTTCTTTTTCTCAATCGATTTTTTTTTTCATTGTTTTTAACAGCTAGGAGAGGCTATTTTTCTCTTTGTTTTTTCACCTATTATTCTTCTCTTATTTCCTTCATCAATTATCCTCTAATTTTCCCATTTCTTCCCACAAATTTTTCACCCAAACTACCTTCCAATTCTCCCCCCTCTAACTTGATTAATCCAATTAAGGCCAAAAGAGTTCAAACAAAAGGTTTTCGACTGACATTGTTAGGCTACGAAAAAAAATAAGGCTCAAGTGGGCTAACTAGGGATAATTCTTGACGTTATAGTACAAATGTAATTTTTTCACAGTTCAAATAAATAGGTTTAAAACAAAAATGCCTAAGATCACTTCTTAAATCACACCACATACTTGACACATTCTTAATAAAGACTCAAGACAAGTTCTAGAGACTAGTGCACATATTCAATCTAATCACACCGAAAGAATGTATATTACTCCGAAAATAGGAGTACAATTAAGCTCAAATTCTCACCAGGGTAATTTTTGATTGAATACCCTAGGTTCAAGCTCAATTTCGTCTCAACTCACTTTCCATGCTCTATTATGTGCCTTTTTTCCATCTACTTCTCAAAATCATCTCACCAGTAACTATTCACCATCCATCTTTCCCTATTTTTTTTGTTTTCTCGGGTTTAATTCTTCTTTTGACTCTAAAAACTAAAACAATAAGACTTTAGACTCCTATGACTCAACATGGCAACTAAATGATCAAATTGGGTTCACAGACCCAATAGCACCAACAAAATAAATAAACGGGCTCGCAGACCCGGTACTCCAAATCAAGTAACAAAATAAGCAAGTGGGCACACAGACCCAATGATCAAACCAAATACGAATCAAACAACAACAAATTGAACAAGCACTAAGAACAAAAAATTTAGAAACAACAAAATATAAATAGCGGCCAAGAAGTCCCACGGTTCACCCCCTCCCCCAAACTTGGTTGAAAGCCAATGTTTGGAAGAAAAGAGTGGTACGCCTTGGTGCTAACTCACAATCATTGTGGCGGTGGAGGTGGTTGAAAACCATGTTAGCTCCAAAATTTGGCCAATGCGTCCCACCGCCCATTACTTAGAAAAAGTAAGCCACCGGTTCATCGTGCTGCTGTCTCCAAATGCGCTCCTCGACCTTATGTACTGCCGGTTCTTCGACCAAGGGCTGTTTGCCCTTTCTACAGTTGGAACTGCCCTTCTTTGGTGCCATTTTAGTGAACCTGGAAATTCCGTTTTTAAACAGGATTGGGATCGACGCGGCCACACGAGATGTGTGACGCAGCCGCGTTGAGTTGAGCTCGGTTCTAGCCTTGTGGAAGTGATTTTGATACGGCCGCATTAGGTCTGTGAAGCGGCCGCGTTGCTCGTCCAGTGTCAAAGGCATTTCTCGAAGGTTTTTTATGCTGCCGCGTCCAAAGCTTGAAACGGATGCGTTGCGCGTACAATATTAAATGCTCTTCCTAAAGGTTTTTTACGTGGCCGCGTTGGTCATTTGAAACAGCCGCATTGGTTTATTTTTCCTCAGATTGATTTTGTTTGTCTTTTCGACCCCCGTTTCTTGCAACACTCATCCATGTTGATTTTCAAAAACATTAAAACACTTAAAACACAATTTAAAAACATAAAGTAATTAAAAAAACTAAAATTTAAATAAAACGGTAAACACCGGGTTGCCTCCCGACAAGTGCTTCGTTTTACGTCTCAAGTTGGACGATCTTTTTGGTTCTAATTCGGCTTTTTCAGCTGCACTTTCTTCTTAGCTGCTTCCCTCATCATTGGATTTAGTTGTAGATGCTTAGGTAACAGTTTAATGTTTTCGCAGCCTTAATTCTCTCTTAATGCCTTCTCGACTGTCTTTTTCTTTTTACGCTTTTGGGTTGAACTTCTTTTTTAATGTTCCTGTAAGGCATCTAGAACACGAACACTTTCCACCAGATCAAGGTTAGCAGAATCATGGTGATCAAGAGTAAATGTAGAATGAACAAAGCATACTTCAGGGGTATTACATTCACTAGGTGAGATTAGGTTCTTATTTATTGTGACATCTAAACACTTTATAGAGCCACATGTTTCAATGTGGTCTACTCTCTCACTCTCGTGTTATTTTTTAGCTTCATATATTGAAAACATGACTTTCTCCTCATCTACCCTCAAAATTAATTCCCCTTTTTTAACATCTATAAGTGCCTTACCCGTTGCTAGAAACGGGTGACCTAAGTGCAAGGGAATTTCCTTGTCTTCTACCATATCTAGGACTACAAAGTCAACGAGAATTATAGATTTACCAACTTTTATTAAAACATCCTCTAATATGCCCCATGGCCAAGTTATAGAGGGGTCAGCCATTTGGAGGGTGATTGTAGTGGCTTTTATTGTGCCTATTCCTGATTTTTCGAATATAGACAGAGGCATCAAGTTAATACTCGCTCCTAGATTGCACAGTGCTTTATCAAAAGTTAAATTACCTATTTTACATTCAAGAGTAAAACTACCTGGATCTTTGCATTTTATTGGTAGCTTCCTTTGGATAATTGCACTGCATTCTTCTGTTAAATTAACCGTCTCGTAGTCCTCCCATTTTCTCTTTTGAGCTATCACCACCTTTAGGAACTTCGCATAGTTAGGCATCTGCTGTAGTGCCTCAACAAAAGGTATATTAATCTGAATCTTCTTCAGCACATGCAAGAACTTTGCGAATTGCTCATCTATCTTTTTCTTCCTTAGAACTTGTGGGAATGGAATTGGAGGGATATATTCTGGTAAATTGGCTTTTGGCCTCTTTTCTTCTTCTTCTACCCCTCTTTCTTCCACTCAGTGTTCTTTCTGCACTTTATTTTCTTTATCAGCCGGCAACCTCGGACTTCCATACACAATATCACTTCTCACTCGAATTGTGTGACACTGCTCTCTCGGATTCACAACTATATCACTCGAGAACTGCCCCCTGCTTATGTTGGGCTCCGACAATCTTTATTAGCTGACTCATATTGGTATACATTCCATTGATGCTGGTCTCGAGTCGCTTGATGTCTGCTCCTTGACTAGTTATCTCCTTATTTAGCTCAATAAATTTTCCGTCCATCTTTCTCTCCAGTTGAGCTAACATTTCATCGTACTTAGGAATTGAGACTGTACTATCTCCTCTTGTGTTGGCTCCTTACCATCATGAATCATTTCATTCGTGACAGCGAATTCGGATGGCAGATTAAGTGAATTCTTTGTGTTGCCGTAAGAAAAGTTTGGTGGTTCAGATTAGGAGGGTACTGACTGTACCTTGGCTGATTATTTTGGAAGTTGTTGAAATTCCTCTGATTTACAAATTCACGTCTTCAACTTCTTACTGGCCCACTATTTGTTGTGATGAAGTGTCATTATGTTGTGCTAATGTCAGACTGGTTAGCAACCTTACTTGACTTGTCAAAGCTGTCAACTGACATGTAAGGTTTTCGATCGGCTCATTCTTGACTGGCCTTGCTTCCTTATCACTAGCCACTCGTCTCGGCTGGTTTCTCTCATTAGGCCACTGATAGCTTGTTCTGGCCATGACATCCAAAATCGAGAATGCATTCTTCATAGTCTTCTCCATCAGACTTCCACCTGCAGCTTCATCTACATGATCCCGTGCTAGAGCAAGTAACCCATTATAGAATGTGAAAACTTGTTGCTTCTTTGAGAACCCATGTTGGGGACAACTCCGGATAAGATCCCGGAATCACTCCCAAGCTTCACCGAACGACTCTTGATCCATCTGCTTGAATTGGTTTATTTTGTTATGTAGATCTAGCATCTTGCTTGGTGGAAAGAATTTCAAAAGGAATCTTGTGCTCAGGTCCTCCCACTCTGTGACATCATCCAGTGAGTTGTACCACTATAATGCTCTATCTTTTAGTGAGAATGGGAATAGCCTCATTTTGACTTGGTCATGTGGCACATGATTGATCTTTATAGTATCGTTCCAGCTACTCCTGAAGAAGATTCGGCAAAAGATTCGGCAGGGGCACTTGGAATATTTATTCCCAAGTCTGTTTCGAGATCTTCAGCAAATTCTTCTACCTCACGTTTGTTTATTAGAACTGTCGATGGATTTTCCAAGATCTTATTGGCTCGGCTAATAGCATCAGCATCGTTTCATTCCAAGACCACTCTGATGTCCTTATCAGAATATCCTGTCTCCTTCAGATCTTGAATTAGGTTCCTTTGAGACTCAGATCCACCCTCTCCTAACACTTGCACATCGGGGGAACCTTGGATCTCCAGGAGAAGCTCTGTGGTTTCTCGAGAACACTCACATCGCCGTCAAACCAGATGACTCTAAAGTCGTAGAATAAGATGACATAATAAATAAATATAGAGAAGATTACCTGAGTGTTAGAGGTGCGAATGGTCTAGAAGGCCAGACTCGATAAGCAAAGGTCTGAAGGATTCAACACAGTGAAAATTCGGGGATAAGAAAGTGAAAACGATTTTGAAATTCAGTATTCATAGTGTAAAAGGAATCCAAAAACGAACCGTCATGATTCAATGCAACAGATAATTTTGATTAAACCGCATAATGAACCGATAAGAGCACAACGCGTGTCCGCACGTTACTCTCACGTGTAGAGGCGAAACATCGCGCACCTAGAAGCCGAGATCTATCATGCCACGTTAACGCCACGTGCTAAAAAAGACGGACACATCACCACCACGACGGTGGATCCCCCTCCCCCCCAAAGGATTGTTTGAATTTTTTAAAAAGGCCTTTTCCCGCTTAAAAGAAAAAGGATCGCAGGATTACGATAAAGAAAAAGGGGTTGTGAATTTGAAGATCGTGTTAAAAGCTCATAATCTCCCGACTCCGGGGGGCAATTGTGGTATCAATCGCTTAATCTAACTTGGTAAATGTTATTATAAGTTTGTTATTACGGGACCTAAATTACAGGGAATCATAGGACCGAATCATCTCAAGATCGCTGCGAGTTGGATCGCTTATGTGACCAGATCGGTCCACAACCCATAGACCGCCTGAACACCATCGAAGATCGTTATCGAAGACCGCAACCCCAAAGAAGTCTTGACCACCGACCACATTCCAGGGCGATCACATATTGCGTGATGATTGCTTCACGAGTCAGGCACATGGGAAACTCGAGACACCACCTCATCTAGGTGGCAGACCCGTGGCAGTTGGCGTGTCACCTGCCATCCACATGTCAAGTATGTGGGAGCAGCTTGAAACCTCTATAAATAACCCCTACATGTATTTGTAGAAGATATATGAAAACTTGAGAGAGAAAAGAAAGAAGAAGCTAGACTAGAGTAAGAAAAAAAATATCATACACAAGTGAAACAACAACTGTAAAGATATCTTGGCAGACAGTAATACAGAACAATCGCACTTGCCGGTCATTTTTCTAGATTGTTATTCATCATATTCGAACGATCGTACAGCGGACCTACATTTAGACCGTTGATGTACATTATACATGGTTGTGGATTAGTGGTTGCACTAAACACAATCATTACTCCAAATATTCCAGCTAACCACGGTTCTAAAACATCGATTATAACCACACGTCCACATGTAGCATCTTTCCGAAGTGATTGCATAAAAGAGCATTTCTCCAAACTCAAATTTTTTATGGATTTTTTCTTAGTTATTTGTAATTCTCGCAAAAAAAAATTGTGTTCTTCCAATATCTATATTTATATATATATAATAAGG
Source organism: Ajuga chamaepitys (assembly GCA_958295605.1). Taxonomy (NCBI): domain Eukaryota; kingdom Viridiplantae; phylum Streptophyta; class Magnoliopsida; order Lamiales; family Lamiaceae; genus Ajuga; species Ajuga chamaepitys. Next base: position 4,716,516 of record OY282508.1, read on the forward strand.
CAAGTCAGTCGAATTCAATAAGTTTCACCATTTTTAAGTTTCTATTTTCGTATGTAATTCAAAATTTCGATTTCAAAGTTACCCATTTCTTTTCTGTTATATTTTTAAAATATGAATTTATAATGTTCCTATTATGATGGTGATTTTTTAAAATTGGAAAAAATAAATCTTAACAGATCCGTCTTTTTCTCACGCGGAATTCTGAATTATAACGTTTTTTGTTATGAGTCAATTTAAAGAACCTACAAATACGCATTATATTTAGTATCACACAATGAAATTCAATTTCAAGTGTTTAAATATACGTTTGTATTCACACACACACACGCACATATAGAGAGAGAGAGAGACATCCTCATTTTCTCAATCATTATTTTCTATCTTAATTCTTTTATGCTTCTTACCATGGAACATTCTAAAAAGATTTCTGCAACAGACGATCAATACTCCTCAGTTTCACTGGAGCAGCAGGAACATGGAAAACACGATCAGAAAAAAATCTAAGATTTAGTGGAGTAGTAAACCTGGAAATTACGATAAGAAAAATTCATTTTCATTGGATCAACACAAACGTTCAAAAGAGATACAAGAAAGTTGTATTCAAATTAATCTGTCATCAAGATTTTGTAAGATAATAAGTTATTTACAACAAGTTTCTTTAACTATTCAGTACCTCATCTAGAGTGTGATAACAAATGTTGATTCAATTATTATATATATACAGCCAATCAAGACGGCTTTTCGGTAAAAGATAAGTGAACAACAATCAACATATGTTGCGAATTTTGAGCGCAAAAAGGATGGTCGCTCGATTGGTCTCAAGAAATTCTAAATTGTAAAAAGCTACTTTTTTCTATTTCATAAAGTATGACTTAGATGTAGCGGACTTGAAGTTTTCACTTTACATGCCAATATCATTTGAACGTTTTTTCATTTTATATGTAAAAATCGTAATATGATTAATTATTCACAAGTGTGTTTGATATATATATATATATATATATATATAAAAAAAATTTTGTTAAATATATTAAACACGTGTGTAACAGTCGCTATTTTACAAAATCAAAACATGTTGACCTATTTTAAAATCAAATCATCATCTATCAAAGTGAATATTGATGCCAAAGATAAAACAAAAACGCAGAGAAACAAATTATCATATTTTTTAACATATATAAACCGTCAATTCGACAATAAAAGTAAACAAATCAGCATATTTGAATTTCACAAACTAAGATAAACATATTGAAATATAAAATAGTTTTTTTATATACTTCCAAATAGATTTTTATGATCAATGCATATTTGAATTTTGAAAACTAAGAGAAACATAATTAAATGTTATACACTATTAAAGTATATATAATAAACGAAGTACACCACTTTTAGTACGTGTACTTTTTCCGCCAAAATATTATATTTACTAAAAGTAGAATTATCTTGAAAATCTACAATCATATGGTTTAACTTAAGAATGTAAATTTCGAAAAAATCGGCTATTTTATCGGATAATAATATGAAATTTTATTTGGTAGATTTATGTGGTTAGTTTTCCTATTTTAACTCAACTTCTTAACCTTAAAACTTAGAGCACTCCTATTTTTCAGTAAAAATTATCGGCTATTTAATTAATTTTCTCTTAACCAATCTTTCTAATTTTCTTAAAGGGAAATCTCTATAAGATTATAATTTAATAATAATTATATTAGAAAATATATATATACAAAAACTAACCCCAACTTTTATTCAGCCACTCACGAACATATATTGCGGATGATAGATATGAAATGAGTTTTTCTGTTCTCTAAAATATCTATTAAGAATTTCTCATCTCAACAATTTAAAAAAAGATAAAAAGAAAAAAAAATTATCTATATAAACTCACAGTCTCATCTAATTGCTCATATTTGTTCAATTTTCTCCTTATAATCTAATCGTGTATCATCTAATCGTTCATATCTGTTTTCTGTTTTCTTCGAAGTGTCTGTCATAGAAAGTATGTCCTAAAGTATAGAAGAAAATAATGGGTGGAGGAGAAGATGAAAGTGAGGTAATATTTGGAATTTTTTTTCTCGATATCATGTGCTTATATATACCTTTGACGTGCTATTGTTTTAAGTAATTATTTTTCTTTGTAGGACCACAATCTTAAAACAATGCGAAAAAAGAAAAATTGAGTTCAAAAGCTGTCTATTACGGATTCTTATAATCTTGAAGGAAAAAATGTAGTGTTTCGTTCTTTTCTATTTTCTCTTTCCTCTTTTTTTGGTTTGAATGTTCTACTTTTTAATTTATGTTTCTTTTGATTTTATTTTTACGCTTTCTGTTTGATTATGTAATTCTTTGTTCTAGAGTAGTGAAAATTTTGCTCATTTGTTATACATACTTTGTTGAATGTTAATATGTTGAACTAAAATTAATTTTCTTTCGAAGTTTGAGTGCAAATAACTTCAAGATATCATCCATTTGATTATCGTTAAATGATATCCCTTACTTTTGTAGAGATTGCAAAGTATTTGAGTTTGAAGACACTGATATTTTATTTTCTACCATTCATTATACTTGTTGAATATATTAGTTTTAATGAATTTCCGCTTTTAAGTCGGTTTCAAAGTAGTTGATATCCTTTCAAAATCTATTAAGGATGTGATAATTGTTGCATTATGAACGTTGGTGGTAAACTTCACGACGTATAATGCAAGCTATTTATGTGGTTTGTGATTACATTGAACTATTACATAGTTTTTAGCATGAAAGGTCAAATACGAGCATTTATCATTCTTATTTCAACTAAGTAGTTTCATCAAAATATTTGAGCAATGAAGGATTACACTTTTACTTATCTGGGTTTACCTACTGTGCTAAAATAGTATTACTACCTGGTGTAGATGAAATCTTCTAGGTGTATGCTTAGTAATAATTTAATTACGAAAACAAGCATTAACTTAAATCTCTTTCTCTATATATTCATATCTATATCCATATCCATATCCATATCCATATCCATATATACATAATAACATGCAGAAGTATACTACTTTTAGTAAGTAATTCTTCCCCCAAAGCTACAAATTATTAAATATAGATGTATTTTAAAATTTTGAATTAATACTTATCCGATTATGTCTCATGATTATCCCAATATTTTGAAATTTTGAATTAATACTTATCCGATTATTTTTCATGCTTATCCGATTATTTCTCATGTTTATCTAATTATTCTGCACAATTAAGTCTGAAATTTCGTCGTAAATTAAGGCTAAAAAATAGGGCAATTCATATTCGATAATAAAAACTGAATACAATTTTTTCCACCAAAAACTAATATTTACTATAAGTAAAAATATTTTGAACGTTTAAATACAAACAACATTAATTCAAATAGCTAGAATATAACTATCTTCCGAAAAGGAGGTATCTGTTAGGATATATCTTTTATCATGTAACTATTTTCGAAAAAGACGGATAATTCAATTTGTCAAATATTAATTTGTCTTCCTAAAATTACGGATACAATATCGGATATAATTAAATATACCATCGAATTCGGAAAAATCAATCTATCAAACTATACCTATTGTCCAGATATATATATATATATATATATATATATATATATATATAATAGAAGCAAACTACTTATGGTAAGTGTATATTTTCCTCCAAAAAATTAAGTTACTGTAAGAGAAATTAGTTAATTAGATTAGATATAAAACAAAACTTTTGAATTTTGAATATAGTGGCAGTGGTGTATTATAAGGATTTTTATTAACAAAATTTGCTCTGTAAGTGGAAATGAAAATAATGAACATCACAATTTTTGAATCTATTAGTGAGCAGGTTGTGGCACCCAATTTTTTTTTTTGAAATAATCCATTTAAAAGAAAAAATAGAGATAAATTCTAAATAGGCTATAAATTGAATTATTTTATACTAGACTCTAAACTTAAAATATTGAATAAATCACATTTTAAAAAAAATTAGAAAATTCAAAAAGGGAGGACTGACGTCGTAGGCACCCTAAATATGTTCATGAACCTCAACATCAGGCAACTCTAATCATGTGCATTGGAAAGTACTAACAATTTTGATAAGATTTGATTTAATTACAAATAATAATGATGATGATGATGATGATGATGATGATGATGATGATGATGATGATGATGATGATGATGATGATGATGATGATGATGATGATGATGATAACAATAACAACAACAATAACAATAACAATAACAACGACAACAACAACAACAATAACAATAACAATAACATTAACAATAACAATAACAATAACAACAACAATAACAACAACAACAATAATAATAATAAAATGTGATGTGTCTACATTCATTATATTTTCTGATATTTATCTTTTTTCCACTTTAAGACTACGAATGTTGTGTATCAGCAGATATTTCAAAATTAGTGAATTTTTTCCCCTATAATGCTTAACAAGTGGCAAAAACTTGTGTGCATATGATGCACCATAGGCTTATAGTACACCAGCCCACATTGAGGTCCGCGCGCGACCCGTTGTTGTTGCCTCGACCCGAGCGGGATTATCAGTTTTTTTCTTTTTTAATTTTTTTGGTCTAATAGTATATATTATGTTGCCTAATAGTATATATTATGTTGCCTAATAGTATATGTTCACTGGGTCGCGAGCGCGAGCCGTTTGGCGGACACGAAAATCACTATTAATCATAATTGAGCGTGTTTTTTTGAGTTTCATGCTTTAATTTGGAGTGTTGTACAATTAGTCTATTGTACATTACATGCACACAAGTGTTACTCTTAAAAAATTGTTAATTTTAACCTTCTATTAAGTTCATTCAATTTGCAGTTACTAAAATCATGTTAAATAATACTGCAAAAGAAAACAAAATTTTTCTTTGCAACAAATTTTAACCATTTTTTTTTATATATTATCAAATAAAAATGTGTTTTTAATAAAAAGTATTGTCTATATTAATGTTAATTTAAAAAAAAAAAAAATAGCATAATCGCACGGGAGCATTTACTAGTATATATTATAAGTGGAGAGATAGCAAGATTATAAGGATTAAAGATATTTTGAGAGAAAATGAATGGATTAAGAGATGGAGAGATCATATATCATTTTAGCCGATAATTTTTAGCGATATTTTTAGCAAAAATATTAGTAAATTACTGTAATCAATTAACAATAAGTCGCCAAAAAAAAGAAAAAAAACTATAGAAATAACATAAAGAGATCATAATACAAGAATACAGACGAAGTTGGATAGTTCAAGTGCAAGAGCATTTCTTTTTTAGATTTTTTATTTTGGGTTCACATTAGTGGAGAGAAGAGTGAGTTTTTTTCTTTATTTTTAGATTAGAAGAAAAAAAAATACAAGGATGCAACTAATAGATCTAAATCTATATAGGCTAAACCCAATAAATTATACAATTTGTTGTTTTGCTGGACAAACTATGTACATATTAAGGGGAGACGTACTATGGAGAGACTAAAAAATATTAAGGAAGATGAAAGATAAAAACAAAAGAAGAATCAAAGATTGAGTCTCTCCACATCTCCCCATGATAGAAAATCCATCATGCGGGAAGAAGATTAATTTAGAGTTGGAGATGAATTTTTTGAGAGAACTTTTGCATTAATTCTTAGCGATTATTTATTTAGCAACTATTAACAAATTATTTTAGATGGGAGGGAGTAGAGTCAAAAGATTGTTAGCGTTAATTACATTGACACAGGTTAATCAGCCTCCCCTCTCGTGCTATGTGTGTGGTTTTTTCTTTAATTTCTCTCAAACCCACAAGTTTGCGTGCTTGTATACATCCATAATTTTTTTTTCCCCCTGTACAATATACTTTAGAAATTCCCAAATATACCAATCATACACTTTGCAACTATAAGGAGATCAAGAGCCCAATTTTTATTTATTTATTATTGGGTTAATTTCAATTTGCAATCTGAACCATATGAATTTTTACACTTTGCAATCTAAATATTTTATTTTTTCTTATTGGAACCTCTATAATGCGAATTCTTACACATTGCATTTTCGACCATATTTTTCGGCTATATGAGCATGTGCCCCTCACATGAACTTTTTCTCTAGCTTTGTAATTTTTGTAATCACTTAATGTTATTATACATTTTAGAATTACTTTTATTGTTATTTATTTATAAATTTTAAATTAATTTATTAAAAATATAAAAATTATATAATACTCTAAATAATTTTATGTAAAAAATCAGTAATATCAGAAAATTTAGAAAATATAAAATTCAGGAAATTATTTAAAAATTCACAAATTCATATAATATTCAGAAAATAAAAAATTTATTTCTGAAAATTATTTTAATATTTTATATTTCTTTATTTCAGATGTTAAAAATAAAAATAAAAAATAAGGAAAAAACAAAATTAATTAAAATTCAATTTTAGATTGTCAAAAATAAAGGTTAATTTAAAAAATAAGAAGTTTTATTTTAGAAAATAATACATAAAAATATATTTTCAGAAAATAATGAAATAAGAAATTTAATCTTAAATTAAAAAAAAAAAAGGAGTTTTACTTTAAATTTCAAAAGTCAAAATAAAATTGTAGACAATATACTAACTTCAATTAAAAGAAAATCAGGTGGGAATTTCTCAATTGTTCAGAGGTTCTGGCATTTGGTGTGCCTCTCAAGATACTGGGTTGGTAAGGAATTAGGCATCTGGTTAGAACCAAATGTGCGCGGTTGGCCTCAAGTTCTGTATTTTTAAGTTTTAGACATTTTTTTTTTCAGAAATTATGATTTAACTTTGTATATACATTTCTATATATTACGATTGCACTCGTGCGATGCACGATTTAAAGAAAATTGAAAATTTTGAGTAGATTTGAGTCATTATTAGATTATAATATTAGTAAGATAATAATTAATATATTGTAAAAATTAAGTGTAACAAATTTAACCCCTTCTGATCAATATAAAAAACAATATACCATAAATAATAAAAAAAAAAAAAACATGTCATATAACACATCATCAAAGTTATCCTTAATGTATTGGACATCTAGATAATATGGGAAAACATAAAAGTTTGAAAAAATTAAATTGTTTCTTTATGCTTTGTAGTCTTTGGACTACTACACATTTTTTGGCAAATGACTTTGGACTGTAATTAAATTATTTGCATAAAAAAAATAATTAATTTTATTTACTAACACAATACAAATATTTCTCCCATGATAAATGGCCCACGTCTAATACAACTAATCAATAAAAAATAACATTTTTATAACATAATATTTGATTAGGTGTCAATTTTAATATATTGACAAAATATTAATTTGAGATATTATAATTAAATTGAATTATAATTAAAAAATAATTATGTCATAAGAAATTCCAAAATGTTTTCAAATAAATAAACTAATTAACAGGTGCTACATATCAACTCATAAAAGCTACCAAGAATTATTTCACCACATATAAGACAGTTTGTTGGAAATGCACCAGACTATGGCATTATTGAAATTCGCTGAAAAAAGTACTTCCAATATGAGATGATTGAAGAATAATTCCTAATTTATACTTATTTAAGAAAAAAATATCTAACCAATCGAAATTTACAATTTTTCAGGGATGTTTATAATTAACAAATAAATAGAGAATCAACGACTTAAATATAAGACAAATAATCAACCAAATTTATTTTGCATTTTTTAGAAATAATTTTTAGATTTTTAATAATAGTAATAATTGTTGGTTGGAAAACTATCAAACAAAAAAATTAATTAACAACTCACAGTGGTTAATATACTTCTTATTTTTTACTGGCATTATTGCAAACCAAAGATGTAAATGTATTAACAAATATGCTGAATATATACTAATTGATTTGCATCAACACCAATTAGTATACTTAAATTATGCCTAAATATATTGATTTCGAAATTTTTTTGGAAAGTTGCATGAATATATTTATAGACTCGGACAACTTATACTGAATGTGGGAGAATTAATAATGAATGGGATAATGGTGACTTATTATATTTTAGGAAAATATACGGCGAATTATCTCCAATTAAAACGTACTTCATTTTTGTCAAGATTTATCTACCAAAAATAATTTTTTCCATAAATGGATAGGAATTTAGGCGGGAAAATTTTAATATTTCTATTTTGGGACTTAATTGTTGTTATATATATATATATATATATATATATATATATATATATATATATATATTACGATTGTAATTGTAGATTGCTGATTTTGTCAAATTTTGCAACAACATTGCTGGCTAGCATGATTTATTTAAAATAAAATAAAAAAAAAAAAAAAAAAAGAGTGGGGATTTCTTCTTGGTGGGATGATAGGGGAAATATGTATGTCACTCCTGCGAGGGAGAGAATCCTTCATCAAACATAGGTGTGATGATTAGGATCCATCAGCGCCATTTTGAGCCCACAATAGAGGTCCAAAGTGAAAGAGTGAAGCGAGCTCAACTCTGAAGAAGCAGGGTCACAAATGGTCATTCCAGCGTTGGTCAATTGGAGTACCGCATAGCCATTTTTAACCCTGCAGAGTTGAAGAATGATAAGTCCGCTAGCACCTGGGATCAGCTCTGAACGGATGCTCCGAGATGAGGGTTCCGAGGTCAGCTTGGGAACATTTATCAGTGAAGTGCAAAATGCTTCTATGAGTGTTCTAACTGACCACCGCTGAAAGCGAGTGTAACCTTGCAACAGATACATGACCATTGTGGCTTCGGTCCCAAGATATGTGCTCCCCAACCCTCCAACAAGAAGTACAAATAATTTTAAGTCTTCTTGATAAAAACGTACTTTACCCTCTATGGTGTATTACGTGTCGTTGAACGTATACCAAATTAATATATGATTTATAATTATCCTAAACCTACTACTCTAGCTAGTACAACGGTAAGTAAAGGGTCGATCCAACTAGGAACGATTGAATGGATCTTGTCTTATGTATTAAACAACTTGATTGACAAAAATGTAAACAAAACAAGAAAACAATGAAGATGGGGGTAGGGGGGTTGGATGATATCAAATAACTAACCACTAATACAGTTAAGTAACCAAAGCATTAGTGTGCTCAAAGCAAAGATTAACCAAAAGCATTAATAAACTAGCAACTCAAGTAAATAAAAGCAATAAAATGATTTTTTATTTTAAGATATTAAAAAGAATCCAACCCTTGATCTAGTATCCCCTTAGCTCGGATTCACTATGTATTGATGCTATTACCCGATAGATTAGTCCTAAAATTCCTACTCCAAGATTAATAAAAAACTCTATTAACCTTGTTGTCTCTTAAGTGTAATTAACCGAAATAAGCTCTATGATTAATCTACCCAACTTATTGACTCCTAGAATAAGTTCTCTACTCTTCAATAGTCAAATGCATTATGAATTACGACAACAGAGTAAATACGACATAAAATTCGCAAGCTCGATTTCATTAGTCGTAAACTATGTTGTCCTAGAAGAATAATCTCCTATTTGCTACTTGGGATTAAATCTATAGCAATTATGTTGAGTATGGAGCCTGAATTGACGTGAACAGTACCGCGGCCGCGACAAAAACGTCATGGTTAAGGAGTTTGGCGCCTGCTGCGGCAGCGGCTTGGAGCACAGACAAAGTTGTGTGGGCCTCAAGCTGAGGTCGAATTTTAGGTCCACTGAGCTATTATAAATAGTTGTTTCTTTCATTGTATCATGTATTCTGAAAATTAACATATACGAGCAAATACCTGCCTTGGTATCGTCCCCATGCATAGTTACACATCGTAACGAATTGGGTAACCAAATTATTGTGTGTTCTCGTTCTTTATTTTCTTCAATTTTGTGATTGTGTGTGGGTTAAATTCCTAACAATTGATATCAGAGCTCCGGGTGCGAAGGAAGTATCACGATGGAAGGAAATGTGTCGATCGAGAAGTTTGATGGTTCTGATTTCGGATTCTGGAAGATGCAGATGGAAGATTACTTCCATGGTAAAGATCTGCACTTGCCTCTAAAAGAGAAGCCCAAGAATATGGAGGCGGCGGAGTGAGCGTTATTGGACAGGAAAACGATGAGCGCGATACATTTATCTTTGTCCAAGGAGATCGCTTATCACACGACTGCAGCAAAGTCCACGAGGAAGATGCTTGCAATTTTGGAGGAGATGCATCGGAAACCATCGATGGCGAACAAGGTACATCTGTTTAGGAGACTGTTCAACCTAAGGATGTCGGAGGGTACACCGGTGTAGCAGCACTGAACGAGTTCAACATGATTACCTCGCAGTTGAACTCGGTGGAGATTAAATTTAACGATGAACTACGATCCCTGATTATGCTATCGTCTCGGCCAGATAGTTGGGCTAGTACAATGAAAGCAATTAGCGCCGCAGCAGCTAAGCTGAAATTTGACAAGGTAAGGAATCTGATGATTAGCGAGGAGATTCACAGGAAAGAATCAGGATCTACTTTGGGGTCAGCACTTAACATCGAGAACAGAGACAGACCGATGGAAAGACAGCAGAATCGGGGAAGGTCCAAATCCAGGGGAAGGAGCCAATCCAGGAAGGTTACGAGCTCAATCAAGTGCTGGAATTGTGACGAGTTCGGTCACTTTAGAAATCAGTGCAAGACACCAAAGAAGAACAAGAAGGGTCAAGCAGACAAGGGGACATCAAATGCAACCACAGAGGAAGATGATGGTGATGCGTTGGTCTTGAGCGTGTCTAGTCTCATGGAGTCTTGGGTGTTGGATTCTGGAGCATCGTTTCATTCATGTGGGAATATTAATATTATGAATGATTACGTTTCTGCTAATTTTGGACAGGTATATCTTACAGATGATGAAGTCGTGAAAATTGTGGGAAAGGTAACGCGTACAAGTTGCGACCTCGAATGGATCCACTTTGGTGCTGAAAGAAGTCCGACACATTCCCGAACTAAAGAGGAACCTACTTTCAGTTGGCGCCAAATACTTGACAGGCTCTAATCCTAACCCTTAACTACCACAAGTGTACGGATGTAGGTGTATATAGTGGAATTCAAGGTCGATCCACATAGAATGAGGTTAGGTAGTTTGATACCCTAATCATCTAGGACTATCCTAACTAGACACTGAAATTTTAGAAAGATTAACTAATTACTAAACTAAGCTGCATATAACTATTAAACGAATTAATTCACAAGAGTTGGGTTTCAATCAAAGAGAATGTATCCTATGATTTCGATTTCAGGAATTATGCTAATGAATGATCAATCTCTAATTTATAAACCTTTAAACTATGTTTACTATCTATTAAGCGTCACTTAGTTAACTTAACCCTTCTCTCGAAGCGACTAAGTCGTAGAATAATTACTCTCTCTCGTCAATTAATTCTAACAATTTCTAAAAGTCCCTTAACCTTTGCCTGCACGATCATAGACAATCGTGCTATGTATTACCGTCTACTAACAATTCTCTTCTCTCGAAGCGAAATTGTTAAACAAGTAGATTAAACCGAATTAGCTAGATTAAATTCAATTATAATGATGGAACCAAACACATAGGTAGATAATAAAAGCTGGAGTCTATAAATTAACGATTAATTCAAACATTTTTGTAAAACCCTACTCTCTAATCCTAGGACACGAGTAGTTTAGCTACTCATGCCTACTACCAAATTAAAACAAGGATTTAATGAACACATTGTCAAGAAATTGAAAGTAAACAAAGAATAATTAAACCCGAGTAGTCGGCTCTTCGATCTTCGTCTCGTCTTGCTCGCTCTCACACCTTCTACTCCAATATAAAAGTTTGAGATGATATATGAACTATCTATTGATCCTCAAAACTCGAGCTTCTGTGTCTTTTTGTAAGTCTCGAGACGAATGTTAGAGGGTTTAGGCTTGGATTCCCACCTGGAATAGGAAACCTCTTGGAAAACGTCTTCTTGTCGCGATCTTGCTTCATGCTTCTTGCGGTCACGATGCTTTTAACTCAAAACATTTTTCGCGAATGCAATCGATCTGTGTCGCGGTCGTGTTGCTTGATCAGTGCCAATTTCACTTTCTGGCCATCTTTTGTCGCAGCCGCGCGCCTTTTTGTGTCGCTATCACAACGGTTCCCCACCAGTTCAGATCGGTTTAGACCTTCTCTTTGACTTGTTCTTTCGTTCGATAGTCGTAAAATATAACTTTTAATCCTGAAATACTCAAAATGCCTTCAAAACAAGTCATACACGTTAAATGAACCAAATATGATAAATCTACACAACTCTTGACCAAATAAGCATATAAATGCTATCAAATACAATCCTAAATCGACCTAAATACATGCATAATTAACGTGTATCAGAAGCGAACTTGATGATTGGAGCAGAAAGTCAGTGGAGAAAGACCAAGAAAAACCGGAAAACGACGTACATAGACGTGACGAAGATCTTACGCTAAAACTCTAGGGGAGAGGCTTGGTGGATCTTTCATTATTTCGAGGATTAAAAAGAGAAAAAATAAAATAAAATTAAAGATGAAATTTTCCACCATCTTCTCATGAGGGGAAATGAGGAAAGAAGATGATTACGACTAGATTTTTAGATTAAAAAAATGTTAACAGCGGGGACCAGGTTTTTTGATATACCATTGCTAGTCTCTTAAATGGGCATAAGAAACCAAGTTTTTGTTCTCAAACCTATATTGGATAAACATCTGGGCCCTTTAATATTTAGCACATAGAACAATAAAAGGCACCACTCGTCTTTTTTATTATTTTTTCCCTTTTTCAAGCAGACACCACCTAAATTTATAAAGTGCATGTTAAAAAGAAGGTAACAATTTGTATAAATCATATGCATGAATCTTATCATATAAATCATAAGTATTTCTTTTTCAATTAAATTTAATGATGTGATACTTTTATTGATACTTTTATATATAAAAGAAGTGATACTTTTCTCCAACTGAGTGATATCGCCAACTTATTAACTCAAACTAAACATACCTGAAAAAGGACGCTCAATTATTTGACATTTATTTTTCAGCGATTAATACGTTTTGACAAAAGAGTATACTTCTCAAGAAAACTAATACTTCCTCCGTCCCGGTTTAACCTGCCTAGGTTGATCGGGCACGGGGATTAAGAAAAAACAGATTTTATGGAATCTTTGACTTTTTTAAAGGTGGAGATTGAGAATGGAGATTTTAAGGGTGGAAATTGTGAGAGAAATTTGCTATTTATGGGGCTGACAGGTTAAGGTGGGACAAACTAAAATGACAAGTAGGCAGATTAAGTTGGGACGGGGGTAGTATGTTTTTGAGGCATTACTTTTTTTTGGTAAAAAGTATTATTCAGAAGTGGATGATAAGATATCAAAATGAAAACTATAAATGGTATACTTGTTTATAAACTTGATGGTGAAAACGTATATAAAACTTGATAAGAACACATAAAGTTAAAATATACAAGAACTATTAAAATTTACAAAACAAATATATTACGTTTTACTAGAAACGTATTACAATTTCTCGAGAAAGTATTAATTGGAAGTAAAAGTAATAAATACCTCTTCCCAAAAATATAAATTTTTTTTTTTAAAAAAAACGTGTTACTTTATTTGAAAGTAATATGTTTAAAGTAATCCAACTAAATAATACTTTAATACAATTCGTGAGTTTTAAATCGAGAACTTATATAAATCTTGATGTTGAAAACTTATATATTCTGAAGAAGCACAATTATTTTATTCAAAAGATAAATGATTTATTAAGTTTTAAAAAAAATTATATTTTCTGGAAAAAAATTACTGATTTTTTTTTGTAAAAATTACTCCCTCAGTCCCGGCTTAACCTGCCTAGGTTGACCAGGCACGGGATTAAGAAAAAACAGATTTTGTGGAATCTTTGACTTTTTTAAAGGTGGAGATTGAGAACGGAGATTTTGAGGGTGAAGATTGTGAGAGAAATTTGCTATTTATGGGGTTGACAGGTTAATGTGAGACAAACTAAAATGGCAAGTAGGCAGATTAAGCTGAGACGGAGGTAGTATCACTTAACTTGTCTTTTATGTCAATTTTTTAAATTGAGTGAAAATTTGCTATCCTCCTAGGTTGGATCGACCCATTATATAAAAGAAGATTCGTGCATGTGAAATACATAAGTCCTACTCTAAAAAAGAAGAATTTGAAAAAAAGAAAAAACAAAAAAGAGAAGGTGCAATCATACAAATGGAAAATACAAACCAGTTGAGAAGATGGAGTACAATAAATACTAATTACTTTTATTAAAAAATCAGACTCCCTTCGTTCAAAAAAAAAAAAAGTGTTATATTTGAAAAATTAATGTCTTCTTTTACTACTAAAATTTAAAAAAAAAAAAAAGTCTTATGATTATAATCACTATTAATAAGTTATTTGTGATTACTTGTTGTCACATTATAATTATTTGAAATAATTTTTAGCCTACTTTTATAGGTAACTAATTATTGCAAAAATATAAATTACGACTATTAAAATTTTCTTTTTTTTCATCTAAAATATATTATTTACGATTGGGTTGATGAGCGGCCTAATTAGTGATAACATATTGTGATAACGCCTTGGCTCATGACTCCACTGCACCACTCTGAAGACAAAGCCCATCTTGACCCAACACATACTAGTGAAGCCCAAATTCCAGCAGCCCATTCGAATAACCCCATAAAAGCCAAGAAGGTACCTACGTGCTCCACTGAAGGACCGAGAAAGTGTATGAATTCTGGCGGAATTTCACTCACCAACTGGAGGACTGGCAGATTAGTTAGAGAATGGTGAGGACCACTGGTAGTGGGATATTAACTATAGTATAAGAACAAAGGAGAGTGATATGTTTTTTTATGTTAATTGTTGAGTAGTCTTTCAGGAGGATAATCTCTTTATGCTTGTCTTGTTCCTTTTCCTTGTAATCGGACAGTCAATTGAAGTTTGTGTTCACTCCACGAATGCTCTTCTATCATGTTGTCTTTAACAATAAATTTGTGATACATGCTCATTATTTGAGATCACTTTTTATTTTTAAAAAGACAATCTTTTCTTGTAGTTTACTGGTTTAAGTAAAAATTAAAATCTTTAATTTTACAACATAGGTAGATATGATTGAATAAATCAATTAAAAAAAAATCGTTTAGTGTGTATTGGTGGATTTGGAGGATTGTATCTTCATCAGATTAACTAAAAATAATATATATATATATATATATTTTTTTTTTTTTCCAAGCATTACTCTTTTATGGGATTGAAGAAACAATACTTAGAAGACTTCTTTTTTCTAAATAAAGTCACAAAAATTAACTAAGTATTTGTAGTCGAATCAACTTCACTAGGAATAACTGACGAAGTTGGATAGTTCGAGTGACAGAGCATCTACTACTTAAATATTTTATCATGAGTTCGAGTCATCTTGAAAGGAGGAAGTTTTTTCTTTGTTCTTAGACTAAGGAAAAAAAAAAGAAAAAAAAAAAACTTCTCTACGAAGATCCATACACAATAGAATTGTTAGATTTTTTTTCATTTCCAGAGATAAGAGTTCTTTAATTTTCAAAATAAAACAGTTCATTTAAACAATAATTTTAGAAATTTTGAGACAGTATTTGGGGGTAAATTTTTAACATAATTAAAATACTATGTATATGTGCATACATAACACTAAATTTAAACTAAAACGCACATACAACCTACTTATATTTAAAAGCCCTCATTATCAAATTCTCATATACAATTCGGATCACGTGTATGCGAATTTATGAAAATGTATTATTTTTTATACCGATCCAAAATTTAATTTAAAAAATATTAGAGAACTCAAATCCGAATTGGAGCTTTAAATAATAGATAATAGGTAGTAGTCATATGATCGTTGTCGAAGCACGTCAAATTAACTATCTTTTCTACCTTCACTAATTAGTAGCGACGATAAGTCCACTAACTAGTAGCGACGATAAGTAAGGGTCGAATCTCACAAGGAGCGAATGAATTAATTATACTTCTAATGTTAATAACTAAACGATAAAAGTAAATAAAGGGGGTTTTTGATTGTATTAATCTAATAATTAAGCTAATCAAACAACCAATTAAATAACTAAAGATCTCAAAGACTCAAGTAAACAAATAATAATCGACTTAAATCAATATCAAAATAATACTAGTGCTCAGTTCAGTATCCCCTATTTGCATACAAATTAATTAACTAACTAAACCTGATTATTTATCCCATAACCTTCTAACCCTAGACCGACAACAAGCTCTGTCGGCCCAAATTATCCCTTAATATTAGTCAACTAAGATAAGATCATTAGCTAACCCTATTTAATTGAACATCCTAAAACAAGCTCTCTAGGTTTACTTCATTAAACGCATTAATAATTAGAATAATAGGTTAGACTAGGTTTAATTCATTAAACGCATTAATAATTACGATAATAGGTTAGACTAAACTCCAAATACATACGCTCGTTCGGATGGCCTAGATTTGTGTTACCCCTAATGAGTTAATTGTTAGTTTTGTGTTACCCCTAATGAGTTAATCGTTATTGCTACTCACGATTACAAAATTATAACAATTACATATTTATAATCTAGCATTGATGAATTACTAACCTAATTCGACGGGCCCTATGAAATCAAGTAATCAACCCTATTTAATTGAATAGCCTAGAACAAGCTCTTTAGGTTTAATTCATTAAATGCATTAATAATTAGGATAATAGGTTAGTTTAGACTCCAAATACATAAGGTCGATTCGGATGGCTAGATTTGTGTTACCCCTAACGAGTTAATCGTTATTGCTACTAGCGATTACAAAATTATAACAATTACAGATCACAAATGTATAATCTAGCATTGATGAATTAATAACCTAATTCGACGTGCCCTATCAAATCAAGTAATCAATTAATCATGGTCATAAGAACAAGTAACACAAATAAGTTGCGAAATAATAAATCAGAATTTAACTACGGATCAATTAATCATAAAAATGAATATGGTCCAACATCCCTTCAAACCAGTATAAAATAAATTAGTTATTCATAACTAAACTATTGCCTAAAATCTGATAAAAATAAAACATAATTAAAACAAACGAAATTAAAGAAATCAAACGAATGTCGAAGAATGCGTCTCGAATTCTCGTTCTCTGATCCACGCTCGAAATCTCTTACTAGTTGCTTGGGTTACAATTTACGCTGAAGTCCCCATCTTTTTATAAGCCTCCATTGAGCTTCTTTCCTTCACATTAAAGCCCCTTAGTGGGCCACTGCCTCTTTTAAATTATGAAGCCCAATGACCCCCTTCAATCAGCAAACCATTTTCATCACCAATTGGAAATCAAAGTAACGAGGCCTGTTGGCCAGATCTTTTCAATTATGAGGCCCAATGGCCTTTCGGCCTTATTTCCATTAATCAACGGCCTATTGGCCTTAATTCCAATAAAAGGCCCACTCCTCCACAAGATTTCTCTTCGCCAATTCCTTCTCCACGCAGCTCCTCTTTTAACTGGGCCAATTCCGGCTCAATTCTTCCTTTACTCGTCGATCCAATTTAATATATCCAAAATTATTTTAAATTCACTGCAATTTTACAATAAACACAACTTTGGAGTATTTGACTTAAATGTGCAGATAAGTAGAAAAATAATAGTGCATAACAAATAAAATGCAATAAAATTACATTCCTATCAATATAAATAATGCACATTTTTCTACTTATCATCATACTACATTGATGTCCAACGGATCGCATCATCAATTAGTGGAAATGCCTCTACTGCACAAATTAGGGATGTGCACAAATCGGTTAACCGAAAATGATGATTCGATTGGAACCGAAAAATCGAAGAATTTTTTGTTCGGTTTTCGATTATTAGTTTTAGCGAGTTTCGATTTTCGGTTCGGTTTTTTAATTTGGTTAACCGATTCCAATCGAAAACTGAATGCAGATTTTTTTTTTATTTTTTTTCTCTTTTACATATTATAGTTTCGTTATTTTTCTCATTTTTTCTTGTCTATTTTGTACAGATTATAGTGACTTCACTTTTACAGATAATAGTGACTTCACTTTTACAGATTAACGACTTAATTCTTAGTTTTTTTAACTCTTCTATTTAATTTCTTTCATTTTCTAATTTCACCATTTACATTCAATTTGTTTTTCTTTCTACTTTTTTTGTGATTTATTTGTTTTCCTTAAATTTCAACTTTTATTTTATGACGAAGTTTAAATCAAATGCAAGTTATATTTTAAGTTCTAAAATTTTAATTGACACATAAAAACAAATACAAAAACAAAACAGTTAGCTGAAACCTAATAAAACCAAAACAAGTCAGTTTTAATCGAGTGAACCATTATAGTTTTCTTCGATTTTCGGTTCCCTAAAATGACCAAACGATATTTCGGTTAACCGAACTTTTGGTTCTATTTAACGGAATGCACAGCCCCTAGCACAAATAAAGTTAGAGACAAATGCAAAATAAGAGTTTTAGTGCGTTATAATTTTACTATCTAATAAAAGACAATTCTCTATCAAAGAAAATTATGAATATTTTTCTGCTCATTTTTACATGCTAAAAGCATATTAATTTAGTCATTATTTTCACTTATAAAATAAGAGATTTGTATGCATATATATAGTAAACTAATACCAAAAGTTAGTTTCAATTTTCATCTTTTTTATATAAAACAAAAAGAAAGTGACATCTTATGATTGATTAATTTATAACACAAAGAAATTTTCCAAAAAATAAAAACACAAATAAATTTTCGTTTCTCTCCAATTTCCTAAGTAAGATACCGTCTTTTTGTGGTCTTTTAATTTGATACCTATATTGCATATCTCACGAAAAGTTATTTAAAAAAAATTATTTGTCGATTGTGAAGGTTAGATTTGTTCATATAACATCTTTGTGAAAATCTAAAACGAAAAAATAAAACATTCGTGAGAAGGATGAAGTATAAAATACTAAATTGGAAATAAACAATTGATTATTAAGTTTAGATTTGAACATTTACCGCAAATTGAACTAATTGTATTGAATCTAAGCTGCAAATAGGCCAAGAATCACGTTTGGTCTCATAAATATTTACTTTTTCGATTTTAGTCTCATAAGTACTTGTTTTTCAATTTAGTCCCATAAGTGCTAAAATTGTCCAATTTAAGGACAATTTTCGCCGGATAACACCAAACCGGCCGTGTACAAGTCACGTGATCCCAAAATTTGGGGCAAACCGGCGGAATAAGTGACGTGTCTATTTTTTGGGTGAGTTGGACTTATTTCCCTTCAACTTTTTAATTGTAAATAAAAATTATATCCCTATGATCAAGTTTTTTGCCACTAAATTAAATATCCATATCATCAATTAGAGGTTCATCAGGTTCCCTCGAATCAATTCCATTTGCGCAACATTTTCTTCTCCTCCTCAAACCTATCAATTTCAATCTGCAAAACCTAGTTAATCTTCTCAAGCTTCTGATTAACAAGAATAAAATTTTGCTTCTCTTTCCGGAGTACATTTGTTCTTCTCAACAACCCTCTTAATAACCCTGCTACAATCACAAAGTGGATTGTCAATCCACCTAAAATATTTGGAATAGCCTTCATTATAAGCTGGATTTAGAGGAAGAATCAAGATCAACATCATTTTGCACAAACACCTTCGACAAGAAAAGAGAACATACCAGGTAATTTTGACATCCATAAAATCACCGATCTAAATTCTCGTCTATCCATGAGGTCACAATTGGTGCAAGAAGCCCTTAACGGCATCTTATAGCAAGGGTCGAGTCGCCGTTGTTCTGTGACATGTCACTTATTCTGCTGGTTTGCCCCAAATAAGTCCAACTCACCCAAAAAATAGACATGTCATTTATTCCGTCGGTTTGTCCCAAATTTTGGTGTCATGACATTTTCCGGTGAGTTTGGTGTTCTTTAGCGAAAATTATCCTTAAATTGGACAATTTTAGCAGTTAAGAGACTAAATTGAAAAAACAAATATTTATGGGACTAAAATCGAAAAAGCAAATACTTATGAGATCACATGTGATTTTTGGCCCTGCAAATACAAATAAATTAGATGACTTTTTTAATAACACAAAAGTTTATCAAATTAAATAACTCAATTTATTTTATTCAAATACTTGATTTTAAATTTTCTTAGAAAAAAATACGTTGTAAAGTTGTGCATCGCACAATCCGTTCAATCTAGTGATTTATAATGACTAAAAAAGAATAGAAGGGACTTATTTAGGAAGTAAAGTGTGGCCATGGGCACAGAGAGAAAAGAAAAAAAGGATAAAAGCTAAAAGAAGAACATAATAATTAAGCAGCACGCCCAACGACACGTTTGTGAGACTGCACAAGCAAAGGATCTGCATCTCGGCAAATTCTATGCTACCCAAGTGGATAGTAACTCACTTGGGTGATCCACCATACACTTGGAAAGTGTATTGGGATCAAATAATTGTATCCACTAGATCTCTATACACTTTCCAAGTGTATGGTGGATCACCCACTTGGGTACTACCCAAGTGGGTAGGGTAGAATAAGCCTTGCATCTCCTTTTCTTCTCTCCTCTTTTGTTTTGTTTTTATTTTGTTATATGTATATATATCTATACCCTATTATAAAAGTATGAATATTTTGTTTCGTCTAATTTATGGTATCCCTAATATATCCTTAGTAGTATTATAATTTATGGGTAACTAAGTAATTTTAAATTTTAAATTATTTATTTATTTGATTACAAATATCTATATCTATCAATATGTCTGTATGTCTGTGTATCTATATATCTATCTATCTATTATTATTACTAATATGAAAGTATGGATTATTTCGTCCTGTTATTTTGTTTCGTCATTTCTCGTGATGCCTATAATATCTTTAGTAAGTGTTAAATTTATGGATAGTTAAAGTAAATTATTATGTTTTCTCATACTTCATTATAAAAAAACAAGAGTTCTTTTATATGTCAATACACTCCTCAAAACCTCATACTTAAATGATTATTCTTCTACACTTTTAATACTTTGAATTTTAAATAAAATTTGTTTCATATTAAAATAGATCTAAAAGGTATTTTAAGAAGAGTATATAACTCTGATTGGATGATTTTAAAAAATAAGTCTAATTAATTAATTAATTAAGAAACATTCATTTTGCAGACACTATATCTACAAACATGAAAATTACACTTTATAATTTAGTTTAATGAATTAGTTGAAAACTCCCGTTCGAGATTTCAATAATTTAATTCACATGTGTTGCTAAAATTTGTCATAGTGTCGTTCTCAAATATCTTTTCTTGCCAGATTGAATATTTTTTTCATAAAACATATCAAGGATTCTTTTTTGTAATAATTCTTAATGAATAGATCTGTAGTATACCAAAAATAAATTATGTTTGCTAATCATAGTTGATCCTAAAAGCACATACTTTGGTCATACACTATAAATAAATATATTTCGAACAAAACATTAGTAGTATTAAGTAACTTAAAATATATTATTATTTAATTACTTGAATATAAAAAGTAAGAGTTCTTATTTAATTCAAACTCCTCCTGGAAAATTACATACTTAAATTATTCTTTTTCTACACTTGCAATACTTTGAATTTTGGAACAAGAAATTAGTATCATATAAAAGTATGGATTTTTTTTGTCTTATTTTATGTTTCGTCTTTTCTTGTGATATCTATAATATTCTTACTAGGCATTAAATTTAAGAATAATTAAGTAATTTAAAATAATTTATGTTTCCTTACGTGATTATAAAAAAGAATCATTTTATATTTCAAACTCCTCCTAAAGAACTACATAATTAAACTATTATTCTTCAATACTTTCAATACATTTGAATTTTGAAATGAAATTAGTTTCATATTAAAACAGATTTATAGCGTATTACAGTGATATGTTCTTTGCATTTATTTTAAGCAATTGTACTAGATAATATTACATTATGGTATTATTAAAAAAAATTAAATTTATTATATTTTTCAATCTTATATATAACTACCATATTGTAATATTCACGTTGTCAATGATTTTTTAAAACTAAAGATAAATTTTATGGCATAATCTTAAAACATTTATAATTCATACTCCCTCCGTCCCAAGCTAATTGTCCTACCTTGGCCTGACACGGAGACTAAGAAAAAACAGATTTTGTGGAATCTTTGACTTTTTCAAAGGTGGATATTGAATGTGGAGATTTTGATGGTGGAGATTGTGGGAGAATTTGTCATTTATGGGGTAGGACAATTAACTTGGAACAAACAAATAAGACAAGTAGGACAATTAGGCCGGCACGGAGGGAGTACATTTTTTTACTATTCACAGTTAGATGGTACTACAATTTTTATTTTTGCATGTTAAATATATTTAATTGACCATTAACAAGTAAATATAATTTAAGCTCTTTCGCTTGCATATAATGTGACTATATATTAAAATTATTTTAATATACTAAGAAGAGGAAAAAGGTACATATATATAGATAGACAAAAAAAAAAAAAAAAAAATCGTCTTTTCTTAACACTATTTGTTTAAGTTAGTTTATATTAGAAGAATGAAAAGCCTAAAATAGTTAAATGAAAAAAAAAAAAAAAAAAATAGTGAGCAAATTCATGGTGATAAATTATACAAACATTAACATAGGAAGAATCACGATAACAATTACGTTTTTATCAAAACTGAATCTTATAAAAGACGAAGACACATGCACACACACATGTATAGCTTGCCGTACAATAAATTTAACGTCATTTTCAAAGATAATATTTGCTTAAAAAAATATCTCATTTACACCTCTTATTACAAAGTAGAACGTAATACTTTACTAAAACTGAATCTTTGAGGAACACACACACGCATGCACAAAAAGTAGGCAGCTAGGTTTCTGATATTAGTTCAAAATTGAATAAACCCAGAATAATCAAACAAATAGGAACTTACCAAAATAAAATATTTTTTTATCTTTTTATTCAATAATAAAAATATCATTAAATATCATTTATCCATCATAAACTCAACAATCTAAACTACCTAATTTCTAATCCTATTTAATATTAATATATCCAACTGAAATCCACATATCCAAACTATCTAATTCCTAATCCTATTTAATAATTAAACTACCTAATTTATAAGCCTATTTAATACACTAGGCCTAACAATTATTGATCCAAGCTCGCATAATCAGAAGTTGAAAAAATTAACGGAGATCCGAAGTTAGAGAAATTAGTAGAGAATGTAGAGAAATATAATCCAAAGTGGAAGAAATTAGTGGAGAACCGAAGTTAAAGAAATTAGTAGAGAATATAGAAAAGATGGTAATGTTTCTTTTTTCTGCTCAATTCGATACAAGTTAACTTTTTACGATTAAACCCTAGAAACTGAACTTATATATTGCGTTATTTTTCAACGAAAAGAGAATTGAGTCAACCACACTAACTAATAAATTATTGTGATGTCCTTTTAGATATATATTTAATATGTTTTTTTTTTTCTTTTTGTTACTAATTATATGGATTTATTTCATTTCAGATGGTATATCAATCGACAATTGTGCAACGGACTTAAGGTAACTTTAATTTAAAGCAAAATTTATAATGTCAAATTTAGATACTACAGTTATACATAATCAAATTGCCAACAGATGAAGAATAAAAAAGACGAGGGAGCTTGATGTTTAGAAGAGGAAATATGCAAATTTGAATTCCGCAAAGAAAAATAATAAAAAAATAATTTTTTGAAGAACAAAATAAAGAGGCAGCTTACAAGTAACACAAGAGCATTATTGAATCCATCTGAGCCGAATGGTGAGTAATTTAAATTTTATAAATTAAAGTAGCTTAGTTAGCTGGAAAATCCTATTGTAATTTTGTCATATATTATATAGGATCAATATTCCATGAACCGATAATCTACGAGCAATAGAATTGAATAAAGTACCTGGCTGCATTCATTGCGGTTCTAGAAGATTTAAGTGCAAACCTCCGACTTTTTAATATGTTAATGAAAAAGTGAAGCTTGTTCATGTTGAAGTACCAGAAAAATTATATGATTTATTAACCTCTAACATGGAAGAGACTATTGAGTTTGATTAAACATCCGCTCATATAAATTTATATTTTCTTTTACTTAATTTAGTGTCAAATTGGATAGGGAGCTAACCTCTGCAAGAAAAAACCTTTTTACTTTTCGTGTACAAGGAATGGTGTATCACAATCTTCCAGCATTAAAGATGACGATAGTCGTTCTCCTTTCCAATTGTATTTTGTGAAACTTCATAATGAAGTTAAGAATAGAATGAGACAAAACTTGCATTTAAGAAGTTAATTTCCGGAAACTAATCAAAATTTTGGAGAAAAATCCATATGCTAGAGATTTTTGAAGATTAAAGGAGTATTCTTCTTTAGAAGATGTTGCACTTCATATTTCAAAAGATGGGAGTGTTGATCAACGAGTCGATAATTCTCCAACATCATATCAAGTTACAGCTATATGGATGGAGGGTAACAATGGTAACATACCATTTTCTCGAGACATAAGAGTTATTGCTCATTCGGGGAAAACAATACTGAATAATGCATTTTTATGGATGTTATGACTCATTGCAATATCCATTGCTTTTTCCAAGAGGCGAGACTGGTTGGCATCAAAATATTTGAAAGAGTAATGGTAAAGAAATTATCATAAAAAGAGATCAAGGTACATATTTTAATATAAATTTATAGTAATCAAATTTTAAACTCTATCTTTAACAATTCTCATTATTTTGCATCATGCTACGCTTTACATTTGAAAAAAAATAAAATCAAATGAATATACTACTACATGGAATAAATTATCCAACTTTCACTTTATAAAATTATTCAATACAACACTGACACTTCCTTATACATATCATGTACGAAGAATAATCCAACAAATATAGATGACCCTTCTTGAATCATGTCATTCTCTACTCCAAATGATTTTATATCTCAAGAATAAAAAGGTAAATATATTCATATTAAAAGGTTATTATATCAATAACAAGTAATTTATATATCAATATCAATCACAAAATTAACTATATATATGTTATTTATGTTACACATCTATTTGTTATATTACTTATTTCTTAATTTTATCTTTATTATTTTTTTAAACAGTTGTTGCTAAAGGAAGTGATAAGAAAGTCTCTTGTAGAGAATATAGTTGTTTTATGCTTCATATTCGAAATCAAGGGCGACCACACCTTTATTAGTTGGACGATTGTTGAAACAATATACGGTTGATAAATATATAAAGTTGGAGACAACCAGGTTAAAAAAATTCTGAAATAATCAAATAAATTTGAGAGCAGAATTATATCAAGGAATCATGAAAATTGGATTGATTGATTTGAATTCAGAAAAAGATTGTCTCAAAGACGAAACTAGAGTTAGTGAAATTGGAAAGAGAATCATTCTTCCACAATCATTTATATATGGTCCAAGTTATATGCAGGCCAAATATCTAGACGCATTGACATTAGTTCATAGATTTGGAAAACCAGGTATGTTTATCACAGTGACTTGCAATCATGATTGGAAGGAAATTCAAGAAAATTTATATAATAGTCAGCTACCACAAGATCGTCAAGATTTAGTTGTAAGAGTTTTTCAAACAAATTGCATGATTCGAAAGATAATTTATTCAAAAAAGAGATATGTGGAAAAGTAGTACCACATGTTCACGTTGTCAAATTTTTAAAAAATGGATTGCCATGTGCTACGTGCTTATTATTTTAAAGTCGAAGTATAAGATAAATAATGTTAGTTAGTATGATAAGTATATTTGTGCAGAAATTCTTGACCAAGAAAAGTATCCTGAACTATATGAGTTGGTAAAGTAACATATGATGCACAGACCATGTGGAGGAGAAAAAATCATCAATGGTTAAAATATGTGCAAATATCACTACCCAAGACTGTATTGTGAAATAATACAAGGAAAAGGAGAAGTGATTGGACGTATAAGTGCTTAAAATCCATCTGAATGTGAAAGATACTATTTAAGGTTATTCTTGATGACAAAAAAAGGTGCTGAAATCTTTTTTTTTTTTTTTTTTTTTTAACCTTGAGACCAAACTTGGCGACAAAGAAAGATATGATAAAATCCTGAAACCCTAAGTCTCCATATAAATATGACTTAATTTGACAAAAAATAATAAATATATATTTTGGAATGTACCAGATATTTGTGGAATGCTTACAAATGTGGATAACAAAATAGTAAAAGATAATAAGGGACAAGAACTAACCTTGAGGGAAATAACCATCATTCATAAAGTAACTCTTAAAAATATCATAGAAAATAGAGAGTCATCGATAGCGGTAAGTTCAATAAACAAATAATTTAGAGTATATATTATATTATATTTCGATTAAAAAAATATTTGTTCTCATGAAACAGAGAATTTATTGTTATTTTACTGGAATTGTAGACAATGTGGAGAATATTGTAAACATATATGGTAAGAAGCATGTGACAGATGTAATACAAGAACATACAAGGAAGATGAAAAGGTTGTTTGCAAAAAATGTATTGGAAACGCATTGAAGCTAAACCAAGCTAAAACATTTTAAATTTTGCAAAATAAAAATAAAAAACTCAAGATATATTTATAGAGAAAATCGTTTGTTTGACCTTATCAATATGTACACTATTTTGTGTTCATTGTAGCTCATACAAATACTAAAGTTACCATAACGGGTAAAATGATCACTTACTTGACCGTTTTTAAAATTAGATACTAAGTGAATCTATAAGTCATTTAAGGAGATTGCAGTGTTAACCGACACAGCAGCTACGCATGTTAAATGCTCGATCCAAGAATATATCGCATCATTAGCAATGCTAAGAAAAAAATACATTATAAGTAAATTAAAATTTCAACTAAAAAAAATTAATCTATAAATGATTTTCAGGGACTTAATGATTCCAAATACTACAAATGACTAACATCACAAGCACATAAAGAGATTTGTTTCCTCATACCATGATCGAGAAAATAAACAATGAACAAGGAAAATTGTGTGCAATTGCCGAGGAAATAGAAATAATGAAATCGAAGAACAAGAGATACGCAATCAAGAGCAGACAACCTCGAAAAAGGAACCAAGGAAGAAAAAGAGTGAAGAAAAGAAGATTGCAGAAGAGATATCACATAAGCAAGAAGAAGAACAAAGAAACAAGATCGAAACACAAGGAATAACTTCAACCAACAAAGCACCACAAAAAAATCTAGTTAAACCAAAGTAAAAATAAAAAAGAAAAGCTAATGCAATTCACCAACGAATAAAGAAATAATGAAATAAGGAGAACAAAACGACATGAATGAAAGACAATAAAAAATTTCAAACAATAAAGCAGCACAAAAGAAACCAGATAAACAAAAGGGTAGGAAAAGAAAAGCCAAAGATAATCTACCACTGAAAAAAGACGCAACAAGAGAACAAGGAAGAGGCAAATGAAAAATTAAAAAGAAGATTTATGAAGACTGTATTTCAGATAAAAGTGATGATGAAGTGACAATTACCCAATATATTACCAAAAGAAAAACAAAAATGAATACTGAGACAGTTCCCAAAAAGACTAAGAAAGAGAAGGTCGTCTAAGTTCTCCACCAAAGCCCATCTTTTTTATATCCTTCTATCTTGACTTTTGAGTTTATTATTTTAATTTAGTCTTGCGCTTTTACACCCTTTTATTGTGACTTTTAAGTTTTGAATTTTGATTTATCTTAGTTTGTTTTTGCATATGTTTTGCGTGAAACAAACCTGTGAAAACATTTTTTAATTATATTCCTTTCATTAAAATTTATTATTTTTAATATTACATTAAAATCTACAATTTAGAACTAAAACTTTAAAACATATCACTACAATATCATTCTATAAAAATCGATCTACAAACGACTTTATTACGTAAGAAGTTTTACAAAAAAAAAAATAAAAAATAAAAAACCAATGAAATGACAATTTTAAAAAGATACAAATAAGTACTCCAACTATCAAAATTTTCTTTTTTATTTATTTTCACTACTTAATCTAATCATGTTTTACATCTTTTTTCCTTTTTGAAAAAGTTTAAACTTAAGTAGTCATCAACTTTCTTCACATATTATCTTACCACATTTAACAAACATATGAACTTTCATACTTAAGTCTAAACTCTAATTATTGTAGTGCACAACTAATAAAAACAATGAATCAAAGATAACAATATGCATATTTCCCCATATAAAGTTCATGATTATGCTTACAAATTAAGGGACTAAAAGAGAAAGTGAAAAGGAATAAGATGTTGAGAGTGTGATTTTATGTTTAAATTCATTTTAATATTTTAAAATATTAATAATTATAAAAAAAAAAAAACGAGTCTACGTGGAACGCACGTGATTATTGCTAGTATATATAAAAGAGCCTTAAATTTCACCCAATTTTCGTTTTGCCTATTTTATTCTTTTCAAATTAATTAGTATAGGGTTAGTGATATAATTTTCTTTATATCTTGATTTTTATTAGATCTTATATATAAACATTCAAATCTCTATCATAATACAAATATGTGAAGTTATGGTTCAATTGCATCAAAAATGGTCAAACTTTGTATAAAATTGGTGCTGGATCAGGAACCGGGTCAAGAAGCTGGAAAACCGGTCTGGAGAATCAAAACAGAAGGAGAACCGATTTCATAACCACCGGTTCAGGGTGGTTATGAAAGCAGTTGCAACAAACAGAACAGACAACGGTTTTAAACCGTTGCAGAGCAGTTCAGCTTGCAGTTTCTTTCTCTGGATGATTCGAGCTGTTTCTTTTATATAGAGCTTTGATAAATGATGTAATCAATCACAATTTACAGTTTTCCCTCTGGTTTTATCAACTTCAAGAGAGAATTTAGAGATTAGAGTTGCGTGCTCAGTTTTAGGGTTCTAAACTAAGGGATTGAGTAATTCTGGAGTGATTCTTGTAATCTTGAGGTGTTGATAGTAAATTGAGGTGTGTTAATCCTCCGTGGATGTAGAACACCTGTTCGAACCACGTAAAATTCCTGTGTGTTGATTTTCTTTCTTCTTGTTTGCGCGATTCTTTTTCATCCTCTGGTTCGTTTGAATTTGTCCGTTCAATTCGGCCATTGTTCTTAGTTTTCTGGCCGAACAGAATCCGGTGATTTTATGTGATCAGACTTAACAAAATACATACTATAAAAATAAATCATATCCCTTGAAAACACACGCTTCACACACGGGCTTTTGAACCCTCCAAATCCATTTTCAAAATCTATATACATATATCACAACAAGAAAATTGTAAAATAGCGACTACCAATTTGGTCGCTAATCTGTCGTTAAAAGATTATACCGACGGATTAGCGACATAAAAATTTAGTAGTAATATGGCTAGTCGTTATGAATACCGACGGATCAACCGTCCGTCGATAAAAAATTACGACAGATTTGTGACAGACTGCCTACAGAAATTACCATAAAAAATCTTACTTAATTGCAATAATTTACCTACGAAAATATTATCGGTACAATAATCGATCGGCATTTTGCGACCACATTTCGTCGTTAATTTGTCGAGAAATGCCGACCACATTGTCTGTTTGTATTTTTTTCTGTCGTTATTCCGTCGCTTGTTAAAAGCTTTAGTCGTTATTCTGTCGTTATTTAATTGAAAAATAACGACAGATCTTCGCAAGTCCAGTTATTATTTTTTTAGGCAATCTGTCGATAAATATTCAATTTTATTTTTTTTAAATATTGGTGCCCTACCTGCTCTTTATATAAAGAATACTCCACAAAATTAAAAGAAACACAATCTAAAATAAATAAATTGAATATCCAACTTTCAAGTTGAATATCCCTACACAAACACATCTGCAAATTATAACTCTCATTTCCCTTGCACGTCTTCTTTCACTGAACTTCTTACACCTAACAAATAAACTGTCATCAACTTGCAATACTCGGATTTGTGGAGCTGAACAACGATAATGTTCGATCTGCAAAACTGCCAGCTTCCATGAGGATCAGCTTTTGGAGGAGCCAAACTTTCTTGGACCTAAACACATATATGCACCAACAATGCATTCATTAGTTATATTATACTCCCTCCGTCCCGGCTTAACCTGCCTAGGTTGACCGGGCACGGAGGTTAAGAAAAAGCAGATTTTGTGGAATCTTTGACTTTTTTAAAGGTGAAGATTGAGAATGGAGATTTTGAGGGTGGACATTGTGAGAGAAATTTGTCATTTATGGGGCTGACAGGTTAAGGTGGGACAAAAAAAAATGGTAAGTGGGCAGGTTAGGCTGGGACGGAGGTAGTATTATATTATGATGTTTGTCTCTGCATTTGATAACAAAATGCATTTCTACTTAATTAATACCTGCCATACATCGTACCCAACATTTAGAATGAATAGAGGGGTTCGCATCTTGGCTATTAAATTCTGAGGGAACACGCACTGCACCCCCAAATATAGTCAAACACTAGCTACATCACAACATTACTTAAAAACAAAACACAGGGACTTACCAACGTTGTATCTAGGTGTTTCGTACAAGCTCTTGGCAGGTTTCTCCCGACACCCTGTTTCATGGTGTTATTCCCGTCTTATAGCTATTAAGGTGGAAGCCATAAACATTGGTTGATAGGATTAATACCTGTAAGCTAACAACACCGCCAAAGAAATTTCTGATTGACCATCCACCAGAAACATCCAAACTGAAGAAAAACATTATACAATGCAAGTGAGCTTCTTGAAATAACCATACATTTAATTTGAATGTGGAAAGAGGTACGGAATTTACGTATCCAAAAATAATCCAGCATCGCGCAGGCACTTCACTCTGGTATTTCTTGAAACTAAATTTCCGAACTCATCACAATGCAATATAGAAGCTAGACCACCAGAAGAGCAGCCAGCAAGAAGTGCCTGAACAACATTGTATAGTATCATCAATCAACACAAAACTAAATTTTAAGAAAGTTCAGTAAGAAACCAAAAAAATTAAAGTAACAAAAATATTTAAATTCAATAGCATGCACTTTAAAAGGAAAAGAAACAACAATAAAGAACAAGGATGTGTCTACAATCTAAATTCCCCAAAAGTAGGATGGTGCAAAAGAAGATATTCTGCCTCAAGTTTTTAGATGAAAACTAAACATTTTTTCTATTAGACTTACGCCGTCGTCTCTTGACCGCCTCCTTGTGATCCGGAGCTGTAAAAGATGCCAGCAAGCTTGCTAACTAGCGCCGGAGTCCTCCAAAAGCCTCACGTTGCGTCAAAGAAGGCTTTGAATTGAGCGGCCATCAATTCAAATCTAGTGGGGAATCAAAATACGACGCCATCAGCTTCGGGAAGATCATGGGGGGTGAACATGGGTACATCACCGCTCTTTGGTGGGGACCCCATCTTCAGAGAGAGTTTATGGAACCTATTCATAGCACCAACATTTGATCATATGCATAAAAAGTTTCATCTTCATGTAATTCTCAGTTAGAATTAATGAACTGAGAACAAACCTGCCATAGTTTAGCCTTGATTCCTATGACAGATTTGGCTCCTTTTTTTATCTCTTCAGCAAGTTTCTCAACATGGCCATATGCGGAATAGTAACTGTATAAATAAAATGAATTTTCTTGATCAGCTGGTTGAACACGTAAACTTGCATATGCCAATAAATTTACTAGCAAATTGAAACAAAGTTAAGAACGCGTTGATTCAATTACGTCCACATGATTCAAGAAAACATCACTTTCTGAAACTGGTTCCAGAAATAACAATAAATACAATTGCCCAACACATCTAAAAGAAGACAAGACTGAGAGACCCCAATGTAGCTAAAAACAAATTAAGGAGGAATTCAACTCGATTTCAACAGGACAGCTTGTAAGCAGTGACAAAATATGCAAAATTAAGCATTAGGATCCAATTTGAAACGAGAACCTAATTCTAGATACCTGAAACCACAACCATCAACTCCCGACCACCACGTCTCTTCTCCAGCCACCACCTGCCGACTACGCTGACCACCTACTAGCGTCGGACCGCTGGCACGCATGAATCAGCACACCGCCACTGGTTTCACTTCGCGTTCTCAGCCCTGGGCAGCGCGACTCAGTAGCGCAAATTGTGCGTCGTTGCACCACCCTTCTTTCCGACGGCGCTATGCGGGAAACCGACCCAACCCTCCAATCCGCACGCCGCGTTCCACCGCCATCAGCCACGAATACCGCCGTCGTAGACCGAGCTCAACAGCGCGACTTTTTCTCCACCTTTCCGATTCTGATCGACTCTGCCAGATTTCGACACACCGGTCTTCCATAAACGTGTGGAAATCGAAGTCATTAGAAACAAACCCTAAGAATTAACCATGAGATAAAAGGAGAAACAAATTTGAAAATCTTCTTACCTGTTAATTATTAACTATAGGATTCATGGTGGAGAGGAGCACTCTGGAATTTCTAGAGAAATTGGTGGACAAGATTGATGAAGGTAGAGACGTGAAATGAAGATTTTTTCCTCAGGGAGAACGACACTTTTCCTAAATTCATTTTCCGCTAATATATTGCGGTAAAAATTAGTATTAGTATTATTTTTTAATTTATACTACCGATCAAAATTTTGTCGGTATGTAGCGACTACTACATTCGTCGATATTTTTCAAAAAAAATTACGACATAATTATATTGGTTGGTATGATTTGAAATTAGTCAGCACTTTTAAAATACAAAATTTACCGACTGAATTTTTACCGTCGGTACATGTGCGTCGCCAATTGGTCGGCATGTTTCAAATTAAAAAAAAAAAAAAAATTACCGACCGAATTATATCCGTCGGTAGAATTCTGTCACTAGATTGGTCACTATTTTGTCGCATAGAAAATTAGCATATCGGCCCTTAAATAGCGTCGTTAGAATTTTATTTTTGAAATACTTAACGACAAAAAATCTGTCGCTAAAATCGGTTGCTATTTTGAGAATTTCTTGTAGTATATATTATATGTATCAAGATATATTCTTTCAATTTTTTTACTTATGTATAATATGGATTATATGTAGGTTTCAAAATATAATGAAGAGACTCGATTGTTTTAATTTTTCAACGTTGGATAAACTTCATACGTTACCCATGTACTATTATTTATATTATAAGAATTTGTACATAATTTATAATCGTAACTTATCTTACTTTTATTACATGTATCCTATATATTAAGTATATCATTTATTTGACATATTTTATCCCTTCAAATTAATTAGTTTAGTTAATGATTGTGAGTTTCTAATTTTCCTTCATACTTTAGTCTAACTCTATTAGGACTTATATATTCCTTATTAACGATAAAGCTTTTATTTTCTCATATAGATTATTATGACAGGTCAAACACTCTTACGTTTTAGCCTATTTTTGTTTTTTTTTTCTATTTTACCCTTTTAAATTAATTAGTTTCGGCTAATGATGCAGCTGGCTAATTTTCATTCATTGTTTAGCCTAATTTCACTAAGTCTTATGTATCACCTATTTATGGTAATTAGTTTACAAATTATTTTCTCATGTAGATTATTAGCACAAAGCCAAATAAAATTAAGTTTCAACTAAATCTTATTTGGCCTATTTTTTTCATCCTCTTCAAATTAATTAGTTTAGGATTAATAATGTAATTTGTCATAGTTTAACCTTCAAAGAAATAAGGTTAGGGTTAATAATGTAATTTGACGGATTTGTAATCTAGATGTACATAGTGTAAGGTGTCTTTTATCATTTACACAAACTTAAGGCACTTGTATATTAGTGTATAGATTAGACCTTTAAATATTAAAGTCCTACAAAATTTAGTTATGCAAACATGACCTATTTTAATTATATAAACACAACTGTTTTGTTGGACTGAATTGATTGATACTTTTTAAAGTAGTACAATTAGTTGTGAAAAAGTATTGCTCCTTTTTTCCCTAAAGGAGAAGTAAATGACAAGTTAGGTGTATGGAGAAATGCACAGCAATCACAAAATGTTATACTATAAGTAAAATGAAAATTAATTGTATGATACTTAAATTTAGTTATTAGAAATAATAATAGATAAATATGCATGCTGGGGAATATGGATAATTGTATCTTTATAGCCGAGCCATGAACATATTGGAATTTATTAAGATGTCTTATATATAACACTCAAGCATGTTGGAGTAAAAAAAGTATTTCTTGCATGATATCTAATAAGAATGTGAATGACTAAATATAGACATGAACAAAATAAGGGTAGCAAAATATGAATGTTAAGAAAGATATACTGGCCCACTAGATTAGATAGAACTAGAATGAGCAAGTACAAAAATAAAGGAAAAGTGGGTTGTGGACTAATTAAAGTTATAAAGATTATATCACGAGTGATTATAGTATTGTATATTTGTGGCATTCTAACAGAAAGCCCAGGCTCAAGTCGAATCCTGAACTATTTTTGTCCAATAAAATACTTAAGCTTTTTAATACGAATAAATAAACACCTTAACTTTTTATTTCCAACAAATAGACATCTCCATCAACATTTTAAGTCAAAACCATTAGTTTCTGTTAATCTCGCACTGTGGGGTCCAATTCCTTTGCACAATCAGAATTATAACCGTGGATTTACAAGTTACAACCATTCAAAAGATATTTGTTAAATATTTTAATTCCTTATACACTGTACACCTCCTCATTGACACCACCTCCGCCCCACCCCCACCCCCACCCCCCCAATTACCGCCACTAATACTATTGTCAAGGTCTTCGTCTTTTGAATCGATGCCAATAGTATCATCAGAAGAAGAGTAGTAAAGCTCATCACTTTCATCTGGATAAAAGGTGGAAAGCCACTTGTACAGGATGAAATAGGGAGAAGGAGGCACAAAGAAGTAAGAGAGATGGTGTATAACTTATGGATTTACGAGGAAGAGCGCGGAGGAGGAAGGAGGAGAGGAGGCGGTGACCGGATTGAAGAAGTCGGAGAAATTCAACTTAATAGGTTGCCGGACTAATTATGTAAAGGGAACTAGGTCCACAACACCAAATCAACAGAAGCTGATGGTGTTAACTTAAAATGTTGACGGAGGTGTCGATTTGTTGAAAAAAAAAAAGTTAAAGTGTTTGTTGGTCCAAATTCGAAAGTTTAGGTGTTTATTTAACAAAATGATGGTTAAGTATTGATCTGAGCCAGAGTTAAAATTTGGAAGGCCCGTTTGTACTTTTTCTTGAGAAAAGAACAAATAAAATGGAGTGAACATGAAAAGTAAGAAATAAAAGTATAATTTTTATATATTCCTCGAATATAACTAAAATTACATATAATATATTGAGAAATCATTGTTATTTGTATAAGGATATATTTTATTTTAATATGTTTTTAAGTAAGATAGTTTTTTATGATATTTTTACTTTCTAAATATAGAATACTAGGAATATGTTATGAATTCTTTTATCAAATTATGACAAGCATAAATATAAATTCACATAAATATTTAGCACTTACATTTCTATAGCTTAAAAGATTTTATTGATCTTTTTATAATGGTGTATTTAATAGTGTATATGAAAGTTATAATATCTAAAATAACTTTAAATATTATAATTAAATAACAATGATATAAATTAATTATATAAAATGTCATCACTGAAAATAATATTTAGCGAAACTACATAATAATATAATATTTCAATAAAATATTAAAATTACGTGCAACGCACGTGATAAATTACATATATATATATATATATATACATTCTCAATGGTGTCGTTTCCCTTTTTGTTTGTCTTTTTTTTTTCTTTTGAGTCTTTATTTAAAAAGCTGAGTTAGCAAAAAGTCTTATTTAGAAAAGGTATCTTTATAATATATTTTTTTAAATGTCTTCTCCTTTAAAAATAGTCTTTGGTAAACAATAATCTCTGGAAATGAGATACTTCTCGGGTGTTAAAAAGGGATTTTTTCCAAAATAGAATTCTATTTGAAAAATACTAATATATTATTTTATTTAGTCAAGTAAAGAAGGTAGGTCGTGTAGGTATTAGTTATAATTTTTAGAGGATTGTACATTCATCCAATGATCCTATTAAAAATATATATTTTACGAATATGACTCTTATTATAGACCCACAGGGACTATTATTCATGGAAAATATTAAAAGAGAAAAGAAAAAAATTAGGAAAAAATATTAGAAGATTAAAAGAAAAATGTAAAAGACAAAAAACAAAAGAAGAGGAGAATTGGAGTCATTTTCATATCACTGAGCGTTGCAGCTTTTTTACTCCATTGTACTGGATCCTAATCTTTAGCACTAATTCATACTTTTATATACAAGAATAAATACTTCTTCTTCTAAACCTCGTTCGACTTAGCTTTCTTATTCTACGCATCATTTCTAACTCTTAATGTCTCTATTTCGTATGAAATACATTGCTGATGATAAAGTTGTAAACCTGAGTCGGGCTACCGTTCAAATAATTAACACGTTTCGGTACATGAAAGGAGCCATTGGTGGAACCTCGTCTAACCTTCGGCTTGAGGTTTCTGGCGAGGTAGTGCGAAATCTCGCACAATTTTGTTACATTAACTCCATCCCAAATGTTGAAAACTTCAATCTAACTCTTATTCAAAACGCGGTCATGGCCATATTGAAGAGTTTTATTCTGGTAACCTTAATGGAAAGTGGATAGTGATGTGATATAAAGTCATGAATGACATTCATTTACATAGCAGACGTTGAGAGAAGTTTTCAAATTGCATTGATTTTCAGTGATTGAAAAGTGAAGAGTTATAGTAGTTTTTGTACCTAGCAACCCTATAACCCTAGCCGCTATTCACCAGGGTTTATAACCCTAGCTACATAAAATGTCAAACATAATAAATGAATAATGGGAGAAAAGTTACTGTACCCCTGTCAGACCTTGTAAACCACTTTTTTACTTATCTCACTTTTTTACTTACAATATACCCTTTTTACACGAGATTACCACTTACACGAGGTTACACGATGTTACACGAGATTACCACTTACACGAGATTTTTCTGTACACGAGTGTTACACGAGGTTACACGATGTTACACGAGATTACCACTTACACGAGATTACCACTTACACGAGGTTACACGATGTTACACGAGAGTGTTACACGAGGTTACACGATGTTACACGAGATTACCACTTACACGAGATTTGAATGTTACACGAGGTTACACGATGTTACACGAGAGTGTTACACGAGGTTACACGATGTTACACGAGATTACCACTTACACGAGATTTTTCTGTACACGAGGTTACACGATGTTACACGATGTTACACGAGAGTGTTACACGATGTTACACGAGAGTGTTACACGAGGTTACACGAGGTTACACGATGTTACACGAGAGTGTTACACGAGGTTACACGATGTTACACGAGGTTTTTTCTGTACACGAGTGTTACACGAGGTTACACGATGTTACACGAGATTACCACTTACACGAGGTTTTTTCTGTACACGAGTGTTACACGAGGTTACACGATGTTACACGAGATTACCACTTACACGAGATTTGAATTGTGAGGGCATTTTATCAGGAAAAAAGTTAAGTAAGTAAAAAAGAGGGTTGACAAGGTCTGACAGGACCTGCGAGAGTATTTCCACATGAATAATACATGGTGGTCCTTGATGCACGCAGACAAGGACTAATAGCCTTCTGCATATTTTCTGATTTTGATCCGTTGCAAAAAGATTTATCCAACTTCTTTTACTTTGCTGAGTTGGTGTGACTTGGCGGCTGGATGGCTCTTGATCAGTTTTGGCTTAACAAACTCAACAATTTTTCATGTTTTTTTCCTTTACATTTTATAATTTTATATGTTATTTTTAGGTTATCAATGTGTTCGAAATCGAGCCTCTTTGCTGTTACCTTGTTTTGAGATTCATATTTTCTCGGATTTTTTGGTGTCCTTTTTAATTTTTGATACATCCCTATCCCTACTTAATATAAAAGTAGGATAGTTTAGGGTGATGTGTCTTCACCACCTTAATTTTAGACTTTAAACAAAAAAAAATAATAATAATAATATATATATGTGTATATATATATATATATATATATATATATATATATATATATATAAGGAAAGGAACCAACCAACGTCCCTCTCTCATTTTTTATTTTTTTTATATTTTGACATTTTCAACTATAATTTAAATTGCACATAACTTTTTCGTTCCTATATTCCAAATAATATATCAAAATAATTTTCTTGCTGGGATCTTTAGTTTGACACATATATTAAATATATAAAAACCAATTACTTAAGAACAAAATATTAGACCTAAAATATGAACTATAATTTTTTGTAGTATTGAATTATTTACTTAGGGCCTGTTTGTTTATGGATTGACACAGCCGTTCAGGATTTAGCACAGTTCATATGTGTTTGGATATAGGTTGTGCACAATATATTGTGCCCAACCCTAAAATCCCCCAATAAATTATTTTAAACACCAAACAATAAAACATCAATTCACTAACTACTTCTTACACACATCATCAATCAAACCCAATTCCCAATACAACTTTAATCAATTACCAATCATTCACTAACTATCTCTTACACACATTATCAATCAAACCCAATTCCCAATACAACTTTAATCAATAACCAATCATTCACTAACTACCTCTTACACATATCAAATCACCTTTACCACCTTTTATATTATAATCACCCCACAACCCAATCTTCAACCAACCTAAACAAACACTCACTTATTTACCCCAACCTCATATTTCACTTTATTCCCCACAGCCTACAGTACTCCAGCCACTCACAGCCATAAACAAACAGAGCCTTAGTTTTGTAATATGTACATAATTAAATTATTTTTATGGGTTTGAGCCACAAGTATTTAAATTTAAATTTTATAATAAAAAACAATCCGATTCTTAAATTTATAATATTGATTGTTTCATTATAATAGTTTTTAATATGTGGTTATTTGCTATAAAAAAATTATGAACAAAAATTGTAAGTAAAAAATCCCCTTTACTATTACAGTAAGAGTAACACATATGTCATTTATATAAGTCCTCTATAAAAAAAAAAACACGTTTCAACCATACATACTGTAGGAGTTTATTTTTAAAAGGAAAAAAAAGAATTGGGTATACCAATCAATAAAATTCTCTCTTCAATTCTTTTTTTTTACCTTAAAATTTTGAATGTTTATAACTTTTCATATCAATTTAATCATTATCTCACGATAGTCATATCAGATATAATAAATTTGTTGGATTTACATTGATCAATTGTACAAAAAAATGTATGTTAGAAAAAAATATGGGTATGTTTGCTTATAATTTTTCTCAGTAGATTTAGGAGACCAAATTTCAATAAAGCACAATCATTAACTCTCGCAGCCAAGTTTGACTCAGCACTCCCCAACCTTAAGCAAACACACCCTATGTGTATTTATTTCCAATTATTTATTTCATGTTAGAAAAAAATATGGTATACTACAACACTTCAAATAACTTATTTCACTTTTTTGTGAAATTGAGTTTAAAATTCGTATTGTTTACATATAATATTTACTTAATTTTAATACATAAAATATAGTAAAATATATACACACATTGACTTATATATGTTTTATAATGACTGGTAGCAATATTAGAATTTAATCACATATTATTAATGTAATAGAATATTTTATCCCGTGCATTGCACAGGCGAACATCTAGTGCACATAAAATAATGATAAGGAACTCAATGTTGGATTCCGTATGGAGCCCCATTGATCACATGCATTGCCACGTAATCTTAATGATAGCAAATTTAAGTTAAGGCAAAAAATTTGGTGCATAAGATGCACAATATGGCTGATTGTGCACTTGCCTAAATTTTACCCCTCCCCCTGTTATTACTTTTCAGTGTTTCTTCTTCTCTGAAATAGGTTTCAAGTCGTTTGCTCCTCTCTCTTCTCGGGGAGCAGCTTCTCACTCCTAATTTTAAATTTTTTACGATTCTTTGTTGCTTGATTGTCGAAAAAATTAGCTAAAATAGTTGCCGCTCCAGGCCCAAGCCGTAATCCTAAACGAAATTGTCCTTGTTTGTTACGATTCTACTTGACGTGTTGCAAAAGACTACAAAGGATGTATATTTATAGGTGATACCTAACATGAATCTAAACAAATACATGAACCCACATTTAACTCGAACTCGAATACATTCACCTAACCAGATACATGTACACACCAAAAGACACATACATGAACTATTCCAAATACATGAATATAATACTCTAGAATTATCAAGAAACTTTTACCACATTTATCCTATTTTTTATTGAATAATCTAGTTTATATTTCAATATCGTTGACTTCGTTGACTTAGTACCCGATTAAAAAATTACAAATTTAAGGAATATTTCCTGCGATTTTATTAAATGAGCATCACAGCTCCCACTGCTACAATGACAGTGATTATGATGGTGGTGGTGTCGATCGTGGTCGTGGTAGTCATGACTATGGTGGTGGAAGTTGACCGGGCATTTGATGATGATGGTTAAACGGGAGATGGTAGGGAAGGAAATGAGATATAGATTTTCTGGAGCACGGGAGATTATGGTGAAGTTTAAGCTTGAGTTTTCTGGTGTTGGAGATAGACGGAAAGTTTGAAATGGTGGGTAGATAGAACGCGTCCATGGTTGGGGTTTAGAGCATCATGGGTTGATTGCTCAAGTAAAATAATGGAGTTCAAGATTTCCCACCCCCTCTCTCTGCATAATTGTTTTCTAACATTCCAAATCAGCTGTTTGCAACCCATTATATGAGGAAAATTTGAGGATTGAGAAAAAAAAATAGATGTTTTTCGCCCTCATTTGAATTTCAACGTTTCTCAATCTTTTTAAAATTATAATTATTAGTAAAAAGACTACTTTGTCATTGATGATCCTAAGCTTAGCAAGACAAATGGTTCAAGACCTATAAAATTCAAATGTTTAGGGCCACGTTTTTTAGCATTATGGTTCTGAGTTTCGAGATATATGGATCATATAGAGAGCATTAAACTTTGTCGTTTTAATATTTGGTTATTTGGGATTGCTTGTTATTTGTAAATGTGAATGCTTTTTCGTATGGATTTTTGGTTGTTTTGGGATTGCTTGTTATTTGCAAATGTGAGTACTTTCTCGTATGGATATTTGGTTGTTTTGGAATTGCTTATTATTTGCAGATGTGAGTGTTTTGTCGTATGGATATTTGGTTGTTTTTTTCACTTTTTGTAGGTTTTTCTGTGAAGTGAGGGCTGATATACTTGGCGATGTATACAAATTTTACAAGAACAGGTCTTCTTTAAAGTAGAAAACTATTGAAGACAAGAAAACAATTGTTGAAAAAGTTGAAATTACTGAAAGACGGTCAACAAAATGGATAGAGGAAGAAGAAAAAAAACATGATTTTGATGTTTAGGAAAAAAACATGATGTTGATGTTTAGGAAAAAAACATGTAGTTTAGTTTATTTTGGTTTATAAAAGGAACAATTTTGATATAATTTTCTTATTTTGTAGTTTGTTTTATTTCGTTGTGAAAAAGTAAATGATACAATTCTGGTGTTTTGTTAAACAAATTGTCATATTGTTAATATAAACTATAAAGGAATTATACTGTAAGTTGGGAAAATAAATATACAGTAGTAACAAACAACAAAATTAAATAAGTATACTATAACTAATAAATTTTATAGGCAACATAATACATACTATAGGAAAACAGTAAATATACTTAAACCTGGAAAAATAATTATAGAGTAACATTCAAAGAATAAATAGATATATTGTAAATACGGTATATTACTAAATGAATTTTTATGTATAAGCAAGTTAATATATATTATAAGGGAACAATAATTATACCACAAGTTGGAAAAATAAATATACAGTTGTATACAACAAAAAAATAATTATACTATAACTAATAAACTTCTCAACATATTATATACTATAAGTACCAGAAAATATACTGTGAAGAATAATTATTGAGTAACATACAAAAAATAAATAGAAATAAATTAACTTACTTTTTTAACCAAGCGAAGGTATACTATAAGAGAACAACAATTATACTGTAAGTTGGAAAAAACAAAATATTCATAGCTTTGCCCTCACCATTGATATTCTTTACTTTGTTAATCTTTGTAGTATACTTTCTGATTTGTTATAATATAAGTTTAATTTCAGTATAGTATAGTTTTAAATGTTCATAATTGTGGTCTGGCTATTGATATTCTTTACACTTAAGTTATAGTATACTTTGTTATTCTTTGTAGTATAGGTTTTGGTTTGTTATAGTATAAGTTTATTTTCAATATAATATAGTTTTAAGTATTCATAATTATGATCTGGCCATTGATATTCTTTACATTTGAGTTACAGAATATTTTGTTATTCTTTATAGTATATTTTTTATTTGTTATATCGTAATTAATGAACTTATACTATTAGGCAATATAATATAGGGATAATTATAAAATGGCCGCCGAACTATTAGCACTTTTTCACTTCGGCATATAAACTATTAACATTGGCTAAACCGCCGCCAACCTATTTAAATATTACTACTCGAAAGCTGCCGGCCATAATACCGTCCAAATTCATTGCACACCCAATTTTGCAAAACCACCTTTGGGACAGAATTTGGGCGGTATTCTGGCCGGCAGCTTTCGAGTAGTAATATTCAAATAGGTTGGCGGCGGTTTAGTCAATGTTAATAGTTTATATGCTGAAGTGAAAAAGTGCTAATAGTTCGGCGACCATTTTGTAATTATCCCTATTATATATTGTAAGCAAACAGTGAATATGTTGTAACCTGTAAAGATAATTATAGAGTAACATGCAAATAATATATAGATATACTGTAAATTGTAAACTTTGTTTTACTAAATGAACTTATACTTTTAAGCAAGATAATGTATACTATAAGGGAACGATAATTATATTGTAAGTTGTCATCCTGACCAATGAAGTGCCACAAATTATTATTTGTTAAGAGCACCTAAAGGAA
This sequence comes from Ajuga chamaepitys, assembly GCA_958295605.1. Classification (NCBI taxonomy): domain Eukaryota; kingdom Viridiplantae; phylum Streptophyta; class Magnoliopsida; order Lamiales; family Lamiaceae; genus Ajuga; species Ajuga chamaepitys. The sequence continues at coordinate 4,759,647 of OY282508.1, forward strand.
ACACAAATAGACAAATAAGAATGAAATTAATAAATAATACATGAAAGGTCAAGCAAGCAATAGTTGTTCAAATTTTCTTTAATTTTACGAATTCATTTTGTTGACATCATTTATCGGATGTGGGTCCAGGTCAACAATTTTAGGTTACGTCGGTTGACAAAAGCACAAAAAGTAAATATGATGAGACAAGGAGTTTGAGTTAAGTAAGATGATGTAAGGAAAATGAGCTAAGCGATATTAGCTCTGTCATTTAATTGATATTTTCTGGTATGTCAATTCTGGTTGGGCGTTTCGCCTGTGTTACATTTGCTACAGTGATTTTTCTAGTGGTGGTTGGGAGAATCAGAATTTGCCCTTTATGAGCATTGAAAGCTCATATTTATAGTAGAGAAGCCTACTCATAGCTCGTCCAGGTGGGCCTCAGGGGTAATAATTACATCTATTACATATTTTTCACCCTATTTGGGTTACAATATCTCTGAATTTAGGGGATTATTGAGAGATAGTGTTTCGAGAGGATTTCTGGGGATCTGGTCGGTTGCATCACATTTGTATGATTTGATTTGATCCCGGCTTGAAGAGTATCCGAGCTAATTAATTTCTCGTAATAAATGAACATTGAACCAGTCGTGATCGGATTCTTAGACCTCCACTGGTCTCAGCGACATAAGCAGACGTCTCAAGTTGGAATATAGTCAGGTTGGCCATCTCGAGGTTGGCCATCACTTCTGCACTATTTCGCATAAAAAATTAGGTAGGACATTTTTCCGGCGACACTACGAATAAAATAGTCAGGTAGGACATCTTTCCGGCGCCGCTACGAACAAAATACTTAGGTAGGACAATTCCAGGTTGGTCAAGTGGGTGAGCTACGCCATAGCTGAGTAATCTGACAGGTCAAATCCAACATGGCCTCACCTTAAAGTGCCATGTCAGTTTGATATGCACAAACTTAATGGTATATACATCTGAGTTGGCGAGGATGTCCTACGTCAGCTAGGGGCACAACACATATCATGCTAATGATTGCAATAATATAAGAGTCCTTTTCTTCTCAAGATATCATGCTAATGCCCTTAATTATTTAGGCGCACGTCATGGACCCCTGACAACATCGTCCTCCCTTGCCCGGTGAATTGCTTAACTAGCTCTGCTACTTTTGCCTCCGTCTCATAAGGCTCAATACCGTTTCAAGCTACCCCGTATGGATACCTATGAGAAGAATCTTGATACTAACTGTCCTACCATAATAGTCGAGCCCAATGTAACTCTTTTTCAACTCATACAATATCCCCAACATCAGCCTACTACAAGAGAGAAAGTGGCGCACGTAATCTGATAATATGAAAACCCACGTTACCAAAACAACACCATAACCAACACAATCAAACCACTCTAAATTGTTAAGAAGTAAAGAACACGCAGATATACGTGGTTCGATCTGAAGATCTACGTCCACGGATGAAGGCAATAGCCTCCGCAGATGTTTCACTACACCACAGTTTCAGGATCCCGAATTACAATCTTACAAGCAACTGTTTTAGAATAGAGAATTCGAACCCTAGTCTAAACAATATTTCTCCTATTTATACTACACAATAACAACCCTAACAGAATCCCTAAAAATCCGGCAAGCATATCTGCATGGCCGTTTAGGAAAAGATCATGGGGGATCTTTTCCTAACTTGTCAATCACGCCGCGCATGAGCTTCGTTAAGTTGGGCTCGGGCTCGCGCTCTTGGGCCTAATTGATCCTGTTGGCGGGCTGGATCGGCCCAGGGAGATGTGGTGATTGGGCCATATCTATTAGAGGCCCCCCCACCAGTTGGAGCGAGGTAGGAGCTTCGGTTTGTAGGATGTAGCTACTGGCCGAGGTGTGACTATGAAAGCTGAACTCGTACCGGAGTAGTACTGGAGTCCTGTGTAGTTGAAAGGTGATACCACTCTGGAGTGAGAAGAAATACCCGCTGTGGTGAAGGAGTCAACCAGAATCGAATGAAAATACCCTCGGGGTGAAAGAATTACCCAGAGTCATACTGAAATACCCCCGGGGTGAAGGAGTCAACCGGGGTTGAACTGGAATATTCCCGGGGTGAAAGAGTCACGCGGAGGCAAACTAAAATACCCCCGGGATGAAGGAGTCAACCGGGGTTGAACTGGAATATTCCCGGGGTGAAAGAGCCAACCGGGGTTGAACTGGAATATTCCTGGGGTGAAAGAGTCACGCGGAGGCAAACTAAAATACCCCCGGGATGAAGGAGTCAACCAGGGTTGAATTGGAATATTCCCGGGGTAAAAGAGCCAACCGGGGTTGAACTGGAATACCCCCGGTGGAAGGTAGTCAACCGGAGTTGAAATAATGTTCCCCCGAGGTGAGGTAGGCAACCGAAGTTGAAATAATGTTGACCCAAACCCCAGGGCGCGTGGTTCCTCACGCGCCTAGGTAACTGTGAAGCGCGTGAAAAACACGCATGCATCATATGCGTTGAATGCGAAAGGTCGCAGTCTGGGCCGTTGATTTTTGAATATATATATATATATATATATAAAGCTTGTTCATGAAGATTCACTTTATGTTTCATTTGCAAATTGCTACAGACAAAGAGCGGGAGAAAAGGAGAATCACCTTGAAAATTTCTGATCAACAATTTATTTGAAACAAGTAAGTATGTCTTCTTCTTCGTCTTCGTCCTCTATTAGGGAAGTGGGAATGGCAGAACGGTCGCTTGACGCAGAGCCGTTACGAAGTATATTCCCTGAGAAGAGGGAAATTAGGACGGTGTACCGGGCGGATTTTAGAAAAACTTCGACCCGAGCAATAGACTTCAGTGATTGCCTCAAGGAGGACTTCGAGGTGGCCTCGGAGGCACCCCGAATGACTCAGGTGCAGCTAGAAACGCTGATTCCCTTATTTTACTTTCCCTATAATTTAGAATACATATTGCCGGAACCCAGCGACCGAGTTTGTTGCCCACCGAAGGGGTTTGTGGGGGTGTATATAGACCAGTTGAAGGTGGGTCTAAGATTTCCCCTGTGGGACTTCGTAGTGCGGCTTTTGAGGTATTATGGAATCGCATTGTGCCAGTTAGCGCCCAATGCCGTTAGGCAAGTAGTAGGATTTTTGGTAGTTTGTAAGAGCGTCGGGGTAGAGCCCGACGTAGGTATGTTTAGGTTTTTCTTCCAGCTAAAAGCTTTCGGGAAAGCAAAGGGGTGATACTCATTTAGTCCGAGGCCCCGGGGTCGTTTTAAAGTAAAAAACCCTAGTAAGGTGGATGGCTGGAAGGAGAAATTTTTGTTAGTAAAGGTGAACGAGGCCCTCCTGAGGTGGAGACGGGAGGAGATAGTAGATAGTGCCCCGGTGGCGGAGCCGGAGTCAGTGGAGGATTTTCGCACCGTGGGTACCTTCAAACAAGTGTGTTCGGAGAAGGAGTTGGAGGAGGCGGGTTTGAGCCTCTACTACTCGGAAGTACCGGAGGAAAATCCAATCCAGGGCCAAGGCTCGTCTGCGGGGGCGTCCGAGGAGGGTAGGACTATTTATTGTGTTGTGTGAGTTGTTATATATTGCAAGAGTGCTAACTTTGTTTATTATGTCTGAAGTGGGACGATTCGGAAAAGACGTTTCTGGGAGCCCTTCAATGCAGCCGGCATTAGAAAAGAAAGTGGCTGCTGGTGAGGCGGCACCGAGAGGAGGGGCGTCCCCGGGACAAGGTTGGTCTCAAGGGACTGAAGAAGACGTGGTGGTGACCGGCCTGACGCCGAGGTTGAGAAAGAGGCCGGAGCCATCAGCGACACCACCCTCGGAGGCAAAGAGGATGCGCGCAGACACTGCCCCCGAGGTACGTGTAATTAGTATTTTCTGTGATAAGCTGTAATAGGCTAACAGACTGTTTTATCACAGGGGCAAACGAGCATTCTGGTTCTGCAAGGACCAGAGGCCGAGGAGCTACTGCAGCTGGCCCGAGAAATTATGGAGCTCGGGAGGAGGAGCGAAAGGGAGGCCAAAGAGGAACTGGCCGAGGCGCTTATGGAGCTCCGATCCCGTAACGACAGGCTCTCCCACGACTTGTCCGAGGCCCGGAAAAGAGCCTCCGAGGTGGAGAAGGAGGTGGCTCGGCTTCGGGGAGTGGAGGCAGAGGCGGGGCTGCTCCGAGGCGAAGTGGCGGAGCTTTCGCCGAGCTCAAAGGCAAAGACGCCGCGGTGATCGAGGGCCAAAGGGCCCTACTAAAGACGTTTGCCGAGAAGCTCCTCCAGACGGGCACGTTCCTCGACTATCAGATGAGGTTCGTGGCCGTTGGCAACACTGCTACCCGCTTTGCGCTGCTGGAGAAAGTGAAGGACGTCTATCCGGTCGTGGACGTGTATCGTCCAGAGTTCGGATACGACTACAACTCAGTAGGCGCCGTGGAGGAGGCCTACTACGAGGCGCTGGCTCAGGTCCCCGAATGGCCCCTGGTGGAGGCGCTGGCAGAGAAGGGTACAGTGCTAACTGCCGAGGAGGTCACTAACGACGACATAGACCAGGATGAGGAGTTCCTGGCATACAGAAGAGGGCAATTCGTGCCGTGCCGGAGCCACGAAAATGGGCCCGCCTCCAAGGATGGAGCCTCTAGCAGAAGCGTTGGAACAAAGCTCTGGGGACGACCAGACTTTGCCTCAGGAGGGAGAGCAGCCAGCAGCAGCAGCAGCTGAAGGGACCGAACCGGGGGAGGTCAGTTCCCCCCAATTTTGAATAAAGTGTAACCGATGTAGGTAATGTAACAAATATATGTACGTTTTTGTTGATGTATTCCAACCCCAAATGACCTTGTACTTGATTGAACTCTGAAGTAAAATTTCGAATGAATGTTGAAGAATTTTGTTGATTTGTACTTGTATGGCCACGAGTCATGTTGTGTATAGCACTGAATTCGTAAGTACTAACAGGAGAGCACCGAGGAGCTGCATAGTGTAATAAAGCAGCTGATGCACTCATTGGACTGGTTCCGGGGGGAGAGAGACAACTTGCAGAAGCAGGTTGTACCCCGGTTGGAGAGAAAACTAGCTGCCACCGAGAAGAGTCTAGCCGAGGCAGAGAAGGCGCACACCGAGGCCAAAGAGAGTGCGCTGCACTTCAAGCTTAATGCTCTATCAAAGGATGCGGAGGTGGAGCGAATGTACGTGCACCACCGAGAGTATGAGCGAATGTTGACAGAATTTGGCCTGTTAACATTTGAGGACCTCGAGGCTCGGATTGTTGAAGTGCAAGCGGAAATAAAAGAATTAATGGACCTCGGCTGCGGAGGTGTACAGGAAGCGGCTGGTGCTGGAGCTTCTCCTCGGCATGTATCAAAACTTGGAAGGCCGGAAGAAATGGCAGCGCACTCCAGAAGAAAATGTCGCAAGCTGCAGCCAGGCCAAATCCTCGAAGACACGCTAAAAAGACCAACTCGTATGGCGCGGGCTGGAGGAATCATAATTAAGGAACCGAGCTCCGCTGTGGCGAGTAGGGCCAGCAATGAGGGGTCAAGGCCCGAAAGAAGACCGGCAGGATGGAGAGAGACGGAGCGGAGCAAAGCCTGGAGTCCACGGAACAGGTTCGGGAGTTCGCCTAGGAAGTTGAAGAGATTGCCCCGGCAGAGTGGGACCCAGTAGAATGGACACATAAATCGGGGCCAACCTAAAGGTCGAACCAGCCGAGCCGTGGACGGAAAAACAGCCAAGGGGCCCCAAGGAGCAGAGGAGTGCCCCGGAGTGCTGCCAGGTCCCGGAGTAGTTCGGGCACAGGGCAAGGCTTGCCAAGGCGCCGGAGTGCCGAGTTTTGGTTAGGAGACAGAAGAGATAGCATGATGAAATAAAGAATAAATATGTATAAGATTTGTAAAAGACAAAATTGTATGTATGAAATATATGTATAAAGGAAAATTTTTGATATATTTTTTGAATTAAAATATATGGGTATGTAAAGATGTTTTTTTTTTAAATGTGCAAGTATGCAATGCAATGTAGTTGCTCCAGTCCTCGGGAGGACGTAGTATACTGGAACGCGTCCGGAGACAAGTTGAAAAACCTCCTTGGACGAATGGGGCAGGAGGTAGGTCTTGTCCGTAGACAAGGTTTGAGACCTCCATGGACGGATCAGGCGAGAGATCACGCTAGTCCGAAGACAAGGGTTGAGACCTCCCCGGACGGACCGGGCGAGAGATCACGCCTAGTCCGGAGACAAGGTTTGAGACCTCCCCGGACGGACAGGGCGAGAGGTCACTCTAGTCCGGAGACAAGTGATAAAGTAATACCACTAAGTGTATAGTAGAGTGGGCCGGGGCGCCCCCGCAGCGCATAAAGCGAATAACATTCGTGTAAAGGAACCATTGCATTAATATCCAATGTCGGGACAAATAGGAATACAATGCAATCAAAAACTGAAAGACAAAATTAAGATGCTGCACTAAGTAAAAGAATACTGCATAAAATAAAGAATAGAAAAATATATGTCGAACCAAGTAGGTTAGAGGAAAAAACGTCGCAAGTTGCTGACGTGCCATGTGCGAGGCACCGGGGTACCATTCGGATGTGCTAGCTGATAGCTCCCGGAGGCGTAGGCAGCGGTAACACGATACGGTCCTTCCCAAGTGGCATGTAGCTTGCCCTTGGGTGCGGCTTTACTAGCAGAATTTAGCCGAAGCACCAAGTCTCCGACCTGGAACTGTGTTCCTCGGACCCGGTTGTTGTGATATCGAGCCGCTTGTTGTTTACACTTAGCTTGACGGATGAAAGATTATTTGCGGCGATGTTCAAGCTCTTTGAGGTTGGTCCGGAGTGCTTCTTTATTAGTTTCGGGATCGAGGTGTAAGAGTCTGAGACTGGGTACCCCAATCTCGGCAGAAATGACAGCCTCGAAGCCGTAGGTGAGGCTATAAGGCGTTCCTCGATTGAAGAATGTGCCGTTGTGCGATAAGCCCAGAGAACCTGCGGAAGATTCTCGGCCCAGAGGCCCTTGGCCTGATCCAATCGTTTCTTGAGGCTGTCGACGAGAGTGTTGTTCGTCACATCAACCTGGCCATTGGCTTGGGGGTGAGCTACCGAGGTGAAAACCTGTTTGATGTTCAACTCTTCGCACAAGGATCGGAAGGGATCATTGGCAAACTGTTTGCCGTTGTAAGATATAATCATACTTGGAATGCCGAAACGGCAGACAATGTTACGCCAGACAAATTTTAGAATGTTTTGGCCAGTGATGGCAGTGAGTGGCTCGGCTTCTACCCACTTAGTGAAATAGTCAACAGCGACCACAAGGAACTTAAGTCCGCCCGGGGTAACTGGGAACGGACCCACGATATCGATGCCCCACTGGATGAACGGCCAGGCGCTCTATATTCCGATGAGTTCGGTCTGTGGTAGGTGCTTCACTCGGGAGTGCCGCTGACATTTGTCACACTGTGACACAAGATTATGCGTATCATTAAATAAGATGGGTCAGTAGTACCCCTGTCGGAGTGCTTTCTTGGCTAAAAAACGTTACCCGATGTGACTTGCGCATGATCCTTCATGAAGTTCCCGGAGAACATAGTCGGCTTGGACCGGACCAAGACAACGGAGGCTCGGCTGCAAGTATGACTGGCGGTATAGGACTCCGTCGTGAAGTGTGTACCTCGGTGCTTTCAGAATTATCTACCGAGCAATTACTTTATCTTCTGGTAGGGTGCCATCCCGGAGATACCGAATGAGCAGAGTCATCCAATTAGGATCTACATCAGTCACCACAGAGACAACCTGTTCGTTGATTGAAGGATGTGTAGCCTCTTCGGCAAGTATGTCCGGAGACACGTTCGACGGGACCGCGGAGGCCAATTTACTGTTAGTATCAGCCTTAGCATTTTCTCCTCGGGGGATCTGCTGAACATCTTTGGAGGTGAAAGTTAGCAAAAGTTTTTGAGTTAATTCCAGATACCTTTTCATCGTATCATCTTTCGCCGCATATGTGCCCTTGATTTGACTGAAGACTACTTCAGAATCGGTGTATAACCGTATATGCGAAGCTCCAAAGGTTTGAGCGAGCCGGAGCCCGGCAATGACCGCTTCATATTCGGCTTCGTTGTTCGTCACTTTAAAGTTGAAGCGCATGACATATTTAACTTCTATACCATTGGGCCCAGTGAGAAGGACCCCGGCACCACTGCCTCGGGTGGTGGAGGCACCGTCTACGTCGACCTGCCACCTGTTTGATTCGACCTCAGGGTCGGCTTGGGGTACGGTCTAGGGAGGCGCACTTGTCTCGGAGTCATTGAACGGGACCTCGACGAGAAAATCTGTGAGAGCTTGCCCTTTGATGGCTCGGCGAGGTAGGAACTATATGTCATGTTCTCCAAGCTCAATTGCCCACTTATCCAAACATCCCGATACATTGGGTTTGACAAGAACTTGGCGAACAGGTTGATTTGTGAGGACCCGGATGGTGTGCCCTTGAAAATAAGGACCCAGGCGGCGGGCCTCCATGACTAGAGCGAAAACCGTCTTTTCTGCCACGGAGTAGCGGGTTTCGGCCCCCTGGAGGGCTCGACTAACAAAGTACACAGGTCGTTGCGTGCCGTGATCCTCGCGGACGAGGGCCGCACTGATTACCTCGTCGGCAAAGGCTAAGTATATGTAGAGAGGCTCTTCGAGGAGAGGTGCTGACATAGTAGGCAACTGGCTAAGAAGTTGTTTTAGAGCCGCGAAGGCTTTGTCGCACTGCAAAGTCCACTCAAACTTCTTTGCTTGTCGCAAAATTTTGAAGAAGGGAAGCTGGCGCTCCGCTGCCTTGGATAAAAAGCGATTTAGTGTGGCGAGGCCACCAGTTAAACGTTGGACGTCTTTTATAGTCTTCGGTGTCTGAAGATCCATTATATCCCTGATTTTCGTCGGGTTGGCCTGAAGGCCATGCTGGGATACCATGTATCCAAGGAATTTTCCCGATCTAACACCGAAAGTGCATTTAGCTGGATTGAGCTGAAGATTATGGCGCCGCAGTGTGCTAAGTGTCTCGGCAATGTCCTGCACACATGACTCCAAAGAATAACTTTTAATAACGAGGTCGTCAACATATAACTCAACATTGCGGCCTATCTGATCTCGGAAGACATGGTCCATGAGGTGCTGATATGTGGCCCCGACATTCTTGAGTCTGAAGGGTATCTTCTTGAAAGCGAAGATGCCAAAATCAGTGATGAAGGCAGTCTTGACAGCGTCTCGCCGGTCCATGTGGACTTGGTGGTATCCCTTGTACAGATCCAAAAAGCAGAGTACCTTATACCCTGTGATGGCTTCGGCTTTCTGGTCAATAGGTGGTAAAGGGTAGCAGTCCTTCGGACAATGTTTGTTAAGATTGGAGAAATCGACACACATTCTCCAAGACCCATTGAGTTTTTTTTACCATTACTGGATTAGAGAGCCAGGATGGATAGTGGACTTCGAACAGGATGCCTGCGTCCACGAGCTGTTGGACCTCGGTTCGGATAGCTGCATTTCTTTTCGGGGCAAATTGTCGCCGTTTCTTCTATATTGGCTTCACAACAGGGTTGACGTTCAGTTTGTGAGTGATGAGGTCCAAAGAGACTCCCGGCATGTCTATGGGAGACCAAGCAAAGACCTCGGGATACTCCCTTAAAGTCTGAATAATTGCGTTGTGCAACAGGGGTACGCTGACTACGCCTACTTTAACATTTTGATCTGGTTTAGCAGGATCCAGTGGCACTTCGGCAACGTCATCTCCGAGGGGCTCGGAGACGCCCGGGACGGGTTCCGGAGTGGCTATTTGAAATTGAGGCTTCGGAGGAGCCTTAACTGTCTTCTTGAGTGCAATATGCATGCACTCCTTGGAAACTTTCTGGTTGCCACGGATGGCGACCTCCCCTTGAGGTGTAGAAAACTTCAGCGTCAGGTGATATTTAGAGCAAATGGCTTTAGCTGGGGTGAGCCAGTCCCGACCAAGGATCATGTTGTATGGCGACGAGGAGGATACCACATAGAAATCTACAAAAACAGTTTTTATGGCGGGATACGTACCAAGCGACGCGGGGAGGTTGATGACTCCCTTAGGTTGGACCTCTCCTTGGGTGAAGGTCTGTAGAGGCCCGGGAGCATGTCGGAGCTGCTCGCGGGGTATGCCCATCTTTCGAAATTAATCGGAGAAGATGACACTTACAGCTGCGCCGTTGTCGACGAAAACTCGCTTAGCAGTGACGTTGGCCACGGTCATGTCAATGACGATGGCATCTGTGTAAGGAGTAAGCTCGGGAACAGGGTCGTCCTCGGTAAAGCTCACTGTTTCAGATTTATGGAGGCGCTTGTGGCGTGGCTCCTCGAGAGGAGGCATGCGCCCTTCAGCTTTGAGGGCACTTCGGGAAGTCCCTTCTGGTATGGCGCCATAGATCACATTTATCATCCCATGGACTACATGATTCAGTGGGTTGTCCCCGTGACCTCCATGTGGTGGCGGAGGTGGCAATAACTGAGGTTCCTGAGGTTGATTTTTTTAGCGATTGCCTTGGTCTTGCCATGGGTAATTATTATACCCCGACCTATTGTTATGCCACTGGGGTCGGCCCTGTCCTTGGCCTCTGTTATTGTAGCCTCCCCGACCTTGTTGTTGGCCCCCATGTCTGTTCTGCTGAGGCCTGTCCTCGGTCCGAGCAATATATTGTCGAAGAGATCCGTGTTTCAAGCAGTTTTCTATTTCCTTGCAGTATTCTCGACACTCCTCCGTGTTGTGTCCATGGTCGTGGTGATACGCACACCTCTTTCCACGATTGCGCTTGTCTGCTGGAGCAGTCATCCGTGGGCATGGTCGTAGGTTATTTTTGTGAATAGAAAATATTTCTGTTCTTGACCGCGTAAGGGGTGTGAATTGAGGAGGATCACTGCGAGGCTCTAACCTGCCCTTGCTCAAGCGACTAAAAGCACTAGTCCGGGTACTGGTCTCGGCTTGCGTTCTGTCTGATTGTTTCTTAGTAGTGTACTTCTCCCGTTTTCGTCGGGTTTGCTCTTCAGCTTTAGCAAACCTACTTACAGTTCCAAAAAGAGCTCGGGTAGTTGTCGGAGGGTGTCGGGCGAGCTCGGTGTAAAGCGGTCCGGCTCGTAGGTCGTTCATGAAAGCAGTGATGATAACATCATCGGACCGGCTACCTACTTTTAGACTCTCCGCAGTGAAGCGCTCAAGAAACTGAGAAACAGTCTCCCCGTCTCGTTACTCAAGGTTCATTAGATCGGCCAAAGTGGCCATAGGTTTTGCCTGTGTGTGGAAGCGGGCCCAGAACTGCTTGGCAAGATCTCGGAAGGACGTAATGCTACCGCGACGCAAGGAATCAAACCAAATTCTGGCCTCGTCTTGAATGTATTCGGGGAACACCTTGCACAAGTGATGTGGTGTGCAGTCCCGATTGAACATGGCATATTTGAACACGCTCAGGAAGTTACCTGGATCCCCGGTACCATTATATAGGGGTAATGGTGGAAGTTTAAACACCTCGCGGAGTGGTGTGGCGAGGATCTCCGGGGAGAATGGGGTGATTATTTCCCCATCAGCATCAAGGCCTAACACCTTGTCGAGCTCGGCATCAAATTGAGCCTGCTCTTGTTCTAGGGGATCCAGTAAACGGGGGTTCTTCAGACGAACCCGCTTCGCCACATCGACAGGTCGATGCCGGTCAGTGTCAGTGTGATCAGCATGACGTGGCCTTGAGCCATTAGAACTTCGATTTTCCCCTGGTGACACTGATCGGTGACGGCGACGGTCCTGTCTGGCCCTGTGGGGAGGATCTTCGTTGAGTGCGCAAGATTGATCTTGGCGGGGATGTCGTACCACCTGATTGTCACCATTATCGGTGCGCACACCGGCGTCTGCGCGACGACGATTCCATTCTTGGAAGAGAGTAGCGTGCTCCTGAAGGAATGCTTGTTGTGCCTGAAGTAGTTCAGGGGTTGGCTGGGGGTTAACCCGCTCCAGTGCATGGGCGGGCGCGGGGTATTGTGCATCCGTTCGGGGTAAAGGCAGGACCTGGTTAACCTGTTCCATGGGCGGATCCTGGATTTGCTGGTGCTGCAACGGAGGATATTGATCGGCAGGAGGATTCCGACGAGATTGGGTCGGATTGACTGACTGGCGTGTATTCACCATGTTGACGCGATACGGCGATGGATGATACTAGGGTTTGCTTGATCTTTCCCACAGACGGCGCCATGTGATAATACAAAAACCCACGTTACCAAGACAACACCGTAACCAACACAATCAAACCACTCTAAATTGCTAAGAAGTAAAGAACACGCAGATATACGTGGTTCGATCTGAAGATCTACGTCCACGGATGAAGGTAATAGCCTTCGCAGATGTTTCATTACCAAGGTTGCCTCTGGGGGCAAGGCTGTCATCAAGCCCTGCCGTATTTGTGAGATATTGGAGCACTCGACCGACGAGTGCCAGGTTCTAGGGAATGAGTTGGAGGCCCATGCTAACGCCGTAGGCTCGAATAATTTTCGACAAAGGAAGTATGACCCCTACTCCCAATCCTATAATCTGGGGTGGAGGGATCATCCAAATATGAGGTATGGGAATCAGAAACAGCAAAGTCAGCCGCAGCAAACGGGAGAGCAAAATGGCCTTCCGTGGGGTATGTACCAACAAAAATAGCCGGTTGAACAAACACCCAGCTCCTCTTTAGAAGACATTGTCAAGAACTTGGCTACCAACACGATGCAATTTCAGACCAATACGTTGCAGTTTCAGAAAGACACCCAGTTGAGCATCAGAACTCTTGAGACTCAAATGAGTCAATTAGCTACCGCGGTGAGTCGATTGTAGAATGCAAACAGTGGCAAACTACCTGCTCAACCTGAGATTAATCCAAGGAATATTAGTGCAATTACACTTAGAAGTGGAACGGAGCTTGGAGAGCCTAAGAAGCCCGGGCAAAGTTCAGATGAGAAAATTGGCGAAAACAGAGACAAAACTGACGAACAAGACGAGCACCAAGTCTCGGCCGAGAAAATATGTCTCGGCCAAGAAAATGATAAGGTGGCAACCAGGCTCGGCCGAGAATCATCTGTCTCGGCCGAGACTCAGCTCCAGCAGAGGAAGATTCCTGCGCCACCTATTCAGACCCAACCATTGCCGTTTCTGAGTCGACTCACACCTAAAGTGAAGGATACTGAGGAAAAAGAGATCTTGGATGTATTCAAGAAAGTCGAGATAAACATTCTGCTAATCGATGCAATCAGACAAATCCCGAGGTATGCAAAATTTCTTAAAGATTTATGCTTTAACAAACGCAGATTGAAGGGGGATGAGAAAGTAATAATAGGAGAAAATGTGTCCGCCATCTTCCAAAAGAAGATACCTCCAAAGTGCAAGGACCCAGGTATGTTCGTAATACCGGTTACAATAAATAATCACACCATAGAACGAGCCATGCTCGATTTAGGTGCTTCTATAAACGTCATGCCTCGCTCCATATTTCATACATTGAAACCCGGGCCATTAAAAGAAACTACGATAGTTATTTAGTTAGCTGATCGTAGTATTTCATATCCCGACGGATTAGTAGAGGATGTTCTAGTGAAAATAGGCGACCTAGTGTTCCTTGCAGACTTTTATGTTTTGGATATGAATGGTGATACATCTACTTCTACGCCTATTTTGTTAGGGAGACCATTTTTTAATACCTCCCAAACAAAGATAGACGTCCGTGAGGGAAACCTCACAATGGAGTTTGATGGGAGTATTGTTAAATTTAATATTACGATGCCATGAAATTCCCGGAGGATGTTCATTCTGTTTTCTCGATTAGTGTCATTGACCCTCTCGTCGAGGAAGTTTTTCATTTGTGCAGGGACCCAACAGAAATATTCTTTTCCACACGATTGGAGAATGGACCGAACGAGATTTGGGAAACTCGCAAGGAATTGGTGGAGTTAGTGGCAACACTTCAAATACCACAGTTTGTAAAGTAAAGGCGCGATCAGAGATTTATTCCATTACATGAGTCCAATACTAAGATGCTACCATCTACTATTCAAACCCCTACTCTCGAGCTAAAATCCCTGCCTGAACACTTAAAGTATGCTTACTTGGGGACAAGTGAGACGCTGCCGGTCATCATTTAATCCAAGCTGACTTCATACCAAGAAAGTTCACTGATAGCCGTACTCAAGGAGCACAAAAAGGCAATTGGGTGGACCATAGCTGACTTTGAGGGGATTAGCCCTTCGCTCTGCATGCATAGGATCCACCTTGAAGAAGACGCCAAGCCTAGTCGAGAGCCTCAAAGGCGACTGAATTCGCCGATGATGGAGGTTGTGGAAAAGGAGGTAATTAAGTTGTTAGACGTCGGCATCATCTACCCCATCTCGGATAGTAAGTACGTCAGCCCTACTCAAGTAGTTCCAAAAAAATCGGGGGTCACAGTTGTGGAAAATCAAGCAGGTGAGTTGGTTCCCACCCGTCTCCAAACTGGGTGGCGAGTATGTATGGATTATCATAAGCTAAATTCTATGACTCGCAAGGACCATTTCCCTTTACCTTTTATTGATCAAATGCTTGAGCGATTAGCTAGACATTCTTTTTATTACATTTTAGATGGTTTCTCAGGATATTTTCAGATTGCCATTGCACCAGAGGATCAAGAGAAGACGACATTTACTTGTCCTTTTGGGACATTCGCCTGGCAAAGAATGCCGTTCGGACTTTGCAATGCTCCAGCAACTTTCCAAAGGTGTATGGTAAGTATTTTCTCTGAATACGTAGGTCATATCATAGAGGTATTTATGGATGATTTTAGTGTTTATGGGGAATCATTTGAAAAGTGCTTAGATAATCTAGTCTTAATTTTGAAAAGATGTGCTGAAACTAACCTTGTACTAAATTGGGAAAAATGTCATTTTATGGTTGAACAAGGGATATTATTAGGCCACATTGTCTCAGCTAAAGGGATCGAGGTTGATAAATAAAAAATAGATATCATTACTGCTTTGTCTTACCCCGCGAGTGTGCGGGAAGTTCGTTCTTTTCTTGGTCATGTAGGTTTCTATAGGCGATTCATCAAAGATTTCTCCAAGATTTCAGCCCCTTTGTGCAAACTGTTGCAGAAGGATGTGGAGTTTGAGATGACATCTGAGTGCAAAACTGCTTTTGACACGCTAAAAGAAAGGTTAACGACACCACCCATCATACAACAGCCGGATTGGAGTTTGCCTTTCGAGATCATGTGCGATGCGAGTGACTATGCGGTAGGAGCTGTGTTGGGACAGCAAAAAAGGGAAAGTGACGCATGTTATTTATTATGCATCAAGAACTTTGAACCCAGCCCAAGCAAACTACACCACAACTGAAAAAGAGCTTTTAGCTATTGTTTTTGCTTTGAAAAAAATCCGTTCTTATTTATTGGGTACAAAAATTATTGTTCACTCTGACCATGCAGCACTAAGGTACCTTTTGTCGAAAAAAGAGGCAAACCCGAGGTTAATACGGTGGGTCCTCCTCCTCCAAGAGTTTGATTTGGAGATCAAAGATAAAAAGGGAACCGAGAACTCGGTCGCAGACCACTTGAGCCTGTTGAACCTTGAAGAGAACGAACTACCACTACAGGAGAGCTTTCCCGACGAACAACTGCTCGAGGTAACACAACACGTAGACCCAACACCACCATGGTATGCCGACTTAGTTAATTTCCTTGTTGCAAATGTTTTTCCTAAAGGAATGTCTAAATCACAGCGAGATAGATTAAGGAGTGAGGCGAAATACTATGTATGGGATGACCCGTATTTGTGGAAACATTGTACTGACCAAATAATCAGGAGATGCGTAGTCGAATCTGAATTTCATTCAATCCTATCGTTTTGTCATTCATATGCATGTGGGGGTCACTTTGGGTCTAAGAGAACGGCACATAAAGTATTAGAGAGTGGATTTTACTGGCCAACTTTGTTTAGAGATGCACATTTATTTTGTAAAACTTGTGATAACTGTCAAAGAACCGGTAATAATTCCCAAAGGAATGAAATGCCCCAACAACCCATAATGATTTGTGAATTTTTTTATACTTAGGGCATGGACTTTATGGGACCATTTCCTTCATCTTATGGAAATTTGTATATCTTACTTGCTGTCGATTATGTTTCTAAATGGGTAGAGGCCAAGGCCACTCGAACTAACGATTCCTGAGTTGTTGCAGATTTTGTTAAGTCTAACATTTTTTCTAGGTTCGGGATTCCAAAAGCCATCATCAGTGACAGGGGGACGCATTTTTGTAACAGCACGATAGAAGCATTGCTGCGTTTGCATAAAGTTTCAACAGCATACCATCCCCAAACAAGTGGACAAGCCGAAACATCCAACCGCGAGATAAAATCCATTCTGGAAAAGACAGTACAACCAAACCGGAAGGATTGGAGCGTGAGACTTGACGATAATTTATGGGCTTACAGAACGGCGTACAAAACGCCCATCGGCATGTCATATCGATTGGTTTATGGGAAACCATGCCACCTACCAGTCGAGCTTGAGCACCGCGCCTATTGGGCAATTAAACGGTGTAACATGGACTACGATGAAGCTGGCACTCACCGGAAGCTTCAACTGCAAGAACTCGAAGAAATCCAGAAAGAGGCATTTGAGAATACACTGATATACAAAGAAAAGACGAAAGCCTTTCATGACTCTCGTCTACACAGGAAGACTTTTGTTGTGGGTGACAAAGTGCTTCTCTATCACTCTCGCCTCAAGCTATTTCCCGGTAAGTTGCGTTCCCGTTGGATAGATCCATTTGTTGTATATAATGTATTTGCTCATGGCGCAGTTGAGATAAAAAGTGAACGAACCGGGAAGATAATAGAAGTCAATGGGCATCGGTTCAAACCTTACTTCGAGACATTCAAACAGCTGCCCGAAGAAATCATACAACTTGCGGACCCGCCCCTCAATTGAACATCACATTTCGCAGTTCTTTTCTTTAGTCTTATTGTCTTTTGTGTGGTTTTACTATTATTTGTATTGATTTTGTAGGAACTAGCTTGACCAGATGGCAACAAAACCATAAAATTCGAGGGATGCAGCACGGAGCAGGGGGTCATAAGGACGAAAAATGCAACTGGTAAATCAGCTCGGCCGAGTCGTACATTCTCGGCCGAGACTCTATAAAACGAGCTCGGCCAAGCCAAATATTCTCGGCCGAGACTCAGCCACGGGAGAAAACAGGGGAAACGCTCTGGACATGTATCTCGGCCAAGCCATAAATTCTCGGTCGAGCCACTTTTATACACAGTTTGGCCGCGCCAGTGTGTCTTAGCCGAGACGGGGCGAATTTCAGTTTAAAACGCTGGAACAGCAGCAAACCCCCAAAAATCCCCCCTCTTCTCCTAGTCGCGAATAACACACCCACCACACACATTCACTCAAAATTTACCACAAATTAAGTTTTTCTTTCACCCAAACACTACAAATCACTTGCACACATGATTTCACACACTTATCACCGATTATTTTCGGATTTTGGGCGAAATTTGGGATGAGCTAAAAAGGGCGCGAACCAACTCGATTCAAATCTTTCTCGTCTAAACGTGTTTGGTAAGAGGAGCTTATCCCTACAGTCATTCTTTTCGATGTTAATTTTGCATATCTCTTAAAAGTGTGGGGGATTTTCTTGTGAATTGGTTGTTGAATTTCGGAGAATGCCTCTAGTTGGGTTAGTCGATTATTATCGGTTTAAGCGCTCTATTTACATGAATTTGTGGGCATGATTCTGAATTTGTGTTGATTATGTTATGGGTGGATGAATTTTCGGTGATTTTAGTTGCAATTACGAGTTATTGTTCATTGAGACATTTAGTCGAACACCTTCTTTGCTTTGCTCTGATGCTAATTCCCTAGTTTACACTAATTGTATTAGTTGTTCTACGTAATTTCATTATGTTCTTTTTGGAGACATAATGGTTCATACTGCAGTGAATCAACATGATTTGTCCGTTTACATGAATTACTTGGTATAATTAATAAAACTACGTTGCAATTAGATGTTAATTAGTGGTACCAGGTGTTTGTAGTACTCTCAATTAAATCGTATCTGTTGTATCATGTGTGTAGGAGAACTGATATGGCTCCCAGAAAAGGTACCAGTTCTTCCAGTCGAAGCAGGGGCAAGGGCAAATAACCCATTATGGAGGACCCCATAGCCAATCCTCAAAACTTCCCACCTACTAATAGCAGATATTATGGTTTCGTCCTAGAGAAAGAGTCTCATCAGGCCCGTTTCTCCAAACTGTGCACACGTCCGATCATGCCAACCTGGTTTAAAAACGATGACATCCTTCGCCGACTGGGCCTACTAGAGAATGTGCACACACTGCTGAAGAATGCCGGAATACTTGGGTACATGAAAGCTCAAGCCACTTATGCCAGCCTCACCCTCGAATTTCTCAGTACTTTAGAGATCACAATTTACCCCGACAAATGTGGGGCCAACCGGGGCGTATTTCCTTCTAATTAAATGGAGAGTCACATGAGCTGTCAGTGACCGAGCTCGAGGTAATTTTCGGGCAGACTCCCGAACATCCCGCAGATAGGTGGAACCACAGACAAGCTTGCGAAAACCAAAAGAGGAGAGCCGAATTCGAAGTCAACCAATTTTGGGGGCGGCTGACTTATGCCCCAAGCCTCGTTGATCCTCAGCTCTACACAAAGAATGCGAAGACTTCGTGGATTCGGAGCCCAGTAGTCCGTTATATTCAGAAGCTTCTTGCACTCACTCTTTTTGCGAGAAAAGAGACAGGGGCCTCCCGACTGCAAGAGCTTGAAGTGTTGTTCGCAATCATGACGGGTTGCAAGGTGGAGGGAGCTGAAATATTGATAGAGCAGTTTGCACAGGAGGTGAAGCAGAAGGAGCCAATATACATTGGCGGTCTCATAACTCCAATCGCGGCTCATTTTGGGATTCCATTGACTGACTTGACCCCGGTATCTTCTCGGTATCAGCTCGATTGGGACAACTTCGAGCATATGCGGATGGTAGTCCGCTCCGTTCCGAGTGGTTTAGCTCGCACTCAGACTAACCGGACGATCCTGTCAGTGATCTAGACACACGGGCGCTTCCTGATATTTCCCGACACTCCGTTGACATTAGTCAACAACCTCCACGACGGGCAGAATTTGGCCTTGGCATCTCCGGCCCACATAGCAGCATCGCGGATACCGGACTCTGATGAGGTCCGGAAGTATCATGTGGCCCAGGTGGCCAATGTAGAGGAGGACGAGGGGGCTGAGGCAGCCGAGGAGGAAGAGCTCGTCGCAGCAGCTGAAGAAAGCAGTTGGCCATCTAGGCCGAGAAGGAAGAGACCAACTACTTCCATTCTGAGTAAGACCGAGTACCGAAAGCACATGGAGGACTTGGTCACGTCCCTCCAAATTGATATATCCCTCCTGCGTGCAGAAATACAGTCTCATTATCAAGTGGAGGATGATCGATGGATGCAATAGCAGGCGTGGCATCAACAGCAGTTGAACTGGCAGCAGGCACAAGAGGACCATTGGTCAACACCACCACCCTATTGGGGTCAAGGCTATCCACCTCACCCACCACCGCAGTAGGCGTTCCGTGAGTAACACCAATTTGAACCACTCTTGTCCCCTAAAACTTTAGGTGTGTCACCTAAGTTTGGGGGAGGGGGTGTCAGTGGGTCGGATTGGGTTCATTTCCTCTTTCGCTGTTTATTTTTATTGGTGCTAGATTATAAATTGGTTCTGCATTCTGTGGTGGATCGTCTGGCCGGTGAGCCAATTTGTGGTTGATCGTCAGGCCTGCATGCCTTTATCTGTGATAGCTAGTTAGTTTTATATTTTTGTTGTTTTTATTTATTTATTGTGTTTTGCATTTGAGTCTAGGATTGAGTCGAACCTGGGATTGTATTTCGATCGTATTTACGTGTTTTAAGGATGATTTGGGACATTGTTAAGTGTGCAACGAGTTCATGATGATCATACAATGTGCTGAATGTGAATAAATTGATGTATGATAGAGCATGATAAGTAACGAAGATAAAATTGAGCTTGGTCTTGAGACTTGTGATCACCTATAACCCTGTGAGTTTTGAGCCAAAAATTTGTACTCCCATCTTTGGAGTAATGTCTACATTCTTTCGGTGTGAATTCTTTGGTTATATGCAGTCGTCTCTAGAACTTGCTCGGAGTCTATTTTGTGAATGTGTCGGACATGCTGTGATGTAGGAAATGATCTTAGGTATTTTTTATTTTTCAACCTATTATTTAGCCTTTAAATGTTGCCCTGGTGCCCAATAAAATTTTCCATTGTTAGCCCAATTGAGCTTTGTAGCATTTTCTTTGATAACCTTACTTTACAAGCCATATCCTTTCTATATGAAACATTTGGCCCATTTGGACTAAGAATGAGTATGAGGGAGGAGGATTGGAAGGTAGTAGGGAATATTTGGGATTTATATGGATGAAAGATGGGAAGTTTTAAAGGAAGAAAGGGAAATAAAAACGATAGGTCACAAAAATGAGACTAAAATAACCTCTCCTAAGTATTATGTTTTTTTTTTTTGAACCAATTCATCTCACTCTTTTCCCCACAATTGTTGGTTTTTTTCAACCAAGTTTGGGGGAGGGGGTGTAAAGTGTGACGTATTGATCATTGTTTGACTAGTTATTCATATGAAAAAAAAAAGAAAAAAAAGAAAAAGAAAAAAAAAAGAAAAAAAAAAGAAAAGAAAAGAAAGAGTTCGTTGTACATAAGTGTTATTATTTTTGTTTAAAGGAGAGGTTAGGAGTCTAAAAGTGCTTAATTGCTTGAGTTTATGAAAAATTGGGTAGTCCCAAAATTGTGGTATCCAAGAGAAGCGTGAAAAAGCACTTAGGTTATTGTAAGTACTTTTGAGGGGTGAAGAAACTTTCTTGCAGAAAGGTTTACTGAAATTGGAGAGTGAGGATTGAGTGATTGTTTTGAGAGGGGGGAGGGGGGGTGGTTGAGTAGAAAAAACTCGATTAGTCCAAAGATTAGTCACTTTTATCCAAAAATTTCTCACCTTACCTTAAGCCTACATTACAACCTAAATAAAAACCTTTTTTATCTTATATCACACATGTCAAGTACGAGGTCTGATTTAGATAACGGGCAAGCATATGGTAGGCGGTGCGTGTAATCCAATGCGAGTGAATTAACTTTACCCTATACACTTGAGAGAAAAGTGATACACTTAACCGGTAAGGATCACTTGTTGAAAGTATCGAGTCTCGAAAGTAGTCTAAGTTGTTATGTTGGATATGCTCGGATTATCGTATTGTCTTTCTTTATAAAAATGTGTTCAGAAACTTTGTTTGCCACTTAAGTCGCCCTTAACACGTGTATTTTGTGTTCTTCTTTGCTTTGTTTTGTTCGGGACGAACAAAGGTTAAGTTTGGGGGATTTTGGTACATGTAATTATGCGTGCATAATAGGTCGAATAAAGTGTCTAGTTAATAACATTTGCATGCATAATTAGTCGTGTATTGCTCGTATCGGCATTATTGGACAAATTGATGTTGTTTGACTTGTTTTGAAGTATTAAGGTGAAATTAGACCAAAAAGTCGAACTCGACTTAAACTGGATGTGAGAACAAGTTTCGCAAGTCAAAAACCGAGAGAAAATCGATCCAAGGCTGCTGGGAATTAGTCTCGGCCGAGCCATAGGAGCTCGGCCGAGCTTGAAGGTCAGCGAAAGAGGTAAAAACGGTTGTTAAAGATTCTCGACCGAGCCATATATTCTCGTCCGAGCCACTTTTATAGGCAGCTCGACCGAGCCTGGAATTCTCGGCCGAGGCAGGTAGCGGCCCAGCCCAAATCATGCGTGGATTAATCCTTTTTCAGTCCAAATTGAGGCCAATTAATCCCCAACTATAAATAGAAGATCCAAAAGTCCGAAAATTACACTTTTACATTGATTCGAGAGCTCGGACTTGGGAATTCTGAAGAACACGGAGATTCTAGATTCAGCGATTCGGGTTTTATAGTTTTATGTTTTCTTTTATTAGTTTGTTCTTAGCGATCGCTATGATCGGCTAAGCTTTTACTTTCCCGTCTTTGACTATGTTGAACCCTAGATTGTTATTTATATAATTAATTCAGTAATTGTTTGACTCAATTATCTTCTGAGATTACTTGTGTTATTGGATTACTCTATCTTTTATATGTTTGTTATGTGGACTGATCACCCTAGTAATAGGCATATAGCTGTCGCTAGGTCATGAATTCATAATCCGTAATTGTTATGCGTTTGTGCCCAAAAGTAGCAAAAAGTGGTTACTCGCTAGGATAACATAAAGTCGCGGTCACTTGTACCGAGTTTGTGAGTACAACACCGTACCTACTCCGTTACCTTAGGTCCCTATGCGTTTGATTAATATTGTTCTAGCGAGCGTCTCCTAGGACTACTTAATTGGATATGATTAATTACTAAGTTCTTATAATTAATTATACTTAAGGGGTAACGAGGGTTAGCTAAGCGTACCTGTTAATTCTTGGAGTAGGGGTCTCAGAACTACTTAGTCAAGTAGTTGCATTAGTTACATGGATATTCAAGCAAGGGGATTCTGGGTTAAAGGCAGGAATACCTTTTATCCATATTTTAGTTCATCTTAATTTGCTAGTTAATTATTTAGTGTTTAGGGTTTAGGGTTTAGGAATAGTTAGGTAAATAAATATCTTATTTTGACTGCACCCGACAGTGGCGGTCAGCAAGCGCACTCAACAATTATGTTGTGTCTCGAAGACGACATCATTTCCGAGACAGCAGGGGTCATGGTCAAAACTGGAGAAGTTGTACATGACGAAGTCGCTTACTAATAAGTTGCTTTTGAAGCAACGTTTGTTTGGGCTACATATGCATGAAGGTCAGTCTCTTCGTGAACACTTAGATCAATTGAACACAATCCTATTAGAATTGCGTAACATTGATGTTAAAATAGAGGATGAGGATGCTACTTTAGTTTTGTTAGTTTCTCTGCCGCCGTCGTGTGAGAATTTTTGTGCAGTATTTTGTTATTGGAAAAGATTTTGTGTCTTTGTAAGAGGTGAGATCATCGTTGTATTCTAGAGAGTTGCGCTAGGAGTTAGCAGTAATCGCGGTTCGAGAAACTTGGGGAAAAGAAGTTCAATAAGAATTCAGGCCCCAAAGGTCCTAAACTAGGAGATGTTTGCAACTACTGTAAGGAGAGAGGGCATTGGAAGTATGCATGTCCAAAGTTAAAGCAGAAGCAGGAAAGCACTATTGATGTTGTTGTAGAAGTTGACGCCGACTTTGATGAAGATTCGGTCCTAGTTGCTGAGAAACAAACACATAATTTTGATGTGTGGGTTCTTGGCTCTGGGGTGTCTTACCATATATGTTCGCGTTGGGAGTGGTTCGCAACCTATAAGCAAGTGGAAGGTGGCAATATAACTTTGGCCAATGGTTCCAAATGCAAGACGGTTGGAATAGGTTCAATCAAGATGAGGACATATGATGGTAGACTGTGCACGTTGAACGATGTCAGGCATGTTCCACTTATGACGAGGAATCTTATTTCACTAAGTCAATTAGACAGTAGGGGTTTCAGTTTCAAAGGTGAATGGGGAGTTTGGAACGTCTGCAAAGGTTCGAACGTGATTTTGAAGGGTGTCAAAAGGGGAACTTTGTATTTAATGCAAGGTTCAACTTTGTTTGGTTCTGCTGCTATCAAAAGTTGTTAGTGTCCCATTGTTTGGGACAACTTGGGTATGAGGAGTCACTCGTACGTTTGGGTATTTAAGGTGCATCTGGTACATTAGGTACAACTAGCGCATATGAATTTGGATTGTTTGGGAACATTTTGTTTTAATTTTGTGAGAGGATTTAGAATTGAGGTGGAGCTTTGTCCAGAAAAGTATCATTCATGAATTCAAGTCAAGGTGGAGATTGTTGGGATTGTGTTTTGAACCGGGTTTGTTTTGGCTCGACGTCTGTGTCAAGGTGGAGAACACTTTGAAATATGTTCAGCATGCGTTGGAAGCAACGCGACCATGCTAGAAGGAAACACGGTCGCGTCAAATCGAGGCTAGAAAGTGAATTGGAACTGGGGAATCGACGCGCTCAGGTCAGTTGTTGACACGGTCGCGTCACTTGTTGGACGCGGTCACGTCAATTGAGGTGGACCAGGTTATAGTCTTGCGCATTTTAGGCTCAGTTTGGTCTGTTTTGTGTCTAGGTCGGATTTGGGGGCTTATAAATAGTCATATTGGCATTGTATTGATTATGAGTTGTCATTTTGAGATATTATAGAGTTAGTATTTGTTGAGTACTTGGTATTCAGTTGGTCTAGGATATTCATAATGTTTTTTAGACTCTATTTTTGGGTTTTTGAGACACTATATGAGTTTTACGCTGTAAAGTCAACCCGATCGGGCCAGAAGTTCGAGTTACGCATTTTGTTGCCTTTTTTGTCTAGATTTGGCTTATATCCACCCTAGATCAACCCATCTTATAAATAGGGGTTCCCAAGTGTGAAAAAGAAGACCTTTTATTATTCTAAAAGCTTGGAGCCTTGGGGTAGAGAACAAGAAACACACTAAGAAGAAGAAGAAGAAGAAGAAGAAGAAGAAGAAGATCAAGATTGTAGAAAATACATACATGCATGTTAATGCAATTTCAGTTGTAAACATAACTAGTAATAAGCTAGGATTGTGGAGGTTAGTTTTGACATCTTACAGCATAAATGTATACAGCCTATATAAGGCACAACTTTGTAAATCATACGCAAGTTTTACAGTTCAAAAGTTTCAGAGCAGTTATTAGCACATGGTGCTAACTGCATTTTCTCCAAAACTGTATTCTTCATGAATTGCAGCTCCAAGCTGATTTTAACTTGGTATCAGTCGCAAATCTGATCCAAAAGAGAATCGCTTCCGTTTAATTCGTTCTTCTACTTCTGTTCTTCGATTGCTTCAAGCTCAGACCCAATTTAATGGCACCTCCTCGTCAACAGCCGATCTATACCGGCAAAGATGATTGGCCTGCGCTCAACACTACGGTGCCTAATGATCCGCCACCAACACACTCTGGTTCAAGTTCAGCGAATCATGTTTCTACTCCTTCGCTAGATTTTCGTGACACCGATCCTCTCAGCTTATCTGGTTCTGATAATCCAGGTATTAGCTTAGTCACTTCTCCTTTAAACAGCTCAAATTATTTGCCATGGAGTCGATCGATTCAAATTGCTTTATTAGCTAAAAACAAAATCGGATTCATAACTGGTCATATCAAACCTCCGACTGATCCTACACTCTTAACTCAGTGGATTCGAGTTGACGGAATGGTTCGTTCATGGTTAATCAACTCGATTTCGAAAGATATATGTGAATCCTTTTTGTATGCTAAGACTGCACGTGTTCTATGGGAAACCATCACACGAAGATTCGGTGAATCGAATGGCCCTTATTTGTACCAAATTCAACGTGACATAAGTACAATTTCCCAAGGAAATCAACCTCTGATCACTTACTTTAATAAGCTGAATAAACTTTGGGAAGAACTTACTCTTCTCAAACCAATCCCTATGTGCAAATGTGGTGGCTGTATTTGTGGTGTTTCGAAAGAATGGATGGAATTTGAGGACAGTGGGAAGCTAATTCAGTTCCTAATGGGGTTGAATGATTCATACGATGAAATCCGCAGTAATATACTCATCATGGATCCCTTGCCGTGTGTTGACAAAGCTTATTCCCTTGTGTTACGTGTTGAGAAGCAACGACATTTACAGAATTCATACCCTGACTCTCATGACCATTCTGCTCTTTTTACAAAATCTCACCAAACGAAATCCTACAATCAGTCTCCCAATCCTCAATCTTCTTCATCACATACTGCCAAACCCATCACCACTCAATTTAGAGGCAAACAGCCTCAGCGAAAGTCTAAGGAAGAAAGGGCAAAACTGTTGTGTACTCATTGTGGCATGCCAGGACACAGTATAACTGAGTGTTTTCAACTTATTGGTTATCCAGACTGGTATCATAAAGCAAAAGAAACCAGATCTGCTCATATGGTTGATACGTCTACTGCAAATTCTGTTACTACCACCTCTGGTGATTGCTTAAAAATTTCAAACGCAGCTGATATACATAGCTTAGTTCAGAAGGAAGTTGCTCGACTTTTGGGTTCTAAAACCACTGTGCCTCCCTCAGATCAGACCTCAAGCTCCAACACATCTGATTTCAGCTCCTATTTTGCATTCACCACTGTGGATGATTTAAATCCGGGAGCCTGGATTATTGACACTGGTTGTAGCAAACACATCTGTACCATGGCTTCTCTCATGATCAATTTGGAACGAGTGAATCCTTCAGCCTTTATCACATTACCAGACGGCAGTCAGCAACAAGTAACTCATGTTGGTCAAGTCATAGTAACAGATAATCTCATGCTTACAGAAGTGTTTCTGGTTCCTACCTTTAGATTCAATCTTTTGTCTGTTTCTCAATTGGCTACGTCCCTTCACACAACTGCTACATTCACTCCACAAGGCTGCGTCATTACTGATAATCAGTCTGCCAAAACTATAGCAACAGGATCACTATTTGGCAAGCTTTATATTCTTGATTCTTCACCGTCCATCCCTGTTATTGTTGGTTTTGGGCTCACTGCAACTCACTATCAGAGGGTGTTCTCAGATTGGCATCGAAGATTGGGACATGCTAGTCCATATACCCTACAACATATGGGATTTCTTAAACATCTCTGCACCCCTTCCATCTTTCAACAACACCAGCAATGTGACATTTGTCATTATGCTAAACAGACAAGGATTACCTTTCCCACCAGTAGCATCCAAACTTCAAGGGTTTTAGAGATGCTCCATGTGGATATTTGGGGACCATATAATAAGCCCAGCTTCACCAATACTCCTTATTTTTTTACAGTAGTTGATGATTATAGCAGGACTACTTGGATTTGTCTCATTCAAGCCAAGAAGCAGCCTGTTACTGCCCTCGCCATGTGAGGTGATGTTCAATTCATCAAGTGAGCCTATACTTGGTAATATGGTGTGTTAGGAATGTGGAACCGGAATCAAGGAGTGAAGAACCGGAGTATTGAACCGGGTTTTAGCATCAAGAATACAAGCTGTTCAGAATAAACCGGGTTCGAGGAAGTTTGGTATAACCGTCATTTGTGACGGAGCAGTTGCAGATTAGTGACGAAGAAAACCGTCACATTTGTCCGGTAGCTGAGCTCAACTTCTTTCAGTTAGAACTTCTTGTGCAGTTGCATTCGAGCTTCAATCCATATATCACTGAAAAGCTCTCATTGAGGAGAACAACACTACGTCGAGCAATTTCCTTGTTCTTTAGATTAGAGAGAGTATTTAGAGATTGAGTGTTCGTGCCCTAATTTGTATCCAGAATTGGGCATTTCATTTCTTGAGCTTATTCTCTGTAATTGATTGATGTTCTTAGTGGATTGAGGTGTGCCTTGCCTCCGTGGATGTAGTTCATCTTGAACGAACCACGTTAAACCTGTGTTTGATTCATTTCTATTTCCTGTTCTGCGCAAGCTGAGTTCGGTTACATTCTGGCCGAATTGTGAGTGAGTTTTCAGAGTGTTTTTCTTCGTACATTTCCAGATTCTTTGGTGTTGTGTGGTTAAGAGTTGATTTCACTAACAAGTGGCGCCGTCTGTGGGAAACAACTCTCACAACTTGAAGAAGGGAAGGAATGGCTGGTATGAAGATGGACTTTGAGAAGTTTACAGGGAGAAATGATTTCACATTGTGGAAGATCAAGATGAATGCAGTTTTGGTTCATAATGGCCTTGATCTTGCTTTGATACCTCTTGATTCGTGGGAAGAAAGTGAGAAACCCAAGTTTGCATCAGTGGATAAGAAGGCCCTCAGTCTTATCTTTCTGTGTTTGGGTGATAAACCGCTAAGAGAGCTCTCAAGATGCAAGAGCTCCTCAGAAGCATGGAAGAAATTGGAAGATCTGTATCAATCTAAGTCAGTTTCCAACAAGCTGTTCTTGAAGCAGAAGATGTTGGCCTTCAAGATCACTGAAGATAAGGTAATTTCTGATCAACTTGATGAGTTTATTAAGATGATTGAGGAATTGGAAGACCTGGATGTGAAATTGGAGGAGGATGATAAAGCTTTGATGGTGTTAAACATTCTTCCAAAATCCATGGAAAGCTTTAAGGATGCCTTGATGTATGGGAGAGATGAGCAGCTATCTTATGATGGGATAGTGAAGGCTCTGAAGTCTAAATGCTTCCAGACTCAAGGTGATAAAGGCATGGTGCAATCTGGAGAAGGTTTGAATGTTAAATTCAAGAAACCTTGGCAAGGGAAGAAGGGACAGAATGCTAAGGATTCCAAGGCAGGAGACTTTAATCCAAAGAAGGGGAATGAATGGGTTGAGAAGAGGAAATGCTTCAAATGTAAGCAGCCTGGTCACTTGAAGAAGGATTGTCCTAAAAGAAACAAGAAAGGAGGAAACCAAGGAGCAGAAGCTGCTGCCTTTGACCATCAAGAAGATCCTCCAGAAGTATTAAATGTTACTGAATCAAGAATGGTGAAAGAATGGGTCCTGGACATAGGCTGCTCCTTCCATATGTGTCCACACCAGTCATGGTTTGATGAACTCAAGAGAGAAGATGGTGGAATCTCCTGGGAAATGACCAATCATGCAAGGTCAAAGGAGTTGGATCAGTGAGCATAAGAATGTTTGATGGTGTGGTCAGAATCATCTCAAATGTAAGATATGTTCCTGGCCTCAAAAGAAATCTTCTATCTCTTGGTTCTTTAGTAACTAGTGGTTGTCAGTTTAGCTCAGTGGATGGTTTCTTGCATATCACTAAACATGATAAAGTGGTGATTAAAGGCAGACAACATAATGGGTTGTTTATCTTGATTGGTTCACCTGTTGTTGGGAGTGTTGATATGGTCTTGAGCAGTTCTGAGCTTGTCAGGTGGCACAAGAGGCTTGGACACATAGGAGAGAAAGGGTTGAAGGAGTTGTCAAGAAGTGGTGTAATTGGAAACGTGGGAAATCAAAACCTGGAGTTCTGTGATCAGTGTGCTTTGGGCAAGTCCAAGAAGCTGTCCTATGGAAAGGGTGTTCACACAACTCAAGAGCCATTAGATTATGTCCACTCTGACATATGGGGTCCTGCAAGGACAGAGACTCATGGTGGAGCAAGGTATTTCATGTCCTTGATTGATGATTACAGTAGAAAGGTGTGGATCATATTGATGAAGAATAAGAGTGATGTTTTTCATAAGTTCAAAACATGGCTGATTCAACTGGAAAATGTCAAAGGAAAGAAGCTGAAGCACCTTAGGACTGATAATGGATTGGAATACCTCTCTACTGAGTTCACAAACTTTTGTGAAGAAAGAGGAATCAAGAGACATAGGACTGTTCCAATGAACCCTCAACAGAATGGGGTTGCAGAGAGGCTTAACAGGACTCTTCTTGAAAGAGTAAGGTGTATGCTGTTGGATGCCGGGTTGCCAAAGGTATTTTGGGGTGAAACCATTGCTACAGCATGTTATCTCATTAACAGGTCACCCTCATCAGTGATTGGGTTCAAAACACCTGAAGAAGTGTGGAGTGGACAGAAACCAAGTTATGAAGGTTTAAGGGTGTTTGGTTGTCTTGCTTTTGTCCATGTCAAGCAAGACAAGTTAGATGCAAGAGCTCTAAGATGTGTATTTCTTGGATATCCAGATGGAATAAAGGGCTACAGATTGTGGTGTCTAGAAAAGGGGAATCAGAAGATAATCACAAGTAGAGATGTAAAGTTTAATGAAAATGTGATGGTTTATACTTCAACAGGCTCTAAGGAAGAATTTGATGGAGCTAAAGAGACAGAAGAGATATCAATTCAGGTGGAGCATCCTGCTGAAGATGATCACACATCTCAACCACAAGAGAATCTACAAGATAGTGATTCATCATCTGAAGAAGAAGAACAAGCTGGACCTTCACAAAATGTTAGAGAATATAGCATTGGAAGGGACAGGCCTAGAAGAACAATCAATAGACCTGACTTCTATGGTCAAGCAGGGAGTGTTTATTATGCCTTGAGTGTTGCTGAAGACCTGGAATCACAAGAGCCTGGTAGTTTCAGAGAAGCACTAGATTGTGAAGAGGGTGAACACTGGATTCAGGCTATGATTGAAGAGATGGAATCCCTGGAAAAGAATGAGACCTGGATATTGGTGGATAAACCAAAAGGTCAGAAACTTGTGAGCTCTAAATGGATATACAAGAAGAAGTTAGAGACTGCAGGATCCAAACAAGTGAGATTTAAAGCAAGATTGGTGGCTAGGGGCTTTACACAAAGGGAAGGGATTGATTTTAATGAAGTTTTCTCTCCAGTAGTAAAACACTGCTCAATCAGGTTGCTTTTATCAAAGGTTACTCAAGAGGACATGGAATTACAACAACTGGATGTAAAGACAGCATTCTTACATGGAGAACTCAATGAGAAGATATATATGAAACAGCCAGAAGGCTTTGTTGTTCCTGAACAAGAAGACAAAGTCTGTTTACTGAAGAAGTCACTGTATGGACTCAAACAAAGTCCAAGACAGTGGAATAAGAGGTTCAATGACTTCATGATCAGTGTTGGCTTTGTAAGAAGTCTCTATGATAGTTGTGTTTACTTCAACAAGTGTTCAAAGCAAGATAAAGTCTTCCTGCTTTTGTATGTGGATGATATGCTGATTGCCAGCAAGAACAAGAAGAGTGTACAATGGCTGAAGGACAGACTTAACACTGAATTTGACATGAAAGATCTGGGAGATGCCAAGAAGATTTTGGGCATGAACATTCTGAGGAAAAGAGAAGCTGGAGTTCTTTGGTTATCTCAGAGGCAATATCTACAGAAGGTTTTGGAGAGGTTCCATATGCATGAATCCAAACCTCTCTCCACTCCAGTTAATCTACAGAAGAAACTCACCAAAGAACAATGCCCAAAGACTGAAGAGGAGGTCATACATATGAGCAATATTCCTTATGCAAGTGGAGTTGGAAGTCTCATGTATGGAATGATTTGTAGTAGGCCTGACTTGGCCTATGCTGTTTCTTTAGTAAGCAGGTTCATGTCAAACCCAGGAGTTGAGCATTGGGAAGCTTTGAAGCATGTAATGAGGTATTTGAAGGGTTCAGTGAACTTGTCACTGAAGTTTGAGAAGAAAGTGAATGGAAGCACTGTTGCATTGGAGGGGTTTGCTGATTCTGATTTTGCAGCAAACATAGACACGAGGAAGTCTATTTCTGGATTTGTGTTTACCTTATTTGGAACAGCCATCAGCTGGAGATGTGTACAACAATCAGTTGTAGCACTGTCAACAACAGAAGCAGAATATATTTTCTCTCACTGAAGCTATCAAAGAAGCAATCTGGCTTAAAGGGATTTTGAGAGATTTGGACATCAAGCAAAAGTGTGTGGCAATTTATTGTGATAATCAAAGTGCTCTACACCTTGTGAAACACCAAGCATTTCATGAAAGGTCAAAACACATTGATGTTAGGTTGCATTTTGCTAGGGATATCATTGATTCTGGTTCTGTGGAAGTGAAGAAGGTACACACATTGCATAACCCTGCTGATTTTCTTACTAAGGGTGTACCTGGGAATAAAGTGGAGCATTGCTCGAGCCTGCTGCAGCTTGAGCAATGTCATGAAGAGCATTAACAAGACAAGGCAGTGGTGAGGCAGGAAGAGGCACACATGATTCATTGAGGTGGAGATTTGTGAGGTGATGTTCAATTCATCAAGTGAGCCTATACTTGGTAATATGGTGTGTTAGGAATGTGGAACCGGAATCAAGGAGTGAAGAACCGGAGTATTGAACCGGGTTTTAGCATCAAGAATACAAGCAAGTCAGAATAAACCGGGTTCGAGGCAGTTTGGTATAACCGTCATTTGTGACGGAGCAGTTGCAAATTAGTGACGAAGAAAACCGTCACATTTGTCCGGTAGCTGAGCTCAACTTCTTTCAGTTAGAACTTCCTGTGCAGTTGCATTCGAGCTTCAATCCATATATCACTGAAAAGCTCTCATTGAGGAGAACAACACTACGTCGAGCAATTTCCTTGTTCTTTAGATTAGAGAGAGTATTTAGAGATTGAGTGTTCGTGCCCTAATTTGTATCCAGAATTGGGCATTTCATTTCTTGAGCTTATTCTCTGTAATTGATTGATGTTCTTAGTGGATTGAGGTGTGCCTTGCCTCCGTGGATGTAGTTCATCTTGAATGAACCACGTTAAACCTGTGTTTGATTCATTTCTATTTCCTGTTCTGCGCAAGCTGAGTTCGGTTACATTCTGGCCGAATTGTGAGTGAGTTTTCAGAGTGTTTTTCTTCGTACATTTCCAGATTCTTTGGTGTTGTGTGGTTAAGAGTTGATTTCACTAACACGCCACATTTCTCAAAATGATTACTACCCAACTGGAAAAATCGGTAAAGATAATAAGATCAGATAACGGAGCTGAATTTACAAGCATTGCATGTCAGTCTATGTTTGCTCAGTTGGGTATTTTGCATCAGAAATCCAGTCCTTACACTCCCCAACAGAATGGGGTTGTAGAAAGGAAACACCGACATTTATTAGAAGTAGCTCGGGCAATTATGACTGAGTCAGCTGTTCCCAATTTCTTGTGGCCTTACTCCATCCTTACAGCCGCATTTCTGATAAACCGATTGCCATCCGCAGTTCTTGACTGGAAGACCCCATATGAGGTAATGTTTGATTCACCACCAGCTTATGATATTCTGAAGCCCTTTGGCTACCTCAGCTATGTCACGACTTTATCTCCCGATAAACATAAATTTTCACCAAGAGCTTCAAAGTGCATTTTTATTGGATATCCTCCAGGGCAGAAGGCATACAGACTCTACAATCCCGATACCCATAAGGTCTTCACATCTAGAGATGTGGTCTTCTTGGAATTAGTCTTCCCCTATACTACTGCTAAAACAGAATCTTCTGATGTTCCTCTACCTGTTTCTGTTTCTGAGGATGATGGTTCAGGATATGGCAGCAATAATTTTGATGGTACCTCAGACTCTCCTACATCTACCAACAATACTTCTCCAGATGCTTCGGTTCCTGCCCCTATTGATCAGATCATTCCTGCCCTACCTCAACGACGCAGTGTTAGGAATGTCACTAAGCCCACATATCTGAATGATTATATCATCAATGCTGCTAAAGCCAATGCTGATCCTGCAGAATCTCAATCTTCTGCTTTTAATCCACCACCTCAATTTCTTGCCTTCATGGCCAATAACCATGATGTTTCTGACCCTATAACCTACAAAGAGGCAATCAAATTTCCACACTGGATTTCTGCCATGGATCAAGAACTTCACGCCTTGGACTCCAATAATACTTGGGAAATAACTGATCTACCTACCGGAAAGAAAGCCATTGGTTGCAAGTGGGTATTTAAGACAAAGCTTAAATCTGATGGCAGCATAGAAAGGCACAAGGCCAGACTTGTAGCAAAGGGCTACAACCAAATACCCGGAGAAGATTACCTAGATAGTTTTTCCCCTGTGGCAAAACCTGTTACAGTCAGAATGCTCATCGCCATGGCAGCCTTGAAGAACTGGCATATTCATCAGCTAGATATTAATAATGCTTTCCTCCACGGCTACATTGACAAAGTGGTTTACATGAAACCACCCGAAGGATACACCAAAATAAAGCCTGGACAGGTTTGTAAATTAAACCGCAGTTTGTATGGTTTAAGACAAGCATCCCGACAATGGAACAATGAATTTTGTTCAAAATTAATAGCCTTTGGTTTTGCTCAATCTGCGCATGACCATTGTCTTTTTACTTGGTCCAAAGATGGACACTTCCTAGCCTTAGTGGTTTATGTGGACGATGTTCTAGTTACCGGCACTTCACTCACACATATTTCTGGTTTGAAACAATTTCTTCATCAGGCTTTTACTATAAAGGATTTGGGCAATGCCAAGTACTTCTTAGGTGTGGAAATTGCAAGAAATCCTACTGGCATTCATCTCAGTCAGCGCAAATACATCTTGGATATCATCCATGATGCAGGTATAGAAGATTGTAAACCTGTCCTTACTCCTCTTCCACAAGGTCTCAAACTTTCTTCTACTAATGGGACTGCTTTCCCAGATTCAGAGCGTTACCGGAGGCTTGTGGGGCGTTTGTTGTACTTGAACCTCACTCGTGCTGACGTCTCCCATGCTATACAGCAACTCAGTCAATTTGTACAACGTCCTACAACTGAGCATTGGTTGGCAGTGCTCCATTTGCTTAAGTATCTCAAAGGCACTTCCAATCTCGACTTGTTCTATAGCTCTAAAGGTGATTTTACAGTTCGTGCGTTTTGTGATTCTGATTGGGTTCATGCCCTGATTCCAGACGGTCTCTCACATGCTATAGTATTTTCTTCGGTGGATGTCTTATTTCTTGGAAAACCAAGAAACAAACAACAGTTTCCCGCAGTTCAGCCGAAGCTGAATATCGCGCATTGGCAACTACCACTTGTGAGCTTACTTGGATCGACGACATCGCTTCTGATTTGGGACTTACCATTCCCAAACCGATCTCCCTGTATTGTGACAACCAGGCTGCTCTACATATTGTTCAAAATCCCGTGTTTCACGAGCGAACGAAACACATCGACATCGACTGTCATATTGTCCGTAATCGATATAAAGATGGATTTCTCACTCCACTTCACATTTCGTCCAAAGCTCAGATTGCGGATTTATTCACCAAACAGCTCGGAGTCCATCAGTTTCAGCTTCTTTTTTCCAAGCTGGCCATGGTACCCATGTTTCAGCTTGAGGGGGCGATGTAGAAAATACATACATGCATGTTAATGCAATTTCAGTTGTAAACATAACTAGTAATAAGCTAGGATTGTGGAGGTTAGTTTTGACATTTTACAGCATAAATGTATACAGCCTATATAAGGCACAACTTTGTAAATCATACGCAAGTTTTACAGTTCAAAAGTTTGAGAGCAGTTATTAGCACATGGTGCTAACTGCATTTTCTCCAAATCTGTATTCTTCATGAATTGCAGCTCCAAGCTGATTTTAACAAAGATTACGAGCCATTTACGGATTTATTGGTTCTCGTTTTTATATTATTTTCTATCTAATGTTTGTCTATGAATATGGGATGGATTTAGTTACGAATATGAGTAGCTATGTTTCTTTATCTAGGGCTAGAAAGTAGGTTACGTTAACGCTATGTTCTGATTGTTTTACTATTCCAGACCTCGATCTAAGTTTTTATCTATATATTTATGTTTATTTATGAATTTATCAATTAAGCCACTTGCTCATCTAGCTTGATAATTCATCGCACGAGAGGGGGGTTATTAATAGGTTTACGACATATAGCATAAGTATTTAATATCGACCGAGGGGTGTCAGATATCTGTGTAGGCATTGATCTTTTGATCCATCAGGAGTTACGTATATAATAGTTAGTCAGAGATAACAACTATTTATACGTAATATACACTTTAGCGTCATCCGAGAGGAGGGTTAACAATATTAGTAATCTTGTGATAAAACATGGAATTCGGTATAAAGGTCTAGATAATTTGGCATAGGATTAAGTTTTAGCGTGTCAGCAAGCATGGGCCTCTTCTGAGTTGGATTTACTCCCTGATAAAATCGGGAATTGTTGGATTGGTCTTATGATCTGGGATGGTGCCATGGTCTCTAACATCAAAAAGACATTAAGGACGCTAACGCCATCCAACAACTTCGTCGTGTCAGTCCTAGGAAGGCAGTCAAAGCACAAATGGTGGAACTAAATCCCTCTTCGAAATATATAAGGAAAGCTTGATATGGAAACATCGGGGTAAACAACATTGACACCGAGAGGGGCCATAATACTATATTCTACCACTCCTATGCTAGCCATTGAAAGAAAATGAACCACGTTTCTGCGCCGAAAGATTATTCAGGTGTTGAATGCTTTGTTAAAGCGAGGATTGAGAAGATCATCGTTAATTACTTTGGTGACATATTTGCAACCTCCCATCCTAACCCTTTATCCACCTACCAAGCCTTGAGTCAGGTGAGGAAAAAGTTAATGTCGGAAGGAAGCAAATCTTCTGGAATCTTTCTCCGAAGATAAGGTCGTCAAAGTGCTTAAGGACATGCACCCTTTAAAATCCCTGGGCCCAGAATGTATGAGTTCTTTATTTTAAAAAACTCGAAATATTATTGATGCTGATGTTGTCATGTTTATGTTGCACTTTCTTTATTTGAATATTCTCATCATGTCGGTCAACTGGACCTTTATAGTTCTCATCCCCAAAGTCAAAAAGCCTAACATTATGTCACAATTTAGGCCCTTAGTTTATGTATTGTGGTATAAAATTGGCTTCAAAGGTTCTTGCTAAGAGGCCTCGTCCTTGCTTACCTCATGTAATCTCAGAATTCTAGTCATCTTTCATATATAGTCGTCTTACCACTGATAATTATGTCATTACATACGAGTTGCATCATTTCATAAAAGTTAGGTACTTTAGTAGTATCAATTACACATCGCTTAAACTTGATATGAGCACGGTCTTTGATCGGGTATAATATGGTCTTTCATATATGAGATACACTTTGTGCCATGGATTTCCTTTGTCCTTTTGTGAACTAATTCGCACTTTACCAGCTATCTAGTTTAGTTTCCTCTTACATGGGCAACGGTTTGGTTCTCTCATCCCTAACTAGGTTATTCGATAGGGCGATCTGCTTTCACTTTATCTTGTTATTTGCAGAGATCTTTTCTTGTCTCTTGCAGGACTTTGAATTATGCAACAAGATTAATGGGATTAAATTGCAAGATATGACCCGGCTATTTCCCATTTATTTTTCGTGGAGGATACTCTCTTAGTCGGGAAAATGACTATTGAGGAAGCACATCATCTAAAGTTTGCAATTCAGTTGTATGAAGGAATCTCCAGCCACCGTATTAACTTTGGATAAATCTAGTACTATGTTTGATCCTTGCGGATCTGACATATTCCATTTGCAACATTTTCGATATCCAATGTGTTGCCTCGTATGGAAAATACTTGGGTTTACCATCGGTTATTGGCCGAAAAAAATGCGAGATCTTTGCTAACATCAAAGACCGGGTTTGGCGACTGAGTTTTATGTTGGAAAGGAAAAATGTTGAGCAAATCAGGGAAGGAAGTCTTGATTAAGTCAGTTACTCAGTCTATACCGGCATTTGCGATGTTGTGTTTTCGTATCCGCGATAATGTTCTCCTTGATATTAAATCATTGGCTAGATCCTATTGGTGGGGCGAAAACGATGGCTAGAAAAAGACTAAATAGATTGTGCGGCACTCTCTTTGTCGAAGCAAGTCTCGCGGTGGTCCTATATTTCGGAATCTCAATGCTTTCAATGTTGCCATGCTCAGTAAGAAGGCCTGGCGCCTTCGTACCTGTCACACCCATCCTCGTAAAAAAAACTTATTTTATACTAATTTTTTTTTTAGCCTTATAAAATCTGTATTTTTTTTTTCAAAATTAACAATTTAGAATACTCCTTAAAGACCAAAATCTCACCTACATATATTTACATAGATCCAGATCGAGTACAAAAGTGTCACACTCCATTCAACACCATATTTACAAAAATATACATATTAAAGTTTCTTAATTTGAACATGTCCAAAAAGATTATTAGAACATTAGCCAAAACATAGTGAGTTCAAGGTTTAGCCCCACAGGTCGTCATTCATATACACGGGGCTTCAAAACTTGCAGAAGCTCCAAGAGCATGCCAGATCAGTCCACGAGCTCATGTGTAGTCAAACTCACCTACAATGCAAGAACTACGTGAGTTAAAACTCAGTAAGCAGAAATCATGCATGACATATGCGTGAATGATGAGATGCAATTCACAAAACCATTTCTTTCAACTCTTTCTCAAAAGAAATCATATTTGGTGGGAATTGGCTCTCGTCACTGTCACAAACCTCCCCAAAATATCACTCATTGACCATACTCATGACTACCAAGGGTCTCTCCTCCCCCCTTATAGTCCACCCGAGACATCATTGATGGTTGGTACGACCAAGTGGCTATCTTTCCGAGACTACCAGGGGTCCGCCTCCTGCCTACCCCCGCAATCCACCGAAAAGTCTACCTCTTCCCGTACCCCTCAACATAAAGGTGCTGAAGTGGGAACCTCTTCCGCGTGCACGCCTGTCACCGGAAGCATCCCGAGAGACACCACATATAATATATATAACTCTCAATGTGCCAGTGGTGACCAACCCCAAAACATTTTCAATTTATGAAATTATGCTATTTTAACTTCTCTCATGTACACATGCAAATTCTTGCAAATGCTAATGCTCATGACTGATACACATGAATTTGTTTTTAGCAACGGAACCAAAACACTTTATACAAATACAACAACACATGTAACAATCAATTATCACAAATAATAAACAAAAATACTATGTTCAAGCATTGTAGTTGTAGATGGATTTCTACTTACCTCTCCTCCGGAGTAGCTTTTGAAATTTCCTATTCCACAGTGGTAATCAATCTACGACAATTTTAAATCAAATCAATGCACAATTTATTAAATTCTAGATCGTTACGTACTTTTACTCCGATAATTTCAGCTTTGTCGCATTTTGGTAATAAGGCTCTAACTTTTTATACAAAATTGATATTTATATGATTCAAGTTGGTTTATAAAGATAACACATCGTACTACAACTTTCATGTTTCGCACTTTTCTTAATTCAATTTGTACAGTGATCAAAATTAGCTAACTAGTGGATATATTCTCCAAAAATCTGGGCAGATTCTATTTTATTTCCATGCAAATTTTTCTTAATTAACACAATCCACCTATTAAATTGTTGAATAAAATGCATAAGGCCTTAATATGTTAAAAGTAATCATTAGATTAATATATTATAACTTGATTCCAACCACCCTCTTCGTAGCTTCTAAATCAACCATTTTTTTGATTATTTTTTTAACATTGAACTTTATACACATATATTTATAATTACCTATAATCAAGGAAAGAGAAATAAAATTAATATATAAAAACTCACCTGGCTACTCTTTGGTACTCTCCAAGGTGGAGTTATTTAATTTCTCCCTTTTGTTTTCTATTAACTTCTCTCTTAAGGTTTTGTAGGTCTTTTATTATATAGATGATATATAATGATGAGGTTTAGATCCTATCTCATGAAATGAGATGTCGGTCACCGTCTTTCATCTTCTTTTTTTTTTTTTTTGCTTATTATTATTATTATTATTATTATTATTATTATTATTATTATTATTATTATTATTATTATTATTATTATTATTATTAGGGTTTATTACCAAAAGCAACCCGATGTATACCCGTTTTTACCGATTGCAACCTGATTTAAAATTCGTCGCCGATTGCAACCTGAATTACTCGCGTTTTACCGATTACAACCTATTTTATAAATTCCGGCCAAAATCAAGAGCGTGCCACACACGTGCAATTTTGAGCAAGTGGTAAAAACGGGTATACTTCAGGTTGCTTTTGGTAATAAACTCTTTTCTTTTTTTATTTTTTTCTTTTCTTCCCTCCATCCTTTTCAACAGGAGAATTTGATGAAATGATCATGTATAGATACAAATGCATACAAATTAGAACAACTTCTACCTAGATCTTCGTCTGAGAAATAAATTGAAGAAAATTGAACTATCCTCAACAGGAGAATTTGAAGAAATGAATGAGTATAGATACAGAAACATACAAATTAGAACAACTCCAAGCTAGATTTTCTACTGAGAAATAAATCGAAGAGAATTGAACTCTTATCCAACAGTAGCATAGAATCTTCCAGTAGCTTTATTATAACCACAACTTCTAAAATTTCACCGAAATATTCAAAGTACTTCTTCTGGATAATGATCGATTTTTTGATGATTCAGAGTTAGTTTCTTCTGGATCTGTAAATCAGAAATGAAGAAGAGGATTCGTGTTGAAGAAACTTACGGAGATTAGTGGAGAGAGGAGGGAGGGATAGGGATGTACAAGAACCAATTCGCTCGTAAACTGTTCAGATCTCGGTTCGTGAAAAGCTCAATCGGGCTTGTCTAATGTGGCTCGTTAAAATAAACGAACCAAACTCAAGATTGATGATATTCGATTCGTTAGCTCACGAGCAATTTCATTTGTTGGCTCGAGAGCTAGTTCGTAAATATTAAGCTAATGTACTTATAATTAATTTCTAATTTTATAGTTATACTTATAAAAAAATATAGAATTATATAATTAAAATCATGCATTTGTATATATGTAATTAATTAATCTTAGTAGGTATTTTAATCTTAATTAAAATCATACATTTTAAGAATTTATGGCTTATTTTTAATTATATAATGATTAGTAACATATTTGTAATTTATATTTATTGAATTCATTTGGGCTCGATTAGACTCGCTAGAGGCTCGAGTAAGTCCACGAGCCGTCCATATATTTGATAAATTAAGCTCGAGTTCGACTCGATAATTAATGAACTAAACTCAAACTCTTAGATATTCGATTCAACTCTGTTTGTGTACATCACTAGGGAGGGAAAAAAAGGAGGATGAGAGAGAAAATGATGGAGGGAAGAAAAGAAAAAATAAAAAAGAAAATGATTTATTACCAAAAGCAACCCGAAGTATACTCATTTTTACCACTTGCTCAAAATTACGCGCGTGTGGCACACGCTCTTAATTTTGGCCGGAATTTATAAAATAGGTTGTGATCGGTAAAACGAGAATAAGTCAGGTTGCAATCGGCGACGACTTTTAAAATAGGTTGCAAGTGGTAAAAACGGGTATACATCAGGTTGCTTTTGGTAATAAACCCTTATTATTATTATTATTATTATTATTATTATTATTATTATTATTATTATTATTATTATTATTATTATTATTATTATTATTATTGTTGTTGTTGTTGTTGTTGTTGTTGTTGTTATTATTATTACTGTTGTTGTTGTTGTTGTTGTTTTTGTTATTGTTGTTATTCCGACAATAAACCCTTTACATATCTAACACTTCCACATACTACATAATGGTCTATACTTTAAACTTGTCGCGTGTAGTCTTAAATTTTGTAGCATGTCCAATATTTTAGACTAGGAGGTTCTTGACTACCAAAATAAACATCTCCAAATTAGTCACAAAAAATATAAAATAACGTAATAAATATAATAAATTAATTACTATAAAACTATAACCAAATAGCACATAAAAATATGGGATGCATGAAATGCGAAAATTATATTGGCCAGTGAGTTGTGCGAGGCGCGGGTATTACAGTACCAACCCGCCTTCATTCCTTGCTCGTGTGTTCAAGGCCTAGTACCACTCCCAAGTTGATTTTCTAGATGCCAGCTTGGGTTCCCGACTCTTCTGTTGAGTATGGAGTCCAAAACTCGTCCAGGAGCACCTCGGCCGAGGCGGGAGGCCGCGACCGAGGCAAGATTGACGAAACAGGGGAGTTCACGCCGAGAGAACAACTCCTGCCTCGGCCGAGGCGAGAAGGAAACTCGACCGAGGCAGGTGGCCTCGACCGAGGCCTGGCGTCTGTACGCGAATGGATTTGGCACTGAGAAAGTGCCGCGGCCAAGGCGTGTCGCGCGGTCAGTTTTTCTTGGGCCTCAAGTCAGGATCAGATTTTGGGGCCCAAGGTGCTAT
Organism: Ajuga chamaepitys; assembly: GCA_958295605.1. Lineage (NCBI taxonomy): Eukaryota > Viridiplantae > Streptophyta > Magnoliopsida > Lamiales > Lamiaceae > Ajuga > Ajuga chamaepitys. Next base: position 4,801,379 of record OY282508.1, read on the forward strand.
TATAAATAGTGGTTTCCTTCATTGCTTATTGCATTCCGAAATTAATCAACTTTAGTCATATCCTGGCTTGGTATCGCCCCCAGACGTAGTTACACATCGTAACGAACTGGATAATCAAATTGTTGTCTTATTGTGTGCTATTTTATTGCTTTCTTTATCCGATTATCTAGTTGTGTCGTGGTTGTGGGTGGGATAAAATCCCAAAAACGGTACAGTGACAGCCGTTAGCGCCACAGACGCTAAGCTGAAGTTTGACAGGGTGAGGGACTTGATGATCGGGGAGGAGATTCGGAGAAACGAATCAGGATCAGGATCGTCCTCAGGGTCAGCACTTAATACCGAGAACAGAGGCAGACAGAAGGGAAGGCAGCCTAGGGGGAGGTCTAAATCCAGAGGGAAGAGTCAGACGAAAAAGGACGAGAGTTTTGTGAAGTGTTGGAATTGTGACGAGGTTGGTCACTTCAAATACCAGTGCAAGGCGCCGAAGAAGAACAAGAGAGATCAGGCAGACAGGAAGACAGCAAATGCAGCAACGGATGAGGATGATGGCGATGCATTGGTCTTGAGTGTATGCAGTCCCATGGAGTCTTGGGTCTTGGATTCCGGCGCATCATTCCATTCATGCGGTAATTTTAGTATAATGCAAAATTATGTTTCTGGCGATTTTGGACAGGTGTATCTGGCTGATGATGAACCCCTGAAAATCGTGGGTAAGGGAAACGTAAAGGTTGAGACATCAAATGGCTCAAAATTGATGTTGAATGGAGTGAAACATATCCCTGGATTATAGAGGAACTTGCTTTCAGTTGGATAACTTGACAAGGAAGGTTACGTAGTAACGTTTGGTTGTAGCAACTGGAAGATTACCAAGGGAGCTATGGTAGTAGCTCGTGGTAAGAAGGAAGGAACGTTGTACATGACTAGTAACTCGCAGGATTTCCTTGATCTTGCGAATGGTAATGGTGATGTGGATTTGTGGCACTGCCGGTTGGGCCACATGAGCGAGAAAGGGATGAAGGTTATGTGTTCGAAGGGTAAACTGTCTGGCTTACAAACCGTGGAGGTCAGTATGTGTGAAGACTGTGTCTTCGGGAAACAAAGGCGTGTGAGTTTCTCGAGGAGTGGCAGGGCCCTAAAGAAGGAGAAGCTAGAGTTGGTCCATAGCGATCTATGGGGACCAGCTCCGGTGGCGTCCATTGGAGGATCGATGTATTACATGACATTCATCGACGATTCGACCCGCAAGGCATGGATTTATTTTCTGAAAAATAAGTCTAATGCATTTGATGTTTTCAAAAGGTGGAAAGCCTTGGTTGAGACGGAGACGGGGTTGAAGGTGAAGTGCCTGCGTTCCGACAATGGTGGCGAATATGAACTCAAGGAGTTCAAGGAGTATTGTGCTGAGCATGGGATTCGTACAGAGAGAACTGTACGTGGAACGCCCCAGCAGAATGGTGTGGCCGAGAGGATGAACAAAACACTAAATGAACGGGCGAGATGCATGAGACTGAAGAGCGGACTGCCTCAGTCGTTTTGGGCGGATGCAGTGAGCACAGCTGCATTCCTGATCAACCGAGGTCCATCGGTTCCCTTGGATAATCGGATACCCGAGGAGGAGTGGACTGGAAAGGAGGTAAATTTATCTTACTTGCGTATTTTCTGTTGTGTTGCTTACGCTCTTTTGGATTCTGTTGAGAGAAATAAGTTAGATGCCAAGTCTGTGAAGTGTATGTTCATTGGGTATGGAGGCGATGAGTTCGGGTATAGGCTATGGGATGAGCAAAGCCGAAAGGTGATTCGCAGCCGGGATGTAATATTCAATGAACAGGTCTTGTACAAGGACAGGTTGAAGGATTTGGGTACTAATGTTGGCTCACCTAGTACTGTGAAGATGGATGATCTAAACTCAAATCGCAGAAAGGGGAGTTCGGTCGATGAGGAGGTTCTTGAGGAAGAACCAAGTACACCACCACCACCACAAAGACCAGTTAGAGATCGAAGGCCACCAGATAAGTATTCGCCCTCTAACTTTTACTTATTGTTGACTGATGGTGGTGAACCTGAGAGCTTTGCAGAGGCAGAGCAGGTTGGTGATAAACGAAGGTGGATGGCTGCCATGGAAGATGAAATGGCATCACTTCGTGTGAATGGCACTTGGGAACTGTCTGAGCTTCCCAAGGGCAAGAAGGCGTTGCACAGCAAGTGGGTCTACCGAATCAAGAATGAGGCCGATGGTAGCAGACGCTACAAGGCAAGGTTAGTCTTGAAAGGGTTCGAGCAACGGTATGGTATTGACTATACGGATGTGTTCACTCCTGTTGTGAAGTTGATAACGATTTGCATGGTGTTGAGCATTGTGGTTGCGGAGAATCTACTGTTGCATCAGATGGATGTGAAGACGGCTTTCCTTCATGGTGATTTAGTGGAGAAGTTGTACATGGTACAGCCGGAGGGGTTCGTGGTAGACGAAAAGGAAAGCCTTGTGTGCAAATTGAAGAAGAGCTTGTATAGGTTGAAGCAAGCTCCGAAGCAGTGGTACATGAAGTTCGACAATTTCATGTTGGAGATTGGATACCATAGATGCCACGCTGATCATTGCTGTTACTATAAAAGGTTTGACAATAGCTATTTATCCTATTACTATACGGTGATGATATGTTGATTGTAGGAGTCAATCCAAGGGAGTTGGAAAGGTTGAAGAAGCAATTGTCTGAGAGGTTCTCCATGAAAGATCTTGGAGAAGCGAAGCAGATTTTGGGTATGAGGATCGAGAGAAAGGCGGCAAATTTGTTGTATCTTTCGCAGGCGGACTATATCCAGAAGGTCCTGGAAAGATTTAACATGGAGAATTCGAAGCCGGTCAATGTTCCCTTGGGGGGACACTTTAAGCTGTCGAAGAAGGAGTCGCCGAGTACTAAGGAGGAGCGTACTCAAATGATGGATGTGTCATATGCATCGGCAATTAGGAGTATCATGTATGCCATGGTTTGTACTCGTCCGGATATTGCGCATGCAGTGGGAATAGTGAGCCGGTTCATGGGTGATCCGGGCAAACAACATTGGGAAGCGGTAAAGTGGATTCTAAGGTACTTGCGGGGTACCACAAGTAAAGCTGCTTTGATGGAAGAAATTTTGAGTTAGTTGGTTTCGTTGATGCGGACCTAGCATCAAACGATCTTGATGGGAGAAAGAGTACAACCGGGTATGTGTTTACTTATGGTGGTACGGCAATTTCTTGGACATCTAAGTTGCAAAAGGTGGTTGCACTGTCCACCACGGAGGCGGAGTACGTAGCCGTGACAGAGGCAAGTAAGGAGATGGTGTGGTTGCAAAGGTTCTTGGGTGAACTTGGAAAGGAGCATGGAAATAGTGTACTCTACAGTGATAGTCAGAGTGCAATCTTCTTGACGAGTAATCCGGCATTTCATTCAAGAACTAAGCACGTTGAATTGAAGTATCATTTCATCCGACACTTACTTGAGAAGAAAGCCTTGCGACTTGAGAAAATTCTCAGGAGTGAGAATCCAGCTGACATGTTTACTAAGGTTGTAACCTTAGAGAAATTAAAGTTGTGCATAACTTCAATTGGCCTCGGAACGTGAAGAAGAAGAGGAGATGGTGATACCAAGTAGGAAACGAGAAGGAGAAAAAGAGGAGGAAATTTGCTTTGTAGGTGTTTTAGTCTCCAAGTGGGAGATTGTTGAGTATGGAGCCCAAAACTCGTCCAGGAGCACCTCCTGCCTCGACCGAGGCAAGATTGACGAAACAGGGGAGTTCACGCCGAGAAAAAAACTCGGCCGAGGCCTCGAGAAGGCAACTCGACCGAGGCAGGTGGCCTCGACCGAGGCCTGGCGTCTGTACGCGAAGGGATTTGGCACTGAGAAAGTCCCGCGGCCGAGGCAAGAAGTGGCCTCGGCCGAGGCGTGTCGCGTGGTCAGTTTTTCTTGGGCCTCAAGTCAGGATCAGATTTTGGGGCCCAAGGTGCTATTATAAATAGTGGTTTCCTTCATTGCTTATTGCATTCCGAAATTAATCAACTTCAGTGCATATCCTTGCTTGGTATCGCCCCCAGACGTAGTTACACATCGTAACGAACTGGATAATCAAATTATTGTCTTATTGTGTACTATTTTATTGCTTTCTTTATCCGATTATCTAGTCGTGTCGTGGTTGTGGGTGGAATAAAATCCCAACACCTTCTTCACTTGGCATAGCATGTATTAAAAAGAAGGTGTGTGTGTTGCATCTTGTGTATCATCGACTGATTTATTCGGGGTTGCAAACCCATATCTGGAAGGATTTGTGGATCCTAATACCACCTTCCTTCTTGAGTCGTAGCCCCGTGACTGGCCTACCACCTCCTGCCACTATTAATATGCTCCGGTCTTTGCCTGTTGGAAGCTGGAAAGCCGACTTTATTCATTCCATCTCCAATCCCACAGAAGTTGCTGACATTTTGTCATTACCGCTCTAGAATCATCTTTCCTCTGATAGATGGATTTCGCATTATTACCGGTCAGGTATATTCTTGGTAAAATCTGTTGGAAATTGATTTGGAATTTTGGGTTTTGACTCAAAATTGAACAATTTAATTAATTCAATCCATTTGTTAAAAATGGAAACAAGTTGCAAATTCATAATCTACACTTCGAGTAGATGAATTTAATGTATTAATATGCTCAAAACCAATTTCGGGTGAATGAGATATTAATTGTCAAAGGTTGCAACTTAAACATGGAAGTTGAAGAGTTTATGAAGTAAATATATGGGAACTTGTCCCACATAGAAAAATTGGAGTAAGTGGATACTCCTTATTTAGTAGAGCACTTGATAAGTAGTTATCAAGTGTGCTCCCCTATGGTGGACCTTATGGTGGATCCTAGTGGGATTTTAGCCTTTGGCTAAAATGGACCCGAGGATGGTGCTTCGCACCATCCGAGCCCGGGCCCGCACGCGCACGACGCACATGTCGCATTGAGTCGCTTTAGAGGCGCACTTTGCACTTCGCACGTACGCGAGGAGCTGGAGGAGCCTTAAAGTTTTGTCCAGGTGGTCCAGACGGATGGCTCACGGGTTCGTGGCGGTTCGAGTCAGGCGGTGTGGTGACGTGGACCGGTCCGGTCAAGAACCGGTTCGAACCGGACCGGCCAGTGGGTCAAATCGGGTCGGCGGTTCGGCTCGGTCGAACCGACCCGCCAGCGAACCAGTGCGACCCGTCGTCCGCCAGGGCGCGGGTCAGCCTGCGGGTGCGACCGCCCAGCGAACTGGTGGGTCCAGTCCAAAGGGTGCAACCAAGGGGTGAAGAGGTGCCTTTCCAAAAAGGCACCACAACTCTTCAACATATATAAATAGGCCCCTCCACATTTCATTTCTTTCATTAAAAATTCTCAAGTTCTTTGCAATTCAAAAGCTTTCTAAATTCTGCATTCGTAGAAGTCCGAAAGTTCCAAATATCCGAGTACGTTCGCCGATAACTTCCGACTCGTAGTGCAGCGGTCTGAAGTTTTAAAGTCGTTGTATCTTGGAGGCGTTTTGCTATTAAAACGTATTGCACCTGAGTATGTGGCAATTTCGTCTTACGCTGTTATTTTACGGTATGTGATTGTATAGACGAAGATGTAGAATATAGACAAAGTCGAGGCTAGAGTTTGACTCTATATCCGTAAGACGAAATTGCCACGTACTCAGGTGCAATACGTTTTAGTAGCAAAACGCCTCCAAGATACAACGACTTTAAAACTTCAGACCGCTGCACTACGAGTCGGAAGTTATCGGCGAACGTACTCGGATATTTGGAACTCGTTCGCCGATAACTTCCGACTCGTAGTGCAGCGGTCTGAAGTTTTAAAGTCGTTGTATCTTGGAGGCGTTTTGCTACTAAAACGTATTGCACCTGAGTACGTGGCGATTTCGTCTTACGGATATAGAGTCAAACTCTAGCCTCGACTTTGTCTGTATTCTACATCTTCGTCTATACAATCACATACCGTAAAATAACAGCGTAAGACGAAATTTTTTTCTTGTATATTCGGAGATATCTTCTACTGTTTCTACTCCTTCCATCCCCGCTGCTCACGCCGAAAAACCGGCTAAATTTGCCGGAAATGATTTCAAGAGATGGCAGCAGAAAATGTTGTTCTATTTGACAACTCTCAGTCATGCCCGATTCTTGAGGGAAGATCCTCCTACTGTTGAAACAGGGGATAAAGAGGGAATGACTGCTTTGGACGCCTGGAACCACAGCGACTTCCTGTGTCGAAATTACATTCTGAATGGATTAGACGACTCACTTTACAATGTCTATTCCATCTTTAAAACCGCAAAAGAATTGTGGTTGTCTTTGGAGAAAAAATACAAAACGGAGGATGCCGGAATGAAGAAATTCATTGTCGGACGGTTCCTCGACTTCAAAATGGTGGACTCGAAGACGGTCATGGACCAAGTTCGAGAGTTGCAGTTGATCCTCCATGAAATTCATGCTGAAGGTATGCAACTATCTGAATCCTTTCAAGTAGCCGGATTCATAGAAAAGCTTCCGCCTCAATGGAAGGATTTCAAAAATTATCTCAAGCACAAACGCAAGGAAATGGGGCTTGAGGACTTGATCGTGAGACTACGGATCGAGGAAGACAACCAGAAATCCGAAGTCAAAAGCGACAAGAACCGTGGTGAGGCACGTGTGAATTTGGCAGAGTCCGGAAGTGGCAAGAAGAGAAAACGCGGTGCTGGCTCTAATAAGCAACAGAAGACCTCGAACAAAAGATTCAAAGGTAACTGTTATAACTGTGATAAGCCCGGACACAAGTCGAGTGAATGTCGACTGCCAAAGAAAGCAAATCAAGGCCAAAAGAATCAGGCCAACCTTGCCGAGCACAAATCCTTGCCAGAAGAACTGTCTGAATTAGATCTGTCCGCCGTCGTATTCGAGGCCAACTTGGTAGATAATCCAAGGGAGTGGTGGATCGACACAGGGGCTACCCGTCATATCTGTTCAGACAAGGAACTGTTCTCCACTTACCAAGAGATCAATGGCAGAAAGCTTTTTATGGGAAACTCTGCAACGTCTCCAGTGGTAGGATTGGGAAAGGTCGTGTTGAAAATGACGTCGGGAAAAGAACTAACTCTCGTGGATGTGCTGCATGTCCCAGACATTCGCAAGAATTTAGTCTCCGGTTCTTTATTGAGTAAGGCCGGATTTAGGTTGGTTTTTGAAGCAAATAATTTTGTACTGACCAAATGTGGTCAATTTATTGGGAAAGGCTATCTCGAAAAGAGCCTTTTCAAAATGAATGTAATGACTGTAAAGCGCGACATTAAGCGCAATATTAATATAAGTGAAGTTAATTATTTGCTTGAGTGTTCTAATTTATGGCATGGTAGATTAGGACATGTAAATCAAAATACACTTCGACGTTTAGTGAATTTAGATTTACTTCCTAGAATGGAATTTGATTCACAAAAGTGTGAGATCTGTGTGGAGGCAAAATTGGCCAAAACAGCATTCCATTCAGTTGATAGAAGTACTTCTCCTCTAGAACTTGTTCATACTGATGTGTGTGATTTAAAGTTTGTGCAAACTAGAGGTGGTAAGAATTACTTCATTACTTTTATTGATGATTGCACAAGATACTGTTATGTATATCTTTTGAAAAGTAAAGATGAAGCCATTGAGGCATTCAAAAATTATAAGAATGAAGTTGAAAATCAACTTAGCAAAAGAATCAAAGTGATTCGTAGTGATAGAGGTGGAGAATATGTAGCTCCATTTGAAGAATTTTGCCAACAAAACGGTATTATTCATCAAACTACAGCTCCATATTCACCTCAATCAAATGGCGTAGCAGAACGCAAGAACCGAACTCTAAAAGAAATGATGAATGCTATGTTGATAAGTTCGGGCTTACCCCAGAACATGTGGGGGGAAACCATCTTGTCTGCCAACTACATTCTTAACAAATTGCCACATAAGAAAAGGGACAAAACTCCGTACGAGTTGTGGAAAGGAAGAAAACCTTCCTACCATTACCTTAAAGTGTGGGGGTGCCTAGCTAAGGTTGAAGTACCTAAGCCAAAACAAGTGAGAATAGGACCCAAAACTGTTGATTGCATTTTCATTGGATATGCGCATAACAGTAGTGCATATCGATTTCTGGTGCACAAATCAGACATTCCTGACATAAACGTGGGAATGACTATTGAGTCAAGGAACGTGGTGTTCTTTGAGAACATATTTCCTAAGAAGGAAAACACAGAAGTAGGTTCTCGTAAAAGAACTTATGAAATTACAAATGGTTCACCTGCTGAGGTTAATAAAGAACCTGAGGGTAATGAGGAACCGAGACGTAGTAAAAGGGCCAGAAAGGAAAAGTCCTTTGGGCCGGATTTTCTATCATACATGATGGAAAGTGAACCCAGGACAATACATGAGGCATTGTCCAGTCCAGATGCTCCTCTCTGAAAAGAAGCAATAAACAGTGAAATCGAGTCCATCATGCAAAATCACACGTGGGAGATTGTAGATCTACCACCAGGCTGTAAACCACTTGGATGCAAGTGGATCCTAAAGAGTAAGTATAAAGCCGATGGATCAATTGATAAGTATAAGGCTAGATTGGTAGCCAAAGGGTTCAAACAAAGAGAAGGATACGACTTCTTTGATACATATTCCCCAGTTACGAGGATCACTTCCATTAGAGTTCTCATTGCTATTGCAGCTCTGCATAACCTTGAGATACATCAAATGGATGTGAAGACGGCCTTCTTAAATAGGGAATTGGAGGAGGAGATATATATGGAACAACCTGAAGGGTTTGTTGTTCCTGGCCAAGGAAAGAAGGTGTGTAAACTTGTTAGATCTTTGTACGGACTCAAACAAGCACCTCTTAAATGGCATGAAAAATTTGATAATGTGATGCTCTCAAATGGTTTCAAAATCAATGAGTGCGATAAGTGTGTCTATATAAAGGGCACTCCACAAGATTATGTGATAGTGTGTCTATACGTCGATGACATGCTTATTACGGGAAGTAATCATGACTCGATCGTGAATACTAAAAACATGTTAAAACGAAATTTTGACATGAAAGACATGGGTCTGGCTGACGTCATTCTAGGGATGAAAATCTCTAGAACTTCTGATGGAATTTTCCTATCACAAACTCATTACGTTGAGAATGTGTTGAGGAAATTTGATGCATATGACGTACCTCCGGCTAACACTCCTGTAGATGTTAATCTACACTTAGCCAAAAATAGAGGTGACCCAGTGCTGCAACTGAAATATGCAAGAATTATCGGAAGCCTGATGTACTTGACAAATGCTACGCGTCCGGATATAGCATATTCAGTTAGCAAACTTAGTAGATTTACAAGTAATCCTAACAAGGATCACTGGAAAGCTCTGATGAGAGTTTTAAGGTATTTAAAACATACCATGAATCATGGAATTTTGTATACAAGATATCCAGCCGTATTGGAAGGATACACAGATGCAAACTGGATATCTGATACAAAAGATTCAAAATTCACCAGTGGTTATGTATTCACTATAGGTGGAGGAGCTGTGGCTTGGAAAATCCTCTAAACAAACTTGCATAGCTCGTTCCACAATGGAATTGGAGTTCATTGCTTTAGACAAAGCTGGTGAAGAAGCCGAATGGCTTCGAAACTTCTTAGAGGATATTCCTGGTTGGTGCAAACCAGTGCCTCCCGTGATGATACACTGTGATAGCATGTCTGCTATAGGGAGGGCACAAAGCCACATGTATAATGGTAAGTCTCGACACATCCGAAGGAGACACAATACCGTTAGACATTTGATCTCAGGTGGGGTAATCTCCATTGACTACGTAAAGTCAAAAGACAACATTGCGGATCCGCTGACTAAAGGCATTGGTCGAGATCAAATGTATAGCGCGGTAAGGGGAATGGGGCTAAAACCCACACACTAAAGAGTGTTCATAGTGGTAACTCGTCCATGATGACTAGAGGATCCCAAGAACTTGGTTCAATGAGACAACTAAGCTTTGAAGCACTCAGTTTTGCACTTGAAAACAAGTTTCAAGCTCATTCTCGATTCCGCTCAAGTGCCAATTGTACCTATTTGGTACAAAACCTGATGACGTGTGGTGAGGGTAAGCTTAACAACTTTTAATGATTCCTATACCTTCGTGGTAAGGTATTTCAGGGTACCTTTAATAGGAGATCACCTATATAAGTGTGAAGTGGGGCTGCTTCAAACTGACAAATGTAATATTTTCAGTACACACTTATGAATCCGAGATAAGGTCCATGGCCAAAATGGACAACAACGTGAGAACCAAAAGGATATTAGAGTCGTTACTTTGTGGTTGTCATTGTACTTGATTTACACAAAAGCTGACCAGTTCAAGACATCATGTTCACTGAGCAGTGAGTAAATCCGATGGCATCTCACTAGGGAAGGTTCAAAGCCTGAAGCTACCTATCCTGATGAAGGGACGGCTCGTTGGGGCTTTCTTAGGTGTGCATTGCATTAATATCATTCATGTGGGGGATTGTTGGAAATTGATTTGGAATTTTGGGTTTTGACTCAAAATTGAACAATTTAATTAATTCAATCCATTTGTTAAAAATGGAAACAAGTTGCAAATTCATAATCTACACTTCGAGTAGATGAATTTAATGTATTAATATGCTCAAAACCAATTTCGGGTGAATGAGATATTAATTGTCAAAGGTTGCAACTTAAACATGGAAGTTGAAGAGTTTATGAAGTAAATATATGGGAACTTGTCCCACATAGAAAAATTGGAGTAAGTGGATACTCTTATTTAGTAGAGCACTTGATAAGTAGTTATCAAGTGTGCTCCCCTATGGTGGACCTTATGGTGGATCCTAGTGGGATTTTAGCCTTTGGCTAAAATGGACCCGAGGATGGTGCTTCGCACCATCCGAGCCCGGGCCCGCACGCGCACGTCGCACATGTCGCATTGAGTCGCTTTAGAGGCGCACTTTGAAGTCCCCTCCACAAAGGCACCACAACTCTTCAACATATATAAATAGGCCCCTCCACATTTCATTTCCTTCATTAAAATTCTCAAGTTCTTTGCAATTCAAAAGCTTTCTAAATTCTGCATTTGTAGAAGTCCGAAAGTTCCAAATATCCGAGTACGTTCGCCGATAACTTCCGACTCGTAGTGCAGCGGTCTGAAGTTTTAAAGTCGTTGTATCTTGGAGGCGTTTTGCTACTAAAACGTATTGCACCTGAGTACGTGGCAATTTCATCTTACGGATATAGAGTCAAACTCTAGCCTCGACTTTGTCTGTATTCTACATCTTCGTCTATACAATCACATACCGTAAAATAACAAAATCTTCTTACTCCTTCATCGTGAACTCAACTTCGAACATGATTCATGGCCAGCCTATTCCGTCGAGTAGCACGGGTGTCAATCCGATTTGGAAGGGACTTTGGGGCCTCTCACTCCCCCTCCCCTATATCCTTGTACTTTTGGGGGATGCAGATTGTTTCTTCTCTTTGTCTCCCGGTGCTCTATGACATCCAACGACTCATTACCCATTTTCCAAATCGCATGTTTTTTTTTGGATTAATCATATTCATAATTTTGTTGCTCATAACTTAACTGCGTTTGCGAAGAACTGTCATTTGGTATCAGAGATCTGAGAGTCTCCTCCTCCGTTTCTTTGTAAATCAATGTGAATTGATTCCAACTAATTAAATGAATTCCATTCCGTTTCAAAAAAAAGAATCCGATATCGAACCATAAGTTTGTTGGTGCAGTTGGGTCCAATATATTGTTTTTTATTCAATATGATTTCGATTCTATTTTCTGTACAATTCATTAAATATGAAGATCCATGCACAATCCCAAAAATTCACAATTGGGTGTGAACACCGAAAGATAGTGTATACTGTTTTAGGCTACAATTTATTTTAAACTAAGCAAAATACATATTTTGGTCCTTGAAGTATGAATTTTTATCTAAAAAGTCCTTAAAGTATTATTTTATTTCAAAAGGTCTTTGAAGTGTTAGTTTTCATTTTCAAAAAGTCCTCAAAGTATGACTTATGTTTGAAGATCCTTAAAGTATTAAAAAATAATATCTAAAGTCATTTCATAGATAATGTTCAATTTTACTTTAAATATAAAAAAACAAAAAAAAAAAAACATGGTTCAAAATAACTAAATCATTAGCATGTTTACTTTTGAAAAAAATAAGTTACCAAGAATCATTAAATATCAAATATGTTATACTTTGAGGCAAGGGTACAAGGACTTAAACTGCAGTTAGGGTCCGTATCCGGCAAAGCACTGCAGGCTGCAGCTCGCTTGCAATGTCCTCTGTGAGGAAGAGAAGTTGGTGCAGAAACAGAAAAATTGTACTAGCTGCATTAAGAGTAATATAATATTTTTTGTTTTATTCTATTCATTTAATGCTTGCCCGTAGCATCTTCCTAATATAAAATAGTCCTTGAACCACCTTATTATATCAATGCACCTCAGAAATAAGTTACCAAGAATCATTAAATTTCAAATCTCCCTTATTCTTAAAAGTAAAAACTTTGAAAAATCAAACTGCTTAGGTGTCTTTTTCTTAGTTTTTTTAGTTTTTTTAAATTCTAATTAATTGATAATTTAATTTTCTTTAGCGTAAAAAAATAATAATAATAAGAATGGAAAATAGAGAAATATTAGGGGGTTGGTTAAAAGCCAACCAATCACATTTTTTTGCTTTTCTCCTTAATATTTAAAAGTCGTATAACTTTTTCGATTCAACTTCGTTTTTTGTAAGAAATATACTGAATTAATCTCCGTTTCACGATATTCGATTTGACATCCATTAAGCATATATTAAATATTAATTTTTAAGTGTAACTTACTTTTTTTATGATTATTATGATACATTTCAATTTGAATTTTTTTTTTTTTTGTATATAAAATAGAAATGTCAAATATTATCTACTCTTTTCTAAAAGATTAATTTCTTTTATTTTAATTTGTCATATTATAATAATTTTGGTGAATCATTTTGTTCTACAGAAATTTGATAAAAAATGGTCGATTTGTTAAAGTTACAATTTACCTTCAAAAGCTTATGTATAATAGTTAAAATGATTTGATGACTGAATTAGTGCCTCTTTTGTGAAAAGAAAAATGATGTTACAAATATAATAGATTGATTTTTTTTTTTTAAATACGTCACGATGTTATATCCTTTAGCACCATTGATTAATAAACTAATACCATTGCGCTATCGCATGCTAATATTACTAAATACGAAATATAATATATATGACTTTTGGCATTGCTTCGCCTTATACGAATATGTAATTGCATTAGTATATTATTTAAATATCACAAATATACAATTATCACATAACCAGTGTCATGCAATATATTTTATACTCCCTACGTCCCGTCTAATTTTGCATATTTTCTCTTTTGGCGTCCCACATAATTTTGCATAACCTTAAAAAAGAAAAGAAATTTCTCTCACAATCTTCACCTTCAATCTCCTCCATCTTTGGAAAAGTCAACTAAAAAGTAAAAATAACTTTTTCTTCAACCGTGCAAAGTTAGGCAGGACGGAAGTAATATCAAATTTTTACCTATTATAGTACAAAATTTCGTACAAGTCATATCTAATATATTTTATTCATTACTTATTTTAATTTTCATTATTGTACATATTTACCTTTATATTGTAATAATAATTTAATAAAAAAATTCTAACTCGTGCATCGCACGTGCGGAAAACTAGTGTGTTATAATTTGAGGAGGTAAGGGTGGGCTTCTTCAAATGATCCTTATGCGGCAAAGCACCTGTGGAAGTAAAGTTGGTGCAGAAACAAAAAACATGTACGTAGCTGCAAGTTGTATACTTTGTTTTATTCTACTCCATCTGTAGCATCTTCGAGTATAAATAGTTCTTGAACAGGTTAAATTATCTATGGAACTTGTTAGCCAACTCAACCATCCAACTACACACTCCACATCAGCTGAAGAAAACCAGCAGGCCAGCTCAATTCCAGCAGCAAAACTAGAGGTGGCAATTTCCGACACGACTCGAACAACCCGACACGACCGAACCTGCATTTTGAGGGTTAGGGTCAACTCGAACCCGAACGAATAAGAAACAGGTCGAACCCGTCTGACCCGAAAAAAAATGTGGGTCGGGTCGGGTCAACCCGCGGGTTGACCCGCAGCCCGTTTTTAAAAAGGGCAAATTAAAAAGAAATTAAAATTAAACAACATATTTAATAAATAATCATAATAAATGCATAAACCCTATAAAACCTACTAATCACATTGCTGAATATTTGTTGTGGTAACTAATAATCATGTGAATGTATCGTCTAGAACCTACAGAAATCAATATTGTTTTGTCGTAAAGTGTTCTTCCATTCTGTTTTTCTTATAGCTCTTAGATAACAAATTCTTACAAATCTAAGCGTAATGGACTATATATTCTTCTACAACTAATGTTATTTTTTATATAAGAGATGCGAGTATAAAACATTGACCAGTAAACAAAATATGCTTAGAAAAGAGCATGAAACAATTACATTTGGTATTTGTAAGAGTATGATAAATTTTACTAGTAAAAGAAATTCACTGGATGAACTTATAAAGATGAATTATCCAATTAACAAGATATTAGATATGTTCAACAGAATCTTAAAAAATGAGAGTGGGACAATGGGAGAGTGAGATAGTGAGAGTTTTTAGAATATTTTGGAAACTGCGTAATTTTGGCTTTTAGAGTTTTAATATGATAATTTTGTGTTGTATTGTTATTGTGTGAGAATGTTGTTATTTTAGAATATTGTTATTGTGAGAGAAGTAGAAAATTAGAAATGATTTAAAAAAAAAAAAAAAAAAAAAAAAAACGGGTTGAAAAACAGGTTGGCGGGTTGACCCGCAACCCGAACAGGTCGGGTTCGGGTTGCAGGTCTCGACCCGAATATGAAAACAGGTCGGGTTCGGGTTGGTATTTTTTTTGTAATAAGCAGGTCTCAACCCGACCCGCGAACCTGCAACCCGACCTGTTTGCCACCCCTAAGCAAAACAATGCCAGCAAAGAGGTGGTCCATATAGCTGCAATATGCAGAATTCTGTTTCTGCATAGTATATATTGTTTACATCTGTATTAAGGTACAAATCGGTTATTATGTGGCCATGTAGGGCTGAGTCAGCAGCTACAATCTTAGTCTATATATGTGGAAGAAATGCAATGTAACTGTATCCAAAAATGAAATGAAAACACAGATTTAGAAAGTATGCAGTAATGCTTTATTGGCTTGTTTCTTCTTTCATGTTTATTCTCCTTTTCTATCAGAACTCATAAATATGTTTGCCCTTTTGTCTCCCTATCGCCTGCCTCAACTCCCATCTCCTTTCCCAATGCCTCAAAATTTTCAATCCATATCTTCACCACCCTTCCGGGTCAACATCTGCTGCAAGCCCATTCTCCGGCCGATCTGCTGCCGCGCGAAGCCCCGGGGGGACGGCAATCCAGGAAGTGAAGGCGATTTGGTGTGCCCCATGTGCTCCTTTAGGACCTACACCCCTTATGTGCTATCACGGCACATTCAACAAAGCCATAAAACCCTGTTCAATGAAGGTCATAAGTGCCACAGATGTGGCACTTTTGAGTGGACCCGTGAAGATTTGTAGGATCACTGCAAAAATCACTGCCTCAGGATGAATAAGTAGTCCGGATGAAGAAGATGATTTGATGTTTTTAGTTTTTCTATTAAGAGCTTTGTAATGCGTATTCTAAGTTAATGATCCTTTTAATGTCAGCTTTTGAGAATGAAGTGCTAGTTAACAAAAGCCACATTTCGTCTGTAATATGCAACCTTTTGGGCTACAATTTTAATTTACTTTTTTTTTTTTCTTTAGTCTTACAATACAAATTTCAATAAATTAATTAAAAAGAAAACATATATTGCCTTAAAATAATTAATAAAATATAAATATATAAAAATTGGTAAACTAAAAGAAAAACAAGACAATAGAAACAATTTAAAAAAAAAACAATTATTATTCCATTTATTAATATTTATATACTAGTTATAATTTTTTTAAATAAACATTAATTAGTTATTAAATTAATTAATATTATTTCTCAAAAAATAATTTTATACTAATTACTATTATTACTTTGTATACATTAATATATAAATAAGATAACTACACGATTCAGAGGTCTTTCCCGTTAAGAAATGGCCGTTGGACTAACGGCCTCTTTCGTTTATTCCTTACTTTGTTTGGTTTATACTATACAATTTTAATTTACTTCTTTTTTTCTTTAGTCTTATATATATATCATTTTTTGAATAACGAGATCAAATTCAGACGGTCTAAAATTTATTGTGTCGAAAATAAAATATTCCAAGACTGATTAATTACCTTTAGCATCGACATTATTTCTGACACAAAATTTTAGAAGTCAATGAATTTTTTTATTTTGACAAAGTAGGATAGCTCAAGTGGCATGCTCTACTACCTAGGCCTTTGGTCCTGGGTTCGAGTCACCG
Organism: Ajuga chamaepitys; assembly: GCA_958295605.1. Taxonomy (NCBI): domain Eukaryota; kingdom Viridiplantae; phylum Streptophyta; class Magnoliopsida; order Lamiales; family Lamiaceae; genus Ajuga; species Ajuga chamaepitys. The sequence continues at coordinate 4,817,925 of OY282508.1, forward strand.
GGGAGGGGAGGGGAGGGGAGGATTTTTCTTTCTTTCTTAGATTAGGAGAAAAAAAATTTAATAAATTTTTTTTATGTTTTTTGTTCACTGAAAATTTTATATTTTGTCATTAATCTTTAAATTGAGTGACTATTATTTCGTCACCAATATTCATTTTTTTGTGACGAAAAATACTAAGTTATCACCAATTTGCTGAAATAATTAATGACATAATAAAAAAACTAAAAATAAAGATTGTTCTAGCATACAGTCGAACATACAACCTTCATACCTCAATCAATTTTAACAATACAAGTTATTCATTACACAAAACTGAAATCAAAACTATTTTTTCCTTCTACATAAAGCAAATAAAAGCAGAAACTTGGGAAGATTAGTAAAATTAAATATTGCATTAAAAAAAATCGAATTTAGTACATTTAATTAAGAAACCAAGTATCTTATCAATTATGTAATAACAATATATTGAGGACGAAGTTGGATTGCTCAAGTGGCAGAGCATTTACTACCTAGGCCTTTGGTCCTGGGTTCGAGTCATCGTGGGGGAGGGGAGGGTTTTTTCTTTGTTCTTAGATTAGGAGAAAAAAAAAAATTAATAATAACAAGATATTGAGAAAATTGATTGTAACTCAGTTGATAGATCATTTTGTATAGAATCAATTCTCATTAATCTCATTTCAATCAGAATTTGTACTAAGAAAATATTAAATTCTCTAACCTTTACTCTTAACTACAATGTAAAAAAAATGAAAATATTGTTTTGACAAAAAACAAGTTTGAACTCCGTACCTGGCGAGAAAATCCAATGCTTCTTACCACATTGCGCCGCTTTTAATTTGTTTATTAGATAGAAATTACATATCAACGTTTATCTGTAAGTCCATAAAATAATGTATGGGGATGTTTGCTTGGGGCTGGGGTGGCTGGGCTGGGGGAAGTGGTTGGAGTTAATGGCTTGGGATGTTAAAGAGTGATGTTTGGTTGGGTGGGAAATTTAATTATTAATTGTGAAATGTGATGTAATATGAGTAAGAGGTAGTTATTAATGATTGGGAGAATAATTAAAATAATTTTTTGATTTGTGATTGATGTCCCCCCACCAAACTCTAATATCGTGGCTTGGCCAAACAAACATCACTTGGGGTTGGCCAAACTGATTATGGGTTTGGCAAACCCCAAGCAAACATCCCCTATGTCTATTTATGGTTGGTGATTACGATAGTCTTTTAGTATCTTTAATACAAGTTGAATGATATACTTCATAAATTTCTTCCTTTTCTCTTTTTGAAGAACACTATTATGTTTAATTTGAGGTGCTAATTTAGTTCTAGATTTTGTTGAATCAAGTACAAGAACAATTCTCCAAAGCAGATAAACTGAGCTTGGACAACCTATCGGAACAACAATTATTAAGTTCACCCCATTCTCTTGAATATACAAAGATTTTGGGCTAACTTGTCACTCGACGGAATTTTGATCCATCAGGTCAAGTCAATTGGGCCCGGTAGTTCTGAAGACCTTATTTTCTATGGTCCAACCCATCTAAAATGTCAGACGGGTTGAACCGATTTTGCCAGCTCTAGTATTGCGCTACTTGACGAAGTTCGTCGGGCCAACGCTGCATATTGAACTTGTCTAGACGGAAATTCTATAAGGCTAAAAATTAGAGAACTTAGTTCATCCTCTTAAAATATACTAAGATTTCGGTTGGCCATCGATCCATCAGTCATTTAGCTTATTAGGCCGATCATGTTGGGCTCTATGGTATTCGTGCTAAGATTCTTATAGTCCAACTCATCCTGTGACAGGTATTTTCCTTCTTTTTAGGTGCTCTTCTTATTATAATCCCTCCATCCCAGTTAACTTGTCACACTTTTCATTTTGGTACGTCCCACTTAACTTTTCACACTCATAAATGGCAATTAAAGACAATAATCTCTACCCTCAAAATATCCACATTCAATCTCCACCTTTAAAAAGGTTAAAGATTCCATAAAATCTGTTTTTTCTTAATATTCGTGTCTGGTCAACTGTGAGAAGTTAACTGGGACGGAGGGAGTATTAAGTAGAGATTTTCGGACTGAATTTGTTAAAGATTCATAAATCCAATTATTAGCTTAATTCACAATAGGTATTTATTTGAATTGATAAAAAATAACTCCATCAAATTAAAAGAAGTAGGAAAAAACTATATATCATATGCAAGGATTTTTTTATGTACAATGGTCGGATTAATACTAGACATATCACCGGCTAAAAAAATTAATTTTCTTATAAAATTTTCAAAAGTAACAATTTTATAAGAAAAACATTGTCCTACTTTTGGTACATTAATCGATAATCTTTTGCTATATTAACTCGAACCCAGTGGATTTAAAAAGATTTTTTAAAAATGGAATCCATTCACTTGGTTTTTTTATTATGACTAAGGACCCGCTTGGTTGGAGATTTTAGGGGTAGAGAATGAGAATGAATGATGACTTATTCTCATTTATGATGCTTGGTACATAATAAATAAGTTAATTATTACCCCATTTTATTAACATTTCCCTCATTTCATTACATAGTATGATTGCCCCCTCATTCATACCCATTACCATTGTCATTAATGATTTGCAATTAAGCGGGCCCTAATATTTTTTTGGCGAGAAAAGGATTTTTCAAGAAAAAAAGTAATATATTTTTTAAAAATGCATTACCTTTTTTGGTAAAATATATTATTCAAAAGTAGATGATAAGATATCAATATAACATGGAAGTTATAAATTGTGTACTTTTATATTAATTTAGGGTGACTCTATTGTACCATGTCACTGTGAGATATAAAAATAAAATTATATAATTTAGTGGGTCCTTTATATTTAAATACATATGTATTTTTTTCTCACAATGGTATCAGTACCACGGTGGTATCGAAGTTGGACTCATTAATTTAAGACAAAAACTTATATGTGGCCGTCACACGGATAGATCCGTGTGACGGAGCCCCACTAACCCCCCACTGACCCGCAATTAATTAAAAAAAAAAAAGAGAGAGAGAGAAAGAGATAGCGAACATCTCCAAAAAATAACGCAAACAAAGAAAAGAAAAACCCCTTGTTCCTGATTCTCTCCGCCGAGCCCCATTTCTTCGCTGCTGATTTTGAGGATGCTCCATTATTGATGGTTTCTTTCTGGTGGAGATCGGAAGAAGTACTAATGTGAGATGTCGGATCTGCTGGTAGCGTGCATTGATTTTGCATAATCTGGTGCAGCTTCAGCTCGTATTCGTCGAAAAACGGAGAGGGGAAGAAGAAGGGAGAGTGATCTTCTGATTTGGAGAGGTCAGTTTTTATTTAACGTTTTTTCCAGATAAATACACAGGTTAGTGTGCGTTTATGTGTTTTTGTGTGCATTATAACTTTGCCTTCTAAATGTTCGATGAAATGCCTCAACTGTATTATCCACTTGTATATGTTTGTGTTTGTGTGCGTTTACGATAATTTGTGTATGCGTTTTCTCGTTCATTGTGTTATGTGTTGTGGCCCTTTTGGACCCCCATTCTATAGAATGCTTCTTCTATTCTTCATTTTGAGTCTAGACAGAAGGTTCTACTCATGGCTATTGTTGGTCTTACGTTTAAATCAAAATGTAAAATAGAATCTTACATTTGGATTTAAATAAAAGTAACATTTTTTTCCTTATAAGTATTGTTTATTATTCTAAAAGTATTACTTTTTATTTCCAATCTGATTGTTGTTTATTATTGATTCATTGTTGGATATTCATGAGAGATTTCTATTGTTCAATGGAGATATTGTTGCTTTGGTTGAGATGAAATATTGCTTGAATGCTATGGTAATGTGATGCAACTATGTTAGGACTAACATATCTATTTATAAGGGGAAGAGGAAAGGTAAGGGTTATTAGACTAAAGTTGTTGGTTGCATGAGTTAGCTTTGTGATTTATTATACATTTCACTAGTAGTTTATATTTATATTCATGCTTGAATCTCACTATTGGTTCTGCTGGTTTTTATTGATTTAAAATTGGTGGCTAGGGAGTGTGAATCTGTGGTACTATGTCAGCTTATAAGCTGCAAAATAGAATCTTACATTTTTAGATTTAAATAAAAGTGACAGTTTTTTCCTTATAAGTATTGTTTATTACTCTAGAAGTCTGATTTTTATTTATTATTGATTTATTGCATGATATTCATGAGAGATTTATATTGTTCAATAGAGATATTATAGTTGTCTCTAATTATCATATGAGAATGTTGTTGGACTTGAAAAAGAAAGTTTCTATGAAAGATTAAAGTTCTTCCAATCCTCCTTTCATGACTGATTCTAAAAAATAAAATAGAAGATCTGATGAGAAAGTCCTCAAGTGTATTGATGACATTGTTGCAAAGTGCACCGTGGTGAAGAATATTTGTGAAGGATGTTCCAGATATGCTTTCTTTTGATCTTTTAACACCGAAAGCACCCAAAGCAGTTCCTGTAGATGTTTCCGAGAATGTTGGTGTTTCCTCCTCACAATATGCAAGTCTAGATGTTACAAGAAAAAAATTGATTGATGCTATGGAATATGTTGGGCCAAAAAGTAAAGACAAATTTGGACTTGAGTCATTGGACTCCTTGGATGAAGTTGGATATTTGTCTGCGTTTATGAATGCCAACAAAAGGGTCTTATGTGGTATGGATCGTCTGCACCAAGAAATATGTCAATTGAATTATCCACATGTATATGTATGCGTTCGTGTGCATTTATGTTAGTTTGTGCGTGTATGAGTCTGTATTTTAAGTTGTTGAAGTATGTACAAATTGATATATTCGGGCACTTGTACTTGGATGTATTTAGATTTTAATCACTGTTAGTTTTTCTTTTTTTGAACTGCTATGATATCGTAAATGTTAATTATGTTACCTTTTTAAACTTTTGGAGGTCAGCAACCAAAAAACTACGTAATCCACTCTGTGGTACTCTTACATTTGGAGTTTCACAAGAAGAAACCTGATCTAATTGCTAAGAAGCATCACGCAAAGATGACAAGCCCATTTACAAGGGGGAAGAGATTCAAGGAGTAGTTATGACATCAAATCCTGCTGAATTATACAGTTTGTTTACTTCAAATTCAGAAGAAGCTGGTGAATTAAAAAAATATTGAATTGTATAGTGGTATACTCTCTTTTACTTCATTTGGAGTTAAATTGACAAAAAACTTGCATCTGAAAGGCATGAAGGTTATACATATAGAGCACAAGGCATGATTTATCACAATCTTCCAAGATTTAAAGCAACTAAAGACTGTCCAGAATATTTTCAATTGTATTTTGTTGACAGTTGATACACATAGAGAAGTTGAAAATGGGCTTAATGTGTTGCAAATTTCGTTTTTTTTCTTTTAGAAGTTCTTAGACTGAAACTCATACAAATCCTTGAAGTTAATCCATACTCAAGAATTTTCGAAGATAAGAAGAATATAGTATAATGGAGAATGTTCAGTTTCAAATTCCAAATATGTCAATTTAGATCTATGTTTGTATATTCTCCTACATCAGATCAAGTTGCAACTATTCGGGTAGAGGATAATAATGACAAGACACCATATATGCGAGAAATTTTAGTTCCTGCACATTCAAACGAGCAACATAGAAAAAATCATTAATTTGGGTGGTATGATCCATTGCAATACCCATTTCTTCTATCTACAGGCGAAACAGGATGACATCAAAATATTTGAGTAGTCTCCTCCAATGGTCAACAAGGTAAATATTGCACTTGTCTCTTTTTTCAATTATTTTTGTTGAGTTTTTCTTTTTCCTTTCTATTCATTAATGATTATATAAATGTCATGTCAAATCATCAAAAAATCTTAAAACCGATACACCCATATGTTGAACATATGATATTTTATTTTGTTTAATCATTAATATAGATGTTTCTAAACATTTGTCTTAAAAGAGGATTCCATATTCTAAAATATGAATAAAAATGAATCGTACAAAAATATGTAGTTGTGTCCAGTTATGTTGTTTAATGTAACAATATAGAAATTTAATGATCCCCATCTAACTTTTACAATAAGTCAGTTACTTACAGATCATCCCCAAAGAATAATGGTATGGATACTGTTTGTCAAGAGCAGGAAAAATATGTATATTGTGCTTTCCATTTTCACTACATTAATTGTTCTATGATTGTACATTTGAAGTATTTTTATGAACTTAAATCGTTATTATAGCAGCGACATAATAATCAGTGAATATCATGTTCATTTACTCAATATTGTTTAACCAGAGTAGATTAAATGTAATTTCTCTTAAGCTTTCATAAAATAACAATGATGGATGATGAGGTAAGTTACTGTGCAACTGTAAAAAAAGAATGATTTACTTGCTAAAATTACTTTTGTAGGGGTCACAAATTGGAGTGATAATGTTTGGTGAGGACATTAAAAGATTTCAACATGAAATTTCCCTCAACAAAACATATATCATAAAAGATGCAACAATAAAAAAGCTAATCCTATGTAGGGATGGCAAAAACCCCGAGGGGACCCGTCCCCGTTAGGACCCGAAAATATTGGGTTGGGGATCCCCCAAAAAAAATGGGGACGGGGATTCTCCGAAATTCTATGAGTGGAGATGGTATGGAGATGGGAATCGTACTCCTCGGCCCGTCCCCGACCCCGAATCCGACTCCGTATAGGCAAAGCGAAGAGTCCCCATTTCCCGTTATATATATATATATATATATATATATATATATATATATATATATATATATATATATAAAATATCCCTCAAATAGATTTAAATAATATTATATATATATAAATATACACTAGGCACACGCTCACAACTTACAACATTACTTCATCTTTAGTTAAAAAATATTATACATATATAATTATATATACTCCATATGTAATTATTTATTTTAATACTTTTATTTTAGATTTATTGACTTTTGACATGTTTTGGGCTTGGTGGTTGTATGTTATAACTTTTTTGTCGAAAAAATTTGAAAAAAAAAAAAAAAAATACAGGGAACCCGAATCCCAGTGGGGACACTCTTCCCCGAATGGGGATTCCCCATCCCCGACCCAAGATCTCCAAGCGGAGAATTTAGCGGGGATGAGAATCGGGTCGTGAGTTGGGGATGGGGATGGAGAGTCCAATACCGGCCCCGATCCCACCTATTGCTACTCATAATCCTATGTATCCAAGTGCTCATCCAGAATTTAAGCTTATAGTTAGAAGTTTCAGCACCTTAATAGAAGTCTCAGAAAGTGTATAAATGAATATAACCTATACTTTTGTGAAGATACAAATAGAACGACACATTTGGTAAGTACAATTTCTCCAACAATTGCACCAAATTTCAAACTAAATAAAAATGTAAAAGTTCTTCTAACATCATAAAAAATGTACCAATATTTATGGCATGTTGACAAGGGTAAAATAATGCATGAAAACCTCTCCTCATAAAAATGGACTAAATAATAAGAGAGAAATTGCTATCATAAACAAAGAGTAGATCAAAATTTTAGTTATAATTATATATAAGTATATATATACATACATACATACATGCATACACACATACATACATACATACATATGTATGTGGGTGGGGGGGGGGGTATGCGAACGGGGAGAGAGGGACAAGGAGAAACACAATTAATTGGTAATATTATAAAATTATTGTCTACTCTAATATCTATCCAACCTAATTTCCTTATTGATTGTTGGGATTTGTGCCTTGAATCTTATTGGGTTGAATCGAAGTTCGTATCGAGGTGGAGGATTGAAGTTGAGTATTGAATTGGCGCTGGAAAGGAGGCTCTCTGGCGCAGCCGCACCACATTGCTAGAGCTGAAGAGGATTTGCTGCTGGAGGCTTGTCTCGGCCGAGACACTTTTATAGGGAAGTTCCACCTCGACCGAGATGAGTTAGTCTCGGCCGAGATCAGTTAGGCGGACAGTTTTTGGGGCCTACGCGGATTAGGCCCAACTTGATTCCTTTCTTGTATAGAATTAGGTTTTGGGGCTTATATATAGGTCCTATTGGAGTCCTTTGATATAGAAAGATTAGAGAGTCTTAGAATTGTTTTTGGCTTGAATTTGGCTTGATTGTTCAAGCGTTGATAGTTTGTTTGGGTCGAGTATCAATTGATAGATACTCGACTATTGGACTTTGTTTGACTCTCGTTTGGAATTTGATTTGGGATCCTTCCCTTTTGGCCGTGGACGTAGCTAACAAGTTGTTAGCGAACCACGTTAATTCTTTGTGTCGATTTTATCTGTTTTCTTGCACGGTTATCATTAGTTTGTTCGTTTCGATTGTTTGCTTATTTCCCAACATTGATAACACGTACCAATTCATAAATGTAAATCTATGGGAAGGAATGTCAAAAAATGAAGGACATACATTAGAGGAAATCGTTTAGCAAAAGCCTGTGACTACCCTCGTAAAGATTACATTAAACGAATTCAGAGGTTACCTATTAAAAAAATAAATTTATGATATTAGAAAATTGCAGTTAAGTTGACGAAATCAAACGGTTTTAGAAGTAATTCATTTATACGTACTAAAAGCACAAATTGATGATGTTACAATTTCCCTTGAGTTACTTATATTATTTATTATTAGTTAATTTAGTAAAACAAGTTGTACATCTTATTCTACATATTATGTTTCGGCTTTTACTTAAAATGACATTTTAATACTTACACTATTTTACGACAGAAGAATAATTTTTTTTAAAAATAGGACACTATAAAGATATGATCAGTTTAACTTATTATACAATTAACTTGTGATAACATTACGATTCTGTTACACGATTCTTCGAGAATATGATTTATTATCTCAATACCTACGACTGAAAACTTTTCGAAATTGCTAAAAATAATAAAAGAAATACAAAAAATAGACGCCAAAATATAGTGTCTGAAATTAATATAATAAGTGCCGCACGTGCAATGCACGTGCTAAATTCTAGTTTAATAAAAGATATGTTATAACATAATTTTGAATTGAATCGGTGATTTCACATATATTATGTATTTTTTCTTCAAGGAACCTTAAGATAGAATTTTGCAATAGTTTAAAGACCAATTGAAATAAGTTTAAAACATAAAGGACCAATTGAAATAAAAAAATACTTCAAGGACTAATTGAATAAAAACTTAGAACCTCAAGAACCAATTAAAACAAAATGATACTTTAATGACCATCTGAAATAAAAATCAATACTTTAAAAATCTTAAGATGTATATTGCCGCTTATTGCAATAATCCCAGGACTTCTAAAAACCTCATACGTACATAATTTGATAGCCATTTGTAGCAGTCATTTCCGTTACGTTGCGGCTCCGCCAGTGCACCAAGGGGAGAACCCGATGGGTCTTCTAAAGTTGATGGCTCGATGGCGCAGGATTCATTCAAAACAACTAGAAAAGCTATTATTTTGATCATGATAGTGGATTTAGTAGCCATGTTGTTATCTTTTCAATTATAGTATGTTGCAATATACCATTTTATCACTTTATCGCGTTATAAATAAAAGGTTGACGGTGTTGTTACATTTCAAATTAATGATCATAACTGAAATCGCTATAGCCATTTATTTGTTGGAGTTAATTTTCATGTGATTAGCTAGTATACCTAGTATCTGGAACGGATGTCATTAAATTCTGATTTAAATATGTTTTATTTGTTGATTAAAAAAAAAATCCGTATAGTACTCTGAACTTTTTTTGTTAGATTTATTTTATTAGGAGTCATATTTTTTTTTTTCATTAAATGCATCTATACGTAATTGCCCTTCTTCCTTTATTAATCTACATACATAGTTGCTCCTATATATAGGTAAATGCATTTGAGAATCTTTCATCGGTCTTCATTTTGAGTGTAGAAAGAAAGAGATCTAAAGAGAGATAAATGGAGTACTACAACAAATGGATCTTTGCCACCTTCTTCTGCCTCATATCTTCTGCTCTTCTCTTCACAACGACAGCCATTGCCACAGGTGCACAATTTTCTTCAATAATTAAACTGCTGCACAACAAAAAACACACACACACACATTGTCACCAGCTTCTCATTCTTACACCCCTGTACTGATGGGTTTTGTCTTGATTGAATCTTGTTTTCTACTTTCACCATTTCTTAGACAAATAAATGTATGCAATAGGTGGAAGAAGAATACGTGTGTGTTTTTGGACTGCCTCTTGGTTATGGGGTCAGCAGTAACAAAAATTCAACTTAGGCATAAATCATCTCTCTCATTTTGTATTTTATTTTATTTTAACAATGGATTCAATTTCCTAATGTTTACTAATTCATCCTTCACCTCACAAGGTAAAAACATATTCATACTCGGCGGAGAAGCTAATATGGCTGGGAGAGGTGGCCTTGTGAAAAGAGGGGACCGTTACGTATTGGACCAGATCGTTCCTCTTGAATGCAAATCTAACCCGAATATCCTCCAATTCAATGGAACCAATGTATGGAGAGTAGCAAATGATCCTTTACACCAGGATATTAATTACTATAATGTCAACGGGATAGGGCCCGGGATGCCGTTTGCTAATAGGATATTACATAAGAATTCAAGCTTCGGGGTGATCGGTTTGGTCCCTTGTGCCAGTGGAGGAACAAAATTGAGCGACTGGAGTAAAGGTTCCCTACTGTACGAGACGCTGGTGACACGGGCTAAGGCTTCGCTGCGTGATGGTGGAGTGATTCGCGCTCTACTATGGTACCAAGGAGAGTCCGATGTAGGGAATGGGGCAAGTTATGCAGCCAATTTCAGCAAATTTGTTGTTGATCTCCGATTGGATTTGCAATCACCTACTTTACCTGTTATCCAGGTAATATTTGGTCGAAGAAAGTATTCTTTTGGTTCAACATTATTTAAGAATTTATCCAAAGTTCCTATATTATGATGTGGTTTTTCTTTCTAACTCAGGTGGCGTTGGATGCACCAGTTGGGGAACATAAATTCGATGATATAATTACTGCTCAACTGACATTTAATTTTCCAGTTGTAAAAACCGTTGATGCCAAGGGACAACCGCTGCAGAGCGATAACCTGCATCTTACAACAGAAGGCGAAATACACATTGGGCAATTATTAGTCGACGCCTTCCTCCAGTACTTTGCGGTGGAGCCAGGAACCTCCTCTTGATGTATATAAAAAAATTCAAACTAGAGGATAGTTGTGTGTAGTTTGTAATAACACTCATAAAGTCTTACCAACATAAATAAACAATTAAATATTTAACTGAAAGACCAAATATAGATCTGCCTCAATTCTCGAACAATTCAGCTAAAACCATAGATAAGAACAATTCACTCACCGGTCATGGTTTCAAGCCCACCAGGCTTTTCCAAACCTAGGGCAACTTGGAACCATCTCACACGGATCTCTAAATAAAGGTTGTAAAATAGACCCGGTCCGATAAGCAAGGCCAGTCGACCAGATATTTTAAATAGACTAGACAATAGAAATTTTTGTCCGAAGTACTATATGGTCTAGCAGGCCCGATTCAATAGATCAAAAGTCCGATGGGCCAGATCGGTCCCATAATCTTAATATATTATAAGAATATAGGATGGGCCGGACTAACTAATTTTAGACCTAACCAAATTTTGATCCGACCTAATCCAACCCAACATATAACGTTGGCCTAACAGGATCGGACCGCCTGAATTACAACTTCTATCTCCAAAGCCGCGGCTGCCCCCAAATGCCTTTCCTTAACCTTCATTTAATGTCGACAACAATTCGGAGAAATCTTATCGTTCCAGACCCCTGTTACAAGTTAATGTTACATCTCTTGTTGCATATCCAGAATGACGGACATGTCAATAAGAGAGAGAAAGTTACTAACGGGAAGGAAACGTCTGTTAACATAAATCACACTAAACCCACGTCCTTAAGACTTGGTTTATTGGTGACCCTAAGGGCAAGGTCACCTCAATTTATGCGTTAAAGAAAAAAACTAAATGTTAAATTTTTTATGACCTTTCCACAACCTGCCACATGTTGTTATTCCATTGGTCGAATTAAATTATTTATTGGATATAATTTTAATAATAAATAAAAATAATAATTTTTATTTTACAAAATATATTTTATTTAGAAAGACTTATTTTTTTCTTTACAAGTAGAGTCTAATATTGATATTATGGTTGTGCATGAAGTTTGGAGATTACCAAAATTAAATCGAAACTCGGACTAAATTAGTTACGAATCGAAAATATCCATCGACTATTTGACATTTCTGAATCGAATCGAATCGATTATTTACTTGTTACGGAATTGGATATTTCTTAATTTTCGATTGGGCCAAAAGCCCGACAGGCCCCGGCCCGGCCCGAAAATCTAAGTATATTATAGGGAAATACTCCAGGCCCGACCTATTTTCGGACCGACCCGGCCCGAAATATGGCGTTAGCTCCACCCGGCCCGAAATATGGCGTTAGCAAAAATATTGATTTTATTGGGAAATAGTTTATCTATTTGGATAAAAGAAATTAATTTGTTTTAAAATGTTAGGTTGTGTTGGGTTGTTGATAAAGTATAAAAATGTATATTTTAGGTTGTGGAATAAGTTGTATATGTGGATGAGAAAAAAATGAATATTTTATTTTATTGATAGGTTGGGTTGTAAAGATTGTGAATAAACCTAGTCTAAGAAAGCCGCTTCCAAAGGAAAGCAAACTGCGACCAAATTGAGAGTGATGGAGAGGCCATGGATAACATTAAGAATTCATCTCAACCAAACTCCAGCAAGGTAAGAACCAACAACAATTATATACGATCACGGACAAAGAAGGGAAAAGAAATTTGCAGGTTGGCTTAGTTTCCTCTTAAATGTATTGTTTCTGATGATTTCGTTTCTTACTCCATGTCGATTGATGCAAGATGAATTATTGTCCACTGTACAAGTGTTTTGCATAATACTTTATAAAAATATATCCGCCATATGTTTGATGAAATTCCTGAATGGCAGAAAAGACCCCGTGTGTTATATATTCTAAGAAAATACATATTAGTAATTTATAAGTTACAGGTGTATCGTATATTAAAAGGGAATTGAGAAATCAACGTATCTTCAAATTGCCTTTATATATTTTTTGCTTTTCATTTTTAGTGTAAAAATCCATTCACTTTATGCTACAATCGTCCCTTACCTTAAAAAACAATTTGGAATTGTCTGAATTTAATGCATGACTTTTGTTTAGTTTTATGGTGTTCATTATTGAAAATATTCTTACATCCTGCTTTGAATTGTTCTTTTTAGTAGGTCGCCTGTTCGAAGATCAAGAACTTGATTGGAAGGAGACAACTACTTTGGTTTACATTCGTCTGTAAAGGAGCTCAATATTTCAGATTATGATATGAAGCTTATAGTTCAGTTTAGAAGATTCTCTTGTATTTTCTTATTTCTATGGATTAGTTGTTGTGTTTCTACTTAGGAGATTTATTCTATTCGATATTCGATTTTAGCTGTATGTTTTGGTTATGGGATTCATTTTATTTCCTAACTTCATATATATTGTGAATTTGTGATGATCATATGATGGATGTTGATATTATGGGATTCGTTTTTATTTAGAGAAGGTTTGGCTAATCTTATTTTAAACTTGTTATAAGTTATTTTAAGAACTTATGAATTTTAAGTTTAAAGAGATATATCATGGATTTGGAGGACAATTTAAAATCGAGCTAAAAACTTTTTTGGTCTCGTAACTTTTGACTTGTGCTATTTTGGTCCCAAAAAAAGTTATGAATTCAATTTAGTCCCACAACTCTTGAATTGGATCCCTTTTGGTCCTAATTTGACCGGCGGTGACTAATTTCGCCGGAAAAGAGCGATCGAAACTTTTTGGCACGTGACCCACACGTGCTGTTTTCCGGCAAAATTAGTCACCACTGGCCAAATTAGGACCAAAAGGGATCCAATTCATGAGTTGTGGGACTAAATTGAATTCATAACTTTTTCTGGGATCAAAATAGCACAAGTCAAAAGGTACGGGACCAAAAAAGTTTTTAGCCCTTTAAAATCCACCATCAAAAGCACATTTTGATTAGTGTGTGTAGTATTTGTAGTGCTTGTGTAGTTTGTGAAGTGTGTATATGTATATGTATGTGTGTGTAGTATGTACAATTTTTAGTGTGATTTATAAGATCTTTTAAGAATAAATATCTTATTTGCTAGATACATTGAAAGCATATAAACTCCAAACATCCTTTTAAATCGTATATTACTCTCTACCTAATAGGTAGTTACTGCAAAGATTATTACAGGGAAAAGGAGATTATTTGTAAAAAAAACATAGATGCCACAATAGTAATCTAGCTAGCTCTTCTTGTAAGATGACTTCCTCTCTGTTAGTAGTTACAAGAGATGAAATATACAAATAGCTTACAAATAAATTGTTAGAACATGTTATCGTTTCGCTAAGAATTTAAAAAATAGAGAGAAAAAATGACATAGTAATCCAAATTATATAATCAAATAAAAAATCGGAAACTACATTTCATCCAATCCTGGTTCTTCAAATGAGATGTTTAAATCATTTGAGGAACCTTATGACATCCTAATTTAGGTCGGGCTACGGCAAAGAACACATTACCTGTCCAATATACTATAACAACAAATTCAAAGATATCTGGCACCAAATTGATATATATATATATATATATATATATATATATATATATATATATATATATATATATATATATTAATTATAGCAATACGTACGTGCGTTGCACGTGAATACTATTTTTTTACTATTATTTAATCAAAAAAATTAATGTGAACATAAGATAATTGTACTTTGGTGATATTGGGTTGATCATTCTAGTAAAACTCAATGTAATTATTCAGTGCCAGAAAAAAATATGAAAGATTTAATCGATTGAGCAAACACAATCCAAAATCAAATACAAATTAAAAATAATCATAAAAGAGGAAAAAAGAGTTTAAATAATCTTAGTTTAGTAAAACACACTATAATAATGTTAAAATATTCATAAAAATGACATAACATGATATAATGTATTATTCTTACACAATATATATATATATAAAGTGTGATATATTCTAAATATTGTTACTTCTCAGTATAAATAGACTCTTGCAACATTAATATATTAGAAATAAAGTTATATGATTACTGAAAAACTGCATAATAATGAAGATATAGATTTCCATTTAATAAAAGATACAAAGTCATTTGTTTTATTACATCATCAACTGACATCCATAAGTTCAGAATTTGTTACACACACAAGAATATTAGGCCTAACATTCTTTCTCTATAATTTCTTAATTGATAACTCTTCTCTGAACGTACATTTGCAAATAAAATCATTTTTATATTTTAACGTGAGGAAAAACTTTCAACAACTTGTATCATAATCCAACATCCACATTCTGTTATGAAACTTCTTTTTGTTTTTTTATTATTAGGAAGTATAACTTCTTTAGTATAATTTACTTATTGATTTACGATTGCTTATTTCAATTTCGCTTAATTATTTCTTCAATTCTACATTGAAGTTTGAAAATCATGTGTGATTTAAAATGAAAATCCTACTATAGTATATTTTTAAGATAAATAATGTTGTTTTGGAGGGTTGACTATATATATAGTGTCTCATAAAATCAATCAATAATATATTTTTTCCCGTTTGAATTATTTTTATGAATTTACTTCCATGTTCAGTTTTAGTGGAATACTTCAATTTTTTCAGAAATTGCACATTCATTTAAAAATCTTATATATACATGTACTTAAACCATTCTGATCTTGCTTCTCCCATTTTATTTTTTATTTGGACAATGCCACACTTTATTCCAGTATAGTTATAATTTATTTTTATATGATCTATGCTTGTAAACTAATTACTATCTTTACTTTTCTGCATGTTTTAATTTAATCATCTGATATTGATTCACATAGTACAACTTTTTTTAATCATTCACATAGCACAACATAATTTATTATTTCTTTATAGTTCTTTTTTGTTTTCTTATTGTACCTTATAATTTTATATAGCGTAAATACATTTCACCATTTCTTATATATGCTTAAAATATATTTACAATATTTCTATCGATTTAATAATTTTCTTGAATGTTAAATTTTAAATACTTAAAATAATTAGGTGCAATTATTCATGTTCACTAATTTTTACGTTTTCCTTGTAACTACTTCTATTATTATTACAATAAAACTTTAACATATAAAAAATTTCATCTTAGAAAATTCTTAAATATAGAAGATTAAGAAAACTATTGAATTCTATATAACATTCTTGACTTTCACAAATGTGTGAGTGTAAATTTGTTCCCCTCACGCCGCAGCGGAGCATTTTTCAGGGTGACCCCCTCTTTCATATTTGTACTGAAGTTTTTTCTTGCATTTTACAATATTTACTGATTTTTCGGCGCATCCATGGAATTAAAATCTCCCGAACTGCATCCATTATCTCTCATCTCTTTTCGTGCAGATGACACATTTCTATTTGGTGGTGCAACTATAGAGAAGGCCTAACATCTTAAGTTTCCTATCAATCTGTACAAGTGTGATTCAGGGCAATGTATTGAGAACTCAAGAATCCTTTTTATGCCTAATACACAAGCTTAGATTTCTCATTCAATCTGTCAATTGTTTGAAGTTGCTGAAGTGGCTTGGCATGGTAAATATCTCGGACTCGTTTCTATTGTTGGCCGGAATAAACAAGAAATTTTTGCAGGCATTAAAGAACGGATAGTAAGCGCATCAATGGTTGGCAAGAAAAGCAATTAAGCAAAGCGGGTAAATAAGTGCTCATTAAATATATAATATAAGCAATATCCACGTACACAATGTCTTGTTTCCCGTTGTCGGACCATGTTCTTATTAATCTGGAGATTTTGGTAAAATTTTATTGGTGGGGATAGGGGGGTAGCTCGTCCGTGAGAAAAATTCGGTGAAAGTTTTGGGACGTCCTCAAGCAACGAAAATCTCATAGTGGCCTAGGCTTTTGCAATTTGAAAGCATTTAACCTTGACAACTTGTCTAATCAAGCATAGGACCCTTTAGTTTCTCCATCCAACCTCTTTGCCTAAATCATGTAGTCCAAATACTATCCTACCATGTCTGTGTTACATGCTACTCTTGGTTCTCGTCCCAGGTTTACATGGCACCGTATTATGACTGGTCATCGTGTTATTCTTCTTAGTTGTCAATGGCCAGACAACAACCCTCTTCTATGACAGATGGGTTCCTTTGCCTCCCCATTTTCCAATCAGACCAGTGATAACACGTTACTTATACATGTATTTCGGTCGATTTAGGATCATATTTTATATCATTTACGTGCATATTTGATCGGCATTCATTTATATTAATAATATTTGGGTCATTTGACGTGTTTCGACTTGTTTTGAAGTTAATTAGGTATTTGTATTCCATTTGGATGAAGTTCGAAGAAGAAACAAGTCAAATAGGGTTAAAACGGATGAAAAAGGGAGTTAAAGGAGTAAAGGGTCAACACGGCCGCGTCAAATATGGACACGGCCGTGTCAAAAGTGGTCTAGAACATGTAAAAACGCACTGCCAACCAACACGGCCGCGTCAATAAACAACACGGCCGCGTCAGAATGTGTCCCGAAAGTGAAGTTTTCTGTCAGCTTGACACACCTCTAGTATTTTGGCCATATCTTGAGATTTACAACTCCGATTAAGGTGCAATTGGTGGCGTTAGAAAGATGATTCAAAGAGCTACAACTTTTCCTGAAATAGACAAATCTCAAAAACGACCGGAAGACCCTAAAAAGGGCTTGGAAGTCAGACCTAAAAATCTGCCCGGGAAAAGCGGACGCGAGGCTTATCTGCGAGATTTTCCTAATTTTGATAGGATGTTGATCCTATCTTCTCCAAGATTCGTCCCCAACTCTATAAAAAGGCAAGCTCTAGGAAAAAGAGGATCAATCATCAAGAACATCAATTACATCATTCCACCTAGAAGAAATCTTGGAGGACAAGGAAGACGAAGATCATCGAGACGGATTCATCCGGGTTTAATTATTCTTTTCTTAGTTTTAATTCTTTACAATGTTTTTATTAGAATTTTGTATTGGATTATTGCTAGGCATGAGTAGCTAAGCTATTCGTGTCCTAGGGTTAGAAAGTAGGGATTTTTATGACAATGGTTTGATTATGATTTAATCTATTTAATTCCGTTCTTTATGTGTTTTATCTCTATGTTTGTGCTTAAAACTGAATTTAGCTTGATCACCTAGATTTAGTAATTTAGTTTAACAATTCCGCTTCGAGAGGAGGGAATCGTTATCAGACTTAGAACATAGAGCGCAGTTGTCTATGACTGTGTAGGCCGTGGCTTAGGATCGTTTGGGAGTTATTAGGTTTAATTGACTCGAGAGGGTAATTAGTTTAATTAATCAACGGTTTAATCGCTTCGAGAGAAGGATTAGATTATTGCCGTGCCGCCTAATAAACATTAGAATTGGTAAATTTATAGGTTAATTGTATTCAATATTGAATTAATATCCTGAAATCGAAGCCCTAGGATACCTTTTCTCAGTGATTGTTAATTCTCTTTGTTTGTCAAGTATTAGTTAACTTCCTTAAGTCGTGTTAAAATCAACCTTTGCAACTTAGTATCTAGTTAGGACATTCCTAGAGTATTAAGGTACCAAACTACCTAAAACTATTCCTTGTGGGATCGACCTTGACAATAGTACTACACCTACATCCGTACACTTGCGGAACACTAGGTTAGAAACCGACGTGTCAACCAGCTACATCAGGCTTCCCGCAAGATGGCTGAGTCAGCTTCGTCATTGATTCAGATGGGTTTCATTTTGGTAACATTTCGATCTGATCACATATCATTTTATTATGGGTTCTTTCGAAGATTTTATTGGCACATATTCCTTCCCGGTTAGTAGCTATGGCCCGCACCTCATTTGGAAGCTTAAATTACCAGCCTGTATCTTGCATTTACTTTGGAGATGCTGCTCTAATTCTTACTATTGTCCAATGACTTAGTTCGCCATCATCTTCATCATGGACCCTGTTGTTCTTTATGCTCACCACATGATCACTCTTTAGTGCATCTTTTCTTCACGAACCCCCTGTCCTCATCAATTTGACAAGCAGCTAGAATTTATGAAACTATCTTTCGATTCTGATAGCATATACACGACTTGTAGTTTCAAGAGATTTTACTCCTCGATGACTTAAATATAGCATAATACTTTGTTTTCCTTGCCCACTTAATCTGGTTTCAACAAAATAAAATTGTCTTCTCTGATGTCCGTACATACTCACGAGTATTGCTTGCAACAACAACTCAGACCTTTCAAGAATTTGGGGATGTTAATTCCTTCCCTCAAACGTCACAACCGCGCCCTTTTATCCCTTGCTTTCTCTTCCCATGAATGTCATTGTTCATACACACTTCGATGGAGGTACATCATCTGCTCGTAGTTTAATGAAAGATGTTATGATCCCTTGACACGTCGGTTTCTAACCTAGTGTTCCGCAAGTGTACAGATGTAGGTGTAGTACTATTGTCAAGGTCGATCCCACAAGGAATAGTTTTAGGTAGTTTGATACCTTAATACTCTAGGAATGTCCTAACTGGATACTAAGTTTCAAAGGTTGATTTTAACACGAATTAAAGAATTTAACTAATAACTGACAAACAAAGAGAACTAACAATCAAGGAGAATAGGTATCCTAGGGCTTCGATTTCAGGATATTAATTCAATGTTGAATATAATTAACCTATGAATTTACCAATTCTAATGTTTATTAGGCGGCACGACAATAATCTAATCCTTCTCTCGAAGCGATTAAACCGTTGATTAATTAAGCTAATTACCCTCTCGAGTCAATTAAACCTAATAACTCTCAAACGATCCTAGGCCACGGCCTACACAGTCATAGACAACTGCGCTCTATGTTCTAAGTCTGATAACGATTCCCATCCGATCGAAGCGGAATTGTTAAACTAAATTACTAAATCTAGGTGATCAAGCTAAATTCAGTTTTAAGCACAAACATAGAGATAAACACATAAAGAAAGGAATAAATAGATTAAATCATAATCAAACCATTGTCATAAAAATCCCTACTTTCTAACCCTAGGACACGAATAGCTTAGCTACTCATGCCTAGTAATAATCCAATACAAAATTCTAATAAAAACATTGTAAAGAATTAAAACTAAGAAAAGAATAAGTAAACCCGGATGACTCCGTCTCGATGATCTTCGTCTTCTTTGTCTTCCAAGATTTCTTCTAGGTAGAATAATGTAATTGATGTTCTTCCATGATTGATGATTGGTGATCTTTTTCCTAGAGCTTGGGGTCCTTTTTATAGAGTTGGCAACGAATCTTGGGGAAGATAGGATCAAAATCCTATTAAAATTAGGAAATTATCGCAGAAAAACCCTTCTGACACGGCCGTGTTGGCCTTGCGACGCGGCTGCGTCCGCTTTTCCCGGGCAGATTTTTAGGTCTGACTTCCAAGCCATTTTTTAGGGTCTTCCGTTTGTTTTTGGGATTTGTCTATTTCAGACAAAGTTGTATCTCTTTGAATCAGCTTTCTAACGCCACCAATTGAACCTCAATCGGAGTTGTAAATCTCAAGATATGGCCAAAATACTAGAGGTGTGTCAAGCTGACTGAAAACTTCACTTTCAGGACACATTCTGACGCGGCCGTGTTGTTTATTGACGCGGCCGTGTTTGTTGGCAAAGCGTTTTTACATGTTCTAGGCCACTTTTGACACGACCGTGTCCATATTTGAATCGGCCGTGTTGGCCCTTTACTCCTTTAACTCCCTTTTTCATCCGTTTTAACCCTATTTGACTTGTTTCTTCTTCGAACTTCATCCAAATGGAATAAAAATACCTAATTAACTTCAAAACAAGTCGAAACACGTCAAATGACCCAAATATTATAAATATAAATAAGTTCCGGTCAAATATGCACGTATATGCTATAAAATATGATCCTAAATCGACCTAAATACATGCATAAGTAACGTGTTATCAAAATCCCCCAAACTTAAACTGTTGTTCGTCCCGAACAACATAACAAAAGACACAAAGAATACAAGTGATTATGCATTTGTTTAGGACTATTAGACGATGAATTTAGTTTCAGTCTGATTTTTCTTAAAACAACTAGGCAACACAATTCACTTGAGCATATGTGATAACGCGTAAATCAACTAATCTCGAGACTTTGAACTTTCGAATTATTCAACCCTCACCGGGTAAGTGTTTCACTCATCTCTCAAGTGTTTAGGCTAAAATAATTTTCACTCATATTGAATTACATGCAAAGCCTACCATATGCTTGTCAATCGTCTAAACTAGACCTCGTACTTGATACGTGTGACAAAGGATCAAATAGGTCTTTCTTTTGGTTGTAATGTGGGCTTAAGGTAAGGTGGGATACATTTGGATATAAGTGACTATTCGTTGGACTAATCAAGTTACGTCTAACCCGACTACCCCTCAATACAATCACTCAGCCTCACTCTTCAAATTTCAGCAAATCACCCCGCAAAGTGACTTCTTCACCTTAAAAAAAAATGTTGTAATTTTTTATGCAAATATGAAACTTTAGAATTATATTCCAATTTTTAGAAAAGGTTGATAATTTTTACAAATTTAAAAGTTCTTCTATCTTTTTGATAAATGATGTGGCAAATGATATGACACAAAAACCGAACACGTGAACTCCAGTGTTCGAGAAATTTATCGATGATCCAACTTACAACTATAAATAAAAATGGTACTTTATTTATTAAATTCTAAAAGTTAGACTTAAATTGTAATTTTAAAAAATATGATGATTTTTCCTGCAATTAAACCTTTAATAATACTACATGGAACAGTTAAAAACGAATATAATAAAATCTTTTAAGCAGCCTAAATTAGCCGAGAGTTGTTTGCTTCTGAACCACATTCCCACATATTTCCCGCAGCATTCAACTTTCTTTATTTAAGTGTAAAAAGAAAAAAACAAGGAAGTCGCATTATTTTCCCCAAACATTAAAAGAAGAGCGAATCGGGAAAAACAGTTGAAAACAAACAGAGAGAGGGCTGAAATATCCATCAAACGGCCCTCTCAAACTCAAACTCCCACGAAAAACCCAAAAATTCAAAAAAAAAAAAATTGTGAATCCATAGGATTGATTTTCTTGCCGTCGATCAATTGATACATTCCTATGGTTCACAGAATTTCCATCTTTGATGCGCCGATTGAATGCCCGCACAGTAAACCCTAGTTCGGAGGAAATCAAAGACATGGATCCGATCAAGCTCCAGTTCCGGGCGTCACGACCTGGATTCCGATCACCTAACAATAAACAGCCAAACTCCAGATCAAGGTGTTGTTTATACACTTCAATTTCCATTGCGCTTGTGTTATTTTGCTACATTCTGTTCTTCGGGAATAAGAACATAGAGAACAAGAAATTCGGGGTCGTAATTGATGGAGGAAGCACGGGGACTAGAATCCATGTGTTCAAATACGAGGTTAGGAATGGGAATTTGGTCGTCGACTTCTCCGAGAAAGGGCTGGTGTCGATGAGGGTGAATCCTGGTTTGTCAGCTTATGCGGACGATCCAGATGGGGCGGGTGCCTCGGTGATGCAGCTGGTGGAGTTTGCCAAGAGGAATGTGCCGAAGGAAAAATGGGCTGAGGCTGATATACGCTTGATGGCAACAGCTGGTATGAGGCTGTTGGAGAAACAAGATCAGGAGAAGATATTGAACGTTTGCAGGATGGTTTTGAGGGCTTCTGGATTTAGGTTCCATGATGATTGGACTTCTGTCATTTCAGGTGGGGGAAATATTTTATTTATGCTGTTCTTCTTGTCTGCTTATTTATTAGTAATCCCATTTGTGGTTAATTTGGTAAGTCGGGGAGCTATCTTAATATAATTGGTGCTAGTTAAATTGATCATGAGAAATTATTTTCACATACCTAGTCAGAATCAATCAACAATGTAGCTAGAGCTAAATTCTGCCAATTTGAAGTTTCTTCTTCTGCGCCATCTGTAGAACGGCTGAGGATTGTACAAACTGAGCTATTCTTGTTTGTTATTCTTTTTTTATGGCATAGAGCTTTAAGTTTTTCTATGCTTATTTGGCTCTGACATAACGATGGCTTGCTTTGAGTATTTTTAGGTTATTAGGAAGACTAAGACTTCTGCCTGTCCAAACCCAAGGATTTATTAGCCTTTCTGTCCCTTTTTCTTCTCCATAGATTTTCAACTGTTCAGTTCCCTTTGTTTCGGGACCACGTTGTCTCTCCCAGCTACTATATAATATCAATAGTTTGTGTGGCAGTTTGAGCCTTCAAATTTGCATTTTACACACTTGCAATTTTGATAATATGGTCATGAAATAATAATAACTTCCCAATTGTTGTAGGGTCTGATGAGGGCTTGTATGCTTGGGTTGTGGCTAACTATGCTCTTGGAACTCTTGGAGCAGAACCAGCTCAAACAACTGGGATTATTGAACTTGGTGGTGCTTCAGCTCAGGTTCAAATCTGATTTCCCTTATGGTTGTTTATGTAATTTATAGGGAAGATGTTCACCTTATATATATATATATAGATTTTGTTTTTTTTTAAAGAAAACACACTTACACATCTTGCAAATAATGCCAATATTTTTTATTAATATTAACAACTAAACTCAATAGTCTTGTCATGCCAGGTGTGTGTTGAACCTTTCTTTTATTTCCTCTTCTTTTTGCGTGAATATTTACACTCTCATAGTAAATTCGATTTTTGCTAATTGCAGGTTACATTTGTCTCGAATGAGCCCATGCCCCCTGAGTTTTCTCGTACAGTTAAATTTGGGAATTTCACTTACAATTTATATAGTCACAGCTTGCTTCACTTTGGCCAGGTACCCTTTCTTCTGAACAAACTTCAGCAATGTAAAATCATTTGTAGTATCATTACCGGTGGGCACTGCAACAACTCTAGTGGTGGCTTCCTCCACTCATGTGATTGTCATTTGCTTAACATTGTATACATACAATATACGTGACGTGGGTTAATATGTTATATTTCTCCAGTAGGGACTTCCTTTCAATCATTACATTATGCAGTGGAACATGCATCTGAGCTCTAAAGTTCTCCAAATTTCATTTAAAAAATGATGCTTCTACTACCTGGCAAAATTTGATGGTTGTTAGTCTTTCATATAATATGAATTCACAATAGTATCTGATAAAGCTGATTCTAACAAAAAAATCGGTATGTGTCTCATATACTAACTTCCCTTCACTAGATTTTCAAGACATCAGATTTTATGCAATGATATTTATGCATACTTATGAATGTTTTTGTACAGAAATGCTCTAGTGCTGATCGTTATTTGTATTATGTCATTGAATTATAGTCACGTGCCTTTCTTTTGGGGGGGGGGGGGGGTTGTGTTTTTTTTTTTTCTTTTTTAATATAACATAGTGCTAATTTTGCAGAATGTTGCCTTTGACTTGTTGAAAGAATCTCTTGTATCAGACGTTCAAGAATTGGGTAAGTCAAGCTGTGGTTGTTGTCACTACTGGCTCTCAAATTAAGCTTTGTAATATCCCACCCCCCACGCCTCCTCCATTTTGGTAAAAAACATTACTGAACTGTATCACTAATTAGAATTCAAGCAGCCACTTTAAGCAAGGTACATAGTCATCATAGGCATTGTCTACTAATGTGGTCCTGATAAGTGGGTGATAGGATTGATAAGTGATAGATGTTGTGTGTGTGTATTGTGGTGGGTTGGGGGGGGGGGGGAGGGGTTATTTTAGTTGTACTCATCCAGCAACTACTTTGGTGGATAGGGTGGAGGACAAGACTTATCCATTACAAATTATAAGGGCAATTTCTTTATTTGACCTTATGCTTCATAATTGTTGGACACAACAATAATTTGGGAAAGGAATTCTCTCTCAAATCCTTCTTCCCCATATGTCTGTCACAGTAAGTAGTAACAATACTCTGGACCAGAGATGAAGCACACCAAGAACTTTAGATGCCATCCTCACTTCTCTCTGTTGAATCCACATCAGTAGAGTAGTATCCCTTCGACATGACCTCAATCTGTTGCAAAAGGTGTGATATCAAGAAGGTGACCTAGCCATGGATGGCAGAAAGTACCAGAGCTTGCAGGTTTTTCTCTCTATATAGGGGTAGAGAGTGTTCCGACCCGCTCCGAGCTTTCGGTCGACCAAGCTCCATCACTTGGAAAAATTGAGGATACTACTGGCAATTTACTCTTTCTGTGTTGAACTCTTTCTGTGTCTTCAACACGGAGTTCATACCTCCTTAGGATGAGAGATACTTATCAATAGTTTTGTCCTGAAAAATTAGATTTCCTCCTGGCTCAGGTGATATTTAGGCAATTTCATTCATCTTAAGTAGTTGAGGCTAAGAGGTTATATAACACTCCTATCACCCACTTTCCGATGAAGTATACGAGGCCATATGGTGTATCATCCAAGAAATTTTGTAGTCTTGATGTCAACTAGCGAAACACTGGAATATGGACACTACTTAGTTTGCTTACTGTACGTCCAAGTGCACACTTCTCGCTTTTGACCATTTGCTTATGACTTATATTGCTGCACCTTTATTCATTGGGGGTTATGGCCAAACAACAATATTGCACTTTTCGAAGTTCATTTTGCTCATTTGTTTTGTTTATGCAGCTATTGAGTCTCCCCAGAGAGAGAAACGGATGGATCCTTGTACTCCTAGAGGATATGCCCCTAAAAATGAGGCGTGGAAACACCCGCCTGCTTCATTGGTTGAGAAGAATAGATATTTATCAACTTTGCTTCCCACTGGCAATTTCACTGAGTGCCGATCTGCTTCTTTAAAGCTGTTGCAGAAAGATCAAGGTACAAGTTTTATTTTTTCTCCCATATATTCTTCTGTTTATTTTTCCTGCATTAATCATGAAATTCGTGAGTTCAGGTCACTTTGTAACCATTTTACTTGATTGAGCACTCCTCTTTGTCTGACTTGCAGATAAATGTTCTTACCAGACTTGCTACATAGGATCAACATTTATCCCAAAGCTCCAAGGGAAGTTTCTGGCAACAGAAAATTTCTTTCATACCTCTAAGGTGCCACTCCACCTTCAATCTTAAGATTGTGAATAATTTTGCCTTTCTTTTGTTTTTGGCAGACTGATCTGCTACCTTGGAAAATTTCTTCTGATTTATTATTCTATTTTTTGTCTTATGAAATAGTTCTTCAGGTTGCGCCACCGATCCTTTCTTTCTCATATGGTTGCAGCTGGGGAAAACTTCTGTGGTGAGGATTGGTCAAGGTTGACACAGAAATACAATTCTTTCGAGGAAGAGGACCTTACTCGCTACTGCTTCTCTTCTGCGTATATTGTAGCCCTGCTTCATGATAGTCTTGGAATTGCTTTGGATGATCAAAGGTAAATACATAATTAACTTCAAAATGAAAAAAGAAAAGAAAAAGAAAAGAAAGAAGTTGCTTTCTTTCTGTATGACTTCACCTAAATATTATGATTATTGGGTGTATTTTCTTTAAGGCTGATTTCACCTCGAATATTGTCAGTACCCCTTACTAGTACAAAGAGAACGAAAATAGAATGGACAATATAATGAAATGATTATTCAATAGACATGACAATTGAAATGGTGTAACCTGCAATCCATCTGAAAATGTCCACAGATCGAAGGCTGTTTTCAGTTTTCTATATTTTTGAGCCAAGTGGATGAGGACAGGTTATGACTCTTGGCATCTCACCAAATTAGCCATAATCATATATGAATGGAGTGAAATATATTTTATGTGATATGTTTGTTTACCAAGATGTGTACATTATATACAATTGGATACAAAATATAAGCACAGTGAAGCTAATAATAAATAAATCAATAGAATTGTAAGTTATCATTTTATATATAAATAAAAATAAAAATATGCTCATATCATACTATGCCCTCCATCCCAAAAAGGGATTCCTGTTTCACTAATGTACAATTTTATTTTTTAAACTTCTAGTGAGTTTGATGAAGGGACATTTAG
The DNA here is from genome assembly GCA_958295605.1 of Ajuga chamaepitys. NCBI lineage: Eukaryota > Viridiplantae > Streptophyta > Magnoliopsida > Lamiales > Lamiaceae > Ajuga > Ajuga chamaepitys. The sequence continues at coordinate 4,845,052 of OY282508.1, forward strand.
AAAAAAATTATAGTTCTTGTTTTGTTTGTATTTGATTTATTCTATCATCTATCACTTATTTGTGAAAACTTTAGCTTTGAATAACAAAATGGGACATTGACTTGGAATCGTGATACTTTTCTGGGATAGAAAATATTTTTGACACGGGTCTCTTTTTTGTGAGCGGGAGTATAACTTAAAATCTAAGCATGCACTTCACATTGTGTAAAAGTTTGATATCTTTTGTAATTATCATGTTTCGTATAATAATGATACTGATGCTTTAAACATATAGTAGAGTGTGTCCTAGGAGGTTGTCAAAAGCAGGTTTTTGATTTACCAAATTGCTTTGTAAATCCTAGATTATAAATTTTATAATAGTCCCATGGTCTAAACATTTTTTAACTAGTATATATCTTTTGAATGATCTTTAAGCAGGATTCAATATGCTAATCAAGTGCGCAACATCCCACTCGACTGGGCACTGGGAGCTTTCATCCTGCAGCGAGCTGGTGAATTAGACGTAAAAGACTCGAATTGGATGTCCAACATAATCGGGAATGAATCCTCATCATTGCCCCTCCTCTTCGGAATATTCCTTATCTTCGTACTCTTATCATGGTTTGTTTCAAAATGGAGAAAACCTCAGCTGAAGACTATTTACGATCTAGAAAAAGGTAAGTACATAACAACGCGCATCAGTAGATACTCGTAGTCTTTTGGAGTCCAATTATGGGTCCCGATTTCAGTAAATGAGGAAAACTCCCGAGTTTCTAGAATGTTCATGAAGAAGTCGCTGTAGTCCCTCAATCTTGGCAATGCCTTCTTCGAGAATGAAGTTTTTTGGGGTTGTGTTGAGTTATTCACCGAGCACGATTATTTTCGAGGATACAAGTCTTGTGTCGATAGAGTTAGTATTCTGTTCACAAGACAAAGATTATTCAGGGAATTATAGAAGGGGGCTTCGTCTGGTAGTGATAATTGCTCCTGAAATAGTTGTAGGTTTTTTTTTACTGTCAGTTTTTGTTTGTCTTGTGGGGTTTGGTTTTAAAACTCTGAGGGTGATCATATTATTTGTTCATCAATGTATATTTTATTTATTTCATCTTCTAAAATTTACATACTGCTCTTGACCCATTCTACCTTCATAAATTGCTTTCTTTATATATGTGTATATATATATATATATATATTGAGATACTTTCTTTTACTATTTAAAATGTTTACTTGTATTGGCATAATCATTTCCTCAGGGTTTTACCAATTCTTTGTTTTGTTAAAAAATCTGTATTTATCCCCTAAAAAGGACTAGCTGTCTTTATTGCAACTATTTTAGTAATTGGAGCCCACTTCCCCAGCTAAATGCCACCCTATAATCTATGACGTATTTTGTCAATAGTGGAAAACATTGGATTGGACCACTATTTTATTTAACTAACAGATTAAAAAACGTTTGATTTAGCCAAATCTGACTGCAATTGTAAATCCAACTTTGCAACTATTCTTTCTTTTTAGGCGCATTTCTTATGTCCAAGAATAAATTAACTGATTATTGGCTTTGCATATTTATTAATAATCTTGGACACAAATTGTACTTACGGAAAAGAAAAATTAAATCTCGAACACATGGTACCGAATACCCAGCGCAAAAGATAAAATGAACAGTAAGTTACTCTATTTGCCCTAAATACTACTCCCTCCGTCCCACTCTAAGTTTCCTACTTGCCTTTTTCGTACGTCCCAAATGAACTTTCCACCCCAAAAATGGTAAAAAAAGTCAAACATTAAAATCCCCACTTTTTCACTTTTATTACAAAAATGCCATAATTAAAATCTGTTTTATTTTCCTAAACCTGAATTTATTAAATTGATACCCTAACCCAAATATTAACCCTAAACCCAAATCCTAAATCTAATAGCCCAGCCCAAAACCCACATAACCCACCCATTATGTTGAGATCCCTCATTTCTGGCTGTTCATCTCTCTCTCTATCATGATCGTCTCTCTCTCTCTACAAACCCTAAATCTGAACTCCGCCGCTGCTCCCTACTCACCCCTCCCCCCTCCTCCGATCACCCAGATCTGAATCAGATCTGGGTTTTCTACCATTTCACCACTCCGTATTGTGTTTGAAACGCTTGATCCAAGATTTGGGCATGGATCTTGAATCTTCTGAATCTGATGAAGGTTTCGTATTCGACTCCGAAGAGTCTTTCGTTCCAGAAACCGACCCTGAAGAGGTGGATCCTGGAGCTCTCCCAACTGGGATTGAGGAGTCGGAGGTCCCTTCTGATGGGTTACGAAGTCCAGAAATGCGAAGATTTATCTTCGAACTGCTGGCTGTTTGGATTCCGGCGCTCAGAAGGTTATGTACTTCGATTGGCCTATTTTTCGTCACTTTCCTGTCTTTTTAGCATGAGATCTGTTAGATCTTTCGATTTGACCTAATTTATAATGATATTGTTGATTGAATCCTGATTTGATGCGTTTCTATGATGAATAATGTTGATCTGTTGATGATTTGGGATGAACCCTAATTTGTTGACGATATCTTCTGTTGAGGCTGCTTGTTGCATATTTGGCCCCTTCTGATATGAAGAACTTGATTTTTTTCTGAGTTGATGTGATTATTTGATGGCAAATGAAGATCTGTTGATGATTTGGGATGAAATCTAATTTGTTGTTAGTTTGATGATTTGGGATGAACCCTAATCTGTTGATGATATAGTCTGTTAAGGCTGCATGGTGCATATTTGGCCCTTTCTGATTTGGAAATGTTACATATTTGGCCCTTTCTGATTTGGAAATGTTGAAATTTCGATTTGGGATGATTTGCGATGATTTCTCTATTCTGAAAATTGTGTATCAGCTAAAATTGTTCTCATATGGGCTGTTTTTTGGTCAATTTGGGCTGATTTGTGATGATACTGTTGGATTTGTATGAGGTTCTGAATTATAGCTGCACTATACACTGCAGGTGGCTTGTACTTCAAAGTGATGTTTTTTCTGATTTTAGCTGATTGATTCTTGCTGCCCAGTTTATCATGTCCCTGTACTATGTGAATATTTAGTGTAATTGAATCTGTAGTGGTAGCCAGTCAATATAATTGAAACTGAAGCTGCCCTACACTATCTGAATTGTCAACTCCAAACTGAAATTTTGGGTTGATTTAGGTATGCTTGGGTAGCTTGAACTAGTCCAAATGGACTACTTCAAAGCTGCCAGCTTAACCTAGTGGGTATTTGTGTACTCCCTGTGATGAAATTTTTCTGAGGGAAAAAAAAAAACAGCTTTAAAAGATTTTTGCTAAAAAATTATCCATCTTTTTATTGTTCACGGTTTAAGCAAAATGAACACTTCACATGTGTTTACACTGTGAACAATAAAATCTACATTCATGTCCTATCTAATTTGTTTCAAATGTAGCCCAAATCTGACATGATACCTTCAATGTCATAGTGTTCGGTTGCTTCTTCGTTTGCAATTATAAACTCAATAGTGTCCCGAACAAGCTGCTCTTCCACTTCTATCACTTTTGGTAGATTATCAACCCTCGCCAAGGCTGCCTTCCCTATGTGAGGCAGCTTATAATTATTTCCACCCCTAACTTTCATTATTTCCACCAAACAAGTTTGCAAACTCAGAAAAATTTTGTTTAACTTTTCATGCCCTAGTTCTTCAAATGAAAGAAGCACGTTTGCAACCAAATCATCCACATTATAGCTTCTGGTTTCAACTTGCAAGCTTTGAATTGCTCTGAAGTAACCCAAATCCAAAACGTTTGTGTCCGGTGAATTTGGGGGCTAGCACATCAGCCTAATATCAAAGCCATCAGATGTAGCCACCCTCCTAAAATCTGGGTCTAAGTTACTCAAATGAGGTCTTGCGTTGTCTTGCTGGATAATGATTTGTTTACTAACATGTGCTGGCCATTTCTCTTTGATTGCTGGAATTATCTGTTTTTAATGCCAAATGATGAAAAAACAGTAAAATTGAACTGCCCAAGCTGTCCGTAAAGTCACCAAATCAGTCCGAATATTTTTACAAATATATGGATGATTTTAGGAGACTTACAAACACTAGTAACTAAATGATGAATAATTTCTGATAGTAAACGGATTACCTTATCCAAAAGACAGCTTTTAATCACCTCTTTGTTTATTGAATCAATCGGTTTTGTAACCATTGTGCCTCTTGATCTGTTTGCACTATTTCTGATGGCTGCCTCTTGAATTGTGAAAGGAAATATGCCTATTTTCCCATCAAAAATTACAACCCCATCCTCCGTATATAGTGGTCTAGCAACCGCACACATAAACATGACCTTTGGGATGAATCTTTTACTCTTGCATGCTCTATACGGGTCAACTTCTGATGCAAGCTTATATGCCCTTTCTGATGCCCTTTGCATATAAAACCACTTCTCATCTATGTGGATAACATTGTGCATGCTAGCAAATGCAATTTTGTTGTTGATATCTTGTTGCAAATACGACAAGCTGTACTTCAGCCTATGCATTTTGTTCAAATCTGTTAATGCAGGTTTGATTGCATTTGTATGGGCCTTTATTTTCCCAGATTTGACCCATCTTCCTACCTTTGATTTACTTACCTCTAGCTCTTTGGCTAGTCTTCTAATCGTGCCTCTCTTGTTATATGGTATAGCCCTCATGGCTTCTTCATCCAACGTTGGAACATGAGATGAAGGTGGTCGGGGTCTTACCTCGGGAAAGGAAATGGGCTGCCCCTCTGAAATTTGATTTTTTGCAGCTTGCCAAATGAGCCGAACAGTCCGAGTCGAGACTCCAAATGATGATGCGATTTCTTCACTAATGCCATTTTTCAGCACACCGTTGGTGTTGTTAAGAAGAAGGCGTTGAGCAATAAATAATCGGTCTGATGGAGAAAGGTTCTTCCCATTTTTTGTGCCTTTCATGTTTTGAACACTTGTAATCTGAAATTTGTTGTAATCTGAAGTTGGTGAATCTGCATTGAATGCAGATCTATGGGTATTTATAAGAGCTTTTAATGTTGAAATTTTTAGAGGGAAATTTTGAATGTATATTCAGTTTTAGGTTTGAAATATTTTGATTGTAACCCTCCAAAATGTTGAGAGGGAATTCAGATTTTCAGGATTTGGTGGGAAATTTCCTACCTGTTTTTGTTCAGATTTTGGGACATGTAATAATATTCTGCTTTTTTTTTTTTTCCAGAAATTGTATTCTGCTTTTTTCTGTTTATTTAAGGTTTTTTAAATTGTTGGATTAGGAAAATGTTTAGAAAGTTGATTTCCTTAATCATTCCTTAATTTAAATGCTGAAAATCAAAAAAGTCAGCAAAATGAGCTGGTCAACTACTTTTTCTTAAGCTCCGTGCCCGGTCAAAGTAGGAAACTTAGACCGGGACGGAGGGAGTAGTAGTTTTTCGACAGTTTTACACAGATTAAAGAGTTCCTTAAAATGGATTTTATTTCCTTATCAAAGACTAAGTTATATACTACTATCATCTTTAAAAAAAAAAAAATTATTTTATTAATAATTTTTTTTAATTCCAAAAATCATTTATAGGGGCTTTGGAATATTAGTGCAAACTGTAACTTGAATTTCTATAATTATAACTACTTTATGTAAGAATTCATTCATTAAAACAACAAGAAATTTAAATTTGGGTGGGTGAAACGTGAGTTCAAATGCGCTTTTTTTTTTTTTTTTTTTTCCCTCTTTTGGTGTGTGTGAGACAATGCAAATGGAGGATAAAAAACAGTTATATGACGGTGGGTGTTGGAATATTCAAACTGACCAAGCTTGAGGATAAAATTAAACGTCGCCTAACAATTTAATGTTAACGGGAAAAAATAAGTTGACAATAATTGACGCAAAGTACCGTTGAGAAACATCTCGAGAGACGAAGCAATGGGAATTGACAACCTTGTCCATTTCCCATTAAATTCCAAACCGTTCCACACTCGCAAAAATATAGAAAAAATAAACAAATACATCACCCTCATTATAAAAACCAGACTTCACCAAATCCGAGGTTTTCTTTGTAATAAACTCTTGCCGAAACAATACATACCTCTATATTTATGCCAAGACCAAGCAACAGGATTATCTAGTAATTTTATACATAAAATATGTTCGACTCATGTAATTCGATCATTTTCTAATTTTAAAGTGTATTTAGAGAAAATAACTGGGTTGATAACCTCGCCCTTTATTTTATTCGATATGATGAAAACAATAGCTTTTAATATATATTTTTGGAAAAATAACTGTTTTTATTTAAAGAAAATGAAGTGAAAAAGAGAGGAAGCCGCCTAGTCAATATGGAGCAATTTTGGGAGCCAAGCCGATATTAGCCAAAGGTCTTCCGAAAGCCGAAGTAAAACGCGTGAATAGTCTCTCAACAATTTACTTACATATATTTATTGACCTTGAGGATCTTTCTTTGGTTCTGCAACAAATTCGCGATTTCTATTTTCGCTTTCATTTCGATTTCTTTGGTTGTGTATTCTTCAGGTACGTTTTCTCTTTCTCTTATTATTATCCATTTCCAAATTCATTACCTCTTGATTTGTATTGACCTTAGGTTTTTAGCTCTCTGAGATAGAGAATTCTCTGATCCCGCTGCGTATGCTAGCGCGATCAATGGATTCCTTTCACTTTTTAAGCTCACCTGCCAATCCTCAATTTATATTGCTAGGGATTGGCTTGCCGGTATTTGTTTGAAAGGTGTGATTCAATTAGGTTAGAAAATTAGGTTTCTACGCTTTTGTTGAATTGGGATTCTTCGTTTTAGTTTCTCGTTTTTCATTTTCGTTGGCTTTAGTGAATGTAGAGGTTCAAAGGTCAAAACTTTGTAACAAGACGAGGTCAAAAGATCATTATCTATTGTTGTGAATGAAATAGAAAATACTTTATTTTTAACATTTTGAGGGATTTTCGTTATGTGTTTTGTAGGAACTCGTGGTTGTAATTCTTGCTTGACGCGGTGTTGGTGTAGATAAGATTTAATGGGTGAGCATTCAGTGGTGAATATGGACCAACTACCAAAGTCTGAGACGGATGGGCTTAGCCAACCAGTTTCTCAGGATGTGGTATATGGCCCAAATGGAAAAAAGCCCGAAGTGGTGGGTTCTTCATCATCAATGGCAGCAGAAGATGATAAAGTGGTGGTGGCAGTTGACAGTGATGAGGATGATGAGAATGCGCCATTGATAGGGATGGCGGAGTGCCGCATTTGCCAGGAGGAGGATTCTCCGAACAATTTGGAGAGTCCTTGTGCTTGCAGTGGGAGTCTTAAGGTAGATACTTGATTAATGCACCACTTGTGTTTATCTATGATGTCCAACTTATATACTGATGTTTAGTTGTGTGGGTAAGCTTTATGTTTTCCTGTTTCTAGAAACTGCTAGGTGTTGAACAGAAAGGTTAGATACTCAAAATTATAAAATAACAGCATTGCATGTATTTGAACGACTGTGAGTGTGTGGATATTTTGGTGTTTGTAGAATTCATGCTAATTGGAACTGCAATCAAGTTGTTAAGAGGGAAGATAGTCGTGGTTGGGTGTGGAGCTTTGAGTTTTTCTGGTGCATGACATTTAACAGAGATCTTAATTTTCTTTTACGTAATTTGTTTTATATTTGAATTAACCAGTGTGCTTTTCCATTTGGTGTGATTTTATTCAAATGAGTATTTATTGAAACCTATTCCTTTGCAGTATGCTCACAGAAAATGCGTTCAGCATTGGTGCAATGAGAAGGGAGACATTACTTGTGAGATTTGTCATCAGGTAGGTGATTGCTCCATGTTTTTTTCAATATCCTAGCCCTTAAGTGACCCGCAAAGGTCAACTATGATAATTTTGTCTCATGTACTTTTTACCTCTTGTAGCATTGGTGTTACTTCTCAATAAGACACTTCCAAGATATTCAATATAAATGCACTTACATAAAACACAGATATCTTGAACCCAATAATTATCAGCGGATGCTAGTCATCATAATAGTCTTTTGTTGATGTATCTGTGAATTATGGCAACTTGAAGGGGCTAGCACATTTCACCCCAAAAAAGCTATGCATTTGGGATGGTTTTTTTATCACAGTATCTGGATCATTATGACCTGAAAACGAACCATCTGACCGTCTTGGATGTTAGTAAACACAGATGCCGGCAGGAATCTTGTGAGAGAATGTCCAACTGGTAATTGTATAAAACTTGAATAATACGGATAAATTATACGTGGTTACCTACCTTTGCTTTTGCAGTGAAATTGTTATCAAGCCATTTGTTTTTATCATTTTAGTTATACATATTGTAAAACATAAAAGAGTGAGTGATTAGATATTGGATACTAATTTGTTGGAAAATGTAAAGATGTCTGACCAAATGTATAATTAGCTATTTCAATTGCATGAGAAATGCTCTAGTATTATACATTTTGGAGTCTGGTCACTAAAATGACTAAAATCAAAGGTGTGAATACTAATGTGTTATAAAAATGCAAAGGTAACTTGTTTCAAAAAAAAAAAAAAAAAAGCAAAGGTAAGACAACATCAATCAACTTAATTACTTAACATAAACAATAACACTATCACCGTCATACATTTCCTTCTGTTTTACTTTTTTCTTGGGGAGGGGGGTAGGGTAAGTGAAATCACTAAGCTATCTCTTTCGATGTGGAGCTTCAGGTAGAAGCCCCTTGGGGCTCCATCAGGGTTTGTAAAGGGTGCTTGTGTTCAGGAAATAAAGCTGTAAATTCTCGAATGAAGGGATGGAATTACCACTTCCGCACACTTCAATCTTTTTCACTTGTTTGTACTACATGCTTGTGGTATTTATCCTGACTATTCCCTTAACTGCTAGTGGTAATCCATCCTCTATTGTTTGTCATATGAATCTTATGTTGAGGGCATACGCTTACGGAAGGGAGATATAGTTCCATCTTAGAAAATAATGACTGATGTTGTAACTATCTACTTCGACAAGGCAGCGGGTAGTCTGCATCTGCCCGAAGTCACAAAGTTGTTCCTTTCGAATATTCTGCATCTCTCTGAGGTCACAAAGCAGTTCCATTCTCTAAGCATATCATATGGTATAGGGTATCTAATTTTAGTGAAGTGCATTTATAGTTGATTGATGCTGTTTATGTTATAGTCTATCCTTGCAATATGATATTCTTTGCTTTCTTGTGCAGCAATATCAGCCTGGATATACTGCTATCCCACGTCCACAACCCGATGAGACTACCATTGATATAGGGTAATAATTTATTTTTATATGTTTCTATGGTTTCATATCCTAGAACTCTTTCTTGCTTCAGGCCAGAAAGTGAATATCTTTAAAAAAAATTATAAAACTTAAACCTTATTCATTTTCCATATTCCTTGACGTGGAATGTATATATGACAATCATTAATGTCTAACTCTGACTTGGTTTTTCTGTATCTCATTCCAGAGGTGTATGGCAAATTTCCGGCACTCCACTGGACATCAATGATCCTCGTCTTCTGGCTATTGCTGAGGCTGAGCGTCAGTTGTTTGATACTGACTATGATGACTATAATGGTGCTAACAGCAGTGGTGCTGCTTTTTGCCGTTCAGCTGCCCTAATCGTAAGCTTTTACTTCTGCAATTTCATTATTAATTTATTATTGTGTGCGATTTGCTAGTCATATCTGTCTATAATTTGTAGATTCAATAATTAATGAAATGATGTTAGATTCAATGCTGACACGAGGTTGTAGTCTTGTAGATAACTTTTTATCCCTTCCCTGTGAAATTGTATGTAGACTCTGAAATGCTATCCCAGCCATGGCTATTGTTTTTGCCATGAGAGTGTAGCTCCAAGGCTTTCCCCTTCTCGATGTGTCGATTTTGAATAAATTTTGGTTCCCATTTTTGGGATCGGAAGATGTTCATTGGCGGTTGGGAATGTAGTATGTTGCAGAGGAGCAATAATGGAGAGATGGGTTGTTTTTTTATTCAATTCAGTTTCATTACATTAGTTAATTGTCATGTGCAAGAAAATCAATTCTCCTGTTTTGTCGGTGAAGAAATTAGGAAGGTCTATACAATTCAAGTCTCCAGCTCATAGGTCCTGTTAAATGTCTGGTCTGGTAGCTCTGCTTAGTGCAAGGATAAAAGACCACTCTTGAAGACTCTTCTAAGATTTGAAGAATGTGGAGGATTGCAGTTTCTAGTGGCCTGGGTAATTCCAGAGGTAGTTAGTACTTGTCGAATATTTTGTCAAAATCGACCTCCACACACCTCCCAAAATGAAAGAAGCGAAATATAAGGCCTGAGGCTAAGGCCCAGCGTGACAGCTTAGTTTCTTATAATTTCGTGTTTTTTTCTTAATCAGGGAAATAGTATTTTCTTGAGCCCATAATAGAGTTGATGCCAACTGCTGACTCTATCCTTCACCACTAGTAAGATACTAGTGAAATCGTACATATAACAAAGTTGCTATATGTTATCCAATGAGTAGCCAAAGTCATTCAGCGTTTAGAACTATCTAGTTATACGTATTTAAATAACTAAAGGATGGACATTGTAAAACCTGTTACATGTCTCGGACCCGCTTAGTCAAATCAAGGCCTGCTTGACCTGATTTAAACTCTCACCAGTTCAGATTTTGGACCTGTCCCATTGTCTTCCCTAGTTGTGATTATGTTCTGGTCATGGTGAGGCAGGAATGTAACATGTCCTGAACATATATCATCGGGGAAAATTGGTTGAGACTTTGTCATAGATAAGAAAAAACCTGAAGGTGAGCTATAGGTCTTGACTCATGAGAACCACTCTATTTTGCCTGGTGCTTGCTATGCTTTAGATATAGTTGTGTAACAGTACTAATGGACAATAAACATGGCACTCATCTGTTAAGTGAAGGTTGATGAAATTTGGATTTGTAAAAAGCTGCATCATACGTGTTTCAATTTCTGAATTTTGTTATGTTGATTCTTGATTGTGAGTGGTATTGGGGAGAAGTTACTTGAATTTGAATTTTGATTGTAATAATTGCAACTTCAAAGTTCCATCTATAATAATGTCATCTGACACTAGATCAAGCTAAATATAATAATAGGTGTTTGGATTGACAGTTAATGGCTCTACTGCTATTGAGGCATGCGCTGTCCATCACTGATGATGGGGATGGAGATGGGGACGATGATGCATCAACATTCTTATCTGTAAGTCGATATTAAGCATTTTACACTACATACATTTATGTTACCGAAGTCTCTTGACCATGGTTATTATGAAATGTTCTGAATATTTATGAAATGCAGTTGTTCTTGCTTCGAGCTGTTGGCTTTCTTTTGCCTTGCTACATCATGATCTGGGCCATCAGTATCTTGCAACGCCGGAGGCAAAGACAGGTAAAAAAACGAATTTGTATAAAAACATGTTGTAATTTTGTGGTTTTTATCGAATATGATATCAAACATTAAAGTTGTGTGCAGCTTGTTAATTTGTATCTGATAGATACTTAATTTACTATCTGTGTCTAAATTGAGTACCAAACACTAATCATAATGGGAAACTATAGTATCCTATTTCGATACAAATCAATCGAAGTGGTGCTAATCTTTAACGAAATGGTGAACTAGGTATTGTTGTAGGATAAAATTGGTCCCAATTTGATATGTTTAGTATCCAATCTGATAAAAACAAGTTAAATGTCTTATTGATACAATGTATTGTACCTAATTGATACAAGTGGCATACGCAGTGATTGCTTGTACAATGGGCCCTTTTTTAACTTGTTATCCGTAATTGTCATTTCCTGGAACAGGAGGCCGCAGCATTAGCAGCTACGCAATTCGCAATTGTCGTCCAATCAGCACAGAGCCGAGGCCTCCTTGTAACCTCAGCTGCGCCAGCTGTCACCCCACTTGCTACTCCACAGGCGGCTGCCGGTTCTTCACAGCCGACTCCTCTTACAGAACATGTTTAATTGTACAAATGTGGGCCCTATCTTCGGGAATCTTCGTTCTTGATCGTACAAATATGGCCCAATCTACGGTGGTTGTGCAGAGTGAGACACCATGAAGATCAAATTGTTGCTTTTACTTGCACTTTTCCTTTTCATAACGAGACTTCTCTCTGTGTATATGAATTTCGGATGAGCTCACTGTTACGCGAGATGTTGATCAACCGCGTATTCCTAACGAACATCCCGGAAAGCCGACCAGAAGTGTAAGTTTATTGTAATGTAATAACTAAGTATTGCCAATTGATTCTTTATCTTGCGGAGTTTTATTGTCCATGCAAACTTTGTTCACACGAATCAGAATATCTGTCGATGTCGCGTGATTACCAGAATATATGGTCTCAGCTCATGATCTCTTCCTAATCTCATGCTAATGCCTCTACTTTACAATTGAAAAAACATAACAAAAGATGAGATACCCAACACTAATCGAATCTGAATCGTCCACTTGTCCATTTGTTTATGGTTTTATTGATAGATTAATATTTGTCTTAATGGAAACAAGAATGTATGTTAATTGTCCATTGTGAGCAAAAAGGAGGCACGTGAAAACAGTCACTTCTAAATGCCTGTTGAGCATTTCTCAATCTGCTCTCTCTAAAAAAGCATTGTTCTTCGACCTTATAGAAAATCCAATACCAGTGGAGATCCATATTCGTTTGTACACACATATTGTTGTTATTAATCAATATAAGTCATTATGTTTCCTAATGATGCTACCATATATCACTTTTCTGGATGTTTGGTTGTTCAAATACATTGAGTTAATAACTTCACTTCGCCAAAGTTGCAAGCACAGATTTAAACTAATCGCCCAAAAATGTGCAGATGTAATTTTACCATATTAGAATTGGATACATTAACACATTTCCTGTACTGTTCTTTATATAAAGGGTTAATTACGTTAAAATTTACTTACTTTTTTGTCAATTATTATTTGCAATATGGTTTTTCAACTGTATTACATAAATGCATAATCTTTGTAATGTTTTCGATTCAAAGCATCTAAACAAGTTTTGGGCTTCAATTACCTAGAGATTTTGACTCCCCAATTACACACGTAGTTGGACGAATTTTCATACCTCCTAATTAAATGAAAACAACATTGTTTTATCATAGAATCTAATCACTAAACGTTATCATTCATTTAATCAGAGATTAAAAAATCGACATTTTTAGGTTCAAGCTCCACATCAGTAATTAGAGGCAAAAACTTAAAAAATCACACTGCAATTTTATACTCCCTCCGTCCCGCTCAGATTTGCACACTTTCCTTTTCGGTCCGTCCCACTCAGATTTGCACACTCTTAAAAAAGAAATTTCTCAAATAATCTCCACCCTCAAAATCTCCATTTTCAATCTCCACCTTTTAAAAAGTCAACCAAAAAGCAAAAAGCAGTTTTTTCTTTACCTCCGTGCCCGTCCCTACGTGCAAATCTGAGCGGGACGGAGGTAGTATTATGTTTTTGAAAATTATATTGCAAGTGATAATCGATCAAGATGTCGGGAATTTTCATCGGAGCAATCAAATAAAATCTGAGAGTAATGATAAGGCACAGAAAACTATGCCTGTCTGCTGAATAAATAAATATTAATTTGACCATCTATCTACATCAGTTAAAATGAGTTGGAAATTGGAATTGTTCAAAAACCGGGTTGGGTATGGACCCCTTGTGTTTGATAAAAGGTTTAAAAGAGCATTGCTTTGAGACTGCATCACTACACTCAAGAATTTGCATCTGCGTATATTCCTTACAACTTAATTCTACAATAGTAATCCCCACTCTTTTCCTAAGACAATTTGATCCATCACTTTTCGACGGGAATTTCATAGTACCACTTTAGGCGTCAATCCAAATGCCAAAAAAATCCCATTGCTTCTTATCAAGAATTTTAATAGCTTTAGCTTATTCTCGTTTTCCCTCTCCTTATATTCGATTTTATAAAAATGGTCTTATCTCAGATATCTTATACGTTAGTTTCAATAACTTATAACATGTAATGTCTTAAAAGTTTATAAGTTAATAATGTAATTTCTTTTTTTGAAAAGAAGAGATATCATTAGAGGCGTTGGAAATCGTCCAACAACGAATGAGGAACCCAATTAGGGATACAATCACAAGAGAAAGAAGAAGTGTTCATGCTTTTGGCAAAAAAAGCAAATTCATGAGCTAACATATTACGAGATCTACTAATCCAAAAAAATCCAGAAATTGGTGACACGGTTTTTAGGCTTGAGATGTCCTCCAGGATGGGAATGCAACTTGAGTGGCAGTCAGAATGGCCATTAGCAGAGAGAATAATAGCTGTAGCATCCCCAAGGAAAGCAGGGGCAGGAAGCTTGAGAGAATGCGCGAGTGAGATGGCTTCCCGGAGAGCTAAAAATTCAGCGGCTTCTGGAGAGGAGATACCAAGGAATTGCTTACAAAAGCCATGGATAAAGACATTCTGAGCATTGAAAACAGCAACACCAATTCCTGCAGTATTAAGTACCGGAGAGAGAGCTCCATCAAAATAAACGCGCGGAGTGTCCTTCGGGGGCGGACAAAAGGAAGGATGCGAGAAAATAGAGCGGCAGGGGCGCTCAGGCCAGGAATTGGCCGTGTGGAATTCTCGATAAACATTAAAAGCAGAGGAAACAACAGACGCCGGATCCACAAAAGAGTGCTCAAAAATACCTTTATTGCGATTAAACCAAATAAGATTGCAAGTGATCGCAATGAGGTCTTTGGCCGAGGAAGGAGCCAAATGAAGTAATTCTTGCAGCCAAAGGTTGAATGATGGCTGAGAGTACCGAAAGATAAAATCTGAAAATCCGGCCAGGCTCCATACAGTTGTAGCGAACGGGCAGAAGAAGAAGAGATGGCAATTGGAGGAATCCGATGAGGAGCAGAATGGGCAGGTGTCTTGAAGGTGAAGGCCGCGTCTGGACAGATTCTCGAGCGAAGGGAGAGAAGAAGTTAGACACTTCCAAATAAAGTGGTGCATTCTAGGAGGGATGCGGAGCTTCCAAATATTCTGCCAAATCGGGTTTAGGCCCGAGCTTGAGCTGGCCGAAGCTGATACGTCCAAAGTAGGAGAGATTGAATCAAGATAGGTATGATAAGCCGAGCTTACAATGAACTTTCCATTGCGAGAGAAGTGCCAAAGCCAAAGGTCGTTTCCCTGGTGAGATCCAAGAGGGATGGATTTAATCAGTGAGGCTTCGTCGGGAGTAAAAATGGAGTCGATAAGGCCGGGATCCCATTGCTTAGAGGCTGGGGTAAAGAGCGCTGAAACCTTTGCCTCTGGGTCAAGAATGGAAGAAATGCAGCGGGAAAGGAAATCCGGTGGACGGGGCAGCCAAGGGTCCCCCCAAATGCGAGTCGAGTTTCCAGATCGGATAAGTTTTCTGCAGCCAAGCTTGAGTAAGGATTTGCTGCTCAAAATGCTTCGCCAAGACCAAGAGGGTCTAGAACCAGTAGATGCATTAAGAAAGTCAGAATTCGGAAAGTAGCGCGCCTTGAGAACTCTAGCTAGGAGCGAGGAAGGGAAAGTGAGGATTCTCCATGCTTGTTTGCAGAGCATGGCTTGGTTAAAAGCTCGGAGTTGGCGAAAGCCGAGACCGCCGGCAGCTTTGCTACGTGCAAGTTTATCCCATTTAAACCAATGGATCTTTTTCTTATCTTGGGAGCTGCCCCACCAGAAGGAGGCCGTCATTGCTTGGATATCGTCAAGAACACCATCTGGTAACCTGAAACAAGACATAGAAAAAGTGGGGAGGGACTGGATTACGGATTTAATAAGAATATCCTTTCCGGCTTGGGAAAGGGATTTTTCTTTCCAACCTTGGAGCTTACACCAAACACGATCCTTGAGGGAAGAAAAAACTTCTTTTTTACTTCTCCCTATAATAGAAGGGAGCCCGAGATATTTACCATGTGACTCAACTCTAGGGATGCCAAACATGTGAGAGATACCCTGAGCAACCGCGGGGTCAGTGTTAGGGCTGAAGAGGATACCCGATTTTTCAAAGTTAACTCTTTGACCCGAGACTTTTTCGAAGAGGTTGAGGGCATATTTGAGATGAGAGGCTTCTTCAAGAGTAGCAGATCCGAACATAAGAGTGTCATCTGCAAAGAAGAGGTGGGATATAGGGGGGGCAGAACGAGCGATTGAGATGCCATGGATTTTCTTAGCGGAATGGAGGTCGTGGAGAATGGATGAGAAGACTTCAGAGCAGATGATAAAGAGATAGGGGGAGAGAGGATCGCCTTGTCGGATACCCCGATGTGGGATAAGTGAGCCAAATTTCTTTCCGTTTAGAAGGAATGAGAAGGAAGTGGAGGTAATACAGAGCCGGATAAGATCAATGTAGAAGGGGCTGAAACCTAGAGCCCCGAGAGTGGCAAGGGCGAAAGACCATTCGACACGGTCAAACGCTTTGCTCATATCGAGTTTGATAGACATAAGGCCGTGTTTTCCAGTGGTTTTTGTACGCATGTAGTGGTGAATTTCATGCGCAATGATGATATTATCAGAGATAAGTCTGCCGGGAATAAAGGCCGATTGGGATTGTGAGATGATGGAGGGGAGAAGGGGTTGGAGTCGATTGGCTAGAACTTTGGAGGCCAGCTTGTATATAACATTACAGAGGCTGATTGGGCGGAACTGGGTAATGAGATCAGGATCTTTGATCTTGGGAATAAGGACTATATGGGTGAAGTTAGGGTTGTAAGGGGTAGTATGGGTACTCAAGAAGTTCAGCACAAAAGAAGTAACATCATTTCCGACGATGTGCCAGAATTTTTGGAAGAACACAGGGCTTAAACCATCGGGGCCTGGAGATTTAAATGGATGCATCTGTTTGAGGGCCCTGTTAACCTCTAAGGCCGTGAAAGGAGCAGTGAGGGAGATGTTCATGGTCTCGGTGACACGGTGATTAATACGATCAAGGGCAAATTGCATTTCAGCTGGGGAAGGGGCGGATGAGGTGAAAATAGAGTCAAAATAATCAACAATGATACCATGGATGGATGCTTCATCATGACAAAGAAGGCCTTGAGAGTTTCTTAGAGAAGAGATGTGATTTGTGTCTCTCCGCTTAGAGGCGGAGGCATGGAAGAACCGGGAATTTCTATCTCCTTCTCGGTACCAGTGATGCTTGGCACGTTGTTTCCATTTCAGGCTTTCAAGATCAAGGAGAGACTCAAGCTGCTTCTTGAGGGTCAAGATTTTGATTCTTCGTTCCTCGGTGATCAAGGAGTTGCTAAGGCTGAGAATTTTGTTCTTGGTATCTTTTATGCGCTTAGCTATGTCTCCAATCGAAGATTTGCTCCAGTTCATAAGGCCAACTGAGACATTGTGCAATTTTCCTTGAAGAGAGTCTAGGTTGCAGTTCCAATTATCATCAATTACTTTTTCACATTCAGCAGCTTTTACCCAAAGAGCCTCAAATCTGAAAGAAGGCCGGCTGCGAGGAGCCGAGTGCGAGTGAGAAGTATCCTTCAGCTGAATGATGATAGCTGCATGATCCGAGGTGGAAGAGGGGAGAGTGGTTACTGAGCTGAATGGAAACATGGTTCGAGCTTGAGCGTTCCAAGTGCCCCTGTCGAGTCTCGCTCGTTGGGTGTGTGGAAAGATAAGGAGTCTTTGCCACGTAAATCTGGGGCCTGAGAATCCCATATCAGAGAGGCCGCATGACTCGAGTGCAGCTCTGAAACAATTAATCTGCCAATTTGCTCTATTTCCCTGGCTTTGGAAATCCCTCTGAGAGAGGACCTCATTAAAGTCACCCCCGCAAATCCACGGGAGGGAGGCAGAAGCGAATACATCTTTAAAGAAATCCCAGAAAGCTCGCCTTTTTGAAACGTCCGGCTGGCCGTATATGCCGGTGAAACGGAAAGAGCTACCATGGTAAGAAATATCCACATCAATGAAGTGTTGGCAAAGGCAGCGAAGAGTAACCGAGATATTCTTCCGCCAGAGAATAGCAAGGCCCCCAGATTTCCCTCGGGCATCAATAGCAAGGCCAAAAAGGTTGAGATCAGATTTTAGTTTTTCAATATAAACAGCAGGGCATTTTGTTTCGGAGAGAAAGATCACACTTGGGGACTTTGTGCGAATGAGTTCGCGAAGCTCTTGAATTGTCCGAGGGTTCCCAAGCCCCCGGCAATTCCAGCAGAGTATATTCATAATGATTGGCGGGATTGGCTAGACATGCCAATCTCCGCCGGATAAATGGTAAGGGAAAGGTCAGATTCGTTAGGATTGTCTGTAGTAATATCGGAGGGTTTAAGTTTTTTATTTGCTGGGGCAGGCTCAATCTCAAGGTTGGGTGGGGTTCCAATAATATCAACAGCTACAGGTTCCAGAAGGGACAAGTCGGTACCTGGTATAGTGAGTTTGCGTTTGTTGTCTGAAGAGTTGGAGGAAGACGGATTGTTAGTGAGGCGAGCAACTTCTCTTTTCATTCTGAGAAATGTTTTTGCCGCTTTCCTAGCTGGGGGGTCAAGGATCATCGGAACCTGGACGAGGAAGGGGTCAGAGGGGTGTTGTGGTGGAGGGAGCAAAGTGAGAGGGGCTGGAAAAGCTGTGATTTGCTGGAGTGGGAGTGGTATGGTAGATGAGGGTGGGGGTAATATTGGGGTGGAAGGATGAGGTGGTGGAGTAGGAGATAGGATGTGGTGAGCGGTGGAGTCTGTGAGGGTGATGAGTGGGAGTGGTGAACCTTTTGTGGTGGTGAGGGATGTATGGTTACTTTCTGGTAGAGTATGTTCCGCTACAGAGGGTTGATGGATTGTGGAGGAGGAAGGTTGTGAATTAACTGCCGAAAGATGAGCACAGTTGGGGGGTGAATAGGCGATAAGAGCAGAGTGTGAGGGATCTTTCCAAGTCTGGGGTATTGGGTCAGAGTGAAGAAGATCTGGAGATGGAGATTTTGAGAATTTATGGTTGTGTGAGGAGGTGGAGGGGTTTGAGGTTCTTGGAGGAGTTGGTTTATTTGTAGCGAAAGGGTTGTGTATGTTAGAGGCGCGAATCCAGTTGCCAAATTGCAGGGGAGTAGCATTTATGGTGGGGTTAAGTGCTCTGTTTTCACAGGTTCTCAAAACATGGCCAATGATGCCACATTGAAAGCAAAATTCTGGGAGTTTCTCATATTTAATAGGGCATGTCCTTTCTGTGCCATTATTATCAGCACATATAAGCCTTCTCAGTGGCTTTGTTATATTTATTGCTACCATGAGGCGAAGAAATCGACCTACGACCGAGCCCGAGGAGTCGCAGTCGATCTCCAAAATTGAGCCCAACGATTTTCCAACAAGAAGTGCAAAGCTTCTGTTCATCAACCCAAGTGGTACATTATGGATCTGGATCCAAAAGGGGCATGTGTCAAACTGAAGATCGGAGATGGCCATGGAGGGAGATGGTTCAGTTAATACCATGAGGTGTTTGTCGAAAAGCCAGGGGGACCCAAGAATAATTTTGTTCTTTTCAGAAGCACTATCAAAGGAGAAAAGTACTAGGTTGTCGTCGAGTGGTTTGCAAAAAAATCTGCTTTTAGGCTTCCAAAGAGTGGTAAATAGAGCGATAATGTCTTTGAACGGGATGGTGCGGGGAGCTAAAATTTTTCCGGTGAGGCAGAGGGAGAAGTCAAGAGAGTCCGGCCAATGGGTGGAGGAAGGAATGCGCAGTTTTTCTTCTGCGGAGAGGGAGAGACGAGAATAAAGATTCTCGAGCTGGGCGTCCATGGAGGAAGACAGTGAGGCAGTGGTGGGTGGGTGACTCGAAGGAAGGAGATGAGATGAGGATAGGGCAGGGATGAAGGCAACTGGAGAAGCTTGGATTTGGGACCAAGAAGCGGCGCTCAGGGAGAACTTCAACGAATTGGATACTAAAGTTTATAAGGTTGTAAATGAATTTGCAGGAAGAAATTTAAATTCACCATCAAACATACATTTTGATAAGTGTATGTAGTGTTTGTGATGTGTCTCGTATGTGTGGAGTGTAGAGTGTGGTGAGTTGTGTGTAATGAATTTGAGTTATAAGATGGACTATAAGTATGTTTTCTTAAGATCATATGCGTAAAATTTAATTTTTACATCTTATAAGTTGATAACTATCTCATTTAATTTAGGTTGCATTCGAATTGAAAGAAAGGTATACGAGGGAATGAAAATTTGACTAAATTAATTTAGTAAAAAATCCTCTCTTTACATAAAATACTTGAAAGAAGTTATACGAGGGAATGAATTTAGAATCCTCTCTTTAGGGCGTGGGTATTCTATCTCCTTTAGCTACGTTTCGGGTTCCGGTTATTATTTTGGATTTTCTATTGGAGTGATATGTTTGAGTATCAGTATATTTTGATGTTACGTTTTGGAGTATCTCGAGTTTTATGTACGTATATAATACTATATTACTTTATTTTATAAAATACCAAAAAAAAAAAAAAAAAAAAACTTTAATATAAAATCTTTAGATTCATATTTATAATTTGTTCCTTTTTTTTCCTTTTCCTTTTTTGAGGTGAAATATCAAAACTTCATAAATTACGAGTCCACAAACTCGGCCAAAATAAGATGTTTAAGTGAAGCCAGTACATCACCGGCCACTCGCATACTGGAAGTTAAGGAAAAAATAAATTGCCCTAGATGATGTGCCAAAATGTTTGCCGATCGTCTAACTAAACTGAAAGACACAGACTGAAAAGAAGAACACAAAGAAAAAATATCAGATAAAATGGTCCGAGATAAGTTAGATCTGACAACGACCCTTCAACTTGTAGAATAAGGAGGCATTATCCATTTTGATAATGATCGCTGACGGCATCATTTCTTTTGCCATCTTCAACCCCTCCAAATAGCCCTCTGCCACTTCCACCCACATTGGGTCCATCTTCCAAATAACGACAGTGCTAATCACTTTCCCCCGATCATCCCTAACAGCAGCCTCGAGGCCCATATCCACATTCGCCAACAACGAAGCGTCATAATTTAGCTTAAAAGTTCCTTCTCTCGGTGGCTACCAAGTTGTTGCAACCTGTTCCCTTTTTCAATAATCAACTAAAACCCTTTCCGGCATAGCCATGCAGGCTTGCTACCCCACCTTCACCTCTTCAAAGTATAGTTGATTGCGTGCATGCCATACCGTTCACAAAGCATGGCAAATATGGTGTGCAACTCCACATCTTTAATATTGAAAATTTGCTTGAGAAGATCAGCAAGTGATGTTGTTCGACATAACAACTCCTCCAGCATTCGAATAGGAGCAACTTTCCAAAGTGTGGCACACCATGTACAATCCTGCAATGCATGCTCGACTGTTTCTCGCTCCTCCCCACATCTTTTACAGTCTCGATCAATATCTCCCTCCCCCCTCGTGCTAAATTAGATGCAACTAGAAGATTTTTTTTGCAGTCTTTCAGACGAACACTTGTACCTTCAGTGGAGCCCCCGGCTTCCAATTACTTCTTCAAAACCGCCCTCTCCCATTCGAACTTGACGAACTCGGCTGGTCATGTATTCATGCGTCATGTGCTACCTTATATCCCAACCTCACTTGGTACTTGCCATTCTTCGATAAACCCCACACTAATCTATCCGCCCCAATCCCATGGTGAATCGGGATCAGGTGAATGCTAATTGCCTCATCATCATCAAAGAGTTGTTTGATTAACTCTGAATCCCATGCCATACTATCTCTACTGATCAAGTCTCCGACCTTAGTCACCGAGCAGTCAGGCAGCCTATCCCATCGAGTTTTGAAACCAGGAGTATTTGGAATCCAAGGATCTTGTGAAACGTCCACCAACGAATCTTCACCTACCCTCCAAGTTAGCCCCTTCCGAAGTATCTCTCTACCTACCAATATGCATCTCCATGTGTAGCTTGTAGTATAGCTAATATTGGCTTCGAGGAAAGATCGATTTAGATAATATCTCGACTTTAAGAGTTTAGATAGAAGGGAATTCTCTGTTGTCAGTAATCTACATCTCTGCTTCGCCAACATAGCCTCATTAAATGAAGCTATATCGCTTACCCCCCATCACCCATCTTCCTTCCCTTTACATAATTTCTTCCACGTTGCCCAATGAATTCGATGCTCCGTCTCTCATTGACCCCACCTAAAATTAGCGATCACCGACCTTATTCTTCTTTGAATACCCTGTGGTAGATGAAAATAACTCATGACATAAGTTGGGATGGCTTGAGCCACAACTTTTATCAAAGTAAGTTGTCTCTCATTCGATAGATATCCACTGATGTAGATAAGAGTATAATATTTGATTAGATATATTATTTATTAGCATATATTAGATTATATATAGTTAATCTTTCAAAATATTTATTTTAATTTGTTTTATTTAAATTATTATGGTAGTGATTTTATTACTAGTATAAATAGGAGTCTCTAATATTGTATGTGATGCTTGATTTTGATATGAAATAGAAAACAAGTTTATTCCCAGTTTGTATCTATTTTCGGTATTCTTTAGAATCAACGGGTTTAGACCCGTGTATTATTATTCTTTGCCATGCTTCTCACTGCATTGGTTGGTAATCAGAGACCAGTTAAGATCCTCGATGGTGGTTCCGAGATGTCAACTAGTTCTTAATACTATTTTTAATGAGGAGTTGCATGAAGATAATTTTATGAAAATCTGCCAACAAATCAACTTGTTGGCAACTGATTATGGAGGTTACGATGGACCACCAATTTTTGATGAGGAATTGGATGTCAATACGACGTTAATTGATGATTTATTTTTCCCATCATGTGAATCCTTCTCGGATGTAATTGGTGATGGTGGCTATGATGACCCCTTAATTTTTGACGAGGAGATTGATGATACAATTCCTTACAAGGAAATTGTTGATACTTGTGTTGGACTTGTTCATGGTGGTTATGATTTACCGGAAATTTTTTATGATGAGAAGACCAATGGAGAATACACCGATCCATTTTTCGATGCCTTCGTCTTCAAGGCTAAAACACTTTCGATAATTTACATGGTTGAGGATGCTGCATTTATGTCATTTGATCTACACTTTTATAAACGCTATTGTTGCTCCTTGGATGCATGAGTACACAGATGTAGGAGGTCGTCTTCACACATACACGACCAACAAGATTCGAGGACGAATCACTTTCAGGGAGAGGAGAATGATGGAGATAAGAGTACAATATTTGATTAGATATATTATTTATTAGCATATATTAGATTAGATATAGTTTATCTTTTAAAATATTTGTTTTGATTTGTTTCCTTATAATTATTATGTTAGTGATTTAGTTATTCGTATAAATATGAGTCTTTATTATTGTATTTGATGATTGATTTTGATAAGATATAGAAAATGGGTTTATTCCCAGTTTGTGTCTATTTCCGATATTCTTTAGAATCAACGAATTTAGACCCGCGTGTTATTGTTATTCCACGCTTCTCACTACATCAACCACTTTCCCAATTCTTCAAAAAATTTCTCAAATCGAGACACAATGCAACTAAAAATCGCCTCCTTAGACCGCTCGACCCGAGCAGGCAATCCTAAATAAACCCCATGCTGATGAACCTACCCACCCCATTCTATTCGCTAACACATCTCGTCTAGTCCTATCAACCCTACTACTAAAATAAATTTCAGATTTCTCAAGAGAACAGCTGCCTCGATGCCCCTTCATAACACCGAATTAAGTCACTAATAGTGTCTATCTCCTGCTCATTAGCCCACCCAAAAATCAAGCTATCATCTGAAAAAATCGGTGGAAAATGACTGGTGCATCTCTCATATCCTCGGCTCGTGTGACATCCTGGTTGCCTCCGTCCTCTGGACTAAAGCTGAGAAAACTTCTGCACAAAAAAAGAAATAAATAAGGAGACAAAGGGTCCGTTGGTCAGAGGCCCCTAGATGGGAGAAAAAACTTCCCCGGTTGACCATTAACCAACACTTAAAATGAATCAGTTGAAATACATTGCATTATCAGCTTGGCAAAATTCCAATTCAACCCCAGCTGAAGCATGACACTTTCTAAAAAAACCTCCCCCTCTACTCTATCGTATACTCATATCTAATTTAAAAGCAAACATCCCTTTATTCTTAGCAAAGTTATAGCTCATGAAGTGGAAAACCTCAAAGGCAGCTAACGCATTATCAGTTATGAGATGACCCCACACAAAAGCAGTCTGATTAATAGAAATAAGATTAGGCAAGAAAAGTTTCAGTCCATTAGCAAGTCTTAGCGACCAATTTGAAAATCACATTACAAAACTAATAGACCTATAATCTGTCACAAATTCAGGGAATTTTCTCTTCGGGATAAGAACAATAAAAATGTGATTCAAATAAGCAGGGCTAACACCATTGTTCAAGATGTCAATTGTAATCGAAACAATATCAGAATTTAAAACAGACCAATATTTTAATTATATCGAACGGAGCGGAACATAATTGATAACTACCATCCACACACATGGAGATGAAGTGTAAACTTTTGGAGTAATTTATACTATAGTAACGTTTGCAGATGGTTTCTTTAATTCATATGTTGCCCATTATACATGCAAAAGAGATTGTACACATCATTTGTGTAGTGATATACGTAGATATATGTGTACCGGAAGACGACAACTTTTATTCAATCTTGAACTCAAATTGGAAGATCAAAAAGCAAAGAATCTGTCCATTTATGAGCTTTCAATGTCGGGCTGCAGTAGTTTGGACCATTACAATATTATTATCCTTTCGAACATCATCGAATCTCATCAAAAGCAAAATTTTGAAATAAAGCATCAACACATATTTATGCTTTAGAATGTTCCAAGTTGCATGTGATTTTTCTTTTTTCTTATATTTACTCCGTCCCAAATCGACAGTACTGTTTGAAAAGTACATTTTTTCTTCATCAATTTAATGAAGGTATAACTCTCTGAAAACTAATCATTCGGACGTGCACGACTTAATTATTATATTTTTTTAATTTAACTTATTCACTCATATTCTGTAACTAATTCGTGAAATCAGAATTTTGATTTTTTTAGAATAATAAAACGAGACAATGATTTCTGAGACTAGACTAAATTCTCATTTTGCAATGTAGGAAATTTTCATATTAGAGATGAAATTTAGTAACGGATAATATCAGTCACTAAGTAGAACAAAATAGAAATAGAATAGTGACGGAAAGTGGTAAAAAAATCATTAGTATACGATTAGTGACGAAATAACAACCGAATATTGGAGACGGATATAATCAGTCTCTATTATGTAGCTAGTTTGATCTCTAATTTCATAATAGAGGCGGAAATTTTGTCACTAAATTTAAAGACGGAAAAAATCGGTGTCTAAATTTTAGAGACGAGCATTATAGAGATCAAATATTTCGTCTCAAATCTATCACTACTCTAGTTTAAAGATGAATATATATCATGTGATTATCCGTCTCTAATTTGATTCTTTCTTGTAGTGTTGGGACAATAAATTGTTTGAATCAAAACTTTAAACTCTAAACATATATTTTTTACACGTTAACAATGAACACATCGTAATATTAATATATGCTCACAGTGGATCATTTCCGTAAGTTATAAAGTGGATAAAGAAAAAGACGGTCTTCCTTGTTAAATGGGGCAAAAAATAAATAATAAAAATATTTTGGTTTTTAAAGAGAAAGAAACAATTGAATCAAAAGAATACTCAAAGAGACTGGCAAAAGAAGCATAAAGAAACAGATTTAGCACAAGAAACCATGACTTGTATTTTTGGTGCATAGGATAGAGAGCTTGGAATTCTAAAGTGAGATCTCTATATGGCATAAAGCTCATGTTTGGTTTTTTAATCTCATCATCACTTCTTAACCTTCTTTCTTAGTGGCTAAGAAATGCTCATTTAGGACCAAAAAACGGCCCAAAATGATGACATCATCCTGTCTGATCGACCATTCTATAACCAACCCAATATAGACTAAATTTTATAAAATGAAATTCTAATTGGATTTGGTGTGCCACGTAGGCAACCTAGTCTAAGGTGAGTGAGGTGGTCTTTGTTCAAGAAGACAAAAGCAGAACAAATGATAGAAATGTAGGGAAACAAAATGAAAAAGATGCTTAGCTTCTCGAGGGTTGTGTTCCAATCACCTTTATTCATCCTATTCAGATTCTTTTTTTTTTCTTTTTTTTTTGGCAGAATTATGATTGGGGTGAATCTAAAACTCTTACATGGATTCTGGGCCCTCACTGCTTTAAATTCCCCCTCCAAATTCTATAAGAATTAGTTCCAATGGAACATAAGAACAGAAGGATCACAAACCTAAGACACCAATACACAAAACAACCTTAATCTCTTCTCATCCTCACACACAAAAAAAGAACATGTTTAAGTGTGTTCAAAGGTCAGTTTTGGTATTCATATGTATAGTATTAATAGCATTTCATCCACAACAAGTTTGTGGGTCAAGAAGTGGAGGCCTTTTGTTCAGAGATGATCAACTGTTGATCGTAAGTAACCATCGCGTGCTCAAGGCAGCCGAAACAAACAGCCTGACTACAGACAACAAACCGGTTCCTGTCAAGACAACATTCGATCCAGACCAATCGAGCAAAAGGAAAGTGCGAAGAGGATCCGATCCTATCCACAACAGAACTTGAGAAAGGGAATCGAGCACAACTTTGTCATCGATTGGCTTGATTTCCACTTAATGTTTTCGGGTTTGGATTTAGAGCTATGTGTATAGCGTAGAATAGGTAGGAGCAGGCCCTGGAATCGACATACGAGAAGCGAATCATCTCGACTGCATATCAAGATGAAGGGAGAGAGTAAGGCCAGGCTTGTGGAAACCATACTGCATGGTTTTTCACCTTCAACATTTCGTCGGTTTGGATTCATTATTTGAACATGTAACGGTATTTTTTGTTTGTTTACATTCTTACATATGTTTGATGCCTTAAGTTTTGAAAAGATATTCTCAAGTTTTGTTCCAACTACCAATTGTATTCCAGTCCAGAAGTAACAGAACTTCTCTGTACTGATTGAATCATCTTAAATCGATTAAATTCAACACAAAGAAGAAGTTGAAAACTTGTTACACCAATCACAAAGTTCTTCAATACGCTAGCAAGATAGTCCTGCAGTAAAAAGCAGAGGTGTTGCTTCTACACTCGACACCACCCACCCCGTCCCCTTCTCTTGGATGGGGTGGAGTGGGGTTAGCGATAGCATGTAACTAAATCTAATTATACACCAATAACAAGTACCAAAGTTCGATTCGAAGCGCACTAAATCTAATTAAGAAAAGGTGTATCAAAGTAGAGAATAGTAATTCTGTGTAAGTATTGTGCTCAATATTCCTTGGGGTTATTTCTTATTCATCCATTACTGGCAGACAGATTCTTTATCCTTGATTATCCACAGGTTATTTATTTCAGCTTCTAAACTACGCAAATAATCAATCGTATGTCTTGTACCATATCTGCCATATAAAATTGATACCTGGAACCAAATATTCACACTTTAACATGAAATTCATTTTCTTTATGCATGATAAGCAATGAGGGAAACAGTCGCTTTCCAGGATGAATACTAGCATTAAGTTCCCCTTATTTAGTGTTTTAACAGATAAAAAGGACAAGTAAGAATAGAATTTACGTGGTTTACTAACAATGTGTTAGCTACATGTTCAAGGCCACGAAAAATGATCTTTCCATACAAAGTGTTTAAATTTAAAGTTGATGACGATGTTTGTCCTAAAACAGAACAGAAACATGCCTATGCCATTTCAAGAGTAATACGAAAAGTTCCTACGAGTCTCCCTAAAAAAGAATCGTGGTACTTCGACAAGTATTACAGCTTGTATAATGTATATTCGCAAAACTAAGAGCAACAAAAAATTAAACCCCTCATCTCATCGATGTTTTCTGCTTTCGAAACAGAGAACAAAATATATAAAAAAAAAAAAAGCAAAAAAGAGAAAGAAAATTATGATCCATGCAGACGTGCAGCCGCGGTTTTATCTTTTTAGACAAATTTGGTTTTGGAGGAAGAGTGTCATTCCTTACAAACAACAGCAGATAGATGGAAAATAGATAGACTGCTTTTTACAACTTTGCCTACTGCTATTGTTGCTGCTGGTACTACTACTACTTTTTAGGAATGTCGATTTTACCCGCATAATAGGATTATTGGTGGGCAAAATTGTAAACGGGTACGACACTTCCCGAATTTTAAGGTAACGGGTATGGTATAACATGTATCTGCCAAATTTTAATAAGGTATGGATAGAGTATAGATTTGGTGTCACACCTGACTGCTCAACCCGTATACTCTCCCAACCTACCCAATATACATATAATATATATACACTACATGTCTGCATTATATCTTTATATGTTATATTAACACATGTTATATGTAATAATTTTGACCGGCCTAATAAAAATAATTGAAGTAAAAATTAAAAGAGTTGACACACAAAATACATATTAAAGAGCTAAACAAAACAGAATCATTAGACAACTTTTGGTGTGAGAATGTCTTGAAGAAATTCTGATCTTTGCACTCAGATTCTTTCTTCTATTTTCCACACTCGATCTTCTCTTGTCAGTCATATAAATATTCACCAGGAATGGTAGTTATGTCCTGCAAGATAAGATCAAAGAAAATAACCGCCACTCTTCCAAAGGAAGACTTTCGGTTTGGATAAGTTTCTCAAGCAGTTATATATGAAGAACTGAACTTATCCAAATACTTACATATATTGAATATGTAGAGTAAATGTACAGGGTCAACAAGGTAAAATTAGAGGAAAGAGTAGAACGTGTTTCCCAAGGTGTTTCAACACAAGTTGAAACACTTAACGGAACACTGAAGGAAACACATGTTCTAACATTTCTTTTTATGTTCCGCTTTCTCTCTTGCTAATCTCTTCCTTTCTTCCCGTTCCTCCTTTGCCAATTTCTTCTTAGCTTCACACTCTTCCAAATGCTTAGCATGTTCGATGCGGATCTGCTCATTCCTCTTTTTAATGGCTGCTAAGGAAAATGGAATGGGATGTATGTATTCGGGGAATTCTTTTCTTTTCGGTGGTGCAAACTCAGATTCGACCACGTCCTCTTGGTTTTGTTCAATCCCATTTTCAGCTTCTTTCGTCTCTTGACTCTCTTCTACAGTCTCGACCCTTGAGTGGATAGCATTACACTGCTCCCTTGGGTTGATGACAGTGTCGCTGGAAAATTGTCCCTGCTTGTGTTGAGCCCCAACTATCTTTATCATCTGACTTAAGTTGCTGGATATTTCTTTCATATTCTCTCCCAGCTGCTTGATCTCCGCTCCTTGACTAGTCACTTGCTTGTTTAGCTCAATAAATCCTCCATCCATCTTTCTCTCCAGTTGAGCTAATTTTTCATCATACTTTGTGAACTGTAACTGTATTATTTCCTCTTGTGTCGGCTTTTGGTGATCATGGATCATGTCATTCGTAATAGAAAAATCTGGCGGTGGATTAAGTGAATTTTTCGTGTTGCAATAAGAGAAGTTTTGGTTATTTCGGTTAGGTGGATACTAATTGTGCCTCGGCTGATTATTCTGGAAGTTATTAAAATTTCTCTGATTTACGAAGTTAACCTCATCAACATCTTCTTGTCCCGATGACTGCTGTGCTGAAGTATCAATGTGTTGTGCTAACATCAGACTAGTTAGCATTCTTACTTGGTTCATCATAGCGGTCAACTGAGATGTAAGAGCATCAATCAGCTCATTCTTGAGAAACTCTGCTTCTACAACACTAGCCACTTTTCTTGGCTGATTCCTCTTATTCGGCCACTAATAGCTGGTTCTGGTCATTGTATCCAAGACTGAGAATGCATCATTGACATTCTTTTCCATCAGGCTACCCTCCGCTATTGCATCTACTTGGTTCCGAGTTGGAGCAAGCAATCCATTGTAGAATCTGCACACTTGCTGCTTCTTTGAAAACCCATGTTGGGGACAACTCCGGATAAGATCCCTGAATCGCTCCCATGCTTCGCCGAATAGTTCTTGATTCATCTGCCTAAACTGATTGATCTTATTCTACAAATTTAACATCTTGCTCAGCGGAAAGTACTTCAATAGAAATTTTATGCTTAAGTCTTCCCATTCTGTTACATCATCTAGCGAGTTAAACCACTGAAGTGCTTTGTCCTTCAATGAGAACGGGAACAACCTCATTTTTACTTGCTCGTGTGGCACATGATTTATCTTGATTTTCAGCCAACCTGCGGAACTTATTCAGATGTAATTCGGGTCATCTAGTACGCTCCCATCAAATTGATTCTGCTGAACAATGTTTATCATGACGGGCTTCAACTCGAAGCTATTGGCATTCAGTGGCGGTGGTTGCACTCCTCCAAACTTCTGATTGGCATAGGGCGAAGACAATCACTTATGGGGGTGATGTCCTCATCTGTGTCATCTTGAACGACCTAAGCACGTCTCAGCTGCTGTGGCGGAGGTTGTTGCTGCTGTATATTTGTTACTCTATCATCCAGATGGGCTAAGGCCCCCAATATTCGATTCAGTACTTCCTCTTCGTTCGGATTCTGTGGAACATTCTCCATCTCGACTGTGGGATTTCTTCTCGTTCGGTATCGGCGGGCAGTTACCTCAGTCTTAGGATCTAAAGGAACAAGTTGTTCTTTCCCTTTTGACCTAGTTTGCATGCGAAACCTGAAAATACCACCAGAAAGAAATACCACGTAATACGAAAATTAAATAAATAAATAAAAATAAAAATTAAATAACAATACTTAAATTGCAGAAAAATGAAATCTAGTCTAGTATCCTCCTATTACTCAAGATAAAAACTAAGATGCTATACCTATTCTTAAACAACGACGCCAAAAACTTAACAAACCTATTTCTAACCCGAAAATACCGCAAGTGTACGGGTGTAGATGTATATAGAGAAAGTCAAGGTCGATCCACAGAGAACAGGTTAACGTAGTTCGATAACCTAATTATATAGGATTATCCTAACTAGACACTAGAATTGGTGAATGATTTTATTAAACTAATAAACTAAATTAATTAATAAAACTAATTCCAATCAACGAGAATGTATCCTAGGACATCGATTTCAAGAATTACGCTAATGATGATTAATTTCTATTTTATAAACTTTAAACCAGTTATATTATCTATTAGACGGCATTTAATTAACCTAACCCTTCTCTCGAAGCGACTAAGTCGTTAATTTATTAGAATAATTACTCTCTCGGGTTAATTGATCCTAACAACTCCTAACAGCCCATTAACCTTTGCCTACACGATCATAGACAATCGCGCTATGTGCTATCGTCTATTAACAATTCCATTCTCTCGAAGCGAAATTGTTAAACAAGTAACTTAAACTCGATTGGCCAGATTAAATTCAACTATAAGATTAAACCAAACACATAGATAGATAATAACAACTGGAGTCTATAAATTAAATAATTAAATCAACATCGTTGTAAAATCCTACTTTCTAATCCTAGGACACGAGTAGTTTAGCTACTCATGTCTACTATCAACTCAAAACAAGAATTCAAAGAAAATATTGTCAAGAACTTGAAAATAAATAAAGAATAATTTAACCCGATAGTCGGCTCGTCGATCTTCGTCTTCTCGCTCTCACGCTTTCTACTCCAAGGTAAAAGTATGAGATGGTATTATGTCCGATTCTTCTCTGAAAAATGAGCTCTTATGTCTTTTTATAGGCTTCGGGACGAGTCCTGCGATCTCTAGGCTTCGATTCCTATTCGAAATAGGAGTTTCTTCAAAACGCGAACTTTTGTTGCGACCACGTAAGGCATCCCTCGCGGTCCCATTGCCTTTGTACTGAAAACTTCTTTAAAACCGAACATTTTGTCGTGGCCGCGATGCTTGTGTGTCGCAGTCGCGTCGGTTCACTTCTAGATCGGTTCAGGCTGGTTCAAACCGTTTTTCCTCTCTTTTGACTTGTCTTTTATCTGATAGTCGTAAACTACGACTTTTAGCCCTGAAATGCTGAAAATACCTCCAAAATAAGTCAAACACGTTAAATGGGCCAAATATAATAAATATACAAAATATGCATGTAAATGTTATCAAATACAATCCTAAATCGACCTAAATACATGCATAATTAACATGTATCAAGAAGAAGACGAATCTAAGACCGATATCGAAGCAGTGTCGAGCACCGACTTGAAGATGTAGTTGGTTGTCTTAACATCTGAAATAGACTCCATGTACCTCAATCTAGTCTGGGAACTAGTTAATTTGCCAGATGGGGCTCGCCCCATCTGCAAATGGATCTTCAAGAAGAAGAGAAATGCAGATGGCAAGGTACAAACCTACAAGACTAGGTTGGTGGCAAAGGGTTATAGTCAGCACGAGGGCATTGATTACGATGAAACCTTTTCGCCAGTCGCTAAGATCAAGTCCATTAGAATATTACTTGCAATAACTACATACTATAATTTTGACATTTGGCAAATGGATGTCAATACCGTGTTTCTCAAGGAGAACTTGAAGGCACTGTGTATATGTCACAGCCTGAAGGTTTTATATCAAAACAAAAGTCGAATGTAGTATGCAACTTAAAGAAGTTCATTTATGGACTTAAGCAAGCATCTAGGAGTTGGAGATTTACTTTGATAGAGCTATTAAATTGTTTGATTTTGTCAGAAGTAAAGATGATCCATGCGTTTATAGTAAATGTAAGAATAGAAATGTTGTCTTCCTTATCATATATGTCGACGATATACTAATAATGCAAAACGATTGTTCCATGCTGTAATCCATAAAAGATTGGTTGTCTAGTTCCTTCATGATGAAGGATTTGAGTGAGGCTTCCTATATCCTTGGAATCAAGATCTATTGAGATAGATCTAATAAAATGTTGGGATTGTCTCAGTCTACTTACATAGACAAACTGCTGAGACGCTTCTCAATGGACAATTCCAAGAAAGGATTTCTTCCTATGGGACATGACATTGTTTTGTCAAGAAAGGTTTCCCTTCCAATGACAAAGAAATTAGTTACACGAAGAAAATCTCATACGCTTCGGTTATAGGATCTATTATGTATGCCATGATATGTACAAGGCCAGATGTGGCTTATGCACTCAGCATGACAGACAGATTTCAGCAAAACCCCAGTGAGGAACATTGGAGAACTGTTAAGATTATTCTTAAGTACCTTAGAAGAACTAAATAATATTTCTTAGTCTATGGCGGGCAGCCAGAGCTATCAGTTACTGGGTATATTGATGCTAGCTTCCAAACATACCATGATGACTTCAAGTCTCAGTCAGGATATATTTTCGTTATCAATGGTGGTGCAATAAGTTGAAACAATTCTAAACAGAGAACAACTGCCGATCCACCACTGAAGTCGAGTATATTGTTGCATCTGAAGTTGTCAAAGAAGTTGTTTCTTTGTTGGATTTCAGTGTCATTCCAAGTGGTAGCAGTGCAATACCATTGTATTGTGACAATACTGTTGCGGTTGCACAAACAAAGGAACCGAGAGCCACGAACAGAACAAGAACATTCCCCAGGGATATCATCTGATCAGAAAAATAATAGATAGGAAAAATTTGAAGTTAGAAAGAGTACCCACTCATGATAACTTTTGGCTAATCCTTTCACCAAGCCGTTATGTACAACAAAGCATAACAAGCACTTTGAGAGCTTGAGTGTTAGACATGTTGGTAGTTGGGTTTGATTCAATGAGATTTTATAGTTTGTATGTCTTAGAAACTTTTCAGTTGATATATTGATTATTTGATCACATTCTATCATAATTTGATTGTTGGGTTTTATGCATTTATTAGAATAATTATTTTGATTGTTAGTCATTATATTTATATATGTTCCTTGAATCATTTCTGTCATTTATGGTGTGAGACATAAGTGATATAGCATGATTCTAAAATTACCATAACTGACGGTCATCAAGAATGAGCTATTGATGACACACATGTGGTTTGCATCACATTCTTAGAGAATGTAGTAGGTATCACGACTACGAGGTATTAGATATCCGTGATGGACTTATGGATACTTTAGGAAGTATTGGTATAACCTACTATTAAACTATTTGTTTAGTATCTGCGGTTTATTAGTGTGTGGAGTATGTAATGATCCTTTGACCTGAGGTCAATACTCATTTTGTTGTTAAATGATGCACTTTGACCAAGTACAATGCCTCCCAAAGGAGGACAAGATACGTCTTGTGTTGGGTTCATCATGAGGCAAATGGAAATGATAGTTGAGCCAAGATTGGGATTCATTCCTCGATTGAAATTCGAGAAAACACTCATATTTCTCTATATTATTTGACCATAAAGTCATTGGTCAATGCAAAAGATATATTCAATTAAATAATTGAATATGATCAAATGCATCGTATAATAAAGATGAGAAAAGTAATTGAGCTATTTGAATAGACACGTGACAGATCTCGGGCTCAATCGGGTGGTTCGTGAATGAAAGGATATTACATAAACGCCATATAAAGCTTGTTTACCGGATTCACGTAGACGTCATTCATATATTGAGTTCGCTGCACAACGCAGTCTATGAGTTTTGTGCAAACTTTAATAAAATATTATTGCGGATAATGAGAGCCTAAAGAGTCACAATTTATGCGTGTTGTTGTTCCGCCCCAAGGATACTAGGTTAGTGCTTCAAATTATATCTAATGCTAGTCCAAATGGGAGATTGAAATATATGGACTAGATTATGATATATGGACTAGATTAGGATATATATATTTTAGTTAATTAATAAGATATACTAATTAATTTATTAAAGCTGACTTGGATAATAGGTCCATACCTAGAGTTATATGGAACTAAATACATTCTCTATGGTAGAGAAAAATCAGGCTTTATCAGAAAGAAACACAAAAAACATGTAGAATTCAATAAGTGATTTCTTAGCAATCACTTATCAAATAATTGCATTGGGGATTGTTCTCGCATCGAACAACATACAGGTGGATACCTGCAGTAGTGGATCCAGTTGTACGAATCAATCCGATTAATTACGCAACAAGTGTTCAAACTTTTACGTGATTAAAACTCGTCGTTTAATTCAGTTATAATTTAAATTGCTGCACTACATTAGATGGAACAAACAATTCCTAACATTTTTCTCTCTAAGGTTGTTGATATTTTGTAGTGGAAATTTGCCTAAGGGCACTCACATTTGACTTGTGTCGATACTGTTAGAAATTAGAAGAATGAAATTGGAGCTTCATGTGACCCTACTAGATTACATTTAGACAAGTTGAATCCCATATGCATTAAAACACACCTAAATTAGTTGTAATAATGAACTGATGCTTAATATCCGTCAATCTATATTTATTTCACCACAACTAACCTTCGTCTAAATTCTGGTAAAATGTTGTCATCATTTTAATCCCTTCCTTATTACGGCAACAACCCATAAATCCAACCTTCAATTTCCCATGAACAGGTGGTTGACATTATTGGAAATAAACTTTTGTCCCTCACATATATGGGTGTAAGTGAGCCGAGACCGAGACAACTCGCGAACTACTCGAAATCGACTAGAGATAAAAGAGTCGAGCTGGAGTCCAACTCGAGTTCGAGCTCATTGATACTCGACAGACTCGCGAACTTACTTGAGCTTGCGTTATACTACGGGTGTGTTTGCTTAAGGCTGTAAAGTACTGAGCTAAATCTGGCTGAAAGAGTTAATGAGTGTGCTTTATTGAGATTTGATCCCCTATATCTATTGAGGGAAACCTTAAGCAAACACACCCTACTAATTTACCTTTAGAATTGACATAATTATAAATGTACCCTGATTCTCTAAGGTCCCCCATTAGCTTCGTAGTATAATTGACGTTTCAATTTTAATGTATTTTTTTATATTTTTATATTTTATTTTATATCAATCGAGTCGAGTCGAGTCGATCTCGAGTTAATTCGAGTTTGAAAAAAAATGAACTCGAGAGAGCTCGAACCTCAAATATTTTAACCGAACTCGAGTCTGCCAGTACTCGACTCGACTCCTTTACGGCCCTACTCACATACTTATAAATTACACTTATGCATAATCATATACAATGTTTACACTATTTCATGCCACAATTAAAAAATATAACATTAATACATTAGCTGCGCTTATGTGTCATGTAGCAACACAAATATTGACGTAAAGGACTTGAATTGACCCCACCTCACCCAACTAAAATCTTTTACTGTCAATGCTGGGGATCATTGAATGATATGTAATGTAACCACTGCCGATAATATTAGTAGTGTTATATTATACATGTGTCATCTAACGATATAATTGATATAGAAAGATTTTATATTAATATAATTGGAAGTAGAAAATGGGGATAGCACCCCACCACCCAAAAAGAAAAAATATATATATCAAATCTCTAATCAGAAACGTACATATATGTCATCAGTTCAGAAAATCATCAAATCAAAGTTAACCAAACAATATTTTGTTGCTTTTTCCTTAAACTAAATACACACACTGAAAGCAGCCAAAAATGGACCAAGACTTAACCTGCACCCCAACCGTAGCCGTAGGTCCTGATGACACTGAAATTGATACCCCACTACAAACACACACAAACCACCACCGTCCTCCACCGCCACCGGAGCCGGCGTATAAAGAATGTATGAAGAACCATGCAGCCACCATAGGTGGCCACGCAGTGGACGGCTGCGGTGAGTACATGCCGGCCAATTCGGCCAGCCCAGCCTCGCTAACATGCGCCGCCTGCGGCTGCCACCGCAACTTCCACCGCCGTGAAGCCACCGCCATCACCCCACCCTTTCTTGATTTCCGCCCTCCTCCTCAAACCAAACGAACTTCTTGTTCACTCTCTTCACCGCGTCATCCACCTTTCCCATACTCGTCAGCACCGCCACCCCACATGCTGCTCACACTCAGCACGGCGGCGAAGCACCACCAGGAGCCAGTGAGGCCAGCGACGGAGAACCCGGGTGGAAGAAAACATTTTAGAACAAAATTCAGCGACGAACATAAGGAAACGATACAGTCTTTTTCGGAAAAAATCGGGTGGAAAATGCAGAAGTCCGATGAAGCAGCGGTGGAGGAGTTCCGCCGTGAAGTTGAAGTTTCAAAAGGAGTGCTCAAGGTGTGGATGCACAACAACAAGACCATGTTTGGCAGGAAAGAAACTATCAATAGCAAAAACAATATCAATGAGGGAATGATTAGCTGCGTAAACAATATTATCGGCGGCAACGGCGACAGCAAAGATGAAGAAATTAGATAGACTGATAATTGCGGTCAATTCAGAAAGAAAATGATAGTAGAGTTCATTTTCATGATCCCAAAAATGGGTCTTTTTCTTCAACTTGATGTGATTTAAGCAAGTAGATTTGAATTTGTGGGTGGTAATTCATCAAGGTTTTTGTTTTGATTAATCTGTTAACTGGCTTTAACTCAATAATCATATTGTTATAGTCTCGCTCATAGATCTAGTTATATGAAGATGTAGATCATTTTTGTAATATATGTGTTTCTTTTGTTTTTTGACGTAAAATGTATGTGTTTGCATATATATTCTCTAGTGTGTTCATATACAGTATATGACTCAAAATTCCATCCCCACAAATTATAACACTATTTTTATGAAGTTGAAGAAAGTACAACCATTTAACCTGCTAGTAAAAGTCTCTGAATTTTCATGTTCTTTAATGATGATATTATAACGTTCGATTCTTGTATATATACATAATGTTACACAGGAATTCATTAATAATGATTTATTACTGTTCGATTCAAGGAATACACTTTTCATCATTTCGTCACGTTTTCTGTTAAATATTTTGCACTTTGGCCTCATGTGAATTAGCATTTTTAGTCTCATGTGCTTAATTACCTGTTTGGAGGGGAGAAACTATTTTTGGAAGGAAAAACTACCATATTGGAGCTAAAACCTATGGTTCCAAGCACACTAAATAGCCTTACCACTACTACAAAAACTGTCAATCACAACACCTAAACAACTACGGTTGTACCTAAAAGCCGTTGTCTTTTAGCATTCAACCGTTGTCTTTGTAGAAACCGTAGTGTATTTGAAATTGTTTTCGCTCAAAGACAACGGTTTTTGCAAAACCGTTGTCGTTTAACCGTAGTCGAATTCTTACTTTTTCGCCTTAAGACAACGGTGAGTACTTCTGTTGTTGAAAGACCGTTGTTAAGTATAATTTTCTAATAAATAATATAACAGAACGAAACATCCCCAACAGCGTTCACTCTCCTCTCCTCTGTAACTTCTCAATTTTTCTCTAACCCTTTTCTCAATCTCTTTACCCGTTTATCTCGCCAAATCGCCGATAACTGCCCTTCTTTTCCCCCCCAAACCAGTGGCCAACCAAATATCTAGGGCTCCAGCCTCCCCCTCATCCGCCTCTCTTCTTCTTCGTTACTCCTAACTCCTTTCTCTCTCTCTCTCTCTCTCTACAAACACCAGCCTCTCTCTCTGTCTGTGTCTATGATAATCAAATTGAGTGCAGCGCGACGGCGGAGTAGAGAAATAAAGTACGAGCTGGTG
This sequence comes from Ajuga chamaepitys, assembly GCA_958295605.1. Lineage (NCBI taxonomy): Eukaryota > Viridiplantae > Streptophyta > Magnoliopsida > Lamiales > Lamiaceae > Ajuga > Ajuga chamaepitys. The sequence continues at coordinate 4,883,595 of OY282508.1, forward strand.
ACAGGAGGTGAGGTGAGCGGCCTGGGCAAAGGTGTCACCGCCAGTAGTATCGGTCTTATCCTCAAGGCTTGCGGCCTCCATGTCACCTCCATTAAAGTTGGTTCTTTTCTTCTTCTTCCTCGTCTCTCCTCGCATCACCTCTGCAATGCTCACCAACTGTTTGTAGGAATTCTAACATACCACCGTCTTTCCAATTGAGAAGAATTTGTTTCTTCTTCATATATGTTCGAATTTCCACTTGTTTCCGGCGGTTGTAGCACTTGTTAATTATGTTTATTTTTGCAGAATCTCTCCTCCGTCTTGATTTTGTCCTGTAAATTGAAAGAATTATGATGTTAGGTTTTAGTTATGTATTTAAGGAGGTTATGCTATTTTTTCTTCATTTTTCTGTTTGATGTTTCCCTTGTTATTTCAGCGGTAGAGTTCATATATTACTATTATTTTATTGTGTATGTTCTAGTGGTTTTATATTATTCAATGTTTTAAGTTGAACATGGATCTTAATTCATACTTGTTTTGATGAAAGTTGGGTATTATGTTTGTAACCATACACTGAATATATCTTTAAATTTGGTTTCTTTTGCATACACATGTTGTCTTTGTTGTTTGTTTTAAGTCGCATCGGAATCTTCATTCAGAGTAATTGTATTATTGAATTAGATATATACTATATGTTTTGATTAATATGTGTATGTTATTTTGATTTGTAGAACAAAGGATGGCATCAAGAAGAGAGAAGCCTCGCTTGATGATCCTTGGAGGAGCCCTCGAGTACCAGCGGGTTTCTACTGCACTTTCAAGCTTTGATACTCTGTTGCAACAGGTTGTATGTCAATCTTTTTATTTTTTTTAGGTGTTTGGCTATGCCTATCTAAATGATATTGTAAACTTTGTCATCTTATAAGATGCTTTAAGAGCTTATAAGATGTTTTACCATATCTTAAAAGATATTTAAAGATCATGGAGCTTAGTAGGTGTTATTTGTTAGTTGTAATTAAATAGTAACGCATAAAGGATGTTGTCAAAATAAGATATGATTTTCAAAATAAGATGGAGTTTACTTTCTTCTAAAAAACAGTTTGTAAACACCTACTATTTGATCGTGGAAGAAATAAAGAACAATCTCTAATTCTCTATCAAACATATTTAAGCTTATATGTTCTACCAAACACCCTCTTAGTTGGTCAAGAATCCTACATTTGTTGTTCGATGTCACTTTTACACTTACATATTTGAATTTTCCGAGGGAATGGATCATCTTAAGATAGCTATTGCTAAGATAGATGCACATAATCCTGATATTCTTCTGGTAGAGAAATCTGTTTCACGACATGCACAAGATTATCTTCTAGCAAAAGAGATATCAGTTGCTCTCAATATTAAAAGACCACTTTTGGAGCGAATTTCCCGTTGTACTGGTGCCCAAATCGTTTGTTCAATTGATCATTTAGAGATATATTTTGTCTTATTTCAGTTCACTAGGGAATAAACTGAAATGAATGTAATTTTTTAAAGTTATTTGATTTTCTGTCAATGGCGCTTAGATTATGATTTATTTTACTTTTAGTAGTTTCAACTTATACATGAAGTTTTCTGTATATTTGAGCTTGAAGTTTTCTATAAATTTGAGCTTACATTGGATTGAGTTATGACTCCAATTTCTGATGAATAAGCTTATTCTGAATATCTACTTTTTATCTGTGTGCTCCAGAATCTGATGCATCCGCTAGTAGCTGCTGATATAATAGCTGTAGGTGAGAACTTTTTTCCACTCCCCCCTTTCCCTTTGTAAAGAGAAATACAATTCCTTTATTTCAAGGGCAGTAGTTGTTTGGTATGAATTAGGCTAATTATTATTGCTTATTTGGTTTTTGGTGATCGATATCAGCTTTTTTTGTGCTTTATCTAATTATGATCTTAATTGAATTAGAACATCAGATTTCAAAGTTTCTGATATGAGTTGAGTTTGTCCACAAATTATACATTGGTTATGTGTGTGTGTTTAAGATGTTTACTTACCCCCTCAGTCCATTTGATTTATGTTTGCTCTGTTTTATATGGTTTATCCGGCGCTCACAATCCTGCTGAAGATTCTGATGTATTCCGGTAAAATTGATGTTCTCTTGTGCTCGGATTCCACGCTTCCTCTCAGTCCATTTGCATCTACATGTTGCTCAATTTTAGAGTCTCCGGTTCGAGATCACATTCCTACTAGAGAACTTGATTCATCCCGGTGAAATTACGAACTATTGATCTCTCTACGTCCTTCTCGCTGATTCTCAGATGCTAGGTCTTCTCACTCCCATCCGCATCATTTTTCTCAGTTTAAAAATCATGATTACAGTATAATGCAATGCAATTGAGTTTATGGAGTTAGCTGTTGGGGCAATTTCATGATGGATACACATACATTTCCTTAATTATATGTCTGTAATCAGGTCTTGTTCAATTAATTGCTTGCAATATATACTTTAATTGAGTTACGTTATCTATCACTTCTTGTCGCTTGAGTATCACTTTTCTATAAATTTGTCAATTAAAAGATGATTTAAATATTAAATTTTGCGGTTAAGTTGTTATCCACTCTTGTTTATCTTTCTTTTGATTATTTTTTAAGTATATTTTGTCAGTAGTATATAATGCCTTGAACTCACAAAGGTCCCTATTTGGATACATTGAAGGGAAAGTCAGACAACTAGATGACAAATTTCCAGTCATCCGTGGTCTATCAGGTCATTTCTGAATCAGAAGGAAGAAATCAAGAAGTAATCTCATCAATAACCTTGAAATTGTTTAAGTAATGCCCAAGAATTAGTGGTCTAATGATGTAATTTAATTTGATCTTATCATTATATATTATTTGATTCATTTAGCTTGTATAGTTGGGAAGCTTGCAGTTTTTGATATGTGGGATTCACTTCCAAGTATAATGTTCACTCAAATCAGATAAAATATGATTGTTAATGGAACTTTCTCAATAAACTCTGATGTTAGTAGCAGTGTATTTTTCTGGTTCTTCTCCAAGTAATCTCGTCTCTCATAAGATAATATTGCTCCTAATGTTTTTTTTATTTAATGATATTTTCTCTATTTCGCTCTTTATCTTTTGAATGATTTTGTCAGATCTTTGTAAATCTTCATATACTTGTTTGACCTTTGACAAAGATCATTGAAATTGAGCCAGCGGAAGGACTGGTACAAGATTTTAGGAGTTTCAAAAACTGCCTCCATATTAGACATTAAGAAAGCTTCCAAGAAGCTTGCATTACATTGGCACCCGGATAAAAATGTTGACAATAGAGAGGAAGCAGAGGCCAATATTCGGGAAATAACAGCTGCATATGAGGTTGGTTTATTGATTATAATTTTGAGTCATCTAACTCAAGTTATTATGGTGGCCCTTCTTTTACTTCCAACCTGTAATTTGTTAAGGTCACATATTATTACGACCTATCTTTGCATTGATCTCATTTTCCAGTTTACTACCATGTTTCATTTTTATATCATTTATTTTTGAACTCTTTCATGTTTCAATACTTCCCTTTTTTATTTGTAACATTTATAGATGCTGCTTATGTCAGTTATTAGTATAATGCTCTAAAAAGAAGTTGATTGCATTATCTCCAGATTCTGGGAGATGAGGACAACCGCAGTAGATATGACAGCGGTGAAGATATTGAAGACATTTATAGGTGCTGCTTTTTTTTTTTTTTTTTTTTTTTTCATTTTTGTGGTTACTTGTTTTAGAGGAAATGTGGATAAAACGGAGACGCTTGAAAATCTGGATATCATTCTTTTATTCCTCAGTGAAATTTTCGATGGCGGGTAAGGATCTATTATTTTATTTTGCAACCAAACTACTTTGAGGTCTTCAAAATGTTGATCAAAATCTTTTTGCTATAACATAATTATCTTTGAGTTTGGATCATTCATAGATAGCCATAAACATGCATGCACATAATACTCTGTACAAAATCTCGATATCATTCTTTTATAAATATTTTATTTTGATTTGGACATCTATCTATTGGATTATCTTATTTTCTACATATGCCATCAGCTTTGCTATAACATAATTGTCTTTGAGTTTAGATTATTCATATATTAGGTGTTCATACAAATACTTTATTTTGATTCGAACATCTATATATTGGATTATCTTATTTATAATTGATTAAACTTGATCTTAGATGTTCATGCTCTTCAATTCATTATTATTGCTATTTGAATTTTTCGAGTTTTATGATTACTCTTCAATCCACCTCTGAAATTAATCATTATTTTTCTAGATGTTGTACTTAGAGTTTAAGGTGTAAATAGCAAAAACACATACTGCTGGTTAATTATTACTTTTTATATTTGTGTTTTATACTTAGATATATCTGATTGTGACCTTATGCTTAATGTTTTTTTACTATTCTATGCTGTAGATATCGGAATTAACAAATAAATTTTTGTGTTTAATTCTATCTCTTTTGGTGCTTTTTTTTTTTTTTGCAGGATAATGAAAGATGATTCAAAAGAAAAGATGTGCCTCTATAATGGATTAAGTATAGAGAAATTAATTTGTAATTTTTTTTTCTTTTCTAGCTTTGTGACGTATTGTAACTTGGATATTTAGAAATAAATGAATTTTTTAATCTAATATTTACTGTTTCTTATATGATATGTTATTGAAGATTAAACAACACATATAAATATTAATTTATGTTTAAGATATATATATATATATATATATATATAAATTACAAAAGAAAATAAAAATATATAAAAAAATTGTAAAAGAGCATCATCTACAACAACGGTTTATGAAAAAGAAAAGACAACGGTCTTTAACCGTAGTCTAAGAAAAGTCACCAGCCGTGGTCATACATACCGTAGTCGTAGATGCTACTATTACGACAACGGTTATCAACCGTAGTCTTTATCGTTAATTACTACGGTTCAGATCGTAGTCGAAAAAAATACCAACCGTGGTCATACATACCGTAGTTGTAGATGTTACTATTACGACAACGGTTATCAACCGTAGTAGAAGAAATCAGATAAAAAATGAGTTGATGCTGCTGTGGTTGAGCAAGCAGATGACACAGCTGAAGTGTGAAATGTTTCTGAGGCAAAGATAACCACTGAATGGGTTCTTGACACAGGTTGTTCTTTCCATTTGTGTCCATATGAACACTTATTTCAAGAACTTAATAAATCTGATGGAGGGATTGTGTTGTTGGGGAATGATCAATCTTGCATAGTAAGAGGAATTGGCTCTGTGAAAATACAGATGTATGATGGAGTCCCAAGGATTATTTCAAATGTGAGGTATGTGCCATCTCTCCAAAGAAAGCTGATATCTCTAGGTTCCTTAAATGAAACTGGCTGTGAGTTCAGTACAGTGAATGGCACATCACAAAGAACAACAAAGTAGTTATGAAAGGTAAAAAACACAATGGTTTGTTCATTCTACTTGGAAATTCAGTTATGGGATCTGTGGATGCTACCTTGAGTAGTGCAGAAACCATGATGTGGCACAAAAGATTGGGCTATATGGGTGAGAAAAGAATGATAGAGCTATCAAAGAGAGGAGTGTTGGGAAATATAGGATCAAACAGCTTGGAATTTTGTGATCAATGTGCCATGGGTAAATCCAAGAAACTAGCCTATGGAAAAGCAGCACACACTACCAAGGAAATTCTGGATTATGCACACTCTGATGTATGGGGGCCTGTTAGAACAGAAACTGTAAGTGGAGGCAAGTATTTCATGACGGTGATAGATGATTTTAGTAGGAAAGTGTGGGTATATATCTTAAAACACTTATCCCTATCCCACCACTTTAACTAGTAGAGTGGTAAGTAGGAGTCGAACCCACGAGAAACGATTGAACAATATTGTCTTGATATGCCAAGTGATTATGTATTGCAAACATGAATAAACTCGAATAAAGAAATCAATAAAGGTGGGGGGATTTGTTTGTCAAGCTAGAAACCACTATATAGCTATGATCAACTAAGCTAAGATTCAATTAACAAAAGATAGCAAGATAGATAAACCGATTTTTGGATTTTTAATATATAATTTAAGTATCTACCCTTGATCGAGTACCCCTTTGGTTCCAACGAATTACACAACTATTGTTGATGCCCAATGGAAAGCATTTCAAGTCTCTATTTCACGACTACTAACAAGCTCTAGCAACCGTATTATCTCGTAATTATGGCTAATCAAAATAAGCTGTTCGACTAACCCTATCCAATTAAACCAAAATGGCAAACAAGCTCTCTTCAATTTGGCAATCGAATGATAAAAACTCCAAGATAATGAAACAGATTTGACATAAACCTCGATAGCTCGGGTTTAGAGGTCAAACTCTACACTATCACCAACGAAACCACTCGTTGTTTGCTACTAGGGAATCGGAAGATCCTACAATTACGGATAGTGATTTCCAATTCTAGCAACACATTCATACACTTCCTAGAGGTTGATCAAGCCAAGAAAAAGCATACAAATATGAGTCAATAACAGTAAATAGTATAGAACACCTTGAAATTGCAGTCAAATGGTAACATCAACTAGCAATAATCATGTAAACGTTGTTACTCAAAGTTTTACATTTGATCAAGGGTACTCACCCATGGAAGCTAAAACAAATAGAAAATAAGTAGAAAAATAAAGAAACATGATACTGAAATGGATGAATCCAAAGATGTCAATTGGAGAAGATGATCCTTTAATCTCTTGTCCAATCGTCCTTCCTTGGTGGCTTTGGTGGCTGAATATTGCTTCCCAAGGTATCAAAAGGTTATCAAAAGTTAGGTCAAATTCGAATGGGATGATATATATATAAGGGGAGAAAGTGCTAGTAAAAAATAGGCAAAATCGCATTCAGGATTTAAAAAACAGGGTAAGGAATCTCGGCCAAGATGCAAGTGTGTCTCGGCCGAGACATGAAAGAAAGTTGGATCAAAGACTGATCTCGGCCGAGATTCAACTTGCATCTCGGCCGAGACGTGAAAAAGGGGAAATTGGGCTGGCTAGGGCCTGACTCATCTCGGTCGAGATTGCATTACATCTCAGCAGAGATCTTGGTCCTTTGAAAATCCTGAAATCTCTGGAGGCTCATCTCGGCCGAGATGCATTTCTTGTCTCTGCCGAGATCTTCAGTTCTGCAAATTCTTCATGTTCGCCCTGGAGACCCATCTCGGCCGAGATTTTCATCCTGTCTTGGCCGAGATCTTTAGTTAGCCCCTTCCTTTTGTTGCCTCGATCGATCCACTGACTTGTGATCGTTTGACTTTCTTTTTTATCGATCCTTTTCACCTGTCTTAACACAGAAATAGCACAAACGCATAATTTTGCTCATGAGAGTATAAAAGCACTAAATACACATGATTGTGCACATTATTGACACTAAAATGACACTAAAGTGCCCTAAAGTGCGTGCACGAAACACGTGTACCATCTGTGATAGATGATTTTAGTAGGAAAGTGTGGGTATATATCTTATAACAGAAAAGTGATGCTTTCTTGAGATTCAAAGATTGGCTTGCTCAGGTGGAAAATCAAAGAGGAAGGAAACTCAAGTACTTAAGAACAGTCAATGGACTTGAGTATCTATCAACTAAGTTCACTGAATTCTGTAAAGAGAGAGGGATTGTCAGGCACATAACAGTTCCACTGAACCCCCAACAGAATGGTATAGCTGAAAGACTTAACAGGACCATTTTGGAAAGAGTTAGATGCATGTTGGTAGATGCAAAGCTTCCCAAGGTTTCCTGGGGAGAGACAGTTAACACAGCATGTTATTTGATCAACAAAACTCCCTCATCTGCCTTGGACTTTAGGAGACCAGATGAGATCTGGTATGGAAAGCTCTCAAACTACAAAGAACTCAAAGTGTTTGGGTGCTTGGGATTTGCTCAGGTAAGGCAATATAAGTTGGATCCTAGGGCACTGAGATGTGTTTTTCTTGGTTATCCAGATGGGACTAAAGGCTATAGGTTATGGTATGTTGAAAAAGGACACCAGAAACTTGTTATAAGCAGAGATGTAAAGTTTAATGAAAGCATTATGGGTTATGTCTCAACTGGAGATAAATCTGAGGTTGATGGAGCTGTCTCAATAGAGGAAACATTTGTTGAGGTAGAGATCCCAGGATCAGTTATTCAAAATGAGCCAGTGCTAGTAAATGATGAGGAATCCAGCAGCTCTTCTGATGATGAAGAAGATCAAACTCAACAAACTGATTTAAGAAATTACAGTCTAACTAGAGATAGAGTAAGAAGGCAAATTCATCCACCAAATAGATATGACCAAGCTGATATGGTATATTATGCTTTAAATGTTGCAGAATCTCTGGAACACACTGAACCATAGACTTATACAGAGGCTATAAGTGGAAGTGAGAAGAAACAGTGGATGAAAGCAATGGTGGAGGAAATGAATTCCCTAGAAAGAAATCACACTTGGGATTTGGTTCAGAAACCAAATGGTCAAAGGCTTGTGAGTTAAAAATGGATATTTAAGAAAAAACTGGAGGTTGCAGACGGTGAGAAGCTCAGATACAAAGCAAGATTAGTTGCAAGAGGGTTTACTCAGAGGGAAGGAATTGATTTTCATGAGGTGTTCTCACCAGTAGTAAAACACACCTCTATCAGAATCCTATTAGCTAAAGTTACACAGGAGGATCTTGAACTCCAACAACTAGATGTTAAAACTGCTTTCTTACATGGAGAGTTAATGGAGGATATTTACATGAAACAGTCTGAGGGCTTTGTGAAAACTGGTGATGAGGATAAAGTGTGTCACTTGAAGAAGTCACTGTATGGTTTGAAGCAAAGTCCAAGGCAATGGAGCAGGAAATTCAATAAGTTCATGATTAGTGCTGGTTCACCAGAAGTCTTTATGACAACTGTGTATACTTTGAGAAGAATGCAAAAACAGACCAGGTGTATTTGTTATTGTATGTTGATGATATGCGAATAGCTAGCAAAAGCAAACTGAAGATTCAGCAGTTGAAACAAAAATTGAGCACTGAATTTGAAATGAAAGATCTGGGAAGTGCCAAGAAGATGCTAGGGATGGATATAATCAGACAGAAAGGCTGGTGTGTTATACTTATCTCAAAGGAATTACCTACAAAAGGTGCTGGAGAGATTCAATATGCATGAATCAAGGCCTGTGGTAACTCCTGTGGGACAACAGATCAAATTGTCAAGAGACCAGTGTCCAAAGACACCTGCTGAGGAGAGATACATGCAAAACATACCTTATGCAAGTGGAGTAGGAAGCCTAATGTATGGCATGATTTGTAATAGGTCTGATTTGACCTTTGCAGTGTCTTTGGTGAGCAGATTTAAGTCTAATCCAGGCAAAGAACATTGGGAGGCTCTGAAATACATTCTAAGAAGGGAGCAATCAGTTTAAGTTTGAAGTATGAGAAGACAAGTTCACAGACTAACCCTTTGATGGGGTTTGTAGATGTAGACTTTGCTGAAAATCTAGATACCAGGAAGTCTATTTCTGGCTATGTGTTTACACTATATGGAACAACTGTGTCTTGGAGGTCAGTGCATCAATCTGTGGTAGCCTTGTCTACCATAGAAGCAGAATATATTGCTGTAACTGATGCTTGCAAAGAAGCAGTGTGGTTGAAAGGGATTTTGAAAGATTTTGGTGTTGTGCAGAAGTGTGTGACAGTGCTATGTGACAATCAAAGCACTCTACATTTGGTTACGCATCATGTTTTTCATGAGAGATCAAAACATATAGATGTAAAACGGCATTATGTTAGAGATATCATTGAAGCTGGTTCTGTGGTGGTGAAGAAGGTGCACACCAAGGAGAATGCTGCAGATTTTCTTACCAAATCAGTTCCAGGAGCTAAGTTCACTCAGTGCACAAGCTTAATCAAGCTTGTGCCTTGTTTCTGAAATGATTCAGTGATGGAAACACCTTGGTTCATTGAGGTGGAGATTTGTGAATTCTGGATCAATTACATCAAGTGTGGTCATATTTTGTACAAGAAGTGGTGCTGATCAAGGAACCGGTCTGAAGAGTTCAAGAACCGGCTTGGAAGATCGAATTCAGGACGTGAGCCGAAGTCATAACCACCGGTTCATGGTGGTTATGAAAACTATTCTGCAACTTGCCTTTAACAACGGTTTTTCAACCGCTGGAGCTGCTCAACTTGCAGCTCCCGTATCTGGAAGATTCGAGCTTAGTTTTTTGTACAGAGTTATGTAACTTGATGTGTAGAATCCAATTTTATAGTTTTTCCTCTGTTTCAATTACTCAAGAGAGAGAATTAGTGATTAGGGTTTGCGGGTTCAGTTTAGGGTTCTAAATTGGGGGTTTTGCATTCCTGGAAAAATTCTTTGTAATCTTGTACAATTGATAGTGAATTGAGGTGAGATAATCCTCCGTGGACGTAGAACTATTGTTCGAACCGCGTAAAAACTTCTTGTGTGTGCGATTTGATCTTCTGTGTTTGCGTGGGTTGTGTTCGGCCAGAATTCTTTCAGTTTCGACCGAACTTCTTCATCTTGTTCGGCGCTTGTTCTTGAGTTTTCAACCGAACTCGAACAAGTGATTTTATGTGATCAAGCTTTACACAAACCAAAATAGCATTTCATATGAATTCGCACTCAAAACACACAGAAAAACACAACGGAATGCCTTCTTCTTATTCTTCCAATCGAGGTATATGTAATGGGCAGTAGACAATAATGCAAGGTTGTTTTTTGTTTCAATGTGTCATAATGGGTCCTAATAGGTGATGCTAACATTATACATGTAACTAGCAAAAAATCATAACAAATTCGACCTGCCCAACAACAAGCTAGCATTGCCATCAACTCATACAAAACTCTTTGCATAATTAATCAAAACCAAATATAGTAAACCTATTGCGAACATAATCTCAACAACAAAGTTTCAGCAGTACAACAAGAAAATTTCAAGTTTCAGCAACCAAACAAACCCAACCCTCAAATGACATCAAATTAATTGAGTTGCACCAGCCCATACAAAACAAATCGTAGTAACTTATATATACTTAACAGAAACATCAAATTCAAATGGAATATTGTTTACATCCCCCTACCTATAAAAGTGTGGGTGCATGTTTCTTACAAAATAATGTATGGACAAAAATATCCTATATCAATAACTATATTTAAGGTTAAATAAGTAAATTGTTATATAATTAAAATGCACTAATTAATTCTAATTCCAAGATAATAATGGTGGAAAGATAACCTATATCAATTACTATTATAAAACTCTCTTAAAAAGAAAAACAAAAACAAAAGGAATTACCTATTTATTTATATTTAAATTCTTCTTACATGCCGCTATTTATATTTAAATTCTTCTTACATGCCGTAATATGATATATATATATATATATATATATATATATATATATTTATATATTAGTATTAGTTTAGTTGGATTTTTATAAATAAAATTTTAAATGGGCGGAATTTTATTTAATTTAAGTTTATTTGGTTGTTTCTAGATTAAGTTTATAGAGTAGCACCTTTCAATTTTTACGAACTTATTTTCCAAATCATTGGTGCAGGTATTATAATTTTCATGACCAATAACTTATGCACTTCAAATTATGTTTGAATCATGCAACTTTCTCGAAATTAATTAAATGAGAAATGTGATATTTCACCACTAAACTAGATGGTTAAGATCCCTATCATAACAATCCTGAATAAGAATTGAAATTTATTAAGAAGGGTAAAGGAGAGTTCAATAATTTTGATTTATAATTAAAAAGTTTTTCAAAATTTAAATAAAGTTAATTCTATATTAAATTATATCATAAGAGCTTGCTAACCTTATATATATCATAAGCATATACTTAGCTGATGTGATTTATTTTTATTATTTTAAGCAAAGGATTATGAAAATTTAACATTTTTACCTTTTCAAATTTAACAATGCAAGTAAAAATTATATAATTTTGGAGAAAATTACGAATAAGTTTATTGATGAATCTTCAAGCTAATAAAATGAGTTACAATAACAGAGGTGGTAAGAAATATTTGTAGTAATTTATTTGATATTATTTTCATCATTTTTAAGTTAAGGATTATCGACATTTCATATATATATATATATATATATATATATATATATATATATGTATGTGTGTGTTGTTTTTTATTAACTATGTATGTAAAATGTATTTCAATTCTCTAGAGAAGATAAAGAAAAATTATACACTAACGAGGAGATTATATAATTAATTTTATTTGATATTGGTGTTTAATAAAATTATAAGCAAACATGACAAACATTTTACCGTACTAAATTATTTTTTTCCTTTTTTTGTTGGATGATTTACTTTAATTACTTATTTGTGTCATGTCTTATTCTGGAAAGTTAATAAGAGTTTCATGTGATGGGAAAAAAGTAAAAGAAACATTGTCTCTGATTTTAAATAAATCTAAATAAGATATACATATATAGAGGATGAAAAGTTCACTTCAAAAATGAATTTCATATTCGCAAAGAAAGAGGAAGGAGAAACAACACAAATAATTTTGTTATTAGTCAAAGAAAAAGTAAAAAAAATCACAATAGAAATAAGTAGGTTTAGAAGTAGGTCACCAAGAACCATTCAAGGATTTTAGAAGGTCTTTAGTTTGAGTAAACAAAACTAATCACTTAAAATTATTACATAATTAATATGTATCTTTGTGGCTTATTAGCTTTGATATCTAAAATTAATGGCCGAAACTCAAAATATAGTCCACTAACTTTTTTTGGTTACGTACATTTGGCCATTTTTACTAGAAAACATTGACATCCACCTACGATGGAATTAAAAAAAGAAATATATTGAAGAAAGCATAAATAAGTGCTTATACATATAATGTGATAATAAATCACGCAAATAACTATTTTGTGTTGATGGGAAAAAATGGTACTGAAAGTATTCTAAGTATATTTAATCATTTTATTAATTCTTTAGTCATGGAACTCCATGAATTTTTCTAGCCTATTTAGTCAAAGTATTAAAAAAATATAATTTTGAAATTCATCTGTATAATGGACAACACAGTGAACATATAAAACTAGAAGTCTAAGAAAAAATAAAAATAAAGAGAACAAAAAAAAGTCATGCATACACAAAAATAAGACAATATACATTGCATGGTCATATATCAAGGAAACAATTCTTTAGTTTTGATGTTTTTTAAACGAAAATGTCCCTACTTATAAATCAATATAAACTAAAGAAATATACTCCCTTCATTCACAAATAAGTGTCATTTTAGACTTTCAAGTGGATTTTAAGAAATTATGGGATAGACAACAACACACCTTCAATTTTCTCTCCATCATTTTCTTTATTACCATAAATTTCACCAAATTTTCTTTATTTAATATTATAAATATTTTTATGGTAATCTCCTTAGATTTAGCAAAGGGCGATATTGGAATAAATATGCAAAAATTTTAGAATGACACTCTTTTGTGAAAAAAATGAGTTTTCCTACAATGACACTTATTTGTGAACAAAGGGAGTATATATATATATATGTACATATATATATGTGTGTGTGTCTATGTATGTATGTATATATATATGTATATAGTATGTATATTCAAAATACGTATGAATATAAAGATATAATAACTTAAAGGAGCTTCATGAAACATTAAGTATAATTAATTTAAAAGATAAATGAATATTGGGAACAAAAAATATTTTGATTATTAATTATGGTTTTCAGCATATATCTTTAAGATAAAAAGTATACTTAAAAAATATTTTTAAATTTGCAAAGATAGAGGAAGAAGAACAAAAAACAATTAATTTTTTATTACTCTAAAGAAAAGTGAGAATTTTCAAAACAGAAATAAGTAGGTTTATAAGTAAGTCTCCAAGAATCATTCATAGATATTAGAACGTCCTTAGTTTAAGTAAATAAAAATTAATCATGTAGGAGATAAATATGTATATTTTTGGCTTATTAGCTCCAACATTAAAAAATATTTGGTGAAATTCAAATTTAGTCCTCTAACTATAAAGCTCAGTAACTTTTTTATCCTCTACATATAATCATTTTTACTAGAAATCATTGACAACATCTACATAAAATTAAATGTTTAAAAAAACAATGAAAATCCAAGATAACATAAAATAAGAGCTTACATATATAATGCGATAATAGATCAAGCAAACCCCTTTTGTATTGATACAAAAAAGAATAGAACTGAAAATATTTTAAGTATATTTAATCATCTAATTAAATCCTTTAGTCATAGAACACCAAGAGTTGTTCTAGAAAATTCTAAAAATATAATATGAAAGTTTATGTATACCATACACAACAAAATAAACTTTACAACCTAGAAGTCAATTTTAAAAACAAAAATAAAATTTATAATAATCCACGCTAACACAATTATAAGAACTTACATATTTCATGATCATAAATCAAGTAAAGACCTTTTAAGTATTTATAATTTTTTTATAATATATATATATATATATATATTCTCTAATTATTAGTTTATTTAATCATCTCACTATTTCTTTTCTTTTTAATGGTGCACCTAAATTTTGTTAGCCAATTCAATTTAATTAGACTATTATATATTTGTTTTTATAAATTCACGTGTACCACGTGCAATGCCATGAGACTTTACTAGTCATCATAAAAGTTTTGGAAATTGCCAATTAAAGTAGCCAAAGTAAAATCAAAGAAATCAAGTCATCCATCTGATCTAGATTTACATATTTCAAAAAAATCAAACACCACCAGTGATATGAGGAAAGATAGCTATTGGCAGGGCTATTAACTGCAATTTCTCTTCCATCCAACAATTCTTCCAAGAGTTGCATAAGTTTTCAGCACTTTATTATATTCAACAAGAAAAATACACCAAGATAAAGACCTAACGAGAGGCTGCCTTGTAAACAGTGCCAAAACCACCCTTGCCAAGCTTGTTAGCGTTAGCGTCGGAGGAGTTGTTAGTGGCAATTGCAAAAGGAATTGGAAACAGTACTACTAGAAAAATGATCTATAACTAAACTAATCTTAAGGCACTTCAGACTTAGTTATGAAATTTCATTGGTACCTACCAATAACTACACTTTAAGTAATACTATGAAGGCATTACAAGTTAAATGCCTTAATATAATTACATATGACTACACTTATATTTATATTCTTTTTAAGACACTTAAAGTGAATGCCATATAACTTTGAATCACGCAATTACACTATACAACTCTAAATTAAGTAAATGCCTTTAAAATATTTTGGCATTTCTTTTAAATTTAGATAAGACGTATATACATATATATATATATACATATACACATATATGCACATAATAATTGTTAGCCTATAGGTTTTAAGTTCTTAAATCAATCCAAAAGTGTCGACTAACCTGATCCAACCCATCTGTATTTAATAAGAGAAACCTAAAATCAACCCGACACAAACTTGAGTACCCAATTTTGACCTAAAGCGATCCAAAATTAATCATTTATCTTAAAATGTATTAATTATATATTTCAAGTTATTTTTTTTACATATAACCCGTATCGACACAAAAGTAAACACAGACTCAATCTGATGAGCAAAATTACCACCCTTTGATTTCTCTCCATAATTAGAGGTGGCAATTCGGGCGGCCCGATCCGATCGGACCAACGCCATAAAACCTACCGTAGACCAGCTTTCTTTCCTGTATACAAGAATCACAAAAACTTGGGAGAAATATGCTTAGTTACTAAATTATAATACACTATGGAACATATATATATATATATATATATATATATATATATGGAATATTACGTTTTCTCTTCTATATCGTTATTACACCAGTGATTCTTAAGGTGTTAGTTTCTGTTTTAGCTTCTCTTTTAACGATCGAGCAAAGTGGATTTTCTTTTTGAAACGCTCCCCACATGCAAGAGCGATAAGATACATTACTGTTATTGCAATATAGTATGAAGAAGTCAAGTTTGTATTTGATTTTGTGGGACTTTGTGGCTAATGTTTGCATCAGTTTTCAATTTGCTGAATCTTTTAAACTGTTAATTTAGATAATCAAGTGCAAGTCTGTCCTAATAGTCAGCATGACTAAAATTTTCAGAATCTTGATTGCATGTACCTAAACTAAATTAATCTAGATAATAGTTTATGAATGCTTCACTTGGTGATCTAAAAAGTTCATCCTTCTTCCTTTAGTCTGCCTAAAAGAATTATCATTCCTTGGTCCTTCCTATTAATTTTTTACCCGAAGAAGAGATAATTTTGAACGTGACTTATGAATGAATCATAGAAATTTCCCATTTTAATTGGCTACAAATTTAAAAATAACTTAGATCATCAAAAGAGCTGCTCTTACAGCGATTAATTTTGTCCCCAAAGCAACTCATTCAACATATCAGAATTTTAAATTTTGGGAACTGATTAGGTGTTTATTAAAATTTGCAAACATGTCTGTGTATAGGGGAAACAGTAAGGCTAAGTATTAAAGAGAATTTGCAATGGAACACAAGTTCCTTGAACGATATACATCTTATGCAATACCATTTTAAGAATCTGATCGTACTGCATATTAAAATAATAACCTTTATTTGACTATAAAATTTCCTATCCCTTCTCCTTAGCCTTGGTTAAACTCTTTTTAATTTGTTACTATTTTATTTTGTTGTCATGGCTAATGAAGGCCAACATCCTAACCACCCTCTGCGTCGTGTTGCATACAATGAGTTCGGTCAACCTATTAGGGGTGAGAATAATAGACTTTGTCGTTTTTTATGTTCAATTGCAAGAAATGGTGAACATTGTCCACTCGATGTGCCAAGTTGGCATGCTATGTCAATGAACATTAAGACTGAGATGTTAGATTTAATAAAGGTACGAAATTACATGAGAAATGATATTTACTCTATTGTGTTGTTTTTTTCTCATTTCTTTCTCTTTCACATACTGTATTTTATCTCATTTTTCCTTCTTTGTACTAGAATTAGTCAGCTGCTTGTATCATAATTTCTACATCTTTTATCTTGACTAACATGGACTTACATATTTAGAATATACTTGATTTAGTCACAATTCACTGTCCCTATCATTGCCGAGAAATGGATTTTGACCTTCATCGGGCACAAATGGAGAGACTGGAATTACCTTTTGAAAACAAAATATTGGGCAGCACCTTCACTCCATTTGGATAGTGAGAGGGGTGGAAGATTCTTACCAGATCAATGGACCAAACTTCTTACTCATTGGAACTAAGAGAAAGCAAAGTTTTGTAGTGCTTTTGTGAGATAATAAACATTTAGTCCATACATCCATTAATCTAATTATTCTCTTCAATCTTAATTTCAGGTCGCTAGACAGAGAAAGAAGTATGCTAGAGTTGGAGCTACATTGGTATTTTTTTCACCTTTCATCTTAAATTTGATCGTTTATTTTAGATATATCTAGCACTTGACAACATTTTTTTCTAGGCAAAGAAATTAGGACGTCCCCAAATGATCTTGAACTATTCAGTACGAGCCATTACAATTTAAAAGAGAACTTCAATGCTAATTATTTAGGTAATAATGTAAGTATGAATTTATTATAGATATATTTTGTACGTAGGACACACACTACTTTCTATGCTTACTTTAATAATGTATATAGTAATTCATTTTTGGTTTCTATGAACAGCCTGGAATGAAAGATCATACTAATCAACTTCCAAGAGGTTTTGAAGATTCAATTGGCCGAGATGATATGTTTGCACAAGTCATGGGGAGGGACAGGCAGCCTGGTCACATAGGTATATTTAATCATTTCAATTTTGCTTTACTCAGTTTATCTCAATATTTTAAAAGACGCCAGATGAGTCATTAGTCGGGTGGTAGACTAAGGTCTAGCGCCTATCTCGGCTACATAGATCTAAATGAAATAAAGCGGGGGAAGATTAGGGAAAAATTAATGTAGGTGGTGATGATAATCTAGAACCTAGACGAGAACTTTTAGAATAATAATTTAGCTTAAGTTTTATTCTTACACATATTTATGTTATATATGCAGGTAACAACAACTGAAGATTGATCATTGTTGCAGCGTTTCATTTGGAACTTCAAGTATACAAATGCATTGAAAGCTTATGCTGCAAATTCTTATAGATTCTCATTGTTTTAGTACTTTTAGTTTTTGGCTGATTTCGTATCATGATTATTCATTGGTTGTAAATTTTATATTTATTTTAAGTTGTGGAAAATTTTCAAACAAATGAGATTAATCACATTACCTTTTTTTTTTTTTTTTTTTTCTATATGATGTTGTGGTCTCAGATTTTTCTTTCTAATATAATATTTTGTTATTATGTTGTCAATTACATAAACATTATGTTGTCATCATAGAAATAATAATTAAATATTATAGCATATACAATAAATAATAAAATACAAATGCTTACCTAAAGAAGCACTAGAAAGTGCAGTAAACATATACAACTGTGTAGGGAAAAGAACAATAAAAAGGCATTCAATAATGTCACTAAAAGCTTTTCGGAAATTATATATAATGCATATACATTAAAAATGAAGTGTCATTAAAAATTGGTTTAGAGTCACTTTTTAATGACATTATATATAAGTTATTAAGGCACTTTACTAATCTATCATGACACTTCAAACTGTACTAACAGAACACTTGTCATTACATATAACTTATTGCTACATTAGAATATAAGACACTTCAATGAAGTGCCATGACAGATTAAATTTATCAATAGTTACTCTAACAATACATTTTAAAGTGTCATTAAAGGCTTATTTTCTTGTAGTGAAACACGAGCAGCATGATATCATTTGTCTTGTATGGAAACAATTTGATAGGAGGTATATCCACAGAGATTGGCAATCTTAAAGAGCTTCAAAGGATTTACCCTACTAATAACATGTTACACTCAAGAATTTGAGATCTCTTTCTTGTCACACCCACCCTCGTAAAAACTTATTTTATATTAATTTTTAGCCTTACAAAACCTGTATTTTTTTTTTTCCAAAATTTACAATTTAGAATACTCCTTCAAGACCAAAATCTCACCTACATATATTTACATAGATACAGATCGAGCACAAAGGTGTCACGCTCCATTCAACACCATATTTACAGAAATATACATATTAAAGTTCCTTAGTTTGAACATGTCCAAAAAGATTATTAAAACACTAGCAAAAACATAGTGAGTCCAAGGTTTAGCCCCACAGGTCGTCATTCATATACACGGGGCTTCAAAACTTGCATCAGCTCCAACAGCATGCCAGATCAGTCCACGAGCTCATGCATAGTCAAACTCACCTACAATGTAAGAACTATGTGAGCTAAAGCTCAGTAAGCAGAAATCATGCACGACCAATGCGTGAATGATGAGATGCATTTCACAAAACCATTTCTTTCAACTCTTTCTCAAAAGAAAACCGTTTTCGTGGGAATTGGCTCCCTGCACAGGCACAACCTCACCAGAATATCACTCATTGGCCATACTCGTGACTACTAAGGGTCCCTCCTCCCTCCTTATAGTCCACCCTATATATTAGTGATGGTTGGTACGACCAAGTGGCTATCCTTCCGAGACTACCAGGGGTCCGCCTCCTGCCTGCCCCTGCAGTCCACCGGAAAGTCTACCTCTTCCCGTACCCCTCATCATAAAGGTGCTGAAGTGGGAACCTCTTCCACGTGCACGTCTGTCACCGGAAGCATCCCGAGAGACACCATATATAATATATAACTCTCAATGTGCCAGTGGTGACCAACCCTAAAACATTATCAACTTATGAAATTACGTTATTTTGACTTCTTATACGTACACATGTAATCCTTGTAGATGCTAATGCTCATGATTGATGCACATCAGTTTGTTTCTAGCAACGGAATAGAACACTTTATACAAAGGTATGCAACAACACATATAACAATCAATTACCACAAATAATAAACACAAATACTATGTTCAAGCATTGTAGTTGGAGATGGATTTCTACTTACCTCTTCTCCCGATTGACTTTTGAAACTTCCTACTCCAACGTGGTAATCAATCTACGATAATTTTAAATCAAATTAATGCACAATTTATTAAATTCTAGATCGTTACGTACTTTTAGTCCGATAATTCCAGCTTCGTCGCATTTTGGTAATAAGGCTCTAACTTTATCTACAAAATTGATATTTGTATGATTCAAGTTGTGTTATAAAGCTAACACATAAGGCTACAACTTTCATGTTTTACACTTTTCCTAATTCAGCTCATAAAATGGTCAAAATCGGCTAACTATTGAACATTAAAAATCTGGGCAGATTCAATTTAGCATTCTTCTCCCTTTTTTTTAACATCCTAGTTATAGATGCTATGGGTACCAGTTAAGTACTCTTCATTAATGGAAATCACTATCATTACAATTTAGCCATTATCGCAACTATTCTCAACTTGTAAATTGTGATATAAAAACTACTTGATGTATTCCTTATACAATCCTTGAAATTGATTACATGTTTTGAGAGGAGAATTTCCACTTACCAACTTTGTGTCCTCCCAGTTGCCAGCACCGCCTCACCTATTCTTATCTTGTTTACTAAGTATGCTTGATGATATATATAGGACAAGTATTACTTATTATATAAGTTTATTAACCGCCTTCTTATGTGATGATGCGGTTAAAATCTATTATTATTATTATATTATTATTATTATTGTTGTTGTTGTTGTTGTTGTTGTTGTTGTTGTTGTTGTTGTTGTTGTTGTTGTTGTTGTTGTTCTGACAATAAAATCCTTTACTCATCTAACACTTCCACGTACTACATAATATTCTATATTTTAGACTTATCACGCGTAGTCTTAAATTTTGTAGCATGTCCCAATATTTTAGACTAAGGGGTTCTTGACTACCAAATTAAACATCTCCAAACTAGTCACAAAAATATAAAATAATATAATAAATATAATAAATTGATTACTAAAACCTATCACCAAATAGCACACAAAAATATGGAATGCATGAAATGCAATAATTATATTGGCCAGTGAGTTGTGAGAGGCGCGGGTATTACATTTCTCATTCAAATTACCCATTTCACGGTTGAATTCCAACTTCGTTTGGGAATTTGATAAGCTTGGAATTCTTAGACTTGACTTAGAATAACTTATCAGGTATACCATACCAGTTTCCCTGGAAAGGCTATCATATCTTAGAGAAATAAATGTGTCATATAACCATCTTGAGGGTGCTATATCCACTGGTGGCAAAGAATAGAAATGGCAGCTACAATTAACCAATTCTCACAAGTTCCATGTTTCTCCAAGTAAAAGCAATTAGTAGAGAGCATCAGAACACAAAAATCTCATGTCCTATGCATGAATTATGTTTCTTTCTTATGAGTGCAATCCATAGTAAAACCTCATAGAAAAATGCTCTGAAACACTATTTTAAATAGATCAAATGGGGGTTTATATATTTACTATTTCAAATAAATCTATGAAATACGACTACATAATTTTACAGCTATTTATCTTCAATTGGACCTTGTGAGCTGTAAGCCTCATGTTTCAAGTAAATTGATTTCTCGAAAGTCTACACTTTATAATTACTCAAGGATAGCACATGAAAGTATCAGGAGAAGCTGGAGCTAGTACTTAAGGATTAAATACAACAACTCCTTAATATTCTGCCCCTTGTCCTATTTTGTTGAGATATTATCACATCATTCAGTTAAGAATCCCTTATCCCTATTACATCCTAATTGATCTATCTCAAATCTACTCTACATCAGTTATGGAAAGATAATTCTTTTGTAAAGATCACAATAAACTTTATCATAAGCATTATAAATCATATTACCCTTTGCAAAGCTGAAAAAACAGAAAGTACAATACGAGAATCAACACAGAGGAAATCCTATGATAACTTGAATTTATCTTCTAACTATTTACAAAGGAAGCATCAAATATGTACATGTGAAACTAGCATAAATAGATAATTTATCTTCTAACTGTGTACAAAGAACGTATCAAATATATACTAGTGAAACGAACATGCTAGAGTCTATGGTGAACATCACAACACTTTCTACCTCTTGAAAAATAATCTCTCCAAGACATAACAGAGGAACGAACTTTGTCTAACCAAAACCACGTAATGACCGTCGACAGAACAACTTGCATGCCAAAGAAGATGGTTTTCATTAACAGTGGCATAGGGAATTTCCCCATTTTGTCCTCTAACAAAGTTTTAGTATACCTGACCAAGGAATATAAGTAATTAATTTATATTTAAACAAAGAGAGAGGACCACTTAAGGGAGTGTCAGAACACTCAGAGTGTCAAGAATAGACTGAATATATACCACAATAGTATCAAAAATAATATTTTGAGCGCGTAATTGACGGACATCATATTCTCTGTATCTCTCTTAGACAGGCTCTGGTAGTCCACATGTTTTAGGCCACTGGCACTGGGGTAACTTTTCAAAGCCGAGAAACAGAGAGGAAGAGCATGGCGGAGCGCCGAGGATTTCAGCGAATTTTGGTTGAGCACGGAGCATTTCTTGCAATTGGTCATGATCGGGGTTGAGAATTTTTGGGGATGAAATTAGGATTTTTAGAAATTCTATTTTGGGCGGATTTTGTTTTATTTAATACATTTTTTTTTTTCCCAGTTATTGGGGTTACCTAACAGGCTTGTACTAAGCACGTGTCCAAAAACGTTAACTTCATCAAATTTGGAACCAATTGTACTAGTTTCTAGTTTATGGACTACATATGCTAGTGAAGTTTTTTTCGAAGTGACTTGTGCAAGGGTTGTGACCAAAATGAAACATGCTTGTGTCTTGTGGGATAAAAAAATGCAATATTCTCGTCCGATTCTATAGATATACATAATATCATGCACTAGATAAATAACGTTTCAATCTTCTATTTTTGAGCGACTCCCCCTGTGACCCTCCAACATTCCAAAAGATTAAATGAAATAATAAACATTAACTTATATATATATATATATAACTTCTGTGCATGAGGTGCATATATCTTAATGTATACTCAGATATCTTAATGTACATTCAAATCATTCTGACCTACGCGTGGCCTACTTTCAGATGTGTAGGTCATGGTTTTTTTTAGTTTTTTTCAAACGACATGTATTTTATATATATATATATATATATATATATATATTTATGCACGTTCTTAGACCATTGGGAGGTGATGGCATCGATGGTCAGCGACCTTATTTCGTAGCTATGAGCTCGCGAGGCTGAATCTTGTGACATGTATATTTTTATTATTTTAAAATTTTATTCATTACGCATTATATATTAGCGCACGATTTTTAGACCATCAGGAGGTGATGACCTGATGGTTAGTGCCTTTATTTTTGTAGTTGCGAGCTTGTGAGTTCGAATCTGCAGCCTGTACATTCATATTTCAAATTATTTTCATCTAATTAATTATCATATTTATGTATTATTTTATATAAATTAATAATAAGTCATGCAGTACATAAATAAATATTTATTGATCAAATATTTAATATAAAATAATAATTTTTTTTTTAAAATTTTGGATTTTTTTTAAAACCAAAATTTGGATCTATTAGTATCATTTGTTTAGTTTTGTTAATTTTATTTTTTATTTTTGTTTATTTGCTTTTTTTCTCTTAGATTTACAAGTTATATTGTTTAGGAAAATAAATAATACTTCTTGGTCAAATAAGTTATACTATATAATATTTCTTTTATTTTTATTTACTATGTTTAATTATTTCTTTGACTTAGATCGTTAGAGATAATATGGATCGTTTAACTAAATAATATAACTTGTTTATCTTAATAGTATTATTTGTAGATATTAGTTTTAGTTTTTGTATTTATACATCTCAAATAAAGTTAGCACATAAATAGATCAATACTTCTTCCGAAAAAATTAATACTATTAAGCATTTAAAGTTATACCTTTTAGTTAAACAATTTATATTATATCTAACAATATAGTTAAAATATTACTTTTATTTAAATATGAATTAGATAAACTAGTAACAACAAGATTACAAAAAATAATATTGATTGTTTAACTCAAATGTATTTCTTGTTTATCATAATAGTATTACTTATAGTTGTTAGTTTTTTTATATTGTACTTCCTAATAAAATTAGCGTAAAAATAGATTAATACTTCTTCTTATTAAGCATTAAGTAATACCTTTTAGTTAAATAATCTATACAATACACCGATATAGTTTAAATATTATTCTTTTAAAAAATATGTATTAGTTGAACCCGGGGAAATTTTTATTATCAGCCTTGTAACTTTTAGTTTGTCTAAAGTAAGTCTTGTATGTTAGGAAATATCAATTTTAGTCGTGTAGCTTTATGAAAGTGTCTAATTTGATGATAAATTTCGCTAGAGCTCACCTGACTAGTCGAAATATTTGACATGGCACACACATGATCCAAAAACTTAGGGGCTTTCTTGCAAATTATTAAACGTGGCATTAACATGTTGAGGTGTACGTCTACATATTTGTCACTATTTTATATTTAATAAAATAGGAAATAAAAAATATTAGAATTGTAATTCATCCAGAAATCTTTTCTAACAATTTGAAAGTTGACAAACTTTAGGTGATCTTGATCTTGGTTAGGGCACTAGTACATTTCTTATTAAAAATTGTACACAACTCACGAATTCGTCCGTAATCTGAATTATACGAATCTAGGATCCGTATAATAAGTGTAGAAGAGGGTACTCGAATCTTTGTCCTAGTCTCCCCTTTTCTTCTTCCTTTTATTCAAGGGTAGTTATAATTTATTTTATTTTATCAATACATAAAAATAAATGTTAGAGACTGATTAAAAATTCATCCGCTTATAATTTTAGCTACCGCCTGTTGGGCTGCGTATCAGACGGGCCAGCCCAATTTTATTTTAATCTCGACTAACGATGACCAAGGATCGTCAATCTCAGCCGCACGTTGCATAGAGCAAGAAAGAGAGGATATCGCTACCGTACAATCTAGGGTTACAATAAACAGAAAGCTCTTTACTTATAAACGCCTCTTTCTCCCCGTCTTCACGCCTCTGGAGAAGTAGACTTGGAAAAATGGTTCAACGATTAACATACAGGACCAGGCACAGTTATGCCACCAAGTCCAATCAGCATCGTATTGTTAAAACCCCCGGTAATTACCCTTGTAGAAATCAATTTCAATACCTTAAAGAAATCATTGCTGTATTAACTTGGTTGAGATGTGCTTGACTTGATTTTATCTGGTTTCTTCTGCTATACCTGATAATTCCCCTTGTTGGGTCATTGCTGTAATAGTTTTATGGCCAGTGTATGATTCTGCTTTCTTTCTGAGTTGTTTGATTTGATTTAAATCTGGTTTCTTATGCTATTCGCATCAGATTTGGTAATGCATATGGATTGACGTTGATGGTGTGTATTGTGTGTGGAGTGTAGGAGGAAAGCTAGTGTACCAGCACACTAAGAAGAGGGCGAGTGGACCAAAGTGCCCCGTTACTGGCAAGAGAATCCAAGGGGTATGCCCTCTCTCCTCTGGAACTTATCATCTTACAAATTATCAGTAGCTGTTTACAATATTATCAGTATAAGATTTTATTTTTTTTATACCACATTTTATAGGTTCATCTGCAACCCTGTTTATTGATATTGTATAGTTTCATGTGCAACCCTGTTGAATAGCTATGTTTCCATATCCTTCTAAGTTGTCAGTTGGGACTCGGTTTGCAATGCACACAGATGAGCAAAGCGAAATATCTTATATAAGCTCTTGAATAAGATCTAGCTTGAGCTAAAAAAATATAAGTTCTTCTAGTCTTATCTTAGTTACTCAAATTTCACACTTTTCATAAACACTTCACACATACTTACACACTACAAACACTTCACATGATACACACACTACACGTACATCAAACACTAACTGAAATGTGCTTGATAGTGGCTTTCAGATTATTCACCAAATTTGTAGCTAAATATTTACTCAATTGTAAGCTTATAAACTCTTTTATCCTTACACTTTATTAATTTAAAGCTCTTGAGAAATTACACCTTATAAGCTCTTTAAATAACTTATAAGATGTTAGAGCTTGTAAAAGCTTTGGAATAAGCTTAACAAAACACCCTCTTGATTGAGTTTGACTTTTTGAAATAAGCTTAGTCGACCCTGTTGATTGAGTTTGACTTTTTGCAACTGAGGCTATATTGGTTTTCTTGAACAAACTTTCAAACCTTATAGTGAAGTTAAATACAAAGTTAGTCAACTAAAAAGGTTTTCAACTTAAGACGAGGGACTGCAGTTTTTATTACTGCATTAGCCAATACAATATTGTTGTCCACGACTCCAAATAATTATTTAACATTTTGGGTTACTTAGTTCAACAAGATGGGCTGGGACTTGTTTTTCCCTTCTAAAGGAATTAAAAAAACAAAAGTGAAGTCTGTCTTTTATTAGCAATTGTGCATATAAGTATATCTTTTATAGTGGCCTGGCTTATTGCACTTGAAATTGTATTCTTTTCTTCTGTAAATTCCTAATGCTAGTCCATGTCATTGATTCTTGAATATTTTCACATACTATTATATGTGAATTGAGGTTTGTTGAACAAGCTATTGGCACATACTATTCTATACTAATTGAGGTTTGTTGAAAATGTTATCGACACTTTTCTCCATGTCAACAGATTCCGCACCTGAGACCTACTGAGTACAAGAGGTCTAGATTACCTAGGAACCGAAGAACTGTCAATCGTGCTTATGGTGGTGTCTTATCTGGTGGTGCTGTGAGGGAAAGGTTGGTTCTATTTATCACTAGATTATAATGTATTTTCTTGTATTGTTTTGATGAAGTTTGTCTAATTTTTTGCCATTCTCTTTTAAAGGATCATAAGAGCTTTCTTGGTCGAAGAACAAAAGATTGTTAAGAAGGTTTTGAAGATACAGAAAGCCAAGGAAAAGTTAGCTTCTAAGAGCTAAATTTGAAGTGTGGAGCTGAGATAATTTTGGAGAACAGTTTACTTGAGGAATTAATGAATTGTAATTTGAGATTTTGAAGATTATTACATGTATTTTCTTGGGATTCTTTGAACCGTTTTTCTGGTTATCTTTTGTTTGAAGCTACTGCTGCTTTAGGTCTTTGGATTCTCCTGCTTTTATTCATCATTATTAAACTCTATTATGGATGAATTTCTTGTAACATATTGTGTGTCCTGAGATTGCGGTAAGTTTTACTTGCCTTACTGGAAGTGCTAGATGCGCGAGATGTAAACAAAGTAGAACATGATCTTTTGTCTGTATTGCGCGCCAATCCATGTCGTACAGTATGTAGGAGAGGTTGTCTTCCACTTGTATTGGGCAACCACCATGGCATAGTAGCCACAAGTAGTAAAAACTGTTTTTCACCCTCGGTACTTCCAACCAACATGGCACACAGGCAATTAGCATGATATTCTTTTTATCTGCAATATGTTTAGATTACGTTAAATGTTAGTTATATAACAAAGTTGAGTTTCAGTAAAGAATTGTATCGAAAGTGTTGGAGGATGTTTTTGTAGAAAATAAAATAATAAATAACGGCATAAAATCGGTGATTTAAATTAAAACTGTTGGTCACGGTTTTATATATGAAAGGTAAAACCAAAATCTAACGGTGCATATACAGTTTGGGACCAAAACTAAGGCAATGGTTAACCAAACTGCTTACCACGGTTCAGTTCCGGTTTGATTTATGTTTTTGAAATGGTTTTAACTACACTATGTAGATGTTACACATGGTATTTAATTTCATAGACTAATATTCGTTCCAATCTTAACATATACACCAAAATATCAAGGGGGAGTGAAAATGTGCGAAATTGGTGTCATCAGCGCAGGGAAAAACAACCCAGATGAGAATTATAGCCGGTTTAGAAGAAACTGGTTTAGGAAACATGATCAAGGCAAATGATAACGTGATTTGAGGTTATCTCGACGAGGGCAATGGAAGAAGTTTCAAAATACGTTTTAGGAAGAAATAGAGGTTATAGAGGGTGACTGGAGAAGATAAAAAGACGATAGAGAAATTGGTGGATGATTTTGATTTGCTGAAAATGAGGCTAGTGGAATTGGTTTGGGCCCGAGGACATGGTTAACCCGTTCATATTAAGATCAATTAGTTTGCATTACAACAATCTGTACTATGTGTTTTTGTACTTTGCAACCTAATTCTTTTTTATCTTTTTTTTTTAACGATCAGAATCTGTGTTACACATTTTTTTAATTGGGAACCTCCGACTATCTATTCTGGCGATATATGAATATGTGCTCAGCACATGCAAAAATATCCAATAAAATGATGATACATGGCCACCAAAGAAAAAAATAAAATAACAAAAATGAAAAAAATTTCTTGGAAATTAAAAATTAAATAATAAGTTTAATAAAAATTAAATTGTTAAAAATAAGAATAAATCAAGAATTACAAATCCACCACATGTCCCCGTCCCTAAGCCAAAAAGTGATTTTTTTTAATTCTTCCACCACCATCCCCTACCCGCAATCATCCCCACCCCTAGCCCTCCACCCCACCCAAACTATTATTTTTAATGCTTCCATTGCTAACCAGTACCCCAGCCAAAATCACCCCTCCCAACACACCATCCCCAAGCCTATTTTTTTTTTTTTTTAATGCTTTCACCACCAACCAACCCTCCATCCACCCCAAGACAAATTTTTAATGCTTTCAGCCTTCCACCACCCACTCCATCCCCAAGCAAATTGTTTTCATTTTTATTCCGAGTAAGGGATGCGGGGAGGAGGGGAATGAGAGTTGGTTGGTGGTGGAATAATTAAAAAACTGGAAAAAATATTAGCTTGGGGTGGGTAGAGGACCAGGGATGGGCGGGAGGAGGGGGTTGATTGGAGATGGAGGTTGGTGGTAGAAGCATTAATAAAAACTAAAAATATATTATTTGACTTGGAAATGGGTAGGGATAGGGTGGCGGGGTTATAATTAGAAAAAAATTGGCTTGGGAGTGGGTGGGGAGAGGGAGGTTTGGTTGTGGAGGTTGGTGGTTGAAGCATTAAAAAAATTGAAAATAAAAATTGATTTGAGGAGGGGGTGGTGGGGTGTGTGATACACGTGTTCATGCTTGCATTTTAGGTCGAATTAAGTGTCGTTTTAATGACATTTGCATTCATATTCGAACGTGTATTGTTCATATTTGTATTATTAGACCATTTAATATGTTTGAGCTCGTTTCAAGACACTACAGACAATATAAGACCAAGATCAAGTCTCGAAGAAGTCCGAAACGAAGAACCGAGCCAAGGATGAAAAAGAGTGAACATGCTTTGAGCAAGTGGTCGCGACCGCGAGTCAAAGACGCGGCCACGAGAAACCCGCCGAAACATAAAAGCTAAAATTCCTCAATGAAGGTTCGCGGGCGCGACCAATCCAGCGAACTGAATATCAGTACTCCAGCTGAATAAAGGGTTCGCGGCCGCGATTCGGTACCTTATTTTTTTATCCTGAAACACGTTTTTGGCTCACTTTTCAGCCCAGCACTTTCTCCTCTATATATATAAGGTCCAATTCGAATTTGACATAACCTATCACCTATTTTATACACACCTTCAGCCACTATTCACCATTGGAAGCAAGGAATTGGAAGAGGGTTGAAGATCAAGATCATCAACTCAATCTTTTGGTTCATTCTATCTTATTTTCATGTCTTCTTTGATTTTCACTTATTTTATCTTTTTAATAGTCGATATGAGTGGCTAGTACTCTAATTTCAGCCCTTGATCATTAGTTGAACCTTGGATTTAGGATGTTTGTGTAATTTTTACGGTTATTGACCGATTGGATTATGTTTTGGGATGTTCTATGTTATTTAGGATTGTTGATTCACACTTATGAATTGAATTGTGGTTTGATCACCCATTTGGATATTTGTTTGTGTGTTGCTAGAATTGAGTTTGTAATTTGTAATTGTTATGAATCCGATTCCCATGTAGCAACAATGGATTTATTCTATTTGGGATAACATAGAGTTTGACCACTAAAACCGAGCTTGTGAGTTTTATGTTGTATCTACTCTGTTGTCTTAATTCTAAATGCATTTGACTATTTATTCTTAGAGAGCTTGTTCTAGGAATTGATAAGTTGAATAGGATTAATTGAAGAGCTTGTTTTGATTAATTATACTTAAGAGACAACAAGGTTAATAGAGCTTGTTATCAATCTTGTAGTAGAGATTCTAAGACTAATCAATCGGGTAGTAACATCTATTACATAGATTATTCGGACCAAGGGGATACTCGATCAAGAGTTGAATCCTTTATCATTTATAAAACAAAAAATCATGCTATTGTCTTTGATTACTTGAATTGTTAATTTGCTAAGTTTATAGAGTAAGTGTTATTTGAGTTGCTTAATATAAATTTAGGTGTTACTTGTGATTCCATCAAAACTTCCCCCCACTTCTTTATTGTTTTTCTAGCTTATTTATATTATATTGCTTGATCATAATAGTTTAATACATAAAGAAAAATTGTTCGACATTTATTCGTGAGATCGACCCTTATTTACTACTCTACTAGTTAGAGTAGTAGATCAAGGATAAGTATATTTATATATTAATTTGGCGGTGAATGACACGACTTACCAGCGTGGGGTGCATAGAGTGGCTTAGTAATTCTAGGTTTACTTTTGTAGCACGTGCCGCCATCTATTGGATATTTTGGCATGTGTTGAACACATGTTCATATACAGCCAGAATATATAACGAGAGGTTGTAAATTTTAAAATTGGTGAACACGTGTTGTGTTTTGCGATTAACCCAATTAATTATTAGATAACATTATAATTTAAGATTTCTCTATATTATATATAACACATTATTTATAAAAATATAAATATCACTACATTATATATACACTTTAATTTTGTAAACGTAGGAAGTAGCAGGTTGATGTAATAAGTAATTTTATATACGTAGATATACTATGATATCCACATGGGATATCTGTTATCACATCCCATGAGGTTAACATGATATATTAATTATTTTATTTTAAGGTGATGAGGTGTCACGGGACGCAACCCTTGCGGAATTCGGGCCGTCGTATTTTCACGCAGCGGAACATTTCCCGTGCGACCACAAAGACTCCCCTGGCCTTCGTTCGACTTCTACCTTCATCGAGTCTCATGATGACCCGTTGCTCGGTTGTCGCACACTGTGCACACTAGCATAAGCATTGGAACGCATCTCTGCGTCACGTCTTGTGCAAGCACTCGCCTATCATCAATGATTACCTTCGCCAAGAGCTGTCGGATAGCACACCTTGCGTGTCTCAGCCTTTGCCCACAACTAGCTACGCATCGCCGACCATCGCAGGTCATTTTGGCCCACTCATGATGGCATCGAAGCACTCGTGCTTCTCCTCGGCGCTGAGGGTTGCTCGCACGCCCACAACGTAATTCCTCATGCTCGTCACCCCCTTGGGGTGTCCTAGGTGCTGTACCTAAGGCCCCTCGTCCGTGTTCTCGTCCGAGACAAGCAACATATCAAACCTTGGCTTAGATAATATGCGATCATCACATATGCGTCCGACAGTGTGCTCGGGATGCTCGGCAGGACCGTACGACAATTGCCCACAATTCTACCTGCAATGTGGTGTTACCACACAACCGCATGTCTCAAGCCAACAGTCCCTCAATGCATGCCTAGAATCGATAGGCAATGCTTACGAGTCAGTTCACGAGGCGTTGGGACGTATGTCTCAATCACTCATTCGGCCTAGAGGTGGTCCCCACACCCGCCAGGCACCTACTTGCTCAACAGTAAGTTCGCAGCCTGCAGGAGCGCCCAACACGGACCTCCTTTGTCCGACGTCGCTCGACCTATTCCCAACTCGACCGAGAATAAGAACATCCTTAAAATGCCCTTAGGTGGCCCCTAGACGTCTCCTCTTACCCCCTAGGGAGGTTACACACTTTGTATCCGACGGTACGGGGAGGACCGATTGTTTGCCCACCGTCGCTCAAATGAGCATGTCCCCCTTATAGTACTCTTAAAGAAATAATCCCTATTTCCACCACTAGACATTGAATTTTTAAGGAGGCCTTGTTTTTTTATCTCCCTCCTTCGAACTCCAAATCTAGCTCTACAAGTTCCGTAGCGTAGCTCTTGGCTTCCTCATGGTCTCTGCCAAGTGTCGTGCCCGTCCGAGGCTCTCTCGTTCGGGGGTGGCCCGCACACTGCACCGTATTCCCGGTAGTGTAGCTGAGCTGCCACACTTTACTAACTCACACAAAAACCTACTCAAATGGACTTGGATCGTGGTGAAACTTTGTGGAAAGACTCCTGCCACCTCAAGGAAGTTCCTCGTCGAATATCTCCGTGGGATTCATTCGATTAGACCTTCTGCTCCGCAGCTTCCTCCAGCCCGCTTGCATACTCCCTCGGTAGCCTGCCTCCTGCTACGCATCTCGGCACTCTGTGCGAGTGCACGTGCCTGTCGCATCATGGATAATTTATCCCACCTAATCCTGGACAATCCCAAGGATAGGGGGTTATCCTGTGACATGAGGGAACTTATAAAAAATAAAAGTTTTATTAGAATAGACTCCTTTTAGTTCCTCAATATACATAGTGTCATCAACTATATTTTGTAGGAACATACAGAAAAAGAAAACACACAAGCTTATTTCCTTTGAGAATATGAGTGTTCATGAGAAAGGATCTGGAACATGTTAGTTGTATCGTGTGGAATCCGAAAGGCATTGTTGTATCATGTGAAATTCAGAAAAAAAAAAAAAAATATATATATATATAATGAGAGAAACATCAATTGATAATTTAAATCAAGGCTACAACAATTAATAATTAGAATTAAGACGATCTAGATACTCCTGTAAACGCTTCCACTACTATTTCGTATAAGCATATGTATGTGTTTTTCTTACCATTTTTAACAGGACAACCTTTTTTTTTGGGCGAAAATCCACCAACATGGGGGGGGGGGGGGGGATTAAGGCAGATTACTTACCTGTGTATTACCCGTTAAAGAGTCTTTGGACATAGAAATTGAAATCTAGGCACAACATATAAACAAGCCTATTTGGGAAATCTAAAGTTGGAAAGACCTATGCCATCCATATTTACAGAACCCTAAAGACTATTACAATAGTTCAAATTGAAAAATTCAGCACTTGAACTTCTTTTCACTGCCAAGTTGGCAAGATGATCAACAACTTTATTCCCTTCTAGGTGTATATTAGACATTCTCACCTCCATCCCCTACGAGAGTCTAAAAAATTCTACTGTTAAAGCTTGAAGGGTCCAGTGACCCTTACCGTTATTGCTCTATAAGTGATATAAAACAAGAGAATCAATTTCAAGCCACACCAAGGTGATTTCCAACCTAAGACACAACCTTTGAATCACTAGCAAAAGAATTTGAGCGAATCCAATAAACTTTTACCTATTATCATAGCAATATGCACACAAGACCGACCCTACCAAATTAGCAGCTGGGGTCAAGAGAGCCCCTAATTTTATCATGAAATTTAAAATAATATGAATAAACTAAACAATAAATAATATTGAAAAAAACTACTATCATGTTAAATATACCCGTCACACAACTTTTACAAGGAAGGCTCCAAATTGAGAAAGTAAAATAAAAGTAAGGCATATGATTGGATGAAATGGATTTTCCTTGAGAGAGTCATGCTTCGGTTATGAATGAATTGGGATCTTGTTAAACTGATATTGCAATGTGTTTCGTCATTTTCATTTTCGGTGTTAGTTAATGCTCAACTGGGCAATCGCCTTATTTATTCCTTTTTTTTTCTTTTTTTTTTTTGTGCAAAAGCATTTTCAGCTTTAATCCGGAAAGCAGAGGTTACCGGAATGTTGCCTGGTGCAAATATGTAGAGATGCATCGGTTATTTCCCATATTTTTTTTTGCAAATGACAATCTTATCTTCTGACGATTAATGACCATGCAATTGACACCATTAATGATATAATTTGGTGTTATGAAGAGGCGTCAGAGCAGCTAATATCCCTAGAAAAGTCTGAAAATTTATTTCAGCAGGGGGTATTGACGTGACTGGGCGTGATGCTTTAACGAATATAATGGGGGTGCAGTTGGTTGACCATAGGGTGTATTTGGGGCTGCCAGCTTGGGTTGGGAGGTCAAAGGAATCGATCTTTTGTTCAATTGTGCCGAGAGTGGAGAACAAATGAAAGAACTTGAAGAGTAGATTTTTATCCAATGCAGGACGACTTACTCTGATTAAATCAGTGGCTCAAGCCATACCAACTTATGTTATGAGTTGTTTCCGTTTACCTTAGGGCATTCAAAAAAAGATTCGTTCAAATCTTGGGGCCAAAAGGAGTCCGAACATCGAATACACTAGGCTACAATGGGAAGATTTGTGTAAGGGGAAGGAGGATGGGGCCTGGGTGTGCGGGATAGAATTTTCATTAATGAGGCTATGTTGGCGAAGCAAGGGTGGAGACTTCTAGCAACAGATAGTTCCCTTCTATCCAAACTATTGAAGCCGAGGTACTATCCGATTAATCGTTCCTCGAAGCTAATATTGGCAATAATCCAAGTTACACATGGGGAAGCATATTAATTGGTAGGGTGATACTTCGGAAAAAAGGCTTATTTGGAGAATTGGCGAGAATTTGTTGGTCGATATCAGGAGAGATCCTTGGAGTCCAATAATCCGGGATTTAAAAAGAGAAAAGTGGTAGCCAACATGCTCGGTGTCAAGAATGGGTGAATTGGTGCAAGGTGACAGAATGGCATGGAACAAGGAGTTGATCCAGTAGATCTTTAATGATGACAAGGCTATGCAAATCTGGACATTCCCATTCTTCATGGAATCGGTTCGGATAAGTTGGTCTGGGGTTTTCGAAGGATGAGAAGTATCAAGTGCGAAAGGGGTACTAAGTTGTACATAATATGAGGTTACAAGATCAACCTAGCTCGTCGAGCTCAAGTGCAATTGGTCTTCTATAAACAGATATGGAGGTTGGAGGTACCGCCAAAGGTTCAGATGTTTGTATGGAAGGTTGAAAAAAATATTCTTCCGATAGCAGCGAACTTGGTACAGAGGGGGATGGATATTGATCGGGATTGTAAACGATGCGGGGCAACTAGGGAGACAGTCGACCATACACTAAGGGACTGCAGTTAAGGGAAAACATCACCACTTTACATTGACAGCGTGTTGCTGAACATGTCAACATCAATGGATGATTTGCTGGAACAGGTATGCAAGATAGAGGATAAGGCGTTTCAATGCTCTTTTTCCATGCTACTGTGGTAAGTACGGTATACACACAATGATCTAGACTTTGAGGACAAGAATCTGGAGCAGAACAATGCACACTAATTGCTAAATGGACTCTCAACGACTATCGAAAAACATAGCTTCCATGTTTTAAGGGGACGGTGATGAAGGTTGGTAGGACATGGTAGCCGCCGGGGGGGTGGTAGTTACAAGCCCAATTAGGATGCATCGGTGGTGGCCGGTGTTGGAACATGCCTCGAAAGTGTGCTGTGGGATAAGCGTGGAAAGGTAATTCGCTCAATAATAGCGTGGAAAGGGGTTGAAGGTGGTGAAGGAGTTACAACTGTCAGCAGTTATTGTAGAGACTGATAATGCGACCCTGTTCCATAAGCATAACGGACGTCGATTCGATTTGCTTATCTCGATGCCATTTTATCTGATATTTATTCTGTTTGTGATTTCTTTCAATGTGTTTCTTTCAATTTAGTTAGACGGTCCGCAAACTTTTTGGCCCATCACCTAGGTCAATTAACTTTTTCCTTTAGTTCTACTACGCGAGTGTCTGGTAATGTCTGGGTCTCACCTGAACAAATTATTTTGGCCGAGTCGGTTGACTCGTGATTTAT
Organism: Ajuga chamaepitys; assembly: GCA_958295605.1. Taxonomy (NCBI): domain Eukaryota; kingdom Viridiplantae; phylum Streptophyta; class Magnoliopsida; order Lamiales; family Lamiaceae; genus Ajuga; species Ajuga chamaepitys. The sequence goes on from OY282508.1 coordinate 4,919,572, forward strand.
GGACCTTGTTTGCTCCCTAAAAAATAAAACTTAGAAACTACTAGAAGAAACTATTAATAAAGACAAACAAGAAGATATAAAAAGGCTAAGCAGGAGGATCGAACCAGCATCTTACAAAATAAAACTAGACTTCGCTACCACTACAATATCCACATCATTAAAATATTGTTTTACGTCTATATATATGTTAACTAACATTTTAGAACTTTGGGAGTCCCTTTAATTCTCGTTTTTTCGGGGGCCTGAGGCAACCACCTCTTTGGCCTTAAGGACCGGCCCTGCTTGCACATATATAAGAACCTCAACTGTCATTCTGTTGCATTTACATATCATCTTTATAGGGCGAACATCACTTTTCGTTCCATAACTTTTTGTTCGTTTGATTTTTGTCTTAAAATTTGTTATTTTTACAATTTCGTCTCATTATTAAAGAAATTGCTCGTATTTGGATAAATTTTCGCTATTGATGGACAAATCGGCGAAAAAGCGCACGAATTGTCATGTGAAATCACTTTTCGTTCTATAATTTTTCGCTTGTCCGATTTTTGTCAAAAAAAACGTCATTGCTAGTGCCATATATGTCAATTAAAATTGACCAAAAGTTAGTGTCACATGATAGTCACGTGTACTTTTTTGACCGATTAACTCCTCGCCAGAGAAAATTGATCCAAATACAATCCATTTATTTAACTTTGGAAACAAGTTTGATAAATCAACAAATTTTGAGATGAAAATCGGACGAGTAAAATGTTAGAAAAAAGAGTGGTACGTTTTAGCGCAACCGGACATATATTGTAGAGACCGAAAATCTTAGGTGGTTTTTGGTTGGGGTTGGGATGGCCAGGACACTGTTGGCTGAGGAAGTAAAAATGTGATGTTTGTTTGGGTGGTTGGGAGAGTGGTTGTAGTGTAGGATATGTGTAAGAGATTGTTAGTGATGATTGGTTTAATGATTAAAGTAGTATTGAAATTTGTCATTGATTGATTGTTTGGTTGATTTTTGGAAGTGATTGTAGTATTAAATATATCAATTAAGGGTAAATCTACTTGACTATAATCTATCTAGCTAGAAACATTAAAAAAAATTCCAACTGCTCTTCTTTAATTAGTTCATCTCTGCAATTTGAAACTCAAAATTAGAAATCTATACTCTTATTATTATTTTATTTTTGAAAGCACATAACAATGGAGGATGTAAACCCTTAAATACTAGTAGAAATATTTCTGATAGCTTCGTCTTTTGTCCGAAACTATTGAAAGAGGTTATCTCCATAATCTTCCAAAGTTTTTTTCTTATTTATTTCCACGAAGGTTGATGAAACTTGACTTCAGATTTTTTTTTTTTTATGAAGAACCTTCATAGAAATGGGTTTATTTTAAATTTACCCTTTTCTATCCGGATAGATTCTAGCCAACTAGCAGCTTCCATTAATTAATTACAAAAAGTGATGTGATATGTGTAAGATATTGTTAATTGATGATTGCTTTAATTCTTATAGTAGTATCGAAATTTGTGATTAATTAATTAAAGTAGAAGGGGTTGAAGCATTGGTGAAATCCATCAAACAACATGATTTTATCTTAAGATGGGTTGTGCTAGACTCAAACTTTTAGGAGGAATTTCTGGCCCAGCCGAACTAGAGATATGGCGTTAGTCCGACAAACTGAGTCAGGTCGGGCAAAACCTAAATTGCCACCTCTATTTATGATTGGTCTTGTTTGAAAAGTTTATTGATGCATACAGAGGTATGGCCCGTATGGGGACAAGCTAAATCCCCTGTCTCTTGACGATTTAACAAAAAAAAAAAAAAATTATAATGAACCCTTTCTGGTAAATCAAATATGAAAAAGAAAATATAAATTTTAAAGAAACAAATGCTAAAAAAGAAAATAATATATCTGAAAATGAGGTTCAAAGATTTTTGAACAGTGTACGTAACATGGCCCAGTGTAGCCCGAAATGAGATGGCTATGGGTCGCCTATCTGATGCAGATCGGATTGGATCGGAAGCCCAGACTTCAAAGCGTCCAATAGAGCCAGCAGACGACCTCAGTCCAGTGTGTCAGTGTGTGTGTTTTTTGTGAAAATAGTATACTAGAAGCTCTACTGAAAAAAATGTATATGTTCAGGAGGAAGGCCCCGGTTTAATGATTTATTTTCGGAATAAATACAATCATTTATAACCGCTATTATTAAACTGCCGTCAACAGTACACATTTATTCGTTTGAAAAAGCAGGTGCTTTATATGAAAATCTCTCGTATCCACGGTGAGCACAAGTTAATGTATTTATCATTAATAAATAAAAAAATTCTTAAAATATAAATAATATAATTAATTGTATTTTATAAGATGTTGATACATTAACTGATGATATATAATTTGTATCCACCATAAATAGAGAAGTGAGACTGATAATCTATAATATCCCGCAAAGGAAAAAAAATTCTTTGGAGGGAGCCTATCTAATTGAGCTCTCGCTCGTGATAGCCATGTTTGTGGAACCGGACCGGACCGGCCGGTTCGACCGGTTCAACCGGGAACCGGTCCGGTTGAGTTAAAAATCGGATTGTATTTTTTTTTTTTTTTTTAAAATAAAGTTGTTTTTGGCCTATTTTAAGTTAAAAAAAAAAGGATTTTCACATTTATCTTCATTTGCCTTATTATTCCCATCTTATTTTAAATTTGGCACTAGGATGTTATTAAAAAAATTAGAGTTAAAAGTATCTTTGGATTAATTGATATTGAAATATGTTGAAATTTTTTTTACAAGTTAAACTCTAGTATCAAATTAGATTGTATTACACATAAAAACTATTGAAATTCAAAAGTCAACAAGTTGCCTTTGACCGGTTGAACCGGTCGGACCGGTCGAACCTTGAACCGGTGGCTTGTCCGGTTCGATCACCGGTCTAGTCCCACAAACACTGCGTGATAGTAACAAATGAAACTGAGGTTGCCCTATAAGACAATGATAGGCATTCAATGCCCAACATAGAATCAATTAGACCTTTATTATTGTTCACCACAACAAATCTGATTTCTACAAGTGGCCAATTTTTTCGTAGCTAATTTATAAAAGAATTTAGAGAAAAAAAAAGCAAAGCAATCGGATCTTCAACATTCGGGGGCATAACATCTACAATATTTGTATTTCTCATAACACATAATCGTTGCTAACGTATTGATGATATTATATTTTACATGTGTCATACACCTATGTAGATATTGTAGACGATGTTGTATTACACGGTAGAATGATGTAGAAGATTCAAATTGAAAACAAAGCCCCTAATTTATAAGTGGGAACATCAAGACTAAAATTGGAAGACTAAGGGCCAAGGACGGAGCCAGAGGGGGGCCAACGGGGTCGTTGGGCCCCCCTCAAATTTTAATAATTTCGTAAGGGTATTTTTATAATTTAAAAATATTTACTTTATTTTGACAAAATACTAATCCCATCCTAAAAAAAACTAGGTTTATATTAGATTAAAGGCAAAAACTCGTATGTGACCGTCACACGGTGGTCACACGGAGTGACAGGAAAAAGTATCACTTTTTGTGGTAAAAGTATCACGTTTATCTGTAAAAGTATCACTTTTTTTGAACAAAAAAATATATCACTTTTTATAGCAAAAGTATCACCTTTATCTGTAAAAGTATCAATGTAGTAAAAGTATCACATTTTCTTGTAAAAGTATCACTTTTTCCTTTAAAAGTATCAAGATTTTCTGTAAAAGTGCATTCCGTCACACGTGCGACCGTTCACATACAAGACTCACTCTAGATTAAATTAGTATGTCTTATTTGAATTTAGCTACGTTAGTAGTTATACACAACTTACGTGCACAATTACCAAATACATAGACATAGCCTCTAGAAAATAGTATTAGTTATTTCTAAGTAAGTTTTACGAGCATTTCTACTAAAAACACTAAATGTAATATATTAAATTTAGAGGAAAAAGTACCCGGAAAACTATTTGTAATTTTTCTTTATAATTAATGTTTCATTACTTATCTTTCTATATTGCGTTTTTATACATCTTTTTTTACTATTAGTAGCCACCTTTAAAATTATGGAGTAATGATTTCTTATTTTTAGCTAAAAGGATTGGGTAAGATTCATTTCAATCTTCTTATTATATACTCCATCCGTCCCGGTCCAATTTGCCTACCTTGGCCGGGCACGGAGGTTAAGAAAAATCAAATTTTGCGAAATCTTTGACTTTTTCAAAGATGGAGATTGAATGTGGAGATTTTGAGGGTGGAGATTGTGAGAGAAATTTGTCATTTATGGGCTGACAAATTAGATTGCGACAAATCGAAAAGGAAAGTAAGCAAATTAGAGCTGGACCGAAGGAGTAGTTGATTATCTAGGTATGTGAATGTAGTAACCTATATTTATTTTTATTAATGCTATACAAATAATATGTTTTTTATATTTAAATTTTAGAATCGATGTATTATTTTATTTTAACACTATAATTGGGCCCCCCTGACTAAAAATCCTGGCTTCGTCACTGCTAAGGGCCAGCTTGGTTTGGGATTTTTAGGAATAATGAATGGGAATGAATGAAGACTCATCATTTATGATGCTTGGTACATAATAAATAAGTTAATCATTATGCCATTTTAGTAACGATTTCCCCCATTTCATTACACAATATGATTGACCCCTCATTCATACTCATTGTCATTGCCATTGATGATTTGTAACCAAGCGGACCCTAAGTTAAAATTTGGTAATCAAGAAATCTTGAGTCACATGGTGGACCACTATACCTGGTGCATCATGTCTACCATCTACCTTATATTTATACATATTTATGCACATATTCACGTGTAGTATCAACAAAACCTTCCATTAAATATCAAATGGTTTCTAAAACGATTGAAGGAAAAATACCAAATGAAGTTAATTTGTATGAGTTTTATAGCATATATCTATTAGTCGGCTCATTGGAAATTGAATAGGGCACCTTTTTCGTGAACTTCCCTTCCATTGAAACTAATGAACTTGACGTGAAGTAGCTGCTACCTAAATTTAAGTTAATTTAAGCTAAAAATTCCAAGGTAAAATTATTATTTTTTTAAAATCTCTTATTTTAATCATTTCTTTAAAAGTAGAAGCCACTGCAAACACCTCTAAATATTTCGTTTGAACTTTCAACGTAGTTTATTTAATGATTGATTTTATGATATTTTTAAATTTGATAATTTTACTGTTAGGTTATTTTGTGTTGATAATACTTTTTGTGAAAATCTCTTATTTTCTTTTTATTTAATTTATTGATCTTAGTAAATATATTATTTATAATAGTTTATTAATTTGATTAATCAATAATTTTGCAGGAACATATTTTGGCGGACTAGTTAAAATGTAGAAATATGTATCCAAGGCAAATAAGCATAAAGTCCTATACATGGTTATCTTGTGCATAAAGGAAGTTAGTCTGGAAGATAAAGTAATTAATATGAGTTCATTGATATATGGCGGCACATGCAAATCTGTTAAAGATTTAAAAGATTGAAGACAAAGCCCATGGGCCTGTTAAGTCGGCTGACTATTATTTAAAGAAGGCTTGATCTTGCAAGTAAGGGCGTGCAGATATTGGGAGAACATTCCGCGGGAGAAGAAACTTCGACGCGAGTTCGGAGAGCTCGTTAGGTCATCGATGATTTATCATGTCAGTGTCTGTTGAATTAGTGCTTTGTTTAAGGGATAAACACATGCATTACACTAATTAATGCATTGTGTCTTTTGATTGCATAGCCATCATGTTTGGTCAAATCATCTTTTAGCTTATTACCATTTTGAGTAATATAGCTAAATCTATATTAGGAAGCTGCATGCATAGACTAACTATATTTAGTAAGCATTTATTGTCTTTGTTTTCTTTTGCCTTTTAGCTTGTAGTAGGAGTGATGCATTCTTAGTATTAAGTCTGTAATGTAGGAGTTCTGAAGATTATGACTCACTTTGTAATGAATCAAACCATGTTGCTATGCGAAGGATTCTACTGTTTTCTCTGTTCTTGTTACTATCTCTTCTACTAAATATTACAAACATAAATTCCTCATTACATGTATTATCCATGATCTCAAACATGAGATCTCTTGAGTTGAAAGACTGCTGGTTTCTTCATGGTACCAGAGCCACAAACTGAAGAATGAACTCCGGTGACAACTTGTGGAACCTGAATACAGAACATTGGCCGCATCTCACAGCAAGAACGACAGAGACAGCAATGATGAGCACGGAGACATGATCTGGTTCAAGCTCCTCTGAGCACGACCCCTTGAGTCTCCATGGATCTGACCATCCGGGAATGAGTTTGGTTTCCACCAAACTAACTGGTAACAACTACTTACCATGGAGTACATCCATTCAAATAGCACTCCTGGCCAAGAACAAGTTAGGTTTCATAAATGGAAATATTGAGATTCCCACAGATGCAAAATTAAAAGAGCAGTGGGAGAGGGTTGATGGAATGGTAAGAGCATGGCTGCTCAACTCACTTTCCAAAGAGATTTCTGAGACTTTTCTCTACGCTAAAACGGCTAAAAGTCTCTGGGAAACGGTTGCTAGCAGATATGGAGACAACAATGGGCCACAGCTGTTTCATATACAGAAAGAAATCTGTAACCTGTCCCAAGGAAACCAGTCTTTAACTGTGTATTATAATAGTCTGCATAAGTTGTGGAATGAGCTCTCTTTGTTGAGAGCTTTACCTATCTGTTCATGTGGAGCAGCAAATAAATGGGAAGAAGCAGATATGTCAGCTAAGCTCATCCAGTTTTTAATAGGGTTAAATGATTCTTATGACCCCATTAGAGGTCAAATCTTACTCATGGATCCACTGCCCAGCGTTGATAAGGCATACTCAATGATACTGAGGGTTGAAAAACAGAGGAATGTAGGTACATCCTCTACTGATACAGGTGCTAGCAGTGCCATGTACACCAAGTCATATAATTCTGATAGAGGAGCAAGAGGAAGAGGTGGTTTCATGTCTGGTAGAGGAAGAGGTAATGGCAGAATGACAAAGGAAGAAAGGAACAAGCTGATATGTGAGCACTGTAACTTACCTGGACATGTTATCACATAATGTTTTAAGTTGAAGGGGTACCCAGACTGGTACTACACTCCAAAAGAACAAAGAAATCATGCTCATGCAGTGGATTCCAACCAAGCTATTGAACCTGAAAATAAATTTGCTTCAAGAAGAGACCCTGAGTCCACAGATATATCTGCACTAGTAAAAAGGGAGGTAGCCAGAATTCTTGAAGAAAAAGGAGAAACTAAAACTCACTCAGATGGATCAAAGGGAAGAAACAAAGAATCACTTCATATTGGAAGTTCATACTTTGCATTCACCTTGATAGATTGGAGTTGATGATGGGGCCTGGATCATAGACACTGGGGCAAGCAGGCACATGTGTAATGACCCTGCTCTCATGACAAACATAACACCCATTGAGCACTTGGCCATGGTTACACTACCTGATGGAACTCAAAAGCAAGTATCTCATTCTGGAGATGTGGTACTTTCAGACAGATTGACATTGAATGAGGTATTCTTGGTGCCAAGCTTTACATGCAATCTTCTTTCTATATCACAACTCACACTCAACACTGGAGCACAAGCTACTTTTGATCATGAAACTTGTATTGTGAGGAGTGGAATAGATGGGCAAACAATTCTGACTGGACATCTCAAAGAAATACTGTATGTGGCAACTGCAGTTCATTCTGATGAGGCTTTGGCAGCATATGCTCTCAATGCAGATCATTACTGCAAATTGTTCAAGCTTTGGCATAGAAGGTTGGGACATGCTTCACCAAGTTCCATGCAACACCTTTATTTTCTGAGGCACATGTGTACACCTCCAGTCATTGAGGCTCACAAAGGCTGTGAAATCTGCCATGTCTCCAAACAGACAAGGCTTAGCTTTCCTTCAAGCTCAATCAGCACTTCAAGAGCTCTTGAACTACTGCATGTGGATATATGGGGACCTTATTCCCAACCTAGCATCACAGAAACATCCTACTTCCTCACCATTGTAGATGATCACAGTAGAATGACCTGGGTAAATCTTATGAGCAGCAAGAAACAAGCTGTAAGCTCACTTAAAGAATTCATCATCATGATAGAGAGGCAATTGGATAAGTCTGTCAAAGTCATCAGAACAGATAATGGAGCTGAATTTCTTAGCAGAGAATGCCAGGATTTCTTAAAAAATCAAGGCATCATTCACCAGAGAAGCTGCACCTACACTCCACAGCAAAATGGAGTAGTTGAGAGGAAGCATAGACATTTGCTAGAAATGGCAAGGGCTTTGATGAAGGAGTCTTCTGCACCTCATTTCCTATGGCCATATTCTATCCTAACTGCTGCACACATTATCAACAGACTCCCCACCAGAGTCTTAGAATGGAAAGTGCCATATCAGGTCATGTTTGGAAAAATAATACCATATGACAGAATGAAGCCATTTGGTTGCCTAGCCTATGCAACTGACACTGAGCCACACAAATCCAAATTTGAAGCAAGGGGAATGAAGTGCATATTTATTGGATATGTGCCTCATCAGAAAGGATACAGACTTTATCATATGGCAAGCAAGAAGGTGATAACATCAAGAGATGTTATCTTTCTTGAATCAACTTACCCATATTCAGATTCAAAGTTGCAAGGCACCACAGGGGAGCCTACACTGCCATGTCCAATATTTGATGAGGAAGAATTCAAATCCTCCTCTTGTAATGTTGATAGGAGTGCATCAGAATCATCCCACAGACATGACCAAGAGTCATCTGATGAAGATGATGAAGATGCAACACAAACAGACTGTACTGCAAATCAGAATCCTAAAATGTTGAGAAGAAGCTCCAGAATACCACAAAGGCCATCACACCTTAAGGATTTTGTGCAAAAAGCAGAGTACATTGATAGCATATTTGAGCATCCTCACACACATGCTGCATTTCATGCTAATCTCATGATTGTGCCAGAACCCAAATGTTTTAAGGAGGCAGTAAGACATCCAGAGTGGAGAGAAGCTATGGGGCAATAGCTCAAGGCCTTGGAGGATAATCATACTTGGGAAATCTCAGCATTGCCACCTGGAAAGACCCCAATAGGCAGCAAGTGGGTGTATAAAGTGAAATTACACCCTGATGGAACATTGGAGAGGTATAAAGCCAGATTGGTGGCCAAGGGATACAACCAGGTTTTAGGAGAGGATTATGAAGAATGTTTTTCACCTGTAGCTAAACCAGTGACAGTGAGATACCTCATTGCACTCTCTACTATGAAGGGATGGTCTTTGCATCACATTGACATCAATAATGCATTCTTGCATGGTTTTCTGGACAAAGAAGTCTATCTCTTACCCCCTAATGGATACACTAAAGCAGGACCAAATCAGGTATGTAAGCTGAACAAAAGCTTGTATGGTCTCAAACAAGCTTCAAGGCAATGGAACACTGAGTTGTGCACAAAATTGCTGCAATTCAATTTCACACAATCTCCACATGATCACTGTTTGTTTACACTATCAAAAGGAGAGGACTTTGTTGCTGTATTAGTGTATGTTGATGATGTATTGGTGACAGGAAATAGTAACAGATTGATTGTTGCATTGAAACAGTTTCTACATGTTCAATTCACCATTAAAGATTTGGGGCAGGCTACATATTTCTTGGGCATGGAACTGAGTCAGAATCACACAGGTATGTATCTGTGTCAAAAGAAATACATCAATGATATCATTAATGATGTTGGATTGGATAATTGTAAAGCTACATCCACACCACTGCCTTATGACATTAAGCTCAGTAAATCTACTGGCACTATCTTGACAGATGGAGAGCCTTATAGAAGGTTAATTGGTAGACTGCTCTATTTGAATTTGACAAGGCCTGATATCACCTTTGCAACTCAACAACTCAGTCAATTTGTCAGTGCACCAAGGAGCTCACACTGGGATGCAGCTATGCATTTACTTAAGTATCTGAAAGGAACTGATCAGTTGGGACTCTTCTACCCAAAAACAGGTTCTTTATCTCTTAAGGCATTTTGTGATTCCGATTGGGGTGCATGCCAAGACACTAGGAAATCTGTAACTGGATACTGTGTATATCTAGGTGACTGCTTAATTTCTTGAAAGGCAAAAAAACAAAATACTGTCTCAAGAAGCTCAGCTGAAGCAGAATATCGCGCAATGGCATCAGTGACTTGTGAATTGCTGTGGTTGAACTACATCTCAGAGGACCTAAAGATCTCCATTCCTAAGCCAATTCCTCTCAGCTGCGACAATAAAGCAGCCATACACATTGCAGAAAATCCAGTGTTTCACGAGCGAACGAAACACTTGGACATTGACTGCCATGTCGTGAGGAATCAATTCAAGGATGAGTTTCTACGCTTCCAATCTGTATCTTCGCGCGAGCAAGTCGCTGATGTATTTACAAAGCAACTGCCACCAGGGCAATTCCGATTCATAGTGTCCAAGCTTGGATTGTGCTTCAGCACCAATCCAGCCTGAGGAGGGGATGTTGAATTAGTGTTTTGTTTAAGGGATAAACACATGCATTACACTAATTAATGCATTGTGTCTTTTGATTGCATAGCCTCATGCTTGGTCAAATCATCTTTTAGCTTATTACCATTTTGAGTAATATAGCTAAATCTATATTAGGAAAGCTGCATGCATAGACTAACTATATTTAGTAAGCATTTATTGTCTTTGTTTTCTTTTGCCTTTTAGCTTGTAGTAGGAGTGATGCATTCTTAGTATTAAGTCTGTAATGTAGGAGTTCTGAAGATTATGACTTTCACTTTGTAATGAATCAAACCATGTTGCTATGCGAAGGATTCTACTGTTTTCTCTGTTCTTGTTACTATCTCTTCTACTAAATATTACAAACATAAATTCCTCATTACATGTATTATCCATGATCTCAAACATGAGATCTCTTGAGCTGAAAGACTGCTGGTTTCTTCAGTGTCGGCCAAATTGACGAAAGTCGCAGGACCTTATTAGATATAGTATTCGACGGGAGTCGCCGGACGTTATTAGATATAGTATATATTAGGTATTAGGGAAGTCAAATCTCTTTGTGTCTGAGGGATTCAGCCGGTGTTGATTTTTGTGTGCTTTTTTCAATTTTTATTATTGCTAATTTTTTATATTGCAACGTAATTAGTGCAGACTATAAAATTTCATTTACAATGATATCTTACTATATTCTTAACAGTGAAATAAATGCAAGGTTTAGTGGGATTTTTTTTCAGTTGATGGGTTCATAAATTGTCTATTAACCACCACATGAATATGTACAGCTATGCGGTTTAGAAGGAGAGTGAATATACTAACATTTCATGCTCTTTTTTGAATTCTTTGCTCGCTATGTAGCCACCCACGGGGCACTGAAGAATTTTAGACTACAATAACGCATTAATGGATGAATTTCAAAGTTTACTAATTCATATGGTTTCATAATGTATGGAACATAGTCTTGCTCATTTTTCTTTAGGTTCTCCCTATTCGTGTTTTTGGGTTAGTCAGAAATTTCCTGTCTGGTTGGAGGAGCTTATACTTAATGATTTTATTAAGAAAAATATTTAAAAGTATTACAGGTTAAATACTCACACATAACCGTGTGAGTATGTGTAGCGTGTGTAGACAAGGTGATAATTCATCATAAACATAACCCTGTGCGATATTTGATCTCAATTTATACAATAAGATGAAGATTCTAAAAAACATGCATGAAAGTATTGAATTGTAATCTAGAAGCATATGATAGTAGCGACACAGAAACACAGAGAGAGTGGGGTTGAAGAAGAAGGTGTAAGGTATGTCTGTAACACAGTAATTGCATGGCAGAAGGGAAGGTATGTAACTAATAAAGGCGTGACATCATCCACACCTCACCCCACTTGGCACTACCACGCTTCTTCACCCAAATTCAAATAATTGAAGGGCAGCCTAGATGTTTACCTTTTTTTTTTTTTTTCCAACTTCTTACCATTTAATTTTTTCTAGACCAGATTAACTTCGCATAAGTTTCAAAAAGCCTAGATTAGGAGGGCTTTTCACTAAACTTATTTTAAATATTTTATAAGTTTTTTCAAGAGCTTAGAAGATATAATATCTGTTGAAATATTTTGTGTTGACAATATGTTTGTCAAAATTCCTTAATTTATTTTTATTAATATTTAATATTTCAAATATTGTTAGATACATTATTTTTGCCAAATAATATTTTATTAGTAATTATTATGGGTGCTTTATCGTAGGTATATCTTGACTGTTGATTTAGTATCTTGAAGATATGGATTCACATGACTTTGAGCAACAAGGATTATATAAAATCAGCGGATGAGATTGGAGGAATCCGTGTTTACACATCAAAGAAGATACATGTGCAATATTTTGAGAGAAGCAATTCATGTATATATTCTTATATATGTAAAGCAATTCGTATGGATTGGGAGATTGAGCAGCAACACTGATTCTCCCCAAGTGCAGTAAGCACATGTGATAAATTTAGTGCCATATTATTATTTTGGATTAGTTGGATGTTCTTATCACATGAGGAGGCTGCTTGAGGGATATTAATTCTTTCTTGTTAGTTTTTGTTGGCAATTGGGTTAGGATTTGTGTGGAAAGACCTTCGGGAGAAGGGATTTCAAGGCGGATTTGGGAGAGCTCGTTCGACTTCGATGGATTGTCGTGTTAGTGCCGAACAAGTCGACGGGAATCGTCGAGCGTTGTTGGTATAGTATAGGTTAGGTATTAGGGAATCGAGTCTCTTTGTAAAATCTATCATTGTATGGAGTATCAATAACAATAAATTCTGAGGGGTCTGAGAGATTCAGCGTCGTGTTTATTTTGGTGTTCATTTTTCTATTTTTATTTTCGTCAGTTTCTGTGTTGCAACGTAGTCAGTGCAGATTAGAAAATTTCAAGTGGTATCAAGAGCGGGTCCGTATCCTAATATGGTAGATTCTGGAACACTGCACTGCTATGGATTTGTGTGGCAATACAGTGCGACTTCCCTTACTTGATGACACGAATTACGATTATTGAAAGTCATTTATGATGGCTCACTTGGAGGCGATGGCTGATGCATATTGGGAGATTGTCGAATTCGGATGGTCTCCACCTATTGCCACATGCTCGACCACACCAAAGCCTAAATCCGAGTGGTCTTCTGCTGAAAAGGGACTGTATAAGTAACACACAAGGATCTCCTTTTCATTCGAACTACTGTTGATAAAGTCCAATAAATGAAAATATGCAACTTCAAAACAATCAAAGAAGCTTAGGATTTGCTCGAGAATTACTTTGAAGGAACCAAAGAAGTGAAGAAGTCCAAACTAAGGAATTTGCGCAATCAGTTCGACAGCCTCAAGATGAAGGAAAGCGAGTCCATTGAAGACTATCACTCACGGTTCATGGGCATTGTGAACAAGAGGCTCTCTCACTTGGAGAGATAGTTTCAGATTCACTTATGGTGGGCAAATTTCTGAGAACCTTTCCGGACCGGTTTTCAGAGAAAGTCATGGCGCTCGACACCTCAAAAGATGTCGAAAATATGAAGATTGATTAGCTAGTAGGAGAACTCCTATCTTTAAAACTCAACAAAGGGTTTGAGATCAAGGAGAAAAGTAGAGGCACAACACTCAAAGCAAAAGTCAATCGCAAGGATGAAGAAGTCAGCGGACATGATCCAGATCAGTTGAAAATTGTGGAGAATATGATATTGCTCACAAAAAAAATGAAAAAAATTCTTTTTTAGTCCAGTATGTTAGGCTTTGTCCAGTAAAAGTCCTGTATATTAGAAAATTTCAATTTTAGTCCTGTATGTTTTCAAAGTTGTCCAATTTAAGGACACTGACCATCAGAAATGGCCAATTTGACCACAATTAATCACGTTCGACGCACGTCACTGATAAATTTGAGAAAGATGAAGAAAGAAAGAAAAATAAAATAAAATATATAATGAAATCCACCTCATATGAAAATTAGGGGTTACCTTTTTTTTTTTTTTTTCTTTTCTTTTCTCCTTTTTTAGCCGAGCTACTAAAATAATTTAATAATTTGACATGTTATCTGGACAAATAATTGATATATAAGCATTAGCACTCAAAAGCCCTAAATTTATTAGTCTAATTTCGGCTAAATTGGTCGTTGGTGATGGTTAGTGTCCTTAAATTGAACAACTTTTGGAACATATGGGACTAAAATTAAAATTTTCTAACATACAAGAATGACACGAATCGTTAGGTAAGAATGACTTTTACTAGACAAGGCCTAACATACTGGATTAAAAATGAATTTTTCCCCAAAAAAATTGGGAGCATGATGAAGAAGATCCGAAAGAATGACACGAATCGTTAGGTAAGAAATCAAGTCAAACTAATATAAGTAGCTCTAATTCTTCTTCATGTTTTGTAGGTTCAACACTGGACAAACTTAGATGTAGAGAATGCAATGGTTGGGTCACTTTCAGAAAAAGTGCCCCACGTTTTTTGAGAAGGCAAAACAAGTTCTTAGAAACCACATGGAGTGACGAGTTAGACAATAAAGAAGAGAACGATCATTCGAATAAGCTGGTGTGTTTTATGGGGCAAAGAAATCGAAGAAACTGATCCCGAAAAAAGCCCAGGTACGTTGCAACATGATTTACCTAACTTTTATGAATCTGATGCTTCTGATAGAGAAACAGGTCCCACAATTGAGGAGATATAGAATATGTACAAGAAACTGTCAGTTGCATGTTTTCAAGGAAGCAAGGTCATCAAAAAATTGGAGAGTCAACTTCAAGAATCACTGGCGATGATTGAAAGATTAGAAAGAGAGGTTAAAGGGAAAGATCGGGTCATTGGTAAACTGAATGAGGAGCTCACATAAAGAAAAAAAAAATCGTGGAGACGATAATGGAAGAAAAAAATCGTGAGCTAGAAGTCATTAGACTTTTAAAATTTAACTTGGACACGAATCCTATAGATTAATCAAGTCCAATCTCATGAATTGGTGGTGGTGGTAGTAGTGGTGTTATTGTTGTTGTTGTTGATGTTGTTGTTGTTGTTGTTGTTGTTGTTGTTGTTGTTGTTGTTGTTGTTGTTGTTGTTGTTGTTGTTGTTGTTGTTGTTGTTGTTGTTGTTGTTGTTATGTCTTGAAGAATAAGTAAATATAGAATCCTACAAGATTATTGAGGCTTGATGAACAAGTAAATACATAATTCTATTAAAATTAGGATACCTAGGATTTGTACCGATAAATACATTACCTCATAATTGAATAATTACGCATACAAATCATAAGATACAATATTTTCACCCTCTTCGACATAAAATTTCATCCAAATACCCTAGGGGTCCTTACTACATCATCGTACGAACCTTTTTTTCCTCTTTCGCTCTATTTTAAGGTAGATGATTTATAAAATTCGAAAATCCTAGCTATACATATTAGATTTCGATAAAAATTTTAGTATGTTATTTCATCATATTTTTCCAATGTACAGTTAAAATTTCAGTCATATATGAGTCGTACTTTATTTTATTTTAAGTTTATATCTTTGCTGATCCAATTTTAGTTTATTATGCCTTGTTTGTTTTAAGAATTCAAAATATATAGATATAAGTCTTCAAATATTATGATTTTTAGATAAGTTGTTCCATAATATGTTTTTCATATCCTGCAAATATTTAAAATAAAACCAATAAGTATTTTTTTATTTATCAAATTATTCTCACGGCTGCACAATATTTACTGCTGCAACTATTCCGGTTTTAAAAATTCAAAATTCATATTTATACTTTTTATTAGTATATTAAATTTAAATATGATATTTATATATGATATAATTATTTACTTAAGAAATTTTAGATTTTTCCTCTATATATTATATGAGATATTAAATATTTAGTCACAACTAATAAGTTATAACCTTCTACTTTCTTTCAAAATAGTTCCATATCTTTTCAAAAATTATGTTGAAGTCTTAAAATTCCTATTTATTTATTCGTAAGTCCAACCCGTTCAAAATATATATATATATTATATTATGGTGAAGATGATATCGAGACTCGAAGGATGAGGAACTTACTCTGCATGAGCATATTCACTAGAAATTCTTGAAGTGCATTCTCACACCACAATTCAGGTGGAATACTCACTTGTCTTATTAATTATATGTGTTTTTTCCATGTATGTGTATAACTTTTATTTTATGAAAATACAAGACGTAAGTTGCATTAAAAGTTTGATTGATTATAAATTGATATGATCCGAGACAACCTGTGCACAAGTATGTTAAGTTAGAGTGATTCAGGGCAACCTGTGCACACATAAGCATGATGAGTTGTAATTTGGCAGTTTATGTTTCAATCATAAATTTTTAATATGAACTTGTAAGAGGCTGGAGGTAGCTTACCCACCACAATTAATATTTTCAGGTTCAGTTGAGGAGCTTACCAATGTTTCACCAACTATAATTTATATACTCACACATGACCTTTTTGGCATCTGATTGTATCGTCATCACCACAGTTAAATGCACCTGGACAAGACATTCATTTACCCTCGATCAATTTTACAATCCGTTATTTTCATTACTGTATTCGGTGATTGAAGTTATTATGTCACGTCTTTCGCCTTGATTAACGGTAATGAAAATGATGGATTGTGAAATTGGTCGGGGTAAATAAAGGTCTTGTCAAGACGCATTTAACGGTGGTGGTGGTGTGACACAATCAGATGTAAAAAAATAGTCAATGTTGTAATTAAAAAAAAAATATTATAGTTCATTACCAATATTGATAAGTTTTAAAAATTATCTTCTAATTAAAAATTGGATCAAATGTCGTGATTTTTCTTGTCATTAACCCTTAAAAATGTTTTATATTTACATCTTTGCTGCTGGACTGACACAATCCCGATTTTCAACTTCACATTAATAATTGGAGCCCAAAATTTATTCGAATATCAATTGAAAATTCGTAAAGGTAATGTTTTTTTATATTATGTTTAAAAAATTATACTAAATGATTATTAACTAAGGTTGTGTTTGGATAGAAGAATTTGAAAAGCAGAGGATTTGAATTTCAATCTTTGTATTTGGAAATCCACTCATTTCAAATATATTTCAAATCTCTTCTTTGGATGTTTAAATTCAAACGAGTGGATTTGAATTGTTTAAAATTTTTCCTTTTTCAGTTCTTTCTTAACATTTTCGAAATGATGATGATAATAAAAGTGTGTGTGTGTGTGTGTGCGTGCATGGTGTGTGTAGTATGTGCGTGGTGTGTGTAGTGTGTGAAATGCGTGTGAAGTGTGTGTAGTATGTGTGTGAAGTGTGTGTGCATGTGGTACGTGTAATGTGTTGTGCGTGTGGTACATGTGATGTGTGTGAGAATGTGGCTATATATATATATGAGAGGTATGATGGATTTATAAATGACTAGTTTGTTGGATGTATTTGAAATCCATCCAAAATGAACTAGAAATCTAAGAGAGATTTAAAATCCCTTGATTTGAATTTTTTTTGCCAAACAAATTGGATGAATTTAATTATGAAATTCCAAATATACCCCTCAAATCCCCATCCAAAAACCCCAAAAGATTTTAAATTTTTACTCAAGAAGCATTTACTTTGTTTGGACCTCAAACTTTATGAGGTTGGGACTTTGTCACATCGACAAAGGGTTCAGTTTTCATGGAGTCGTACACCAACATTATTGAGCTTTAAATAAGTATTCATCAATTCGCTCAGTAATATGCAAATACAAATTTCCCCTCAAAAAGAATATGGAAATACAAATTTGATCAAGTTGGTACTGTCTACCTGATCAGATCGTACGACTAGCTTAATCCTAATATCAGGTTCAATTAATATTTGTTATATTTAAGGAAACTACTTAGATACCACAACATTCTCTACCAATAAACAATTCCAATCCTCTACAATAATTGGTGTTATATTTTAGATTAATTGTACTAGTACAAGAGATATAATTATCATGTACTCCTTCCCTCCGTCCCGGCTAACTTTCCACAATTGATCGGGCACGAAGGTTAAGAAAAACAAATTTTATTTTTTCTTTAACTTTTTTAAAGGTGGAGATTGAGTGTGGAGATTTTGAGAATGAAGATTGTGAGAGAAATTTCTTTTTTAAGGGTGTGAAAAGTAAAGTGGACGGATCGAAATAGAAAGTAGAAAAAGTTAGCCGGGACGGAGGGAGTAATATGTTTTGCTTATACCGTATTGATGGAGTTTTATTTATTAATAGTATAAATATAAATATTATAGATGATATTACAACAATTATTATAGAATGATTGGATTGCAATACGTAGGTGAGTTGTGCGCAACTTTGAGGTCGTATTATAATTTAAGGAAAGGAAAATATGGAAAAAACTAATCCTCGTAAAAGGGTTGTTTTTGCATTATGTTGTAGCATGTACAAAAATGTACAGCTTACATGTGCGTTTATATTGACGCTCATCATAGGTATGCAGCATATAAGAGCTAATCTTGACATTTTGATGGCCCATGACATAAATCAAAAAAGAGGGCCAATGACCAATCAATATATGTATATATGTGTGTATTTGTTCACATAAACAATTGGAACATAAAGTAAAATACTATCTTCGTTTACTTTTTGTTGTCTTTTAATTTTTACACTTTGTTTATAAATAGTTGTATTTTTAGCATGTGTTCCAGATTTTTCCTTTTGGCAAATTGTCATTTTATTTCATCACTCTACAACAAAAAAGAATTTTCGTGATACATTTTTTGAGACTACAATTGTGATTACTAATAGAAGTTATTTTTTATCACTTGTTATCACATAACTCTCTACAAATTATTTGATATTATTTTAAAACTATTTTTAGAGACAACTAGTTGTTGCGAAAAAAAAATTGAGATGCATTTGAGACCACTTTTGTCGTCTCAAATATATTATTTGCGTTCGAGTTATTGAGACGACTAATTCGTGACAATATTTTATCTCTAATAATAGAATTATGACAAATACTCGGTATAGACTACTTTTAGTTTTATCCAAAAACTGTTCTCTTCTAGAATGAGGATCATTTTATTGTTTTCTCTTAAAAAATAAAAATATATTAGTAATAATACAAATGCTATCGCATCATGTTCAAAAACTTTATTATTATAATATTTATAATGTTGAGATGCCAAGGGCTGTGAGATATTATTTACAAGGGTTTAAATCATTTTTGGTCCCGTAACTTTTTACTTATCCAATTTTGGTCCCAAAAAAAGTTAAAAATTCAATTTAGTCCTGTAACTGTGGAATTGGTTCAAATATAGTCCATTTTTTTTGCCGTCGGTGATCAATTTGGCCGAAAAATTGCATGTAATGGCCACCAGAGTCATTTTTCCATCCAATTTTTAAATACCTGACATCGGTAAGTGATTTTGAAGTAAAGATAACATTAAAAATTAAAAAAAATAAAAGAAAGAGGATTTTTCTATTTTTTATTTTTTTTTCTTGTTTCTCATCACTTGTTGGTGCCACATATTAAAAATTTTGTTGGAAAATGAGTCATGTGAATGATACATGCAATTTTCCAGTCAAATTGATCACTATCGGAAAGAAAAGAGACTAAATCTGAACCAATTCCAAAGTTACAGGACTAAATTGAATTTTTAACTTTTTTCGGGACAAAAATTGTATAAGTGAAGAGTTACGGAACCAAAAATGATTTTAGTCCTATTTACAAATAATATATTCATATTTACTGATAGTCTGATACAATTATATATAGATACACATATATGTCATATGTGTGTGTTTATATTGTTGAAATGTAGAAAATATATTACGTTGGACAGGACGCAAATACACATTTTGACCGCGCTGTCGAGGCACGTCAAATTAGTTATTTATTTCCTAACCTTCTTTCCTAATAGTAGGTAGAGTAAGTCAGGGTCGATCCCTCAGGTTGGGGCAGGGCTGGAACTGGGCCTGGGGCTGGGATTCCTGGTTAGGTTGGGGGAATGTGGGGTAGGGTAGGTTGGGGTTGTAATTTGGGGGTGAGAGGATTGAATAATGGATATGATGTTTACTTTATTGATCGATTATCCAAGAAGAATAAAGATAGACTAAAATTATCTAGTTTTACAAGGTGGTTAGAATTATAGTATAAGTTGTATAAAAGATCATTTTGAATTTTCTCCCATAAATTTTTTTACATAGACCAAAAAATAAAAAGGTATTATAATGCGGGTATTAAATTTTTACTTTATTTAGTAAAAATATATATTAATATTGAAAAGATGAAAATGAAAAATTAATGATGTGCTAAATATAGTAACAAGTCTATCTTTATGGGACGGAAAAAAATGGAAAGTGATATATTTGTGGAACAGAAGAAAATGGAAAGTAAGCATATCTTTGTGGAACGGAGGGGATATTAGAAAACAATAGGAAAATACAAAATAAAAGTTCCAGAAATTCAAGTAAAGAAGAAAAAAATCCACGAAGAAAAATTATAAACATTAAAATTCCAATAAATTCAAAAGAAAAAATAAAATTCCAATAAAGAAAAAAGATAGAATAATACAAGAAAACTAAAAAGAAGAAAAGTTTTACATGTTATAAATCACAAAGTGATTCATATATTTGGTGGATACCTTATTCTGTTACTTGAAAGTGGGTTAAAACATTGCCAGAAACATGGCAATACCTGAAACATGACAGTGCCGGAAGCACGCCAATGCAGAAGCACATCAACCAAGAAGTACGACGGTGCAAGAAGTACGACGGTGCGGAAGCACGTCAATCCAAAAAGCACGACAGTGCGGAAGCACGTCAACTAAGAAGCATGACGGTACAAGAAGCACGACAGTGGGAAGCATGTCAACCAAGAAGCACGACAACACAAGCACGACAGTGCGGAAGCACGTCAGTCAAACACGGGAATGCAAGAAGCACGACAATACGAAAGCACGTCAGTCCAAGGACGACAATGCTTTAAGTAATTTTTTATATAAATATGGCTCATATGTCGAATGAAATACGATGACTTCCTCTAGAATCTCTATTTTCCCTTATGTTCTAGTTCTGCTACGAATATTTTATAAGACGTTATCAGCACGAGTTTTGCTCAAGAAGGTAAGAGAAACTGAATTGATATTCTTTTCTCACTTCTATTCTTCCCTTAAGGAAATGACGGGTATTGGAAACAAAAAGTTTTAAATCCTCGATATTACCTGTAGTAATTATTTGACATGGTGTATTAATGTTAAACTACACCTTCGAGGTACATCACTTGTTGAAACTTTGAATGATACAAAACATGTAAACAAAATGGATGAGACAAATGACGTTGATATTCATTTGGTATGTACAAATTGAAAGGACATGTGAAATATGGGAAAGACCCACATAAAAATTCAACCACACAAGAAGTGTGATACTGCTACAAATGCAATATGAATGGAAACAATTAAGGTTGCACGATTATGTTTTCCGTTGCCGATTACAACTCAAAGTCACTATCTCGACTTGCTCTTTGCGGGACAAAGTTATCAGAATATGAAACGTTAAAGAAAACTTTCTCTACTATGTATGTCCCACATATGGTACTCCAGCAGTAGTATCGAGAAAGACGATTCAAAACATACAGTGAGTTGATTTATGTCAAGCTAAAAAAGGCTAATGTGTCACTCTTGAGAAATCATGATGTAAATACTACATGATTTATAGTTGTGCCTGAAGCACATGTTAATTCTAGCAGAGTTATAAGACGATCTAGAAGTCACGAGTATAAATCCACTTTCGGAGCTTACAAGGATAGACGTGGTGGTCCTCGTAGAAATGACCGAAGTTATTCTAGAAATAATAGTTATCAAATTAAATAAGTGCAATCTACACAGAAAAATCAGAATCGGGTTAAATGCCCACAAGAGAATCTGATGAAAATACTTGTTGTAGATGTGGGATGACTGAACATTGGTCAAGAATCCATTATTTAATAATTCATGTACTCACACATGACCCTTTTTAGTGAGTTTTACTTTTTTCCAGGCAAAAGATAACTGAAATTGCTACACCTTTTAAGTTACAGGACTAAAATTGTGAAACTCTAATCGATTGGGACTAAAAATACAAGGTATCTATAATTATGGGGCTAAAAATGTGGTAATCGTGTTTATGCATGCATAATAAGTCGAGTTAAGTGTCTATTTAGTGGCATTTGCATGCGTAATTGATCGTGTATTGCTCGTATTTGTATTATTGGGCAATTTGACGTTTGTGACTTGTTTTGAAGTTATTTGGGTGAATTTAGACCAAAAAGTCGAACTCGAATAATAATGGATGTTGAGAACAAGTCCCACAAGTCAAAAACCAAGAAAAATGGCTTCAAAAGCTGTTGGGAATCAGTCTCGGCCGAGCCAGAGGAGCTCGGCCGAGCTAGAAGGTCAGAGAAGTCGGATTTCAGGCTGTAGAAGAGTCTCGGCCGAGACAGTAATTCTCGGCCGAGACAGATTGACACACCTCTAGTATTTCGGCCATATCTTGAGATCTACAACTCCGATTTAGGCGCAATTGGTGGCGTTGGAAAGCTGATTCGAAGAGCTACAACTTCATGTGAAAGAAGAAAAACCCAAAAATGGCCATAAGACCCTCAAAAACAGCTTTGAAGTTGGGAAAGGAATGCAGTGTCGGCCCATTACTTGGCCCACAAGCACAAAAACGAATTTTAGACTTATTTTCCTATTCCAATTAGGTTTTATCCCTCTTTATCCTAGAGATGTACTCCTATATATATCTCAAGGCTTTAGACATCAAAGAAAAAAAACTTTGACATTGATTCAAGAGCTCGGATTTGGGAATTCTGAAGAACACGAAGACTCAAGATTCGGCGATTCGGGTTTTATAGTTTTATGTTTTCTTTTATTAGTTTGTTCTTAGCGATCGCTATGATCGGCTAAGCTTTATTTTCCCGTCTTTAACTATGTTGAACCCTAAACTGTTATTTATGTAATTGATTCGGTAATTGCTTAATTTAATTATGTTCTGAGATTACATTGTGTTACTGGATTACTCTATCTTTTATATGTTTGTTATGTGGACTGATCACCCTAGTAATAGGCATATAGCTGTCGCTAGGTCATAAATTCATAATCCGTAATTGTTATGCGTTTGTGCCCAAAAGTAGCAAAAAGTGGTTACTCGCTAGGATAACATAAAGTCGCGGTCACTTGTACCACGTTCGTGAGTACAACACGGTACCTACTCCGTTGCCTTAATTCCCTATGCGTCTAATTACGATTGTTCTAGCGAGCGTCTCCTAGGACTACTTAATTGGATAGAATTAATTGCTAAGTTCTTAGGATTAATTATACTTAAGGGGTAACAAGGGTTAGCTAAGCGTACCTGTTAATTCTTGGAGTAGGGGTCTCAGAACTAATTAGTTAAGTAGTTGCATTAGTTACATGAATATTCAGGCTAGGGGGATACTGGGTTAAAGGCGGGATACTCTTTATTCACTAGTTTAATCATTTTTAGTTATTTGCGTTAGTTAATTAAATCAAATCAAAACTCCCCCTTATTATATTTATATTATAGTTAGTTATATAAATTGGTTAGTACAATAATACAATTAGTTCCTGTTCACGCACCCCCTACCCCCCAATCCACCCACCCCATGGCAAAAAAAAAAAAAAAGGAAAATTATTGGATCATCCCTGCCCCAAATCCCACCCCGCACCCCCTCACCTCCAGCCCGCCCATCCCCCTACCCTCCACCCATCCATCCCCAAGCCAAAAAAAAAAAAAAAAAAAAAAATTTACTGGATCATCCTCTGCCCTCAGTCTCACCCTGCACCCCGTCACCCCCCACCCCCTACCCCACCCACCCACTCCCAAGCCAATTTTGTTTTTAGGCATAAATAATACTCCCTTCGTCCCGAATGAACTTGCATATATCCTTAATCGGGGTGTCACACCCCTTTTACACACTTTTCATTTCAAGAAGTAAAACTTTACATCTCAACCCCACATTAATCACATAATTATAAATCTGTCATCACATAAAGGTAAAAATAGATTTGACTAAGTCAACATTTATCAAAAAACAATTTTTCTTAATATGTGTGTCGGGAGACCAGTGCAAAACGGAGGGAGTAATATTTTTTGACCCATAATCCGATTGCACAGATGTCAACTGATGCAAAAAAAAAAAACCTTTTCTACCACTATTGAGCGTTAACTATTACTACCTCCGTCCCACTCTAACTTTCCTACTTTCTTTTTTGGTTTGTCCCAATTTAACTTTTCAGCCCATAAATGACAAACTTCTCTCACAATCTCCACCCTCAAAATCTCCACCATCAATCTCCACCTTTAAAAAAATCAAAGATTCCACAAAATCTGTTTTTTCTTAACCTCCGTGCCCGGTCAAAATAGGAAACTTAAGCCGGGACAGAGGGAGTATAAAAGAACCGGATAGCATTTGCTCAAAAAAAGAAGAATCAGTTTGCAAATATATATAAATATGTCTTTCCGTTTTGAAAGAGGATTGCAAATATGTGAGTGAATATGTTGTTGCAGGTAACTTTTGAGTCAATAAACGATCTATTATTTGGAAAATGGAAAATATGAAAACAATGATCCTCGTAAAAGGGTTATTTTGCATTTCAATCCTCTTAAAAATGAATTAATTCATTATATATTAAGTCCATGACCAGACACAACAACAACAAATTGAAAATGAGGCCGGGAAATTTGGGATTTTATATTTTTTGCTTAACAAATCTATAATATATATACATATATATGCGTATATATAAACGATAACAATAAACAAATTTTATCCTAAATTCGTTTAAGTAAATAAAATAAAAAATATAATGAAATTTGAATATTTTTCGAACTACCAATTCTAATATATAAAATTTTAAAATATTTTTATTAATAGCGAAAATTAGAAAAAAAAACATAAAACTGTAAATGAGCTAAATATTTAAGCAAAATATCAACTTTTATTTAATTAATATGAAATAACCTATTAAAATTTGTAAATATCTCAACAAACTAAAATTTAAATAAAATCTAACAAGTTGTTACATGAATTAGTTTTTATACTTATCCTGAAGATGAGGTATTATAGTATACTACGTATAACTGATATATATTTTGGGTGATATTATGATTTACTTTCTTTCGAATTAAGTATAGTCTAAAATTTAAAGACCGAAATTGACAATGTTGAACAAGCATTACAAATACGAACGGGAAGGTCGGAATTATCTGGTACCGAAATCTCTTGTTCCAGTTACAAATTTGGGACAACCATTGAAATTGTATTGATAACTTTGCTTGAAACACATTTCACACACCATACATACTTCAGTATCCCCTGCCCCGCCCCACCTCACACAACACATATGCTACACACACGCGATGAGAACATATCTTGCAAATGGGGTTCCATTTTCTATTCCAACAATAACACATGCGATACACATACAAAATTACATCACAATAACGTCCCCATAGACACGTCACATGTTGATAATGTTAGAATAGAAAATGAAACATCATTTGAAATATGTGATCTTTATCCCACACATACACTTCTTGCACATTTCACACACACATATATTAAACACACTTCACAGATACAAAAATTATACGCACACTTCACATTCACACACATACTGATAGTAATTCTCGATTCCATCTAATGTACGCAGCGGAATAACTAATCGAGAATATTGATCGTGATTTATAACTGAATTAAACGTTGAGCATAAATTACGCTAAAGTTGGAACAACTTACTTGTTGCGTAATTGATCGGACTGCATTGTGCGATTGATTCACATTGTGCGATTGATTCACCACTTCAGGTATCCACGCGTATATCGTCCGCCGCAGGAACTATCCTCGGTACAATTATTCGATAAGTGATCGCTAGGAAATCACTTATCAAATTCTATAGTGCCTCCAATTTTTATCTGATAAAAACCCTTAATTCTCTACTATAGAGAATATGTATATATAGTACCATATAACCCTAGGTTTATGGGCCTAATATCCATGTCCACTTAATTAATTAATTAGTCTGACTTATTAATTAATAAAGCCCACATATCCTAATCTAGTCCATATCTTTCAATCTCCCACTCGGACTAGCATTAGATATGATTCGAAGCACCAACTTTGTACCCTTGAGCGGAACAACAGTACACATAAAGTGTGACCCTTCAGGCCCCCATTATTGACGATAATCTAATTAAAGTCTGCACAAAACTCCTAGACTGCGTTGCGCAGCGAACTCGATATATGAAGGACGTTTACGTGAATTCGTAAAAAAACCTTTATATGAAGTTTATGTAATATCCCTTCATTCACGAACCACCCGATTGAGCCTAGGATCTGCCATGTGTCTATCCAAATAACTCAATCACTTTTCTCATCTTTATTATATGACACATTCGATCATATTCAATTACTTTAATTGAATACATCTTTTGCATTGGCCAATGACTTTATTGTCAAATAATATAGAGAAATATGAGTGTTCTCTCGAGTTTCAATCGAGGAATGAATCCCATTCTTGGCTCAACTACCATTTTCATTTGCCTCATGATGAACCCAACACAAGACGTGTCTTATCCTCCTTTGGGAGGCAAGCGTTGTACTTGGTCAAAGTTCATCACTTAACAAACAAAATGAGTATTGACCTCAGGTCAAAGGATCATTACATACTCCACACACTAATAAACCGTAGACACTGAAAACAAACGGTTTAATAGTAGGGTATACCAATACTCTCCAAAGTACCCATGTGTCCATCACGGATATCTAATATCTCGTAGTCGTGAGACCTACTACATTCTCTGAGAATGTGATGCAGACCACATGCTAACCTATCGCGTGTCATCAATATCCCATTCTTGATGACCATTGGTTATGGCAATTTTAGAATCATACTATATCATTTATGTCTCACACCATAAATAACAGTCATGATTCAAGGGAACAATTATAAGAATAATAACAAACCATCAAAATAATTATTCTAATAAATGCATAAACTCAAAAGACAATCAAAACGTCATAGAATGCGATCAAGAATGAATGTCTCAAACGAAAAGGTTTCTAAGACATACAAACTATAAACTCCCACTGAATCAAGACCAACTACCAACGTGTCTAACACCTAAGCTCTCAAAGTGCTTGTTGTGTCTAGCTATACATAACTGTTTGGTTGAAGGATTAACCAAGTTACCATCAGTGGATACTCTATCTAACTTCACATCTCCCTATCTATTATTCTCTAATCAGATTATATCTACAGGGAATATGTTTGTTTCTGTTCGTGGCTCTAGATTCCTTTTGCTAGAGCAACTGCACTTACCGTTGTCACAATACAACGGTATCGCACTGCTGGCACTTGGAACGACACCTAGTTCTTTTACGAACTTTAACAAAGCAACAACCCCTTTTTGGCAGCTTTAGATTTAGCAATATACTCGGCTTTAGTGCTGGAATCGACAGTTCTACTCTGTTTGGAACTATTCCTATTCACTGCACCACCATTTAGAACGAAAACATATCCAGACAAAGACTTGAAGTCATCATGGTCCGTTGGAAGCCAACATCAGTATACCCAGTAACTGATGACTCTAGCTGCCCACCATAGACTTTAAGAAATATTCTTTAGTCCTTCTAAGGTACTTAAGAATAGTCTTGACAGTTCTCCAGTATTCCTTACCGAGATTTTGCTGAAATCTGCTCTTTCACGGATTGCAACATGGAATGATTGCTCCCCATTATCAGTATATCGTCGACATATATGATAAGGAAGACAACATTTCATTCCTACGTTTACTATAAACACATGGATCCTCTTTACTTCTGACGAAATCAAACAATTTGATAGCTCTGTCAAAGCAAATATTCCAACTCCTAGATGCTTGCTTGAGTCCATAAATGAACTTCTTTAACTTGCATACTCCATTCGGCTTTTCTTTAGATATAAAACCTTCAGGTTGTGACATATACACAGTGCCTTCGAGTTCTCCATTGAGAAACACGGTTTTAACATCCATTTGCCAAATGTCAAAGTCATAGTATGCAGCTATTGCAAGTAATATCCTAATGGACTTGATCTTAGCGACTGACGAAAAGGTTTCATCATAATCAATGCCCTCGCATTGACTATAACCCTTTGCCACCAACCTAGCCTTGTAGGTTTGTACCTTGCCACCTGCATCTTTCTTCTTCTTGAAGATCCATTTGCAGTCTATGGGACGAGCCCCAACTAGCAAATCAACTAGTTCCCGCACTAGTTGAGGTACATCGAGTCCATTTTAGATGTTAAGGCAGCCAGCCACATCTTCGAAACGGTGCCCGACACCGCTTCGATATAGGTCTTAGATTCGTCGTCTTCTGAATCAA
The DNA here is from genome assembly GCA_958295605.1 of Ajuga chamaepitys. Classification (NCBI taxonomy): domain Eukaryota; kingdom Viridiplantae; phylum Streptophyta; class Magnoliopsida; order Lamiales; family Lamiaceae; genus Ajuga; species Ajuga chamaepitys. The sequence continues at coordinate 4,948,044 of OY282508.1, forward strand.
CTTCATCTTCTTGGTTCTTAACCAATAGATTTAGTCTTTCAGGTGCACGACGATTCCTTTGAGGCCTATTGAGTTGGTTTTGCGTTGGTTCATTCGGTTTATTCTGATCGTGAGTTGGTTTTCAACATTATAGAATATTCTCAAGAATTGCACTATGATTCTCTTGAGGTGGGACTGATACAATATCTTGTCTTTGATACATCTTATTGTCTTGAAGTGACCCTCTAAGAGTTGTTTCCCCTCCCAATAGATCATCATAACTCCCACTGAGTTCTTGTCCACTCCATTGGACAAGACCTCATTCTCTATGTTATCTTGCGGGTTTGATACAATATCTTGTTTTGATGCATCTCATTGTCTTGAGGTGACCCTCTAAGAGTCATTTCCCCTCCCAATAGATCATCGAAAACTCCCACTGAGTTCTTGTCCACTCCATTGGACAAGATCTCATCCTCTATGTTATTTTTGTGGTTCATGAATCTTTTCAAGATCTACCTTGTTGTGACCTTGTTCCTCGAAGATATAAATATCTTCAAGAAACGCCACATTCTTGGAACTATCACCTGGTGATCTTCAAGGCAGTAGAGTTCATATCCATAGTTTCCTGAGGATATCCACAAAATAACATTTCTCACTTTTAGTCTCCAATTTATCAGTCGTCATCTTCTTAACAAAACAGGACAACCCCAGGTCCACATATGGTTAAGACTCGACTTCTTGCCACACCATAACTTATATGGTGTTTGCGTGACCGATTTAAGAGGAACTCTATTCAAAACATAACCATCGGTTAGTAAGACATAACCCAAAGGAATAAGGAAAGACTGGTGAAACTCATCATGGATCGAACCATATCTAATGAAGTTCGATTTCTCCTTTCGGATACTCCATTCCTCTATGGTGTACTCGGAGGTGTCCAGTCTAACCGGATTCCATGTGATTTCAAGTAATCAAGAAAATCTCGGCTTAAGTATTCCCCTCCTCGATCTGATCGGAGAGTCTTAATACTTTTCCAAGTTGTTTCTCAACTTCTAACTTAAACTCCTTAAATTTCTCGAAGGCCTCAGATTTATGTTTCATGAGATACACATATCTATACCTTGAAAAATCATCAGTGAAAGTTATGAAGTACGAATATTCGCCTATTGCTTAAGTTGGAACGGTCCGCACACCGCTGTGCGGACCAACTCGAGCACAACCTTGGCACGTAACCCTTTTTTCCAGAAAGCGGTTAACTTGTCATCTTTCCTTTGAGATAAGATTCGCAAGCACCATATGATTTGAAATCAAATGATGTGAGATAGTCTAACTTTCTCAATCTTGCTTTTCTTTTCTCATTGATATGACCAAGTCTACAGTGCCACAGGTAGGGTTTATTATCCGTATTACTTAGCTTAGGTCGTTTGTTCTTGTACATTGAGAATATTTTGTTCACATTCAAGCATATATATTCCATTCAAAAGAAAGACACTTCCTTAAAACAATCCATTAAGCGAAACAAGCATTTACTGTTTGCAAAATAGAAAGAAAAAGTCATAGATGTCTAATATTCGAATGGAAATAATATTCTTTGAAATCTAAAGAACAAAATATCAATTATATAAATCTAATTTATATCCCGAAGGAAGATCTAATCTAATCTATTTTCAACGTACAAAATAAACTACTTAAGCTCTCATCCAATGCACCATGTGCTTTGAACTTCGGGCAGTCTCTCTTCCAGTGCCCCTTCTTATTGCAGAACAGGCACTCATCCTTTGGTATTTTCGGCTTCTTTTGAACCCCTCCACTCTTAGGCTTCAAGATTGCATACCTAGATGCTTTCCCGCTTTTCTTCTGCTTGTTCTTGGAAGAATTTGCAGAAGATCTCACTATGAGCAAAGAGTTGCCTCTAGAAGTAGATGATTCATAGGTCTTGAGCATGTTGTGAAGCTTTGGCAGTGTCACCTTCGTGTTGCTCACGTTGAATTCACTATGAAGTTTTCAAATGAACTTGGAAGAGACTGCAAAATCAGATTTATTGAGACACTTGAGGGTAGCTTCGTTCCAATCGATTCCAACCTCTCAATCAATCCGATCATCTTCAATATATGTTCAAAAACCTGGCTCCCATCATGCAGCTTACACTTGAAGAGATCTCTGAGTATCTCATACTCCATGGTCTAAGCTTCTGAAGCGTACAGACTCTCCAAGTGTTTCAGCATCTCATAAGGGAACATGCTCCAATGTTGCCTATGCAGTTCAATACTCATAGAGGACAACATTAAGCATTGAGCCGATGTGGCATCCTCAACATGTTTCTTATGAGCTTCTTCGTCAAACGTAGCATACTCAGGAGAATTCTTGTCAGGGATGACACTGATTGGTTTGTCCAAGACATACTCAATCTCGTCTTGCCTTAGCACCAATTGCAAACAACGGAGCCAATCCGTAAAGTTTGACCCAGTCAACTTGTTTGTTTCCATCAAACATTTATAAGCCAAAAACGACATTTTATCTGACGAGAAAATAATAAAATGGGAAAATAAATCAGATAAAGTAAACAAAATCACATTCGTATCACTAATCAAAACAAGAGTTTATTGTAATGATTAGCTCCCACTAATTTTAACATATTTTGCGCCCCCAAACACAAAATACGGATTTATAACAATTATAAATCTTAGTGGTCCAAGATCCAAGTCTATATTACTGCAGCCTCTGCTTTGGCTGATGACTACAATAATATCACTAGGTAGGCCTCTAAGCCAATTGCAGCAACAATTTGCAATTCTTGGTTTATTAATCCAATTAATATTGCGTCCTCAAACTATTTTGGGCGCTTTGGCGTCTCAAAATAATTTAAGCAAGTCAATTCCATCACACGATGTCAACCATACATCTATGAATGAGCCCGAGTCTTGTCGATTTAGAGTAAACACTTTGGTGTAAAACTTGTGGTCGAAAAGATTAGGAATCTCAAACAATTATGATGGATGACGCATTTTGTTTCTAAACAAGACTTGGTTTTTAGTGGGGAATTGTTATGTGATACTAATTGTTTAAATTTAATATCTAATATTAAATTATAACACAATTACTGGGTGCCGCCTACCCAGGCATAAGAAATGCGGACCACACATATTGGGCGCCGCCTACCCATACACAATGTCGCGGGCTACATGTATTGGGCGCCGCCTACCCAAACATAAAAGCGGTCTTAAATTACTATAATTTAAATTGAATGAGCATAAAATCAAATAATAGCTTATCACATAATATCAAATAAATGCTCAACGAATAAAATTATTAATCCAATTAAAATTTTATTCTTCAATTAAATGTGGATTAAAATTAAATATATTAATTCCAAATTAATATAAATATACATTTAATATTAATTCTAAGTTAACTTAAATATATAAGTCTAGTATTATTCTTTCAAAAATAATAATACTATTATAATTTATTAATCTAATTAATAAATTAATATTAGTCTATTAGATTAATATATTAATTTCAAATTAATATAAGTATACTTTTAATGTTACTTCCAAATTAACATAAATGTATAAGTTTATTATTATTATTTCAAAATAATAATAATAAGATTTATTAATCTAATTGATAAATTAATATCGTAATTGGGACTTAAAATTAATCTAATTAATAAATCTTATTTAATCAATCAAATTAAATCAAAAGTTTTTTTTTTTTTTTAAATAAATACAAAACAAGCTCAGCCCAAAATTAAAGCTTGTCCAACTTAAATTAATTTCAGCAGGCCTAGTTTATATAAATATCAGGTCCAACCATTATAATTAAGTCCATCTAATTTTAAACTGGCCCAACCCAAATTTGAACCCAATCTAGCCCAAAACTTTCAGTCCAGGTTTTTTTTTTTTTTTTAAATAAATACAAAACAAGCTCAGCCCTAGCCCAATTGTATCAGCAGGCCAGGACTGACCCAGCCCAAAATCTTTTAGGGTTAGGGCTGGGCCCAACAGTAGCACCGCCGCCCCGCCGCCGCTCCGGCCGTCAACCAGCGTGCAGGACAACCTCAACCAAACCGCCGTCGCCGTTGCGCAGCAGTGACTCAACGGCAACGTAAAGCCGCCGCCGCTTTCGCACAGCAGCAGCAGCAGAAGAAGCACCAGCGAACACCGCCTTCGTTCACGTCGCTGCCGCCGCCGCCCGACATTCAGCCAGACCTCCACAGCAGCAGCAACAAGACGTGGTAGTGAACGTAGCCGCCGCCGCCGGCGGCAACAAAACGAAGGTCTCAGGATTGTGAAAGAAAATCAAAACCAAGTTTTGTTTTTAAAAGTCTGGTTTTGTGCGTTCAGAATATTAAAACAAGTTTCAGAATCACATTTGATTTGAAAAGTGTGAGTTATGTACGTGGTCAACGTAAATAATCAAGTTTCATAATTATCCAAAATTTCGAAACAGAATTACAAAATTTCAACAACAATTTTAATCCACAAATAATTAAGTTAAAAAATTATAAATCAAGCCCCGGGCTCTGATACCACTGATAGTAATTCTCGATTCCATCTAATGTACGCAGCGGAATAACTAATCGAGAATATTGATCGTGATTTATAACTGAATTAAACGTTGAGCATAAATTACGCTAAAGTTGGAACAACTTACTTGTTGCGTAATTGATCGGACTGCATTGTGCGATTGATTCACATTGTGCGATTGATTCACCACTTCAGGTATCCACGCGTATATCGTCCGCCGCAGGAACTATCCTCGGTACAATTATTCGATAAGTGATCGCTAGGAAATCACTTATCAAATTCTATAGTGCCTCCAATTTTTATCTGATAAAAACCCTTAATTCTCTACTATAGAGAATATGTATATATAGTACCATATAACCCTAGGTTTATGGGCCTAATATCCATGTCCACTTAATTAATTAATTAGTCTGACTTATTAATTAATAAAGCCCACATATCCTAATCTAGTCCATATCTTTCACATACTTCATACACGACACACTTTCATTATCAATTCCCTTTAGAAAAAGTTCAGATAATACAAATCAGAGTAAGTTTTTCAACACATTTAAAAAAAAAAAAAATTAAATCATCAAATTTGTAAGTTTCTCTGTCCAAAGGCAGTCTCAATTTATTTAGGTACAGCATCAAATAACTCAATCTGACAATAGTAAAAAATGTAAGGCCGTTAATTATTTAGAGAAAAAGGACAGCGCGAAGAAGTCGTGTAAAACGGGTCCACTTGCCCAACTTTAAAAGTCATTGTCCGCTATACCCCCTGATTAACCATTTTCGGACGACTTTTTCCCCCCCAAAAAAAATAAATAAATAAAAGAAAAAAAGAAAAGAAATAATAATAATAATAATTTGTTTTTCCCAAAAAAGTTGAAAATAGAATGTGAAAGGACCCAATTATTCATTATCCAACTTCGTCATCATCGTGTCACTCCTCTGAAAATTCAATTACGTCCATTTCCATTTATTTTATATATATATAGTGTATAATCATATCATATGTAACTTCCTCAAAATACAACCAATGGATGACAGTCTATAGTAATACAAATATTTCCTGCATTACAAAAAAAGAAAATTCCTTCATTCTTAAATACTAGTCATCATATATGAATCATGTTGTTTCTAAAAAACAAGCCATACGAAAAAACATTTTTTTAGTATTATTCTTGAATATATCCCGACAAATCTTCCTAACAATTTCCTAATAATTAGTAATTGTGGTATATACGGATTGGATCCTCTATTGCAATCCGTGTTCCATTTTATATTTCAAAACAATCACTACATTAGTTAATGATGCCATCATATACACGTGACACACAATAGTTGTTTTGGAATACAGATTGAAATAGAGGATCTCATCTGATATATCAGAGTGTCAAACTCCTGATTGTGGTATATGAGGAGTGAGAGGGAGGAAAATCTCCTAAAGAGGGCAAAGTTAGGTAACAAATATTTTCTCGGGGAAAAAAAGAATTTAGCATGATAATGATAGATTTGTGCATTCTCAGCGTTTTAATTTCTTATACAAAGTGTAATACTCCCTCCATTTCATTAAGAATGTCATTTTAGCTATTTTTTGAGAAATTAAAGATTGATATTTAATTGGTATATTTTGTGAAATAAGGAAATAATCAATTAAATTAAGTAGGTTGTTTAAGATAATATTGGAAGAATTGTAGTTCTTTTAGTAAAGTGATACTTATTGTGAAATTTTTCAGAGTGTCTAAAATGACATTGTTTATGAAACGGAGGGAGTAGTATTTAGTGGGGAGTAATACTAATATTTTCAAAAAACCACCATGTTTGATTACCGTTAGGTTATCCTTGGAAGAAAAAGAAAAATTTCTTCATTAGTCTTCATCATTTCTGTTGTCTTCAAGTTTTCACTACATAAAGTCAGGAAAAAAAAATCTCGTTCTTATAAAGGGTTGACCCGAATTAAACACAATCTTCTTAATTAAACTCGACCCAAATCTTATTTACTTTTAACTCTCGTTTGTGTATTGTTGAATAAGGTTACATGAGTCGGAGACCGAGAGTCGAACATTTTAGGACCGTCTAAGCATTGTCGAGTCGCAGACTTACTTACCTATATAGTTTTATTTTATTTATTTGTTTTCTAAACTTACCTCTTAAATTATTGTACCACTTAAAACGTAATTTAACTTATTATAATATATACATCTTAAATTGAAAAAATAAACTATTAGAAATAAAACAAAAACATGTTTGGACCCCATAATCCGACTAATCGCTCAACTAGTCCGTGAAGGCCTAGAAAATCCTTAAAAATATTGTTTATCACAAAATTCTGACAAGAGAATACCTAGAGATTAATCGAGGCCTATGCAGTGGCGTATTGGGGTTGACAGGTTGGTCATGATTGTTAAGATTTGTATGTTAGAAGGTGAAATACTGATGAGATTGTTAAGATGTACGTGTTAGAAACAGAAATAATGATAACGCAGTGATGTCCGAATTATTAAGAAAATAAACCTTAATTTGCAAGAACCGTTAGAAAAGTGAATGCATGGGAGTGAAAAAAGGAAAGGATGGCAATAATGGGGTGACTAGGAAAAACAAAGTAGTTGATACCATTTATAGCATCAACATGAAATGGTCCCTCCAGGTCTTGTGTGTGTGTGAGACAATAAAGTGAGGTCTTCAAAATTTATAATGTGGTAGATACAGGAGTCAAGTTGTGTATATATGTGGTAATTAATTAAGTTTGTCTTCGGAGAATTGTTAAAATATTGGTAACATCTAAATAAAAAATTCATCGACTCCAAAGTAATTTGGTGCATGCATGTATATGAATCTTTAATGAGAGTATTAATATGTTATGGGCTTACGATAGATTACTTTCCTGAGTACCATATGATAATAGTAAATATGTTGCATTATTTGACACATTGTTCATAATACGTCTATCCTAATTATGTAACATATTAAAAAGTAAATTTTTTAAATTCATAAAATTTAATATTTTAAAATTCTTTAAAGAATTTATCAGTTAATTTTCTTATATTTTAAATGAAATTTAGAATTTAAAAATATCTTTTTAATTTTCTGAATTTTACATAGTTTTATGATTTTTAAATATTTTTTTATATTTTTCTCGCCAGAGTGAAGTATAGGTTGCTATATGATACAATATATAGTTGAGGTTAAAAACGAAAAAAAGGGCCCAAGTTCAGGATGTAAAATGATATTAACCCTTAAAATTATCTGTAAATTATAGATATAACATCTCAAAAATTGTTTTTAAGAAGAACATGGGGTTTTCTACATTTAGATAATAAATATGGATACAAACACCAGTTCATAACATAAATGACTTTATGTAACACTTTATTTGTAACCGTTTTAAAATATGTAGTACTTTTAAATTGTAACACTTTAGATACACTTTTCACACAACACTTTTAAATAAGTAATATGTTTAGATAACACTTTCAATTAATAAAATATATATATTTCTTTTATTTGAAATTAATTAAATATCTTTGAATTTAATTTTCTCATGTGACTTTTGAAAACTTAAAATCTTTTAGTCGCTTATATTTCTAAAATGACTTTTTGAGGTAAAGCTTAATAAATGTGTTACATATAAATTATCACAATAAAACATTCGTAACATGAGATTGTGAAAACGATCGACTCAAACCTACAAAGATAACTATTAGGAATCGAACCGCGGTCTAGGTTTGAGTTTGGCTTAGAAACACCTTGAGCCCGTCTCCGATCGAATAATTGACAGCAGCGAAATTGGAACCCCAGCGGGTGATATCCGGTCTAGGTTTGAGTTTGGCTCAGAAACACCTTGAGCCCGTCTCCGATCGAATAATTGACAGCAGCGAAATTGGAACCCCAGTGGGTGATATCCACACAAAGTAGATATCAAACCCAAACCCCGGTAACACCCACACTCTTCTCTAGCACTCAACCCACCTGACCCACAAAGGGAACAAGGAAGACTTAGACGAAGAAAAGGGTCGTTGATGGTGGCAGAAACTCTCACACACACAAAATGTATCCCTCTTGTTTTTCTGCTGCACTCTCTCACAAAGAGAAGGGGCTCCAATCTTATAGGGAAGAATGGAGCAGAAAACCATGACTGATTATACGTGAATCAAAGAGTCACCAAATAAGGGGAATGAATCTGGTGGGGGGATATTAAAGGTTGGGGCTGCCATATGGGTTTGGGCCGGGGATTAATTGGGCTGCCCGAATTGGGCCTAATAAACCAACAATCTCCACCTTGGGCCCAATTTACTTAAGCTGTAGATCGATCACGGAAACGGAGGAATCATCATTGCCAAACTCCCGTACACAAAGTACAGGAGATAACTAGCACAAAGCAAGTTATTTTTCACCAAGGAAAGACACACAGTCAATTGACACAAAGTCGAATATGACACAAAGTCAAGCGCACAAAGCATACGGTAGACGCAAAGTCAAATGCACAAAGCATGCGGTTGACACAAAGTCAAGCGCACAAAGCATACGGTAGACACAAAGTCAAATGCACAAAGCATAAAGCAGACACAAAGTCAAATGCACAAAGCATGGAGTAGACACAAAGTCAAATGCACAAAGCATAAGGTTGACACAAAGTCGAATGCACAAAGCATAAGGTTGACACAAAGTCGAATGCACAAAGCATGAGGTAGACACAAAGTCGAATGCACAAAGCATAAAGTTGACACAAAGTCGAATGCACAAAGCATAAGATAGACACAAAGTCAAAATGCACACAGCATAGGATAGACACAAAGTCAAAATGCACAAAGTATAGGATAGACACAAAGTCAAAAGCACAAAGCATAGGATAGACACAAAGTCAAAGTGCACAAAGCATAAGATAGACACAACGTCTAAATGGTATGACACATAGTCAAGGGTATGACACAAAGTCAAGGTATGACACACAGTCAAAGGGTATGACACAAAGTCAAGGATATGATACACAGTCAAGGGTGACACAAAGTCCATAATGACACAAGGTCAAGGATGACACAAAGTCGAGAATGACACAAAGTCGAGGATATGACACACAGTCAAGCATATGACACACAGTCAAGGGTGACACAAAGTCAAGGGTATGACACTAAGTCATGGTATGACACACAGTCAGGGGTATGACACAAAGTCAGGAATATGACACACAGTCAAGGGGTATGACGCGAAGTCAAAGATGACACAAAGTCGAGGATGACACAAAGTCAAGAATGACACAAAGTCAAGAATGACACAAAGTCAAGATGACACAAAGTCGAGGATGACACAAAGTCAAGAATGACACAAAGTCAAGTATGACACAAAGCCAAGTATGACACACAGTCAAGGGTATGACTACATGAGTATCAATATGGAAGTTATCAAACCAAGCAGGTGGCCTAATATTTCTCCTAGGTCTGACCCTAGCGAGACAACATCATAATTAGGCACTACTTCCATATTCTCATGTACGTAAAAAAACAGATAAATCTGATTGCTCCACCTCAAAAGGAGCAGTGTCAGACATAGGCATAGAACCCATCACAAAATCACCCAGATTTTAGGGAGGGTAGAACAATCAAGGATTTCCCAGTTCTCAACACTGATTAATCAGTGGAGCAGGGGGTCACTTGATAACCTCCAGAAAACGAGCAAGCAATCACAAAGAATGCAAAGAACTAATCACAAAGATCAGAGAATATTAGCGGAAGCAACAAACAGACAATCACACAGATTATCCCAAACTACCAGCACGTACAGCCAAACCTATCCGTTCCCAACGGCAGCTACAAAAGCAGTAAAATCCTATCCGTTCCCAAACGGTAGCTACAAAAGCAAAAAAAGGATCAAACCAATTTACCCGAGCGGGTCCTCACCGGGAGGAGAACCCGACTTACCTAAACTGGGAGGGAACACGGCTCACGTCGGGCAAAGGCGCGACGGGAGGACAGCCAAGGGGGCTGGGCAGCTGGATTTTGGTCACTGGACCTCGGACCACCAATCTCGGCCGAGAAGAGGATGAGTCTCGGCCGAGAAATCTTTACAGCAGACTCTTTTGCTGAACTCGGCAAGCACGTCTCGGCCGAGAAAGAGATGAGACTCGGCCGAGATAATGTCACAGCAGGAACCACAAGCAGGCTCGGTAGACCCGTCTCGGCCGAGAAGACAAGGAGTCTCGGCCGAGATTCTGTCACAGCAGGATCAGCAACTTGACACGACAGACGCGTCGCGGCCGAGAAGAAGAAGAGGACTCGGCCGAGATTCTTTGACAGCAGGAACAACAAGCTGTCACGCAGGCCCGTCTCGGCCGAGAAGAAGGGCGAGTCTCGGCCGAGATTCTGCGGCGACAGAATTTCCGAGAAGATGGACAGACCTCGATTTTCGCCGGAAAACCCTTCAATCCCACGGAGGGATTTTGCACACCGAAGAGACCACGATTTTGACAACCGTGGCTCTGATACCACTGTTAGGAATCGAACCGCGGTCTAGGTTTGAGTTTGACTCAGAAACACCTTGAGCCCGTCTCCGATCGAATAATTGACAGCAGCGAAATTGGAACCCCAGTGGGTGATATCCGGTCTAGGTTTGAGTTTGGCTCAGAAACACCTTGAGCCCGTCTTCGATCGAATAATTGACAGCAGCGAAATTGGAACCCCAGTGGGTGATATCCACACAAAGTAGATATCAAACCCAAACCCCGGTAACACCCACACTCTTCTCTAGCACTCAACCCACCTGACCCACAAAGGGAACAAGGAAGACGTAGACGAAGAAAAGGGTCGTTGATGGTGGCAGAAACTCTCACACACACAAAGTGTATCCCTCTTGTTTTTCTGCTGCACTCTCTCACAAAGAGAAGGGGCTCCATTCTTATAGGGAAGAATGGAGCAGAAAACCATGACTGATTATACGTGAATCAAAGAGTCACCAAATAAGGGGAATAATCTGGTGGGGGGATATTAAAGGTTGGGGCTGCCATTTGGGTTTGGGCCGGGGATTAATTGGGCTGCCCGAATTGGGCCTAATAAACCAACAATAACAATTTATTAGATCACCTAAAGATTTACTTCTTAATTACCTAAAATAAATAATATTTGTGATTTGGTTGTGTGTAGAAATATACACACATTATATGTTACTAAACAACGGGACAGGGGTTTTATAGCTTAACAATTTTAATACATTTCTTAAATGTAAAAACCTATACTTCAAATATTTTATCATGTCTTTTCATGTTTGTAAGTTTTTTATTTATTTAATAATATATTCTATAAAACACAATAAAAATAATTAATTACTTAATTTTAAAGGTGACTTTAAGATGTCTAAAATTATCTACAACAAGTAGATACATAAAATTATTTTAATTGAAATTAATTAAAGTATCTTAAAATTGAGTGAGTCTTGTGTATGAAGGCCTCACATGTGATTGAATATACTTTTACAGGAAAAAATGATATTTTTACAGATAAAACTGATATTTTTGCTACAAAAAGTGATACTTTTACAAATAAAAGTGATACTTTTGCTTAAAAAAAAAAATTCCCGTCACACGGTGTGACGGTCTCACACAAGTTTTTATCCTTAAAAGTTATATACAAAAATTAGATGTAACAAATTATCTTAATATAGAATAAGTTTTATATATATATATATATATATATATATATATATATATATATATATGAGTGGACAAAATTAAAACCAAAATTAATGTGAGGAATAGGTTAAATAAAAATAAGTTAGGTTTTAATTTGATGAGAATTTAATCTTGAGTGATATTACAACAAACAACCGTACTTATAAAATAAAACAAAATATATATTATAATCCAGTGGTTTGACTATTGTAATTAAAGTCCTGCGGGGATTGCAACTCGGGTTCGTGACCCAGCAGGTGCATGCAGCCATTCATATTTTCTTATTTAAAAACAAAAAAAGTGATACTCAAAGGGTTATATGTAATATTATTTTAGTGTTACCCTAAGATATTACAATTTAAAATTTAATGTAACACTCATTACAAGTGTTACTAAAGATTATTATTAAATGTGTTAGTAAAGATCATTCAAAGTGTTACTTTAGACTTTAGATAACACCATCAACTGTAACATCAATAAAATGTTACATAAAGTATATAGTAATAATTTTTTATACGTAACACTTTAATTAATAAAGACAAAAACGTATATACTCACTCCATTTCATTTTAATTGTCGTTTTAACTTGTTAAGAGTTTTTCTAATTAATTATCGTTTTAGATTTTTTCACTATTTTGTCTCTCTCAATTTTAAAATATCTCTTTTATCCACCTTATCAAAGAGAAATGAAAGGACATATAATGAATGTGATTTAGGGATTAATAAGAGAGAAGGGGGAATTAAGTTCGAGTCAAACAATATTCAATTTGTTCTCCTCTGAGAACGAGTCTATGTCCTCTCGTGCTGCAGAAAAGTGCTAGGGTTTACCTCTTTTGTAGTTCGCCTACTGATCGGCGCTTGTGTCTTCCTTTTCTCTCCACAATTTCTTCAACCCTTCTCTTTTCCTTTTCTTTGTCAATAGTATGATATATTGATTAGGGTTTCGAATTTCTTAATCTGGTGACATTCTGGTCTTTAGTGTCTGTTAACTCACAATAATCTTACTTTCAGGTTCACGATTTGGCAAATCACATGGTGGAGATCCGACCCTATCAATTGTATCAATCACGCTGGTTCTATTTGAGGCATTGGAGACAGAATTTGAGATTTAGGGATCTCGTACTGAATTTTTGAGATGGAACAGCCTACGGAGAGAGAGAGGCTAGAATAATAGATTCAGACGATCTGATAGACATTCAGGTTGATGATGAGTCAGATCAGATGTTGTGTATTGTCGGCAAACTGATTACGACCAAACCATATAACAAGTACTCCCTCCTGGAAGTTATGACCAATTCATGGAAGGCAAGAAATAAGAAGATGGTGAGAGAGTGGGGAGATGACATGTTCCTCCTTACCTTCCAAGATACCAAACTGAAGAATAGCATACTACAACAACAACCATGGCATTTCGTGGGATACCTCTTTGCAATACAAGAGCTTCGGGGGACGAAACAGGCGTCATCTGTTTCCATCACAAAAACTCCTTTATGGGTAAGGGCATATGACGTCCCAGTTTATGGGATACAACGAGAGCTTCCTTCAATCCATTGCTACACAAGTCCGGGTGCTTGAAGATTTCGATAGAGAAACAAAAATGACCGTGGGCCGGTACCTGCGATTTAAAGTTTGGGTTGATATGACGATTTCGTTGCTGTGTGGAATTAGGAATAGACCCAAATGACAACAGATGTGGCTCCCATTGAAGTATGAATCACTGCCGGTATATTGCTACTGTTGCGGCTTAATTGGCCATTGGTATAAATCTTGCTCAAAATATGATAAGAATGAGTGTCCCGCTCCGATGGACACAAAATACGACTCATTTGTCAATGCATCACCACTGAAAAGGCTAAAGCATATATCAGAGGAGCGTCCAAATAACAGCACCGCAAGACGACCTTTGTTGTCTCCTACAGATGGGAACAATACTACTCAACAAGCAGCAAACCCTAGTGGTAAAACCAAACTTTCAGCTACTGCCCCCAATATTACTACACACCACCATAGACATCCTTTTCCCTCACACACAAATATTCCTAACTCTCATCACATGCAGGACTACATATCCCCAAAACCCACTAACCCCATGCACCTCGTAACCCATGCACAAAACCAAAAACCAACATCTTACCATAACACTGAGACATCACTAACTGAAACTGATACAAACACTCTCACTACATCCCTCATCAACAAGCTTAAACCCCAATAATCCACCTATATGACACAAAAATTGCCTGCCTCTATCCAGACAAACTATGAAAAAAATGAGGGAATAAAGCCTATTAATCTAAATGAAATCCCTGCATCCACAACCCAAAGACCCACACATCCCACACCAACCAAAGCCCAAATAACTGACCCCCTTCCCCCCCCCCCCCCAACCCAGAAATAGCCGGAAAATAACACCAAAAATACAAACAACACTTCCACCAGAAAACTATCCCATAACCATTTCGCAATTTTACCGGAATACCCATATCACGCCCACTTCTCAGCTTATCGCCCAAACTGAAAGCATAGTATCTAAAACCACACCCACGACACCCAAAAACACTACTGATAATATCACCTGTTACAAACCCCAAGTAAGTAACCACACCAAACCCACTTGAAAAAGATACAAAAGCAGAGCCCCTGACAAAAGAGCCAAAACCCCACTCCCTACCAATACCAAACTCAAACGAACCCACGAAGAACCTGATGACATGCTGCTGGATCTAGATTGTGAACTTGTTTTAGTTTCAAAATGCATCATGGAACAAACGGCGTAGGTTGCACACGAGCAACCCCGCCAACCACAATGAGTATCATGAGCTGGAACTGTCAGGGGCTTGGGAACCCCCAGACAGTTTGGATATTGTAGGGATTTCGTCCGACGAAAAGATCCCAAGATAGTCTTTCTGGTGGAGACTAGATTGTTGAGACATGAACTTGAGAATATTCGGAGAAAAAATGGTTTTGAATGCTTCGAAATTGTGGAGTGTGATTTAAGTGGAGGAGGTCGAAGTGGTGGCCTCGAATTATTGTGGAATGAAGGTTTAAACGTAACTGTTAGCTCAACTTCTCTACATCATATTGATATACAGATTGTATCTGTGAACTCAAATAACCTGTGGCGTTTCACAAGCTTTTACGGCTGGCCTGAGGAGGTGTCCAAGTCACTATCTTGGGAACTACTATATAACCTTGGTATAGGAGAACAGGGGTCATGGCTCTGTTGTGGCGATTTCAATGAAATTTTGTACGGACATGAAAAGCTAGGAGGTAGATCTCGAGATATGCAGAGAATGAGTGACTTTTGGGATGTGCTATTAGAATGTGGTCTTGAGGATATGGGGTTTGAAGGAAATAGCTTCACCTGGACAAATGGTCAAGAAGGTACATCAAATATCCAAGAACGACTTGATCGGGCAGTCGCAAACTTGGAGCGGATAAAAAAAAATTCCCAAACTATAAGGTTGAGCATCTAGTTCGCCAAGAGTCTGACCATTGCCCTATCATGATATCATTGCAGCTCAGGAAGAGAAGAACTCTTTTATCTAGTGCTGAGAAGAAGAGAGTAAACTTATTTCGTTTCGAGTCAATGTGGTTGCAAGATCGGGGCTGTCAGGGTACTATTCGAGAAGCATGGAGAGGTACTAATAATAGCTCAGCAATTTCACTGGCTGAACAGTTGCTGATTGTGGAAAGGCTCTTCTAAGGTGGGACAGTGCATGCTTTGGCAGTGTTAAGAAAGAATTAAACACACTTCGGGAGCTACTTGAAAGACTGCAATTGCGCGCACCTTCACCTGAAAACATAAAGGCTTATAGGGTAACGGAGGACAAGATTACTTTGCTAATGAAGAGGGAGGAAGCATTATGGCATATTCGATCTAGAGTTAACTAGATACGGGATGGGGACAAAAATTCCGCTTTCTTTCATAGAATAGCATATGGTAGACGAAAATGAAACAACATTGATTATATCTTGGATGAGGAAGGGAAACAATGGGAGGAGGAGAAGGACATATCTCGGGCCTTCCAAGATTACTACAGCCGTTTGTTCTCAAAAGTAACCTGTCAAGGAATAGATAGTGTGATTGATACAATTGATCAGCGAGTTGATACCGCCATGCTGAGGAGACTGTCGGAACCTTTTAGTAAAGAGAAAGTGGGGGTAGCTGCCCCGGGCCCTGACGGCATGTCATCTATTTTCTATAAAAAAAATTGGTCACTTGTGGGTGATAATGTTTCTTCTTGTGTTCTAGACATTCTTAATCAGGGTGGTGATCCTAGTCCTATTAATCACACTCATGTAGTTCTTATTCCAAAAAAGAAAAAATCAGAGTACTTAAAAGATTTTCGCCCGATCAGTTTGTGTAATGTTGTCTTTAAAATAGTGACAAAAACCAATCGTTTGAAATCTTGTCTGAATGATATCATTGACCCCTGTCAATCTGCATTTGTGCCCAATTGCCTAATCACTGATAATGCTCTCCTTGCGTTTGAGATTTTCCACTATATGAAACATAACGGTGCTAAGAAGAGAGGAACTTTTGCTTTTAAATTAAGCATGCCCAAGGCTTATAACCGGGTTGAGTGGGAGTTTCTGGAAAGGGTCATGTACAAGTTAGGTCTCAGTCATAGAATGGTAACACTCATTATGCGTTACATCAAGTCGGTACCATATTCTATTTTGATTAATGGAAAATCGGGAGATAAATTTTTTTCCAACCAGGGGACTCCGACAAGGAGACCCACTGTCACCATATCTTTTTGTGTTTTGTGCAGAAGCTTTTTCCTCTTTAATCCGTAAA
This sequence comes from Ajuga chamaepitys, assembly GCA_958295605.1. Classification (NCBI taxonomy): domain Eukaryota; kingdom Viridiplantae; phylum Streptophyta; class Magnoliopsida; order Lamiales; family Lamiaceae; genus Ajuga; species Ajuga chamaepitys. The sequence goes on from OY282508.1 coordinate 4,964,998, forward strand.
CAAGAGGCAGTGGGTAGACTTGACGGTGCTGGGATCACTATGGAACACGAGGGTCACACATTTATTTTTTGTAGACGACAGTCTAATTTTTGGGCGGGCAAATAAGAATGAGATTGAAACTGTCAAACGGATCATTGAAGAATACGAGTCAGCCTCGTGTCAACTAATCAACAAAGAAAAATCCGAAATTGCTTTTAGTGGTGGTGTTCCGGAAGATGTGGCAATTGAGTTGCTAAACAGCATAGGTGCTCCAAAGGTGGAAAGACACGAAATTTACTTAGGATTGCCGGCTAATGTTGGAAGAAAGAAGACCTAGATTTTCAACTCGGTGATTAATAGAGTGGGAAAGAAGTTGAAAGATTGGAAGAATAAGAATCTCTCACAAGCGGGGCATATGGTTTTAATAAAATCTGTGGCACAAGCAATCCCAACATACATGATGTCCTGTTTGTTGCTACCAGCTAAAGTTTGGAGAACACTTAACACTATGATGGCGCAGTTTTGGTGGGGCCAGAAGGAGGACGAAAAGTGGATCCATTGAGAAGTGGACGGATTTATGCAAACCAAAAATGGAAGGGGTTTAGGATTTTGTGATCTAGAGGCTTTTACCTTGGCCGTGCTAGGAAAGCAGGGATGGAGACTGATACAGAATGAGCGCACTATTTTGCATAGATGCTTGAAAGCAAGTTATTTTCCGAATTCCACTTTCATGGAAGCAAATGTGGGACATAAGGCGAGCTATAGCTGGAGGAGTATGATTGCAGGTCGGGAGATTCTTGAGCCGGGTTTAAGGTGGATCATGAGTAATGGTTTGTCCATAAATATGTGGCTTGATAGATGGGTTCCGGGCAATGGGATGGCCGAATACAAACTGCCCAAGTACCTTTCCCTCTAAACATGAGGGTTCATGATCTTATGCTGGAGTCAATGGATGGCTTGGACGAATTAAAGATGCAAGGCATGTTTGGCAAGATGGATTCAGATGCAATTCTGTCAATTCGAGTTTCTTCTGTCAATTCGAATTAAACTAATGTGGAATGAGGAAAAGGATGGTTCTTATCGAGTCAAAAACGACTACAGATTTGCGCAAAATTGGCTTAGAGAAGGGTGAGATGATGCGTCGGCTTTGGAGGTGGACATACGAATATGGAAGTGACTTTGGGGTTTAGATGTACCTACAAAAATCCATTTATTTTTATGTAAATGTGTACATAATTTAATCTCGGTCAATGACAACCTAGTTCGTAAACATGCCTTAATTGACCCAATTTGCAAAAGATGTGGTGAGGGTGTGGAGACAATAGTACATGTACTCTGTGACTGTTAATTGGAACATTTTTACTAGAGGCAAAGTGTGTTGCGCTATGATCCATCACCTGTAGCGAGAAGAGGCGATGTGGGAGATTGGATAGCGGATATGAGTACACGAGAGGATAAACATTATCAATCTCTTTAGGCGGTACACATTTGGTTTATCTGGTATTCTCGCAACAAGCTAATTTTGATAATACTATTGTTGATCAGGTAAGAACTGCTAGCCTAGCAGTGCAATATTACTCAGATTTTCTAAGAAGCAAAATTGCCAAAACGGTTACAGGTGAATGACGGATCTTATGAGGAATGGAAAGCACCTGTTCCCGACTTCATGAAGATCAATTCTGATGCCTCAATCAGGCAAGACCAAGGCACAGGCTATGGACTAATCATAAGAGATGGCAATGGTGAGGTGATATGGGTTTGCTTGTGAAAGGAGGAGATGGTCCGCGAAGTCTCTTTAGCGGAGGCAATTGCATGTCGGGACGGGGTATATTTGGCTAGAGATTTACACATCACCCATGTGATGATCGAGGTAGACTCGTTGCTGCTATTTTGGTCCCTTAGCAAGAAGAAGAATGATTTATCCTATTTTGGCCTTATTACATCTGATATCATTATTGTTGTTCATTTTTTTAGTCTTGTAGTTTTAATTGGGTGAAGTGAACGTCAAATACGCTGGCTCATCGTTTAGCTAATTTATGTTTTCAGTTGGTCTTTTGGGGAGATTCGTTGGTGATATCCCTAACTCACTTCTGAACATTGTACACAGAGAAGCCGGTGTGGTGATCTAATGATATTTCTATGTTACCCTAAAAAGAGAGAGAGAGAAAGAGAGAGAGAGAGAGAGAGAGAGAGAGAGAGAGAGAGAGAGAGAGAGAGAGAGAGAGAGAAGAGGGATCACTGAGGGATATATTTATTAATTCGTTTAATTTTTGAATTCATCCACTTCATTCTAAAATGTCAATTAAAAAGAAATTGAAGGAGTATATCATATACGTTGATCTTTTTATGTACAATTGATCAGACTAATTATAGAAGTACCACTTGTCTAGCAAACAAATATCACTTAAGTATTACCTTTTTATATATATAAAATTATCAATAACTTAATAGTTTTGTTGATGCTTTTATAATAAAATATACTCCCCCGACCCATATTAGTTGGCGTTTTAGGATGAAAGGAAAGGATTAAGGATGAAATATTTTGACAGATATACCCTCAGCAAAAGATTTGACCAAATTAAAATATCCCTGATAGAATAAAAAGTAAAGATATTTTAGGATTGAGCCCAGGGATAAAATTGGTAGAATTGGTGAAAAATATGTAAAATTTCAATTAATTGGAAAAGGAGAAGGAGATCCTAAAACGTTAATTAATATAGAACGGAGAGAGTAATACTTTTATAAGCTCCAAAAACAGTAAATACCTTTATTTTCTTAAAATTTTATGGATTACACTTAAATTAAACACAAACGTAACATACACACATACACGCACTATAAACACTTCACACACAACACACATACTAGCTAAACCACTTTATTCAATTGCAAGCTTATAAACTTCAACATCTAAGCATTATATTAACTTATAAGATCTTGAGAAACTACATTAAACTCTTGAACAACGATATAAGATGTAGGAACTTATAAGATAATTAAAATAAGTTTAGTCAAACACCCTCTAAGAAGGTGATTGGCTAAGCTTTATAAGATATTTGAGAGCCTATATGCTCTTGAGATGTGTTTGGCAAAATAAGATGTTAAACAACACAAGGTGTAAAAATAAGCTTTCAGAGCTTATAAGCTCCGAACAAGATAAGTCTAGTTCCCTAATGCATCTTATCTTAAGATTTTATAAGTTACACCCAAATTTTACATACTACACACGCATACGCACCTTCTCTCACTACACATACTTCATTCACACGCATACACACACTTCTATAACCGCACCACACTCACTTCAAACTGAAAATACACTTCCCTCTCGAATCAAAACGTGTATTTGAAGTGACTTTTAAATTAGTTCCTAAATTCGTAGCTAAATCGATTCATTTTATTGCAAAATTATAAGCTCTACAGATTTGATAAGGAACCCAATGTTGGGTTCCTTATAGAGCCCAACTCATGATTTGGCTGCCACATTATTATCATATCAATAAATTAAAATAAAATATATTTATATATAAACAAAAAAATTGGATCTAGACCTGCACAAGATTTTATTCGCGGCATGTTGATTTTATTCCCGGAATATTAGAAAACAATGATTCTTCTACGTACATAAAACCCTTGGCCACTAAACGCGTCTAACTCCAGTAAGAGCACATGCCACCATATAGCTTTATTTTTTTTTTTCTTTGTTGTCCATTGCTTATTTGTACATCTTGCACTACTTTGTTCCCAAATATTGGCCTATATATATATATTAACTGAAAAATATCAAAGTTTTATTAGTTTTCATATTTGGGATGTGATTTAGACACCATGATGCAATTATGTGAATTGTACATAAACACGAAAAATATTGCTTAATATAGTTGGTTAATGAAGCAACTATGATTTCCTCTATAATAATGCTTTAAATGACGTTAAGCGCTAGTTGGGCAGCAAATTGGGGTCTAGCGTCCAGTTGGACTTAGGCTTGGTTAAACGGGGTTGAGTAGGGATTAACCGAGAGATGAGATTAAGCGAGAAAATTCGGAAAAAAAAAATATAAGCAGCCGAGGATAGTCTAGCAACTAGAAAAGACCTAACCGAGTTTAGACAGTGACTTTTAGAATGAGCTTTTAATGTGGATCATGACTAACCGCGTGATGTCAGACTTTGACATCCAAATTCATTGTATACACCAAAATCGAGCTTTTGTCAAATATGAGCATGGTCGAAAAGCAAAACCATGAGCATATTCTTCCCTTCTAGAAATGAAACTAAAGGTAACTTGTAAGGATATCATAGCAGCTTCTTATTATGTTTTGGATTATTCCTAAGTTCCAAATTCCAAAAATATGCCCTCTTGGAAAAAGAAGACAGGCCTTTTAGAAAAGTGATTAAAAGTATAGATTATGGTAAAGCTGATTAAAATAAAAAATAGGTAGTGTTTGAAATAAAAGTGATTTTGGTAAAATGTAAAAACTGGAGTGTTTGATACTTAAACAGTTTTTATCTTATGAATGAGAGAAAAAACTTATATTTATTTACTAAAATACCAAAAAGTTCGAAAAATAAACTATTTTCTACTTTTATCTTTTGAACCAAAATCACTTTTATAAAAATTAAAGTTATTACACTTCAGAACAACTTTTTGCAAGCTATAAGTTGAAAAGCACTTAGAAAAAGCAATTGCAAACACCCCCTAAGACTACAGTCGTGGTATGTTAAATGAAATTTTAGATTGGCATATACTGTAATGGGTATAAACAATTAATAATTGAAAGGTGTTCCCATGAGAGAATCTACCATAGCCATAAATGTGGAGTTACGCAATCCATTACTGAATACTTTGAAGGAATAGTAAAACTGGTAGTTATAAATCAAATGTTAGTTGATAGGTTGTTAGTACAATTGTAAGTGAGGGGTAGTTTTGTCATTTCATTGTAAGTCTTCTTTGTATAAAAGCATGAACACGTGTAAAACTTGAGATTTGAATGACAGTTTTATAAGCAGTTTTCTTAGCTTAACGATTCAGCTAAACTGCTCTACCAAATTCATACCATATAATTTAACATGGTATCAATTTCTAGGTTTCGATCCCCTCAAATTTCTTCCCTGGATTGATTTATGGTTCATCTCTCCGATCAAACTTGTTCATTTCCGTTACCAACCACCTTAACTGGTTTCGTTTTCTGAAAATCTGCGTCTGCATTGCGTATTTGATGGCTCCCCCATGCAATCACAATCTCAATTTTGGCAAAGATGCTTGGCCCGCGCTCAATGTTAATGCACCTGCTTCTCAAGATACGCATGCAGACACTTCAAACACCAGTAGAGCTCAATCCTCTGCATTACATATTGTACCTGATTCTGATCCTTTAAATCTCCATGGATCTGATAATCCAGGTATGAGCCTGGTCTCAAGTCCCCTTACAAGTACGAATTTCATTCCGTGGAGTACTTCTATGCAAATTGCATTGTTAGCGAAAAATAAAATTGGTTTCATTAATGGTTCTATTCCACCACCAACTAATCCTAGTCTCTGTGCTCAATGGATTCAGGTAGATAGGATGGTCTATTCTCGGTTGATTAACTCTATTTCTAAGAACATAATTGAGTCATTCTTATATGCCAAAACAACTAAGTCTCTGTGGGACATGATAACTCGTAGATTTGGTGAATCGAATGGTCCTTATATTTACTAGATTCAACGGGATATCAGCACCATTTCTCAAGGAAATCAGCCTCTGGTAGTTTACTTTAACTACCTGAACAAGTTATGGGATGAATTGGCTTTGGTTAAACCTACTCCCGCATGTACTTTTGGGGCTTCCAAAGAATGGGAAGAATATGATATGAATGGTAAACTTGTGCAGTTTCTCATGGGTCTCAATGAAAGTTTTGATGACATTAGGACTAACATTTTAATCATGGACCCATTGCCAAATGTTGATAAGGCTTATTCATTAGTTCTACGAGTAGAAAAACAAAGGAATGTGCATGTTGCTTATCCAGAGTCCTCAGAGAATTCTGCTTTGTTAGTAAATCTTCACAGCAAAAAGGTTACCACTCCTCCAAGCCTACACATTTTCAAAACAAACCTGGTAAAGGCAGGGGAGCTCCAAGGAAGTTAAAAGAAGGACGAGCACAGTTAATATGTGAACACTGCACACTTCCAGGTCATGAAATTCATGAGTGTTTTAAGCTCAAGGGGTACCCTGATTGGTACTTCAAACCTAAGGATCAAAGACATGTGAATATGGTGGAATCACATCTTGAGGACGATCATTCCACTGATACAGCTTCTACTTCTCAATCCTCACAACTCAACATTGATATATCTGCTTTAGTTCAAAAAGAGGTTGCAAAGATTCTTGCTGCAAAAGCCTCAGAGTCACCTTCTACTTCTCAAACTCCACATTCAGATTATACATCTTTGGGGAGTTCATACTGTGCTTTACCACCTTAGATGATTTACCAGTTGGATCTTGGATCATAGATACAGGCTGCAGAAAGCATATTTATAATGATCCCCTTCTTACGACCAACTTGGTTCCTGTATCTACTGATGCATACATTACTCTCCCTGATGGAACACACCAAATGGTCACTCATACAGGACAAGTTGTCGTTGCAGTTGATTTGCTATTGACTGATGTTTTCCTTGTTCCAAATTTCAAGTTTAATCTTCTGTTTGTCTCCCAGTTGGCAACTCAAATGCTCGCTCAGGCTTTGTTTACTCCCTCTGCTTGTGAGATCAGAGATATCACCACTGGCCATATTCTAGCCACTGGAAAACTACTTGGCAGATTATATATCTTACAATTCACACCATCAACAAATGTTGTTATGTGCTTTGGTTTATCTGCATCTCACTATCACACTGTCTTTGAGACTTGGCACAAAAGATTGGGTCATGCAGCTCCTTCAACCATACAACACTTGGATTTCCTTAAACATCTTTGTACACCTCCAGTTATTCAAGCTAATAAAGCTTGTGATATATGCCATTTTTCTAAGCAAACCAAGCTATCTTCTCCCAGAAGTCATATTCAATCCAGCAGGGTTTTGGAGCTTCTACACATTGATATCTGGGGTCCTTATAACAGACCAAGCATCATCAATACACCATATTTCCTTACAGTGGTGGATGACTATAGTAGAACCACCTCGATTTGCTTATTGGCCACCAAGAAACAAGTTGTTACTGCCCTGGGTACATTCCTCAGGATGATCACTACACAACTCTTCCATTCTGTTCAAATAATCAGATCTGACAATGGATCGGAATTCACAATCAAAGACTGTCAAAAGATGTTCTCTTATATGGGCATTCTTCATCAAAATTCATGCACCTACACCCCACAGCAAAATGGAATTGTAGAAAGAAAGCATAGGCACTTATTGGAAATAGCTAGAGTTGTGATGACTGAATATGCTATACCTAATTACCTTTGGCCATATTCCATGTTGATTGCAGCTTTCATCATCAACAGACTCCCTACTGCCACTTTATCCTGGAAATCTCCCTTTGAAATCATGTTTGGTAAAACACCAGCCTATGAGCTTCTTAAACCCTTAGGGTGTTTATCTTATGTTACCAATAATTCTCCACACACAGATAAGTTTTCCCCAAGAGCACAAAAATGCATTATGCTTGGCTACCCTCCTGGCCAAAAGGCATATAGAGTTTATGACATGGAGTCTCATACCATACTTATTTCCAGGGATGGTTTTTCTGGAAAATGTCTTTCCTCATGTTCAAATGCATCAAGATCATTCTCCTATTGTTCTTATTCCCGTGATTAAAGAGGATCCCATATATACCTCTCCTCATTCACAGTATATAGATTTTCCAGAAGAACAGCCCATTGACAGCACTGATTCCTCTCCTGCAGTACCTGCTGAGGTCTCTCAATCTTCTCATGCTCCTGATCATCAGCTGATAATTTCAAAGGACCCTCCCTCTCCTCGCAGAAGTGCCAGAATTCATCAGAAACCTTCATATCTTAATGATTATGTAACTCACTCACTCCTTGATCTTGACAGCTCTGGTTCATTCTGTATGGGAGACTCTAGTCATTGTGCTTTTCTAGTTGTTCAAGATGCTATACAAGATCTAACAACTTATGCTGAGGCAAAGAAACATCCCCATTGGATCCATGCTATGCAACAAGAAATTCAAGCCTTGGAAGCAAATAATACTTGGTAACTCACAGTATTGCCTCAAACAAGAAAGCTATAGGGTGCAAGTAAGTTTTTAAGACCAAACTTAAATCAGGTGGATCAGTGGAACACTATAAAGCTCGTTTGGTTGCAAAAGGTTACAACCAGTCTTCTTATTGATGTTGTTGCTGCCAAAGACTGGCCTCTGCATCAATTAGATATCAATAATGTGTTTCTACACGGATATGTTGATAAAGAAATATACATGGAACCCCCTGATGGTTACACAAAAGCATCAGCTGGGCAGGTATGCAAACTTACCCGTAGTCTATATGGCTTGAAACAAGCTAATAGACAATGGACTACTCAATTTTGTTCCACACTTCAAGCTTATGGTTTTACTCAATCCCAACATGATCATTGCATATTTACTTGGAGTAAAAATAATGATTTCATGGCACTTATTGTCTACGTGGATGATCTACTCTATTTTCTGGAACTTCCATTGCTCATATATGTCATCTTAAGCAGCATCTGCATGGCACCTTCACCATAAAGGTCCTGGGTATTGCTCACTATTTTCTTGGAGTAGAACTTGCTCATAACTCTACAGATATCCATCTTGGACAACGTAAATACATACTAGACATCATACATGATGCCGGTTTATCCACTGCTAAGCTTCTCTCTACTCCTCTTTCACAAGGTCTCAAACTCAGTGCTCAAGGTGGCACTCCTCTTCAGAATGCAGAGCAATACAGGAGACTTGTTGGTCGTCTCTTGTATTTGAACCTTACCCGACCTCATGTCACCAATGCAATACAACAGCTTAGCCAGTATGTTCTGATCACTGGACAACTACAATTCATCTACTTCTTTACTTGAAAGGTACACCGATATTGGGCCTTTTCTATGGCAAATTTAATAACTTTCAACTCACTAGCTATAGTGACTCAGATTGGGGCTCATGCCCCGACTCTAGGAAGTCTCTAACTGGATATTGCGTGTTCCTTGGTCAAAGTCTTGTGTCATGGAAGACCAAAAGCAAACTACAGTCTCACGCAGCTCGACTGAGGCCGAGTATAGAGCCCTTGCTTCCACTACTTGTGAGTTAATCTGGCTTCATTATGTGTCTCAAGATCTTCGTATCAGTGTCTATACCAATAAATCTTCTCTGTGACAACCAGGCAGCTCCTAGATATAGATTGTCACATTGTTCGGAATAAGTTCAAGGAAGGTTTTCTACGACTCATACATGTTTCTTCCCGTTGCCAACTTGCTAACCTACTCACTAAACAACTTGGCATGGCTCAGTATCAAGTTTTGTTGTCCAAGCTTGGTCTCCTTCCACTCGTCCAACTTGAAGGGGGGATGAAGGAATAGTAAAACTGGTAGTTATAATTCAAATATTAGTTGATAGGTTGTTAATACAATTGTAAGTGAGGGGTAGTTTTGTCATTTCATTGTAAGTCTTCTTTGTATAAAAGCATGAACACATCCGTGTAAAACTTGAGATTTGAATGACAGTTTCATAAGCAGTTTTCTTAGCTTAACAATTCAGTTAAACTGCTCTACCAAATTCATACCATAGAATTTAACATGCTTCATGGGTTCTGTAATGATACTCGTACAAATGCTACTAGATGGAAAACAACAGTATAAAAGAATTGTAGCATAAAGCTAGTGAAGTGACGACCAAATCTAAAAGAATTGTAGCTGAAGGTTTGACCGTGTACACGTCTGCTCATGAGTCCGATGGCAGTTGAAGGTTTTACGTATAAAATTCATTTTTCCATCGCAAGAATAGAAGAATTTGGTGAAGAAAATCTAGCGCAGGTCTAGATCTGATTTTTTTGTTTATATATAAATATATTTTATTTTGAATTTACTGATATGATGATGATGTGACAACTAAATCATGAATTGGACTCTAAGCAATCCAACGTTAAGTTCCTTATCAAATCCGCTTTTGTATAAACACTTTATTCAGCTTTAAACTTTTGAAAAAATGCATCATATAAACTCTTAAAACAACACGTACTATATTAAAATCTATATAACCCGAAATCCCCATACATCACTACTATCATATACTATATCTAGGCGTAGATTTTGTTTCATTCATGGAGTTCCATTTCCGAATAATAAACACGATCACTTAAAAGTGGTCCACAAAAAATATGCTTATTTGGGGCTTATTATAATTGCTGAAAAGTGGTCACGTATTTATGACACTTCTTTTATTCATGGCACATGTCTATTCCTATTGATAGCTCACAATCAATTTACTGCTACGGTATATGGATAATAAACTATGCCATTCAATTGATCGGCCATTAATATGTCCGTACCCTAGTTTGCAGCGCTGTAGGCATTGCAAATAACTGTATTATTTTTTCAATTAGGAAGTATACCGTGAACTGAACTAAATTTTTACATCATAAATTTATGGGAGAGATAATATAAAATAACCTTTTGTTTAATTTTTATTATAATTTTAACCTTTCTTATAAATATTTCATAATTTTAGTCTCCTTTTTAACTACACATTGGATCTTCTACAACAAATAGGTACAACATCCTCTACAACATATGTATTAATATATGACAAGTGTACAATATGACATAAGCAATACATCACCATTGCTTATGTGTTATGTATTGGTGTAATCGTTGTAGGAGATGTTCTATACCATAATTTTAGCATTGCCACGATACTCACTTGCCACAATGTTCACTTGTCACAACAGTCTTAAAAGATTATTCGCCTCGACAGTCTGGAGGCCAAAATTATACGAATTTGTGGCAAGTTTATATCGTGGTAAGACTAAAATTCTGATATAATTACAAGAAAGATTAAAATTATACTATAGTGATAAAAATAACAAAATTAGTAAAAGTTACATATATGACTATTTACACCCATTTTCGAAATTTATAATGTAGTTCTAGATGTCTTTTATCGTTGGTGAGTGGTATTTGGTATATTACGAAGACAGGGAAGTCGGTTTCTTATCTTGTACTCTATTCAGGCGCATTTTTACCTACACCGGGTATAATACACTTCTTAGATTTTACATCATAAGAACAAAAAATATTATTTATCTAACATTTTTTGAGATAATAATTTTGTCTCTAAAACGTTGCACAAGTAATTTAAGGTTATTTTTAATTTGCAAAAAATGCTTAAACGCATTTGAGATAATTTTTATTGTCTTAAATTTATTATTTATGATCGAATTATTTTTTGAGACTATTAATTAGTAACGACATAATTTCTTAAATAATAAAGTTGTGGTAAATTCTCATCATTTGAGGTTATTTTTTATTGTTTCGAAAGATCATTTTTCTTGTATAATGTGTGCGCCATTGTGGATATCATACCAAATGAATTCTACTATATATGTGTGTGATCTACAAAACTCATAATCTATTTCACAAAGATAGTTGCCTTCACAATTTTGAATAGATTAAGTGCCCGCTTGGTTGGTGAGTTTAGGGATAGGGAATGGAAATGAGAATGAGAATGAGAATGAATGATGACTTATTCTCATTTATGATGTTTGGTACATAATGAATAAGTTAATCAATACCCCCATTTTATTAACAAATCATCCTACATTATTTCATAGTATGATTGATATCTCATTTCTTTCTCATTACCATTGTCGCTAATTATTTGCAGCCAAGCGAATAATAAAAGTTAATTCACTCATACTCATGGAGATTCATTTTATACCCTTCACTAATACGGTGAATGAACGGTATTAAATATAAATAAACTGAAATTTCGATAAATCAGGGGTATATGTATTAGGAAAATGAAAAATTAATGTAATACTCCCTCCGTTTCATAAAGAATGTCATTTTAGCTATTTTTGAAGAAATTAAGGATTGGTATTTAATTGGTATGTTTTGTGAAATAAGGAAATAATCAACTAAATTAAGTAGGTTGTTTAAGTTAATATTGGAAAAATTGCACTAATTTTTATGGTAAAGTGACACTTATTGTGAAATTTTTTAAAATGTCTAAAATTACATTTTTTATGAAACGAAGGGAGTACAATCTTATTGAGAAAAAGGCATCACAACAACATTGTGTAATCTGAGGTCATATCTTTTTTTGGTAATTCAATAGATATTCTGCCAATAACATGTACGTACCCTGGCTTTATAGGTATTTGTAAATGTTACAGCACTTCTCCCTACTAAATTCGTGTCCTTTTATAATTAACTAACTATAGTCCTTTGGAAATTAGGAAGCATTAATTTCGTGGACTACAGTAAATTTTTAAATTATAAATCTATAATGTAGTTTCTATATATTCTGTAATTATTGGCAATTTTAGTATATTCTGAAGATAGGGATGTCCGATTTTGGTACATTGTGAAGGTCACTACAGTAAATTTTGGTATATTCTGAGGACAGGGATGTTCGATATTGGTGTAGTGTGAAGGCCACTACAGTAAACTTTTGCCCACGCCGAGTATAATTGATCGACCTCCTCTTTTAGCAACATATCCATCTATCTCACTTTATCTTGTATACTTTTCGTTGTCGTTCATTTCAAACGAACTTGCATATTTCTTTAAAAAAAAGTTATAACAAAATCTTCACCCTCAAAATCTCAACCCTCAATCTCCACCCTCAATCAATCTTTAAAAAGTCAACAAAATCTCAAAATCAACCTTTCTTAATAATTGTGTCAACCTCTTCTATGCAAGATAAGGTGAGACGGAGGGAGTATATGATAAGCGTACGATGTGGTGGGTGTTCGGCCAACGGCTGAGCTTATAAACTCTCCAAAACATCTTATAAGATGTTTAAGAGCTTATAAGTTCATTAAAAGTGTTTGGTAACATTTTTTAAATAAGATCTTATTTTATTTTAAAATAAGTTGTTAACAGCTTATAAGCTGTTTTTAAAAAAGTAAAAAGGAACTAAGTTATTTCTCAAATAAAATCTTATTTTGATTTAGTACTTCAATGTTTATTATTTTAATTACAAAAACATCATTACTAGCATCTTATTAGCTCTATTATAAAAAACTTATTTTCTAAATAAGATTTAACATCTTATAAGCTCTAAAAACATCTTATAAGATGTTAAAACTTATAAGGTGTTTTGAAAAAGTTTAGCCAAACAACCTCGTAGTTGCTAGTGTAGTAGTAAGCGAGGTCGTACCACAGAGATCAGCGCAGATGCTCTAATTAAATTACTACAATGAGTTTAGTCCTGATTAATCATGGGTATTGAATGACCACTAAAAAAATGGTCTTTTGAAGTGTTCTCGAATAATGAGTATTTGTCACAACTTATTAGTATTATCACAACTTTAGTGCCGTCTCAATAACTCAAACACAAATAATATATTTGTGACAATAAAAGTGGTTTCAAATGCGTTTCAAATATTATTTGCAACAAATAATTTATAGAGAGGTAATTTGTGGCAAGTGATCACAAATAACTTATTATTAATAACTATAATTGTAATCTAAAAATATATTACACAAAAGATCTATTTTATTGTATTTGGTATTGATTTAATTTTCCTAACTACTCTAGTTTGACATAAACTAAAGCAACATAAACAATTAAAAAGTCAATAGTACATTAAACAGACCAAACAATTTATAAATTAAATTAAAAAAAATTAAAACTATATATCTTAGGATATATGATAGATTTCAGAATTAATTAACAAATGCGTGAAAGATAATCATCCTAATTTATATCATTCATATTAGGGTTAATTATCAAAAAAATCACGACCTTTGGTCAAATTCTCAATTGCAATATGACTTTTAAAACTTATCAATGTTTGTCACCAACTATAATTTTTTTTCAATTATAACATCGGCTAATCTTTTTAACATCTGATTGTGTCGACATCACCGCCATTAGGTGCACATGGACAAGACCGTCATTTACCCTCGATCAATTTCACAATCCGTCATTTTTATTGTCGTTAATTGGTGATTGAAGTTATTATATCACTTCTTCGAGTATCAATTAACGGCAGGAGAATTGACGGATTGTGAAATTGATCGAGGGCAAATGAAGCTTGTGTCCAGACGCATCTAATGGTAGTGATGGAGACTCAATCAAGTGTCAAAAAATTAAGCCGATGTTGTAATTGAAAGAGAATTATAGTTGGTGACCAACATTAATAAGTTTTAAAAGTCATGTTGCAATTGAAAATTTGACTAAAGGTCGTGATTTTTTTGGTAATTAACCCTTCCTATTATTATGAGGTTTCATTATATGTATCTCAATCCTAAAGTGATTGAGGTGTAGATCATATAGAATAAACGAACCTCCAAGTTAAAACCTGTGCGTACAACTCCTAGTGGTGCCTAAGAAAGACTCTCACAATCCTTCTCAACCTCCCGGATTCTTGAATGATTGTACATGTTATGTGTTATTTGGTCATCATCTCTTTATCTCTCAAGAATTAGACATAGATTCATGAGTGCTAAATCTAGATGATCAGTTAGGTCCCAACACGTCAACACGACACGAACCCAACCCACTTTAAGCGGGTTTGGGTAGATGCATGATGGGTTTATGGGTTAAATGGATCGAACCCATCAACCACGCTAACAAAATGGACGGGAAGCGGGTCAACTTGCTTTAACCCATTTAAATTTTAATAGAAAATATTTTATTTCCATAAATTTTAAGGTACAATTTGAAAGGGAAAAAACTCAATTTACGGAAAAGTCAAATTTAAAAAAAATCAAATAAAATAACAAAATATATGTATTGGTTGAAAGTTGAAACTACTATGCTCTAACATTTCTTAGATATAGGTCTTGTATTAATTATATCAAGTCAAACCAAGCAAATTATCCATTTTATTGCCATGTATATAGCAATTTATGATTGAATTGTATGTTTTTGAGATATTTTCACATGTTATGCAATTTCTACAACTAATAACTATTAAATATACATAATTATATTTTTAGTTTATGCGGGTTAAACGTGATAATGAGTTGACACACTAAATTAGTGGGTTGAGTGTGAGTTTATTATTTCTGATACGTTTAAGAAATGAGTAACGTAATAGTTGGAGAATTTACCCACGAACCCGCAATGACCCAACCTATCAATGCAGACACAATACATATTGTCACTTCTTATCTAATCTAGCAACAATCATATCTCCACATATCTAAAAATAATATATGGAATGAAAATAAATTAAGATAAAATTGTCAACACCTACTTTGTAATCGAATCCTACTTTCTAGAACCGTAGAATATAGAACGACTACTCCATACCCAAACTAACAAAAAATCTAATCGAAAGTAAACATTGTACTGAAATAAGAAATAGAACTACTACTTAAACTAACAAGTGATGACGCCATGTTCCTCCTGGATACTTCGTTGTTGATCCTTCGTCTCCTCTTGACTCATTTACTCTTCCTCAAAATTGTTTCTCTTGACTGATATTACGTGACTAATACTGGATGTCTGAATATATTAGAGTCCTGGGGTATTTATAGGAATGCATGAAATAGAGGATGTAGGGTAAAAATAAGACTCGGGGTGAAATATGGACGCGTGAGTAGAAGGCCCAGCTCAGACGAGCCGAAGCGCAGCGCAATCGAGCATCTGTATTGGTGGTGCGGCTCAATCGAGCCCGTGCACGGCTCGGTCGAGCGAAGGCGCATCTCTCTGTCTGCGAGCTTTATTCTTTGTTTTGGGTCGGTCTGTTCAAGTCCATTCTCGAGCCCAACCACTTTATCTTTTCTTGTTTGGCCTTTTCTTCAGTTAATTCTCCATGAGGCTGCAGATTTATTCCGGATAAACCCAATATTATACAAAAAGAGCTACAAAATCAACAATGTACACATGAAATCCACACAAACACAACACATAAAATATATGACAAACAAGTGATACTTTTATACTATTTTTGCTCTAATTTTATGCAAAAAAATAAATAAAAATACTAGTGATCAATACACTTCTTATATTTTACACCACAATTAAATCTTACATGTATCAACATGAGTGTCACTACAACAAAAATATTTTTTTGTGAATAACATACCAAGTGAAATCTACTAGGTGTGTGATATTCAAAACTCTTAATTTGTTTCACAAAGATAATCATCTTCGAAATTTTACACATATTAAGAAATAAATTCACTAATACACACGTGTAGATTCTTTTTATACCTAAATTATTATGGTAAATTAATGGATGTTAAAGATAAATAAATTAAATTTTTGATAAATGAAGGGTATATATATTAGGAAAATATAAAATTCTTTAATTAATACAACCTTATTGAGAAAATGAGGTATTTCTAAGACCATTAATTTCCATGTGCACTAGGTGTGCTGTTTCGTACAATCCAGGTTTAAGGGGGTCGATGAAATGTATCACTAATTATATTTAAATCTGTTACTTATTTGGAAGAAAGATATTACCTTTTAGCATATTATCAGAACAAATAATATATTTCAGTATGTATAAACGGTAATGCATTTTCAACATGATACACTTCTTCAAAATAAATAATACATTTCAACATAAATACTAATACATCTCGGATTGTACGAAACTAAAATCCGTATAATTGGTATACAAGAGAACTACTTATATGTGAGATGATACCACAAAATTATGTAATGGGGCTAAAATTAATTTCGGTCCCATAACTATCCACTCGTATATTTTTTGTCCAAAAAATAGTTGAGTTCTCAATTTAATATCATAGTTGTTGAAAATGCTTGCTATTGGTCCTATTTTCGCTGTCGGTGACCGAATCGACCGGAAAAGGGCATGTGCACAAGTTGTCTGTAGTTTAAATTACGTGGCATCAATGTTAATAGAGACATGTACTTTTTCAGTCGATTTGGTCACCAATGGTGAAAATAGGACCAATATCGAGCAATTTCAACAATAACGGAACTAAACTGAAAACTCAATTTTTTTTAGGACCAAAAACTTACGAGCAAAAAGTGATGTGGTAAAAGATAATTTTAGCCCTGGTATAATTAAAGGTCATATCTTGTTGGTCCTGTTTGTATCAAATATATATGTGCAAATTAAGGAACATAGTACGAAAAATCCAAGAACAAAAATGTCATTTTTGGAACTGTATCATACTCAAATTGTACGGCCATGTACAAACAAGTTGAAGATATTATCGTGGTTTTACAATAAGAAAAATGTCACCTCTTCTAAGACTTATCGGTGGCAAAATGTGTCCGCCCTAATGGTTCGGCCTGGACAACATTTTAGGTGGGATAGATCGTAGAAGTCATACTTTGAAACACTACAATAAAAAAGGTCTTTTGTATAACATGTTTTGAGACTAAAATTATGGTCACTAAAAATACGTTATTTGTGAAGAAATCTCTCTACAAATTATTTGAAACCATTTTAAAACTACTTTTAGAAATAACTAGTTGTTGCAAAAAAATATTTGATACGCATTTGGGATCACTTTTGTCGTCACAAATATATTATTTTTGTTTGAGTAATTGAGACGACTAATCAGTGACTGTCAATAAGCAACAAATGTGCAGAGAAACTAGACATATTGGGGGAATTTTATGTATTGTATTCAATGTAATGATCAACATACAACTGAAATGAAGTATAACTATCCATAAGCCTACTCTAGGGAACCAATCACAATCCTACACCTGGAAAAAGAACTTAATGAAAAGAATTAATATGAGTTGTAAAATGCTAACTCATTAAGTAGCAAATTCACCTAGCTCACATACTCTTCATGGTTTCATTTCTCATGCTTTTTGTTCCTTCAGCTCACGTGAGAGTGTATCATGTACCATGTGTTTCTTCCTTCAGCTCATGTGAGGATCCTTAAATGTTGGCACATGCTAGCTCTAGCTCATTCTCTACATCCCCCTCATGTCGAAATGGTGGTGCTTGGACACATTCTGGACTTGAACACAAAGAATCGAAAAATGGAGCCACCAAGAGACATTTTCAGAATATCTGCGAGCTGACATGAAGTAGAAATGTATTAAGGCAAAACAAACCCAACTTTGTACTGATTTCTCACGTATGACAATCAATATCAAGATGTTTAGTGTGCTCGTGGAAAATTGGGTTTTGGGTGATATACAAAGCAACCTTGTTACCACAATGTAAGGGGATAGGAAGAGGAATAGGAATTCAAAGATCGGCCGAGATATAGGAGAGCCATTGAAGCTCACAGATTGTGTAACTGAGGCCCTATACTCAGCCTCAGCCGATGACTTGGACACGATTTATTGTTTCTTGGTTTTCTAGGAGGCTAAGACATCACCAAAGAAACGTCATAGCCCATAATGGACTTCCGAGTGTCAACACAAGCCCCTCAATCAGCACCATAATAAGCATGGATGTGAATGTCAGCCTACAAGATATAATAACTCGTGTTTAGCAATTCCATTAAGATATTTTAGCAAATGAAGGTCAGTTTCCCAGTGAGCAGATGTTGGAGCAGATAAGTACTGGCTCATCTATTGCACAACATGATATATGTAGTGCATGCATGCATCTCGCCTGATTTATAGTCATTTTGGTAGTGTTTGCATACAAATTCGGTTGATCATTTATGTTCATATTTTATATCTTGAGCCGGATAACATGTTTGCTCGTATTTGTAGTCAAAAAGTACTTATTTAGGCTTAAAAGTCTATTATGACGAATTTTGGAGAAGAAACGAGCGAGAGACGAGGTGAAACGTCGACAAGAGGCAAAAATGCAGGATTCCAGCCTGACACACCTTTAGCGTTTTTCTCATAACTTAATATCTACATGTTAAAATGAGGTAAAATCAATGGCATTGGAAAAGCTAACTTAAAAGGCTACAACTTTGCCAGAAATAGCCAAAGTCAAATTATGACTGTAGACCTCCAAATATAGCCTTAAAGTTAGAGAACAAAAGGCTGAAGGTTCCACTCGACCGAGTACACTGAACTCAATTGAGCTAGTGGCGAGATCTAGTGTGGTACTCGACCGAGTACACGAAAATCACTCAGGCGAGTGAGCATTGTCGGTTCACGTGTTTTCCACTAGTTTTATTGTATTTTCGGTCATTTTCAGCTTCAATCCTTCCCATATAAATAGGGGTTCTCCAAGTCCGAAAATTATCATCAAACATTATATTAATCATCTTGGAGGCTTGAATTAAAGAGAAAGAAATGCGAAGCGAAGAAGATCGAGGTTGAAGACTCGGGGTTTAGTCGTCTTTATTCGTTTTTCAATTTCTTCTTATGTTTGTCTATGAACGTGTGTTTGACTTTGTTACGCATATGAGTAGCTAAATATGTTTTTGTTCTAGGGCTCGAAAGTTGGTTGCAATTGAATATATTTTGATTATTTTATTTAATTCTAAACTATGTTCTATATGTTTATCTTATGCGCTTGTTCTTATCTTATAAATTAACCAATTTGGCAAATTCATGATATTCTACTTGCTTAATAATTCGATGCCCGAGAGGGGATGATTGCTAATAGGTTTACGGCATGTAGCATAGGCATCAATAGTCGTCCAAGAGGAATGAGATATATGTGTAGGTATTGATTTTAGGGTCTCTTTTGAGTTGCGTGTGGATAGTTAGCCCGAGAGGGTAATTATCCATATGTGATCAACACATTATCATTGTCTGAGAGGAGGATTAGCTTGATTAGTGCCACCTAATAAACACTCGAAGTAGGTTTAAAGGTCTAGAATAATAGGATAATCATACATTTGGGATTGTAATTGAAAACGAACCCTAGGATACACTTCTTCATCTGATTAATTCCTTTGTGATTGCTTGTTTTCTTTCTTTGAGCGCTCGTTTACTTTATTGTTTTTTTTATGCACCTTAGTTTTAGGTTAATCATCATAATCACCTTACTCGAGAGTCTAGATAGAGTTGGTCTATTATAATTAGAGTATTAAATCAAACATAGGAAACAGTCTCCGTTGGATCGACCTTGCTGACTACTAGCTACAATTACTTTGTAGACTTGTGGTAATACTAAAGTTAGAAAAAGTGTTGTCACAACATGGCAAATATCTAGACATGTTAAATTGTGATACAAGAATTTCCCAACTAATCTTCGATATTGTCTAGGATTGGAAAGGGTTGCTCCTTTCTGAGCAGATAAGTTGAATCCATGGGAAAGGGAGTGATTACAGCTATACACTCAAATATATCAGCCTCTTTAAGCAAGTTATAACTTACGTTGATTAAGACGGGTTCCTTTAGAGCTGCGGAGGATCTCTACCCAAAGAAATTTTTTTGTTGTACTAAGATCTTTGATGGTAAACAAATCATCAAGATAAACCTTTAACCCCTGGATCGATCTCCTCTTCATTATCCCCATAGATCAAAAGATCATCAACATAAGCAAATAAAAACAAGGCAGAACCTGTTGTGTGGTTAACAAATAAGCAAGTTTTACTTTTAGATTGAATAAGCCCTAAGTGTTTGAGCTTATCAATGAACTCTAAATTCCAATCTCTGGAGGCCTGTTTAAGTCCATACAAACTCTTTCTTTGCTCGCAAACTTGGCCCCATTTAGCTACAAAACATCCCTCAGGTGGTTTCATAAATACCTTTTCATGAAGATATCCATGAAGAAATGCATTGTTGATATCAAGGTGGTGAGACGACCACTGCCTTTGTGTTGCTAAAGTAATCGGATAACAAACTGACACTATCTTTGTCACTGGTGAAAAGCTATCAAATTAATCAACTCCATAGATTTGATTGAAACCTTTAGCCACCAACCAGGCTTTGTATCTTTCAATCCCCCCATCTGATTTTCTCTTAACTTAGTACACACATTTAGAGCATATTGCCTTCTTTCCAAGTGGTAAAGATACCAATTACCAAGTATTTCTATGCTAGAGCTTCTAGCTCTCTATGCATTGCTTCCTACCACTCAACATGTTTAGCAGCTTGGTAATAAGAAGCTGGCTCTAGAACAACTTCATCAACCTTGGTTGGGAAGGCAGCATATGTAGGAGAAAATATAGAAGGTTGTACATAAGGAAAGGATGTAATGGAATGAGGAATACATGTCTTGGATCAGAGGCAACTAGCAAACTAGGGGAAAGAGTTGTTGATGAGCCTATCACATAATCTGCCATCCAAGCAGGGTAGTTTTTTGCCTTTGTGTGGTCTGGAAAAATCTGGGGCTTAAGTTAGTATGAAGTAATGAAAAGTCTGAAGCTTTACGAATATCAGTAGGAGGGAAAGACTCTAGAGCTAGAAACAGGGCCATCTAAGATGTCGGGATCAATATGTAGTGGTGCTGGCAGTGGTATTTCAGTTTGTGAGTCATATATGGGCTCTAGCATCAAACTTTTTCTTATGAGGGATAGTTTTGGTTGGAAAACATAAAAAACCAAACACCTTGAGAGAAGTATAGTCATGTGTTATGCCATGAAAAAATTCATAGGGGAATTTCCAATTTAGAGTAGCAGTAGGAAGAGTATCGAGAAGATGTGTCTATGATCCTCTCCACAATCTTGTTCTATTGTAGAGAATATATATGTACAAGACTTCTGATGAATAATCTCATGTGTATGAAGGACAAATTATGTTTTCTGGGACATGAATTCACTCTTATTATCTGTCCTAATGGATTCAATTTCTTTTGAAACTGAGTATGAATAATTCTGAAGAATTTATCAAGGAGAAGTGGCACCTCAATTTTATACTTAAGCAAATAAATCTTGTACATCTATTATGATCGTCCACTGCAGTTAATATATAAGTGACGTTCGTATAGGAAGGATGGTTGTAAGGTCCCACAAATCAATATGGAGTAGATAAAAAGCATTAACAAACATAGATTTGCTAAAGGGAAAAGACAATCTGCTCTGCTTTGGTGTGGCAACCAGAACAGTCCTTCATTATCTCATTAGCTGAACTCAATTTAATACACTGGATATGTTTCATGCATCCTACAAATGAATACCCCAATCTACTATGCCAATAGTAGTAGAAATAGAGGAACAGAGTTACATGGATTAGATGATGAGTCCCCATGGGGCTGAATAAAAAAGCATCGATCTCCTCGTATGTCGAGGAAGATGCATGCTAGCCAAATCCCGAGTAGTCAAATCTATAATACCCTGGAGCATCTCCAACTCCTCCAAGTTTACCCCCAAGTACATGACGATAATAGTAATCATCTCTCGAACCATAATATGCCCTTTCGGACAGGTGCAAACGCGTTGGAATGTAGATGCAAGATACCTCACATCGTCTACCTTATGCCCCTCATGAGCATACCACAACACAAATATCTCATCGAACAGGCATTTTCGGTCTCCTTCCTCGAAAAAACAGTCACCGCGAGCATAATTTGCATATATCGAAGGATTGGGCGCCTAATCAGTGACAACTTCCTCTGATCAGCATTTTCTATCCTTGGAGGCATCCCAAGTTCCACTGATTAGGTCAACGTGTCTCAAATACAATATGTACTAACAGGGCCTGACAATATGTATATGCGTCCAACAACTTTCCCAGTAGCCAGTGCCTCTCCAGTTTCAAGGTCCTGAAGGATAGAAGATGACCTAGTGAAACAACACTTTGAAGGTAAGGATTTCAAAAGTTGAGTAATGGATATGAGGTTATATTTGAAAGTAGGTATAAATAACACATTTCTAATACCCACATGATCATTATGATCGCCTCACCAACTTGAGAAACTAACTTGGTGGTGCCATTAGGTAAGAAGACATTGACCTGCAGAGTAGTGAGAGGCATGAGATTAATAATTTATGCAGGATCTGAGCACATATGTCTACTAGCTCCTGTATCTATTATCCAAGCATTTCTGTCCAATCTATAGGCAAATACAATGCATAGTGGTGATGTTTTACCTGCACAATCAGTGTACTGAGCAAAGGTTAATGGCCCATAGTTTTGTCCAGTAGTCATCTTGGCTTCCAGATATTTTGCCACTTCCTGTTGTATGATTCCACCAAAGTCAGGAACAACTTGTTTTGGGAGAATTATGAGTGCTATCTTCCTTCTGCTGGTGAGAACTACAACTATTTTCCAAATCATTAGTAGAGTGCTTGCTTTTTTGCTGCTCTCTAATTAGTTGTTTATACCACTCAGGATAACCATGCATGGAGCTTAAAGCATTCTGATACTTCATGACGATTTTCTCCATAGTAAGTGCAATGTAACTTATCTCTTTCTTCTTTGGTTATCCTGAATCTAGTTCCCCTTCCTCTACCAACAGAGTTGTTTCCAGTGGTTTTCTTCTGGAAAGTACCTCTACCACTGCTTCCTTTTCCGAATCCAAATTAATTTTGTTTTCCAGAGTAATTATTTCTTGTCATTATAATAAGTGTATCCAATAGATCAATGTTATTGTTCTGATTATTTTTCTGCTTTTCCATCTTCAAAATCATCGAGTAAGCTTTGTCAAGGCTTGGCAAATGTTCCATCATCATAATCTGATCATTTGCATTGTCAAATTCTTCATGTAGCCCCATTAGGAACTGCACTCATAGTCGTTGTTGTTCCACATGTACAAGCCGGTATAGAGATTAAGCTTGCACATTCTTCATAAAGCTTCTTCAACTTGGTAAAGTATATAACCACATAAGCATTACCTTGAGTAAAAATTGAAATCTTCTTTTGGATTTGATAAAGGAGTGGTCCATTGGATTCACCATATCTCTCCTTAATCTCAATCCATAGATCATTTGCACTTTCAATGCATATAAATGCATCTGCAGTCTCCTTGCTTAGTGAGTTCAAAATCCATGAAGTAACCATGGAATCAACCTTCTCACATTGCTCAAACTCCAATGTACCTTCTGTTGGTGTAGAAACAACTCTAGTGATGAAACCTAGCTTCGATTTGGCTTTCAAAGCTAGCTTAAGAGCTCTGCTCCAACGTAAGTAGTTCGAACCGTTCAAAGATGAAGTAACTAGCACCATTCTTGGATGATTAATAACATGAAAAAGTAATGGATCTGACTTTCTCACGTAAGGTTGAAACGCATTATTAGGAATAACGCCTTCTTCCTTATTAGTGACGTTAATCAGCACCATCTCGTTGTCTTTCACAACCTGCTCTAGCACCATGTCAATAAGCAACAAATGTGCAGAGAAAACTAGACATCTTAGGGGAATTTTTTGTATTGCATTAAACATAATGATCAACTTACAACTGAAATGAAGTTAAATAACCATAAGCCTACTCTAGGGAACCAATCACAATCCTACACTTGGCAAATCGACGTAATGAGGGGAAATAATATGAGATGTAAAATGCTCCTTAATTAGTAGATTCACCCAGCTCGCTTGCTTTTCATGCACTCATTTCTCATGTTTTTTTTGTTCCTACAACTCGATCACGTGAGAGTGTATCATGCATCCTGCGTTTCTTCCTTTAGCTCGCGTGAGGATCCTTAAATGTTGGCACATGCTAGCTCTATCTCATTCTCTACAATAACGATATGTTGTCTCTAATAATAAAGTTGTGATAAATACTCATTATTTGAGACCACTTTTTATTGTCTCAAAAAATTATTTTTTTTAGTGAATATCGTTCACCCGAGGCCCGACTTAATAGACCAATGAATTGCTGGACTTAGTGGGCCAACACGACATGATTTAGTGCATTTTAGGATGTGTTATACTTGGCTGATCATAATTAAGCCCACCTGTATTTTAATCCAACCCGACATATAACATTGTCTTGTCCTAACAAGTTTGGCCACGGTGGACTGGGCCGGACTACCTGATTTGAAAAGCTCACGCATTTTGAAAAGAAGACAAACCCACCCCACCACAACCTCAAGCCGACCGGATCCTAAACAAAATCTGTGAGTGGGCCAAGTATCTCTCTATAATCTCATACTGACGTCATATATATGTTTGCAAGTCATTCATGGCGGATGGTAACATATGCTGCTTGTATAAAGCTGCATTAAACATATCGCATACAAAAAACAAAGCAAGGGGAAGAAATATAGGATCCAATAATTGACAAATAACTCTATTTAGGACCATGCAGGTAGTTTCCCTCATTAATCCATTAGGTATAAAATTAAATCATTACAACCCCAACTATACTATTGTTATACTAACTGTATTCACTGTCTAGTTATTCTCTCTATATATACACACTGAACATGCAAGCCTCGAACCCCCAAGCAGTTTTTCTGTCCAAAATACTAAACCCTAAAAATGGGAGCAGCAAACAAGGTGGAGCTGAAGAAAGGGCCATGGAGCAGAGAAGAAGACCAGAAACTACTCGCGTATATCGAACAACATGGCCATGGAAGCTGGCGCACCCTCCCTCCCAAAGCAGGTACGTATGTATATAACTTTTCAACTGTAACATGAAACAGAGAGAGAATCATGGTTAAACGTGTTTATATATATAATGTGTAGGGTTGGAGAGGTGTGGAAAGAGTTGCAGGTTGAGATGGACAAACTATCTGCGGCCGGATATCAAGAGAGGCAAATTTAGTCCACACGAAGAGAAGGCCATTGTTCGACTCCATGCTCTTTTAGGCAACAGGTTAACCATTCTCATCTTTTTTATTCGTATCAGTCTCTCCGAAACATATTATAACGTGTTTAACAGATTATAAGGTCCTTCAAAGTGTTCATCTAAAATATTATTTTGATTAACAACTTCAAATTTTGTTTTCTTAACTATAAAAAAGACATCGCTAACATCTTATAAGCTCAATCATTTTGCTATAATCAAATACTTGAATAACTTATTTTTACACTTGAATAACTTATTTTTCAGGTAAGGTTTAACATTTTATAAGTTAGCCCTTTTATTCCTCTTTCAAATATTCTAAAATTCTACAATTTTCTTCTATTATTATACCTTTTTCTTCTATTATTATAATGATAATGATAGGAGCAGTAGTTTGGATTGTTTTTTTCTTTACTCTAGAGTTTTTTCTTACCAGTTGAAATGTAGGTCAATTTACCCATAATAACGAAAAGGTGATAAGTTTTTTTTCTTTTTATCTTTTTAAATTCCCAACGTTTTTTGTGTTTAAGGATTTCTAATAATGCAAACATGTATTAGTTAAAAAGGTATTATCTAAGAATCAAGGTCAAGTGATGAAACTAAACACAGTGTTAAAATATATATCTTCCACGGTCACTACAAAAAAAAAAATGTCTTTTGAGAGCGTAAAAAATTCTCAAATAATAAGTATTTGTCACAATTTATGAAAAGTGTCACAATTAATGAGTATTTACCACAAACTTATGAGTATTTGTCGCAACATTATTGTCATCTCAATAATTCGGACGCAAATAATATATTTGTGACCACAAAAGTGATATCAAATGTGTCTTAAATATTTTTTGTAACTAGTTGTCTCTAAAAGTAGTATATAATAGTCTCAAACAATTTGTAGAGAGATTTGTGACAACAAGTAGTCGCAAATAACTTATTATTAGTGACCACAATTGTTGTCTACAAAAATATTATACAATTAAAAGACATATTTTATTGTAGTTAGTGTATAATTTTTTCTTTCTTCTTTTACCTAGACGGCGTATTTATATATATATGCTTTAATATACTTCTTCCTTCCGTTTTAATTTAATTGATCTTTTATACATTTTACGAAAATTAAGAATTCAAAAAAATTTCAAATATACTCCAGGTAATTTTCTTTCTCTCTCACATTTAGATTGAAAAGTAAGAAATATTTTAAAATTGACATAAAAATAAAATTGAGAGAAATACTGAAAAATAATTAAAAGATCAATTAATTCGAAAAATCATTAAAAAGTTAAAAAGATTAATTATAAAGAAGCGGAAGGAAGGGAGTATTAATAATACGACAATAACATTTGAAATTCTAAAAGACAAATATTCAGATTGAACAAGATTGACCCACCTTTCAACTGATTATCCTCGGAGGGGGAGCCAGT
This sequence comes from Ajuga chamaepitys, assembly GCA_958295605.1. Classification (NCBI taxonomy): domain Eukaryota; kingdom Viridiplantae; phylum Streptophyta; class Magnoliopsida; order Lamiales; family Lamiaceae; genus Ajuga; species Ajuga chamaepitys. The sequence continues at coordinate 4,992,062 of OY282508.1, forward strand.
AGGGGATGACAGGGGCAGTCGTCTCCCTCAACTTTGCAACAATATCACTATATATATATATATATGTAAATATTTATACTCTTTTAGTTTTTACTATACTGTAATAGTAGAGATAGAATTTTCGGCTACTCTTTTTGTTTCACTTTAATAATTAAAAGATCAAAATAAAATTTTATCTTCCCCCAACTCTAAATTTCTGGCTCCGTCACGGATTATTCCGAACAATGACATAGAAGTATCTATAATTTCCTTGAGTATCATTGGTTCATTATAGAACGGAATACTTTTCTGTTTGGCCGCTTAAGTATATATTTTATATTTATAATTTAATTTCGATTGGTCTCAGGTGGTCAGCCATAGCAGTTCACTTACCAAAGAGAACTGATAACGAAATCAAGAACTACTGGAACACCCGCCTCAAAAAACGATTAACCCGAATGGGAATCGACCCGGTTACCCACAAGCCGAAGAACAAGCCGACCGCCTCGGCTCAGTCCAGCCACATGGCTCAGTGGGAAGCAGCTAGACTAGAAGCCGAAGCCAGGCTCACTCGAGAGTCCAAATTCATATCTAATATCAAGCACCTCCAAAGAACCACCGTCGTTCGACCACCTCCGCCGCCGCACATGGCAGCGCTGCCTCCGTGCTTAGACGTGCTAAAAGTCTGGCAAGCAAATGCGAATGCCAGCTGCTTTTTCAGCTCAGCTGGAACCCTTGAGTCGCCTACCTCTACCCTAAACTTCTATTGTAACAGCCCTACGGTTCCTACAATTAGTTTTAATTCGAGTGACGTCATGTCCACGAACAGTGCACGTGGAGTGGGACATGCAGACAGCAACGCAGCAATGGGCACGGTAGAGAATTCAATGCAGCAACTACAAGACGAAGACCTTGTTTATCCCGTGAGTGGTGATTTTAATAGGATGGGTGCAATGGACCTGGCTACAATTGATCATGGTCTAGATGGAATGCTTGGTTCCGTTGTCGGAGAGTTTGAAGATGGTAAGAATTATTGGAATGAGTTGCTAGATTTGGTAAGCTCGGATATGGAGTTGCCTACGTGGTAGACTAAATTATGTTACGATGACCATCATTTCTAGCTAGTTTGACTTTTACTGTATTACATGTGAAAAAGGACTAGGTTTTAGGATTAACAAACTCGGTACGACTTGCTAGACACTCGAATCCAGGACTTTGATTAGTTTCGTGGTTTCCCATGTTCGACAACATTTGGTTTTTTATTTCTAGAAAGATCTAATTATTTTCGTGACTACTTTAGATATGTGAGTACATGCAATATCACTTTGTGAGATCATTAAAAGTAATTTTAAATAGTACGCTTAGTAACGTAAAAATACATGATTATTTGATCAATTACTAAAATATAATATGATATTTTAATTTTAATATATGAAAATATCATTTTTTATTTTTTTCAATTTAATACACATGGGCTAAATTTGGGCTCCAATTACTGATATAGAGCCGAAAAATATAATTTTGGGCCATATTTTATGACATAAATGTTAAGATTGATCACATAAAATCACCAAACTACGTTCGACCAGAAAATGAAGAACAATGACCGAAACACAACAGCTAATTCGGACGAACCAGAGAACGAAGATGAAATTGCGCAAACAGAAAGAAAGAAAATCAACACACGGAAGTTTTGCGTGGTTCGAACAATTGTTCTACATCCACGGAGGATTAACACACCTCAATTTACTATCAATACCTCAAGAATACAAGAATCACTTCAGAAATACACAATCCCTCAGTTTAGAACCCTAAAAATTGAGCTCGTAACTCTAATCACTCAATTCTCTCTTGATGTTGATAATACCAGAGGGAAAACTGTAAATTGTGTGTCTTTACATCATATCACACAGCTCTATATAAAAGAAACAGCTCGAATCACCCGGGAAAAGGAACTGCAAGCTGAACTGCTCTGCAATGGTTTTAAAACCGTTGTCTATTCTGTTTTCTGAAAATGATTTCATAACCACCCTGAACCGGTGGTTATGAATTCGGCTTTCTTCTTGTTTTGGTTTTCCAGACCGGTTCTTCAGCTACTCGATCCGGTTCCTGATTCAGCACTACATTTACACAAAGTTTGGATATCTTTGATGCAATTGAACCATAACTCATAAATCTCCACCTCAATAAATCAAAGTGTGTGTCATTTCCTCAATCTTCACCATGTCTTACTTCGGAAACATGACTCAAGCTTGACCAAGCTTGAGCAATAGACAAACTTTGCTCCAGGAACTGATTTTGTAAGAAAATCAGCAGCATTCTCCTTGGTATGTACTTTCTTCACCACCACTGTTCCAGCTTCAATAATATCTCTGACAAAATGCATCTTTACATCTATGTGCTTTGATCTTTCATGAAAAACATGGTGTTTAACCAGATGTAGTGTACTCTGATTATCACATAACACTGTAACACACTTCTGTCTCACACCAAAATCTTTCAGGATTCCTTTCAGCAAAATAGCTTCTTTGCAAGCATCACTTACTGCAATGTATTCTGCTTCTGTTGTAGACAATGCCACTACTGGTTGGTGTACTGACCTCCAAGAGATTGTTGTTCCATATAATGTGAACACATACCCTGAAATAGACTTTCTAGTATCTAGATTTCCAGCAAAATCTGCATCCACAAATCCCAACAAGGGATCACATTCAGAGTTTGTTTTCACATATTTCAAACCTAAGCTGACTGTTCCTTTCAGATATCTTAGAATATGCTTCAGAGCTTCCCAGTGCTCTCTTCCAGGGTTTGCCATAAACCTACTAACCAAGGATACTGCAAATGCCAAATCCGGCCGGCTACAAATCATACCATACATGAGACTCCCTACTCCACTTGCATAAGGTATACTTTGCATGTATTTCTCTTCAGCAGGTGTCTTAGGACTTTGATCTCTTGATAGTTTGGTTTGTTGCGCACTGGAATTACCAATGGCTTTGATTCATGCATGTTAAACCTTTCCAGTACCTTTTGTAGATAATCCCTCTGAGATAAACACAACACACCAGCTTCTCTGTCACTGATAATATCCATTCCTAGCATTTTCTTTGCACTTCCCAGATCTTTCATTTCAAATTATGTGCTTAACTTTCCCTTTAACTGTTGAATCTTCAGCTTACTCTTGCTAGCTATTAGCATATCATCTACATATAACAACAGGTATATCTGATCTGCTTTTGCATTCTTCTCAAAGTATACACAGTTGTCATATAGACTTCTAACAAAACCAGCATTTATCATGAACTCATTGAAATTTTTGTTCCATTGCCTTGGGCTTTGCTTCAACCCATACAAAGACTTCTTCAGATGACATACCTTGTCTTCTTCCCCAGGTTTCTCAAAACCCTCAGGCTGCTTCATGTAGATATCTTCTATTAACTCTCCATGTAGGAAAGCAGTCTTGACATCTAGTTGTTGGAGTTCAAGATTTTCCTGTGTAACTTTTGCCAACAAGATTCTAATGGAAGTATGCTTGACTACTGGTGAAAATACTTCATGGAAGTCAATCCCTTCCCTCTGAGTGAATCCTCTTGCTACCAACCTGGCTTTATATCTGAGTTTCTCACCATTTACAACTTCCAGTTTCTTCTTAAAAATCCATTTTGAGCTTACAAGTTTCTGACCACTTGGCTTCTTTACCAGCTCCCAAGTATGATTTCTCTCTAGAGAATTCATTTCTTCCATCATAGCATTCATCCATTGTTTCTTCTCAACTCCTCTGATAGCTTCTGTATAATTCTGTGGTTCTGTATACTCAAGAGATTCTGCAGCATTCAATGCGTAATATACCATGTCTGCTTGTCCATATCTCGTTGGTGGATGAACTTCTCTCCTGGCTCTATCTCTAGTCAAACTGTAGTTTCTGAGGTTGTTCTGATCAGGTTGGTCTTCTTCACTGTCTGAAGAACTACTTGATTCTCCAGGATTTACTGGTTGAGTAACCTGTTGAGTACTTACTCCTGATACCTCCACCTCAACAGGTGAGATTTCATCTTGAGTAACCCCCTCAGTTTCTGACTGATTTCCAGTTGAGAGATATCCCATAACTCCTTCATTGAACTTCACATCTCTACTAATGATAAGCTTCTTGTGTCCTTTTTCAACACACCACAACCTGTAACCCTTTGTTCCTTCTGGATAGCCAACGAAAACACACCTTAATGCTCTAGGATCCAGTTTGTCCTGGTTTATGTGAGTGAATGCCAGACACCCAAATACCTTGAGCTCTGAATAGTTTGACATCCTCCCATACCAGATTTCATCTGGAGTCTTGAAATCCAAAGCTGATGAGGGAGTTTTGTTAATAAGATAGCAAGTTGTGTTCACTGTTTCTCCCCAGAAGACTTTAGGGAGCTTTGCATCTATCATCATGCACCTGACCTTTTCCATTATAGTTCTATTTAACCTCTCAGCAATGCCATTCTGTTGAGGGTTCAGTGGAACTGTCCTGTGCCTCACAATTCCCCTTTCTTTATAGAATTCTGTGAATTCATTTGACAAATACTCAAGTCCATTGTCAGTTCTCAGATATTTGAGCTTTCTACCTCTTTGGTTTTCTACTTGAGTGCACTAGTCCTAAAACTTTGAGAATGCCTCACTCTTCTGCTTTAGGATGTATACCCACACCTTTCTGTTGTAGTCATCTATTATGGTCATAAAATACTTGCCACCACTTAGTGTTTCTGTTCTGGCAGGCTCCACACATCAGATTGTGCATAATCTAGAATCTCCTTGGTTGTGTGTGTTGCTGTCCCATAAGCTAACTTCTTAGACTTTCCCATTGCACACTGGTCACAGAATTCCAGACTGTTTGAACCCATATTTCCAATCACTCCTCTCTTTGACAGCTCCTTCATTCCTTTTATGCCCATATGACCCATTCTTTTGTGCCATATCATCACTTCTGATTTACTTAAGGTGACATCTACTGACCCCATAACAGATTCTCCAAGCAAAATGAACAGACCATTTTGTTTTTCCCCTTTCATTACTACTTTATTATTCTTAGTAATATGAATATATCCATTCACAGTACTAAATTCACAGCCAGTTTCATTCAAGGAACCAAGAGATATTAGATTTCTCTTGAGTGATGGTACATACCTCACATTTGAGATAATTCTTGAAACTCCATCATGCATTTGAATCTTCACAGAACCCACTCCTTTGACTTTACAGGATTGATCATTTCCTAGGAGGACAATTCCCCCATCTGTCTTAGTCAGTTGTTGAAACAGATGCTCATGTGGACACATGTGAAATGAGCACCCTGTATCTAACACCCACTCCTTGGTGATTCTCCCCTCTGATACATTCAACACCTCTGCCAACTCATCTGCTTGTTCTACTACTGCAGCATCTGCTCCCTTCTTCTCAGTTTTGTTCTTCCTTGATGGACAGTTCTTCTTGAAGTGTCCTGTCTGTTTACAAGAATAGCATCTCCTTCTCTCCACCCAATCTGAGGGCTTCTTGGAATCCTCTCCACCAGTTTTATGGTCTTTCTGGCCTTGATTTTGATGCTTCTTCTTTTGGAATGGCTTCTTGAATTTCACATTCAAACCTTCAGCAGCAGGGTTTAATTTCTGATCACCTTGGAGTTGTAATCCTTTGGTTTTTAGGGAAGTTACTATCACATCATAGCTTAATTTCTCCTGTCTACCAAATATTAAGGTATCCCTAAAATTTCCAAGTGACTTAGGTAAAGAATTCAGTAACATAAGAGATTTATCATCTTCTTCCAGATTTACACCAAGATCTTCAAGATCATCAATCAGGTGGTTAAAGTCATCAAGTGGGTCAATCAACAATTTCTCCTCAGTCATTTTAAAGGACAGCAGTTTCTGTTTAAGGAATAGTTTGTAGGTTACCGTTTTTTATTGATATAACTCCTCCAGCTTCGACCATGCCTCCAAAGCTGTTTTACATCTTGATATTTCTCTGAGAGGTTGATCTCCCAGACACAGGATAATCGAGCTTAGAGCCTTCTGATCAGTTTCCTGAAACTTTGGCCTCTCTGCAAGTGGCCAATCTTCCTGAGCCTTCAATGCCATGGATAACCCATTCTGAATCAGAATTGCATTCATCTTTATCTTCCAGAGAGCAAAATCATTCTTCCCCGTAAATCTGTCCACCTCCATCTTCATGCCCGCCATGGATCACTTCTCAGGTTCTCAAAGTTCCCACAGACGGCGCCACTTTGTTAAGATTGATCACATAAAATCACCAAACTACGTTCGGCCAGAAAATGAAGAACAATGACCGAAACACAATAGCTAATTCGGACGAACCAGAGAACGAAGATGACAGCTCGAATCACCCGGGAAAAGGAACTGCAAGCTGAACTGCTCTGCAATGGTTTTAAAACCGTTGTCTATTCTGTTTTCTGAAACTGATTTCATAACCACCCTGAACCGGTGGTTATGAATTCGGCTTTCTTCTTGTTTTGGTTTTCCAGACCGGTTCTTCAGCTACTCGATCCGGTTCCTGGTTCAGCACTACATTTACACAAAGTTTGGATATCTTTGATGCAATTGAACCATAACTCACAATAAAATTATAAATTTTCTTCTTTTTTTTTAATTTAAAACCAAATTTTACTGAGATGTCGCAATTAATAAGAGAGTTTGGGTGCGAATTCTTCACCTTATAGGCAGAATTTTCTTTCTTCTCAAAAGAAATTCATGTACATCAAATGCCCTCTTATTCTCTGTTCTAACGAGCCATGGTCTGAACCTATAACTCATGGTTAGGGGGACCGACCAAAAAAATATCCAACCAACATTCATATACACGTGATAATAAATATTAAATATATTATATTTATTATTTAAATAGAATATCAACAATATTTATCATTGTATATGTTGAAATATATCACTAATTATCTATATATTAAAACTTAGAGTATATTTATTGTATATAATGGAAATTATCTATGTCCTAGTATTTTATAATTTTAAGGGGAGCTAGACATTTATTTTCTTCAAAACAAATATGCAATATACATATTATATACGTTTTAGACATAAAAATAGTGAGGTATAGGTCGGAGTTGGGGGGGGGGGGGGGAGGAGGGGGTCAGGGCCACCCCACCCATAAGGGTGGGTCCGCCCCTGCTAACGAGCCATGGTCTGAACCCATGGTGTTGCGAATGAAATGCACTTTCAATTCCCCACTAGCCTCTCCTAGAACACCGTTTTGCACCGATTCTCGACTACCTTCTTTGTCTTCCTCTGCAGCGTCATTTCTGGGTTCCCTTCTCCATGAATTTCCGTCAGCCTCAGTGGAATTCCCATTAATTGAATCTCGAAATGTAGTAAAGGAGGCAAGAGTTGTGATAATTGATAATTGTTATACTTACAAATGAGAGGGGAAAGGAAATATATAGGTCCCTCCAACCCTCAAGATCAGCTGAAAATAAGCCTAGTAAGGGCAAAAGTGTAAAAACACAAAAGGGAGTGCTTGGTCCTTGAAGTTGTTGAGTCGAGCCCTCTGTGCGCGCTCGACTCGTCCTTCTCGTGATTTTGGGAAACATCCATCCAGAATCAGCCTTGCCCTCTGTGCGCGCTCGACTCGTCCTTCTCGTGATTTTGGGAAACATCCATCCAGAATCAGCCTTCAACTTCAACTATAAAGTCGTATATCTTTGTCTCGGCTACACGTGGCAACTTAAATCACTTGAATCACTTGAATCGGAGCTCGAACAAGGAAGTTACAGCCAAAATATGAAAATTGCACGAAACAGGGTACGCGCGCGAAAACCAGCCGCGAACTACCGGGACCTCTGCCGGTCCAGAAGCCGGGCCTGTAGGTGGTCCGGCAAGTGATCCTTGGTTCGATTCTGGACTAACAGCCGGTGGTCCAGCAAGTCCGGCAGCCGGTCCGGTAGGTGGTTCGGCTGTTGGTCCGATTCAATTTTCAGCTTTACACCTCCGTCTTTCATCGCCGTCTCGGAGTCCTTCCTCTCGTTTTCTTGACCCAACCCCTTCACGGATTTTGTTTGCGACTCGAAGAAATTTGATTTGAGCTCTTTTTGGGCCCGATTCGATTTCGTTTGTGCCTCAATTTGTAGGCTGGAACGTGGCATATGTGCGATCGATCTCTTCTTCTTTCTTTCTCCAATTTGAAGCCTTTTCATCCATTTTCTTGACCCGGCTCCTTCACGACTTTTACTCGTGACTTGATGATCTTCAGTTCAGACCTGATCCCGACCCATTTTGGACCCATTTGAGCCTCGAGATGTGGCCGGAGTATGAAAATGGATGTGAGCGATCTTCTAAATCCTTTCGAGTTTCATAACCTTCAAAATAAGACTCAAAAACACCCAAAAGCGCATCAAATCATATTGAAAAAAGAAATCAACCCTGAAATACAATATAACACGAAATCGCACATAAACACAACAATTACTTGTAATTCTCCACAAAATATGAACGTGAAAAGTGCAAGAAAAACGATATTTTTTATGTTCATCATAGAGCAAGGCCTACTGGTCGTGAATGAGAGAGGTAATGGGATTCTTCTGTTAAACCATATAGACATTGAAGAACCAGAGCATATCATCCATCGGCAACCAGAAAGTAAGAGACGTCTTCCCTCAAGGATGCTACGCCAAGTGAAAGATGGACAGTGGCCAAGAGAAGCATCGAGAAAAGAAGACGTTTGGAAATATTTCGCCTTGAAAATTCGCTAATCAAAGAATTCAGGTAGTTGAGGCGACACCAACCTTGTTTCCGTAACATCACAAGATTAAAAGCCTTTAGATTTTAAAGCCCAGACAGCCCGAAAGTTCACTCTATTGCAAGACTGACCATGCTTTCCAAAAAAAATTTCAGAAATTATCGGAATCACCCTACTAATAATCTTTGGTGCAAACATCAATGAGTCCGGATGCGAAAGAAGGTCATCATGAACGTTGGAATAGACTGAACTACTACTTTGATAAGCACCTCCTTGACGGCTTTACTGATCATCTTTTCGTTCCAACTGGAGATTTTTATCCTAACTCGATCTTTGAAGCTCACAAATATTTCCCTCTTACTGCTTCCCATAATAGAGGGCAAACCAAGATACTTATTGTTGGGAAAATACAATGGATATGCGAAAGCGTGTTCCTTTCCCTATTTGTGGATTTAAGATAGGTTGTAACTAAAAGTAAGAAAAATAAGAAGAACGGAGGAATAGAGTAGAGACACAGATTTTATGTGGAAAGTCCTAATCGAAAAAAAAAATATGGTGGACCTCAGCCCAGAATTTCTTCATTATATATGAGATTACAAAAATTCTCTCTAGTCTCAACTAGAGGATGACTCTTAATTTCTCGCTCTCAAGTGGCTCACTTTTTCTCTCTCTAGGAGGAACTCACAATTTCTTGATGCAAATGTTCTTCCCACCCTTCACTATTTATAGTGCTTAGTGGGAGGTTCTAGAGCAAACATTTATTACATCTCAAGACTATTCTAGCTAGAACCCTTCCACACCATTCTGAATAGGTTATTCTAGAACTCTTCCATGACCTTTCATAGCATTCTAGAAATAGATCATTCTAGAGATTGGGTCATGGATTAATAACCAAATGGGGTTCCCAATTATGGAGGAATAGCCCAACAAATCTCCCTCTTCTAACTTAATTGGGAGGAGTCACCAATCCAGCTCCTTCACAGCAGTCTCTAAATTTCTTGGTCAAAAGTATTTTTCTCATTATATCTGACCAATTCTTGTCGGTGTGAACCTTCTCAAGCTGTAGGAGATTATTTTCCAACACATGTCGAATCTAATGATATCGAACATATATATGCTTCCAACGAGAGTGAAATATGGAGTTTTTGGCAAGGTGTATTGCACTTTGATTATAATAATCTAACACGTACCTCTCTTGCCTTTGGCCCAACTCAAGTAGCGAATTTTTCATCCACAACATCTCCTTGCAAGCTTCACTTGCGGTGATATAATTGGCTTCAGTAGTGGATAGTGTCATACATTTTTAGAGCTTAGACTGCCAAGATACAACTCCCCCTGCAAAAGTTGTCAAGTATCCCGATGTTGATTTCCTTGATATTTTTCTCCAGCCAAGTCAGCATCTATATAACGCCCCAAGATAATCTTTCCTTTACCAAAGGTTGTCCCCCGGAGATATCGAAGTATCCACTTCACAACTTCCCAATGTTCCTTTCCGGGGTTGGATAGGAGGCGACTTGCCACACCAACTGCATATGCTATATCCGGCATTGTACATATCATTGTGTACATGAGACTTCCAATTGCAGATGAATATGGGTATTTTCCATCTCATCTTTATGTTTCTCACTCCTTGGACATCGTTGCTTACTCAACATGAAGTATCCAGCGAGTGGCGTGTTGACCGGCTTGGCCTTGTGCATATTGAATTTTTCAAGAACTTTTTCAATGTATCATTCATGAGAAAGCCACAGTAACTTCTTAAATCGATCCTGAATGATCTTCACTCCAAGAATTTATTTTGCTAGACCCAAATCTTTCATGGCAAATGATGCACTCAACACCTTTTTCACAACATTAATTTTCTTTGAGTTTTTCCCTACAATCAGCATATAATCAACATAAAGAAGAAGTATAACTAAATCATTATTATCATACCTCTTCACAAAGACACAATGGTCACTAGAGGTCTTCTTAAAACTATGCTCGCTCATGAAAGAATCAAACTTCTTGTACCATTATTTTGGGGCTTGCTTCAGACCATAGAGGCTCTTCTTAAGTCTGCAAACCATGTGCTCTGTACTCGGAACTACAAATCCTTCAGGCTACTCCATAGAGATTTCTTGCTCTAAGTCTCCATGTAGAAATGTCGTTTTCACATCAAGTTGCTCGATCTCGAAGTCTAGGCATGTGGCTAGGCCTAGAACCACTTGTATAGACAACATTTTCACCACTGGTGAAAATATGTCATCAAAGTCTACACCTTTCTTTTGATTGCACCCTTCACAACAATCCGAGCTTTGTACCTGGGCTTTGAGTTGTTTTCTTCAACTTTGAGCCTGTACATCCATTTATTTTTTATGCTCGCTTTCCTTTGGTAGCTCCACTAGATCATATCTCTTGTGTGGTTGTCATCCACTCCTCTTTTTGGTCATCGAGCATAGCTTCCTCGTAGCTTTGTGGCTCACCCTCATCCGTAAGCATCACAAAGTCGTCAAATTTGGCAGGAAGGTGTATTGTTCTTCTGGGTTGGCCTTCTTATATTGGAACTTCTGACTGAGTATTCTTCGGCTCAATCGGTTGAGGCGGGTGGTTTGACTCTTTTGCAGCTTCAGAGCTTTCATCACTGTTTCCCTCTTCTTAACGAGTCTTAGAAACATCACCTTCTGAAATTGTTGCGCGCCTCTGGGGTATATCTACTGACTCTCTTGAGATTCTTCTTCCTTAGAGTCTTCAATTATCTGATTCTCGAAGAAGACAACGTCTCGACTTCTTATTACCTTCTTCTCAATTGGATCCCATGGACGATATCCAAATTCATCTTTTGGTGAGCCAAGATATATGCACTGCTTTGTCTTTGAATCAAGTTTGGCTCTCTTGTCTTTGGGAATATGAACAGATACACGACACCCGAATACTTTCAAATGGTTATATGAGACCTTCTTCCCCGACCAAACTTCAAAGTGAAAGATTGATGATATCAACAACAGCCTTCACAACTTCTCCCCAAAATGTTTTAGGCAACTTGACATGAGAAAGCATGCATCTCACTCTTTTCTTCGATGGTGTGGTTCATTCTTTTGGCTACTCCATTCAATTGAGGTGTCTTTGGAGGGTCTTCTCGAACCTGATGCCATGTGACCTGCAATATGCATCAAATAGGCCACGATACTCTCCACCATTATCGGATTGAATGCATTTTAGCATTAGACCTGTCTCTCGTTCCACTCTCATATGGAACTCCTTGGATGCTTCAATCACCTGATCTTTAGTTTTAAGAAAAAACACCCAACTTTTCTTGAATGGTCATCAATAAAGGTTACAAAGTATAAAGTGACAGGCTCTAATCCTAACCCTTAGTTACCGCAAGTATACGGGTGTAGGTGTCTATAGTGGAAGTCAAGGTCGATCCACAAGGACTGAGTTTAGGTAGTTCGATACCTTAATTATCTAGGATTATCGTAACTAGACACTGGAATTAGGAAAGATTGTTTATTACTAAACTATATTTCATATATTCCTTTTAAATGAATTAGTTATCAAAAGTTGATTTCCAATCAAAGAGAATGTATTCTAGGGTGTTGATTTCAGGAATTACGTTAATAAATGATTAATCTCTAAATTATAAACCAGTTTTAACATCTATTATGCAGCACTTAATTAACCTAACCCTTCTCCCAAAGCAACTAAGTCGTAGATTAATTAGAACAATTACTCTCCCAAGTCAATTAATCCTAACAACTCTCAAAAGCCCATTAACCTTTGTCTACGCAGTCATAGACAACTACGCTATACGTGGTACGTCTATTAATAATTCTCTCCTCCTGAAGCGAAGTTAAACGATTAGACTAAGCCTATGTGATCAGGTATGATCAATCATAAAATAATGATAAACATGTAGGTAGATACTAAAAACCGGAGTTTATAACTTAAATGATAAAATCAAACATAATTGTAAATCCCTACTTTCTAACCTAGGACACGAGTAATTTAGCTATTCATGTCTACTATCAAATCAAAACAACAATTCAAGGAAAACATTATAGTGAATCAAAACTAGACAAGAAATAAATAAACTCGAATGGTCGGATCTTCGATCTTCGTCAGTCTTGCTCTTTGATCTCGCTTCCAAAACTTCTCCGAATGTGTATTATATCTTATATTCGGACCTAGAGACCTCCTTTATAGTTGGGAACAAATTGGGTTGAAGATGGGCTTGAAACAGACAAAAATGCATAAAATCCATAATTGCACCGCCTTACGAAAATCGCCCAAGGTGGGGATAACTCGCCCTAGTTGAGCAACTCGGCCGAGTTGGATGTGCCTCGACCGAGTTACTGCTCTCGACCTAAAACTCTCCTTGCCTTCAACTCGGCCTCGACCGAGTTATTTTTAAGCCTCGGTCGAGTTAACGAGTTATGCCCAAACTCCAATTCTTCTTCGTTTCTTCTAACTTTCTTGCTTGTTTTTTATCTGGACTTCGCCCAAACGGACCTTTTAGCCTTTTTACACCTGATTATCACTAAAACAAGCACAAACATGTCATCTAGCTCAAGATAATGAATTTAAGCATATTTCAACTAGATACGCATACAAATGTTATCAAATATGTCCCTAAATTGACCTAAAATGCATGTATAAATGACGAGTATCAAACTCCCCCAAGCATAGACATTGTTCGTCCCCAACAATAAAACAAACAAAATAACACTAGGGCAAGCTTCTAGGGCGATTAGATGATGGATCTAGTCTCAAAGATATTTTCCATCAAACAGACAACATAAACTTTTGAGCCTTGGTGACATGGTAATTTTTTAACTACTTTCAAGACAAGAAACTTAATAACAAAGATCCTCACCAGTTAAGTGTATCACTCATCTCTCAAGTGTATAATATGAAAAGTCTTGACGCTCAAATTAAACCACATGTATTGTCTACCATATGCTTGCCTATTGTCTAAATTAGAACTCATACTTCACATGTGTGACAAAGAATCAATAAGGACTTTATTTTGGTTGTAATATTGGCTTAAGGTAAGGTGGGATAAATATGGATACAAGTGGCTAATTATAGGACCAATCAGTCGGCAAGGTAGTCATATTGTGATTAATAATGTATTAATTTAGATATTTTTATTTGTTTATTTTATTATTATTATTGTTATATCTTTATCGAAAAAAGGAAAATAAGTTGTTATTGTTTTATATATATATATATGTATATATATATATATTTACTTTTCTTCTCTTTTCTTTTCGCTTATATATATAAAAAAAGAAATGAAAATTTTGTGTGTGTGTATATACTATTTCCATTTCTTATATATATCTTATTTATTTATCATTATAATTATTATTGAAAACTTTTGTTTATTTTCTATCTTTTTCATTAAAATATCTATAGCTGTTGGTATTAATTTATCTCTTCTAGTTTTAGGTTCTGAAGTTATCGCAAGAGATGGTGGATGAACAAGAAAACCTAAACAACCAGTTACCAGCAAATCGCAGTGCAATCGAAAATTAGAGAGTTCTCCAAGACCACTTCAGAAAAATCGCTCGTAGTTATGGAGGGATTATAAGGCTAGTAATTACAACAAATACTTTTGAATTACAGCCTACTTTGATCTTGATGGTGCAATGACATTTGTGACACGGTCAAGATAAATGGAGTTAGTGATGATGTCATTCGTCTTCACCTTTTTTCATTCTCTTTCAGGGACATGTCAAAGTCATGGTATCAGCTATTGACACCAAGTTCCATAAATACTTGGGACGACCTGATACAAAAGTTCCTATACATATATTTTCCACCCATCAAGACTCTTTAACTAAGGAGTGAAATCACATAGTTCACTCAAAGAGATTCTGTATTATTATATGAAGCATGGGAGCAATTCTCGAGATTTATTACTGAGGTGCCCAGAACGTGGTTTTAGCCTGGAGCAGAAATTTTGTTACTTTTACCATGGACTAGACGACCAAACCAGATCCATCGTTGATGCTTCAGTAGGGGATGCACTTCTCAAGTTCTCAATAGGTTCCTGAATGATGCTCTAGAACTCCTTGAGGAAATGACCATGAATAGCTATTAGTGACCAATCGAGGGCAGATCAATGAGAAGAGTAGCAAATGTGTCTGAAAGTGATGCTATTGAAAAATTAAATGCTCAAGTTAGTGCATTGATTTCTCCTATGACCAATAATTCTTCAAGAGGGGTTGTGGACGTGATTCCAGAGGAGAAAAATTGCCTAGCTGGTGGGAATCATGGAAACTACTAGAACAACACCATCAATCCATATCACCAAGCATGAGGAGCTTTTCGCATGCAAATACGAAGAACACATTAAAACCACCACCCAGATTATATGTCACAAATAGAGCCACTGGCGAACCCAAGAAGATGAGTATGGAAGATATGTTCACGGCGTTCATGAGGAAATCTTGATCGAAGTTTTCAAAAATAGAAGCTCATGTTGAGCATATCTCAGACATAATTGGAACTCAAGTTGCATATGAAAACTTTGGATACTCAAATTGGTCAGTTGGCTATGATCGTCGGACATCAATACTAGAGGGACCAATTTCCCAATAATACAGAGTTGAAATCCACAGAGTAATGCCACGCCATTCACCTAAGAAGTGGTACTGAGCACGAGGATCGGAAGATGAGCAAGCCATCGCAAAAGAACAATTTTGAGATAAGGAATTTATAATAGAAGAAGTTTCAGAGTCTACGAAAAAAGTGACCGAGAAGCAAAAATTATTCTCTTACTTTGAAATTCTTGTTCCAGTGCTTTTTCCGCAAGCGCTAAAAAGTAAAGCTAAAAGTATTCAAATTTCTAGGTACACTGAGGGAGATACCAAGGTTTGGCCAGGAAGTAAAGAAAATAGCGTTAAAAAGGAGAAACCTAATGAAGAGCAAAATCAAGCTGAATTCCACAAGCAAAATCCTCATGAACAAGAGATCAGTATGGAGACCATTGAAGAAGATCTCTCTAATGACCCTAAAGACATGTCTGACGTCGTAGTTGATGTAGAGCCAGAGATGGAAAATAAAGAAGAACACATAGATGGAGCTCAAATGTAAAATCTTATAGAGCTACCAGATTCTATTGAATCAAGGAGTTCAATTGTTTTATGTCATATTACTGAGTCAAATTATGATTGTTTATGTGATTGGCAAGCAAGTTTTTAGTCATCTTGTCTTTATAAATTTAAAAATTTTGCATCGCAATCGGGCATAGAACTTATTTTCTTTATTAGACATTATGCCCAAAATTTTATCCAGGAATTTTTTGTCATATTTGCATTAAAGATTCACCAGTTTTATTAAAGCAAAAAAAAAAAAAAAAACATGGAAAGAAAAAATATTTCTTTTTGGATACTGGATAACAATAGTGAAAGTTGAGTCACCGACTTAAAAAAGAGAGCTAAGTGGGAGGCAACCCAATATTCAAAAGAAATATGTACGTCCGTTTATTTTGTTTATATTCCATTACTAATATATGTTTGAGTTTTGCAGGTAATATATATAAAGTGAACAAATAGTGGAGAGTAGCGACCTGATCGCATGAGTCGAAGATCGGACAAAATCGGAGCAAAAACAAGCAAAATGAATGAAAGGAGCACTCAGGAAAAATAAAAAAAAAAATTGGCAGAGCAAACGCACGCCCAGGCAAGATTTTGCCCGGTAGAGCAAATGCTCTCAGGAAAGGCCAGGTACGCTCTGACACTTTTGCACGGCTCGGCAATTTTTTTACCCGATCGAGCAAATTGTTGAGCCTTTAAAAACGTATGACCGAGGAAAAAATTTCCAGCCGAACAAATCAGCAAAAAAATATTTTCTTTCCCGTTGCGTTTTTTAAGTTTTGGGAAGATTCGCTCCCCAATCCAGTTCATACGCCATTTCAATTCCTTAATCATCTCATTTTCTCAAACACACCACTCTTAATTACTCTTCCATCACACGCAATCACTTTTAACTAATTATATAATTAGAATTTGAATTTGGTTAAAAAAATTATTTGTCATTATTAGAGCTTTGTTGTTTATATCACCAAACGGCATGTTCTCTACTCTTAATCTTAATTTCAGTTATTTGATTTGTTATAGTTCATTGCACGGGTAGTTTTAATTTGAGTATTATGACATATATATATATATATAGTATAGGAGTTTTGTTTTCTCTAGTTGACGGCATTTTAGTGCCTATATGTGTTAATGTATTTTATTCTTGTGAGTATAGTGCAAATCAAAGATCTCTGAGTCCCGAATAAAAGTTTTGAAGAGACAAGAAGGAGAAACAAGAAGAAATGAGTTAAAACTAGGAAAATGAGAGTGACACGCGAGAATGGGAGCTAGAGGCGCCGGAAAGTGCTCGCTCGTAGCTGCCGAGTACTAAGAAGTGGCGGCACCCAGTTGCCGAGCATCGAGAAGCGCTTGCGCATACCTCTCGAGCACCGGAAAGCAGTTGTCGAGCACCAAGAAGCGCCCGCGCCAACCTACCGACCCCTGAGAAAAAGTATGTTGAGTACCGTGTATCGCAACCGGTACCGACGATTTCGGTACTCCCATTGGTATAGCCACTACATTGGATACCGTGATGTGTATTGCACTGGTAATAGGTATAGTACCCAGATGTGCGCGGATAGAAGCTTCCACAACCTTATATTTACATTAGTTGCTCGTTAATCGATGGTGCCCAATTCGGATCCTCAAATGAGTAAGATATTAAAGTTTATGGTTACATTTCATCGGAGTCTTTAATATTGAAAAATTACATTAATTGAACTATTCTTGATGCATGTAAGGAAGACTTGAGGGAGAAACTATATTAGGAAGAGATGAGGGTTTAGTTAACGCTTGTGGGGAAGGACAAAATTATCTTATGCTTACACTACCAGAATTTCACTAATAGAGCTTGGTATTTTAACCGAGGTCTATCAACAAAAAAACTGAGGTGTATAGTGGTGTAGTCTATTCTCGATGATAGACCACGGGTAAAAATCGAGGTCTATCTTTAATATGCAATATGTATTAATCAGTTATATCATACAATATACGGTTAGTTACATAAAAATTCACAACTTATAGGGCAATTATTAATTACAACGTGACTTTTGAAACCTAGCGTAAAAATGCACCACCTAACAATTTTTTCAATTCGATACATATGGACAATTTTCGAACTCCAATTAGTAATGTGGAGCCCAAAACGTGAAATTGGGCCCAGATACGAGACCACATCAAAGTCCTTTTTATTATTTTTATTTTCTTTTTTACTTCCACCACTACAACAATTTCATAAATAGACAACAGTTAAAAGACAACAGTTTTTCCTAACAGTGTTGTCTATTCATCAATTAACAACAGTTTTACCGCTATTTGTTGTCTATTAGCGACAGACACGCTAATAGACAACAATTTTACACCTGTTTTCAACATCTGTCGTCTATTAGCGCTTTTTTCCACAGATAGACAACATTTTTAACGACAGTTGCCTAAATATGTTGTTTATTGACAATACATTGCTCCAATAGACAACACTAGTGTCAACATTTTTGCAAAACTGTTGTAAAAAAAGGCATTTTAATTTACAATACTTTTATTATGTTGTAAAATTATTATTTTAATAAACTCTTCAATGTAATTTTAATAATTAATAATATATTTGAAATAAAATATTAATTATGATTTTATTTTATAGATTGCATTTTATTTTATATATTGCATTTTATTATTCATTGCATTTTATTTAGTCTTCATTGAAATTATCGGGCCGACCTGATAATTTAATTAAGTTATTATAGGGTAATAAGCTGGGACCGGCCAACTAATTTTAGGCCAGATTATTTTTTTGCTCGGCCTAACCCGATTAAATTTTTGAGGCTCCATCATTAATCGCTATAAATTATTCGATTGCAAAATGTACTTTGAAGTTTAATTTTTGTTACACAAGTTAAACATCATATATCACCTTTTCCTTTGGCCCAATTAACAGCCAATCCTTTGGCCCAACGCTTAAATCAGAAAAGCCCAAATCTATGACTCCCTTAAATCAGAAGAGCCCATATCTATGAGTCCCTTAAATCAGAAGAGCCCCAATCAGAAATACACACAGCCCAAATCAGAAAAGCACAAATCAGCCCAAATCAGAAAAGCGCGGAAGAGCGCGCCCTTCTTCGTTCTCTCGCTTCTCTCGCAAAAGCACAATTTCAGTAGAATTTAGAATGGATGCTTTCAAATTTAGAATTCTTTGAAAATTCGCGTTCGCAGAGGAATTAATCTTGCCGTACGTGATACTAGGACCAGTGATCCTTACGTTGTTGTCGAATGCGGCTCACAGGTATATTAACGTCCATCACTTTCTTCTACATATTTTCCTACGGCTTTGCGCATGATTTGCGTTTCAGGTTTATGTTTAAGTCAAAATCTGATTTATTTTCCTACTGGTAAGTTGGATGAATTGATCGATTATTAGGGTAGAAATTCCTGATCTAGATGACTATTTAAGTTGAATTCTGTATAGTTTCCTCATATCTGCTGCATGATCACTGAAGCTGGTATAAGCATCCAACAGTATATGTATATGCACGCTATATGTATGTTAAATTTCCCCAATGATATATTTAGAAAACATTTTGTGCAAAATCGACATATGTCGTAGCTCAATTGAATTTGAAATACTATATCATATTGGAGAAGAAAGATTTGAAATACTGGCAATTTTTATTTTAAAGTCTGATCAAATGCAATTAAAAACATTAGAAGAAAAAGTTGCGGTGCACAAATTTTACTGTACTTGAGTCAAACATTCTAGCTCGTGCATCACTAAATCCTGAATCCACACTGATGTTACCCATAATTGTTGCAGAGGGTGAAGACCAGAGTTGAGAAGGACAACTGCAACCCTGTTTGGGATGAAGAGTTGACTATCTATATCAAAGATCTAAATACGCCCATCGTCCTAGTAAGTTTTCTCTGGACGTACCATTTTTGGTTAATCTAATCGAACATTTCAAGTATGTTGTGTCACAATAGGATTAAAAGGGTGGATCGATTGTTGGGAAGGATGAGAGTACACCATCATAGATAGAAGGGATTCTGAATCAAACATGGCCCATAATTAGATATAGTTCATTAGTCAAAGTATATCCAATACCCCTGGACCCAAACAAGAAACTATTATCAAAACAAATATTGGCTAAAGTTTTTCATAAGTCTTTCAAGTTTCCAAGATCTGCATATGAATAAAGCTTCTTTCATGCAAGAAATCATAATATTTTTGGTTGCTATTTTCTTCCAATCAGCCATCAGCCTTTTAGCAGCACATTCATGAGAACAGTGTTTGCAGATTAAAGTCACTTCTGAAATTAAAGCCACTTCTGAAATTTATATTCATATTAATTTTTTGGCACAATCTTAGGCTATCTCGTTCCTTGTTTGCAGATTCTTTACTTGACACTTGTTGATTAGAAGAGTTTGTGACTACCCACTAGGCTTGCTTTTGAAGACTGTTGTCTACTTTTATTAGTGAAAGGTACTTATTTGGGCTTATTTCTCAAGTATTTATCATTAATTGTTACGGCTTTTATAAGTTTAATTCTTTGTTGTGATATAAACAACTCTTATATAATTTTTTTGGTGACTAGTTATATAAAAAATGGATAAGGAATGGATGAGAAAAGACATTTTTTCACATGAATATGAGGCTGGAGTAGAATCTTTCTTGCAATTTGCATTGCAACATGCGGATGACCCTAATAGGATTTCATGTCCGTGTGCTCGTTGTGGTAATCTACGAATGAAAAGTGTCGATGCGATCAGGGCAGATTTGGGTCGTTATGGCATGGACTTAACATATCATACATGGATATGGCATGGGGAGAGGTTAGAATCAAGGAACTTAGCAAAAGAGAATAATGCAGTTGGTGGTCTAGATGAAGACCAATATTCTGAAGAGGAACCTATAGACATGGTTCATGCTGCATATGATGAAGATGCTAATTTGAATCAATTCAGTCAATTGATTGAGGATGCTGAGAAGCCTTTATACCCTGGATGTGGAAAATTTACAAAGCTATCTGCTATTGTGAAGTTATACAATCTCAAAGCAAAACATGGTTGGAGTGATAAAAGCTTCACCGAAGTTCTTAGTTTGTTTGGAGATATGCTTCCTGAAGACAATGAATTGCCTTTATCCTCATACGATGCAAAAAAGACTTTGTCTGTATTAGGGATGAGATACGATAAAATTCATGCTTGCCCAAATGATTGTATTTTATACCGCAAGGAGTATGAAGATTTCACTAATTGCCCTACTTGTGGAATGTCGAGGTGGAAGCTAGGAAAAAATTATAGGATCAATGAAGGGGTTCCGGCAAAGATTCTTTGGTACTTTCCACCTATACCTAGATTTCGGAGAATGTTTCGGAACAAAAACATATCTAAGGAGTTGACTTGGCATGCTAATGAAAGAGTTCGTGATGGTAATATGCGTCATCCAGCTGATTCACCATCCTGGAAATTAGTAGACCATAGGTGGCCAGATTTCGCTTCAGAGTCTAGAAATCTTAGACTAGCCATAGCAGCTGACGGGATCAATCCTTATAAGATGATGAGTTCTAGGTATAGTTGTTGGCCTGTGGTGATGGTCACATACAATCTTCCTCCGTGGTTATGTATGAGGAGAAAATTTATGATGCTCACTTTGCTGATTTCTGGGCCTAAACAACCAGGTAATGACATTGATGTTTACCTGGCACCATTGATTGATGACTTAAAAGGCTTGTGGGAAGTAGGTGTTGAAGCGTATGATGCATACCGAGAAGAGATATTTCGGCTTAAAGCTGTCCTACTATGGACAATTGCTGATTTTCCTGCATATGGGAATTTGTCTGGGTGTTGTGTAAAGGGGTATCATGCATGTCCTATTTGTGGTGAAGAAACACATGCAAAGAGGTTAAAGCATAGTAGAAAAATGTCTTTCACTGGCCATAGAAGGTTCCTACCTGCGTATCATCCTTATCGAAGACAAAAGAAAGCATTTGATGGAAGCCAAGAGTTAGCCGCTGCACCAAAACCATTGAGTGGCCATGAAGTGTTAGAAAGAGTTGATGGAATTAATTGTCGGTTTGGTAAAATGACCCACAAGAAACAAAATAAGGGCGATTAGGAAAATTTATGTTGGAAGAAGAAATCAAAAATTTTTTATCTTTAGTATTGGAAGCATTTACATGTTCGACATGTGCTTGATGTGATGCACATCGAGAAAAATGTGCTTGAAAGTCTCATTGGAACATTACTAAACATTCCAGGGAAAACAAAAGATGGAGTAGCAGCAAGACTAGACCTTGTGGAGATGAATGTGAGGCATGAGCTGGCACCACTGATAATGGAAAAAAGAATATTTCTTCCACCGGCCTGTTATACACTAAGTAAAGATGAGAAGGAGAAAATTTGCAGTTCATTGGTAGGAATGAAAGTCCCCACTGGTTATTCTTCCAATGTTAGAAACCTTGTCTCCATGAAGGACCTGAAACTTGTTGGCCTCAAGTCACACGACTGTCACACTTTAATGCAACAGTTGCTTCCAGTTGCTATTCGTGGTGTATTGCCCAAACATGTCAGATATGCTATTACTAGGTTGTGTTTCTTCTTCAACGTGCTTTGCAGTAAAGTGGTGGATGTCTCAAAGCTTGACGGTTTGCAAAAGGAAATTGTGGTGACTTTGTGTTTACTCGAAAAACACTTTCCACCTTCATTCTTTGATATAATGGTTCATTTAACTGTTCATCTTGTACGCGAGGTCAGATTGTGTGGACCTGTTTGGGCTATATGGATGTATCCCTTTGAAAGGTTTATGAGAGTTTTGAAAGGTTATGTGCGCAATAGCAATCGTCCTGAAGGTTGTATAGCCGAATGTTACATGGCTGAAGAGGCACTTGAGTATTGCTCAGAGTACTTGTCTAATGTTGATACGGTTGGGATCCCACCAAGGCAACAAGAAATGATAACTACCAAGCCATTGTCTGGTGCTCAAGTACACCACCCTAGCCGAGAGGAGTTGGAGCAAGCACATCGATATGTGCTAGAAAATGATGTAGAGATTCAACCTTATATCAAGTAATTTCTTAAACTTATTTCAATTTTATTCTATATGGAGTAGTGGCTAATCGGGTTAACATCTTTCAATAGGGAACATATGACACATCTGAAGGCATCATCTCATTCGAAAGGCAAGGGGAAGAAATGGTTTCAGGATGAGCATCATCGAGGATTTATTATGTGGTTATATGAACGTGTTGCCAATAAAATAGCGATTTCCACAGATCAAATATCTGAAAGGCTGAAGTGGTTGGCACAAGGACCGAGCAACCCAGTGCTGAAATATCAGAGTTACATGATTAATGGAATTACTTATCACACGAAAGAGCGTGATGATATGCGAGTTGTTTAGAACTCGGGAGTGAAAGTTATTGCAAAGATAATGCAAGTGTCTAGTGCGAAGGATAAAAATCCAGTTGTGTCAGACATGGTCTTTTATGGAGTTATACAAGAAATATGGGAAATTGATTACCACGATTTTCGTATTCCAATGTTTAGATGTAATTGGGTGGAGAATAATAATGGTATTAGAGTAGATGATATTGGTTTTACCTTGGTAAATCTCAATAGAATCGGATTTAAATCTGATCCATTCATCTTGGGTAGTCAAGCAAAACAAGTGTTTTATATTGAAGACCCTCAAGATAGTGAATGGTCTGTTGTACTTGCGACTCCAAGTAGGGACTATTTTGAATATGTAAATGATGACGAGTTAGGAGACACTGTAATTAGTTATCAATGCTTCTCCAAAGGGTTGCCGTCAATGGATGTTGATGGGGCCGATGAAAATGAACCACCATGCATTCGTGATGATTGTGATGGGACTTGGGTTGATAATATGGTCTCTTAGTATGGTAATTACTTTTTATTTGTAGTTTGTCATGAGATCAGTTTTATCTTGTTGTAATGATTTTATATGTGTTTACATTTTCTGGGTATTACTTTTTCCATTATGGCATGTATTTACTTTTTACGTTAGACTTGTACTTACTATTCTCCACACTTTTATGCTAAAAAGCAGGTCTGTGAACAAAATGGCAGCAGGTAGAAAGAAAAAAGCAGCGCATGATGATGATCAGAGTGAGGACACAACTGGTGTGGAGTCCGAAGTTACTCAGGAAATTAGAAGAACGAAAAGAGGTCATACACACATGGATAGGTTGGCTGTTCAAAGGGGAAAGGGCCTCAAGAAAGATGTTAGGTTCAATAACAATGGAGTGCCAATAGGTCCAGAGGCTGCTGAAATGAAAAGTTATATAGGCGTCCTTGCTCGGGGAAAAGTCAATATCAACTACGACTCATGGAAGCGTGTGCCCCGGCAGACTAAGGAACTGATATGGGAATCTGTTAACGTAAGTAAACACCTTGTTCGATAATATGCTTTCCAATATGCATGTTAGTATGTATTTCTGTTTCTTGTGTGATTATACATCATAAGTACAATATTAATTTTCATCTCTTATATCTTATTTCTGATTTTTTGTAGTTAACATACAATGTTCCTATGTGGTGGAAGAGATCATGTTTGATGTCTGCAAACGATAAGTGGCGCGGATTTAAAACGACTTTAACTCAGAAACATGTTTACGCTAATATGGGCAATTCTGATAAGTTGAAGAAGCCACCTGTTGATTACGATATTACACATGAGGATTGGTCATCTTTTGTGATCAGCCGCATGTCTCAAGAGTTCATGGTAAGAATACTTCTAAAATCCTTATGAGTCCAGCCAACAATTCATTGTGCATTACATTGTTAGTTAGTTTAGATGTTTATGAGTGATGGTATGTTTGTATGAAGTCTTATCCGAGATGGAAAACGAGCAAGAAAAGTCGGAAATAGCAAAGAGATGTTGAAGCATGATCAGAAAGTCTGACTCGGTCGAGTTGTTTAGAAACTCGGTCGAGGGAGAAATGAAGAGCAAAACGTGAAATTGGTCAGAAACTCCAACTCGACCGAGTCAGAATCGGCCTCGACCGAGTTGGTTCAACTCGACCGAGGCAAAATCCCCCTCGACCGAGTTGGAGTTTCTAACCAATTTCACGTTTTGCTCTTTATTTCTCCCTCGACCGAGTTTCTAAACAACTCGACCGAGTCAGACTTTCTGATCATGCTTCAACATCTCTTTGCTATTTTCGACTTTTCTTGCTCGTTTTCCATCCGAACCTTGCCCAAACGGACTTTTTGGCCCTTTTATACCTGAATAACACTAAAACAAGCAGAAACACGTCATCTAGCTCAAAAGATGGATTTTAATCACTTTTCGCCCAAATACACATGCATATGTCCCATATTACGACCTTTAATTGACCTAATATACATGTAAAACTAGCATGTATCATTTACTTATTTCTACATCCTAGAAACGGAGCGAGGAACAGAAACTGAAGAGAAAAACAGTCAAGCACCCCCATAGACTTGCTCGCAAGGGTTATTCAGGCTTAGCTGAAGAAATAGTAAGCATTGAAATTATATTTTCACTATGAATTCATTATCTTCAAACAATATTTTACAGTTACCATAATTAACATCCCTCTCTCTCTGTCTGTCTCTCTCTCTCTCTTATTTGGCAGGCTGATGAATTGTGTTCCGATGATGAAATAAACAGAGCTATTCTATATAAGAGGGCACGCATGAACAAAAAAGGGGAAATTGATTCTAAAGACAAAAAACTTAAAGAAACAGTGAAGAAAATTGTAAGCACATATTTTATGTTAATTGCTCTATAATCCTATAGCAAAAGAATTGGGAATTGGTAGACATACTGACTATTGGTTTTTGGTTTTTTTATTGCTTTTTGCTTCTTTGTTTATGCATCACAGGATAAGTTTATAGAAGAAATGAGAAGGGGTACGCTAAAAATCACGGGAGTAAATGATGGTATTGTCCCACGATCGCTTGAGTCGAAAGAACATCCTGGCCGTGTGATGGGAGTTGGAGGTTATGTGACTCCAACAGCCTACTTCAACACTCCCAAAGGAAAGAACAATCCCGACCTGACTCTTTTCAATGAGCAAAAGAGGGAATTAATGGAGACCAAGAAGATTATCGCTGCCCAAGACGAACGCATCAGAAAATTAGAGGAACGGATGGCAAAACAAGATGAGCAAGATTTGGAGGCTGATTTGGAGCATGACAAAGATTTGGATGATGTGCAGATTCTTGAAGTTGACGATGTAGCTTTGCAAGTAAAATTACCAGATTTCATTTACGTTACCTGTCTTTGAAAATATGGATCACTATATGTATATCTCTTTGTAATAGGGGGATCCAGTGGGTTTGAGGTTAGAATCATCCAACGCCATTGCTGCATTTGGAACTATTGTTCCTGTTGGTGAGGAAAAAATGCATTATGCTCCATTCCCAAACAAATGTGTGTGTGTATCCATCGATGAAGTAGTGAACAAATTAGCACTTTTGCCTATCCCAATCTCGGGTGAGTGTGAACTGCTTATTGATGCTGTGGGAACTTTTGTAGCATGGCCGAGACACTTGGTAGTTTTGAAAGAGAAGGTAAATGTGACTCTTTATTTCAATACATATATATAATTGAAGCAAAACACCATTCTAACATGTGTATTCACTATATTAGAAACCCAAAAAGAAGCACAATCTTCAAGTGAAAAGGCATGCAAATGTTCCAAAATCATTGAAGATATTATTTTGCTATGCCAACTATGCTTTAAAGTACAAAACCGTACAAATCCCACTTGATTATGACGTGTTTGAGGTGGACTTTACGATTCATGTGCAACTAGAGGATATCTGTTTTGTCTACAAGTTGCAACCAGTCACATGCAATTGTATAGTTGTCTACATATGGTAATCCTTGAATTTTAAGTATTCTTTGCTACCTCGAGTTTTCATTGATTATTTTATACTAACCTTGTATGTTTCTTGAAATACTAGGCATCTTTTTAGAAAGATGAAAGAAAAGGGCATAGAAGACAAATTCTGTTTTATGAATCCAAATAGCATCCCATATTTCCAAGATGAGAAAGAGACTGAAGACCAAAAGGCTGAAAGACTGAATAAAAGGGCACAGTTTGTAGCAAATAGGCTGATAAGTTCATCACCAAATCAGCTAGTCTTGGTGCCAAGTAATGTTGGGTAAGAACTATTTCTCTAATTACGAAATCTTATATTTCCCATTTTATAGCTGGAATTTTCTCATTAATGTACGTGTATAGGTATCATTGGATTCTCAGTGCCATCGACCCTTACAAGGAGATTGTCTACTTAATGGATCCTATGAATCATAGAATTCGAAGTTCCAATTGGAAATATATTGTGGACAAGTAAGTCTAGATATTTTTTATCAATTAAAAAATTTATTGAGTAAGTGACATTCTGACTTAAACACTTTTGAATGTATGAAGAGCATTAACAAGTTTTAAGGAAGCCAAGGGTATTAAAGGGAAAAAACGGCCAATATGGGAAATAATACCTGTAAGCACTTTACTTCAAATATGATTACATATGTATTTTGGTTTACATGTATTTTTATTAACATTTTTTAACTCAGGGTCCTCGCCAACCCGATGATGTTCAGTGTGGTTTCTATGTAATGCGTTTCATGAGACAAATCACTGAAGAAACTGAAACCATTGACCGGATTTCTCTACGATCGATGGTAATTTTAACTAATGAAATTTTTTACATAAATAATATTACTTTTCTGTTATTTTTATGCATTCGTAAAATGAAATTAATTATTTATTCTTGTGTTAAATAGTTTAAACAAGCGGAATACAGTGTGGCAGACATTGATGAAGTTCGTAGTGAGTGGGCAGACTGTGTCCAAGATTACGTCTATGATGACTGAATTATGCTGGTATGTCAATTGTATTAAATAATATTACTTTTCTGTTATTTTTTCTTTTGTTGACGTACTCGTTTATAATATTTTCATTGGCAGGAAGGCAAAGAAGGTACATATCTTTTGAAGAAGTTGCTGTGGAGTTTCAAACATTTTTAGAAGTCGTCTTAGATTCAAATTAGTTAATATTTTGTGGCGTAAAGTGGCAAGGAGTACACTTGTTATCCTTTTTGATGAATTGCACATTTTTAGATATTACACAATCATGTTTTATCTTGGATTGGAGAGATTTATTTTGATCTATGAATGCATATTTGAGAGACGGGTAATTATTTTCAATTTATAATTATTTTTAATAAATTATCTGTTAAATAGACACGATTTAAAATGAAGAACAACGGGTAAAAGACAATAGCTAAAAGGAGCTGCTAAATTCGAAAATAAACACTAAATAAACAACGATTTAAATTGTAGAACAACGGGGAAAAACTGTTGCTAAAACTAACAAAAACAACAGTTTTAAGATTAAACAACAGATACAAACTGTAGTTAAAATTAACAAAGACAACAGATTATGTCTGTTATATGAAGTGTTGTTGTCCATGGAACAGACAACGGTTTTTACTTGTAGTTAAAATGGTACTTTTAACAACAGCACTATTAATAACAGACTTATTTATAACTGGACAACAGCTAAAATCTGTTGTCTATTTCAAAAATTCTTGTAGTGCACACTTTAAAAAACGGCATTTTAATATTTAGTGTTATTTTTTTCATTTATAACCACACATGCCATTTGCACACCTGCATTTAAAAGAATACGCAAAATAGTAAAAAAAAAAAAAAAAAACAAACAAACAAAGATGAGCGTTCAGTTGCTGAAGGCACTCGATCAATTGCATCTTTCAAATAAATTACAGTAGGAAATTAATACAACTATCATAAATTGATTGCTTTTTTTCAAATCGATTGCATATTCCTTGCATTGGGAACCCATTTCAAAATTTCCTTTGACAGAGCTCTTGTACGTTTTGCTATCACTCAAGAATTAAAACTTTAATTTTTTATGTTCTTGATAATCTCAATTAGGATTAATAATCTCATTGAGAATATTTAAAGTATAATGGTTTCAACTAACTATTATTTAGGGTTCCAGAACAGGTGGGAATGAGAATGAATAATTAAGATCGATTTTGTCTTGAATTCCCAAGTCGATGCACTTGCACCTTCAATTTCTTCTACAATTGAAGGCTCATCTTTCTTCTTCTTTGTTCTTGTGATGGTTCTTTTTTTAATGGAGGTGTGCAAACGACGATTGGTTATAAAATAAAAGGAAAAACAACAGAAATTAAATATTGAAATGCCGTTGTTTCTTAAGGTGTGGGTTATAAATTTATAATAAAAAAAGTATATAAATATATTTTCCACGTGTCTGTGTATTTGGAATTGATTTCAAATTTTGGGTCCACATCATTCATTGGTGCCCGAAAATAGCTTATATGTATTCAATTAAAAAAATGTGTAGGTGATGCATTTTCACGTTATGTTTTAAATATCATGTTGTAATTAATAATTGGTCAAAAGGTGATAATTTTTTTATGTAATTAACCCTGTAATATATGTAATGCTTAGTAGATATTGTTAAACATATTAAGATGAAACATATAAATGTAATGTGTGATTTGTGGGCCCAAATTCGCACATTGATATTTTACATTTATGTACACGAAATGACTAATATATAGTGTCATAAATATATTTATGTGTATGTGCGTTAAATATGTAGATATATTTCCATTCGATTTGAATCCCTGCAAAACTCCACTTTTATTAACTGCTACTGCTTCTTCTAAGTTTTTAGAGATTTTACTGCAATCTTGCCAAGTTACGGAGGTTCATTCTCCAACCCTAATTTTTCAGTGCACAAAAAAAACAGTAATTTTATATTAATTAGTGACTACATAAAAACTGTCATGAGGAGGATATAGCTAAAAGGGGTAAATTTTATTTAGCCACCTAAAAAACATACTCCCTTCATTCATAAATAAATGTCATTTTAAACTTTCAGGTAGAATTTAAGAAATTATATAATGTAATGTTAAATATTATGAAGAGTATATTGGTACTAAATACTTAAATTAAACATAATGTAAGAGAGTGATTATAAATACTTTCTCCGTTCACAAATAAGTGTCATTCTAGAAAAAAATATTTTTTCACAAAAAAGTGTCATTCTAACATTTTTTGCATGTTTCTTCCAATATTATCCTTAGCTAAATTTAAGGAAATTTCCTTACAAAACTTTACAATATTAAATAAAGAGAGTGAGTCTTGTGTGTGAACGATCACAAGTGTGATGGAATACACTTTTACAGAAAATATTGATACTTTTACAGGAAAAAGTGATACTTTTACATGAAAAAATGATACTTTTACTACATTGATACTTTTACAGATAAATGTGATACTTTTTTTGTTAAAAAAAGTATCACTTTTACCGATAAACGTGATACTTTTACCACAAAAGTGATATTTTTTCCCATCACACCGTATGACGGCCGTGTGACGGTCACATACAAGTTTTGCCAAATAAAGAAGGTTTGAAGAAATCTATTGTAATAAAAAAAATAATGGAGAGAAAATTGGAGAGGTGTTGTAGATAAATAAAGATATAATTTGTTTACTTAAATTAGCATCCAGGTAACCTAAATGGGCCACTACTGGAATGCTGTAATTTAAATACATTGTGTCCATTATTAACTTAGCTAAAACACGAAAAAAAAAAAAAAAAAAAAAAAAAAAAAAAAAAAATTATTATAAAAAGTAGAATCTTTTTTACTTTTTCGTTTCTAATCATTTTTTATGAATAACAATCAAATTCATCATCTCTTTGGAATTTTCAATTTAACACATATTAAATATATTAAAAATAATCAATTTCTTAAAACAAAAGTATTAAATCGGACATATGAATTATAAATATAATAATATTGTTAATAGAATAAGAATTTTATATTCCGTACGTGGGTATACAACTAGTAAAAATAAAAATAAAAAAATCTTACATTGCAATGAATATTTTCTCTTTTGGGAAATTTTATAGTAAGGAATGGATGAAAAAAACCATGACTTTCACGAATAATTAGGGATAGTAATCTCTGACACGATTCGAACAACCGACACGATCCAATCCAAAAATTAAGGGTTAGAGTTAGAAATGGCAAAATTGATCCGGCTCGATGGGCCGACCTAGGTAACCCGAAATATAAGACAGGTTGGCCTAGAAAATTGGAGGCCCGAATTTTCATTTTTTTAATTTTTATTTTAACAGTTGTGAGTGAAGATTCCAATTTCCATGAAATAGCTGTGGTAGGGATTCTTTTACTACATAATACTCTTCCAGTCATGTACATAATTGTAATTTGTACACTTACACCATTAGGCTGCGATTGATTTGCCGTAATATAAGTAATAAGCCTCGTGACACATATTAATTTATGACATCATATCATACATATGTCGATTAGTGAATAAGTGAACCATAAGATGTAACATCAAAGTGTAACAGATGATCTCATGGGCACTATTAGGACGTCGAGTTGCGATAATGGATGCGGCGCGGAAGGGGTTTCGCTATGGTTCTTCGCTGCAATTTTAGAAGAGCACACCTGTTTCTATAGCAGTTAAATTAAATGGGATTTTATTTTAATATTCATTTTTTTAGTTGGATTAGCGGGGGTAAAGTGGTCAATTTACGGCTGCACATGGTAAGCAAATTTCAATCAAACATTGAATAAGCCAAACAGAAACATGCCATCAATAGGGAAAAAAGTGAAGCAAACTGATTATTACATAATCGTATATATCCAAGCACAGCCACAAACCAGGTATAAAATTAACAGTGCTTAACTAATAAGTGGAACCAATCACAGCCTTAATGTTATGCAGTCTATCGTAGACATGGCATGGGTTAATAAAATAAAAATAGGGATTTTGATAGTGTAACGAACAAAAAGGAAAAAAATTATTGAAGGATTTTTTTTGCCCGATGGTTCGAAATGCGTTGGGTTGGGCCTAGCATATTTAGGTCCGAAATAATTTGGCTCGGCCCGATTCGGCCCAAAAATACTTCTTGGCCAGACTGAGCCCGGCAAGACCGTCCGAATTGCCTGCTCTAGTCAGAGTCGACACGAATCTATTATGGGTTAGAAATGGGTTGAACCCGAATGGCACGAAAGAAAAATGTGTTGTGTTGGGTTCACCATCTACCTATTTTCATATATATAAAATTATATTACTAAATTGTTCAATTATTTACATATGTTATTTGCAAAATGCAATTTTGTTATTTATTATGTATTTATTTATTATTTTGTTATAGTAATGTTAACATCCATCAATGAGTTAATTCAAGATGTCATGCATTTGAATATCAATGATATAAGTGAAACTCAAATAGGAAGTGTTGTAAAGTCCAACTCAAACGTGGTGAGTCTACATATATCATGACTTATACACTGATTGGGAATTATTTGTTGTATGATTTTGCTATCACATGTCAAGTTTTAATGATTGTTTTGTTTACTAATCTTTTCGTTTTTATCAGTCATTTGAAGATTGCGATTGAATTGTGTTACTATGGGAGCTATAATTTTGCTTGTGGCTGTAATTTATAATGTTAGACATATCTGGAATACTTTTTGTGAATTATTCTTTAAATTTTCAACTTGTTTTGTGGACATGGGTAATCATTACATTGTGTAATTGACTTGTAGTTAGTATTGTTTACATAGTTTATTTTAGTCTTTTGGGGCACGAATATATTTTTGCAATGTACTAAATGCAATTTGAATTTTAAAAAATGTGTATTTTTTATGTTTTCATTTTTTAATTTTAAGATAATCATTTTAGGTTTTTATGGAACAATAGAAAAAAAAAATCAATAATTTTTTTTTATAATTTCTAATTTTTAAGTTGAAAATTGGTTGAGTGTGTCGACCTGCAACTCGAATGGGTTGGGTTAGGGTTGCGTATCAACCCGTTCGGGTTTATGGGTCGGATTAGGGTTAAAAAAATTCGTAATAATTAGGAATCAATCCGATCTGTAAACCCGCAACTCAACTCATTCAACACTCCAACGAATAATCAGTAAAACAACATCACTAGGCTACCAAGGCTCGGACCAGAAATCATTCTTCATAGGATTCGAACCCAGCAGAAGAACATAATCTACCTTAAACATAAAAGAAAGATCGTTGAAAAGTCTTTCTTGATGATGTGTCTTTTTGTGGTATTTTTGAATTATTTTAAATTATAAATCATGAATTTCTCTTACTTACTACGGAAAATAGGTGGTTGAAGTCCCTGCAAATGTGGAAGTTACACCAATGAGATTTTTTCCCTTTTTCTTTTGTTTTTACTTTTTTCTCTTAATATTTAAAAGTCTTATAACTTTTTCGTCTCAACTCTATTTTTTACGAAAAATATACTGAATTAAACTTCTTTTCAAGATCTTCGATTAGACATCCATTTTGCATATATATAACTAAAATATTAAATTTAGGTGTAAATTACTTTTTTTTATTATTATGGTATATTTTTATTTTTAAATTTTTTGTATATAAAATAAAGATGTTAGAAGATTTCAAAATAATTTTTTTATTTTATTTTTTAACTTTAAGATTACAGTTTACAGTTGAAAATTTTAAATATATTGGTTAACGTGATTTATTGATTGATCATTGAATTAGTTTGTTTTTTCTTTCTTTATTCGTGAAAAAATTATGTGAACTATAATGATAATAAGCCGATTGTATTTTATTTAAATACACACAATAATACAAGTTATCATCCACACATATGCTTAATAAAGTAATGCGATGTGACTTCTCACGTTAATATTACTAAATTTAAGATATGTCACTTCAAACAACAATAACTATAAAGAATGACATTGTCTTATCCTTATACTTAGGTCTTTGGTTCTGGGTTCGAGTCACCGTGGGGGAGGGGAGGGTTTTTTCTTTGTTTCTTAGATTAGGAGAAAAATAAAAATAAAAAATACTTATATGCAATTACATATTAATATACTATTATAAGTACTACAATCCGTGCAACACACTCCTGAAATACTATAGAGATAAATTAGACAAATTCTGATATGCTATTTAAAATTTTATTTTAAATATAAATCGATGTAGCTTAAAGATCTTTATATGCAATGGAGATAAACAAAAGCCAATTCAATAATCAATATTGTGTACAAAGAGGTGTTTCAAAGTAGTGTTTAATTTTTTCCTTTAGTTTGTAATTTGTGTAGTTTATGCTAAATAGATTTGTCTTTATCATATCGAACTTTTATCCAGTGTAGTAAAACATTTCACAAGTCCTATATAATATCTTATCAATTACTTATTTCGATTTTCATTAATATATATGTACTTTATACTATTTAATTAATAATTCAATAAAAATAAATTACAGCCCGTGCATGGCACGGGAGGACAACTAGTAAAACCATAAAAGAAGGAGCTTTAGATAAATAAAAAATCCCCCGACTTGTAAAAACGTGCCATGTGTCCATTTCCTGAATTTTCAGGTATTCCGTTTCAGAACTCAGAAGGGTTCTGCCCTGTTGAATGTTGATGCACGAGAATTTCGCTTTTGATATAAATTGGATTGAGCCACGTGGCCCACGCGCATGGGTGTAAGACATCTGCCCTCAAATGGAGCCCAATAATAAATCACTATGACTTTTGTACCAATTTCATCATACTATTTTATCATTTTGCAATTTAATTAATGATTTTTTTAAGTTTTATTTTTCAATAAACGATGTGACTTTCATATCTCCTGGAGCTCGAACCGGCCGCACCTGTTGATGCTATAAAAAAATAAAATGTTTTGCATTTACCTAAATACACATCACATGTATTAAATGTATATATTTAGCTGGAAAATATTGTTGTTTTTAGATTTAAGACGAGTTTTCTCTTATTAAGTGATGTGATGTTTACTGAGCGAGTATATGTTGAACTTCAGATGTCTAAGTTATCAATATCTCACCGAAATATTACGATCGTGCATACAAAAGTTTTTTAAAAAAAAAATACATGTATTAAATTACAATTTTTAAAAAGGGTGCTTAGGACCTGAACAAGCACCGGTTCCGATTCAACCGGTTGAGCCGGCAGGCACGAACTCTTACCACTTGAGCTAATCCACCCCGTCAAAACATTCATGTCTAATAATCACTTGTAAACAAGTTGTCTCTATAACATGCACGAATTGGAGATGAACATGTTGTCACTAACAAGTTAAGAACTAAACTTAGGTTAATATAAACAGTTATGACATTTACAGTACTCGCAAGATGGATATTTTTAACCAGTCACTATACGCGCTAAACGAACTTTATCCTCTATTCATACAATGAATTTAGGACGAGAAAAACTACCTGCTTCAGATGTGAATTAATTCGCTTGTAACAATTCCTTGATATCGTAACCTTGGAGCTACAGAATAACAATTACGAGCATTTTTAGTATGGACCAGGAAGAACATATTTAACAAAGACTTTAAGGACTGGAGGACGGGTTTGCAATCCATCGGAGCAATTTTATTCGTAGATATATTGTTTTAAAAGCATCACTTTCATGAATTTTGGTGCATTTGAAACCAGTCTGCGTTTTAAATCCCTCAATCCAAACACAGCCATAAAAACACACTCAAATGTAACAGAACAAATTCTTGAATCCCCATCCTCCCGATTTTACACCCAATCCCCACCCACTTCAAGAAAAGGAGCAATAATAAAAGAAAAGTGGATTTAGGAGTGAAGTACTTAACTATGGTTTGTGTGAAGAAAACAACATAATAAAGAAAGATAAAGTCATGTATTCATCGACAAGGTATTACCTGAAGGAAAGTTAGAAGCAGGATGACACCAGAGTTCCAGAAGGCATGGATTGTGATTGGTGTAAGGAGGTTGCGCGTTTGAGCATATGAGAATCCCAACGCAGTTCCTAAATAATTGCAGCGTCACAAGATGATATAAAATAGCAAACGCATGAATTGCTTTCTACAAAGAGCAATTTAGTCGATTGGAACACAATGATTATATCTATATATGCTTGCGAAGAAACTGCCAGAGCAATTATCATTAGTCCATTTTCTAACCACGTAATATGCAGGTCATCGGAGAGAATGAAGTCGTAATGTTCTGGAAAAGTAAGACTCAAACATTTGGCATCCCCAGAATCAAGAAACAGCTAAAATGGATTGTTTCTTTCATTCCGGAACCAGACATACAAAACACATCACTTTCTGATCAGGTTCTGAGCTCACACTATAGCACATGAAATGGTACATAATGTTGTACAAGCGTACCAGACTAGCCAAAAAAAGGTCTATAGCAATATAATGTCCCCAACAAGGAAACAAAGTAACAACTTACTTTTCCATTGTAATAGTAATGTAAGATGTGCTCTAATTTTTACCTATGTCTGAGGACAAGCCTACTGGAATAAACCAAGAAAAATTCTTTCAAGTCTCAAAAAATAAAGCAATTTAAGTAGCAGTATTAAAATGTAGATGGAATACTCAAAGTTATGACCTAATTCTCTGTCTTCTGTCATCAGGATTTGGGGGTAGAATGCCAATTTCAGTTTTCCGGAAACCGGGTCTTTGTCTAACAGTGCTTATTTCTAAGTAGTAGTACACAGGTTCCAACTTCAAATGCATTGACACAGCTCAACAATGTTAGATTTTTCGAATCCATTTAAGAGGTGGATGAGGGCCGCACTTTCATTTCAATGAACAATTGCCAAATCATGGAAACGTTATATGACCCCACACAGTATGGACTTTGTCATAGCTTGATGCCAGTTATCTTTAATCTATACAATTTCCCTATTTGTTATAATTTATTCTACAATGCGTATAAACTTTTAGGGGAAGAAAAATACCAAGAACAAACAGTTGTGGAAATTCTCCAGGAGTGAGATGTGCTCCTGCAAAGACGGCAGCGCTGACAAGCACGGCAAGTGGCGTTGGCACCCTGCAGGGGAATGAGTAGGGCTCAAGTCACCAAATAAACTAGATGGGGTTGCCTTGGCACACGCATTATACTAGAAGCAATTGTACATTCCCAAATTCACATCCTTGTATTCAAAGAGCCCCTTTTTGGGAATATAATGCCAAGAACCATTATACTTTAACATATGAACTCTTCTACAGATGCCCAGGCAATCATTATCAAGATCAGATCTTCGCGGTTAGACCCATGAGGAGCAGCCTTGTCTCATGAACTTTACAATACATACTATCTCGAGAGCTTATAAGTTATTAAAGTGTTTAAATAATGGAGTTTATAAAATTGCATTTCGATTGAGGGATTGTGTATAAACAGTGTACATGTAGTGTGTGCAGTATGTGTCGGGTGAGTGAAATTTGTGTAGAATTCAGTGACTGAGCCAAGATTATTATCCAAGGGGGCCTGACTCCATGCTCAAAATATCAAGAACGCTCATTAGCAATTAGCAGAAGCGGGAAAAGTTGCAGTGTTCTTTCATTAGTAACGTTTTCGAAGCTGTGTAATCGCAAAATATTCCGAGCAAGGAGATTTTTCAAAAGAATAAAGGAAGTATTACCAAAAAAATTGACAATTCTTTATTTTAAAACTCAGAGTACTTATAAAAGAGATGTACGAGATTTGACCAAAAGTCAACAGGAAAATTACTAGTAAATGATTGTTTGAAATATCCAAATATTTTAGTCCAGAATCTAGCCTCAAATTTTGCAAAAATTATGAGATATTCAAATTAGTTAGCTTGGAGAACAAAAAGGAAACGCAGCGTGAAAATCATTATGTGAAAGATTGAGAAAGTTATAATTATGAAAATCTGAAAATTCAGTAAAGTTCTTAAACCAATTAAACAAAAGATTAATCTTCCAAAATGGGTGAAGACTTCAACAGACAACAGACAACAGCCAACAGGTGAATTTTAAGAAGCCCGATCTCGCCATTGAGCCGGTTCTGGGCCATGTCGATTTCAGTGAGGCTGTGAAGAAACTAGTTGAAGTGGGAGTTGTTGGAGAACCAAGAACAGTTAAAGCCTAAAAAAGAGGCCAAGGCCATGGAGAGAAGGATCGGTTTGAACTGCTGCACGTTGTTGAAGACCTGGGACCTTAAAATACTACTATATACTTGATTTTTCTCAGAATCTCAGAGGGGTCCCCCTGGGCACAGTATGTGTAGTATGTGAGAAGTGTGTATAGTGTGAATGTAGTGTGTGTAATTTGAGTGTGGCTTAAAATATCTTAAAAAATAAGATAGACTAGTGGTACTCCTATGTTACCACACACTATTTATGAGTTTATAAGCTTAGCCACACCCTCTAAGAATAAGAAGAACCAAAACACCATCTCAGTTTCTCCAAGAGGTCATCGGATCTTAGAAACTTAGCAAGATGGATATTGAGAAAACTCTCCATTTAAAATCGATAATGATTGCATTATCTGCATCCATCTTAAGAGTACGCACTAAATATGTGTGTGATACACAGCAAAGATGTAGATCACAAATTTTTCTCAGAAAATCATGGATGTATGATCAACCAAGAAAGAACCCTAAATCTCTGAAACAATATCACCATCTCGTAACGTGGAATTTTTCATTTTAAAGGCCAAATATAGAAGATCACTTTAGTACATCTGAGTCTTATTCCTAGACTAACTTAATGCAACGGAATCAGTTCAACCAATGTAGTGCTTACTGCAACTACTCAGACATGCAACTGTACATTAGCCAAAGTGCATAAAACGTACCACTTGGTCAGAGAAACCATGAAAAACCCTCTAAAGATGGTCTCCTCAAGAATCGGAGCAAGTACGCCTGTGATGCCCACCAAGCAGGCAGTGCTACATTAAAAACAGAAAACAAATCAATTATCTACTTTTACGATCTTCTGTATGTGCCATAGCTACAGCACAAAACAATGCTGCAGACACATGAAAGGATTTTGAGATAACACTAAGTGCAGAATTTGAAACCCTTG
This sequence comes from Ajuga chamaepitys, assembly GCA_958295605.1. Lineage (NCBI taxonomy): Eukaryota > Viridiplantae > Streptophyta > Magnoliopsida > Lamiales > Lamiaceae > Ajuga > Ajuga chamaepitys. The sequence continues at coordinate 5,030,758 of OY282508.1, forward strand.
GAAAGAAGTACCTGATAGTTGAAGACCCAATTAAGGGAAGCAAGCGCACAAGAGCATCAGTCTGAACCAAATGAAAGGGATAAAGTCAAATTGTCTTAGACGGTAAAAGTGCATTAAAGGCACAAATTATTAAATTAACTATATCAAGACCATTATTGTGCCGGGAAAAATAACAGCTTTTAACCCCGCAAAGTATTGGAGAGAAATACCTACAAACATTTCACTGAGTTACAACGTAATCATATATCCAGAATGGAGAGGTCCATTAAACCATTAAGAGCCAATTAAAGCAATTAATATTCTCATGATTAAACTATTGCCCAGTAATTTTCTCCATTCTTTTGAGTGGAACGCCGAGTTTGGATTCTAGAAGGTAAGCACAAAGAAACATTAGACAAGCAAGAAATTATATTCTAACCTCTCTCTGTGGGGTCTCACCATTGAGAAATGACATTGCAGCTCCTGTCAGTGCAATGGCAGCTATAGCTCCACCAAAACCAATCCCAGCCCATACCAACCAGCCTTTCTTAAGATTGAATGGGTCCCTCCAATCTGTAAGTATGTTACGACTACAAGTCAGGAAATATTTGACAGTCTCTTTTTTATAATAACATTAACAAGTCATTGTTTTTTGCCATTTACTTAAAATATATTAAAAAGAGAGAAAGAGAGATTTAACTACGTAACTTTTACCAAGAAGCAGTATCCCTCTCAATGTCATGCACAGAATATAGAGAGAAATACAGCGACTTCCTATATACAACGAAGCCTTTTCCATGACCACGCTAATATATACAAAAATTATGATAGTTACCATATCGATATATGTCATCAGGAAGAGGAGAGAATGATTTTGTCAGACTATACAGGACAGCGAGAACCACTGTAGTCGCAATGCTACAATAGAGGAAATAAGATACATCGGAATTGTGCATAGATGAGGTGCTACTCGGGTGAAGAGTAACTCAAACAGAATTAACGAACAAATAACAGAAAGAGATTAAATCTGAAAAATATTTTGTACCCCTGATCAAGAAACAAAACTTCTGCCTTCTCATCCAAACTTAACTCTTCAATTTTAATCCCCGAATATTGCAATGTTGCTGCCTCGATTAGTCCTGTCAAAACAAAACTGTCTAAAAAACTTATTAGTTTTTCTTCCCCAGATAACTATAATATCTTAATCTTGATAATTATGATTAATAACTTATAAGTAGTTGCATCATCAATCTGAGTTTACTTTGTTATTGCTGAACTAGAATAAAACTACGCAAACTAGTATTGTAAATGCACCTCAATCCACAAGCAAGTGAGGTCAGAGAGATTGTTTGCCAATTCCACGGCACGTCCCACCGTTTCAATATTCGCCATTTTAATTCATTATCCTGTAAAAGCACAAGCAAATACTAAATTTATCACCTTGATCTGTAATGTACCAACAATGATCACATTTCAACTAGCATCAAACAATTCTATTTTAATTATATTAGGGGTTCTCTTTACTCATCAACACATATAAAAACTTAATCCTCAGTAGCATATTCTTCATCACATGCCGAAGTGATGCAAGAGCATCCATCCAGCCGTGGGAAGTCAGGGAGGAGGACTCGGGTGGTTGGTAAGCCTAAGGAGAAGGTGTCCCACATTGGAATATGATGCAACACTATACTTAAATAAAGGGACTTAGACTCACGTCCCCCGAGTCCACGCTGCATTCCCACCCACCCAAAAGATACTGTTCGGAAACCCCAGATAATTTGATTAAAAAAGTGGAAAGTTTTCTACAGGATAAACGCCGCTAATTATAATAACCCTTCAAAGCACAATAACAAGAATGACTATGAAACAGTCATCTTCTTCAATCAACCATTGTGCTATGCCGAAATTGTAGTATATAAAGTTCTAATCTAGCTCGGGTCTTTTGTAGGGCAAAAATGAATAAATAAATCTTCAAGCATAGAGGAAAACATGAATTCAATACTTGTCCTAGATAAGCAAAAATCTTACTTTTTCAACTGATTCTTCTGAATCATTGTTCTTGTAACAGCATATACTACAGAGTCCTCTGGTGCTTGTAATTCGAAGCTTCAAAGCAGGCGTTAATGGCGAAAATGGCAGGTCATGAGCTATTTGAAAATGGGGGGTTTTAATGGAAGAGCGAGTTTTGGGTGAAAGAGAAAGAGTAGAGATTGAGGAACGAGTAAGGGATGTGTATAAAGTAACTGCCATTTTTCAAGATTACAATTGATTTTCGAGTAACTATACACTTGCGAAAATGTTGAAGATAAGGCCCAAACAATTTAGCAAAATTGTGGGGGATCTGAAGAGCAAGGAAATACAGTAGAAGCTAAGCTAAAGCATCTCTTGATACTTTTTTCGGGGGTAAGTTGGTAACATAGGTGATAAACTTCTGGAGAAAACATTCATATGTTACAATACTGTGTTTATTGCACCGAATGCCCCTGTGCTTTTGAAATGTTGCATAAAATCCTCTCGTACTTTTATAATTGCGCGAAATCCCCGCGTGGTTAAATAAATTATGCACAAATCCCCAATTCCGTTAAAAATGACAGTCGTGTGTAGCACGCGCGTTTGATGCAATAATGGTTCAATTTTCTTTTAGTTTTTGGGTGGTAAATTATTTTTATCGCCTTAATTTAACTCTATCAAAGTGCCCTTTTATTTTCTAGTGGTGAATATAGTGCAAATTAAACCTAGAACAAAGGTAGCTAAATTTTAAGAAACACCTAGAAAATAAAATGACACTTTGATAGAGCTAAATTAGGGCGATAAAAATAATTTACCTCCCAAAAACTATTTTTTTTTTTTTACCATCACTGCATCAAAAGCGCGTGCTACACACGGCTGTAATTTTTAACGGAATTGGGGATTTCGTGCATAATTTATTTAACCATGCGGGGATTTCGCGCAATTATAAAAGCACGAGGGGATTTTATGCAACATTTCAAAAACACGAGGGAATTTGGTACAATAAACCCATTTTATACTTCCTCCCTTGAATTTGCACTGGCCAGTAAACACACATATTAAGAAAAAAAAAATTGCTTTATTTGGTATGGTGTATTGTGGGTGTAATTTGTGAGATTTGTTTCCTTTTCAAGAAAGTGTGCGAATTGTTTGGGACGGATCGAAATAGAAAGTGTGCAAGTTTATTGGGACGAAGGGAGTACTAGAATTCTCCGCCGTGTCATTCACAATTGAAATATATTTATTTGTGAGAAAAAATAAAGTGTACAAATATAATTAGATATTTTTTATTTGTATCTCAAACCCAATCAAATAATTCAATAACATAAACAAATATAATCTAAAAATTAGACAAATAATTACATTTGTTTTAATATAACTTATTTTAAAATATGCAATGTAAATATCAAATAAAGGTCATGAAAAAGATTAATTTTGATATATTTTACATTTAAGAAAGGGGATAAGCTAAGGAAATCTAAAATTTGGTAAGCTTAAGGCATCTAGGTACACAAATCCTTTCAGACTTTTACATTACTCCAAACTAAAAAAACTCAAAACTGTTTGGGCGCTTGATCACCAAGTTCGCTAAATGATCAGCAACACAATTCACTTCTCTGTGGATGTGTGAAACTCCCAAATAAACTCACCTTGAAAGCTTCGCAATTTCTGCAAACAGAAATCGGTGATGCCATGCCCCTGTCATCTTATTTTTTAGCAGCCACAATATGGATAAGGCATCCACCTCGAGCCAAACTCTCGAGATCCTCCCGCGAAGGCATAAATTCATGCCACCTATGATTACACTGAGCTCTACTGTCATGGTACAAGTGGTGTCCAAGAATTGCCAGAAACCTGCTACAAAAATACTACTCGAGTTTCGAATTAAACCTCCTGACCCAGCAAGGTCATGATTCCCTTTCGAAGCCCCATCAGTGTTACTTTGAAAACATCATCATTTGGGGGAAGTCAACGAATCCAAAAAAAGTTTATTTTTTTTCCTTCCAGATCAATATAGGAATCTGCCAAGAAGCAGCCAAAAACCAATTGCCCTTCCAAAAAATAATGGGCAATAGATTAGACACAGAAGCAATTCTAAATCTATCCATTACCATTCGCTGAATTTGGGAAGTAGTAAACTTTCGATCTGAAACTTGGCAACATTCCGAGCATACCAAATAGACCTAGAAAATGAGGATAGGGAGAGAAAATCTGATATGCTAACTGCGCTTGCATAAACCACAGATTTAACATTTGGATTATAGAACAATTAGCTGGGATCAAAATCTGGAAAGATGATGCAAAAAGCGTCAGACTGAAAGTGCAAATGGACAGTTGACAAAAGTGTGCTTGGTCTCTTCACAAGATTTAGAACAAAAGGCACATATAGAAACGGCCTCAAATCCTTTTATCTGGAGAGATTATCATCGAGGGGAACAAAGTTATTGATTAACCTCCACATAAAAATAGATTGCATATTGAGAACGGATTTGGGAAACATCATTAATTGCCAAGCCGTTGGGAGCTTGGTCAATCTCAGGGTATTCCAGGCAAACGAAAAAGTAAAGAGATCATTAGACGAAAGCTTTCAAACAGGTAAGTCATTAGGCACGGGATCAATAGGCACCAAGCAAATTTCATTCACAACCTGCTCAGGTAGAAATTCACCCAACAAATTCACATTCCAACAATTATTTTTCCAAAAAGTGCACACCATATCATCACAATTAAACACCCAACAAAACGGCACAATGGGGAATAATTGTACCAATTATCAAACCAAAAGAAATATTTCCTTGTGCCACCCTCCAAAAAATATTTGAATCCGAAAAGGGTTAGGTATTTAAACATCTTTTCCAAAAATGCAATTGGTTTCTATCAAAATCTGCACTGAATGGTGAGTTTTTTTTCAAGTATTTTTGCTTTAAAATTTTATACCAAAGGGCATCCGAGGTTTCCCACAAAGCTTGTAACAAAAAAAGCTTTATTAATGTCAAATGAACTTCTCATACCTAGACCCCCCTTCTTGCTTAGGAAAGCATAAGTTATCCCAAGATATCCAGTGGATCTTTTTGTGATCAGTTTTTGAGTCCCAAAAGAAGCCATTGAACATATTATGAAATCTTTGAATAACCGGCCTTTCTATATTTAGAAACTGGAACATTTTTCTGCCCAAACAACCTTTTGTTTGTAGCACTATTAATATATCTATTTATGTATATGTACCTATTGAATTATTTAGGCAGATAATTTTGAATGTGATTAGTTAAACCCTGATAATCTTTAACGTGATTAGTTCCCTTATTTAACGTGATTTATTTCCTATTTTTTAGGTTGTTATCTCATTGTTTTCTATATCGTACAATGTATTTCTTGAAATTCGTGTTATACGATGATGTACATTCACTCTTTATTTTATGTTATCAATCGGCTTGAGTTGTCTAACAGATTTGCTTCCATAGTTCTCGATATTTGACAGCATGATTTTTTTTAAATACATTGTTCTTATGTTTTCTTTTTTCCGACTTCCGAGGACACCGAATGAATAACCCTAATACACTCTATATAAGTATTCATCTATTTCGCACATAGTTACATCACATTGTCTTTGTTTTGTTCTTCTTCTACAAAGGTTTCTCAAAAATCGCTCGCTTCACCTGCAAAAATCATGGCGACGCCCATTTGGTAGATTTTTTATTTTTCTAGAAATATTTCGTGGAAATGATGTGTCTGTCAATTAGATTCAGAGTGGTTTTATGTATGTGCTTTTGATGTAATAAATGGTAGATGTTTTGCGTTGGTTTTGAATATTTGTTGATAATCTATTGAAATCGAAGCAATCTTATAATTTGTAGCTTAAAATTTCTGGGATTGAGACATTAATGCTGATCTCCGGCTATTGGCAGATGAGATCCTCTGTTTCAGTCTTTATTTCATCTTGTATTCCAAAACAATCACCACACGTCACGTGTATATGATGACATCACTAACTAACACATAGTGTGTAGTGATTGTTTTGAAATACAAGATGGAACACGAATTGGAATAGAGGATCCAATCAGGGCTATTGAAGTGTTCCTTTTCTTTTTTGGTTTAATTAAAAAGGTCCTGAAAATGCGCGTTGATTGTCGTCAGAACATTAGAGTGGTTTTTATATTTTCACAGTTGCAAGAATTTATGAGAATTGGTCATTGCATCTTCTGTTTGTTTCTTTTATTTTTTTATTCTAAAGTATTTCCGATATACCTCTATGCCTGCAAGAAAACAATATATAACCTCCGAATAGAACATCTAAATATTCTGAATATGCATTATTCTGAGTTCTTAAGTCAACATGAAGCATATTTTCTTTCACCCCTCTCAAGAACAATCTAAGGTGTTCTTTTCTTGAGAAGGGGGATTAATCTTACAATTGAAGTGGTAATGGAAACTCAATTTGGTTAGAATGTGAATTTCAGAACGAAGAGGTATCTCAGTGTCTCCATGCTCATTGATTTAATGGAAGGGACAGATCTTCCAAAATTTACAAATTGCACAGCTTTACTAAATGGGGAGGGTCTACTTCCAATTTTTTTACTTTGAGATAAAGATTGGAACTAGATCCTCCCCATTTGTCTAAATGAATAATTTATTTCGCATTGTCATACATTATTCATGATAAAACAAAACATAAATGAAGTTTAAACTAAGTTTGAAGTGAAAACTTTGAATCAATTGTTGCAATAACCTATCTCATTCAACATTATCTACTAAGATTTTCAAGATTCCTAAGACATATGTTAATCTATAAGTTATAGATGAATTCGTCCTTACATAAGCTAGATGTTCGGAAAACCTTGCAAGAATTGGAGATTCAGTGGTGAAAAAATGATTGATGGAGTTTGATAAAAAAAAAAAAAGTGATGTACCTTTTAGTAATTTCCCCGAAGAGACACTGAGAAATAATTTTGATCTGGAAGAACTGCTCCATTTTTTGGGTGTAACTTCTTCATCTCTCGACAAAAGATCTATGACTAAATAGTGGTTCTGCAAAGACAAAATAGAGTTATATTAAAAAAAATCTTTTCATGATTGGTAACTTAGTAAAATAATTTGTTTAAGTAGGCTATCTCTTTTATTTCTTATCTTAATATATTGTGGTCAATTGGAGTATCTGAATGATAAGTTGGTGCATTTTGTTGAGGATTTGATTTACAAGTGAAAAAATGAATTAATTTTTCTTTATAACCTAATATCAAAATACTATATTTATTTTCACCTAACTAACCTATAAACTTTGTCGAATTTAGCATTTGCCATGCATATAAATATCTTTTACAAAATATATATACTTATTTTAACCAGAAACCACAGGCAAAAGTAATACATGCCTTTGATATCTTTGTAAAAAAGTGAAACCCATACATTTTAATACAAATGACTTTTAAAACTTATATTAATATCATTAGTATATCTTAACTAATAATAAAGTCCAACCGTCTAACACAAGAAATTTCCTGCCCATTTGTTCTCCAAAGTGGAAATACTTCAGAAAACGATCAACAAAATAAGGTCCCCCACGTGCACAACACACTTCAGATGATTGGTGCTTGAAGTGCATGCGTGGGTGATTTTCATTTCTAATAAGTCAGATTGTATGTACTAAGATAAGATATAAGATTAAAGACAAGTAACTATTTGTTGGTTGATTATTTGGGTTAAATATAAGTGTTTATTATGGATTAAAATATTTGTATTGTGTTTATACTATAAATGAAAAATTACTGTTTAGTTGAGATACATTCTCAGTAAATATAAACATATATCACAAATGTACAAGTATACATATCTACACCACCTTTAAGAAACATAAACCATGTCTTTTTTTTGCAATGATGCTAAAGGTATTCATACCTTAGAGAAACAAATATAAGTATTTCATTTATATATTTTTAATAACTTTTCATTAATGCACTTTTCGTTTATTAACTTATATATAATATTCTATCACTAATTATCTATTGATTGTAATATTTTATTAAATCATAACTATATAAATATAGAAATTCTTATATTTATTTCATTTATATATTTTTAATAACTTTTCATTGAACTTTTCGTTTATTAACTTACATATAATATTCTCTATCACTAATTATTTATTGATTGTAATATTTTATTATATATATTTTTTTAAGGATATTTTATTATATCATAATTATATAAATATATAAGTTCTTATTTTATTTATATTACATTCACAAATCGTGCAGCGCAGGGAGATAATACTAGTTATACTAAAAACGAATTAAACATAAAATAGTATTTGTGTTTTAGAATATTGGACTAAGTTTTTCAAGGAAAACAAATCAATAAAAAGGTATTGTGTTTTAGGATATTGAACTAAGTTTTTCAAGGAAAACAAATAAATAAAAGACTTAAAAAACACAACAAATCTCTATATTTTCTTAGCCCTTACATGCAAAAAATCTCTAAATTTCTTAGTCTTCACACGTGCATAGGCAACAAGTCTATTTGGTGGATGCTTGATTTTTAACCCCTTATTATTTGTTTTCTTTCTTTACATCTTATACAAAACATAGTGAATATTATCTCAGATTGGAGATTGAAAATAGACGGATTACTATTAATAATTTGTTGGATTATCATATTAGTAAAGAGAATATGGACTTAACTATCTTTTTCTTACAATTATCATTGAGATAATACAATGCCAAATGGACAAGATGCATATTTTTAATTAGAACAGTAATCATGAGTTTTAGCATAAGCAACTTCTTGAAATATTAAATGTTTTCCACAACTAGCAAATATTTCCTCGTTCTAGTCAAATCAATTTCAACATGAACCCTAGCTATGCTAGATCGAGTTCATAAAGATTATTGCTACCCTAACTACGCTAACAATAGAGTGTACAACTTCGAATTATACGTCGCTTAGAGGACTAATGAAAAAATACCTTAAAAGAATACTTGTACATTCAATTGTTATGTTAAGGTATTCTCTCACAATCTTCACCCTCAAATTTTCTACTTTTAATCTCTACCTTTAAAAAAATTAAATATTTCACAAAATTTATTTTTTCTTAGTTTCCGTGTCCAACCAAGGTTGAACAATTAGATCGAGCCGGAGGGAGTAATTAATAAGCTTAAAATTGCTTCTAATGCTAATATATTACCAGTGGAATTTTTAAGAGGTTGGCATGTGCCTCTAAGTGAGGTTTTTTTGTGTTGTATAAGAAGCTTAAGATCCCCTGTTGGTTTTATGGAAGTCCCTAGATGATGATTATGTTAAAGCTAAATCCTGATTAAGAGTCAATAATTTGTTGCATAAGGGTATTTTTGTCCATGAAACTAGAAGCGTGCACACTTACAAAAACCTAGGTGTGAATGATGGCCCCATATGTATATAGGAAAAGTGAAAATAAGTCTAGCTAATTACTCACGCCAAGAAACTCTTCTATGTTATTATTATTGGAATTGATCATATGTGCACCGGTGAGCACCAATTTTTATGTTCACTGCTTAATGGGGATATATATATATATATATATATTGAGTACAATGGGATTATGGGGCTGGTGTGGAGGGTCTAGACAGACCACTTGATTTTTAAACCAAGAGTAGTGTCATTGAACTATAAGTTTCTTGATGGAGCCCCCGTAACTTAATTTATTCCATCCAATTAGGAATGAGACATAAATTAAAGAAACTGGATAAATTAATGAAACATGTTCGTGTGTTGCAAGAAGGAAAATATAAGAAATCAATTAAATTACGATGGATACTGTGTGCCACATGAACAAATGACATATAAATTGGCGTTCATTCTTTAACAATATTATTATTAGGCCGCTCAACAAACCACCTCCACCGTCCCAAAGCTCCCATACGGTGAAATCACCTCCTTTGACCTTTTTGCTGTGTTTATATATTATAAAAAATAAAAAATGTAATGAATAAGCCAGGAAGCTAACACATCTGTTTAGGCCATGGGGTCATTTTAATTCTACACAAATTTTCAAATAAAAGTTTAACTCAAGCGAAGTGTAGTTTGGAAAAAGAGTAATGATCCATATTTTATAATATCATGAAAAATATATGATTAATTATTATAAAAGAAATTACTAGCACTTAATTTCAATTTAACATAAGTTCTAAAATTTGTCATCAACTATAATCTTTTAAATTTTAATATAGGACAATGTTTTTTTTCGAAAATTTTAGAGTGCAACCATTTTATTAATACAACTGAATATTTACTGTAGTAAAAAGTTAATGGATAAAAAGAGTGAGACCTATTAATTTAATTTTCCTTCTTTTAGTTAAACTTATTTATTTTGTTTGTAAATAGTTGTCATTTTAATTTTTTTATCTTTTCTTTTACAACACTAACCTTATAATTACGAAACAAGAGATTTAAGGAAATTAGTTGAAAGCTTATTTGTCAACTTTTTAAGTTCCTTAATTTTTTTAAAAAATGGAGACAGTATTGATCTAATATGCATAATATTTTCCAATAAATTTTGCATGATCAGTGCCACTAACGGTGCTGACTTTAAACCACAGTGGCATTACCTTTACGAGATCTAAGAGTGTGGGTCCCATGTCCATAATTATTACCCACCGTCGCTCCACTGCTCCAGCAAAGATTCGTGGGGGCGCGCTACGCACCTCGTGTACTCTAGCATTATGCCTTTTATGTCATCCCCACCATGTATTCTTTTCATTATTTCATATGGAAACAACACAAGGGGCCACAATTTTAACATGTACTCTTCTTATGGATATTTCCATTTTCTCCCTTCATTCCTGCTATATTTACATTTTTCACCATCTCATCTCAATCAACCCCTCTCTCTATATATCCCTAAAAAACTCATCTATTAATTAATTTAACATCACTTATAACCTTATTCATCAATTGTCGCAGGCTGCCGGAACATACCACAAAATAACGGGCCATAAAACCTCGGCTCAATCCACCTATTATGCAGACACAACATACCAACTCACGAATTAGAACTTATTTTAACAACTTTAATCACTTGACATCTTAAATACATACGCAATTCATTACCATATGCATTTCGCAAATCAAGAGATGTTCATTCTAATAATTATAAATGATGAATTGTCGTGTGGAAATGAGATTAGATGACATTTTAATTTAACGCCACTAAGACGGTATTTGATCAAGCTTATAAACTCCTTAAAACATTTTATAAGCTCTTGTAATGTGTTTGGCAAAATAAGATGTTACACAACTTATAAGATGTAAAAATAAGCTCTTACAGCTTATAAGCTCCAAAAAATTAAGTTCCTCCACTTCATCGTACTTTTTAAAATCATATAAGTTATACTCAAATTTCACATACTACACACACATACACACATTTCACTTACACTACACACACTTCACACGCTACACACATTTCATACATTACACACACTTCATACACTACACACACATTACACACATTTCATAGTTATATCACTTTATTCAGTTACAAGCTTATAAACTATTTTATCTAAACACTTTATTAACTTATAATCTCTAAAAGAATTACATCTTATAAACTCTTTGAATAACTTATAAAATGTTATAGCTTATAAGACGTTTGAAATAAACTTTGCCAAACACCCTCTGAACAACAAGGCTCTTAACTTGTTTTGATTAGATATTTGGAAACATCGTAAGAAAGACAAACATTTCATTTTAGCTTCACCGACCACCTAATAATAGTCCATTTAATAGACTGGACCCAGATCGAATGCAAATATATGATTTCACAAACTTTCTACGCAACTCAATTTTTAATGCAATATGCTTATATTTAAAAATAGTATAAACTTAAATGCACCATGTTTGATTAGAAGGACAAAATTACACGGGCCCAAACACAATAAACAATGTTCGTCATAAAACTTTGAACGACGTTTGCTTTGTTCGGAAACGCTGATGCAACAACGTACAATTCGTTTGGTCATTATTTTCAAACAACAATAGTTGAATATAATTTTTACATATTTGAACAATATATTAAAAATTTACATGGATTTGTAAAAGAAATTTACTACTCCCTCCGCTTTATAAAGAATGTCATTTTAGACACTTTGAAAAATTTCACAATAAATGTCACTTTACGATAAAAACTACAATTCTTCCAATATTAACTTAAACAACCTACTTAATTTAGTTTATTATTTCCTTATTTCACAAAACATACCAATTAAATACCAATCCTTAATTTCTAAAAAATAGTTAAAATAACATTCTTTATGAAACGGGGGAGAACTATTTAAATCGGTAATATGTCAGAAGGTTCACCTCCTAATTAAATATTTAATGATATTGATAAAATGGTAATATATTAATTCAAGAGTTGTCGGCGAACCCCTGAACTTGCGAGGGCAAATACGACAACTAAAATTATTATGTGGGCACTGAAAGATATTTACATTAATACTGGGCCAAACCTGAAAGTATTCACATTCATGATTACAACATTTATTAAAGATCTTCGGGAAAAAAAAACAATGACATTAATTAAAGAAACAAGATTTATTTGTCGGGCGACATATGTGAGAAAGCAATAGACGCGGTATACTCGATCTATATATCATTACTAAGGAAAGAGATTTTCCTCTGAATATCAAAGTTGGGTCTATTTAGTCGCTGTTAATCGGATCTGTTTTCAACATTTTCCAGTGAATACAAGTGCATAAAACTACGAGATTTCGAGATCTCGAATCAGGATTCGCTTCAACTGATGCAATTGGTATGAGATTTAACGCTTCATGCGTAATCTGTGATCCTATTTGAATGTTTTTCCCTATGAACTTCGCAAAATCTGGTATTTTGTTGTTAATTTTTCTACACTTTGGATGGAAAAAAGGAAAACATAATTGAGATTTGTGTTGAATCATTAATAAGGAACGCGATCTCTTTGTGGACCGTTGATATTTAGCTAGTACCAACACTGTGTGAGCGACAAATGTTTGTGTCTTCTTGCAGCGTGATAAATTATTTATTGTCTCCTGTTTTTTGAAGCAAGTGTTGCTTGGTTTTCACGATTCTTAATTGGAATCTTTTGTAGATCAAGTTTTTATTGAAATTGAAACCTTTTTCTCGACGCGATCTCGGGTTATCTATTATGATCTAATCTTAGATTCTTGGTAAATTCTTATTAATATTGTATTTATGCGAAGTTGAAGCAAAAAAGATTATGTTTTTTATATCTGGACATGTAGATCTGCTTAAATTTGATTTTGGATACACTATAAGGATCTTGCTAATGGATCTAAGATATGCAGCTTATGGTATTACATTCACCATTGGCTGCTCTGATGTAAGATTACACAGTTTCTGGATGTGATCTATAAATATTTCTATAGCTTAAAACGTATTGGTGAGGTTTGAATTCTTGCAATGTTGTATTAATGTGGGAATATATAGTCAGAAAGATAGAAGGATGGCAGTTATATCGGGATACTTGTTCTGCTATCTCTACTAAAACCTGAGTTACTAATGTTCCAGGCCTGTGATGGCGAACAAGTTCAATCCAGGGGACAATAGGACAAGGAGTCACGTGTCTATTTTCATAGTAGCTGGTCTTTGCTGTTTCTTCTACCTATTAGGAGCATGGCAGAGAAGTGGGTTTGGGAAGGGGGACAGTATAGCAGTAGAGATGGCCAAGAGTGGAGAAAACTGCAATATCCTTCCCAACCTTAGTTTCGAAACACATCATGGTGGCGAAGCTGGGGTAATCGATGATTCTGATTCAAGAGCAGCAGCGTTTAAGCCATGCCATCCTCGCTACACAGATTACACACCATGCCAAGATCAAGGGCGTGCAATGACTTTCCCGAGGGAAAATATGATCTACCGTGAGAGACACTGCCCTCCTCAAGGAGAGAAGCTGCATTGCCTTGTTCCGGCTCCTGAAGGGTACGTAACCCCATTCCGGTGGCCAAAGAGTCGTGACTATGTACCCTTTGCCAATGCTCCATATAAAGCCTTGACAGTAGAGAAGGCTATTCAGAACTGGATTCAGTACGAGGGGAATGTGTTCCGGTTCCCTGGTGGGGGAACACAGTTTCCTCAAGGGGCTGATAAGTACATTGACCAGCTTGCTTCAGTTATACCAATTGAAAATGGAACTGTTAGGACTGCGTTGGACACTGGTTGTGGGGTATGTTGAGTGCTTAAAATGTTTCTGAATTAACTTATGCACCTCTTCGTTAAATATTGTGCAATTGATGTCTGTGGGTTACCTGTGTAATGAACTTTGCATGTGTATTTTCCTCATTTAGGTGGCCAGTTGGGGCGCGTATCTGTGGAAAAGAAATGTCATAGCAATGTCTTTTGCACCGAGAGATTCACATGAAGCCCAGGTTCAGTTTGCCCTTGAAAGGGGTGTGCCTGCTGTTATTGGTGTCCTTGGATCCATTAAAATGCCTTATCCATCTAGAGCTTTTGACATGGCTCATTGTTCCCGTTGTCTTATACAATGGTGGTCAAATGGTGAGAATCTAATTTTATCTTGCATATTTCTTAACAAATTTAATTTAGAGATAATATGGCTGACACTTAACTTTATCAGAGATTGATTATCTTTTGGACACCTTTTCATGGGAAGTTTACTCATCAGTATGAGCAATTGAGCTGCTGGAGATACATTGTAATCTTTCATTTCCTCTCTGCAGATGGGATATATATGAAGGAAGTTGATCGTGTGCTTAGACCTGGTGGCTACTGGGTGCTGTCTGGCCCTCCCATCAACTATAGGAATAGCTACAAGGCATGGCAACGCCCAATGGAGGACCTTCAGGAAGAACAAAGAAAGATAGAAGAGTACGCTAAACTTCTTTGCTGGGAGAAGAGGTCTGAGAAAGGTGAAATTGCCATATGGCAGAAGACAATGGATTCTGCTGCTTGTTATGCTAAACAGCAAGATTCTGGAGCAACATTCTGTCAAGCTGAAGATACTGATGATGTCTGGTAGGGATAACTTGATGTATAAAGTCCTTGTTTGAAATCTAGTAGTTTAATTGTCTATGATTGCGTAATATGTGCATTGTGAAAATTTAAATTGTTTTTTTTTGTTTCTCTTCTTTTATCAGGTACAAGAAAATGGAGCAATGTATTACTCCAAATAACAATGCGGACAGTGTCGATCTTAAAACATTTCCCGAGAGGCTTCATGCAGTTCCTCCAAGAATTGCCAGCGGCTCAGTGTCTGGAGTTTCTACTGAGGCATTCCTTGAGGACGATAAGCTATGGAAAAAACATGTCAATGCATATAGAAAGATTAACCAGCTTCTTGACACTGGAAGGTACCGCAATATTATGGACATGAATGCTGGTTTTGGAAGTTTCGCTGCTGCACTTCAATCTCCCAAATTGTGGGTTATGAACGTCGTACCCACTATTGCCAAGAAAAATACACTTGGTGTTATTTATGAACGAGGATTGATTGGCATCTACCATGACTGGTATGCATTCTTTTGCCACTGTTTGCTCGGTCTGATAAGTGCTAGGCTTAATAACCTATCTCCAACCTGGAACCACACGAAATTCCTTCGATGCAACTGCATCTTTCTGATTCTGCTACTTACTGTTCCAGTTGAGTTTTTGAATGCATCTAACTAGTTCTCTAAAAAAATTAGGCTTTAGCTCTTTTAGGGCCAACTTATGCACCGGAATTTCTTATAAACATAATCATACCCTAATCATAGAGAAAGATGTATATTGCGTAACCAACCATATGCATGGCTAAACTTGACCATGAAATGTATGCTTACGCTATACCTGATAAGTTGAAAGTAGATGCATTTTTCTGAAATATTCTCATTTAGGGCTAACTTATGCTCCGAAATATACTTACACTCCCTTCTTTCAATTGATGGCGTAAAGTCAAGCTTCATGAAACTCCAGCTCATCTGCTGCTTATATTTTTACTGTTATGAACACTTACATCTGAATGTGTAAATAAATAGTATATGATTTCAAGGATTGGAAAATTGGTATAAATGCTTCCTTTATGTTCTTTAGATGTGATATTTCCCTTTGTTGCAACAATATTATTGAACAACACCAGCTATTTTCTGTTGGTTTAGCTTTATTGTCTAATTGGATTTCTTTTACATTTATCAGCTTTATAACCCTTTTGCTTATTGAATTTTTTCCTTTCAGGTGCGAAGCCTTCTCTACCTATCCTAGAACATATGACCTCATTCATGCTAATGGCGTTTTTAGCCTGTACAAGGACAAGTAAGTTTCCAACCTTTATTCTCTGCCATGGATATCTTGAAACAATCTTCTTTTTACGCAAATGACCAGTATGGACTTTTGGAGGTGGACTCAATAACCGAACCCACAGGAATTTAAATTTTTTGCAACTTTAGGGGAACTGAAGAAATAATTATGGCTATAATGATGCTTCTCATTGTCTTTCTCAAGAGTTTTATTGTGCTTTTTCTCAGTGTATTGAAAAGGACTTTAGTGTAAGATGCACCACATCTTTTCTTTTTCTAGGCGTATGATCCTTCTAGGCGTGGAACTTTATTTCCCCACAAGAGGAAGTCTGTATGAGAATTGGAATAGGAAATAAATCTTTTGAGAAAGGCAATATATTCTGTATATATAACTTGATTTGGGCTACCTGCCAGAATTATTGCGTAATAGGTATGCGTACACGCAGCAGGATATTTATTGGCCTTATGTATTGAACATATTAGGCTGCATGAAATTGAGATCACATGAAAATAATTGTTGTAACCCTGTAATTTAGGCAAATATCACACTAGTTAAGCTCGATTTTGTGGTTTCACCAAATTAGATGAAATTTTGATCTGCACGGTTTAGCTTGGACGAATACAAAGATTAATTCACGACTAAATTGTAAGAATTATATTTTAAAATGACAAGAATTATATTTCTTTTTGTCCATATAGGACCCATGAAGAGGATCTAGTTCTTTCCTAAAAAAGAAAACACTATTCTCCTGTATGCATTACCTATCTTTGCAAATTAAAGTTGGAAGTTATTTATGGTTTTCTTTCAAAACAATGACCACAGGTGTGACTTTGAAGACATTTTATTAGAGATGGACCGGATTCTCCGACCAGAAGGTGCAGTTATATTCCGGGATGAAGTTGATGTACTTGTGAAGGTGAAGAGAATGATCGGAGGTATGAGATGGGATTCAAAGATGATGGATCACGAAGATGGCCCCCTCGTACCTGAGAAAATACTCGTTGCTGTCAAGCAATATTGGGTGGGAAACTCCACTTCTTCGCAGTGAAAGCAAGCAAACACCAACAGTTGACTGCCAACATGGTGCGATTTCATGCGCAACGAACCAATTAATTTTTAATATAGTTTCCGGAGGATTCACTACACGTTTCCCCATGAGAGTTTTGCAGTTCAGTAAATTTGCCACGAAAGGGTAGGGGCATTGTTGGGCTTATTACCCAAAGATAATAGTTATTTATAGATTGTATTGTTACTTGTAACCCTAGTTTTGTTTTCTTGGATCTTACTGGAGAAGGATGAAACCACATCCCCCCACACTCTGAAGAAATTCACTTGCATTTGTTATTCTTCTATCTGTAGTTTTCATCCGAGAATCGTCTGATGATGAAACAGTATTTGGAAGTAATGCTCAATATTTTGTTCAATTTTTACGATATGCGTATTAAATTTCCAAGACCTGAGTTAATGCGAAATGAGAATTACAAACACAGATTTTGCTTTTTAGTTGATTGATATCGTTCCTTTGAAGTATGAATATGATACGAAATGCGAATTACTCCCTCCATCCAAAAAAAAAGAAAAAAGAAAAGGTCTTGTTTCTATTACAAAATTGTTGCATGATATATGGAGTAATTTCTTTGTGATACTAGTAAGGTATCACGTGCATTGAACCTGGTACACGTAAATTTATAAAACAAATATATATTAACCTAATTAAATTGAATTAGCTAAAAGAATTAAGGTGTATCATGAAAAAAGAAAATAGTTCGAGCCGCCTCTCATAATTTTTCTGCAGTGTCTTCTTCTGTCCAAGCTGGTCTATCACTACCAAGATATGACCAGAACCATTTCATTTCAGCTTCTAGAGCTGTTATTGACTAAAAGAAAAGATATATATAATTAGTGTTTTTCATATGCTTATGTCTATAATAGGTCTTATAAATGCTGTCCCTACGCAGATAGACATAAATAGCACGCAAAACAACAAACAAATATAAATTAGCCCATCAAATTATCATTGCAAGAGCTACTCTATATATTTGCATGATTTTCATATCATATAGATGCACACATTATAGCAGCATATTGCAGGCATAATTTACATCAAAATAGAAACCAAAATTTAACGACAAAAACAGGAGACAGTAATAAACAATCACAAGAAGCTCGTTGACATATTCATAATGACCAATGTTTAATTGATATATCACAAATATATTAATATTCATAATGACCAATGTTCAATTGATACATCACAAATATATTATACAGAACAAAGACTCGTATCTAACCAGTATAAAAGGGACCGCTGTTGTGTTTTTGGGGCCTTTGGGCAGGTTTGATATGTGGTTCGGCGGTTAAGGCATAACATGTGAATGTGGGTGGCATTATAAGTTTTGTGTTCTGGAATGTTGCATTGCCCCAACCGAGAAGCATCTTTCTGAGTTTTGTCATTGCTAACCTATATTAGCATGGAATTGCAGGTGAAAAATCGAACTTGCAGATTGAGTGAATGAAGAACGGTGAAACATGAACTTGCTTGCAGATTGTGTAAATGAAAATCAGTGAAAAATGTAATCGCAGAGTAGTAACACTAATGCAGGTGAAAAATTAATATTAAACTTGCAGAGTTAATGATATCTGCAGATTGTGTAAATTAAGATTAGTGAAAGTAATAATGCAGGTGAAAAATTAATATTAAAATTGCATACGAAGTTTTATTGCCAAAATGGAAGAAAATTGAAAGAGAAAAACAAGATGTACTCGGTCTGCCAAAATTACATTTTGTGAGATGATTCCACACGAAGTTTTATTGCAGTAATTCTTAAATATTCTTTTTATCTTTCTTCCAATTTGTCTTTCTAATTCAAATCCTTTTAAGTAATAAAAAATAACCCTAATGCTATTTTAGTGGAAGAATAATAAAAAAAAAAACGTTTCTAAAATTGAGATGGTTCGGCACGAATTTTTATTGTAGAAATTCCTAAATATTCGTTTTATGTTTTTCTTCCAATTTATCTTTCTAATAAACTCAATTCCTTTTAATTAATAACAAATTAACAAACCCTTAATGCTATTTTAATAATGAAAGATTCAAAATGTAAATAATGGTTCCTAAATATTTTTTTTAGTTTTCTTCTGTATCTTTCTAATAAACTCAATTCCTTTTAAGTAATAAAAAACAACACTTAATGTCATTTTAATGGAGTAATGATCTTGTTCAAAAAAAAAAAAAAAAAAAAATGGAGTAATGATCCAAAAAATCGTTTAAGTAATAACAAATAAACCGTTTATGCTATTTTAATGGATTAATGATCCAAAAAAGTCGTACGGGTTTCACATAAAACAAAGAAAAAAATCATATTAATATGGAGACTAAGTCTATCCGGGCAGAACAAAATCATACTAAACAATAATGTATAATGTCTTTTTTCGTATAAAGATTAAATTAAGGATTTTAAACATTTAGTTAACAAATTCACAGAGATTACATGAGAAATGAGATATTATATTTGATAAATAAATTTAATTACTAGTTAGTTATTTATTTTATATTGGTGTATCGATTTTGAGTGGATTATTTGTATTGAGTTTAAACTTTGTATAAAAATTAATTATTGATTCTCTTAAAAACTTATTAAATGTTTTTAAAAGATGTCTCAATTTTGTTCAATAAATAAACTACATATATACTAAAGCAAAATGTTTGGCCATACATGATGTAAAAACATTATTGATTATTAATCTTAATTACAGATGCTAGTTGTTGTGTTGTCTCATTATATTGGTTTGTCTTCTACATTTACATGATTATCAAAAATCGAAACAAACAAACATGGATAATTTTAGAAACAAATTATAATACGTAGATAGTTATTAGATATATAAATCCTTACCTTCATATCACGAAAAACACATTCGAATCATGCCTCTTGGCATGAACCTCACTTATTTTTGCAAACAGGTGACATTTTTTTTGGTTGTTCGATATTGTTTTACTGGAGAGATTTGAGAATGATGGATGCATAATGAGCAATTGAAATTTATTTATATAGTTATAGAATAGGGTTTGTAATTCTATTCGTTCCCTGAATTTTAGCGGAAAAAAATTTCGTTGAGAAAATCATTTATTTAGCTAAGTTTAATTGTTTAAGAATTGTAACATAAAAACCAAACACCTAAATATTTTATGTTTCTGATAATTGATTTCTTGTTTCTAAAATAAATCTCCATGCAAAATATTCCTAAATCTATGGGATTATAAAGTATCAACCACAATTTCACCAACAAACTTTCCTTTTTTTCAAAAAGCATTAGCTGACTATCAATATTTTAAAAGCGTAAAAAATGGCGGCGGCGGGCCCCAGCTGCTCATATTACAAAAGAAAAACGTCTTTTTTATAAAATAACTTACTCAGTTTAGTAAGTGCAAATGGGCAGGAAAAATCACCTCTTTCCAGATCAAGCATAAAGTTATTTTGTTATTAGATTTACCTCGTGCGATGCACGGGAAGATCATTCACATATTAATATTTATTCTATCTGCAATAAGCAATATTTTCTAATCGTAGATAAGTACGGCGTTGATGTTAAAATATATAATTCGATGACCCAATAAAAAAATTCTCTTTATTGACGTAATATATATTAGATGATCCGAATAGTATCAAAATAATACAAATAAATCAATTGTCTACATTAACATATACTATTTGTCAACAATTAAACTTAACATTTATAAATTTTGAAAAAACTTCTTTATAGACGTTTTGGAAAACTTCCTTATAGACGTTTTGGAAAACTTCCTTATAGACAACATTTGTGGTTGTCCTTCTTTCTGGATCTTCGTCATCACATTAAAATCTTCAAGCCCTTTTGATTCGTAACGCAAGAGACAGCAACATCCAACTAACCAAGATAAAAAGCAACAATCTCTTAGCTAAAGGAGTCGCAGAAAGTTGAGGGATAAAAACCTTTACGCCAGCATTATCCTCTAATATAACATTTGTCTCATCCACGTGATCACCAAGTTTTGTAATCACCAGCCGGGTTTATATAAACCAAGTGAATAATCTATGTTCCCAACACCACCGGTGTACTAATTTTTTTGTTTAGTTGGTGATTGGGCACCTCAGAACATTTGATTGAATTCAGAGATTTTGGAGTGAAGATTATTCAGAAGATCTACATTTGCGCAAGAAAATATTTTATACTCCCTCCGTCCCGGTTAACTTGTCACAATTGACCTGACATGGATGTTAAGAAAACGCAGATTTTGTGGAATCTTTGACTTTTTTAATGGAGATTGAATGTGGATATTTTGAGGGTGGAGATTGTTGTCTTTAATTGCCATTTATGGGTGTGACAAGTTAAGTGGGACGAATCGAAATGGAAAGTAGGACAAGTTAACTGGGACGAAGGAAGTAATTTATATTTTATTTAATTGAATTTGAAATATACTCAATTTTGTTAATGTATTATCTATGTTATATCTCATTCCATTTTTCTTTTGTGTTTCTGATAATTGATTTCTTGTTTCTAAAATAAATCTTCATGCAACAAATATTCCTAGATCTATAGGATTATAAAGTATCAACCACAATTTCACCAACAAACTCTTTTTTTTCGATATGCCTATCAATATTTTAACAGCGTAAAAAACGGTGGGCGGCGGACCCCAGCTGATCATATTAAAAAAAGGTTTTTTTATAAAATAACTTACTCAGTTTAGTAAGTGTAAATGGGCGGGAAAAATCACCTCTTTCCAGATCAAGCATAAAGTCGTTTTGTTATTAGATATATATAGATGTGAATGCATAATTACATGAAGACACTTGAAACCCAGCTAGAAATTATTACGCCCCATATTAACATTTCTTGCATTCTATTAGATTTGCAAGACACGTGAAAAGAAAAATAATTTTCTTTTTGATTTTTTTTTTCCATATATCGTACATAAAATAGAGTGCAGACAATTTCGGCGGGGTAGGAAAGACTCCCAAAAGCCTAGCGATATGTTACTAAAAATATAGAACTGAAGATATAAATGTTGATTTTCCCACGTTTAGAGGTGGGCAAACTCTTTGAAAATCCAAAATTAAATCGGGACAGAACCGTGGCCAACGATTTGGTTAACATTAACCCGATTTCGGTTCCAAAACAAAACTGTGAACTGTATATGTATTTAGATTTACCTTTCTAGAAGCCGTATTCATAGGTGCAAACTGAAACCGGCGATTCCGTTTTGAAATGATGGTTTTGTGCTATTTTTTATGTTTTATTTTTAATTGTCTATAAATACCTCCAACAATATTTACTTCAACACAATTCTTACCTTCGAGACTCAATTTCAATCTCCCTCAATCTCAAAACTCTTAGCTCTCTTCAATTATATTGTAACAAATTTAATTTGTAGTTTTACAGTTTGTTAGCCTTAACTTCTATTTAGTATTTGTTGTGCCCCGTGCTGACATGAAGTATCTCCGCCAGCTCAGATGCCCACATCACAATACACATACAAAGACCTGCCACCCAACCATGATGGCGAAGCTAGATTTGAGATCCTGATTACTTGGTTATGACGCAACACATCAAATTAGCCAACCTGAAATTTCCTTACTTGGGTATTTTGTCTGTAGCAATACTAAGAAGCTTTCCTACATGGACTAGCCGACCTGGTTTTTTTGGAAGCAGTGCAGATATAATGTCCGACATGGATGTGGCCGACCTAATTCTTGCCGACATGACTTCTAATTGAAAATATTGATGATAGAATATCTTGACTCGGATGCAGCATGCCTGATTTTGGCAGATTTAACTGTTGATGGAAAACAGTGAAGATACAGCGTCCGACCCATTTAAGTCCGCATGATTATATTCCAACTTGACTCGATAAAAGGCGAACCTAGGACATTCACCCACATTTGGTAAGGCAGATGGGGACTTGAGGAACCCAATTATGCTTGGTTTGATGTACATCCGTAAGATAAAGACTCGGATACACTCAAGACGAGATCCAATCACAAGATCAAGTCAGTTCAGTTACACTCTAAGTGAGATCAAATTACAAGATCAAGTCAGCTGGGGTAAGCTCCAAGTGAGATCAAATCACAAGATCATGTCAACTCAGGTACACTCCAGGTGAGATCAATCAAGTAAGTTTGGATGCACCAAAAGTGAGATTCAATCACAAGATCAAGTACAAGATGAGATCAAATTACAAGACCAAGTCAGATTTATAGAAATGACGTAGCCAACCAGATCCTATGAGACCCTCTTAATGAGCCATCTGTAAAGAATCCCATAATTTTAGGGATGTTGTAACCCATATAAGGTGAAATATAGGCAAAAAGTGTTATCATCACCCATAAGGCCTACCAGAACGAGCTAGGAGTGATGAGTTTCTCCACTATAAATAAGAGGAAAATGAATCATGGTGGATACATAAGAACCAACGCGTAGATGGGTAGGGGATAGTTCACACCCCTCCAGGTAGCCGACTGCAGCGGCAGAAAAAGAGACGAGTGTATTTTTCCGGCTAGGAATGAATCCAAGAGCCCGTGCAGGAATCAACGGTGGTTATGTTTGGGTCAGATTAATACATTCCCACCTAGGAGGGGGACATACAAAAAATATCGCTGACCAAACACATAATCCGGCGCAGTGCCAGACACAAGCTCCCGACCTGGTCTGAAATGTTAATCCAGAGATACGAAACATAAAAAGGCGTCTAGTTGAGCTGAAGGACAGAGACACCAAGTTGGTTCCCGACAAGTACATATTCAAGAGACACTCCCCAATAATCCTGGAAATTATGGTCGAACCACAACCACCGAAGTTTAAAGTTCCACAAACCAACCCTTATAATGGGAATATTGACCCACATTGATAAACATGTTTCCTAGATGGAGTTACAAGGTGATGGAGAGGCATGAACTTGTACAAAGCCTTTCCCTTGATCTTAGCATACGAGCTCAGAAGTGGTTGCGACTGTTGCCTCGACACTCTTTTATAGGTTGGTATGACTTGGATTCACAATTTCTCACACTCTTCATAGGGGCTATGACATGAATTATTTCGAAAAAAGGTTAGTAACTGGGAAGCAAGGGAATACAGAGTCATAAAGCAATACTTGGATAGGTTTACAAGCTAATTGTGGAGATGGAAAGAAGTTCAGATGACGCAATGCTCATGGTCGTCATGCCAGTTTGAGGCCGCAAACATCTACTCCGAAATACCTATGAATCGGATGTTGGGCATTAGGTCTCACTTCGGAAGGTCCCTACTAAGTGTACAGACCATTGATGGATGGAGCATCAAGAACTAATCTAGCTAGACTGATAAGTCATAAACTAGGTCGGTAAGGGATAAGGCAACACCATGCTCGTGATAAAAAAATCCATAGTGCATGTATTTAAACTGAGAGGATAATAACAAAGAACTGATCTAGCCCAGCTGATAAGCCTTAGACCAGGTCGGAAAGAGATAAGGCAATATCACACCCTTTGATTAAAGTCCAAAGTGCACGTCTTTGACATGAGAGGATAATACAACGAACCAACATGACAAATTACAACAAAATATACACTGAATAAACTAAAATTTCACCAAAATTTCGGCGACATTGACATAAAGTTTCATAGCCCAAAATTTTTTTTGGGGACTCTAAAAATCCAAAATATCGGTGAAATTACACGATTTTTCCGTCCTTGATTATTACTAGGTTTCGTTAAAAAATTGGTTTTTTTATGGGGCACTTTTGCTGGGCCACAAAGCTATTCATTGATCTACTTTGGAAAAAATGTGTTATCTTAAGATGAAAGGTAGTTTAGGGGTTAGGAGCCTTTTTTTGACATTAATAAAGCTTTTGTTGTTCAAGCTTGGTGGAAATTTAGGACATCTAAGACTTTGTGGTGTACATTTTTGAAAGAAAAATATCTTAAGAATACGCATCCTTACAATGCTAAATTTTGTCTTAATCAATCCCATTTTTAGAAGAGAAGGCTTGGTGCTCAAATGTTAACTAATGTTAAAATTTTGGAGATTAGGAAATGGAGAGATATCTTTTTGGTTTGATAACTTATGTGAGGCCAACCTTCTATGTGAATATGTCGATATGTGAGGATAAAGTGAATACTTTTTGGAGTAATAAGGATTGGGATCTGGCTGTTTTGACTAGAATTCTGCCCGAACATGTTGTCAACAACTTTGCTAATTTGCTTGTTAATTCTTCTGTGATGATAAACCTATTAAGAGACTTCCTTCTAGCTGTCTCTTCTCTTTTCCTTCAGTTTGGAATCATCTGAGAATATCCAAACCCTTAACGACTAGGAGTCGATGATGAGGCACAAATCCATTCTGATCAATCATGTTATTTTTCTTTGGAGGTTTGTCAATAATTTTAACCCTTGATGACAACCTTAGGGATAAAGGATTGGGTTAAATATTTAAATCAACCTGTACTTTGCGAATTTTTAGACTTCGATATCTAAGCTTTATTTTTTGACCGATTGCAACCTGAAGTCCATGAATTGTACAAGTTGCAACCTCCGTCGAATTTTTTCGGTCAAATATCAAACACGTGACAGTCACATGCCATATTGGGAGAAGTTTTGCTATTTCTATGATTTGTTGAGGCAGATTCACATGCTAAACACGTGACAATCATTTTGCTATTGCCAAGTGGCAACCTCCGTCGAATTCTGAATCTTTCTCAACAAATCATGGAAATAGCAAAAAACTGTTGGGCCCCATCTCCACATTGGTATGATATATCCGCTTTAGGCCAAGCCCACACGGATTTGTTCTTGGGCTAACTCCCAAAAGGCCTCATACCAATAGAGATACTTCAATCCTATTAAACCCCATGATCCTCCCATGTATATCCGATGTGGGACTTTGTTGGACAATCCTAACAACCTTTCCCTTCAAACAAAGGACCATTAAACCTCCTCTCAAACGAATCACCGAGCCTCCCCTCAAACGAACCACCAAGCCATGTCTGCTCCATCCAGTCGACTAGCCAACTCCACCGCATCTGGGCACACGTCTTACGTGGAGTCCATGGTTTTACCACCGCTGGAGAGCCAACCTCTACCCAGGTGTACCTAGCCTGGTTTCAACACCTGGTCCGTAGAGTCACCGCATCTGGGCACACGTCTTACGTGGAGTCCATGGTTTTACCGTCGCTGGAGAGTCAACCTCTACCTAGGTGCACCTAGCCTGGTTTCAGCACCTGGTTCGTAGAGTCGGACCTTTCGTCTCTGCTGGGGAGCTTGCTCTACCTTGGTGAGCCTTCGTCTCTTGTTGAGGAGCTCTACCCAGGTGCACCTAGCCTGGTCTCAGCACCTGGTTCGTAGAGCTTGTCGCGTCGTCACTATGGCTTTTTTGTTTGACACTCCGAGGATCTCCACCACATCGATTTAGTTTGGGACCATGGCTCTGATACCACTTGTTGGACCCCTAACTTGGCCCCATCTCCACAATGGTATGATGTTGTCCGCTTTGGGCCAAGCTCGCACGGATTTGTTCTTGGATAACTCCCAAAAGGCCTCATACTAATAGAGATACTTCAATCCTATTAAACCCCATGATCTTCCCATGTATATCCGATGTGGGACTTTGTTGGACAATCCTAACAACCCTCCCCTTCAAACAAAGGACCATTAAACCTCCTCTCAAACAAATACCGAGCCTCCCCTCAAACAAACCACCGAGCCATGTCTGCTCCATCCAGTTGACTAGCCAACTCCACCGCATCTGGGCTCACGTCTTACGTGGAGTCCATGGTTTACCGCCGCTGGAGAGCCAACCTCTACCCAGGTGCATCTAGCCTGCTTTCAGCACCTGGTTCGTAGAGTCGGACCTTTCGTCTCTGCTGAGGAGCCTGCTCTACCTTGGTGAGCCTTCGTCTCTTGCTGAGGAGCTCTACCCAGGTGCACCTAGCCTGGTCTCAGCACCTGGTTCGTAGAGCTTGTCGCGTCGTCACTATGGCTTTTTTGTTTGGCACTCCAAGGAACTCCACCACATCGATTCAGTTTGGGATCATGGCTCTGATACCACTTGTTGGACCCCTAACTTGGCTCCATCTCCACATTGGTATGATATTGTCCGCTTTGGGCCAAGCCCGCACGGATTTGTTCTTGGGCTAACTCCCAAAAGGCCTCATACTAATGGAGATACTTCAATCCTATTAAACCCCATGATCTTCCCATGTATATCCGATGTGGGACTTTGTTGAACAATTCTAACAAAAACTCCCCCAATTTGAGATGTGATTGTCACGTGTTTGATATTTGGCTGAAGAAAGTCGACAGAGGTTGCAATTTGTATAATTCGTGGACTTTAGGTTGTAATCGGTAAAAAAACAAAGTTTATGTATTGAAATGTAAAAACTCACAAAGTACAGATTGATATATTTAACCCTAAAGGATTTGTGGTAATTTCTTGATGTACTTTTTGTTAATCTGACTGTGAAGAGGTTGCTTATACATTTATTAACCGCCCTTTGATTCGAACTATTTGGGATTTTTTTGGATCCTTCTTTCATAGTACTCTTCTCCAATATTGTCCAATAGCCTAACTTCTTGTGCATTAGTTTAAAAAAAATGATGCATTACAAGCATACTAGAACTACTCTTCCTCTCTCTCTCTCTCTCTCTCTCTCTCTCTCTCTCTCTCTCTCTCTCTCTCTCTCTCTTTTTGATCATCATGTGGCAAATTCGTGTGCTCGTAATGCTTTCAAAATTTAGAATAAAAAGCCACCAATTTCTCAAGTCCAATGTTTTTAAATTGATAAGCTTAGACTTGCGTCAAATGCAAATCTATTACCTGTTGGATTTTGGAAAGATAGTTGGCATTTTACTGCAATTTAAAAGTTTCCTATAATGATAAAACGAAGGAAAAACTGATTTTGGTGAGTTGGCTATCCCCAAAAGATGATTTTTTCAAACTAAATACTGGTGGGGCATCTAAAGAGAATCCTAGTTTGGCCAGGGTTGGTGGGTTAATTTGTGATTCTAATTGTAACTTGATTATGGTGTTTTAAAAATTCTTGGGCATTAAGGACAATTATGCAGTTGAACTTATTGCAGTTATTGAAGGCCTGAAAATATATCTTCAATTTGGCCTAAAGAAAATTTGACTCGAAATAGATTCTCTTATTTGTTATGTGGATGCTTCAAAAAATGATAGTGGGAGTTGGAAGCTCCTGTACGCAAACTTCGAGAGGCGCAAAACAAATTTTGAGATGAGAGTCTCTTACATCCACGGCAAGGAGATAAGATGTTGGTTTCCTTGCGAACCATGCGATCCTTGAATGGTAAAGCATCTCTTTTTCGAATATAGGGTTTATTAGTACTGATGTTGGGGTATCCCTTTTTTCTGCTTTTTTTTATTAAGTTGTTGTTCCTTGAATGTAATTTGTGTACTCTTGTTTGTAACATGTTCTTGAGCGATTTAATATACACATTTGGGGATCTATGACTAATTCCTCCATTTTATTGACGGGTTAAATAAAAAAAAATAATAGAATAATATATAAAGATCACCCTTGGTTTGCAAAATAACTAGGCTGAATTTCTGTCTAATTCTTTTTGGTCCTAGGTGTACAGTGTGCCTAACATCTATACCCTCCTAGATCCATCACCCTCGTATGTCCTATAAAAATAGATTTTTTTTTTTCTTATTATATGTTTGTAGAAGATAATCATATATCTTTATTATGAATGTATTAAATATTTTTTTCTTAAATATTTGTTTACTAAATAATTCTTTTTTTTGGAAGATACTAAATGATTCATTAAATTACCTTTTTATGTTAATGATCATATTGTTGACAGTGTAATAGTAATTCTGCATTTGTTGATTAACTTTCTTAATATGTGTGGGACTTCAACGATAACAATCTTTTTAAGACTGTAGAGTATGTTAGTAGGGAAAAGATGCAAATGTAATCCCTAAACTAATAGTGTCTAAACCTTTTCTTTCTTTCTTTTATATAAAAGTACATATTGAACTCTTTTTATTGGTTAGATAAATCATTACACTTCTAAATATGAGACGCATTACTCCCTACTAAAATAAAATTAATAGTATATAATATATTTAAATTAACTATATATATATATATATTTGACATTATAAAAAAATAAAAGAATAAAATAAATTATATAATAATAGTATTAATAATAATATTTTAAGAAAAAATATTTAATGGATCTTCAAAATACCAAAAGATCTGAAATTATTTAAATAAATAAAAAAATAAGTTGATAAAAGAAAAGGCCTGACAATTCCAGTATTAGTTTGAATTTACTTAGGACCCGCTTGGTTGAAAATCATTAATGGTAATAGTAATGGGTATAAATGATGGGTCAATTATATTATAGAATATAGTGGGATGAATTGTTAATAAAATGTAGTATTGATCTTATTCATTATGTATCAAGTAGCATAAATGAGAATGAGTTCTTATTCTCTACTCTTAAACCCTCCAACCAAGCGCACCCTTAAACTTTTTGTAATTCTTCTTGATTATTCAAATTTATTTTATTAATTTTAGATTCATAAGTGTTTAGTTATTTTAAAACTCAAAGACCTATCTCAATAAAAGATAAAGTGTAAAATGGTGTAAATAGCATCTTCCAATGGTTAAAGTATAAATTTAGTTTTTCATATCCTTTTCAAGATAATTAACAAAGTGTTTTTACCATTTTCCCCATACTAATTATCTTATCAGATTTCTTGTAATAAAATAAAAAATAAAAGAAATTCTGGTATATGTATACAATCTCCTGCCAACCATTCGTAGCCCCAAAACCTCCACCGCCTTCCCCCGTCCACACATGACACACCACCCACCACTAACCCACCCTTACCACGTCTTGCCGCCACATTCTCACCAATATGCCACCATTCTATAACTGTAAAAAGGATAAATAAGTACAAATGATTATTGTTATACTAAGGGTCCGGTTGGTTGGGGGTTCAGGGATAATGAATGGAAATGAATTTGCATTCATTATTCATTTCCATTTATGATGCTTGGTACATAATAAATAAGTTAATCATTACCTCATTTTATTAACAATTCCCCCCATTTCATTTCATAATATGATATTGGCTTCTCATCCATACACATTACTATTGTCATTGATGATTTGCAACTAAGCGTGCCCTAAGAAAGGTCGAAAAATAAAATGGCTAAAATATATAGTGAAAGATAACCTTTTTTTTCCGTTGATTGTATTTAAGGAAAAGAGAACCTTTTCTCTTTAAGGTTGTGTTTGAATTGAAGGATTTAAAATGGATAATTTAAAGTTAATGAATTTCGAATTCACTCATATAGATGGGATGAAATATACTCAAATCCTTAAATAAAAAATAGCTCAAAATGAAATCATTGATTTTTAAATCCATGATAATCCAAATAACAATAATGAATTTGAGATTATAAATTGTAAATTCAACCTTAAATTCTTTCATTCAAATGCAACCTAAGAGAATTTTACAATCTGAGTCTAGTTCTAAGTATTAGTTTATAGGTTAATTTATAACAGTTTCTGATATTAGCATCGCTCGCTTATTTATGATGAAGATTACGGGTTCGAGCCTATTCTTTCCTACCACAAAAGAAAAAATGGAAAAACTACCGATAGAAATTGGCCCATAATTAAATTTCTAGATTATAAAATGTTCCGCCGATTGAGTTATGATAGGAAAACAGAACTGCAATTCTGCAAAAGGAAAATAGTTGATGATTTTTATGATAGGAAAACAGAAGTGCAATTCTGCAAAAGGAAAATAGTTGATGATTTTGGGTCTCTGCCGACAGTATGGCTAAATAAACAATTTCTACAGTAATGTCTTTGAGACCAATCATTGATTTTTTGGATATTTCTGATTCTGTTCTGCAGAAAAAAATCATTGGTTTTCGAACAATCTATTTGCTTACGATAAATTTATTATTCATGATACAGCTATAGAAACGCATCCTACAGGCAGGGGCCCTGGCCCCCCTTCCAACTTAACCCTACCAAGATTTTCATAAATCTAAAATTAGTAGATCTATATATTGTTAAATTAAATTTATGAAAAAGTTTCATGTGCACAGTTTAGAGTAAGTATCACAATCTATACTTAAATGTATCACCTGTTCTGGGTAAAAGTATTAGAATAGGTGATACATTTAAGCATAATTCATAATACATTTTAATCATATGTAATACTTTTAAAAATAAATAGGAATACATCAAGAGACCTCCCATGCAATTCGGGTCATAAGTCAAAATGTATTACTATTTATTCCTAAGAGTATTACATAATCTAGATAAATGTATCACGAATTATGCTTAAAGATATCACTTATTCCAATACTTTTATCCAAAATAGGTGATACCTTTAAGCATAAATTGTAATATTCATTCTAAATTATATCGTGCAATTGATGCACATAAAACTTTGTCTCAAATATAACCAATTTGATACGTTACAGCATCTATAATATTTGAAGTTCAGTACTATATGAACTACACAAGTTTGATACATTAGCGTATTTCCGGCTATCAGATTATTTTTCTGGTCAAATTACATGTATTTGGCATGTGCATATTTTAGGAGAAAAAACGTTATTTTGTGCCCCCAATAAAAAATACTCCGTTCATTTCATAAAGAACGTCATTTTAGACATTTTGAAAAATTTCACAATAAGTGTCACTTTACCATAAAAACTATAATTCTTCCAATATGAACTTAAACAACCTACTTAATTTAGTTTATTATTTCCTTATTTCACAAAATATACCAATGAAATATCAATCCTTAATTTCTTCAAAATATAGTTAAAATGACATTTTTTATGAAACGGATGGAGTATTAACCTGTAGTGTTACTAATATATCTTCTTTTCTTTTTGTAGGACATGAATTTCATGACTTGTAAGAAATGTTGCAAGGATAAATTAGGGATGCAATAACATTCTTTGAGATATTTAATTAATATTAGTCCTCTCATTCCAAAATAAAAATAAATAGGGTAAAGCTCACAGAGATTCAACATTTTTTTTATTTTTTTTTTAATTTAATGAAGGTACAATGTTTTTTAAAAAATATATAAATTCTCATTAGTATGGTTTCTTTTGTTAGTTATTTGTGATAAAAAAGAAATTCTTAAACCAACGATATTAAAAACAATAGAATTTTATTTTAACTAATAAAATAAGATGTTGACTTTTAAAACTAGCTCATTTTATGGCAAGGAGAGAGTAGTATTTTTTTATAACAAATTAATAATAATGTATTATCTAATATAAATGTATTATATTATATTTTTAAATATTTAATAGTTTATTATTGATCCCTCAACTCCTATCCTCTTTCCACAAGGAACTGAAAACTGAAAAAAAAAAAAAAAATGAAAACTGATATTTTTGAGCCAGAAAAATAGTGAAAGACAAATGAAGTAATTCAGCAAGTGGGCACAATTTTAATGCAGAACTAACGTTTCTTGTTTGCAAGTAAATATGTGCTGATTAATTTCCCGACAGTTGTGACTCTTCATTATTGTATCAGATAAGTTAAAACATGTCATAAATTCAGGGTTGAGACTGCAGTAGATTTCTCAATCTTTTGGTCAATATTCTTCTCTATGTTTAGTGTACCAAAATGCACAACATTTCTCCTCTTCATCTTCATCATTTTCTTTTCTTTTTTGGGTCTCTTTTTCCATCAGTCCTCTTACAGCAGTAAATTCAGACCCACCAGATCGATCCAGTCAAGCTTCCTTGGGGCCACTGGGTTCAAGGCCCAGCCCAACCAAAATAGTAGTTGGGCCACTTTAGGTCGTTTCGTCCCACTTGTGGTGCCCGCTCAACCAACATTTTAGATCGGCTGTGCCATATGAAAGTTAGCCCAAAATACAAGGGCCAATGACTTGAGGGGCTGTGCGCAGTGGACTGGGTTGGGATCAATATTTTTAAGCTGAATGTATTTGGTCTGGTCCGACCCAACATGATTTATGGTATTGTTCTAATAGGGGATAGGTGGGCTGGACGGCCAAAATACCATCTCTACTTGTCGGGACAATGGGTCCAACATTAGTTCGGCCTTTATATATTGTATAGTTCAGCTTAGTGAATTCAAAATTTTGGACCATTTAGGCTGAAGCAATTTTGACAACTCTATGTTGCCATAAGTTCCAACTCGTGCTTATAATAACTCTTGCTTGCAATACTAACATTAACGATCATCTTTTACCACCCGAACCCTAAATCACTCTGATTCTTGTTGCAAGGATCAAAGTGCTATTTTATTTTCATAAATGCTGTAGGCATAATCAGTGTCCTATATATATAATCTACGCACTAACCTCCATGAGGTAGCGGTTAGAGACATATGTGATGTTGGTGTCACATGAACAAGAGTATGATTAGGTGTTAAGTAAAGTTACAAGATAACAGGTGAAGTATATAGTAAACAAGATTCGCAATACTAGGCTCAGATGCATTGCCAAACTATGTAGCTATTGGTCCCAAATGTTTACTGTACAAGAAGATGGATACTGTTGTTTAATTTTGTTGTCTAAAAATGGATAACTTACATGGATCACATGCTGCTAATGCTATTGCACAAAGTGGTGATAGTGGGATTCTATGGTGCCAGACTCTGGCCATGTGAAATTGTCAAGCTACTTAGCTAGTCTCTCCCTCTCTCTAACGTGATCTCCAGAAAAGCAGAAAACAACAGGGAAGAAAATAAGGTTTCTAATGGTTAGGCCCAGATCCCATCAACATCAAACTAACAATTGGGTTTAAAAGAGATAAAAGCCAAAATAGTTGCTCTTATTAACACAAGAATGGCAAGAAAATATTATAGAAGTCAATCTGGTCAAACTCTGTTAATTTTTTATCATTAACATATAAGGAAAGATATGGATTATAAGGAGAGACATGGATTTTCATTATTACGAGGTCTTTTAGGAGGAAGCCCAATAATAAATCTTGTGAATTTGACCAAAATAGACAATATCAAACCAACGCATTCAATACACGCTACTGCATTTCGTACACAACATATTATGAAAATGCAAAAGTTAAGAGATTGAAATACTATTTGGAACAGAGGAATTCGTTTGCCTTCTTATCAAGCCAAGTTGGCATTGTGACATCTCATATATTTTCAGCCTATAAAATACCTCTTCTGCACTTGTTCCTGTCCAACCCGTTACTCATTCAAACAACAATGTCTCTGCCTGTATTAACACTCACTCCATCTTCCAAAACATCCATTTCAAACCCACCCGAAACCATAAAAAACGGCCATGAACCTTCGTTCTCCTCGTACCTAGATGTTGCTGAAGAAACCTTTGTACTCAAATTAGGCGCTGCAACAACTCAGGCCCTCGGTTCCTCCCTCTCCACCTCACACGATCACATTCTCCTCCGAAAGAAAACAGATGACAAAGAAATCGATGTCTTTGATGCTGAGAAGTATTTCAATGATGGGCTGAATCATAATAGTCCTAAAGTTAGTGCCAAGAGTTTGTCGAATCACCACAAGACAGCTGATCCAATTGAAGTATTTGCAATCAAAGAACAGCCTCCGACTGCAGCACTTAGTGTTCGCTCCGAATCAAGCTGGAACAGCCGAAGCGCATTCCTGCATGCTACTTCAAGAAACCAGCAGCCCAAAAAAGCAAACAAGAACAGCTTTCTAGCTGCCATTGGTTGCAGCTGTTCTTGCATTGATAACAAATCTGCCAACATAGATGAATGCGTGGGCGAAAACAGCTCCATCAAGAGCGTAAACACCGGTACTCTTGCTAATGGCAAATCAAGAAACACACACACAGATTACAACTGTGTCAAATCGAATGGCCATTTCAGCTTCCCTGTTATAAAAAACCAGCCTGCAAGGAAGCTTCTTCAGGAGAAAGATGATGCTGAAAGTAAAATCCCGGAAAATGGGAAGAACTGTTTGAACATGGAGAAGAAGATAATGATGATGACTTGGGAAGCAGTTGCTCCAAGTACTCTAGCTGAAGAGATGACGATCCCTTCAATTTCCAGCAAAATGCATAACGAAAGCGACAGCGATGCAAGTTCTGATTTATTCGAAATTGAGAGCTTCTCCAAAGGCAACTCTTTTCTTTCCAGACAAGCATCAGATGCCTACGCACCGAGTGAAGCAAGCATAGAGTGGAGTGTAGTCACAGCCAGTGCTGCAGATTTTTCCATTATTTCGGATTACGAAGAAGTGACCTCAAAGATCAAAATCCCATTTCCGAAAAAAGGTGGTGTAAATTCGAAAAGTGGTCCATTTAAAGATATCCCTAAGCTACGTCCAAGTATTCTTTCAGGGTGTAAGAGTCACAAAGCTGTTAGTGTGGTTGGGGATGCACACAGAGGAAGGAGGCATAGCATGGAATCATTCACTCCAATGAGACGAACTCGGGACGAGAGTAAGCCAAGTATTGATGCAAAGAACAGGCAGCGATCATTTGATGCACGCCTTGTGTCTCAGTCAAGACCTGGTGCTGCAAATATGTTATATACTTAAGTTAATTTTTGTTTTTACCAAGTTATATTGAGGGAGAACTTTTTTTTTGATTAGAAACAAAAATTAAATTAAATAAAAGAGGAAGAATTACATAAGGATTTACAATGGGAAGAGGTTTCCCAAATCATCCTAAAATATCATACTAACTTAGCTATCAATGAGTGGGAAGAAGTAATAATTCTACTGGTGTAATTCTTAAAAAAATAAATATTCATATTTATGTATCATATATGTGCATCTCAATCTTGTTGCGTACTCCTATCATTTCATGGGGTCAAGAATGGATCTTTTCAGTTCGGGGAATCGATAAGAGAACTCAAAACGAGTTGTTTAGATGGGAATGTCTTCCTCTTACAGGTTGACACGCTATTCACAAGAGAGGCATTGATGGAAGGTTAGCATCGTCTTAATGGCGGTGGCTGGGGCAGCCACCCCCATGAATACGATGGGTTTAAGACATCCTCCTTTCTTGTTACAGTATGGAAGGTTACACTATGTTCAATTCTAGCATGACATATTGGCACCAGAAAAGATATTTCATCACTGTGTTTTTGGAACTGCAGTGTGAAAACAGATAAGAATAGCAGAAACAGTTTCCTCTAAAACTGAACAGAAAAAGAAAACTAGATTTCTTCCATTTAATCTTCTTATTTGCAAGGATTGAATATTAATGCAACGTGACTATGTAGGAAAAAACACACAAGAACAACAAATCAATGAATATCGGTAACACTGAATTCGGGAGAAATCCCGTATTTTCTTTACTTCAGAAATCAACTATCTAAAACAATATAGAAGGATCTCTATTTATACTAGTAGAATAATTTGGCTCTAAGCAACTAATCCTAATTCAAATAGGATATAAACCAAAATATATCCTAACAAATAAAATATAAAATCAAAACATATCCTAATTATGAAGTATGAAAATAAAAATAAATCATAACAGCTAATCTATCTCGACCAGATTTCATGCAACAAAGCATTCACTTACCCGGCGATCAACCTATAATACTCTCACTAAATTCCGGGGTTAGGCAGATAATAATGTCTCAACACACACACACGTGCATGCATGTGTGTGTATTTAGTTTTCAGTTACCAACTGCAGAAGGAAAAGGAGGCAGTTGGAGTATAAAGGCAGGGGGAAACAAAGTGGCTTAGCATGTGATACCGACACCAGATGCTAGATAGCCTACTCCATATAATACAAGAAATGGATACTGATTTCTATATTTTGAATTTTATTAGAAGAAAATGGAATGTGACAAGCGACAACTAGCTAGGTCCAGATATCCAGTTTCGGAGTTAACTTAGGAAAAAAATAGTAGCATATGATCTCGGTTAGACATATATCACTAGCATCGGACAGATGACAAGGAAGAGATGGAGTTCATAATAAGAAAACAAGTGAGGATTTTTAACAGATGGTGAAGAAAAGGGCATGATATTCTTGATTTAGCGGTCCACTTTATATTCAGTCATCATCTTCTGCAGACATTTTCATTAGCCAAGAAGAGATCAAGTCTGGACCGATTTCTTATTGGTCCATAGGCCATTGATAGAACATCTGGACCGATTTCTTAATGCAATTGAGACTAAAGGATAATGCGATGGAGAGATGTTGACAATTAATACCGTGGCAGAAAGAATCAAAATTTAATGGCAGAAAACACCATATACCAACTCAGATAAGGTAGTGTGTGTGTGTGGGCGAGAGAGAGAGAGAGAAAGAGAGAGAGTGAGCTTTCTCCAGGTTGCATATGGATTGGAAGATATACCTAATTATTACAAGCATTACTTGACTATTCACAAACATATCATTCCAGCATTCAATGCTCAACAAGAAGATAATAATTACTAATAAAGGAAATTTAATTTGATTGAATAATTGAACTGAATATTGAAAAAAGGGGCACCAAGTGCCTCCAAGGAAGACCTTTCCACTTTAATTCTCTATCATTTCTATTAAAAATGGGAAAACAACACAAGATACACCCATATGAAAGAATATCTGACTATACAAACCAATAATCCAATCAAGCTTTGGCAAAACATAAACCAGAGCCTGCCTATACCTATCTAATTGAGCTAATCACAAAGGAAGTGAGTGGACTATACTTAATCAATTTTCCTTGCAATCTTTCAAGGGCCGTACTTCAAGACCCCCTCCGTTTCGCTTCTGAATTTGGTAAGGCATATAAGTACCAAGAATCCTATCCCACATAACAAAAAACGGCTGTGAA
This sequence comes from Ajuga chamaepitys, assembly GCA_958295605.1. Classification (NCBI taxonomy): domain Eukaryota; kingdom Viridiplantae; phylum Streptophyta; class Magnoliopsida; order Lamiales; family Lamiaceae; genus Ajuga; species Ajuga chamaepitys. The sequence continues at coordinate 5,068,805 of OY282508.1, forward strand.
AAATTATACTTGAGGCCAAAAAGCTGATGATGAATATCATGATAAGCAGAGTTGTTCTTAAAGAAAAATTGAAGAGGATTGCCAGGTAGCCATAGCCCACAGTGATCGTCGACTGTCTTCATCGTAGCAAACGAAAAGAATAAGATGGAAGCTCTAGGAGACATGCCTGAAATGAGGAACGCAAGGGCCCCACCAATTGTGTCAAGCAGCACCCCCTCCAACGGATGATTGTACAACGCTCCAAAGGCATATGGTACAACTAGTCTGTGATGATGAGAATGAATATGCTTGTACAAGAACTTGTTGTGGTGCATGTAGCGGTGCATGAAATACTGCCATGTGTCCATTACCATCATCGCCATGAAGAATTGTTTGGCAAGAACAACAATTGATGTCTGCTGAGCTTGTGTGGATTCGGTTTCGCTTCTAGTAATCTACACGAGAAATATAGTTAAGTTACATATAAAGGCACAATAAGATAAAGACACTTCAAAATGGAGAACTATAGTAACTTGGAAGCATGTAAAAAATCAATTGCAGAATTCTCCTATCTACTCCCAACATATAAAATTCATTCAAATGAACCTCCTTTTCGACAATACAACATATTCATCTAATTTCTTGATCTATTAGTATAAATGGACCTTTGATTTTCTATTTTGCAACACTAACACATAATGAATTTATTTTCTTCATAAAGTTGCAGCACAAAGTCACTAAAATATATGTAAGAGATATGTCGATCCCTGATCACTCATATAAAATTGTTTATCAGTTGGAAGATAGTAGCCAAAAAATAATACATAGTGCCATCAATGTTATAAAGCATCTGAAACTGCTCTCTGAAATGTCTACTCAAGAGTGATATGGTCATATATAAAAGCTTCCAATGCTTTTGTATTAACTCGTGTCACGGTTCAACCAGTTGAAAAAAAAAGGATTACACAACATGTTTATATTCTCAATTATAGCAAAATAAAAATATAAGTAGGAGCATTATCATGTCAGGACTGCAAGCACAAATACTTGCAAAAGGACCAACTTTTTTCATTGAAAATACTGTCCCACAAACTGCCTAGATCAATATAGAAGGAGTGAGCTAATCAAAATTCAATCTTAATGATGGCTGCCTGAAATTACAACTCCCTAGCATCAAACTGTAGCCTGCTATAAATCAGACTAAGCATTATGCTCCTGATAACGGACAACAGCATATTAAGGATTCTCTTACCATTATTACCGCATCCAAATGCATAGAAGTTGCAAGAGGTGTGCCACTAAAAATATAAAATTTGAGATTCAGATTCCAAATATGGTTTACTAAAGTCAAAGGTTCTCAAATGTCTATCCCATCATAAGCACTATTGTAGCCATGGCCCGATGATTAATATTTATCTGCTTATCACATAGAGGAACAATCACCTATCAGATTTTCGCATGAGATTCGATGCATGAAGATTCTTGATAAGTCAACATCTGATTAAGTATCCCTAAAGAAGCTTATTCTATATTACATAACACTCAACTTCATAAGTTTTAAACAGCTTTAAAATAAAGAGATAATCGAAATGGAATCAATATCCAAGGCCACAGTGATGCACCAACAAAAAAAGCACACTGCATTCTCTACTTCAACCTCTTTTTTCACACTCATATACACACACAGAGACGAGAGTCCTCTGACAACCAAGTCCGGAACACTTCTATGTCAACGAAAGCCAAAGGAAACACATCATATTCATTCAATGTCAAACAGCCTAAAAAAGAAAAAAATACCACAATTAAAATTACAACACTACATGTCCCAATATGCCATTACACATCACATGCCCTTACACAAAATCATAACTTCATTTATAAATGTCAAAACATCTGCAATCTGCACCATACAAACTTCATCGTCAATTTCAGCATGCAATGCCGTCAATAGAAAATGAAAATTCACAATCCAGATGCATCAAAAGGCACCAACTCCATAAAAGGAAAATCACAGAGGGAGAAAGAAGAGAGAGAGAGAGAGAGACCGCAAAGAGAAAGGTGGAAATTAGGGCTTGAACAGCTTGCTGAAGGAGGACGCCTATGACGACATCTTTCTTAGAGGCCAAATTCTTCTCATCTTCATCCTTCTTTGTATGCAGCCTGTAATTCTCCTTTGATCCTACCATTACATATATCCCTGAATATACCCAGTACACAACTATTGGCGCTAATGTCCCCAATACTTCATCTGAAATTTGAAATTCACCCATTATTGTTCTCATACCTAATACGTTCTTTGCCTAAAATCAAATTGGCAGTTAAAAAGTTAAACAACCAGAAAGAACAACTAGGGTCTGTGTTCTTGAAATTGAACAACAAACCCTAGCGAATAACAGATTAGATCTGGGGTTTGCCGATATGTGTCGTTCTGTCAACCTCCTGAACTATTGGCGAAGTCAATTGTTTTCTACAGAAGAAAAAGAAAACGAACGTTGGAAACCGGTATTTTAGCTTTAACAGCGAATCAAAACTGTCCGTTACTTTCCATATATTGTTGGGTTGGCAACGGAAAAACCCATGAAATAACCTGTTACATCTTGTATTTTACTCTTTCACTAGTCGACACGTGTATGATATGATGTCATAAATTAACATGTGTCACTTAATAAATTGAGTGTAACAAAAAATGAAACACCTACTGTAACAGAAAATTCGAATTGATGGAAAAAAGTAAATTAACAACATTTAATTGTTCCAATAATAGTAAAATAAAGTCCATAATTGATACTGTTCGAGTCAATGATAAGGTACATAGAGACGACCGTATACGTCCACTTTGCGCCATTGCATTATTAGTCAAAGCTCAAACTGCAGGAAAAATTCGAGCTTCGTTTGTTTAAGTTTTGCCCCAATAATTAAGTTATCAAGATGTATAATTTAAATAAATAATTTTTCAAATAAGTTTTGATAAGTTTATATTTGATAAGGATATAATTTTCACGTTGATAGACTATGAACGAATAACAATCTTAATTGCATTTAAGATTTTAATCCTATTAAGAATTGATCATGTTTCTCTCTCCACCTTTAAAAAACAAAGTTACATTATTTCTATATCAATTAATTGATCGCATTCAATGCTCTATTCTAAGAGAGAGGCCCCGAGGGAGAAATCAATTCATTCCATCAAACATCAAGAAATCAATCTCCATGACACATTAAATAAATCAAGAAATCAATGATGGCCTCTCAAGGATAGTGCACTAATTTTGTATCTCAATTGAATGTGAAGATTATGAAGTTCAAAGATTCATGTTTAATCTTATAATCTCGATTATGTATGTGTGATGAAACTTACATGTGGTATCAGAGCATGGTTATGAAACTCGTGATTTTCTATTCTTTTTCGGGGGTCTCATATCCCATGTCACTTGGTTTGTGTTGCAACATCAATGGTCATCCCGTCCAGATCTTAATTGACGGGGGCAGTACTCATAACTTTATACAGTTTTCCGTAGTTGAAAGTTTCGGTCTTCCAGTGACAAATATCGAAAAAATCACGGTTCTCCTAGGCAACAACGATCAACTGTCGTGCCGACACATAACTGAAAGAAGCAACAAAAGTGATAAAAGTTGTAGAGACAAAAATGGAAACCATAGCTATATACAAAAAGCTTTTCTTAGCTTTTCATTCACACAGAATTACAATCAGGATTCCAATATATATACATGTATATGTGCTATCATCTAGGGTTTCATAGCTGCAGTTATTTGGCTTTATCCGAATAAGCAGTTGGACCACATTGTACTGTTTCTGGCTGAGAACTACTGCACTGGCTCTTTCTGCATGTCTTGCATGGAGGACCACAATTCCTTGTCTTCTCATTGGAACACTCTAGAATGTTGTTGAGGTGACATAGTGAGCTGGAGGGTGAGTTGTTATGCTGACTGGAATATTGGCTAACATCCTCCCTCAATTCGAGGGAGGCTAAAGGGATGACAGTGAGACGATTCTTTAGCTGACTGAAGAATTGGAAGTTGAGTGGTTTCATTAATATATCAACAACTTGAGTTGCGGATGAACACATGCTAGATAGATAAAAGATTGGCTGAGACCTTCTTCTCGACGAAGTGCAAATCGAGCCGATGTGTTTGGTTCGAGCTTGAAGAAACGGATTAGAGGAAAGGGAAATGGTGCTAAGGTTATCCACCCATATAATGGGCTTTCTTGTACGACGGATCTGTAGTTCATGCAATAGATAAGAAATCCAAGTGACCTCTGAAGTAGCTTGTGCTAACCTATGATACTCAGCTTCGGTACTCGATCGAGAAACCGAATGTTGCTTCTTAGGACTCCAGGAAATGAGGTTATGGCCAAGAAAAATGCAGAGGCCACTAACTGAATGTCGATCATCTAAGTCATAAGCTCAATCAGCGTCTGAAAAGACAGTGATGTTGGTATGAGGTGATCGCACAAAATGAATTCCAGAGTCTGTGGTTCAGGCAAGATATCCGGGATCCTTTTTAAAGCGCGAAAGTGAGTATTCAAAGGAGCTCACATATATTGACTGACTTTATTGACGGAAAAATTGATCTCCGGTCTGCTGATCGTAGCATATTTAAGACCATAGCTAAGCTTCTATATTTTGTGCCATTAATAGTGGCTTTGCCCTGATGTTTAGACAAAGTGGGAGAAGTCACCATGGGAGTTGCACAACCCTTGGCTTCTAACATGTTAGCTTTCAACAAGAGTTCCTTAATGTACTTGCCTTGACTCAAGTGAATACCTTGGGCAGTTTCAGTGATTTCAATCCCAAGAAAGTGATGGGGCTTGCCCAAGTCCTTTAAGTAGAAATGTTGTTGAAGTTGATGGATGGTAGAAGCAATATCAATAGAGTGACTTCCGGTTATGAGAATATCATCAACGTAGATAAGAAGGAAGATTTGATGATCGCCACTAAATTTATAGAATAAGAAATTGTCTGCTTTGGAGCAGTGAAACCCAAGACAAACTAGAACAGACTTGACCTTGATAAACCAAGCGCGAGAGGTCTGTTTAAGGCCATAACTGGCCTTGTTTAATTTGCAAACTAAAGAGCCAGAACTGTGTTCGAAGCCAGGGGGCTGCCGCATATAAATCTCCTCAATAAGATCACAATGCAAAAAAAACAAAAAAAAAAAACGTTGCATACATCAATCTGCTTGATGGGCCAAGAAAAAGATATTGCAAGAGAAAGAATGACTAGGATAGTCGTGGGCTTAATCACAAGGCTGAATGTCTCTGAAAAATCAAAACTGGGCTGTTGAGTATAACCTTGAGCAATGAGTCTAGGATTGTATCAAAATATGGTACCATCAGCATGCTTATTTAGCTTAAAGACCCATTTACAGCCCACAATATTCTTATCCGGAGGTGGAGTTATAAGTGTCCAAGTGTTATTCTTGAGAAGAGCAGAATACATCCTCCATTGCAAATTTCCATGCAGGAATCTATAGAGCAGTTTTAACATTTCTGGGGTCCTCTGAAGGAAGAGTGGCAGTAGTGTAGAGCTTGGGCTTATGAATACCAACCTTGGCTCTTGTGATCATAGGATGGGATGGAGCAACCTCTGAAGTAGGAACCTGCTGAACTAAAGCATGAGAGGAATCATTAATGTTAGTAATAGGGGAAGATGGGGACTGTGAATGAGGAAAATTTGTATCACATGTTGGCACATGCATATGTGGTAAGACAAATAATACTTTATGGTTAAATAAATTATACTATATTGGATCCATCACAATAAAAATAAAATAATAATAAATTTAAAAAATTAGAAAATAGCCTATTTAGGTAGACAACTATACGGTTGGTTAAATAAATTATACAGTATCAGATCCGCCACAACAAGAAGAAAAAAACAGAGAAAAAAATTACTATTGCCCGATCTGCCACTACAAAAAGGAAAAAAATAAAAATAAGAGTTACAAATTATATTGTTTCGATAAGCAAATATACTCCTTGGTAACATAAGTTATAATATATCGAATATGCCAATACAAAAAGGAAAAAAAAATTAAAGAATTACAAAATTATACTTTTAAGGAAAAAAAAAATAAAGAACTTCAAATTTTAATTCAAAATATATCAATATTAGGCTTTACTTGTAGAGAAAAAAAAAAGAATTTTGATAAAAAAAAAATTATGTCATTTATTTATTATCAAAACTATATCCAATAAATAATTTCATATAATCAATGTGGAGTGGACATGTGGTAGATTGTGGAATGATTTACTTGACCAACCCAAACCACAATCGGTCATGAATATATTTCTATTTTTAAATTATTTTTTGTCTTTTAGCTATATGACCTTGGGGTGATGGCCACTAATAAGTGTGGTCTCTCATCTTTATCAATAATTCATCACAACTTAACATATTAATAAAATATTCATTTTAACTCTCATCCACATACGCAGTCTATTTCACAATCCAGCTTCAACATTTTTATACTTTACCAATAACCTAACACAACCTAACATTTTAATAAATATTAATTTCTTTCATCCATATACATAACTTATTTTCCAACCAAGCCAATATTTCTAGCTACTCCATCTGTTCCATAATAATTGATGTTCTAGCTAGTTATTATTTTTCCAATTAATTGACGTTTTAAATACTTTTCATAAATTATACCAATTTTTTCGTTGAGCTCAATTACAAAATATCTTTACTTTTTAACTTATCATAGATTTGGTCAGATATTTATCCCCTAAAGTAGATATTAGCTTATATTTATCAATTTATTTAATTCTTAATTCTTCTATTTCATCCTAAAAAATCAATTATTATGGAATGGAGGGAGTACTATTTAATAATTGCATATTTATTTTGGGAGACTTTTAATATATTTAAAATATATGAAAATAGATAAAAAAGATTAATATTTTAATTTCACAATTATAATAATGAGATTTTTTACTTAACACTTAAAATAATATACTACACACTAACTAAATTAAAATAACAATAGTTGGAATATAAAATTGAAAATAAAGAGCTTCAAATTATAATTCAAAATATGTCAACATCTGACGCTACTTGTAGAGAAAGAAATAAGAATTTTGATAAAAAAAAATAAAAATAAAAATTATGTCATTTATTTATCATTAATATTATATTTAATAAATAATTTAATATAATAAATAAAGTGTGGACATAGTGACAAATTTTTAAGTGAAATTAGGTTGTGAATAGAGTTGGTTGTTCAACCTAAAGACACAATCGATTATCTTGAATTGTGCAATTTATTTTCTTTTATCTTCATTTCATGACCCAACACATGAATCATGGATAAAGATGGTGGCTAAATTTTTGCCATCCTTTTTACCGACGGAGCCATTTCCGGTTCAGTAATAAAGTTTACGGATTTCTCTTCCCTCTATTCTTATACTCTCGCACTATCTTGTTACACCACAAGACGCCTCCACTGCCATTGTTTTCCAGTAGCCACCGCCACCGCCACCGCCACCGCCGTCACTGTTTGTTTGCCGGCGTCGTTCCTCTATCCACCTCCACCATTCATTGAGTAAGTATTTTAGTTAGGTTTTGGGGTATTGTAAGAAATTAACCCCTAAATTGTGTTCTAGCCAAAAAGCTGAAAATTTAGTTGAATATATACATCTACTCCACTGCCATAATTGAATATATAGATTTTTTGAAATAGGTGGATTATGCATGTACCCCGAAGAAGTTCAGCAACATTTGCAGTCCTGTGGGATAGTGAATAGAGGCAGGTAAAAAGTGTCAGCTTATTCTCTAGTGTTCTTGTATTCTGGTTCTACAAATATATGTAGCCACTAAAGTGATAGAGTAGTAAAATATATATGTATCCACTAATGTGATAGAGTCTAGTAAAATATGAGAACCTAATTTGCTAATTTCATATTTAACAACTAGAGATATTGAATTTTAAAAAAAAAATGTTTTAATTTTGGTGAATGCAACCAAATGGTCATAGCTTGATCTCAATCAGCAAAGTACTTATATAGTTATATAGTGATGGCTGTAAAAGAGTGTTATATAGAGGATTTAGTTTCAATGTGAAACAAGTGAATGTTTCTATTTTTGGTGTCTTTTTGTTACTATTTTACGAAATTTAGAAGGCTACCTAGCTTCCCTTTCTTGATCTGTTGATTCATCTTTTTATTGTAGTTTAACGCTGTGCTTCCTTATATTCTATCTTAACAAGAATAAAACACAATGAACTATGGAAATTTTTATGAGATTTTAGACTACCATGGTCCATGGGTTTATCGCACTACCAAGATAACGGCCCTATCCCTATTTGACAAAGTAAATGGAGGGAGTGGAATGTGGGCGATGCACTCCAATTTCCCATGGGCGTATCCCGTCAAGAACCTTGGGATAGTGGCCAACCTATCAAATCCTGAGCATGGTGGGAGAAGCACTCTAGTTACCCCACAAAATATTTCCTCAAGAACCTCAGTAGAGTGGCACCAAATTGTTTCTCACTATGTTGGGAAAGAATTTTCCCACTCTACTGAGGTTCTCGAGGAAATATGTTGTTGGTTGGGGAAGTGCAAGGAAGAGGTTACTGGCTTAACTGGTAGGCAGCGTAAAGGGAAGGTAACAAAGGTAATCCAACTACTGCTGCCCACCTTGCCAAGATTTGACAGTTTGGCACTACGGTTCAATTTTCAAATATGGATATGTTGTACTGCAATCTTGTGGATTAACGAGTATTATATTCGGTTAAGTACAGTATCTTTAAGTTGTGCATAACAGACATTTTTGGGCTTATTTAACTGTTGTCAAATTTGAAGATTTCCAACCATGTTTATGCAGATAAATTTTGCTCAAGAGTCATGGAGGCACTGAGCACCTATAGTCTCACCCATAAACCTCACGCGAAGGCTCCTTCAGATTTGCTCCATTCTTTCCACCAAACCCCTTTAGTTATACTGTATAAGAGCAATAATGGCTCTTTCAAGATTACAGCATCACCAACACCGCCTTTTCCACTTGCAGCTCGAAAAAAGAAGCCAAAAAAGTTCCACGAGAAGAATGCATTCCCAAACTCTATACCCATACACAGAAAGAATCCTCCTGCCATTTACAGAGACATCCAGAGATTTGCCAATCAAAACAAGCTCAAAGAAGCACTTGCCATACTAGATTACTTAGACCATCGTGGGATTCCCACCAATGCCACAACGTTTTCCGCGCTTATTTCTGCTTGCTTGAGAGTAAAGTCCCTTGATGCAGCCAAAGTAGTACATACTCATATTAGAATAAATGGCCTTGAGAAAAATGAGTTCTTGCAGACAAAGTTAATACAAATGTATACAGGTTGTGGTTCCATCGAGGATGCAAAAAGAGTGTTTGAAAATATGAGTATTACTAGTGTGTATCCTTGGAATGCACTACTCAGGGGCAATGTAATATTGGGCCGCCACAATCATCGTGAAGCATTGGGTTCATTTTCAGAAATGCGTGCTTCTGGTGTGGAGTTGAATGTTTATAGCTTCTCTTGTTTAATAAAGAGTCTTGCAGGGGCTCGGGCTTTGCGTCAAGGCTTGAAAACTCATGGGATCTTGATAAAGAATGGTCTATTAGGAAGTATCGTAGTTAGGACTAGTTTGATTGATATGTATTTCAAGTGTGGCAAGATCAAGCTGGCATGCAGTGTATTTGAGGAAGTTGGGGAGAGAGATGTGGTGCTCTGGGGAGCAATGATAGCAGGTTTCGCCCATAACAGATTGCATAAAGAGGCACTGGAGTACACAAGGTGGATGGTAGATGAAGGTATTGGAGTCAATTCTGTTGTATTGACTTGCATTCTACCAGTTATAGGAGAATTGTTTGCTCGGAAAATAGGACAGGAGGTTCATGCTTGCGTAATCAAGACAAACAAGTATTCAGAGCAGTTGTTTGTTCAGTCTGCATTGGTTGATATGTACTGCAAGTGCGGAGATATGGTTTCAGGTAGAAAGGTATTTTATGGATCGTCAGAGAGAAGTGCCATTTCTTGGACTGCTCTTTTATCTGGTTATGTTACAAATGGGAGGCTTGAGCAGGCATTAAGATGTGTTATTTGGATGCAACAAGAAGGGTTTAAACCTGATGGTGTCACAATTGCCACCGTTCTTCCAGTTTGTGGAAAACTGAGGGCGTTGAAGCAAGGGAAAGAAATCCATGCGTATGCAGTAAAGAATGGATTTCTGCCAAGCGTATCTGTATCGACTTCTCTGATGATGATGTACTCCAAATGCTGCACTTTGCATTATTGCTCAAGAGTTTTTGATACCATGGAGAAGAAGAATGTGATATCTTGGACTGCCATGATCGATTGCTATATAGAATGTCAATGTCTGCATGAAGCACTTGGCGTTTTCCGACTAATGCAATTATCTGAGCACAGGCCAGACTCTGTTACTATAGCAAGAATATTAAGTGTGTGTGGGTTGCTTAAAATAAATAAACTAGGGAAGGAAATCCACGGACAGGCTTTGAAGAAAGATCTGGCATCTACCCCTTTTGTTTCTGCTGAGATTGTTAGAATGTATGGAAACTGCAAAATGACTAATAAGGCAAAGTTGGCTTTTGATGGCATTCCAGTTAAAGGATCAATGACATGGACTGCCATTATCGAAGCTTATGGATGCAATGGTCGATATGAAGAAGCTATACGTCTTTTCAAGCAGATGATATCAGATGGGTTTTCTCCAAACCAGTTCACCTTTAAAGTGGTTCTGAGTATTTGTGGGGAGGGAGGGTTTGCAGATGATGCAGAGAAGATTTTTGCTTTAATGACTCGAAGATATAAAATTAAAGCATCTGAAGAACACTACTCTAGCATCATTAAGCTTCTCACTCGTTCAAGTCGTATTGAAGAGGCTGAGAAATATATTAAACTGAGATCGTTACTGATTTGACTGTAGAAAAGATCAACTCTGATCAATCTATCTGCCTTGTTAAATTTCAAAAGGTGATTACATAGAAGGGCAAGTGGATCCTTGTAAAATGAATGACCGGATTTTTACGTCGTTGTAATTGATTATGCATATGATTATGCATACAAGTGTGATTTGCTTTGTAGAAACTAAAATCTACATTTAGGTGGAATCACTTTCAACAAAACTTCGGGCCCAATTTGTAAATGGTGAGGGTTGTACCGTACAAACTCATGGGAGAGTTTGGTGTATTGTTTGTAAATAGCAGGATTATACAGGACAAAGTAGTAAGTTTTTTTTCTATGAAATATGTCAGTGGTCTTAGTAATGAAGTTTTGTCAAGGTGCTATCTGTAATACTTTCGGGCGGCTGGGCGAGGGGGTTATAGTTAAGTAAAATTAGGCTAAACCTCAACGGTAGTTTCTGTAATTGTCCTAATTTCCAGACTGGTCCTGGGAGGTTTGAAAGTGTTTCTTTTGGAAGATTGAAAATGAGTGCCTTAAGATGTCAATTTATGAAGTTGAGCAGTCTGCCGCCTCCTTGATTCTGGCTAATATTCTAAATTTCGGATGAAGATGATGAGTTACAGCCGAATAAAATTGTGCTTCAATCAGTATAATATTTTACACCTAGGACAGCTTGCTGTAATTTTATTGATGTAAGTATCTATATTTTAGTACATTGAATTGACGAAATTTCACCTACAGATACTTTGATTACCTTTTTACATTGATTTTGAAGCGTCCATGGCAGAGCCTCGTGCCCAATACGCGTTGGGACATCTCCAAGTAAGCATCTCCTTTTCCTGGTAGCATATGACATTGCATTTGTCTTGCAGTTTGTGCTTGCATGCATCTGAAGGAGCTATGGTCATTGGTTCTCTCTGTTCAACAGGAGTTTGAAGGGTTGTCCTTGGTTGTATTATGCGATGGATACAGTTCTATGAATCATTTATCCTTTGTATCTTTTTGTATGGTATTAAGCTAGATTCGCGTTCGGAAGAAGTGAACGGTTTTTCGGTATCCAGTAAGAGCTTTGTATATCTGCAAGTGTTGTATTTGACCAGCATTTTCTTTTATTTTTTCTATTCCTTTCCTCCTAGTAGAGTTTCAATGTAGCCTTTAATCTCATCACATTTGGAAATACAGGGAGATTCTGCAGTACACAGCAACCATTGATACACATGGTTTTCTGACCGTTGAATGTTGTTCCTCTGAATTCTAGCTTTTCATTTTTTACCCCTGTTTTTACCCTTTCAAATTTTACTAACATTCACAAAAGACCTAATTAAAACAAACTAAAACTTCTCGAAGAAAATCAAACCGCAAACATCTTCTAAAACAATTCATCACCTGATCGTGCACTAGTCTTGGGCTCGTGGATTTGGTGGGGTGGATCGAATCCTAGGGCTTTCTTCTTTTCTTAGTGTTTTCTCTGTATGTGTTCTTCTGTATCGATTTTGGGGAGCGGGATAATGGTTTGTTTTTATCTTTAATTTGTGATCTTTATTTATTAATTATTTCTCATAAGATACATGGAAAATCAAAATGAGTTGGACATTATTAAAAATTAAATCGAAAAAATGCTACATTCTCCTTGTCGGCGCCACGACAACTAAGTGGTCGGAAAGCTCCAAACTTGGCCGGCATGTGCAAATTACGTGCAAATTCTCGGTCAATTTGCAACCTCCAGCCAAAATGGGGCCAAACTTGTACCATTATTCGAGTTGTAGTATGAAATTGAAAAAGTAATAATTTATGGGATTAAAATTGAAAAAGTAGATAGTTATGGAACGAAAACTGATTTTTTTTCCCTACCACTTCAATGCAGAAAAGAATTATCCAAAATTTTGTATTACGAGAAAATTCGATATTTATAGTGATCTCCCTAATTTGTAATGAATGAATTTTCAATATTAGAGCTACTAAAACAGACTAGCGGGGGTGGAGCGTGCTGAACGGGCTACTAAAATCTCGGCCCAACCCAACCCAACCCACCAAGGGCCACGGGATGGGCCAACCCACCCTCTCTCTCTATATATAAAGATAAACTATAATCAATGTAAAATATCTATTTATTAATTAATTTAACTATTAGACCACTCATAATCTTATTAATCATTTGCTAATAGTACAAATTCGAAATAGTTTTCAAAAATCCTCCATTTCTCAACATTTATCAAGCAAACAATACACATTATACAATTCTACAAGATGACATACAAAGCTGTCAGCAAGCTGATGAGGCGGACTGCAAAAATGGTGGGTCACTAAAACTTCGATCCAGTCCACCTATTATGCGGGGCGGCATTGGCCAATCCACGGGCTATAGCCCATTTTGACAACTCTAGTCAATATGCAACTTTGAAAATTTAAAAATTGAATTATATAAAACATATGATGAAAAAACAAAGTATATTGAGTATAGGATATTTGTGAAAACTAAAAAACTTGAAATATCATTAAAAAAGATTCTGCTTTATTGAATAGATAACTAAACTTTATTATAATATAAGTTTGAATCAAATATGAAAATCATGTTAATGGAATGTAATGGCTTTTATGTAGAGTCACTAAAAATTGTATTCAAAATTGTTTTTAAGATATAAAAAAAAAAATGTCAGAATATTGTATTGTGTTAGATATTAATATATTTAAAAAAAAAATTCATTAATTGTTCTTATGAAAAATAAAACTCTAAAAGAATACATACACACACAATAGGAGAGATGAATTTAGAGGTCCAAACTCCAAAGTAATTTTTGATATAACTTATATTTAGTTATAGTTAGAGTCAAAACAAGATTTTAAATAGAATTGCGAATTGCCTGAATTACTCCACCATTTTGGTGGTTTTTGCCCAAAACAAGGAAAAAAAAAAAAAATTGTCAATGTCAGAAACATTGATTATTTTCTTGATACAACTTAAATAAAATTTAATTAAATAAAATTAAATAAAATTTTATTATAAATTAGGTATATTTAAATATTATACAAGTAAGAAGTGTATACTATTTTAGACACTTATAAATAATAAAATATTCAACTTAACAAAAGAAAATATTATATCTAAAAAATGTAATAGATTTAGAGATATATTATACATTGTATATATCTATATTACACTATTAGAAAAAATATATTAAAAAAATCAACAATGATATTGTAATATAAGTACATAAAATAGTTTTATCAGAATAAAATAATATAAAATTAAATAATCAATTTAATATATTTTAAATTAAATTCCTGCTTTGTTATAATATTATATTTTAAAAAGTTAAGAGCCACGTATAACGTATGTGTTAATTGTTAGTGTTTATATATACCACCTCAGTTTTCTTAGATGTCTTTTTAGGTTTGGAGAAGAAAATTATGGGGTATTGGTGAATGGACAAATAAACTTTCAACTAGATTATATAGTTACGATATGTTAGATATTAGAGATTTTTAAAAATAAAGAGTATTATCCCCGTGTGATTAAGAATGTAAACCGGGCGGGTATGGTACGGGTATGCCTTCCCCATACCCAACTCTAATTGATTTGGGTAGGGTTTGGGTAATCTCATTCAGATAATCGGGTTGCCCACGGATAATCGGGTAACCAGATTAGTGTATAAAAAATAATTAAATAATAAGTACTATGTATATATATAATAGGGTTAATTACAATAATTCCACCAAATTATCAGTGTTTTTTTAACATAAATCACTAAACCTTTTTTCTTGGCACAAATACATACATACTATACGAGTTTGGCAAATAAACCATCAAACTTATATTCCGACCATTTTTCATCAGAATTTTGCATGCGACTTGCGTGTGATACACTTTTAGAGGTGTTTTTTTTTTTTATCCAAACAACATTTAGTTAGTAGAGGAGTTGTTCATCTTCAACAATGCATGTTCATCGTTGATTCAAATGAATTGTTAAGGAAAAAAAATGTGTGAATGAAATTTACACTTTTGGCCTACTAAAAGAATTGTTTGAACAAAAAGGGACCCTTAAAATTTTATCACGCGCAAGTCACGTGCCGAATTCCGACGAAAAATGGTCGAAAAATAAGTTTGGTGGTTTATCTGCAAATTGAAAAATAAGTTTGGTGGTTTATCTGTCAAACCCGTATAGTTTGTATGTATTGGTGCCAAGAAAAAAAGTTTAGTGTTTATGTGTAGAAATACTGATAGTTTGGTGAGGTTGCTGTAATTAACCCTATATAATATTTAATGTTAATAACGTGTGTATAATTCTGGACAATGGAAGTAGAATGACGTAAAAGTAGAAATCAAGTCGTGGAAACCACTCCCCTTAAGACAAATTACGTCCCGACTAGTGCTCTCGGAATGACGTAAGTACCTCCAAAGGTAAAACGATTACGTCTTTTCTGAAGTAGCACCACTATCAGAAAAGCACCGGCGAACTCAGTATGTTCGTCTGAAATGGAATGCTATAAAATGCAAATGTTGAGAATGATATATTTCAGGTGGAAAATTGTTGTGTATGTATGCATGCAGGAGACACCTATTAATAGGCATGCTGGGGGACAACCAGTTTTAATTGTCTTTATTTAGCCATTATACTGGTTGTTACGGGTTGAGTAACAGTCCACTTGATTACCACCATAACTCGACCAATACTAACTGTTAATAGGGATGTTACAGGTTTGAATTTTCAAATTCAAACCCATCCTCAAGCCCAACCGTTTTGGGCTTACGAGCCCATCCGGCAAATCCCAACCGTTTTGGGCTTCCAAAAAGATAAGAAGCAGTCCCAAGCCCAAAGCCCAAGGGCTGAGGCCTTCCCAAGCCCAAGCCCAAGCCCAAGCCCAAGCCCAGCCCCAGCCCGTGATCGTGGCCATGCCGAGCGCGCACGCGTGTGTGGATCTGTTCTCTTATATATTTGAGGCTTTGTGGATCTGTTCTCTTATATGCTGTTAGATCTAATATTTGTGCCCAATATTTAGGACTTTGTAGATCTGTGCCCTTATATGATGTTAGATCTTTGAGTGGTGGGATCTTGTGATCTGTTGCTCAGTATGTTGGTTAATCTCGATCTGTGCAT
Source organism: Ajuga chamaepitys (assembly GCA_958295605.1). Lineage (NCBI taxonomy): Eukaryota > Viridiplantae > Streptophyta > Magnoliopsida > Lamiales > Lamiaceae > Ajuga > Ajuga chamaepitys. Next base: position 5,084,806 of record OY282508.1, read on the forward strand.
ATGTTGTCACCAATGTGTTCTTATTGCTTGATTTTTCTCTTAGAATATATTCTGGAGGCTATAATGCTTGATTAGGAAATCGAATTTTGTGGGTTAATTATGTGTATCTTATTGTTTGAACTATGTGATGTGGAATATGCTGATAGTTCAAATAATTATGCGCCTGTATATGTTGGGTTGAGATTCTGTTATGAATTAACTTGATTATTCAGATGCTATAATCAAGTCTAAACTCAATTTAAACTAAGTGATGCTTGTAATGCTGATAGTTCAGACAATTAATCCCTCTGTTGAGTACTGAATGAACTTGCATACTTAAAGTGAAGATGTTTCAACTGTGTGATGCTGTTTTTTGCTGATAGTATAAACATCTTGAGTTTTTACTTGTTGGTTAAATCGAATTTTGTGGGTTGCTTGATGCATAATCAGTTTAATTTTAGGTTGAGTTGAAGTGTATAAATTTTGTGGCTTTATTGACTGCTGCTAGTTTAAACATTTGCTCCCTTAATTAACTGATGACAGTAATTATAGAACCCAATGATGATTTTTTTTTTTAGGGTTGGGGGTAAGAAAAAAAAAAAGAAAGAACACAAACACTGATGCATTACTTCTAATTGCTGATATATATCATATAAATAACTGTGTTTACAACCTAAGCAAAGTGTACGCTATATTGTGTTATGGTATAAACACTGTCTCAAAATGCAATTTCATTTGTTAAAAGGTCCTAAATGTACCTTTATTCTGTCATCAAACCACCTATGTCATATATACCAGCTGCATGTTCATTTACAATTAAATGCTCTATCCCTTCTCTTACTACTTCCTCATCCACTTCCAATGAGGTTGGCAAATTCCCTTTTCTTTCTAATGCAGCCTTTCCAATGTGTGGTAACTTGTAGCTATTGTGTCCCTTGAGCTTCATCACTTCAATCATGCATGCTTGCAAACTTAGAAACACATTGTTTAGTTTGCTTACCTCCAAGTATTCAAAAGACTTTAACACATTGTTCACCAGTTGTTCAACTATGTTAGATGGTTTATCCACTTGTAGTGACTGTATGGCCCTGAAATAACTCAGATCCAGTACATTGGTGTCTGGTGAATTAGGTGGTTGATACATTAGATGAATCTGTAACCCATTTGATGTTGCAGCAGCCCTAATTTCTTGATCTAAATTGTTGATATGTGGCTTGGCATTGGCTTACTGTATTATGATGTTTTTGCTTGCATTTACTAGCCACTTGGCTTTGATAGCTGGTATAATCTGTTAAATGGAAAAACATGTGATAGTAATGTCACCAATGGTTCTAACAACTCTTATATGCTGTTAGAATCCATTATAGAGGCGTCCTGCAACAGTAAACTAAATGATGAAATATAATCTGATAGCTAAACAAATACTTGTTGCAAATACATTCTTTGATAACCTCTTTGGTTATTGACTCTATGAGTTTAGTCACTAAAGTACCTCTAACTCTGTTGCTGTTTCTCTAAGCCGGTGCTTGGGTTATGAAGGGAAAAATACCAATTTTTCCATCAAACTCAAGTTCACCTTGGCTTAAATATCTTGGTCTTGCAACAACACACATAAACATAACTTTTGGTATATATCGCTTACTTTTACATGATCTATATGGTTTTGCTTCATCTTGCAACTTATATGTCCTCTTGGTTACCTTTTGCGTATAGAACCACTTTTCATCTATGTGAATGACATTGTGCATAGATTCGTACCTGATCTTATTTGTTTGACTGTCAAAATGCAATGAGGAAAGGTTGTACTTGAGCCTTTGAAGCTTGTTGGCTTCAGTTAAGGCAGGTTTTATGGCATTGGTGTGTGGTTTTATTATGTCAGATTTAGCCCACCTCCCTACCTTACTTTTGTTCACTTTTAATTCATTGGCAAGCCTCCTTATTGTGCCCCTGTTGTAGAATGGTATGTTTTTCATCATTTCTATGTCTAGTTTAGTGCTAATTACTCTAATACCAAACTTCTTTGTTTCGAATCTGACTGGAACATTTGCTGTCATTTGCTCTCTTGCAGCCTCCCATATATAGTGAATGTTTTGACGGCTGACTCCAAATGATGTAGCCGCCTCCTTGATCTTGTCGTGATGTATAACTCGGTTCGTGCTATTCTGAATCAGGAACTCAGCGATCAATAAGTGGTCTGATGGAGTCAAGTTCTTCCAACCTTTCTTGTTACAAACCATGGTTTTTGTTTTATTGTTTATATAGGGATTTTAAAAGTTGTTTAATCTTAGGTGGGAAATTTGCCATTAGTAAAATCTAATTTTTTTACTAAACTTACTTAATTAACACCTTAATTAAACTCAATCCAATTAAACTAACTAACCCACTAACCCAAACCCAACCCTGGCCCATTACACCCAACTTCAGTTTATACCTCAAGCGCTAAAATCTCTTTGTGATTCTCTCTCTCTCTCTCTCTCTCTCTCTCTCTCGCTTCTCTAGAACATACTGGTGTTCTTTCATGTTATTCACGAACATAGTTTCTTCTCTGGTTCAAATCTTCTCTATCTCGACCTCACCATCCTTTCCCCTTCATCTGTCGTACTTGTCAGGTTCAAATCCTTTATCTCCCATGGATGATTCACCTGAAATCGACTTGATAGTTTACGACTCTGAAGACTCCTTTGTGGTCAAATTGGAGCTACAGGAGCCCATATTCATTGGTTTCTGACGCCATTTCGTCTGATTCGTCGATTTCTGATGCCATTCCGTCCAATTCGTTGGTTTCTGATGCCATTTCGCCCGACTTGGCTCCGGATTAGGTCCCCGATCTAGATTTGCCACCTCCTTCCGAGTAGTTTCAGTCGGATATGCTAAGGAGGGAGTACATGAAATAGCTGGCCAATTGGGTGTCGTCTGTAAAGAAGGTTTACGTATCTTCTTTTCCTCCATTTTTGGTTTGAATGATGGTAACTTAAAAAAAGGCGATGTGTGTTTCTATCTGATTTTTCGAAGATGCCCATTCTTTGTGATTCATGATTGCGATTTTCTGTCCGATTTTGATGCCTTTCTGTCGTGTTCGATTTAGCTTGAATGATGGTGGCTTGAAAAAATGATGCGTGTTCTTATCTGATCTTTTTAATGCTGCCCATTCTTTGTGATTCCTGATTGGAATTTTATGTCCCTTTTCTATGCCTTTCTAATGTGTTCGATTTAGCTTGAATGATATGGCGGCTTAAAAAAATGATGTTTATTCTTCTCTGATTTTTTAAAGCTGTCCATTCTTTGTTATCCCTGATTGGAATTTTCTGTTAGCTTGAGTGTTGGTAGCTTAAAAGCAAGTAATGCGTGTTTATGTTTGATTTTTTAAAGCTGCCCATTAAGTTTGATTCCTGGTGGAGATAGAACTGATTGCTACTTAAAAAAAGTGATTAAAAGTGTTACCTAATGATGAAATCACTCTGAGGGTGTACCTTACAAACAAAAACTTGGTAACAAAATCATGCATTCACTTACCAAAATGATCAAAGTGTTTACAGCTTAAGCAAAACATACTAACCCCCCCCCCCCCATCTCATATGTACCCCTAGCTTGTTCCATTTCGATAAGATGTTCAATTCCTTGCTTTGCCTTGGCTTCATCAACCTCTAGAGCTACTGGTAAGGTGCCTGCTCTAGTAAGTGTTGCCTTGCCCATATAAGGCAGTTTGTAGTTGTTGTTGCCATTCAATTTCATCACCTCAATCATGCATTGTTGCAGACTAAAAAAAATGCTATTTAATTTTGAAATCTCTAGGTCTTCATACGATTTAAGCACATTACTTACTAGATCATCCACATTAGATGAAGGGCTTTCTACCTGTAGGGACTGAATTGCCCTGAAATATCCCAAATGAAGCACATTTTTGTCAGGGGAATTTAGGGGCTGGCAAATGAGTTGAATGTTGAATCCATTTGATGATGCTGCAGCCCTAAAATCTTTATCTTCGCTGATAATGTGTGGCTTAGCATTATCTTGCTGTATGACAATGTTTTTAGCTTTAGTTGGTGGAATAATCTGAAAAAACGATTTGTAAATCAGTCAATAATGAAAAGCATAAAAAATATGATTACTTGATGTAAATTTGAGTAATGAAACCAATGTTTCTAAAAATTTCAAATTTAGGAAACATTTTGGACGCTTACTTAGTTGAATACTAACAAAATGCAACTTTTCTAAGGCTGAAAATTACTTACTTACCTAATTTAGGAAACATGATTTGATGACTTCCTTTGTTATTGATTCGATTGGCTTAATTACATATGTCCCCCTTTGCCGGTTAACGTTGGAACTTTTGTTGTGAATGGAAAAATTCCGATTTTCCATCAAACAAAAGTGCCCCCTCGGGACTGTATTGGGGACGTCACAAAGCACACATAAACATGACCTTCGGAATAAATCTCTTTGATTTGCATGCTCTATAGGGATTAGTTTCTTCGGCTAATTTGTACCCTCTCTCAGAAATCCTTTGCATGTAAAATCATTTTCCATCTACATGAATAATGTTATGCATAGTCTCATATATGATTGTATAATTTGTTATGTCCAAATGCAAGCAACTAAGGTTGTATTTCAGCCGTTGGAGCTTATTTGCTTCGGTTAGAGCGGGTTTAACTGCGTTGGTCTGTGGTTTGATCGTTCCGGATTTAACCCACCTTCCAACCTTGCTCTTACTAACATTAAGCTCCACTGCTAGTTTTCGAATAGTGCCCCCTTTTTGAGAATGGAATGGTCTTCATTAAATCGGTATCAGGATGTACCCTTGCTCTTCCACAGTTTAATTTTCTTTCGTTGAACGAAACAGGTGACCGACCAACATATGCTTCTTTGCAGATTCTCACGTGTACCAAATAGTCCGTCGGCTTACTCCAAATGATGTTGCCGTAACTTTGTTCTTGCAGAAATGCACGACTTCGTCCGTGCTGTTGGCCATCAGAAATTGAGCGATCAAAGTGCGGTCTAATGGAAATAGATCAGGACCCTTTCTATTGTTTGTCTTTGGGTTTGCTTAAGGTTGTTTGAATTGTTTTGCTTGTAGGTGAGCAACATTGGATGATGCATTCAATGCTCTATTAAGTGTGTTTATATAGACTTACTTTGATTTGATAAAAAAATATAGAGGGAAATTTTAATGTCATTCCTTTTTGGTATTTGAGTTTTTGAGTTGGAGGGAAAAAATTCCCCCAAAAACAGTTGTAAACTGAAGTTATTCAGGTTTTTAATGTATGGAAATAAATTTCTGAATTTAAATGTTGAGCGTATGAATTTATTCAGGTTTTTTTTGTTTTTTTATGTATTTTCAGGTTTTTCTTTATGTATATTCAGGTTTTTTACTGTAGCTAACTGTGGTTAAAAAATGGGGGAAAGATTAGTGAATTAATCTTTTCCCTGATTTTTTGATTAAACAGCTTTGAAAAGTCAAAGCAAAACCAAAAAAGCAGTTTTTTCTTAACCTTCATGCCCGTCCTACGTGCAAATCTGAGCGGAATGGAGGGAGTATTACATATAATACTAATTATATAATATATAACATATATATAAAGATATATTTGCATAGCCGGGTAGGCGGGTAGGGTAAACGGGTAATATGCAAAACCCGTACCCTACCCTACCCGATCATTAAAATATAGGGTTTGGGTAATACCCGACCCTATTACTCGATTATCCGTGATTATCCGCTGGTAAAATTGATATCCCTACGTGCGATGCACGGTTTGTAAATATTACATGAATAAATAATAACAATTTATACATTTGTATGGTTATAATATTATAAAATATTGTTATTGCAATCAACATATAATAAGTAATTAAAAAATTATATCTTTGTCAATAAAATAAAATGACAATAAAAAAATATTATGAACATATAAATATGAGAAAAGATAATTTAAAAAAATAAAACCAAAACTGTTGATTACAATTTTTAGAAAACTGAATATGTGGAAATAAAATCGGATCAATGGTTAATCGAATATTTTACTACAATTTGGTTCCGTACAATTTTATAACCGTTTGAGCATATTTAATTATTTTATACAATTATATGTAATTTGTAAGAAGTGTTTTCTGTTTTCCGTCTTTCCTTGCATTTTTTTCTAACAATTGTTTTTCTTCAAATGTGTTAAAACCTATTTTTACTAAATAATGTACTTACCTTAATTAATTTGACCCATTTATTTCAATTTTGATATGCACATAACTCAAACATTAACAAAATTTCACGGATTAATCCTAGGAATCTACCATTTTTATTTAATATTAAATCCAAAGTTTAAGGTGATCATAAATGTTATTTGAATGTGTTAGGTATGTCCTGTTCGAATTTAATTGCACAAGTTATAATTAAGCATGTTACTTAAAAAAACATGTTTCTAAATAAGTAATTTTCTTAATGGTTTATTACCAAAAGCAACTTGAGGTATACCCATTTTTACCACTTGCAGCCTATTTTAAATTCATCGCCGATTGCAATCCTACTTACTCGTATTTTACCAATTACAACCTATTTAATAAAATCCGGCTAAAATCAAGAGCGTGCCACACACGCGCAATTTTGAGCAAGTAGTAAAAACGAGTATTCCTCGGGTTGCTTTTGGTAATAACTCTTTTCTTTTTTATTTTTTCTTTTCTTCCCTCCATCACTCAACGGGAGAATTTGAAGAAATGAACGAGTATAAATACATATACATACAAATTAGAACAACTTCTAGCTAGATCTTCGTCTGAGAAATAAAGCGAAGAAAATTAAGCTATCCTCAACAGGCCGATAATTTGAAGAAATGAATGAGTATAGATACAGTTACATACAAATTAGAACAACTCCTAGCTAGATCTTCTTCTGAGAAATAAACCAAAGAGAATTGAACTATTATCCAATAGTAGCATAGAGTCTTCCAATAGCTTTATCAGTGACAACCACAGCTTCCAAAATTTCACCAACCTATTCAAAGTACTTCTTTATGGTATCCTTCTGTGTCTCCCATGCCAGTCCTCCGACGAACACCTTTGTGTATATCGTGTTGCCAAACTGTCCTGCTATATTTGCCGACGTCATCGATAATGATCGAATTTTCTGATGATTCTGAGTTAGTTTCTTCTTGATCTGTAAAGCAGTAATGAAGAAAAGGATTCGTGTTGAAGAAACTTACGGAGATTAATGGAGAGAGGAGACGAACTGGTGTTTGGATGAGGGAGAATTAGGCCAAAGAGAGAAGGGGGGGATATGGATGTACACGAACCAATTCACTCGTGAACTATTCAGATCTCAGTTCGTGAAAAGCTCAATAAGACTAGTCTGATGTGACTTGTTAAATAAGCAAACCAAACTCAAGATTGATGATATTCGGTTCATTAGCTCGCGAGCAAGTTCGTTTGTGGGCTCAAGAGCTAGTTCGTAAAAATTAAGCTATTGTAATTATAATTAATTTCTAATTTTATAGTTATACTTATAAAAAAAACTAGAATTATATAATTAAAATCATTCATTTGTATATATGTAATTTAATTAATCTTATTAGGTATATTATAATTTTAAGAACTTATGGCTTATTTTTATTTAAATAGTGATTAGTAACATATTTGTAATTTAAACTATTGAATTCCTTTAGGCTCGATTAGACTCTCGAATAAGCTCGTGAGCTGTCTATATCTTTGATAAATTAAGCTCGAGTTCGACTCGATAATTAATGTGTCAAACTCAAACTCTTAGATCTTCGGTTCAACTCGGTTCGTGTACATCCCTATGGAGGGAAAAAAAAGGAGGAGAGAGAAAGTGGAGGGAAGAAAAGAAAAAATAAAAAAGAAAATGGTTTATTACCAAAAGCAACCTAAGGTATATCCGTTTTTACCACTTGCTCAAAATTTTGTGTGTGTGGCACACTCATGATTTTGGTCGAAATTTATTAAATAGGTTGTAATCGGTAAAATGCGAGTCAATCGGGTTGCAATCGATGACGAATTTTAAAATAGTTTGCAAGTGGTAAAAACGGGTAAACCTCAGGTTGCTTTTGATAATAAACCATTTTCTTAATTACGACCTTGAAAAATGGTGGGCTAACCAGTCAGAAATCTTTACCAACAAAATCAACTCAAGCTATAAATAATACTCCCTCCGTTCCAAAATAGATGATGTTTTAGCTTCTTAAACAAATTCCAAAATAATTGATGTTCTAGGTTTTTTTAACCATTTCTCTCTATTTTACCCCTATGTAAATCCAAAAATATCTTTGACTTTTCAACCTCCCACTCACATTTGATATCATTAAATCTTATCTGCACAAATTTTAGGGGGTTATATTTGGTAATATATTTGTTTCTTAATTATTCTGTTTTTTTTTCTAAAATATCATCTATTTTGGAACGGAGGGAGTATATAAAATTAACTACTTTCCTTAGTTATGATCGGAAAAATTGATGGGCTAACCAGCCAGAAATGTTTACAAAAAAAATAACAGTTATAAATAGTTATATAAAAATAACTACTTCCCCTTATTACATGCGTTAAAAATAGTGAGCTCATTAATTAGAAATCTTTACCAAAATAAATAAATTTAAGTTATAAATAATAGATAAAAGGAAAGAAAATAATTAATTATTTCCCAAATTGGAAAAAGAATTGGGTAGAAAAATACATAACTTTCTATTTATAGACGGTTCCATTTTATTATTAAGTAAGATTGCAATCAATATATTATAAGTCATAAAAATTATATGTTTGTTAATAAAAAAAATAACAATAAAAAATATTATAAATATACAAATATGAGAAAAAAAAATGTAAAATATGGGACCAAAACTGTTGATAAATATTTTTACAAAACTGAATTCACGGTAACAAAACCAGATCAATGGTTAATCGAGTATTTTACTATAATCTGATTCCGTATAGTTTTATAATCGTTTGAGTAGATCTAATTATTTTATACAATTGTATATAATTTATAAGAAGCATTTTCCGTTTTCGATATTTCCTTGTATTCTTTCTAACTTAGTTGTTTATTCTTTAGATGCATTGAAATCTATGTTTACATAATGTACTTACCTTAATTAATTTGGCTTAATAATCTCAATTTTGATATGCACATAACGTTGACAAAATTTCATGGACTAATCCTAGAAATACACCGTTTTCATTTAATATTAAATCCATGTCAAGCTAATCATAAATGTTACTTGAATGTGTTAGGTAAGTTTAGTTCGAATTAATTTCACAAGTTACAATTAAATATGTTACTTTAAAAGACATGTTTCCAAATAAATAATTTTCTTAACTACGCATTGAAGAATGGTGGATTGGCTAGTTACAAATCTTTATCAACAAAATTAATTCAAGCTATAAATAATATGTATGGGCCGCTTGATTGCTAATCATCAATGACAATGACAATGAATATGAATAAGGGATCAATCATATTATGGAATAAAATGGAGAAAGTTGTTGATAAAACGGGGTATGATTAACTTATTTATTATGTACCAAACACTATAAATGAGAATAAGTCTTCATTCATTCCCATTACTTACCCATAAATCCCCCAACCAAGCGGACCCTAAAATTTACTACTTCCCTTAGTTACGACCATGAAAAATGATGGACTAACAAGCTAGAAATCTTTACCAAAAAAGTTAAGTTATAAATAATTATATAAAACAACTACATCATGCATGAAAAATGGTGGGCTCATATTTAGGAATCTTTAAAAAAAAAAATTAAATTATAAATAATAGATAAAATGAAAAAAAAAAAGTAATATTTCCTAAATTTATAAAAAAGAAAATTAGGCGGGAAAATACACAACATCCTATTCGTAGATGGTTCTATTTTATTATTGAGTAGGATTATATTAGAGAAAAGCTAAAAAGATAGTTATTTATAACCAAAGCACAAAAATTAAAATGACATCTAAAAAGTATCTATTAGACATGGTTAATTACAACAATCCTACCAAACAATCAGCGTTTTTGCACATAAACTACTAAACTTTTTTTTTTTGTGACACTGATACATATATACTATTTGAGTTTGACAGATAAACCACCAAACTTATTTCCTGATCATTTTTCACCGGAATTCCGCACGTGATTTGCCGGTTATAAATTTTTAAGGATTTTTTTTTTTTTGGGTCTAAATATGCTTTTAGTAGGTAGAGGAGCCGCTCATCTTAAATAATGGAGGTTCTAGATATTGGGAGAGAGAATCGTTGGTGATTCAAATGAATTGTTAGGGAAAAGAAATGTGTGAAGGAATTTTACACTTCTTGCATACTAAAAATGTTATTTGTAAACAAAATCCTTAAAAGTTAACAAACGCAAGTCACGTACTGAATTCTAGCGAAAAATGATCGAAAATAAGTTTGGTGGTTCATCTACTAAACCCTTATATTTTATATGTATTGATGTCCTAAAAAAATTTTAGTACGTTCAGAAATATTGATAGTTTGGTGCGGTTGCTCTAATTAATTAACCCTATTAGACATAATAAAAGTTAGCCAAGATAACAAATTCCTCTTAATGCGGACTAAATTCTCTATTCCAAATTGTGAAATAAATGACGAAATACTATTTTGAATAGAGAATCTTTGTTTATTGTTGATGGCATTAACAAGTTATAATAAGACGACACGCGGCTAATTTTATAGACTCTTCATTATCACGATTTTGAAAAGAAAGAAAAAACTCACAACACCATTTGAATTAGGAAAATGATGCTCGGGCAAATTTTTTTTCTTAAATTTAATTTTTTTTTATAAATGTATTAATAAATGTTAATAATAAATTATTTGTGAAGGCGATATTTAAAAGTTTAACATTAATGCTCGATTAAAGTAAAAAAGAAAAAAAGAAACACTCATTTTTAAATTGCTTCAAAATAAAAGTTAACATTAAAATTTCGTTTTTTAATAATTATTAATTATATTTATAATTTTAATTTGAAGATATAAAAATAAAAACACAAAAAAGAATTTATGCCATCGGACAAATTCTGCCCATCCCTTTGAATTATTCCACATATTTGTTAGGCTGCATAATTAAAAAAATTATAAAATTATGACTCATAATAAAATAAAAAGTTTCAACTCTCACTTCCCATCAGTCATATTACTTGTCACAACTGCAATGACACATTTGACCCTTGTCCCTACTCTAGGAATTCAAATACATCGACATATGTCATGGTAATTTCACATCATCAGTCAGCAGTTTTTACTGCTGCTTCTGGAAAATTAACAGAACCAGATGTTCCTACTTTTGCTCTGCTCAAAATTTTTCTTCTTAATAACCAAACAAACAAAACAACCACTAAAAAACACGCTAAACCACCACTCCAATATTCCATCACCAACTTTTTCTTGCTCCCACCATTTTCACCCTCTTCGTAACTAAAATTACCTGTCGACCCAGAAGAATTTGCTCTTTCATGGTAAAATGCAGAGCTGTCAAAACGAACGAGGCACTGCCCATGAACCAAAGTACCCCCGTTTTTACCGCTGCAGTAAAAAAGAAGCTTCTCAATCGCTTTTTGGATACAAGAATCGCATTCTCGGGGTAAAAGTGATCTCACGCATTCGACAAGACCGTAGATTTTACTTTCACTGCGGTTACTATTTTCATACCCGATTTCACCGTGTGAAAATCCATGATGAGTGAAAATGTTGATATCAGCTCTTAGCTTGAGCAACAGGGTTCCGAGTGCGGTGACATACCGGGCCGGGTCTTGACTATAGTTCCGCCCCGAGCATGAATGATTGTTGATGCTTGTGTATTCATTGTTAGAAGAGGAGATTTGTACGTAGCAACCATCGTACCAGGCTGAAACAGCGTTGGAGTTCTGACAGAGGTTTAAGATTGCGTTGTGGGCTGTTTTTGCACAGAGGGTGCAGTTTTCAGGGCCGAGACGGGGCCTGCATTGCATGAGGCCCGTATAGTACCCCTGTCCGAAAGTGATGTTTAAGGTTGTCATGGGGTGTGTTGATGCTTCCATGGTGAGGTTATCCAGAATGGTTTTGATGGGATTAATGTTGCGATGATAAGCGCTTGTTTGGTTGGAAGGATTGCACCAAAGGGAGAGAAGAGGGGGGACATAACTGGAATTTATGGAGGAGGATATTGTGGAGACGATGAACAATGAAGAAAGGAGAAAGTCCATTGCAATATAATAGATTTCAGTTTGGTTTATTGCAAGTGATTTTATACCATTGTCGGTATCAAAATAGTATATATACTTTTGGGCACACTGGTTAGATATAATGCAAATAATTGCATTGAGAGAAAGTCAGCAGCAGAATAGCTCTCTTTCTCAAAGTTTTCCACTAATTCCAACTTGATTCGCATAAATGCTAGATTATCTTGTCCTATCTACATTTTTCTCCGACTCATTTCTGCTTCATCCACCTAAACAGAATTTTGCCTGAATTTTAATTAGAGGCTAAAACTCAATATGTTATCCAACCAACACCTAGCGTCGTTTAAAATATTGCTAAATGGATGGGAAAGTTATAGGAACGGATGGAAATGGTTTAAACAAGTACCTTTAGGTGCCAAAATAAGGTCGAGAGAATCATTTAGCTGAAATTAAAACAAAAAAGTAAAGACAAGAAGAAGATGCATATTAATAGGATTGCTTTACATAAGATGCTTATTTATGTTGTTGGTGATACTGATATATACACCCCATCCGATCCACCATAGCCTAATAAAAAAGTCAGCTTTGAGATACATGAATGTTATTTAATAAGAAAACAAACGATATATATATATATATAAGAAAAAGACGTATTGAATTGAAAGTTGAAAAACATTGGTTTGCCTTAAATAATAATTTGAGTAGGGGAAGTTCGTTCAACAGTTTTCTGACCATGTATGCAGTATATTTTAATGTTGTAACATTTGTAAGTCGAGTGGTGTGCATGAGGACCACCTAATTAAAGCTCTTCCATATCACCATTTACACGTTGTTTCATCATAGGATACCCACCTCACTTACAAATTTACATCTAAGGACCCGCTTGGTTGGGGGTTTAGGGGTAAGGAATGAGAATGAATGAAGACTCATTTCCATTTATGGTGCTTGGTACATAATAAATAAGTTAATTATTACCCCTATTTTATTAATAATTTCCCCATTTCATTCTACAATATGATTGACCCCTCATTCATACCCATTGTCATTGATGATTTGCAACCAAACGAGCCCTAATTTCATTTAGCAAAATTTGCTGTGGGAATTGTTTGTTCAACTCAAGTAGCATACATCACCAAATTGCATATTTAACACCTCTTTTTTAATCAATCTTCTTCTCACTTACACGATTTCAAGAATTAAAAAATATTAATAATAACATTTCATGATTTTGTGATTTACACGATTGAAAAACCAAAACCCTTAGAACGATTGAATAATTTATGCTTACACAATTGCGTCAAAAGAATTACACATTGGTTACACGAGTCATAGTAGATATGTTTTGGAATTGTGGGTATAAACTATAAAGCTAGTATCTTCAAAATCTAGTAGAAACGAGTGCAATCTATTCTTTGTGGACACAGTTAATTTCTCCCCAAATTTATGTTCTACTTTCGTATTGGAAATATGGGGTATAACAAGATCTAAACTAATTTCATTGATTGGGAACAAATTCAAGGCAGTTGAGAATTAAGGTACAGAGGCAGAAACAAAAAGGATAAGATAAGAAACACACCAATTTGACTACAACCACACATGCATACCAGGGCCATACTACACATTAAATACATATATAGGTATGGCACATAGGCAGTGGGTACTAAATACGTAACAGAGCATGCAATCCTATTAATGCATATACTGATGGTCTTATACGCGTGAAATTAACTAATAGCCAATGCTTGAACGAAAGAGAAGAAATTCCATTCAAGAACAATCTGACTTTCAGCAATAAAAACATCTTCAATGTCAAACAGTTGCACTTCCATAGAAAAAGCTAAACTGAAAGTAACCAGATGGAACTTAAATTCAAGCAAGATACCGGTATAATCTTCTATCTGAATTGTCCCTCTCCAAGAAATCTCGCTCGATAAGTGATTCAATACGTTTCTTGATTTCACCAGGATTAGCCAAAAAACGAGACTGCAATTGTTTGGTGACCTCTGCAATGATATTGTTATGATCCAATACCCGCCTTGATTTCATAATCCGGACAATTGCAGCTTCAATCTGGGGCTTTCTGTCCTCCTCCACCTTCTGCCTTGTTTCTTGCTTTTCAGGCTCAGATTCCTTCTGTGCAACCACAGTTCCTATTTTCACCTTGCGAAGTTTGCTGGTAAAATTGTCATTAACAGAAAATACATCGTCCTCTCCAATATCTTTGCTCATGGGCTCTTTACGCAGCACATTTTTCCCTTTGACAAGAGCCAAGGACTGTAAGCAACGTTTTAGATCAGCAGAGGGAATCTCAGTGGCCTGCTCTATCTCCTGATAGCTAAGATTATCGGTATTGTTGAACAACATTAGGACACACATTTGATAAGTCGAAACATTAAGCTCATACTTCTGGCCACTCCCAAAGGTCGCTCTCAGATCAGCCGTTCCCATATTTGTTTGCCAGGATAATCTCCTACCCGTATGAGTCCCCAGGTAATAAGATCGAAACTTCTCACACAGAGCAGATAATTCAGAGGGTAAATTGCAAGTATTGGTGGATTGAGTAGGCCAAGATCCAGTGGTCAAAACCTGGACTACTAATGTGGGCCCACTTCCCAGCTCAGCACCATAGGCTGCATAGAACCCCTGCATTGTGTCCTGAGACGTCTTCATATCTGTGAACATGCCTTCCAGTTTTGATGTAAACTGATACCCACATTCTGTCTTCAGTTTAACAATCAGACTCCTCTCTGCATCATCAGAAACTGTTTTCCCCGACAAGAGTCGCTTCGCTAGATGTTGTTTGTAGTATTTCTCAAAAACATCTTTCTCCTGGAGGTAACGGAATAATATCATTACCTTATCAAGAACAGCCTCAATATCCTCGTCTTTCACTCCCTTCAGTCCTTTACGCAGCTTATCATCCACAAATAATGAAATGTACTCAGGAGAACGAGTGTTCAAATTAATAAAATACTCAAAGGAAGAACTCAAGGCATTCTGGAAGGTCTTGTCGTTGATGAATGCAGAGCTTATTATTTTATCATACTTGTCCCTTTTCTGAAGGAGGGTATCAACAAACTCCACGGGATTCTTTGATTTTTCGGGATCAGTAACGAGCTGTTTGCCAGTATCTCTGATGTGCGACGTCATTACATCCCTAATTGTGGAGAGACCGTTTGGAACCCGTTTGAATAAGTTATACATCCTTCCTAAATCTTCAGATTTATCCTCAATAAGCATCTTCACCAGTCCTGAGTTCTCCATATGAACTAGTCTCTGCATGTGGTTGGCTATCATCTCCTTTTCGACAACATTGGTTATCTTCGGTTCAGTCTTCGTATCCAAGTAGTGCGATACCCTGTCTATTTCTTCATTGAGACGCTTTTCAGCTTTCTTCAAGTAATCCCCACAATCACTGCACTCAATGAATTCCTGAGATTCTGCTCTATAGAAATCGGCAGAAACTTCAAGAAATGGCTTCTCAAAATCTTCTTGGTAGACTGAAGGTCCCAATTCCATCAGCATTTTGATGATGTTTCTCATAAGCCCTCTGTTGATGACTTCACCAGTGCGTTCCCTCAGTATCAGTTCAAGAATTGTGTTTAGAAGCCTTGGCTGGATTTTACTGGAGTGAATTACATAGTCTCTCCAAAGATTAAGCCCAAGCTCATGAACAGGAGTTTTGTGGTTGCTTTGTATGAAAGTCCTGTCCATGTACATTAGTATGTCACGGATCATTTGCAGTGCTTTATTATGATCACTCCATTTGGCATTAAGTTCATCCAGGAATGAAGCACCTTGGGCAGCCTCTATACATTTGGCCATCGTCTGAAGATGGAATGTCATTGTCGACACAAGACCTGAATAAAGCTTCTCCCCAAACTTATGTAACACCATATTATACGCGTTTCTGCATTCACAAAAAAACAATTCCAAATTGGAGACAAATTTTTTTTTAATAAGAATACACACTTTCAGAAAACAGAAACACTTATTTCATGTATCTGTTACATCTGAGTTCCCTAATTTAGGAGAAATTTCACATCAAAAGATAGCTACAGTCCATACCCAGTTAGCGGAAAGACGTTCCCTTCCCTGGTATAGAACATGGATTCAGAACATAATAACAAAAACAAATTGGGGGAAAAGAAAATGATGCTTTCAAACTTTTTGAAGTGGTTCATTGAATTGGTTTCCTGGCATTTTTCAATCCATTACTGTCCTGAGGTTTCAAGACTCAAGAGGAGGCTTCATGTTAAGCTGGGTCACAGAACAAGACACTCCCCTTAACTTATGTTTAATAGAAATGATCTTCACATAAGCCAGTATATGATAGTCAACTACACAAATTATTTTGTTGATATCTTAGAAAAATATCTTGGGAAAAGATACATGACGACTTGACTGTTTCCTCCATATTGCAGCACATGTATGCATATGGCATAACAAGAAGCAGCAAACTCAAGAAGGTAAGTAACATTCCCTAATGCCCTCAAGATAATATTTAAATATGGTATTAAATATATCCAAGCATGTGGAGTGCAGCCATTTCCATCATGCATTGCTATGCATGATTTTTAAGCGATATGTATCTAAAAAGACCCATAAAAAAACTACGAGCAGTCATGCTATCGCTGTTACATGAAAAAGATGTACAGCTGTGACAAAATTCATGCCACATGAAGGTTAATAAAACTACTACGATGCAGCCAACAATTTTTCATCATCGAGCTCAAGCGGTTTCTGCAACCAATTTGGGACGTAATATGCAAAGTATATGTATTTCTCCAAAGCAATGAAGTACCTCAGTATTTAGTGATCTTAATTAACCATTTCTGATCCTTTTTCCCCTTCTTTTTACTTTAATCATACTAAAAGAAGGAAATATAGAAACTACACATTGCAACCATATTCCCAAGACAGTTTAGTGATAAATTCAATATGTCATAGACAGCAAAGAACAGTTACTAATCATCAAATGATAAAACATGGACATACAGCCATTTTATGCAGCAAATGATATATAAACACTTTGTAACACCTAGAAATTAAACATAAAGTCATCGTAAGTGATACATGAATTAACTTCAGGATAGTTAATATAGAATCAAAGACGGTAGAATTATATCTCCCATACACCTAAAGTTTCAGCAGTTATATTCACAGAACCCACTACATGAAAATAATGATTAGTAGCAAATCTAAAGGAAAAATGAACTTATGTAAAACCAAGTACCACGTTGAAAGTGCACACTATACTAGCACATAAAAACATCGAGCAATAAAGAAACTAGCTGTTCCAAATCAAATTTCAATATTTGATCATTAGCATCTGCCTTGGATGAAAGATTAGCAATCAAACAACTCAGTAGTCTCAATTGAATCATTAGTTCACCATAGCTAACAGTAATTAAAAAGAACACCAGTATTGAGCCAACAAATTGAGGGGAAATAGCAAAATAACCTGTATAATTCTTCAAAGCTAAGTCCGCTAGCATTGTGATTATAAATCTCGTGAATCGCATGCTCTAAAATCTTCCAGGTCTTTTCTGCATACTTGGGATCCACCACCACTTTGTGTTTAAAAGCTTCAATCTGAAAATTCCTCTTCTTCTGCCCGCTATTCATCCTTTAAGAAAATGAAAATCGGGAAATCGAACCTCCAACTCCGAATTTATAAAAGAACCGATAAGACGGGGTTTTAGTATTAGATTATCAATATTAGGGCTTTCTCCGATTGATTGACTAGCGAGAACTCAGGTTTACTGCCCGAATTGGAAGATAATAGCCCTAGAATGTAGAGGGAAATCCGATTTCAGGGTGAGCGAATCCGCTATAATAGGATGCTTGCTTGAGAAGGAGAATTTCAGATGATCAATCGACAATGAAAATGTTATTCGTTTTGGTTCTTTGGTAGGGGTGGTTTGATGCAAGTTTTCAGAGGTTTTGGGTGTGAAACCGAATAACTGATTATTATTTTCCCTTAGGTTGTGTTTGGATATGATGGAATGAAATGAATTATCATGAAATACCGACGTGGGAATTCATGAGAAGGCTCAACACTCCTTCAATATTCTAACAATCCTTTCCACCATATCCAAACACACCATCAAATAAGTAGCTTAAAGCTTATAACTTAGAATTCTTCTAATCTCCTGATAATTCATTCCATCACACAACATAAGAGGAAGGGAGAAAGTTAAGAATAGCTTCTCTTTTAAGTTATAATATAATTATGGTCATTCTCTAACTTTACATAATTTTAACTTTTAAAATGCAACTATAACTTTTTTTTTTTCTTTTACATATTTGTATTGTTACACATGTATCACGATATTAATATTGGAATTTTTTAGGTTAGTAAGTGTATTACAAATGACTTCGAAAATCGAGTTTGCAGGACTACAATAAATCCAATCAACATTGAATACGACATAGTAGAGGCGTGTGTAGGACACTATTTCCCTGAGACGATATTGTCCCGCCCTCGATGCATGCGGTTCTACCGCGATTGTCTCCCAAGATACAATCACTCAGTTCTTGCGATCAAAGCACAATAATGCAAGGACTATGACGAACTAAATAGTATCTCCAACTCTCCATTGAGAAAGCATAAGACTGAATGAATATTAGAATATTTAGATCAGTATCAAACTTAGGATGGATTTAGCTAGTGTTTGACTAGTGATGAATGTGAAATGAGAATGTATATTTATAGACTTCTAGGCATCATTTCGTGAACATGTGGACCTTTTCGACTTGAACAATCACAACCATTAGATCGTACCTCTTGGTCAAAGATCACAGTCCTATGGTTTGATTGCATCATTTTTGAACATTCACAACCTTTTGTTCACACTTATTCCACTTAAACTGACACAACTTTTCACTGACACCTCTTCGTCTAAAAAATACTTCTCCGTTCACACCCTCAAAATCCCAACAATTAATCTGTTCCGGGTCTATTTTGCCACGATGCAAGTGCATATTAACAATGTTGAATGTCTACTTGCCACGAATCTAACTGAAACCAGTTTTGACTAACACTATGATCGTTATGACAGAATGTATCATGATATCAATTTGTCACGACTACACAATAAATATATTTAAGGACAATATAATCAAATTGTAATTATCATGAAACTCCGTGAAGTAACTTGGCACCAATGTATTGCCTCAACAAAACAACCCATGTCTGGTTCCAACATGAACAATAAAAGAGCAAAGAGAATAACAAATATTTGGTCAAATGCCTCAATTGATTATCACGACCCACGCATCTGAAAACATTACCACAAAAAATTAATATACTACCTCAACTTTTTTAGATGTAGTTTAGTTTTGAATAAGGGAATTAAGATATAAGGAAAATGGACAAAATTCCTTTAACCAAGTCTCCTCTCTCCCGAAAAATTTCTTAAATTTATCCTCATCTTTCCTTTATATTATCTTTTTCTCCATTTATATATGGTACTGAATATGGTAGATTAGAAAATTAGAGATTTTTTAAAGATGGTGATATGGATAGTATTGGAAGGAATTGGGGGAAAAACTAAAATGACATTTATTTAGAAATAATTGAAAAAAAATTAAATTACATCTAATAAAAATGGGAGTAGTATATATATATATATATATATTTTTTGAGCTAATATAATTTCAGTATATTTTCTAAAAAACGAAAATCAGTGAAATTTCAATCTTGTTTTAGGAGAAGCGGACAAATAAACAAGAAAATAAGAGAAGAGAAGCGAAGCGCATCAATTAGGATTATCTTATTCATCGGATCCCTATATATATTGTATCAAAATACATGGTTTTATAAATACATAAATATAATTGAATACCTAAGTTGCCTTCATCAGTTACTTTAACGAAGACACACTAATTTTTTTCCTTCAATACTCCCCTCTGTGCCAAGTCAAATGGTGATGGTGCATAACTTTTTACCTCGTTAAAAACCTTGTCAAGTAACAAAATTCAGTGGAGAAAAATAAATCTTGGTCGAATGAAAAAAAAAAAGTGCAACATATTGAGACCCCTAGAAGTCATACATCTCATTTAGTACGTACATTTATCAAGAGAGCTTTAAAAAAACTCTCCATCCTCAATTTAACATAAATCATGATGATAACATGTGATTGCTAGTTGTAGAAAAACGTTGGTGATGCATGTTTCATATTGTCACCTTTGATTTAACATAGTTTTGTCTATTTGTCGCAAATAACTTCGTTTTCATAAATTCGAGTAGGTCTTCTATGGCAGGACTCTAATTACAAACCTCTTCTATTTATACAATGATGATCTTTAACACTCATGAGCTGCTACATGTAGGATAATGGTCTCTGAATAATTTGATGAGGTAACTTGAGAGTCATGCTGGGTTAACCTTCAAAATTTCATCGTATTTATCATGGTAATACATAACCAATTTAGTAATGACCTTTACATTGACCAATGAGATAACCAACATCAACAAACCAACCAAAGTAGTATGTGGCATCTCTGAGTAGGAGGTAGATCCAATATTTTCTTCAGGAGTTACGTTTGACATTTTATTTAGAGGCTACAAGTTCATTTGTGGTGTCTCTTGTCTCTAATGCAGGAAGAATAAATTTATTTCCTTAGTTTCTTTTAGACATCAAATTATATCTTGATGTCATTCCAGTGACACTGTGTTGTCCTGAATAATAATCTAGCTATCAAGTTTATTGAAAATGTAATATCTAGTTGAGTGCATTGAGTTTAATACAATAATGTGCACATTCACTTAAGTAGGGAATATCAGCTTACAAAAGCTCTTCGACTCGAACGTAAATGGATCTTTCCTTATTTTCACACTTCAATCAATCATAGGAGTGCTAACATATTGCACTTTATCCATGTTAAATCGCCTGATAATCTTTCGATATATGCAAATTGAGGAATTAGTATCCAACAAACTCGATCTTTTAGTTCAAGACAATATCGAGTCTTCCCGTGATTCTTTATCTCAAATTTGAATATTTTCTCTTATTTCTTAAGAGGACCTATAATATACATAACAATGACATATACTACTATGACTGCAAATTTGAAACTTGTTTTCTTTACAAATGCACAAGGACAAGGTTGAATTGTCTCTTTGAAGATGTTTTTTATTTCTAAAAAATAATCATAGTGTCGTCACCACTTGTATTTTTCAAATCTCATACGACTTTCATAAGAAGTAATTATAAGTTGAACGCAAAGTGGTTCCCGAAATGTACATCACAACAACAAATAACTGAAAATGAAGATGAAACACACGATTTTATAATGGGTTGGTTGCAGCAACCCCATCAAACTATCAATATTTCTGCACATAAATAATTAAATTTATTTTTTTTGACATCGATATATACAAACTATACAGATTTGATAGATAAACACCAAACTTATTTTTCGGTCATCCGCGAGTCAGTTTTGTTGGAACTGGAGCGGGCTTGGGAACTGGGGTTCGTGCGTTGCGAGAGCTCCAAGGTGAGAAAGAACCCAGCCTTGTCTTTCACATGGAAACAAAGCTGAAAACGGCCCAAATCCAAAAGATGAACTCCCGTCAGCTACACTTCATGCATTTCCAATCCTTTGGAAACTTATTAGTAGAATGTTATAGCATTCGTCGTGAGATAGTATACCTCCTCACAGTCAATTCTAGAGCATTGTGAGAAATCGTACTTAAAGGTGAGGTTTGTATCTCATGACTTTTTTCTTCTCACTATGCTTACTGACAAAACCTATTTTATGACTTACATGTTTTACACTTGATGAGGTTAGCACTACCAAACCGAATACTTATCTTTTTGTCATAGAATCCAGTTCTACATGGATCGATTCTTTCATATGCTCTTTATTGATATGTTACAATAGAGCGTAGATCGATATCACCATGCTCTACGATTCCTTGTCAACAACGTATATATCATCAATGAGCATAAAAGATCTTTCCATCAAATCACATGCACTCTCATGATCTCTGGAATCATATTAAACTTCGAAGCGTCCTCCGATAATTATTCATGATATTATTAATCAGAAATAATTTCATGAGAGTGGTTCTTCTTTTATTGATGGTTAAATCAAGTTGTGTCATATCTTTCATGTTCTTTCTTGGGCAGGTATTTATTGAATCAGGTGGCATCCCCATTTCCTTTTGGGAGCCATGACCTCAGCCACACCTCCACTAAGCGGGATTGCAACACCTTTCTCCGCGATGTTGTTCCCCATACTAGAGACTTTTAACTTTACAGACATATTTGCAGCTGGTAAATATGATCTTGTCACTTTATTAAAATTAACAACCGCATCAGTGATCAAATCTTCTATACTTGAAGATCGATAATTTGTTTTAATTCACTTTTATATTGTGGAGTGTGAGAATCTAATAAGACATACTAGAAAATACTTCATGTTGTTCCCTTAGAAAATTATTTTTCTTATCTCCCCCTAATGATGGGAAGACTATCTTATGAAAGTGACAATCCGAAAAATCTAGCAGTAAACAAATCTTGCATTTCAAAGGTTTCAAAGAGATAATAGTTGAAAATTCATATCTAGCTAACTACTCTTGCCTTTAAAGACCCATTTTGTGTGTGGTGGGTGTGCAATAGGCACATATACTGTGTAATCAAATATGCGTAAATGTAAAAGTGTTAGGCTGAATCTGGTTCAACTGGTACGCATAATTGTTGATCAACAATGAGTTTGAAATGAATCAAATTTTAGTGTGCATTTCCAATGGTTTGACCTCCATCTACATCATTTTAGTGATGGCTTCCACGAGACCAATGTTGTGTATACACATGGGCTGATGCTTTAAATAAACATGCAATAATTATCAAATGCTTTTGATGGAGACTCTTTAGCGTTAACAAATCTTGTATAGTTTATGGAGTGAGGGTAGTGAGTCCTTACATGTATATTTTGTCTTAGGAGCTTTCAAATGCAACTTGTAGAGTTTATGAGTGAGGATAGTGAGTCCTTACATGTATATTTTGTTTTAGGAGCTTTCAAATGCAACATTTAGTGGAGACAATAACATGATATTCAGCTAGTCTATCAAAGTATTTACCAAAATCATATATACTAATGGTCCGTATTCTGGTTTGATAGGTCCACATATATTATATTGTGTTCTTTTGTATGAATAAAAAATTTTGCTTATATATTTGGCATATAAAGATCTCGGTCCTACTTTTTGCTAAATAATAAGCTTGGCAAAGCGAACAATGTGTCTTTAAAACTGTTAATAAGGCAGAGTGGGATGTAAGTCGTGCTTTAGAAATCATTTATTGCATTATAATAGAACTAGGATTGACACTATACAGTGTATCAAATTTTATTCCATTTTTTTTTTTCACTCGAAAGAAAGAATGTCCATATAATTTCTTAAATATTGTCATCATGTCATGACTTGAATGTTATAGACAGTTTCTTGCTCCTATAGTAATTTTGATGGTAGCCAAAATTGAATTCATTAATGAATAAACTTTAAGATCAAATCCAATAGTCTAATTAGAGTGAAACATTATGTGTTCACAACTTTCTTAAAATGTTAGGCAAAATCCTTATTTCCTTAAGACTGTAATCATGAGGTAGACATTTGTATGATGACTTCCTCGTTTTTATAGTGAGTCTTTGTTATTTGTACTCCCTACACCTCTTGTATTTAATCGCTTTAGCGGTTTATACAAATGTGTAGTATCTCCACACTTATAGTTTTTTGGGATGTGCGTGCCCCTTGGTTAGAACCTCTAATAGGTCCAAATGGATTGGACTTGAGTAGGTTAAAGTTCATTACCAATTATTTTCCTTTTATTCATAAGGTTTTCAGGTGTCTTTTGCAACTTGGTGTTATGATCACCATATCTATTTGGGATAGGCACATTGGAGTATCCTCTAGGGCAACTATATTTGTTACCTTGTGGTGCATTATTTCTACGTCTGTAAGGATTGACACATCTCGTCCCCTTTACTTTGGGCTTCTTACACTATTCAGTTTACACATTCAGGCACATGAATTCTTATTGTCCCAGCACAACTTATTGAATGCTGCAATTTCTGTTGTCATCATACTCCGCCTCGCCTACACTGTTTCACTAGTATAAGCGTTGCAAACAAGGAAAATGAAGAATTTTTTTAGTATCTTTTCACTGAAAGTAAGACGTGCTTCTTGCCGCAACATGTTCTAGTTGAACTTATTGGCCCTTTGATAGTCTAGCAAGTGGACATCATTCCACAAAATAGTCAATTCTGGAAGTAGAAAGTCATCTATATTTCCCAAATTTCTTCTATGGAATTTCACAATTTATTGGGTATCTTTCAATAATACTTCCAGAGTGCGTTAGGATGAATGCACTACCTCAAATTTATTAAGGCATTGACTCTGTTATACAGCTCTTCGTCTTTTATGTTGATGAATAGGTGTGTGGAAGTGTATCATTTTTCATGAAAACAAATTCAACTTAAGAAAATCAATTACAATAACTCAGTTCCTTTTGAATCTAGTAATTTAAATGTGGTTCTTAAGGCAAATTCAACTTAAGAAAATCAATTATAATAAACTCAATTCCTTTTGAGTCTAGTAAATCAAATGTGGTTCTTAAGGATTACATCTATTTTGCATATGAAATGATATAAATATAGGGATCAAGTTCTCGTCAATTGATTCCTTCAAATTAACAATATGAAAGATTAAGATTGTAAAGTTTACCTTCGAAAATTATAGAAGCATTGTCACTCATGCATCAAATTTCTAATTTATAATTCTTCAAGAATTTGATGATGATTTGTGTTGGTAGGTTATCGTGCTGATAACGTCTTTGAGGAGAAAAAAAAAAAAAAAAAAAAAAAAAAAAAAAAAAGAGAAGAGATGTGCATCAATTAGAGTGTCAAAATAGAGGGCTCCATAAATACATAAAATAAGTGAATATCTAAATAGTGAATATCTAAATAATCATTCATCAATTATTTTCAATAAAAACACACTAATTATATTTTTCATTCAATAAATCTTCTATATTTAGTATCAACTTATCTTATAATTTCAGCAAAATATGTCCTTGAATAGCTAACTTATAGAAAAAAGCCAAGATCTACTAGTATTTGATTTGCTGATTGGCATGTGGCTCAAATTAGCTTGATGGCCCGAACTAACATAAAATAGTACCATAGCCTTATAAATGGTAGCCTGAAGGAAGTTCGGTGCGTTCGTATCGGTCCACCCTTGGATTGACGAGTTGCCCTATTCATCAACTCTGATTACAACAACAAAAAACTTTAACTCATTACTTGAACCAATCCAAGGAATGCTTTGGCTTCTTACTCTTATGTTGAACTAAGTAAACTAGTATAGTACTCGTACAATGTACGATTATAAGATATTATATAAATATTACAAATAAATAAATTATTTAAAAATGAAAACTTCTGCATTATTAAATAATAATAACACAATAAATTAAAAGTTCATTAAACGCAAAAGAACATCAAATACATAAAGTTCATTATAACTCAAATAAATATATTGCAAGCCATTCAACATAAGAACTAACTATTACAAATTTAAGAAAACTTCTCCTTAAACATTTATCATTTTGTTTCAATCAGTCACAAAGATTATTTCAATCCCTTTCATGTTTCCAACTCTATGCGACATAAAGTTGAACACTAGTCTCTTTCGGAATATACCAACATGAGAAAGTAATTGCCCTGAAGTTAGTTAATGGTCATGGCAGAAGACACAAGTAAAGCATACTGTCTACGATGAAATTTGAAAGGCAATCTCCAGCTGAATAGTGCCAACGACATTGCTATCAGGTACCGCAATTTCGAGAGTAGGTATTGGGTGTACCATGTGTTAGAAATTCTCGACTACATCTAATGTACGCAACGGAATAATAAATCGAGAATTAAGATCGTGATTTATAACTGAATTAATCGTTGAGCATTGATTACGCTAAAGTTGGAACAACTTACTTGTGCGTAATTAGTCGGACAGAGTTGAGCGAATGATTCACCACTTCAGGTATCCACGCGTATATCGTTCGCCGCAGGCACTATCCTCGGTACAATTATATCCTCGGTACAATTATTCGATAAGTGATCGCTAGGAAATCACTTATCAAATTCTATAGTGCCTCCAATTTTTATCTGATAAAAACCCTTGATTCTCTACTATAGAGAATATGTATATATAGTACCATATAACCCTAGGTTTATGGGTCTAATATCCATGTCCACTTAATTAATTAATTAGTCTGACTTATTAATTAATAAAGCTCACATATCCTAATCTAGTCCATATCTTTCACCATGTGCACAATAGTGTTATGGTGCACCTGTTTGAGTGTCGTGATCGCGACACTTGCATTATTATTGATATTGGCATAAAGTATCTTTGATATTTACATAAAGTATGTTTGACAATTTCATAAAGTATGTTTGAGTCACAATTTTAAAGTGAAACAGATTCAAAACACAAATTCTTAACATAGGTATGGTTGATTTACTCATAAAATGTGTTTGATATTTGCATAAAGTATGTTTGACAATTTCATAAAATATGTTTGAGTCACAGTTGTGAGCGGCCGCGCCAACTCCACAACCCAAATTCCCCCTTTTAGTCACAATTGGTCGCGGCCACGACCGAACCGAATGGGTCCCGAACCGCATGAATCGGTGTCAAACCGAACTATGCACAATAAGGCTATTGTGCACATGGTGCACCCAAGTTTTTGCCCAATTTCGAATAATCAGTATATATATTAATAGCTTTTAGTAAGATACTCCATCCGTTTTATAAAAGGAGTTCTGTTTGAAAAAGATACTACCTCCGTTAACTTTCCTACTTTCCTTTTCGGTTTGTCACAACTTAACTTTCCAGTCCATAAATGACAAATTTCTCTCATAATCCCCACCCTCAAAATCTCCACCCTCAATCTACACCTTTAAAAAAGTCAAAGATTCCACAAAATCTGATTTTTCTTAACCTCCGTGTCCGATTAAAGTAGGAAAGTTAAGTCGGGACGGTGGGAGTACAACTTTATATTTTTAGTCAATTTAATGAATGTACAACTCTCCAAAAACTATCAATTCCACTCAGCAGACTTATTTTAAATTTTGATTTTATATATCCAATCATATATAAGTAATTCATGAAATAAAAATGTAAGTATTTTACTTGATTTACGAGGCATTGACATTTAGAAAATAACTCTTTTTGGGACAATATTTTTGTTCTGAAATATAACTTTTCTTACATATAATATAACATGGTATCATCAAATACATGCTGACTGTTATCATTGTTTTGGAGTATAAGTCAGAACAGAAGATCTCAAGGGGGTAATTTAACATGATCAATCAACAGTTTTACCTCGTTCCAAAACTCTGCTTCTTAATAACCACACGATCAAATCAAGCACTAAAAGCAAAGCTACCACTCCAAGATTCCATGCCCAACTTTTTCACCCTCCTCGAAAGTAAAATTACCTGCCGAGCCAGCTTCTGAAAATGAATCCACCCCTCTACTGTAAAACTCGGTGCTGTCAAAACCCATTCACCCAGTTTTACCACTGCAGTGAAAAAGAAGCTTATCAATGCCTTTTCCGATACAAGCATTCTCTGACAAGCTCGTCGATTTTACTTTCACTGTGGTCACTATATTCATACCTGATATCTCCGTGCGAGCGCCGGGCCGGGAGCATGAATGGTTGCGGATGCTCATGTATGAATCGTCCGAAGAAATTGAGGAGGAGTATCAAAACCAAGCCAAAATTGCGTTGGAATTCCGACAGAAGTTCAAGAGGTGATGCCGGCCACTTTTGCACAGTCTCCGGGCCAGCATTGGACGAGGCCCGTATAAGGTTCATGTCTGAATCTGATATCTACGGTTGTGAAGTGGAGGTGATGGTGTTTCTACGGTGAGGTTATCAAGAAGGGTTTCGATGGGATTAACGTTATTTGAACACGCTGAAGCGAAATTATGGAGAAGGATATTGTGTAGAAGATGAACAATGACTAAAGGAACACTCCCATTGCAAAAAACATTTCATTCACTTCGATTTACAGTAACTGATCGCAACCAATGGTTGATTTCTACACTATATTCGATTTGATACCCTTCATTAAAAGTTCATATTAACTATTCTTGATATAAAAAAATATCAAACAATCTTAAACATACTTTTATGTTTGATAAGATCTAAAGTTCTACTCGAGCTCGATAATTAACACAAGTATAAAATGTAAATTACTCGAACTCGACTTGATCAAAATTCATTCAAACTCAATTTGATTAATAAACAAGCAAGCTCAAACATAATGTTAAAAGTTCAATAATATTTCAAACAAATTTGAAAAATAATATATTCGACTCAGACTTAGACTCATTTAAATCCCTAATCGTTGGCAACTTGGCAACAAAGTAAAGGTGCTATGTGAGAAGAAAAAAAATGGTAAGAAGATAGTGCATATTACACAATATTTGCAATAGAAAAAAGAGGGGAGTAGCTCAATGGGTTAGAAAATTTTAGGACGTACAAAATAACGTCGAAAGTAGAGAGACATCAACCCAAAATTAAAACAAAAACGGAAGGAAACAGATACTATTAAAACCAACATATAATGCTCAAGTATAAATGAATACATGTAATTTGATATACTACGATTGCCAGATATAGTATATATAGCTGACTTCACGGAAGACTTATTTCCATTTAGGAAAATATTAACGTTAACTACTCAAGACCGAGAAATAAAACTTTTGCAGAAAATACTCAAATACAGAATGTTGAAAAGTAGAATGAACTGTCCATGAATAGAACACTTTCATCATGTACAAAAAGATATATTAGGATGAGAAAAGATCTAACAAAACGTTCGCTACTTTCACTGGCTGGGAAGTGGGAACAAAGTCAGTGTTGTTTGAGAATTATTTAGATAAGAGCCAAAAGAAAGTCTCAACAGGATAAGATTCACAAGGCATTGATCAAGTTGACTACTACAACCACATAAATACCAGGGCAATACTACACATTAAAATCCAAGAATAGGTGTGGCAAATAGCGTGGATAGTGTCGTATAAAACGAAAACACGGATCATGTTATGTGGGTGAAATTAACTAGTAGCCAATGCTTAAACAAAGAGATGAAATTTCACTCGAGAACAAATGTATTTTTCAGCAATAAAAACAACTTCAGAGTCAAACTGTTGCACTTCCATGCAAAAAGCTAAGCTGAAAAACAAGTAACCAGCTAAAATTTTAATTCAGGCAAGATATCGGTATAATCTTCTATCTGCATTGTCCCTCTCCAAGAAATCTCGTTCAATAAGTGATTCAATTCGTTTCTTGATTTCTCCAGGGTTAGCCAAAAATCGTGACTGCAATTGTTTGGTGACCTCTGCAATGATATTGTTATGATCCAATACCCTCCTGGATTTCATGATCCGGACAATTGCAGCCTCAATCTGGGGCTTTCTGTCCTCCTCTACCTTCTGCCTCGTTTCTTGTTTTTCCGGCTCGGATTCCTTCTGCGCAACCACAGTTCCTATTTTCACCTTGCGAAGTTTGCTGGTAAAATTGTCATTAACAGAAAACACATCGTCCTCTCCAATATCTTTGCTCATAGGCTCTTTACGAAGCACATTTTTTCCTTTGACAAGAGCCAAGGACTGTAAGCACCTTTTCAGATCAGAAGAGGGAATCTCAGTGGCCTGCTCTATCTCCCTATAGCTAAGACTATCGGTATTGTTGAACAACATTAGGACACACATCTGATAAGTTGAAACATTCAGTTCATACTTCTGGCCGTTCCCGAAGGTCGCTCTCAGATCAGCTGTTCCCATATTTGTTTGCCAGGATAATCTCCTACCCGTATGAGTCCCCAGGTAATATGATCGAAACTTCTCGCAGAGGGCGGACAATTCAGCGGGCAAATTGCAAGTATTGGAAGATTGAGTAGGCCAAGATCCAGTGGTCAAAACCTGGACTACTAATGTTGGACCACTTCCCAGCTCAGCACCATAGGCTGCATAGTACCCCTGCATCGTATCCTGAGAGGTCTTCATATCTGTGAACATTCCTTCAAGTTTTGATGTAAACTGATACCCACATTCAGTCTTCAGTTTAACTATCAGACTCCTCTCTGCATCATCAGAAACTGTTTTACCCGACAAGAGTCGCTTCGCCAGATGTTGTTTGTAGTATTTCTCGAAAACATCTTTCTCCTGGAGGTAACGGAACAATATCATTACCTTATCAAGAATAGCCTCAATATCCTCGTCTTTCACTCCCTTCAGTCCTTTCCGCAGCTTATCATCCACAAACAATGAAATGTACTCAGGAGAACGAGTGTTCAAATTGATAAAATACTCAAAGGAAGAACTCAAGGCATTCTGGAAGGTCTTGTCATTGATGAATGCAGAACTTATGATTTTATCATACTTGTCCCTTTTCTGAAGAAGGGTGTCGACAAACTCCACAGGATTCTTTGATTTCTCAGGATCAGTAACAAGCTGTTTTCCTGTATCTCTGATGTGAGACGTCATTACATCCCTAATTGTGGAGAGGCCATTTGGAACCCGTTTGAATAGATTATACATTCTTCCTAAATCTTCAGACTTATCATCGATAAGCATCTTAACCAGTCCTGAGTTCTCCATATGAACTAGTCTCTGCATGTGGTTAGCTATCATCTCCTTTTCCACAACATTGGTTATCTTTGGTTCAGTCTTTGCATCCAAGTAGTGAGATACCCTGTCTATTTCTTCATTGAGACGCTTTTCAGCTTTCTTCAAGTAATCCCCACAATCACTGCACTCAATGAATTCCTGAGATTCTGCTCTATAGAAATCAGCAGAAACTTCAAGAAATGGTTTCTCAAAATCTTCTTGGTAGACTGAAGGTCCCAAATCCATTAGCATTTTGATAATGTTTCTCATAAGCCCTCTGTTGATGACTTCACCAGTGCGTTCCCTCAGTATCAGTTCAAGAATTGTGTTAAGAAGCCTTGGCTGGATTTTACTGGAGTGAATGACATAGTCTCTCCAAAGATTTAGCCCAAGCTCATGAACAGGGGTTTTGTGGTTGCTTTGGATGAAAGTCCTGTCCATGTACATTAGTATGTCACGGATCATTTGTAGTGCTTTATTATGATCATGCCATTTGGCATTGAGTTCATCCAGGAATGAAGCACCTTGGGCGGCCTCTATACATTTGGCCATCGTCTGAAGATGGGAAGTCATTGTCGTCACCAGTCCGGAATAAAGCTTCTCCCCAAACTTATGTAACACCATATTATAGGCATTTCTGCATTTACGAAAAAATTCCAAATTGGACCCAAAAACATTAATAAAAAGTGTAGACACTTTGGGAACACCAGAAACACTTATTTCATGTATCTGTTAGTCTTCGCTATTTCTGACTTAATTTATGAGAAATTTCACATCAAAAGATAGAAGACTCTTCTTTTCCTGGTACAGAAGATCCGATCCAGAACAAAATATGAAAGACAAGAAAGGGGAAAAGAGAAAGTGATGCTCTCAAACATTTAGCAGTGATTCTTTTTGTTGATTTCCTTATCATTCTGCAATTCATACTATCTTGAGATTTCAAAAGGAAGCTTCATGTTAAAGCTGAATCATAGAACAAGAGTATCCCCCTAACTAAACTTAAATACAGACCATCTTGGCATAAATCAATGTATGATATTGACCTAAAACTAAATAATTTGTTGATATTTTAGAAAATGATAATTGACGATTCCTCCATATCGCAGCACGTTGGCATATGGCTGATAACAAGAAGCAGCCAAACTCAAGAAGGTATGTTACATTCTGTAATTCCCTGAAGAGAAAATATTTTAGTTTGGTACTAACTATGTCCTAGTAGTGCAGCCACTTCGAGGATGAATGCTGAGCATGATTTGTGAGAGACAGATATCTAGAATGATCCATCAGAAAACTATGAGTAGTTATGCTATAGCTGTACCATGAAGAAGATGTGCAACCTCGGCGTAATTCATGTCGCAGGAAGGTTATAAAACTATTACGGTCCAAGCAAACAATTTCTCATCATCAAGCTCAAGAGGACATTACAACCAATGTGGGGATGAGATATACACTGACACAGCATATGCATTTCTCCGAAGTAATGAAATACCTCGGATTTAGTGATTAATTAACCATCTTTGGTCCTTCTTCCCCTTCTTTTTTACTTCAATCATTCTAATTAAAAAAATAGGAGAAAGTAGAAACCACACAACGTAACCACATACCCAAGTCAGTTAAGTCATAATCCAATATGTCAGAGAGAGCATACAAGTGTCACTAATCAGAACATGGTGTCCATAAAGTATGTGAATGGATCATGAGTCATCCCATATTCTAAATCCAGTTCAACTCCCAAATTGATAAAACATGGTACTACAACCATTTTATGCAGTGAATGACATGTTCATGATTTCGACCAGCTAGAATTTAAACACGAAGTTATCAGTAAGAAGGGACTACAATTGATTGCAGAGGGATAAAAGTACCTAACTATACAGAAATCAACTTCAAAAAATTACATTTCAAGTATACCTAACCAAGCGAATCTATAAAATGAAAGACAAACAAAGGAAAATGAGCTTTAAGTAAAACCAACTTCCAACTTCAGAAGTGCGCATACTATTAACACATCAAAACGTCGAGCAACAAGAAACTAGCAGTAGCAAATCAAATTTCAATATTTAATCATTAGCATCTGCCGACAAATTATTGGGCTAAAAGGCTCCCAATCAAACAACTCAGGAACCTCAACTCAATTATTAGTTCACGGTAGCTAATAGTGAAAAAGTAACACCAATATTAAGCTAACAATTGAGGGGAAAAAGCAAAAAGAACCTGTATAATTCTTCAAAGCTAAGTCCGCTAGCATTGTGATTATAAATCTCGTGAATCGCATGCTCTAGAATCTTCCAAGTCTTTTCTGCATACTTGGGATCCACCACAACTTTGTGTTTAAAAGCTTCAATCTGAAAATTCCTCTTCTTCTGCCCGCCACTCATCCTTTCAAAAATTAGAAAGCTGAATATAGCAAATTCGAACCTCCAACTCCGAATTTATCAAAGAATCGGTGAGACGGGGTTTTAGGATTAGATTATCATTTTGGGGCTTTTTTCGAATGATTGACGAAGCGAGAACCGAGGTTTATTGCTCGAACACTAGAATGTAAAGGGAAAATCCAATTTAAGGTAAAGCGAATCCACCATAATAGGATGTTTGCTTGAGAAGGAGAATTTCAGATGATTAAACGAAATGAAAATGTCATTTGGATTCTTCGAAAGGGGTGGTTGGATGCAATTTTTCAAAGGTTTTGGGTGTAAAACAGAATAATTGATTATTTTGCTTGGAGTTGTGTTTGGATATGTGATATGATGGAATGAATTATCGGGAAATGCCGAGGTGGGAAATGGAAAGTGTCGAACAATTCAGTAGACTTCAATATTCTTAAATATTAAAAGTATTATTTTTAATAAGTAATAAATATATTTAACTTAATCAAGAAAATACTAAAATAAATTTTAATATATTCAATAATATAAAATTAAAATATTTAAATTAAAAAGAAATTCTATAGATCTAGAAATTTTCGAAAAGACCTTGAATTGTTTAAATGAGTAAGGAACCAAAAATCTAAAAAGTGTAAAAACCCCACTTTTCTAAATTAAATATAAACAATTTTTTAATTTTAATTTCATTGATTTTTACTTACTAAAATATATTTATTGTTCAATTTATTATTTTAGATTTCTCAAATTTTTTGCATATTTAATTATTTAAATGCGTAGGAGGACTCTAGAATTTATAAGTTCATGTGCATATTTTACTAAAGTGTTAGGTATTGGGTCCTCTATTCCATAGAGTTATTCCATCTCCTATTCCATCGTGGGATTTGCGCCACATATCCTTGGGGTAATTAAATAAACTGCATAAGGTTAGAGGTAATTTTCCATAACGGAGGAGTTCGTCAAAGAGAACCCCTTTCGCCAAAATTGAAAAAAGAAAAAGGAGGGAGAATTCAGCGATCATGCTGCCATGGAGATATTTCATATTTCTTCAAACCGTCCTGCATGATGAGGTTAACAATATGTTCAATGCACCTCATATCGACATACTTTCCACGTACCCCTGTTCTCAAGTTTCTTTATCAAATACGTCACTGCGCCGTCATTCGAATAAGCATTATCTACAGGGATTGTATATATATTTCAATCCCCCAATCTAATAAGCACTTCTCTACCCCTTTATCCACCTCCTTACTTTTATGTCCAGTAAGGCCTCGTTTACTTCGGGGTGATTAAAAATAAAATAAACCCCCAATTCAACACATCCTTACCATTCATAAAGAAGTGAGAGCAGAAAGCTTGGTGTTGGGTTTCATTCGTTGGCGGCCGACGGGCATTCCAAAGAAGTTTTCGTTGAAGCTCTTTGGATCCGACTCACAAATCGTCGACAAAAAAGACTGTTAGTTATTTTAAATTTGCTGTTTTTGCTTGTGAAATAGGCGTTCTTCCTCTTCCCGCAACAGATTAGGGATCTGAATAATTTAGTGATATGCTCTACATAAACGGAGGATGCGATTTTGGGTCACGATTGTATTAATTTTTAGTATCTTATGAATCTGCGTAGCCCTTTATTTCGCTAATTCCAATTTAATTGATATGTGTACAACTTCTGAGTTCTTGAATTGGGAGTACGTTAAATGAGATGTTTTAATAGCGATGTTTTGCATAATTGGCATATGGTACAAGATGCAGTGTTTGTTTGTTTCGTCCCTCCTTCTTCAAAAGTTCAAGATCCTCTTGTGAAACTTCCACTCATCATCAATAAAATGCGTAGTGAGACACACATAATTCATCTTCTGAATCGATGTCCACGTGTCTGCAGTGATGCAGATTCTTGGAGATTGCTTCATAATA
Source organism: Ajuga chamaepitys (assembly GCA_958295605.1). Taxonomy (NCBI): domain Eukaryota; kingdom Viridiplantae; phylum Streptophyta; class Magnoliopsida; order Lamiales; family Lamiaceae; genus Ajuga; species Ajuga chamaepitys. Next base: position 5,119,931 of record OY282508.1, read on the forward strand.
AAATCCTTCAACTTATTCTTTTCGGCTACATACACATTAAAGACATTTTTTATAATTGTATTTCGGGTAGGAATCTCAAACATGGGGCAAACGGTATAGGAGTAGCATCTGAAACCACGTTTCTCAACTGTCTTGAAGGGAAGCTCATCAACTACTATCATATAGCACAATGTTTCTCTTGCTTTAACTTCATCAAACTTCCAAAAAGAGGGAGATATATTGTCACCTAACCGAGTTGGTTGCTTTGGAGTCTGAATCTGACTGCCTTCTCCTTCAGGTTTCCTTTTTTTTTTTTTTTTCAACAATTATAGTGGTTCTTGAGAGGCTTTATACCATGTTTTCTTGGATCAGACTTAATCACTCGGCTACAGTACTTGCACCTACCCTTCCGTATTTTTTCCACTTCACAAATGAATGTTTTGAAATGAACCCAATACTTTGACCCAGCTTCTTCCATCGTTGCATCTAGTTTTTGTTTTTTAAAAGCAACTCCTTGATCCTGAATTTCCATCCCCTCTTCTCTATCCTCATAATCATCAAGTGTGTCAAAATTTGTCGAATCACTTTGATTAACTTCTCGCCCACCGTCTCTTATCCCTTTGTTGGTTTTCCTCTCCAACACATCAATATGTACTCCTTTTAAACTTGACATCTACAACATTAAAAAGAAAAAAAGAAAAAAAAAACAAGTCAACAATAAAAGTGAAAAACCCACAATGTTTCACACATAAAACCACAAATAAGGGTCCAATTTCTAAGGAAGAACATTGTTCTTCATCCATATTGTAATACCAGTTTCCCCACCTATGAATGAGTTCTGCATCCACATTGTAATACCAGTTTCCCCATCCAATAAATCACCCAGGTCTTCCAACATAAGTATCAAAAAACTCAAAAGCATAATCAATGAGCAATGGATGAAAAACAGATATTAGGAAATAGCTTATCCATCATCTTCCAATCAAATTTCTACAAACCTATACCCAATATAAGTCGTGTTTATATAAGATGTTCCCATGAACAACTTGTAGTCCAATATCATCATCTCAGGAGAATCCATCACCTCCCCTTTATCTTTATTGTACTAAACAAATTGAAAGCTGAATTTACTAAAAGAAAATATAAGGTTTTTCCTGAGGGGTTCTTCGTTTCTTAAAGATATACATGTATTGGTATGTAATGCAACCACATCAGTTTTGACATCCATTTCCCTCTAAACAAACAAAATGTACCAACTTATCAACTTTAAAGAAAATGGTACACGCGTTTATTTATGCACTTTAAGTCTGTTAGAGTGATGAATTGTGATGTTTGAGTGTAGAATGGAGAGTATTTGGGTTGTTTTAGTGCCTTTGGACTATTTGACGTTTGTGTTTTCATTTTGAGCTAAATAGGTGATTTAAGGCTAAGTATTCGTACTCGGCCGGATGCACAACGAGGAAATGAAGCCCGGATGTCAAAAGGATGGAAAAATCGCCGGAAAATGAAGAACAGAGTACCGCGACCGCGGCAAAATGGCGCGGCCGCGGTCCAAGTGAAGGAACAAGCAGAAAAAGTCTGGGCAAGTAGCGCGGCCGAGGCAGACTTGCGCGGCCGCGGCGTGGTGCTGGACCAGGAGCGGGCGCGGGCGCGGCCCATGAGCGCGGTCGCGGTCCGTTAAGGCGGTTAATTAATCCTTGGGCCACAAGAATTCCATTTTAAAGTCCAAAATCGACCCAAATTGACTTCCTCTATAAAAAGGGGTCCTTATGCTCCGAAATAGGGGACTTGAACATTAGAGGAGAGCAAGATTGAGAGATTCCGAAGGGGACAAGCAATCAAGATCGGCAATACTCGGGTTTTCTAGTCCTTAAGTCTTTCAATTATGTATTTTCAGTTTAATTTGTCTTTTGTCACCGCCATGAGCGGCTAGTAGGTTATTTCAGTCCTTAGTCGAGTCGAACCCTAGTTGTTATTATTTTGTGGTATTTACGGTGATTATTAATCGGTTGAATTCTCAAAACGTTGTTATACTATTCACTTATCCTTCAATGCTTGTGTATTTATTTGCTAGATTGATCACCTAGGATTATAATTGCATAAGTAACGCTAGGTTATAATCGTAATCCGTAATTGTTACGAACCTATAGCCACTTAGTAGCGAATAGCGAGTAATATCGCTAGGGTAGTATATATCTCGGTCTGTATGGGTCCGAGCTTACGAGGTCCACACCGTGTCTATCCCGTTATCCTAGTTCTTTAGGCGTCCGGTTAATGAGATCCAGAGAGCTTATTCTGAGGTCACTCAACTGGATAGACTAACCAAAGAGCTTGTTTTGGTTAGTTAAACATAAGGGATAACGAGGTTAGCAGAGCTTGTTGCTAACCTCGGGGTAGGAGTTTTAAGGATAAAATTGGTTAATAATTGCATCTATCACAGGGTAGTAATAACTAGGGGGAGATAAGATTAAGGGCTGGGATTCGTTATTTTATAAGTAGAACAAGTCATAGTTAATTTGCTTAATTTCTGTTTTAGTTCCTTAGTTGATATACATCAATTCATAAACCCTCATTATTTATATATTTATATATGTTGCTAGTATTAGGATTTACTTAAACACTAAGAGTCTTCCTGCTCCCTGTGGGATCGACCCTACTTACCACTTCTACGAGCTAGAGGGGTAGCTAGGTTTAGTTAATTTTACCGCATCGCGACAGTGCGGTCAAATTTTGGACTTCGAGACCACCGGCATCCACCGGAAATTGCAACTTCAAGAGCTCGAGGAAATACGGAATGAGGCGTTCGAGAATGCTCTCATCTACAAGGAGAAGACCAAAGTATTCCACGATTCTCGCATCACTCGAAAGCATTTTGTCGTGGGAGAAAAAGTGCTCTTATACCACTCGCGTTTAAAGTTGTTTCCCGGTAAGTTACGTTCTAGGTGGATAGGACCATTTGTTATTGCTAATGTTTTTCCCTATGGTGCAGTCGAAATAAAAAGCGAGAAAACGGGGAAAGTGTTCAAGGTTAATGGCCACCTACTAAAGCCATACTTCGAGAATTTTCGGCAAGTTCCCGAAGAATTGACTCAGGTCGAAGACCCCCCTTCCACTTGAGCAGTACACCCGTCGAGCTAACGACGTTAACCAACAACGCTTGTCGGGAGGCAACCCGATGTCTTACGCTTATTTTGTTCTTTTTGTCTTTGATTTTTATTTTTTTATGTTAGAGCGTTTTTTTTTTTTTCGTGTTTTTCTTGTTTTACATAAGGTTCACAGGACCAGAAATGCCATAAACACAAGGTGGGGGTCCGAAAACGGAGAAAGTGAGTCTAAGGTTCGAAAACAGGGCCCTCGGTCGCGGCAATTACGCGCGACCGCGGCCTAAGTGCCCAGAAACACCAAAAATTGCTGGACACTTTGCGCGACCGCATCATTTCAAACGAGCGCGGCCGCGGTATATTTGCGCGGCCGCGGCCTGACGGACAGCAGGTTAAAACCCTGGCCGCGGCCAGGTTTCGTCTTTTTCATTCTCCTCCTCCCCCCCTCGCGAAAACACACACTTTATACACACAATATCAATTTTCACCCACAAACCACTAAAAATCAGCACTAATCCACACACCCACACTCCTGCACACGAACTAGACCGATTACTTTCGGATTTTCATCTCACTTTTGGGCAAGTCGATTTGGGCGCGAAATACAAATTCGAATTTCTCCCGACTAAACTCATCCGGTACGTGATGCTAACCCCTCTCCTTTGTAGTTCACCTTCAATTTCGTAATAATGTGCATACAAGGGGGGTGAAGTTCGTTTGTTATTACTCATAGGAGTTGAATATATATTTATATGCTTTGTGTTGATAAATTGTCTCCTATTGATGATTCTAGACGAATAATTCATAGGGTTAGTCGTGGGGGTCGTGTGTTGTTTTGTGGCTGATTTAGTGTGGGCAAGATGGCCCCATTAGGAGCGGCCCTCCTTTGTGACATTTTGTCAAACACCTTGCTTACATTTTTTTTTATATAGCTTGCACCATATCCGTTTGAAGTTTTCCTCCGACTTATGCATGATTTTAGGACAAGGCATGACACACCTCCGGTTGCATCATACTTTTCTTATGCTCTTCTTAAGAGGATCATGTTCATGCACGCCACTTAGAATCAAATCATAGTATGCTAAGCTATATATTCACATTTTAAGGTGTTGTTCATATCACTTGGATACTCATGGTGTTGTTGGTATAGGTACCCATAATCATGCCTCCCCGTGCTAGTCGTAGACAGGCCAAGGGCAAGCAGCCGGTGGTTGAAGAGCCACCAGTGGAAACTCCACCTCCGGAGCGCCCGTCTGACCCCACTGACAGCCGGCACTTCGGCTTTGTTTTGACCAACGACGCCCATCAGGAGCACTTCAAGAAGCTGTGCAACCGATCGGTCATGGCTACTCGGTATGGTTGCGACCAGCTCCTCAAAGACATGGGCATATACGACAATGTGACCTCCCTCTTGGATTCATCCGGACTTCGAGGGGTCATGCGACCCCAACTGACGTACAAGGGGCTGACACTGGAATTTTTAAGCACCCTTGAAATCATCATGGACCCCAACCAGTGCGAGGATGTAGCCGAGAGCATCACATTTCAATTAGGCGGGCAAACTTTCACTAGGTCCATTCAAGCACTCTCCAAGATTTATGATCTGCCTTATGCAGAGGTCACTAGCTGTTATGAGCCGTTTAATGTGCAAGCTTTTTGGGGGCAACTCACAGCTGCTCCAGGACTTGTGGAGGCTCAACCCTTCTCCACTAAGAACTCCAAGAATTCGTGGATTCGTAGCCCCGTGATCCGGTACATTCAGAAACTCCTCAGCCTCACCATCTTTGCAAGAAAAGAAACAGGAGCCGCACGCCATAACCAGTTAAAACTATTGTGGCATATACTGAACAAGAGGGAGGTGATAGTAGCCAGGTTGATACTCGAGCATTTTGAACACGTGGTGCTCAAACAAAGGGATAACATCTACGTAGGAGGGCTGATTACTCCGATCGCCGCTGATTGTGGCGTTCCATTGGTCGATCTGACACCTGTGACCACTCAGTTCCTTCTCACTTGGGAGGATTTGGAGAAAATGAGAGTCGTGACCTTGGGTTACCAAGAAGGGGCAGCCCGAAAGCCATCCAACAAGACCGTCCCATATGTCATACAAAATGTGGGACCATTCCTCCGCCTACCAAACCCGGAGCTCACGGAGGTGCTCCACATCTACGATCCCCGAAACATATCCTTATCTTCACCTGCCCATTTGGCCGCCTCTCGTCAGCCTGATGACACCGAATTGCAGCGGTACCAGTTGGGCCGAGTCACGATTATACCTCAGCCAGACGACGACATCGCTCCGGATCAAGAAGACCCGGCTGAGGGAAGCAGTCGCCACCGCCAGACCAGGCAGAAGAGACCCGCTGCTGCCATCCAGTCACAGTGGGAGTTTCAGGAGCACATGGAAGGGCTCGTTACCTCACTCAGGGACGATTTAGCCCTTTACAGAGGAGAGAGCCAGTCGGGCCATCAGGAGATTATGACAGCTTTGCAAGCAGGTCAAGAACGCGAGACAGCATGGCACCACACTATGGAGCAGCGTTGGCAGGTGGAAGATGATCGTTGGACGGCTATGGAGAATCGCTGGGTTGTGGAGGATGATTGGTGGACAGCCACGGAAACTCGTTGGGATGTGGAAGACAATCGTTGGGCCCAAATGCAATTATGGCAGCAGCAGCAGCAGACATTTCAGGAGCAACAACACGAATGGCAGAGGCAGCAAGCAGCTCAGTGGAGCCACATGCAGTCCTTTTGGGGACAAGGGGGTCATCCACCTCCGCCTCCCCCTCAGTAAAATACTGTAAGTACGTACCAAGCCGCACCACTTTTTCTTCCCTCAAACTTTGGTTTTCAACCAAGTTTGGGGGAGGGGGGTGTGACGTGGGGCGACTTGGCCGCGTTTCTAGTAAGCTGCTTGTTTTATTTCTAGTATGCGGCCCGGTTCTATTTGTTTTATTATGCATTATTGTTGGGCCTGTGAGCCAATTGGTTGATGATTGGGCCTGTGTGCCAAGTGATAGTGTGTTGGGCCTGTGAGCCGCAGTTTTTGTTTTAGTATTGTGTTTTGTGGAGTCTTTATGTGTTTATTTTGGTAGAGTTTAGATTGAGTCTAGAAAGGGAAAAGAAAACTGAATTGTGCTGTAAAGATAAAATTCACACATTAAGGTGATGATAAGTTGGCAATGAGTTCATGATGATTGTTGTTAAAACTTATTTTGAATAGCATATGATAGAGCATGACGGGTAATGGATATGAAATTGAGCTGTAATTCGCAACATTGATCAGTAAAATTGCCTTGTGAGGACTTTGAGCCTATTTTGTACCTCCAGTCTTGGAGTAACTTGTACAGATTCTTTCGGTGTGATTTTCATTGATTATGTGCATATAGACCCTAGAACTTGCCTTGCATGTCTGTCGTGAATAAGTCAATGTGTGTTGTCGCTTAGAAAGTGATCTTAGGCATTTCTTGATTAGCCTATTTCAGACACTCAACATAATTACCTTTTTGACCGCAAACTTGAAAAAGTAATTTTCCTTAGTTAGCCTAGTTGAGCCGTGAGCCTATCACTTGTTAGCCGAATATTACAAGCCGAATATCTTTCCAATTGGCCTTTGACCTTATTGGACTAATCTAGTTAAGAGGGAGGCGAAAGGAGAGGTAGTCGGGAATGTTATTTGGGATTCCTATAGGCTGAAAAAGGGGAGTGAAATGAGAAATGAAAAGGGAATTGATGATAGAGAATTCAAGAAGGTTTCCCTCCTATGTGCTAAAAAGTGTAGACTTGTTAATGTGTACAATGCAAAAATAAGAAAAGTGCTTAGTGTGAAAAAAAAAAAAAAAAAAAAGGGCACTTGGTTGTAAAAGATGCGGACGTGGGGAGAAGAAGTCATCCCTTGGGGTGATTTACTGAGTTTTGGAGAGTGAGATGTGAGTAATTGTTTTGAGGGGTGGTTGAGTAGGAATAACTCGGTTAGTCCATATTTTAGTCACTTTCATCCAAATTTTATCCTACCTTACCTAAGCCTTTATTACAACCGAATCAAAGACCTTTTTTATTCTTTGCCACACATGCTGAGTACTAGGTCCGACTTAAAAAATAGGCAAGCATATGGTGGTCGTTGCATATAAGTCAGTGTGAGTGTAGTACTTTGTATACCTTAAACACTTGAGAGAAGAGTGATACACAATTCCGGTGAGGATCAATTGTTGAAAATCATAAGCAATGAAAGTAGTTGAAGTTGCTCTGTCAAATATGCTCGGTTACATCATGTTGCTATGTTTTATTGGAAAACCTTTCTGAAACTCGTAATTGCCACTTAAAGTGCCTTAAAACCCGTGTCTTGAGTATTGTTTGATTTAGATTTGTTCGGGACGAACAAAGGGTTAAGTTTGGGGGATTTTGGTACACGCGTTTATTTATGCACTTTAAGTCTGTTAGAGTGATGAATTGTGATGTTTGAGTGTAGAATGGAGAGTATTTGGGTTGTTTTAGTGCCTTTGGACTATTTGACGTTTGTGTTTTCATTTTGAGCTAAATAGGTGATTTAAGGCTAAGTATTTGTACTCGGCCGGATGCACAACGAGGAAATGAAGCCCGGATGTCAAAAGGATGGAAAAATCGCCGGAAAATGAAGAACAGAGTACCGCGACCGCGGCAAAATGGCGCGGCCGCGGTCCAAGTGAAGGAACAAGCAGAAAAAGTCTGGGCAAGTAGCGCGGCCGAGGCAGACTTGCGCGGCCGCGGCGTGGTGCTGGACCAGGAGCGGGCGCGGGCGCGGCCCATGAGCGCGGTCGCGGCCCGTTAAGGCGGTTAATTAATCCTTGGGCCACAAGAATTCCGTTTTAAAGTCCAAAATCGACCCAAATTGACTTCCTCTATAAAAAGGGGTCCTTATGCTCGGAAATAGGGGACTTGAACATTAGAGGAGAGCAAGATTGAGAGATTCCGAAGGGGACAAGCAATCAAGATCGGCAATACTCGGGTTTTCTAGTCCTTAAGTCTTTCAATTATGTATTTTCAGTTTAATTTGTCTTTTGTCACCGCCATGAGCGGCTAGTAGGTTATTTCAGTCCTTAGTCGAGTCGAACCCTAGTTGTTATTATTTTGTGGTATTTACGGTGATTATTAATCGGTTGAATTCTCAAAACGTTGTTATACTATTCACTTATCCTTCAATGCTTGTGTATTTATTTGCTAGATTGATCACCTAGGATTATAATTGCATAAGTAACGCTAGGTTATAATCGTAATCCGTAATTGTTACGAACCTATAGCCACTTAGTAGCGAATAGCGAGTGATATCGCTAGGGTAGTATATAGCTCGGTCTGTATGGGTCCGAGCTTACGAGGTCCACACCGTGTCTATCCCGTTATCCTAGTTCTTTAGGCGTCCGGTTAATGAGATCCAGAGAGCTTATTCTGAGGTCACTCAACTGGATAGACTAACCAAAGAGCTTGTTTTGGTTAGTTAAACATAAGGGATAACGAGGTTAGCAGAGCTTGTTGCTAACCTCGGGGTAGGAGTTTTAAGGATAAAATTGGTTAATAATTGCATCTATCACAGGGTAGTAATAACTAGGGGGAGATAAGATTAAGGGCTGGGATTCGTTATTTTATAAGTAGAACAAGTCATAGTTAATTTGCTTAATTTCTGTTTTAGTTCCTTAGTTGATATACATCAATTCATAAACCCTCATTATTTATATATTTATATATGTTGCTAGTATTAGGATTTACTTAAACACTAAGAGTCTTCCTGCTCCCTGTGGGATCGACCCTACTTACCACTTCTACGAGCTAGAAGGGTAGCTAGGTTTAGTTAATTTTACTGCATCGCGACAGTGCAGTCAGAAAACTTTTGCTTAAGACAATAAGTGTAAGCCTGGGAATATGTTACGGAGCAGAGGAATACATCAATTGCCAAAAAATACTTTTAACATGTAAATCTGAGATGGTTTTATGGCAGAGGCGGAAGCGACGACGGTTGCCCCGGCGAGTCTGGCGAGTCGGTGACGGCAGCAACAAATTTGCAAGATGGGTTTGCGGCGGCGGAGGCAGCAACGACGGTGGCCCCGGCGAGCCGACAACAACAACGGCGGAGTTTTGCAGGGTTTGGCCCGTTCAGGTCTTTTGGAAGAAAATAGAGTGCGGCTGGTTGCAAGCTGTTCAATTCAACACTATAACCCGATTTCTGCACCCTTTTTTAAAAAAAATCGGGTAACTCGATAAACCCGACATATAATTAAAACCCGACCCCCAAAAACCCGACGTGCGGGTCGGGTTCGGGATTTAGCGAGAAGCCATGGGGGTCGAAAATTTACCCGACCCGATCGGGTAAAACTCGCGCGGGTGGGGTTGAGTTCGGATATCCGATATGAAATTACCCACCCCTAATTGAAGCAGATGCGGATCCGGAAAGCATATGGTAGTATTGATTTAGTAAAATTTTATTTGGACTTAATAATTAAATGTGTGCAATAAGGTGTTTATGATTTAGGATTTACTTTATTTCAAAAGTATGGTGAAGTTTTGGATTTGTAGTATGTTGTAGTTAGAATCTTATGAAATTATGGTATGCTAGTAGTTTAAGGTGATTTATATAATTAGTAGTTATAATTGAGTACTTGATAAAATTATTATGGTGAATTGATGTGTTAGGATCATACTTGGAAAATATTTTAATAAGATTTTATATGTTCTAGATACTTAACAAATTATTCGTGATTTATACTAGAATGTTAATTTGATTGAGGACATGTTTAAGATGTGCCAAGTTTGAATAGATTATGTTTTCCGCTGCCAATTACTTAATACTTTTCTCAAAATTTATAAAGTTTTTAAACTATTTAGTTCAATATCAATTTTACTATACTTTATTTCGTAAAATATTGTGATACGACATTATATATGATTTATATTGAATTACTCTCTTCGTAATGACTTTATTTTAAAATATAATATTTAATTAAATAAATTAAATATCGTGGCATGTCTTTGACGCTTTATAATTATTTAAAAATAGTCTAAAAAATGGGCTATTACAATATATTAATGTGACGACCCAAAAACATTAAATTAAATAATATGAAAAAAACTTATGAATTTATTATTTAACAAATAAACTAGAGTAAAATATTGGCCCAAAATAGGAGCAACCCAAAATAAGACATAAGCCCAGCTAATTGCACAATAATTATCTGTTCAGTAACAGCCTACTTTGATTAATAATGAAGATATGTTAGGCAACGAGGTGGTCGAGGGTTGGGGGCAAGTCGTTCGTGGGGATTCCTCGTTTCGTGAAACTAGCTGAGATTTTTTTGTCGCCGTCCCGTGGGGATCTCCGTCCTCGTTTTTATTTATTATTTTTATTTTTATTTAATATATTTACTAATATAATTTAAAAATAATTAATAGACTTAAATTTAACAAAATCAATAAAAAAATTAGGATATAATATATTTAAGTCATTTTAATATTACAATAATAGGAATATAATAAAAATAAAATATATTTTTACTAAATAAATATATAAAATTACATAATATTATGGATCCCGGCGGAGAACGGGGTGGGAAGTGCATTCCCCAATACATATATAAGGATAAAATAGTAATTTTATATAGAGGGCCCGCGGGGAATGGGGCAGGGAGTCCTATTCCTGGCCCCGTCATCGGGGCAAAAATTCCCTCGTTCCTGCCCCACCGGGGGGAAGAAAATGGGGAATCTCTGCCCCGTTTAGGACGGATCTCCGCGGGGAATTGGATTCCCTGCCCACTGCCAACCCTAAATGAGCAGCCCGAATTAAAAGGTCGGTTTACGAAATTGGATCTTCCGTCTTTTCAAATTCCAACCTAACACTATTTTCTAGACCTCATTCTGCATATTCAAGTCGGCAAGAGCTGACCGTTTTTCGATCCTCTCTCAACTCATCATTTCTATTACTTTCAGATCTTTATCTCTCTCAACTCATTCTCTACTAATAACATGTGATTTCTGTATTGCATCTGCATGTGTTATCGGAGTTCAGATCTCGTTACATTTTCTCTTCCTAATTTGCCACGTCTTCTCTTTAAATATAAAACTAGTTGTTACTCGTGCATCTTCGTCCAAATATGATCGAAACTGAATGAATGCTATAAAATGATAAATAATCAAAACTATGAAGAATACTCATGCGTTAATCAAACTTAATCAGGAAAAAAAAAGACAAAAAGGAAAAAGAAAAAAATACTATAACGAAAAACAAAGTTAGAATAAACTATATCTATCATTTCTTTCCTATTCTATAGAAAAGTAAATTAATAAAAAAGTTTTATGCATCTACAACAACTAAAAAAAGGTAAAAAAAGAAAACCCTTTTTTTCGTTTCTTATTGTTAGAATGATGAATAAAAGCAGCTAGTTTACTGAGCATGCACACCAGAGCATGCACACTGCATGCATTCGTAGCATTTATTAATTGTTGTTTTTATTAGCTGTAGTTACTGATATATAATAGACTAATGCATCAGAATAGTATAGCCGTTGATTGTAATACAACTGTCTTTCATCTATGTAACAACACTCTAGAATAGGCCTTCTATTTATGTAACATCCCTGTCATTTCGAACTTCAATGAAACAGTAGCTGTGAGCTTTATCCTTCATACTTTCCAATGTCTTCAGTTTTCTTCTATCAGCTTTACCTTTACATCATTGTTTCTAACATGGTATCAGAGCAGGATTGAAAGATCCTGTTTCTGATACTACCACCCTTCCTATTACTTGTCAAAATCAGCCTCGAAGCACTCCCCGAGAGGAAAATACATCCCCAAGATGGGAGATGACACCAATGCTAGCAGAACTGCAGAAGCAGTGGATAAATCCACTGGAAAGAAGATTGAAAGCGGCACATATGTGACCACTGCATCAAGTCAAATACAAGTTGTGCAACCACAAAATCAGGCAGTCTCAGTAAAACTTGGTGATAATAACTACCTCATATGGAGGCAGCAAATTCTGGCAGCAGTAAGGGGCTATGGACTCGAAGAATATCTAACTGGAGAGATTTCAGCACCACAAAAATTTCTTGCAGATGAAGGAGGAGAAATGGTAAGGATAAATCCTGAGTTCCAAATGTTTCAAAGGCAAGACCAACTCCTTGCTTCATGGTTACTCTCCTCTCTTAGTGAGAGTATCCTTGTCATGATGGTTGGTTTGGAGACCACATGTGAGCTGTGGACCACTTTGGAGACTAATTTCTCAAGCCAAACGAAAGCTAAAAAGATGCAGTTCAAGCTGGAGTTGCAAAGTCTGAGAAAAGGCAGCTTGAGCATGAAAGATTATCTAAACAAGATTAAAGCATGCTGTGATGCTCTTGCAGCAGCAAAACAAAAGCTGAGTGATGAAGACCAAATCATGCATGTCCTCAGTGGACTTAGTGGGGATTATAATCCTGTGATGGTGTCAGTAACATCGAAGATAGATGCATATTCTCTCAGAGATGTGTGTGCGCTCCTACTAAGTAATGAGAACAGACTTGAAAATTTTTCTGGCAATTCTGATGAAGTAGCATTGCCCACTGCTAACATGGCATCTCATGGAGGATACAAGAACGATTCTGCTGGAAGGGGTAGAGGAAACAACAACAGTGCAAGAGGAGGAAACAATGGAGGTAGATATGGCAGGGGAGGTTTTGGAAGAGGTGGTAGATACCCCAACAATGGGAAACTTTTCTGCCACATTTGTGGATTTAACAACACACACACCACTGAAAAGTGTTTTTACAAAGATCAAGGCTATAAACCTCCTAATAACAACACCAACTAAGGATACAGGAACAATTTCCCCAACAACAGCAGATACATGAATGTTCCACAGGCAAATCAAGCAAGTACTAACTTTCCTCAGCAAGACACCTACTCAGAGTACTCTACCTGGTTTCCAGACTCTGGTGCTTCAAGTCATGTGACTTATGACATGGGAAATCTTAACATAGCTGCTGATTACCAGGGTGGTAGCAAGCTGCACTTGGGCAATGGTTCAGGTGTGTTAATATCTCATATTGGTAATTCTGATTTCAAATCCCTAAACCCTTCCACTGATAAAATCTTCAAACTCAATAATCTTCTTCATGTTCCTGAGATTAAAAAGAACCTTCTAAGTGTTTCTCAATTTTGTAGAGATAATGATGTGTTTTTTGAATTTCACTCATCTAACTGTTTTGTTAAGGATCAAGCCAATGGAACAATTCTTCTCCAAGGGAGTCTTGAAGATGGTTTATACAAGTTTGAACTCATTAATGCCAAGAAGACTGTCACCCCTAGAGTCTTAGGTTTTCCCATTCAATTAAGTTCACAGCCAAGACTGATGAGCAGTACCTTCAATCCAATGTGTTATTCTGTTTGTAGTTCTAATTCCAAGAAGAGGTTAGGAATAGATGTTTGGCACAATAGGTTAGGCATGCCTCTTCTGAAATTGTGTCCAAAGCATTAAAAGATTGTAACCTCAAAGCTTCCATTAATGAGAAATTATTACCTTGTTCTGCTTGTTTTTCATCCAAAGCTCATTCCCTACCTTACACTAGTTCATATTCTGTTTTTAATAATCCTTTTGATCTCATACACAGTGATTTGTGGGGACCAGCCCCAAAGAAATCCATAAATGGATATCAGTACTATGTTACTTTCATTGACCAAGTTACTAGATATACTTGGATTTACTTCGTCAAGCTAAAATCAGAAGTGTTCAATGCCTTTTTGAATTTTCAGTCCCTTGTTCAAAATCAATTTCAGAAAAACATAAAAGCCCTTCAAAGTGAATGGGGAGGGGAATACAGAAACCTCTCCAAATATCTGCAAGACAAAGGAATCATTCACAGAATATCATGTCCCTACACCCCTCAACAAAACGGTTTAGCTGAGAGGAAAAATAGGCATATAGTTGAGGTCGGATTGGCATTAATGACTCAAGCAAGTATACCTCAAAAATTTTGGCTTGATGCTTTTAAAACAGCTGTTCACATCATTAATAGGATACCTTCCAAAATACTGAAATATACATCTCCTTTTGAGTCTCTTTATAAAAAAACACCTGACATATTACATTTAAAGGTATTTGGATGTCTTTGTTATCCAAATCTGAGACCCTACACTAAGTCCAAACTTGACCATAGATCTGAACCTAGTACCTTTCTTGGTTACTCAGAAGGGTATAAAGGATACAAAGCTCTTTTACCCTCTGGGAAAACCATAATCACCAGAGATATAACCTTTTATGAAACCATTTTCCCCTTTTCTGATCACAACAAACAAAAACAGCCCACTACTGAGTCTAGACTGATCTCTGAAACCATTGTCCTTGCCATCCCTATTATTTCACCAAACATTGACCAACCTGCTAACACTTCGACCCGTACAAGTGATAATAACCCTGATTATAATCCTGCCCTTAGCTCCTCTGATGACAGAACCTCTGAAAGCTCTCAAAGTCCCATTTCTATAAACTCTGATCCCGCTCACTCTTTCACACCTCAAGAGCCAATTAATATATTAACACAACCTGAACATATTGCTAAAAGTACAACTGGGGAGGCTGCACCTGTTGGAAATCTTCATCCAATGAGAACAAGAGCCAAGGCAGGAATTAGAAAACCAAAGATCTACACTGCTTACCTAAGTGATGAATATGAGCCTTCATCCTTTGAGGAAGCGCAGCATAACCCTCATTGGAAAAGAGCGATGACAGAAGAGTTAGAAGCGATGAGAAGGAACAAAACTTGGACTCTTGTGCCACTTCCAGCAGATAAGAGAGTTGTGGGATGTAAGTGGGTTTACAAGATTAAGAGAAATGCAGATGGCTCATTAGCAAGATATAAGGCTAGATTGGTGGCAAAAGGATACACTCAAACCCCCGGATTTGATTATGATGAGACCTTTAGTCCAGTGGTTAAGCCTGTTACTATTAGAACAGTCTTGAGTATTGCAGTAAGTCAAGGATGGGATGTGAGGCAATTGGATGTGAACAATGCTTTCTTAAATGGTGAACTAGAGAAGGAGGTCTACCTGCAGCAGCCTCCAGGCTTTGAAGTTGGAAAGGATAGAGGATTGGTCTGTAAACTATCTAAAGCCATATACGGCTTGAAGCAAGCCTCTAGAGCTTGGTTCAACAAACTGAAGTATGTTCTCAAAAATCTTGGTTTCAGGCAGTCAGTTGCTGATAACTCCTTGTACATCAGATTCAAAGATGGATCATGTGTCATTCTGTTGGTGTATGTAGATGACATCTTAATGACTGGGAACAACAAAGGAGAAATAGAAGGCTTGATTAAGCTTCTTGATACAAAATTTTCTTTGAAAGACCTTGGAAAAGTACACCAGTTTCTTGGAATGGAGGTAAAATACACTGACTATGGGATACATTTGTCTCAAGAACAATATGTCAGGGAATTATTGAAGAAGGCTGGAATGGGAAAGTCAAAGGATGCACCAACCCCCATGGTGACTTCCCCTGCATTGTCAAAATCCACTGGAGAGCAATTAAATGATGTCACTTTATATAGAAGCATGAATGGAGGGCTGCAGTATACAACCATCACAAGACCAGAAATCTCATTCAGTGTTAATAAGCTCAGTCAGTATATGCAAAATCCTTTAGACACTCATTGGAGAGCAGTAAAAAGATTGTTGAGGTATTTGGCAGGCAGCAGCAATTTTGGAATAGCCATCACTAAATCATCTATCTCCACTCTGACAGGATATGCGGATGCAGATTGGGCAACGGATTTGGATGACAGAAAATCCATCTCTGGTTATTGTGTGTATCTTGGGGATAATCTAGTGTCATGGTGTTCTAAAAAGCAACACACAGTATCCAGATCGAGTACGGAGGCAGAATATAGGTGTCTTGCACATTGTGCTTCAGAAGTTCTTTGGGTTAAGTCCTTATTGTTGGAATTAGGAGTTGGGTTGTCAAAGCCACCAATCATTTGGACTGATAATATTGGGGCAGAGTGCTTGGCCATGAACCCCATAATGCACTCAAGAATGAAACATGTGGAGATAGACGTGCATTTTATAAGAGAAAAAGTCAGTGAAGGGATCTTGAGTGTGCAACATGTCCCAAGTGTTGATCAAACTACTGATGTGCTTACGAAGGCGTTATCGGGGCAATCTTTCACTCGTTGCAGAAGCAAGTTGAAGGTCATCCCTGCACCTCGCTCAGATTGAGGGGGCATGTTAGAATGATGAATAAAAGCAGCTAGTTTACTGAGCATGCACACCAGAGCATGCACACTGCATGCATCCTTAGCATTTATTAATTGTTGTTTTTATTAGCTGTAGTTACTGATATATAATAGACTAATGCATCAGAATAGTACAACAAATTATAGCCGTTGATTGTAATACAACTGTCTTTCATCTATATAACAACACTCTAGAATAGGCCTTCTATTTATGTAACATCCCTGTCATTTCGAACTTCAATGAAACAGTAGCTATGCGCTTTAACCTTCATACTTTCCAATGTCTTCAGTTTTCTTCTATCAGCTTTACCTTTACATCATTGTTTCTAACACTTATTTAACTTGCTTCTATGTAAATTTTTTGCTTTCTCTGATGACCTTGAATCCATTGTTCCTGTTTTATTATACACACGATTAATTTGAATAAAACTTGAGCAATACTTACAAATATAAATTTAAATGGAATAAATAATATGCTCATAATACAACTATTCAGTAAAATAAAAAATATTAAAAAGTCTAATTTAGTGCACTTGAGGAAGTAAAATTCCTCCTTAATATAAAAGGAAAATAGCCTGGCTAATGTGTCATCACCAAATTAATTATAGGAAAAAAATTAATTGAATACTATTTAACATTATAGGAAAAAAGAATTAACTGAATACTAGTGTAAAACAAAAAAAAAAAAAAAAAAACAAAAACAAAAAAAATTATTTAACATTAAGATTGTTTTAAATTAACTGAATACTACAAATAATTAATATATAGTACTTCCTCCGTCTCGGCTTAACTTTCCTATTTTGATCAGTCACGGAGGTTAAGAAAAAGCAGATTTTGTGGAATCTTTAATTTTTTTAAAGATGGAGATTGAGGGTGGAGATTGTGAGAAAAATTTGCCATTTATGGACTGGAAAGTTAAGTTCGGACTAACCTAAAAAGAAAGTAGGAAAGTTAGAGCGGGACGGAGGTAGTAATTTATTGTGCTAATGTAAAACAAAAAATATCAGAAAAAATATACATATTTGCAACACAATATTATTATGAATCAAAATTATAAGATAATGACACAAAAAAAATCTTTACAATAATTTAGGCCACTTAAGTAGCCGGACCATTTTATTATACTAATTGGGCCCAAATGCTATGTTTCATATAAATGAGCCCACATAAATCTGCTGAGCCCAACATGCAATTAAATAGTCTATTAAAAATCATTTTTTTTTTGCTGTTGCAGGTTTGTGACGATTAGCTTATAACATAAGCTAACGGTCGGCGTTTCCGTTAAGCTAACCGTCATCTCTTGTCAACCTATAAATATCAAACCCGAGATTCTTCCACTCACTTCTAAGTTCTAATATCGGAGATTAAAAAAGATGCCGGAAGATTTATGCACTCAACGCCCTCTCTTTGGCGGCGCTATCGCCTCCACCTTCCCCCTTCGCTTCCAGGTTTCCTTTTATTTTTGTTGATTTTTCTTTCACTTGCAGACGTAAATTTGTCTTTCCATTTCCAATTTATATTTCAATTGATTCCTCCATTAATATGTAGGATGTAAGCAACGTACGCCAAGTTCCTGATCATCAGGTCCGCCGCATTCGTTATTTATTTAATTTTTGTTTTGCCAGGATTTTCTTAGAGTTTTAGTATCTGTTTTTGGTTCTGTTGAGAAAAAAAATTGTGCTATTATAGGAGGTTTTTGTGGATCCAAGCCGCGATGAGAGCTTGATATTTGAACTGCTGGATTTGAAGACGGACGTGGCTGATCAAGGAAGTGCCACGTGGTTCCTTCAAGACCTGGCTAATGAGCAAGATGCGGAGGGAACAATGGTATAATCATTATTCTAACTTTTAATCTTCACTTTTTATTTTGAAGTTTCAGACTCCTGCTTGACTTAGTTGGAGTACTTTCACGATACTTCAGGAAATTTTGGTTAATTTGAGAAGTGGTTTTTTGTTTCCATTAGATAGATGGTGAGAGTTCCGTGTACCAGTTAATATCTTTAGTCAATGGCTTGGTATTTTTAGTTGTCTACTGCATTTTTCTGCTGAATTCATCGTCAACGGAACCACTTTTTACTTTCCTTAATGTTGACTACTTATGATGAAGACTTACTAAAATTTTAATGGGACCTCTTTCAAATCAATCACCACTCTTGAATTTAATCCTATGGAAGTTTCTGATGATCTTTCAGGCTTTTTCGTCAATCCTTGTAGATTTAGTCTGTACAAAGATCTTAAAGTTTTAAAATTATCATTTTTTTGCTGTTGCAGTAGGAGAATCATTGTTGGATTTGATTGCTACTTGTAATTGCTCATAATTATGGATTGCTAATCACAACTTTTTCTGTTCTTTAGCTGGTGGCTGTAGTTACACCTATGTAGGGGTCAATGTGATTTCAATTTTTCCTCTCAAAGAATATAAGTTCTTTCTCATCTCATTTTTTTTTCTTTTCTTAAGTGTATGCCTTAAAATTGCATGGTTAGGTGCATAACTTCTTGCTAGCTTTCATAAGTAAATATAAAATTCTAGCTGCTTCTTGCTGTGCAGTTTTGTTTTTAAATGTACTTGTTGCTTTATAGTCAATGAGTCAATAAGTGGACCATATCAAGTTCAGTGGATTATAAGGACGTTTCGTTTGTTCAATGAATTAGGTGCTTGAACAGTCAGGTGTATTTGAGGCTGATGGACTGCGATTTAGAAGCAGTCCTGCTACCATAACAACTGCAGTTGGACAAATGGTGCGTACGTCTTCTCTTTCTTGCTTATGTTAAGAATATTTTAAATTATGAACGCCTTAGCTTGACTACGTGTTTTCTCAGGTTAATATTAAAAAAAAAAATGAAAAGAAAGAAAAAGCAAAAAAAAATGAAAGAACACCTTAACAAAGTGAAGAAGCAGTGTCAAAATGGAAAAAATGGAGGAAAATAAACACATAGCCAAGGGGACTCAATAATCTGTATACTATGTATTAATTTTTGTTGCATTATCCATATCTACTTTTATACTACTTTATTAACTCGGTAAGGCAAGGATGGCTTCTGAACATTGTTTAATTTTCATATACATGTTCTGAATATTGTTTAATTTTCATATACTAATTTTGTACACGAATATTTGGCATTGTTTATATCATGTTCAACAATACTTACTTTCATCTAGGTTCAGTGTTAAACCTGAACTAAGATTCAGTTTAGTACTAGACATATTGAACTGATAAAAGTTCAAACATTTAATTTCTCGCTCCAAAGACAGTAATATTGATCAATTACCAAAGCAGGGGAAGTGATGTGCTCTACGCTTCGTTATAAAATTCTCCAATTAGCTCCAACTAGTCTCCGCGTAATCGCTAGACTTTCATTGACCGTGTTGCTTTTCCTGATTCCTCCCCCCCATACTCCGTTTAGCCCCGCCTACGCAGAATAAATTTACAACATTGATTCTAGACTATATTTCCCCTTAAAATCATTAATAACAGCAGAAGTGTAATGCTTAATTTTCCCTAGAAACCAATGGCATCAGTAAACTAAATACTCTTTATGCTTAATTCTCCCTTGGAATCAACAATACCAGTAAATATAGTGTTATGCTTAATTGTTATCCCTCTTCATTTATAGGCCATATCGAAGGGAAGACAGGGAAGAGATGCACAAAACGTAGTCAAGGTAAAACTTGCCCCTTCTCATCAGGAACGGTAGTTTAAAACGGATCTTCATTTTGGGCTGAATCTATGTTTTCCCAGGTCTACTTAGCGAATTTGCGCCTCAAGGATGTTGGTACAGATGTACTGATTACTGCTTATGAGCCTGTATTAATAAAGTAAGTTGAGTCTAAGTTTCTGTCTAACTGTTAGTCAAATTATTTTAATCCATTTTTCTTAATCTTTGTTTCATCTGCTTTTCTACTTATAGCCCTTTGAGTGAATCTGCGGCCACAGTTGGGGCAGGGTTGGCTGTACCCGCTGCACAGTCCGGATGTATGCCAATGGCTGAGGTGTTTAGGAGCGCTGTTGCTGGTTTCAAGGTGAATGATTGGAGTCTTTTTGGTGCTGTTGCTTGACTTTTGAAGGAAATCATAACATTATTATCTTGCTATAGTTTTCTTATTCTGGAATAGTCTCAATGTGAACTTGGACTTTAGGGAGAAAATGGTCTTTTAGATGAGGTGGTGGTTAAGCTCAGATTAAGGCGTAATTGCTGATAGGACAGAGGTTGCTAGTTATAGGATAGGATTAATCAGTTGTTCCAACTTGTTGAATTTTTTGTGTTTAATATCTACAAATGTATATTTATGGATAAGGATATTCTTCGCGCGTCATAACTTCCGAAGACAACTTTTAGACATTTTTTATGAAATGGAAATTTTTTGCTTGAAGGCCATGAGTATATAAATTGTATTATATATCATAATCACCAGAGGGCTTTCATTCTATACATTACTCTTTTTTATTTATTAATGCATTCTATACATTACTTTTAATTGTGGGCTTATATTTTGTACATCACTTTCAGTTGTTAGTAAGATAAAAATGCATGTCCCAATTGGGAAAATCTCGAAATACGAGTTCCATACAAATGAAATCCAGACTTTTGGTGATACAATTCATGTAATTTAGACATTCATGTGAAGTTTTTCATTTTTTTGTATCCAATTTTGAGGATCTAGGACATGTTAGTACCAACATGTCCCGGTGGCTGAATGTGTCATCTGTTTACATCACTAGAAAGCTATAGTGAAGTTTTCCTTATTTCCGATAATTATTATGTATGCAATACACATTTAGTCATGGGGTGAAATTTCATAGTACAGGATATTGATAGAATTAACCGATAAATTGGAATCCGATTGTACGTGGGAAGACCTTTGGTGGCGGTCAATTTCGTTTGAAATCAATCAGACTTTGTTATTGTTTTCATACGTTAAAGTCTTTGTAACTGTAGGCACAATTGGTAGTCAATTCACATCACATCAAATCAATTATGCCGTAATAGGGTTGGGGTGGTGATACATTACTATATGGAGCTAAAAACAACTTCACGCTAATTCTTAGCTTCTCATTTAAGTAGTACTCATAGGGATCTAATCATTGTTAGGATAAAATTAATGTAAAAATGAATGATTCTTCTTCATCCAACACATTTAGGACAAATCATGTCGGCTATACCAATTCGTACCACTATTATTGGATCATTCGATCTTAATCTCTGTCTCTGTGATTCAATTATGCTCAAAATTGTCACTTTTCTTACTAGTAACTAACTTTACTTTCCCAATATTTAGATAATTCTAGTATGTAAGTCAATAAAGTACTTACACATTTCCTATTTTAGATAAGTAGATTTTATCGATAGACATAAAAATATCGAATTTATAGTTTCAGTAGAGAGAAATATACTAGAGTTTTTCCTTCTTCAAGTTTATTTAGTCATCTATTTATCCATTTTCATGAACAACGCATTTTTTTACGGGTGAAATATCATAACATAAATCAAGAAGTAACCGCTTCGATCATAACAATGTATTACAATGATTTCGAAATAGGTTCGATCACTCAAAAAAACGAAAATTAATAACAAACTGAGAAATGTGATGGGCGAGGGAATCCGCCGATCGCCTAAATAACGAAAATATATTAACGAACATCGTATTTTAGAGTGACTTGAATTCAATCATTTTCCTACATAATTATATGATAATATATTGGCGAGGCAGACAGCAGGCTGGCATGATGATCACAAGAGGCAGGGAACACCAATTTGGGGGCAGTGTACTCCCACCAGTAGGCGATAAATATTAAACCTTTTTCTTGTTTTTAAAAAAACAGTTTCATTCTTTTATGTTGAAGTTCATAACCTTTTTAAGATAAATATGTGTAATAGTGCGGTAGGATTGGATTGAATCGGAAAAAAGAGAGTATGTGTGAATGTAAAGTTTTACATATTATTATGTGTATATTATGTGTGAGTGTAAAGTTTCACGTAATAATATGATCTCTTGTAGGCTATGGTTTTTCTCCCACGTGAGTTTTTGTGTTGTGTTTATCTTCAGTCTTATTTCTTGATTATTTCCTACTTGTCTCTAAGGGTATGTTTGTTCATTGATTGAGGTGAGCGTGGAAAATCTGGACGTGGAAATTTTGATTGCATGAATTCTTAATCTAATGTTTGTATTAAAAATAAATATGATAAAATATTATTAAATGATTGTTAAAAATATAATCAAAATGTATTAATGACGTTTATAATAATTAATAAAATTATTTGAATTAAATTGTCACGTCCTTCATCCAAACGTGAGAATCCATACACACCCTAAGGTGTTGTCGGTTGTGTTTGTTTTCGGTTATATTTTTCGATTATTTCCTACTTAGCCCTAAAGATGAATATAAGTATATGGGTCGTAATAAATATTTTCAATCAGAGCCATCAAAACTAAAGAATATATTGAAAATCTAATGTTTGGTACGCTCCATTTAGAGTAACATCAACTTGAGATGATTACAAGAATTCAAGTAAAAAAATGAAAACATTAATAATATTTCCATTCTTATTATTATTATAAGAGCCCAAAAAATGTTCACGAACGATTACCGAACAAATTCTTCATTGTTCAAACTCTAATCATTTAATAAACGAGTATATATATAAGAGTTGTAACGAATACTAATAAAATTCGAAACATCTTAAATTCTTAATATAAGTTTTTAGTGCAAAGAAGAAAAAAAGAAAACATCTGGTAAGCATCTGAAAAGGAGATATTGGAAAAGGACAAAACAATAAAGTTTCATTTTACGTTACATTGTAATGTTGTCTATGTCCGACCCTCCCATGTTAAGTTTCAACATTATTTTCAATCACCTCAATATCAATATACAATATATATAGTACTACCGATTAGATCGCCACTTCACTGGAAACGAGATAGGATATATATAATATGTCCCTCGTTCTTAAACACTAATCGTTTTAGTTTTTTTGTTGAGAAAATTAAGAACTCATTGAAGGGATAAATATACTCGTATAAAATTCATCTCTATCATCCTACATCGTTTTTTCCTCATAAAAAACCTTACTTTATCTATAACTTTTATTAAATAAGGTACTGATAAAATTATGGGATTTTTAGGGAGATTTTTTACAATAACCTAGGAATAATATTAGAAGAAATATGCGTGTTTCTTTTAAAAAAGTTATTAGAATAACTTGTTTTTCTTGAGAAAAGTCACTATATAGTCTCATCAGTTTTTATTTTGGAAGGAAAAAATATTTACTATAAGCAATTATTGATAAAGATTCTTGCAGATATGGCAGCTATACATATATGAAATTCTGAATAACGACAAATTTAATATTTATTTTTGTGTCATTAAAAACTTTGGTTGGTTATTGAACAGTGGTAGTAGCCATTCTACTGTTGTTGTAGACAGAGGCACACAAACATTAAATTCCGACAAAAAATGTGCATGATTAGTAAGAGATGGGTAAGCCATCTTCATCATCTGCATTGCCACGTGATGATCTCCCAACAACCATCATTCACATAATCTCCATTTCCCATCACTTCATCCATCTTATTTTATCACTTACCTTAATTACAAAGCCCTCAAATAGATTACGTAGATATTAGAACGTTAGAAAATTAAGAGTTTTTACGAATAATTATAGGGATAGTATTGAAATCTGAAAAGACGGAGTTGGTAACAGTTGGAGCATCATAGATTACAAAAAAGACTAATGAATTAATTACACAAAAGTATAATGGAGGAATGATTTAGAATCTGAAAACGTGGCAATTAAGGAAATGAATTATAATCCAGATTTTTTATTTCCTGTCAACAATCATCTGACAAGTTTTTGTACATTTATATGTATACCCCATGGATTATTATGGTCACTGGTATGATTTGTTGGATCCTGACTAACTGTCGTGTATTAATAATCATGTTTACGGGAAATCAGTAAACCTAAATCATGGCAACAATTGTCTTAATCAGGTTTCATGGCCGCAAACAAAATTAAAAGATATGATCATATAAGGACAGATACTTCACAATTACGTCTTGTCACACACATATTTAAAACGATACTTAGAAAACAAAATTAATTTCATATGTAAATTGTTAGACGCAAGTCGGACATAAGGTTAAGATTTGACGTATAGTCGGAATCTAGCTAGGTTGAGTGGGGCATAGAAACAGTTGGAAAAAATTAGAAAAAATATAAATCACTAATAAAAACTCAGGTGAGATTAATCAAAGTTAATTGAGCAACAAAAGTCATGACAGCATAACAGTCAGCTATGGTTATTGATATTCAACTTCCAAAGTCTGACATTAAACCTTCTCAACTACATATTAAACAGAGAGTTAAAACTGACAATGATTGCATGAATATAGATGAGCAACTACCTTGATTTTCGTTATATTCATACATACATATATACATTATAATATAGCCTGCAATATGGATATGTATTAATGTGCTTATATGTATTAATGTGTCTAAATTTTATAATAGGAAGTAACTTATTTTATCGACATTGTGGACACATGTTAACGTACTTACCAACAATGTATCAAAGTTTTATAATAGAATTAAAGTAAATTACTTTATAAAAAAATGAGAATGAAATCTTTACACCTCATATCTGAAAAGAAACAGTTTATTCCTCAAACTTGACCAAAGTGCTGGACTGTTTTGCAGAAATCTCATTTACTTTTATCGGGCCATTTCTTTCTCCATCATTTGCTTTCGTTGTGTGCAAACTCGTCCTCGAGTTACTTTCACCTTCCATCATGATAAGGAGATAAGTTATCCAAATTAAAAGTGGCAGAGACACCATAGTTTCAAGGAAGTTCGATTTTGTAAGTATTTTCTTCTATGTACTGAAGAACTTTAAATGGTCCGTCAGCTCACAAACTGAGTTTCCCATGCTTTCCTCTTGGGAATCTTTCCTTTTGCAAGTGGATCCTGTAAGGATTCAACACTCAAATCCACCCCAACACGTTCGGCCAAAGATTGAAGAACAATGGCCGGAAATTGAGAACCAATTCAGACGAACCAGAAACCGAGAAATGAAAACCGCGAACAGAAAAGAGAGACAATCACACACAAGAGTTTTACGTGGTTCGAACAATTGTTCTACATCCACGGAGGATCAACACACCTCAATACACTATCAATTTCACAAGAATACAAGAATTTCTTCAGAATTACATAACCCCTCAGTCAAGAACCCTAAAACTGAAAAATGTAATTCTTATCTCACAATTCTCTCTTGATACTGATTAAGCTAGAGGGAAAAACTGTAAATTGTGTATTTATACATCATATAATACAGTTCTATATAAAAGAATCAGCTCAATTCATCCGGGAAACACAGTTATCAGCTCAACTGCCTCACAACGATTTTGAAACCGTTGTCTAATTCTGTTCTCCTGCAACTGCTTCATAACCACCCTGAACCAGTGGTTATGACTTCGGCTTTCTCCACAAACCTGTTATTCCGGTCCGGTTCTTCAGCTGATTTATCCGGTTCCTGAACCACCATGTTAACTTTGATGCAATTGATCCATTCTTCACAAATCTCCACCTCAATAAATCAAAGTGTGTATCATTTCCTCAATTCTCACCATGTATTACTTCAGAAACATGACTCAAGCTTAATCAAGCTTGAGCAATAAACAAACTTCGCTCCAGGAACTGATTTTGTAAGGAAATCAGCAGCATTCTCCTTTGTATGTACCTTTTCCACCACCACTGTTCCAGCTTCAACAATATCTCTAACAAAATGCATCTTCACATATATGTGCTTTGATCTTTCATGAAAGACATGGTGTTTAACCAGATGTAACGTGCTCTGATTATCACATAACACTGTAACACACTTCTGTGTTACACCAAAGTCTTTCAGAATTCCTTTTAGCCAAATAGCTTCTTTGCAAGCATCTGTTACTGCAATATACTCTGCTTCTGTTGTGGATAGTGCCACTACTGGTTGGTGTATTGACCTCCAAGATACTGCTGTTCCATATAACGTGAATACATACCCTGAAATAGACTTTCTAGTATCTACATTTCCAGCAAAATCAACATCCACAAATCCCATCAAGGGTTCATTACCTGAGTTTGTTTTCACATATTTCAAACCTAAGCTGACTGTTCCTTTTAGATATCTCAGAATATGCTTCAGTGCTTCCCAGTGCTCTCTTCCTGGGTTTGACATGAACCTACTCACCAAAGATACTGCAAATGCTAAATCTGGTCGGCTACAAATCATACCATACATGAGACTCCCTACTCCACTTGCATAGGGTATATTTTGCATGTATTTATCTTCAGCAGGTGTTTTTGGGCTTTGATCTCTTGATAGTTTGGTTTGTTGCCCCACTGGAATTACCAATGGTTTTGATTCATGCATGTTGAACCTCTCTAGCACCTTTTGTAGATAATCCCTCTGAGATAAACACAACACTCCAGCTTCTCTGTCTCTGATAATATCCATTCCTAGCATTTTCTTTGCATTTCCCAGATCTTTCATTTCAAATTCAGTACTCAACTTTCCCTTTAGCTGTTGAATCTTCAGCTTACTCTTGCTGGCTATTAACATGTCATCTACATATAACAACAGGTATATTTGATCTGCTTTTGCATTCTTCTCAAAATACACACAGTTGTCATATAAACTTCTAACAAACCCAGCATTTATCATGAATTCATTGAACCTTTTGCTCCATTGCCTTGGGCTTTGTTTCAACCCATACAAAGACTTTTTCAAATGACATACCTTGTCTTCTTCTCCAGATTTTTCAAAACCTTCAGGTTGCTTCATGTAAATATCTTCCATTAGCTCTCCATGTAGAAAAGCTGTCTTGACATCTAGTTGTTGAAGCTCAAGATTTTCCTGTGTGACTTTTGCCAGCAAGATTCTGATGGAAGTGTGCTTGACTACTGGTGAGAATACTTCATGGAAATCAATCCCTTCCCTCTGTGTGAATCCTCTTGCTACCAGCCTGGCTTTATATCTGATTTCTCACCATTTACCATTTCCAGTTTCTTCTTAAAAATCCATTTGGAGCTTATAAATTTCTGACCACTTGGCTTCTTTACCAGATCCCAAGTATGGTTTCTATTCAGAGAATTCATCTCTTCCAGCATGGCATTGATCCATTGTTTCTTCTCTACTCCTTTGATAGCTTCTGTGTAATTCTGTGGTTCTGTATACTCAAGAGATTCTGCAGCATTCAAAGCATAATATACCATGTCAGCTTGTCCATACCTTCTTGGTGGATGGACTTCTCTCCTGACTCTATCTCTTGCCAAGCTGTAGTTTCTTAGACTGTTTTGCTCAGGTTGATCTTCTTCACTTTCTGAGGAACTACTTGATTCTTCAGGATTAACTGGTTGAATTTCCTGTTGAGTCCTTACCCCTGATACCTCCACCTCAACTGGTGAGATTTCCTCTTGAGTGACTCCTTCAGTTTCTGACTGATTTCCAGTTGAGATATATCCCATGACTCCTTCATTGAACTTCACATCTCTGCTAATGATAAGTTTCTTGTGTCCTTGTTCAACACACCACAACCTGTAACCCTTTGTTCCTTCTGGATGGCCAAGGAAAACACACCTTAATGCTCTAGGGTCCAGTTTGTCCTGCTTTATGTGAGTGAATGCCAAACACCCAAATACTTTGAGCTCTGAATAGTTTGGCATCCTCCCATACCATATTTCATCTGGAGTCTTGAAATCCAATGATGATGAGGGGGTTTTGTTGATGAGGTAGCAAGCTGTGTTTACTGTTTCTCCCCAGAAACTTTTAGGAAGCTTTGCATCTATCATCATGCACCTAACCTTTTCCAGAATATCCTGTTTAATCTCTCAGCAATGCCATTCTGTTGGGGATTCAGTGGTACTGTTCTGTGCCTCACAATTCCCCTTTCTTTGCAGAATTCTGTGAATTCATTTGACAGACACTCAAGTCCATTGTCAGTTCTCAGAAATTTGAGCTTTCTACCCCTTTGGTTTTCTACTTGAGTGCACCAGTCCTTGAACTTTGAGAATGCTTCACCCTTCTGCTTTAAGATATATACCCACACCTTTCTGCTGTAATCATCGATTATGGTTATAAAATACTTTCCACCACTTAAGGTTTCTGTTCTGGTAGGCCCCCATACATCAGAATGTGCATAATCTAGGATTTCCTTGGTGGTGTGAGTAGCAGTCCCATAGGCTAATTTCTTTGATTTTCCCATTGCACATTGGTCACAGAATTCCAAGTTGTTTGAGTTCAAATTTCCAATTACTCCTCTCTTTGCCAGCTCCTTCATTCCTTTTATTCCAATATGACCTATTCTTTTGTGCCATATCATTACTTCTGTTTTACTTAAGGTGACATCTGTAGATCCCATGACAGATTCTCCAAGCAAGATGAACAAGCCATTCTGTTTTACTCCTTTCATTACTACTTTATTGTTCTTAGTAATATGAATATAACCATTCACAGTACTAAATTCACAGCCAGTTTCATTCAAGGAACCAAGTGATATTAGATTCCTCTTGAGTGATGGTACATACCTCACATTTGAGATAGTTCTTGGGACTCCATCATGCATTTGAATCTTCACAGAACCCACTCCTTTGACCTTACACGACTGGTCATTTCCCAGAAGGACAATTCCTCCATCAGTTTTAGTCAATTGTTGAAACAGATGCTCATGAGGACACATGTGAAATGAGCATCCTGTGTCCAAAACCCATTCCTTGGTTATTCTTCCCTCTGATACATTCAGCACCTCTGCTAGATCATCTGATTGTTCTACCACTGCAGCATCTGCTTCCTTTTTCTCAGATTTGTTTTTTCTTGAAGGACAGTTCTTCTTGAGATGCCCTGTTTGTTTACAAGAATAACATCTCCTCTTCTCCACCCAATCTGATGGTTTCTTGAAATCATTTTCACCAGTTTTATTTTCTTTCTGGCCTTGATTTTGATTCTTCTTCTTTTGAAATTGCTTCTTGAATTTCACATTCAAACCTTCAGCAGCAAGGTTGAATTTCTGATCACTTTGAAGTTGTAATCCTTTGGTTTTCAAGGAAGTAACTATTACATCATAACTTAATTTCTCTTGTCTACCAAACATTACAGTATCTCTAAAATTTCCAAGAGACTTAGGTAGAGCATTCAATAACATGAGAGATTTATCATCCTCTTCCAAATTTACACCGAGATCTTCAAGATCATCAATCAAATGGTTAAAATCATCCAGTTGATCAATCAACGTTTTCTCCTCAATCATTTTGAAGGACAACAGTTTCTGTTTGAGGAAAAGTTTGTTGGTTACCGTTTTTGATTGATACAACTCCTCCAGTTTCGACCATGCCTCCAAAGCCGTTTTGCATCTTGAGATTTCTCTGAGTGGTTTATCTCCCAGACACAAAATGATAGAGCTTAAAGCCTTCTGGTCGGTTTCTTGGAACTTTGGCCTTTCTGCAAGCGGCCAATCTTCCTGAGCCTTTAAAGCCATGGATAACCCATTCTGGATCAAGATTGCGTTCATCTTTATCTTCCACAGAGCGAAATCATTCTTCCCTGTAAATCGGTCCACCTCCATTTTCATGCCCGCCATGGATCTCTCCTCAGGTTCAAAAGGTTCCCACAGACGGTGCCACTTTGTAAGGATTCAACACTCAAATCCACCCCAACACGTTCGGCCAAAGATTGAAGAACAATGGCCGGAAATTGAGAACCAATTCAGACGAACCAGAAACCGAGAAATGAAAACCGCGAACAGAAAAGAGAGACAATCACACACAAGAGTTTTACGTGGTTCGAACAATTGTTCTACATCCACGGAGGATCAACACACCTCAATACACTATCAATTTCACAAGAATACAAGAATTTCTTCAGAATTACATAACCCCTCAGTCAAGAACCCTAAAACTGAAAAATGTAATTCTTATCTCACAATTCTCTCTTGATACTGATTAAGCTAGAGGGAAAAACTGTAAATTGTGTATTTATACATCATATAACACAGCTCTATATAAAAGAATCAGCTCAATTCATCCGGGAAACACAGTTATCAGCTCAACTGCCTCACAATGGTTTTGAAACCGTTGTCTAATTCTGTTCTCCTGCAACTGCTTCATAACCACCCTGAACCGGTGGTTATGACTTCGGCTTTCTCCACAAACCTGTTATTTCGGTCCGGTTCTTCAGCTGATTTATCCGGTTCCTGAACCACCATGTTAACTTTGATGCAATTGATCCATTCTTCACAGATCCAAACCAAATCTCCTTCTTTGAATGCAGTGGGCTTGCAATGTTTATCTGCGTTCCTTTGATATCTTTCATTTTGTTTTACCATCCGATCATGTATTTCTTGATGCATCATTTTGATGAACTTGGCTCTATTTTATGCATCTCAACTAAAAGAATGAGTGGCTGTGATAGGAAAAAAATCCAGTGGACTATTTGGATTGCCACCATAAACAACTTCAAAAAGACTAGTCCCTGCAATTTGGGCCAGTGATCGGTTCTAAGCAAACTCCGCTTGAGCAAGAGTGAGATCACATTGGCGAGTGTTAGAACGCACCAAGATCCTCAAGAGATTTCCCACGCTCCTATTGTCAACCTTAGTTTGACCATCCGTTTGAGGATGATGTGAGGTGCTAAATTGCGAAGCAGTCCCCATTTTTTGCCAATGTACACCAAAAGTGACTCATAAATTTTGGATCTCGGCAGAAGCCATAGTTTCAGGACCTCCATGGAGTTTCACAATCTGCCGAAAATAAAGATCGGCTATATTGGAAGCATCCATTGTTTTGTTGCATGGCACAAAATGAGCCATCTTGGAGAATCGATCTACCACCACCATATCGAGTCTTTGTTCCTTTGAGTCCTTGGCAATCCCACCATGAAATCGAGACTAAAAAAATCCTCCTATGGGGTTGTTGGAGTGGGTAACAGAGTGTATAAACCATATTGTGAGCCCTTGATTTTGCAAAGTGACAAATTCGCCAAGGCTCCACATATCGAGCAACATCTCTGTTCATCCGTGGTCAATAAAAATTTTCTTGGACAAATGCTAAAGTCTTGTATCTTCTAGAGTATCCATTAAGCCCTCCTCCATAAGCTTCCTTAATGATAGATTTTCTAAGGGAACCCTGCGGGATACATAATTGGTCATCTTTAAAAGGAAAATCATCTTGCAACAAGAAATGATTCTATGGACCATTCGAGCAACCCTCCCATATCTTTTGGAAGTGAGGATCATCCTTATACTGCTCTTTGAGATTTTCAAATCCCGAAACTTCTACTTCCAATGTCGAGAGTAGAGAATGTCTTCGACTTAAAGCATCCGCCACTTGATTTTGATTTCCTGATTTATGCTTGATGTGGAACGTAAAAGATTGAAGAAACTCCACCCATTTAGTATGCCGACTGTTGAGCTTATGTTGACTATTGATATATTTGAAGGCATCATGATCTGAAAATAGAATGAATTCCTTGCATATGAGATAGTGGCTCCAATAATCCAAGGCTCTAATAGTTGCATAGAACTCTGTCATATGTAGAATAATTCACCCGACTTCCATTGAGCTCTTCACTAAAGAAAGCAATGGGCCTTCCCTCTTGGCTAAGCACCACACCAATACCCATGTTTGAAGCATCACAATCTCCTTCAAATAATTTGTCAAAATCTGGAAATGCAAGAATGGGTGTGACTGTTATATCTTCAGCTTGATGAGATCAAAACTCTTTTGCGCTTCCTTTGACCATTGAAATTTTCCTCCCTTCAAGAACTCGGTGATTGGGGCCACAAGAGTGCTAAAACTTTTGATGAATTACCGATAAAATAAAGCAAGACCATGAAACCTTCGCACATCAGGAATAGTTGTTGGGATCGGCTAATTTACAATTGCCTCCACTTTGTTAGGATCCCCCTTAATGCCTTTGTCGGAAATGATAAAGCCTAGAAAAATAAGGCTTTTGGAGAAGAACTCACATTTCTTCAAATTAGCATAAATCTTTTCCTCCCTTAAAGTGCTGAAATTTTATGAAGATGCTCCAAATTAATGTTGCTTATCATTTTTACTAAAAATTAGCATGTTGTCGAAATAAACAACAAGGATCTTACCAATATAAGGTTTGCACACTTGGTTCATCAACCTCACAAAAGTGCTTGGAGCATTCGAAAGGCCAAGCGGCATCACCATCCATTGGTAAAGTCCATCCCTTGTCTTGAAGGCCATCTTCCAGTCATCAGTGGGCCTTATTCGGATTTGATGGTAGCCACTTCGAAGATCAATCTTCGAATATATTGATGAAGCATGTTATTGGTCAAGAAGATCATTGAGACGAGGAATAGAAAAATGGTACTTAATTGTAATATTATTCATCGCCCTACTATCGATACACATGCGCCAAGAACCATCTTTCTTGGGGACAAGAAGAGCCTGGACTGCACACGGACTCATACTTTCTCTTAGCAAGCCTTTATCTATAAGCTCATGCACTTGCCTTTGTAATTCGCCATGCTCCTTCGGATTCATACGACACACTGCCTTGTTAGGAATGGAAGAAACTGGTGTAAAATCTACACAATGTTGAATGTCACTCATAGAAGGAAGTCTTAGGGGAATTTCGCTAGGACTACATCTTGGAACTCTTGAAGAAGGGGGATCATTATAGGTGGGATCTCCATTATTGTTTCATTCTCTTCAATCAGTACAAGAGCATAAGCATCATTGCATTCCTCCAAGGATGCATCAAATTGAGATTCATAAAGAAAAATATTTCCCTTACTTTTAGAAGGTTTAGGAATACTCTCTAGCTTAGAAGGACCCAACACAATCTTTACTCCATTCTTCTCAAAAGGATAAGTATTTATCGTGAGTAACTTAATTTCCGACCGTACTATCATGACCTTCCAAGAAGTAGATGAAAAGCATCCATTGGTAGTACATCACACCAGATGTCATCTTGATAATTCTTGCCTAAAGTAAAGTGAACCAATCATCTCTTATCAGTTCTTAATTTATTTCAACAAGAGAAGTTATAATTAAGCATAAAGATGTATCTCAAACTTGAGTTTGAGCTTTTCCACCATTTCATTAGACACCATATTTTCATAACTTCCACCATCAATAATAATATCGCATACTTTTCCATTGGAGGTGCACCATGTACGGAAAATATTGTTTTGCAACCACTCTTGTCCTTCTTGCATAACACTAAGACACTTTCTTGCGACAAAACTCTCTCCTTGATCAACATATGTAATCATCTTCGTCATCTTCAACTTCGTCATATTTCGGCTCCTCATCTTCTATGGACTCATGTTCTTCCACTAGTGAAACAATTCTTCTATTTGGACAATCAAAAGATATATGTCCAAATCTTTGGCACTTAAAGCATCGACAAGAATCGGGAGTACTCAAGGTATTAGGATGATTTGTCTTTGGTGCTTCGTCTTTTTTGGGGGGAACTTTTGAAGGACATGATTCATTAGAAGAGGGAGGCTTCGAAAGAGGAGCATTACCTTTGATGGAAAAGACGTCTCTGTTCCATGACCGGTTATTTTTTGGGGCTTCCTTAATTTGTCTGTCCACCTTCATTGCAAGCTTCACCACTTCATTGTAAGACCAATACGGATGAAGCTGGACACTTTAGCAATTTCAGACCTTAGAACTCCAATATATATAGAGAGCTATGGTTTGTTCCTCTGGCTCCTCAATTTCACATCACATCACATCATGAGGCATTTAAATTCAACTATGAAATCATCCACGGTCTGTTCTCTTTACTTAACACAGTGAAACATTAGAAAATTATCTTGGCGATAATTATCTGGTAAGAACTTTTTCTTGAGTATTTTCTTCATTTTTCCCTCGTCACAATCCATCTTTTTCCGTCCCGAGCACGTTGTTACTTGATATACTCCCATCAAAGTGATGCATACTTGGTCAACTTGATGGCGACCAACTTCAACTTGCGTTCTTCGGGAACTTCGTGATATAAAAAAATTCTTTCCATGGTATTTATCCGATCAACAAATTTTTCAGGTTGCATTCTTCCTTCAAATTCCAGGATATCAATTTTAGCATTGAAGCTTGGTAGAAAAGCACGATGTTGGAGAATATTGAATCTCAAATGAGGCTCACTGCTCGACCCTTGGCTTTGATGAAAAGGATTGTGGTCTTCATCATTAGTTTGTTCACCCTTTGAATCATGATGCGACTCATCACGTTCCATAGATTCGTGGCGTTCATAACACTGCTAGAGCTGCTGTACTTGTCTCTTCAAATCGTCTGATTCGATATCTAGAAGGTCTTGCTCATGCCTTGGATTTTCAGTAGGATTATTCCTTCGACTATGCGGCATCCCGAACTTGGCTCTAGTAAAGGGAGATTTAGGAGGTAACACAAGTAAACGTTCAAATATAACTCCTCACTTAATGGAATCCACCACAAGTTTGGAGCAATTAGCCGCCTCGAGGAATCCACCAAAAAGGATAAGAGTTAAAAATATAAGATTTCCTTCTTCTAAATAAGTCAAGAGACTCATAATATAGTTTATAATTTCTGAATATTCAGCCTCCAAATACAAAAGATAGGCTCTATTTGTAGTAGCATAATATGGTTCTAGATAATATAAAAATGTTTTGACTTCACAACTTACTAGACTCTTAAATATTGACATTTTACCAACTTAATACATGAATTAGACTCTTCAATGAATTTCATAATGAATGCCAAAAGGTAGTTGGAAGGACACAAAAACTCAAGATTTATGAACTTGACAGATTTCTATCACCATCTATCACACTTTATTAAAACACTAATAACTCACTCTAAAACAGTCCGATTACTTCACCATTTGGGCCGTTAGAAACTAGACTTGTAGTGCTTCGAATCCATATATGCCAGTCAGCCTAAATATGCCCGAAAAGAAACAATTCATTCCTTAAACTTGGTCCAAGTACTGGACTGTTTTGCAGAAATCTCATTTTCTTTGATCGCGCCTTTTCTTTCCGCATCACCTATCGTGTCCACCAACTAATGTATCAAAATATACTAAAAAGAAATAAGTTATCTTATCTAGAATTAAGATATACCGTGGATAGAACATAGTAGAGCAATATTTCGTTGTGTATATGTATTAGTTTTTAATATTGAGATATAATATTATGACTTATAGCCTAATTGGGGCCCAAGCCAGTTCGTTGAGGCCCTCTGCTGTCTCTTTATAGAATGAATGATAAAGAGCATTGCACGTGGAATCTGAAGCAAAAAACTGTCCATCCACAATAAAAGAGCTCATCAGAAATCAAAAGGTACAAATTGAAATTCAAAATTTAATTTCTTCAGTTGTAGTAGTTAGTTTTAACCTCCATTATATAATGGATACTGCATTTCTGCAGAGTACTGCAGAATATGAATAATTAGGTTTCTTTCAGGTTTTACAGCATGCATATTTCCTGAATTATTTCACACTTATTAATTAATTCCTTCCAATCATTCAAAAGTTACTCCCTCTGTCCCGGTTAACTTATCACAGTTGACCGGACACGAATATTAAGAAAAAATAGATTTTATGGAATCTTTGACTTTTTTAAAAGTGGAGATTGAATGTTAATATTTTGAGGGTGGAGATTATTGTCTTTAATTATCATTTATGGACGTGACAAGTTAAGTGAGACGGACCGAAATAGAAAGTAAGACAAGTTAACTGGGACGGAGGGAGTAATTGTTTATCTGGGAAAGTATTTTTGACCACTTACAGGCTGACTTTCTCATTTATTCTTATTATAATACTACTCCACACTTTGATTTCTATATTTAGTTGCATGGAAAAATTCATTTTTAATCCTGTATATTAGGCCTGGTTCAGTAAAAATTCTATATGTTAGAAAATTTTAATTTTAGTCGTGTATGTTTCTTATAAAGTTGTCCAATTTAAGGACACTGACCATCAGAAATGACCAATTTGGCCACAATTAATCACGTGCTATGCACTTGACTAATAAATTTGAGAAAGATGAAGAAAGAAAAGAAAAATAAAATGCAATGCACCTCATAAGAAAAATAGGGTTTACTTTTTTCTTTTCTTTTTTGGGCGAACTACTAAAAAAATTTAATGATTTGACATGTTATCAGGACAAATACTTAACACATAAGCATTAGCACTCAAAAGCCCTAAATTTATTAGTCCAATTCCGGCTAAATTGGTCGTTGGTGATGGTTAGTGTCCTTAAATTGGACAACTTTTGGAACATACATGATTAAAATTGAAATTTTCTAACATACAAAATTTTTACTGGACAAGGCCTAACATACTGGATTAAAAATGAATTTTCCCCTTTAGTTGCAGAGGCAAAATTGTAAAACTGATCGGTAATTTGTGGCTGGTTCAAAAAATATATTTTTTTTATCTTTCCTAGCTAATTGCTCGATTTTGGTCTCTATTTAGCTAGAATTTGAACCCCACATGGGTTAATTGAGTGTACATGCATATGACTGTGTTAAATTATGCATCTATATTGCCCTGGTGAGCTTACGGTGATAAGATTAATTTTTTTATTGTGTTTGATGTCATTTTATTTATCAAGATAGGTATCATGTTTATATTTACAATGCCGAGAAAATGAAAAAAAATCTCAATTTAACGCGTTCCTAGTATGTTCAATTATCCAATACAAGATTATAAGAAATTTCTAGAAAATTATCAGATTTGAGTGATTAAAAAAGTAAAGATGAAATCGTAAAGTATAAAGACAAATGATTAATTTTAGGCCCAGGTTTAGAAGTGTGTATCTCACACATATGTCCTAATCTCATCTGATATAGTTAAATTATTGATAAAAATGATGATGACTACAGACTACAGTTGCATATTTAAATTCAAAAAAAGAAAAAAAGAAAAGAAATTGCTGGGTTACCCTCAGAAAAAAGCAGAAATATTTTCGAAAAAGAAAGAGATTGCTGTATTTGCCGTAGCCCACCACCCATATAATTCCCACTCATTGTGTTTGTTGCTTAAAGCTTGCACTCACTCTCTTCCCTTTCTCTCTCTCTCTCTCCTAAATTTAGAATCCATCTCCAGAATTCTAAGCTACTGTCTTAGAGAGAGAAACAAAACCGTAATAAAAAAAGAGAAAAGAGAGTCCCACAAATGACTGAAACTTAGGTCATCCACAGCTACATACCTGTACTAGCCTACCCCTACCCATACCCCCCACCAACATATATTCTGCTCCATGGATGGCGGCAATGGAAATTTCATAAACAAGCCTAATTTCCCTCTACAACTCTTGGAGAAAAGAGATCATTACCATCACCATGAAGAACCTTCTTCCAGCTCCATTGATGTCCTTGCTGCATCGGCGACCAGTGATACAACCCTAAACATATCCAGTAAAAAACCTCAGCCCAAGAGAACTTCAACTAAGGATAGGCACACTAAAGTCGACGGCCGCGGCCGTCGCATCCGGATGCCTGCCACCTGCGCCGCCAGGGTTTTCCAGCTGACTAGAGAGTTGGGGCATAAATCTGACGGCGAAACGATTGAGTGGCTGCTGCAGCAGGCGGAGCCGGCCGTGATCGCTGCCACGGGGACCGGAACCATCCCTGCGAACTTCACTTCGTTAAATATATCGGTACGGAGCTCGGGTTCGACGTTTTCTGCTCCGTCACATTTGAGGAGTGGTAATTACAATTTTAGCCAGGGTTTTGGTGGTCCCCAGTTTAGGATTGGGGGTGAAGAGTCATCTGGAAGGGTTTTGTTTCCGTCTTCGTCAGAGAATAATGCAATGAACTTCTTGGCTGCAAATGGGAATGTGAATGCTATGCTGCGAGCTAAGGAAGAACTGCGTGAAACAGGCGAAGGGGAGCGGAAGCGGCCGCAGGAGGAGGATCTGCCGGCGGCGGTGGAAACGCAGATGGCGAATTATATGATGCAGTCTATTCCGGCGAGTCAAGTTCTTATGAGCAGTGAAGCTTTGTGGCCGTTTTCTTCGATGGGCAGTTCTAGGGGTTCAGTGGCGAATAGTGGTTTGCATTTTATGAATCTCCCGACGCCGATGGGGCTGTGGCCAGGGCAGCAACTTGGAGGAGGCGGCGGCGGGGCGGCGGTTGATGGGCATTTGGGCATGCTTACGGCTCTGAATGCGTTTAGGTACGTTCCTGGAAGCGGCGGAATGGAGGCTCAGGCGAGCGGGTATGGCGGCTCAGGTGGCGGCGATGACCGACATAATCACTCCTGAATTATTCGATCAATCAGTCAGAATTTTTTATGATTTTCGTGTTGTAATATATTAATTTTATGTAATGTGATCGATTAAGAAATGATATATCCTGTGATTGCGTGAATATCGAGTTTGATCTTTGTTTATTATTGAAACAGATTGTTAGGGTTTTTGGGGAAAAAATGTATCAAGAAAATGACATTGACCGCTATTTGGGGAAGTCTTCATGTGTCGACTTGATATGTTCAGTTAATTTCATAACCAAATATGATTATGGGATCCTCATCTTCCAAAACAACATCGTTTCGATCGAAACAATTTTTAAACCTGTTTTGGGCTTAACACAGTTTTAAACTATTTTCAAATTTTGTATTACGACAAAACCTTTCAATAAAAATAATTAAACGATCAAAAATGTATTAATAACAATTTATTTATAAAGGGCAAGAACTTAATGTAATAACAATGATTCAATTAACTGTTGTAATGATCCTTTTGGCCAAACATTATAAGATAATATGTTTTAACCACCAATGTTTTGCAAGCTACTCCCTAACCTAAAATATCAAAGTATCCTTAATGAATGTAAGTTTGAAATCGGCATATACATCTTGAATGATCATCACCATCTTCATGACTTTTGAGATATAAACCTATATGTTTTGTATATCTCAAAGATCATTATAACTTTCGGAGACGTTGATGTTAATCCAGTTTCATATTTATTAAGGTAAAAATACATTTTTAGTTATGTAGTTAGGTCTTGTTTAGGAAAAAAATCTATATGTTAGAAAATTTCAATTTTAGACCTGTATGTTCTAAAAATTGTCCAATTTAAGGACACTGACCATCATCGACGACCAATTTGACTGGAATTAGACTAATACATTTGGGGCTTTCTGATGCTGATACTTATGTGTCAAGTATTTTTCCAAATAACATGTCATATCATTAAATTACTTTAGTAGTTAGACCCTCCCCCCCCCCCCCCAAAAAAAAAGGAAACATTACACCCTAATTTCCGTATGAGGTGTTCATTTTATCTTTCTTCATTTCTTCATTTTTCCCAATTTTATTAGTTACATTTGTCGCACGTGACTAATTTCAGTCAAATTGGTCACAGGCAATGGTTAGTGTCCTTAAATTTGGACATGCTCCTAGAACATAAAAGACTAAAATTGGAATTTTTTAACATACAATATGTTTTCTAAACAAGACCTAAAATACAGGTAAAAGTGATTTTTTCCGTATTTATTAAGAATATTTAAATACTTAAGTATCCTAAAAATGATTAAAAAGCATTTGTTTTTATAAAATGTCAAAAAATCATCTAACATTATAATGTTTTGGCTAAAAAAACTTATATTTGCAAACGCCTTTTTGCTTTTGCTTATATCCAATTAATTTGATAAAATGGCAATGTCCCTTGTACTGAGATAGCTAATCATATACTCTCCACGTTTCATAAAGAATGTCATTTGAACTATTTTTGGAGAAATTAAGGATTGGTATTTAATTGGTATGTTTTGTGAAATAAAAAAATAATCAACTAAATTAAGTAGGTTGTTTAAGATAATATTGGAAGAATTATAGTTTTTTTGGTTAAGTGACACTTATTGTGAATTTTTCAGAGTGTTTAAAATGGCATTCTTTATGAAACGAAGGGAGTATTAATCATAAATTTTAAACATTCCTTTTCAATAGTAGAAACAAAAGCCGACTATCGTTGCACATTCTACAGTAGATCCATAGACCTCAATATTTCTAATCAAATCTCTTCTTGCTGCGCTATACGTCAAAATGTCACACCTCACAAAATACGTGATTCATGAGCGGTACTAAAATAAATACTCTACTTTTTGTTCCAATTTGATTGTTTTAAGTCGAAATTCAAAATTTTCACTGAATAATTGCAAGTGCACCGCACATAATAACATCAAATTGGAATGACATTACTAAGCATGACACAAAAAACATATAAAAATTAATATTAAAATAAAAAATTCATCTGAAAATTGAAAATCTCGACATGGTCAATATGATGCATGTGTAATTATTCAATGAAAATTTCAATTACCTCTAAAAATAAACTGAATTCAAGATATCATAAAGATAAATGACTGGTTTTGAAATTGCACGACGGATAGTAAATAGGCGAGGTAAGGTATAGAAGATTAAGTGTGATTGAGAAACAATGAATGAGCAGTCGTTTTCATCAGGTGGCCTCTGATCAGGTGGTATCAGAGAGGCCTATTTGGTGCTGCCCAAAGAATTCCCCAAAATTGTTACATATTTACTCAGTACCTCTCTACACAATCCTCCTTTTTCTCATACAAGAAAGCTGCCCTGCTGGCTGCCTTGGTCCCACCCTACTCACCACTCAATCTCCACCGTCCATTCCTTTTGTCATCATTTCTTGTGATTAATAATACAATACGGTTAATTTTCTTCCTTTTTCCTGCTTCAAATTATTGTCTTGGTATTGAGAAGAGCATCTTTTCTTGACATATTTAGTATTAAGGTTGTCTGCTGTAAATAATGATGTGTTCAGTACATCATATTCATTCATGGTTATTTCTGTATCTATATGTAAATATATGTGCTTGTTTCTCTTTTTGTGATTAATGAGCTTTTATGTCAGATATTCACTCCATTCCAGTACGCATGTGGATATATATACTTTTTTTACAACTTAAGGATTTCAATATTTCTTCAAAAATACTGTCGCAAATTAGGTGTGATTGGGAATATTTATTCCACATAAATTAATGTTTACTTTTTTGCTTTTTTAAAACAGGTCAATCCTACATACCCGAGATTATGTATACAATTTGACACTATTGGGTTGATTAGTGAATTCACCTCCCCTCAGGACTGATTTAGTCACTTGAATTAAGATTCTTGATCCTTTGAACTGAGATTTGTTGTGAAAATGAAACACCCAAAGTAAACGGCCCCAAATGGGACAATATTGTTCTATGGATTATGAAAATAATGCAACATATTGGTGGCTTCTCGATATTTTTTCCTAACACCATTCAATTAATGGGCTAATTCTATTATAACCCATCCAAATGTGTTATATACTATTGGATTGATGTGTGGATATACATAAAAATATCATTAACTTGTAATTCTGCATATACGCATTCGATCTAATGATGTATAATTCATTCTGTATTTTCTACAAGGATATGGTAGAATTAAACCATTCAAATAGTTGATATGATTTATACTTCCTCCGTCCCGGCCTAATTGTTCAACTCGTCATATTTGTTTGTCCCAAGCTAATTGTTCAAATCCATAAATAGCAAATTTTTCCACAATCTCCACCCTCAAAATCTCTACTTTTAATCTCCACATTTGAAAAAGTTAAAGATTTCACAAAATCTATTTTTTCTTAATCTCCGTGCCCGGATAAAGTTGGATAATTAGGACGGGACGGAGGAAGTACAATACAGTTCCACGAACGCACTGATGCTGATGTGTCAAAATCTCATTAATAAAATACACATTAGCAATGAATATATTAATATGTTTCCACTTTTGATAAACCAATAATGCGAGGTTTTTTATGATACAATGTTTAGCATTTGGGAAAAACACAGAGACGTGGAAAGGTGAGCTTAACTTGTGCAGCACTGGAGAAAAATTAACAAAAAGTGAGGCCCTAATTACGGAATATATCCACGTAGTTACTTTAATTTGACAAAATTGTTTCTTCCAGGGGAAGCACAAATGTCTCTCTATAGAATGGACAAAAAAACAGATTTGTTTTGAATCTTATCATTTACTTTTTCCCCGAGTTACTTTGACTAGTACGAGTTGAATCAATTTGCGACGTCTGTTCTAATTTTCTTATATAATTGCCATGTTTTTTTTAATTAGGAGTCACCCTTCTCATCAATTTGGATTTTCTGTTACAGTAGCTGTTTCATCATCTGTTACATTCAATTCACTAGGTGACACATATTAATTTGTGACATCATACCATACGCATGT
The DNA here is from genome assembly GCA_958295605.1 of Ajuga chamaepitys. Lineage (NCBI taxonomy): Eukaryota > Viridiplantae > Streptophyta > Magnoliopsida > Lamiales > Lamiaceae > Ajuga > Ajuga chamaepitys. The sequence continues at coordinate 5,162,480 of OY282508.1, forward strand.
CGATTAATGAATGAACGAAACACAAGATGTAACACCAAAGTGTAACAGGTGATCTCATGGGCCATTCCCATGTGTCACCTAGTGAATTGAGTGTAACAGATGATGAAACACCTATTGTAATAGGTAATCCGAATTGTAGCTAGATTAGTAATTTTCAAATATATAAAGTGTCTTTGCTTAAGAATGAAAAATGTTGAGCCAAACTCAGCTGAATGAGTTAATTAGTGCGCTTTATTGAGATTTGATCCCCTAAATCCACTGAAGGAAACTATAAGTCAATACACCCGTAGGGTATTCCATGATTTGTAACTCAATTTTGAGATCATTAATAAATTTCTATTTCCGACCATGCATATTTATTCATTTTACCATGCCTCTTTTATCATGGTACCAAATGTGTAAAATCCTGGGATATCAGCTAAAGAACAATCAATTTCGCAATCCTACTGTGTGGCCGGCTCTTTCTTCTGGCCAAAATAATGCTATTGTGGCGAATGTTAACACTACGACCACTGCTTCGGCGGCCACTTTGGTCACTGCTCCGGTGAAATCCACCACCATCTCCCCTGATGATCCATTATTTCTCAACAATGCCTATCATCCAGGAAATTATTCTAGTTAGCCATCTATTGACTGGATCTAATTACATGGTGATGAAACAAGCTCTGCTACTCGCGTTATCTGCAAAGTGTAAGCTTACTTCATTAATGGCAAACTGACGCCTCCAACCACCCATGGCGATGAGTATGATCAATGGAAACGTGTAGATGACACAGTTACCTCGTGGATTAATTCTAAACACAGTAGCAACTAATATACGAGATTCCGTCATGTTTTCCAAATCTGCAAAAGATCTGTGGGATGATTTATCTCAACTGTATGGAGATAGAAATGGATCGTTGATATATCAAATTCAGAGGCAAATCGACAGTATTTCGGAAGGAACTGACTCGGTTGCTGCTTATTTTGGTCGTCTCAAAGCACTTATGCCAGCTTGAGGCCTTCATTTCTTTTGCAATTGTGAAATAGACAAAACCGCATATGAGAATGAACAGGAATTGAAGATGATCGATGCAATTCCTCATAGGATTATGTGATGCATACGAGCCGATTCGTATCCAGATCTTGTCATGGAACGACCTCATGTTGTTAACGAAGTGTATGCCATGATTCTGCGAGTAGAGAAGCAGAAAGATGTAAGCCAATTGTATCCTGAAAGCATTGATACCACGACTATGATGGTGAAGCATGCATATGTCTCTGGGGGCAGAGGTTACTCAAAACCCGATTCAGCTACTTATGACAAACCTTTGGCTCGAGGTAAACTTACTTACAGATAATCCAAAGAGGAGAAAACCAAGCTAATTTGCAAACATTGCACTAGACTGGGGCATGATATCTCAGAGTGCTTCAAGCTCCATGGCATTCCTGATTGGCATAAGGCATGAGGGACTAAAGGAAGAAAGCATATACCAACTCCACATAAATTGTTGTGTCCAAGGAGATGTTGGATTATAGACATTGCATGGATTGATATCTTAATGCACACTGGATTATAGTATGCATTACGTCATTAATGCGTGTATTTCTGCTTAATCCCTTTTGATTAGACCAGTCATGCTAGCAATTAATGCTTATTACCATATTTGGTAATAAAGCATTCTAGCTTAGAAAGTATTAGGCTAGTGTTGCTTCTTATAAGCACACATTAATGGCTTCTGTTTTTTAGTGTTTTTACAGCTAGGTTTTAATGTTGTGTGTCATATATAAACACAACAATCTGTAGCTCATTTTGTAACAAGCTAGCAGCCGCACTTCTTTGTTCTTCATTTATGAAGTTCATTCAATGAAACTGATTATCATGGTTGCTATCATTTCTGCTTGTTTCATTCATTATGTTTGACATATGTTTTCTGCACATTCTATAAATTTCTACAGGAGACAAATAGCTATGGTGCAACTACTTCTCCTGATATCTCGAGCATCATTTAGAAGGAATTGGTAAATTTTCTTGCTTCAAAATGACCTACTACCTTAGCTCCTTGTGACCACAATGAAGAGTATGTTCATTTTGTCCACACATCAGGTATACATATCTCTCTTTCAATGTCTCATATGACAATAATTGTTTGTGGATTTGGACACTGGGCGAGCAGGCACATACGCACAGATAATAGGTTGATGATTGAGTTGATTGAGTTGCCCACACCTATGTCTGTTGTTTTACGCGATGGATCCACTAAGAGAGTAACTCACTCTGGCCAATTGAAACTTAATTCCTCCCTAAATCTCATTGATGTCTTATATATCCCCTACTTCACATACAACCTGTTGTTTATTCCTCAGTTAACCAACACACTTCCCCTCAAATATATCTTCACACACTACTACAAAAAAACGTAAAAGACTACGGTAAAAAATCGTAGTTAAAGGCATAGAGCGACCGTGATAGTAGATACCGTAGTTGCAGACCTAGCACCAATAATAAACCGTAGTGGTTAATGATAAAGACTACGATTGTGAACCATAGTCGTACTAGTAGCTTCTACGACTACGGTATGTATGACCACGGTTAGGAACTTCCTTTGATTACGGTTTCAACCATAGTAATTTATACTAACGACTACAGTTAATAACTGTAGTGGTAGATGCAATATCTACCAGCACGGTATGTATGATCACGGTTGATGATTTCCGAACCGTAGTTATTAAAAATAAAGACAACGGTTGATAACCGTTGTTATTCATCATAAACCATTGTCTTTACATAATTATATCATTTTATGATCTGTATTTTTTAATAATTGATATATATATAGTTAATAATTTTTAAAATTAGTAAATTATATAGATAAACAAAAAATGGACAATAAAGAAAAATACCTCCAAATTTGTTTCTCAATATCAACAGAAGTATAATTGTACAAAGTGTTAAAAAAAACAAGAATAATACAAAAAAAGGTATTGAAGATCTAAATTAGCTTCTCTATCTATAGTCTCAACCTTAGAAATTAAGGCTCCACTTGGTTTCGTCCTGCATTGATTCCTTGAATGGATACACGAGAATACATAAAAGTTCCCCTTAAAAAGCCGATACTCATCTCTCCTCTCTCCAGGAGCCACATTCTTGTACTCAAGCCAACAAATAGAAAGAATGGTAGAGGCTATGGCCACATAACTGAATGCACTTGAAGCCATTCATACTTGGACCTTAACCAATCTGTTAATGGGAAAAAAGCCTATTGGATGCAGGTGGATCTACAGAATTAAACTTAGAGCAGATGGTTCCATTGAGAGGTTCAAAGCACGAATAGTCACAAGGGGTTTCACTCAAATTCAAGGATTGGATTATGATGGAAATTATTCCCTAGTAGAAAAATTAGTCACCGTACGGTTGTTTTTAGCAATTTCAACTATGAGGCATTGGCCTGTATTTCAATTAAATGTGAACAACGCTTATATACATAGCTTTGTTAAGGATGAGTTGTATATGACACCACCTCTAAGGTATCTTAAGGCAATCCTTGGTCAAGTTTGCAAGTTGCAGAGGAGCCTCGGTCTCAAACAAGCTGGTAGGGAATGGAATATTGAGTTAAGAAACAAATTACAAAGCTTTGGGTTGGTCCATTCTGTTCATGACCAGTGCTTTTTTACTTGCACTAAAGATGATAAGTATTTGGCAGTCCCAGTGTATGTAGATGATCTTTTGGTAACTGGATCCTTCCTTGACTTGATCTCACAGTTCAAAACAATCTTGGACAAGCTGTCACGATTAAAGATCCGGGATTGGCCAAGTATTGTCTTGGGGATGGAGATAGCTCGTAGCTCCACTAGCACTTATCTTTGCCAGCGGAAGTATACCCTGGATTTGATCTCCAATTCCGGCTCACATCACTCAAAACCAGCCTCCAATCCTTTACCACTTGGTCTCCATTTGATTGAGGATGAGACTCTTATCTCCAGATCCTGAGAAATACTGCATATTAGCTAGCTTCTCTATCTTAATCTAACTCGCCCTGATATCACTTGTTAGAAAATCTATGTCTAATTTTGATGGTGCAAGACCCACCATGTAAGGTAGGAACTAGTGCCCCTAATATTTTGTAACCTTTGCAATAGATAGACTAATTCTCCTTAGGCCAACGTCATAATATATATAAGTTCATGTTTAATTGTATTTATCAGTTGAATTTTATTTTGGATATGATTTGATTTTTTTATGGGTGTTTTTGAGTCGTATTTTGAAGATTAGGAGAACCTGGGAGCTCAAGAAGGTCATTTACACTCACTTCCTCACTCCAATCCACAAACTAAGGCATAAATTGGCCTTAATCAGGCCCGGGTTAGGCCCAACTCCAAGATTGTCAAGTTATGAACAAAAGTTGTGAAGGAGTTAAGCTAAGAAAATGAGTGGAATAGCCTCGAAATGATGATGCACGAAGATGACGCACACGATGGGAGAAAGACATGTCCGACGATCAAACACTGGTCGAAAGGGAGCAGCTCCGATGTAGTACCGGTTGAGGAGTTCCACTCCACTGCAGTACCAGGTTCAGTGACTTCTAGGGGTGCAACTCTGCAGCGTTACCACACCTGCAAGTGGGGTACTGTCTGATCGAGCTCCATTCAGCCGTCGTGCATTCATATTTCGGTCATAACTACCTCATATAATATCTGATCGAGGTGATTCAAGTTGCCACATGTAGATAAGTTGAAGATGTACTAAAACTTTTTAGTTGAGGTCAAGGGTTTATTCTGGACGAGGAATTCCTACAATTTTTTAGAAGATCGAGTCGAGCGTGTGTAAGGGGTTCGACCCAACAATTATGAAGACCAAGCAAGATCCTTTTATAATTTCCATTTGTACCTTTACTAAGGGCTTATTTCTGCAAATTATGAGGGTGAGGAAAGGGAAATTGTTCCCTATATAAGTATCCATTTTCTTCCTTTTTAGAGATCATCTTTTCATTTTACTAGAATTCAAGGCTTGTAATTACTCCCTCTCTAGATTTTCTCTCAAAGAACTAGGGTTCTTCTCCTTTGAAGCAAGAACTCAACCTGTGGTCTTGGAGGAATTTAGGGCTTTTGCTAAGGAAATTATGGTAAGAGAGCCACTCTAACATTGGAAGCTTTTCGCCTCATTAATTTCAAGACTAATCATTTTCTTCTCTTTTATTTATTTATTTTAATTAATTGCTTCTTCGCCTAACCTCTAAAAGGGGTTGTTGGTCCCAAGTGGTAGAGGTTTAGACGGGAGAGGATTAATAAACCTCTAGCTCGATTTTCTTTTTAAATAATTTTGAACAGTAGTTTGCTGCTTACTATAAGAAACTTGTTCTTACAGCAAAACTAATATAGTAAGTTGACTTAAGACAGTAGGCACGAAGCAGACTGATCCTAGAAAACTTAAATTAAGTAATGCTCATGCATAGTTTTATGCAGCAGAATATTATGCAAATATGTTTTCTTACAAATCAATGCAGTACATTAGTACCCCAACAACAATAAGTAAAAGTAATATAAAAGTCGACACAAAGTTTATAGTGGTTCGAAGGTGGGGGTAATCCTTCTATGTCCACTCTTCCCTCACAAAGAAAAAATTCACTAAGTTGTTCACACAATACGAACTTAGCTATGCCGAAGTCTAAGTCCTACATAGCTCCTTACAATAGTTTTTGCCTATCCTTGGAAGGCTACTCCTCTACTATAAGAATTCTTAGTCTACTTTGAATTACAGATTCAAACAAAGCCTCCCCATTCAAAAACTGCTTGTGAGATTGATTAATGAATTTTTTTCAACTTATGGTAGCTCAGTAAACTTGAATCAATTGAGATGTTAGCAAGCTTCCTTGTTTTAGAAGAATTAGGACCAAGGCAAAGCTTAAGAGCTAGCTGGACTTGAGAATCTAGATGCAGCTTGAATCTTCACTAGAATACTCTTTTGCTGCTATTTGCTCTTGTATACTTTGCACAAAACACTTGAAAGATTATCTGAGTGTTGTGTGCATTAAAGCTTTGAATAAGAATTCTTGAGTGCTTGGTGCGAAGTAATTTCAGTTGCTCAATAAATCGGTAGTCTTTGCTTCGTCCTCCATCTTCTTCTATTTATAGCAGTTGGGATATCTTCCAGATGAAGAGTGAGAAAATATTTCCATTGACATTTAATGCTCCTTGTACGGCTTTAGAGTCGTTTGTCCTTTTTGTAGAGTTTTGGTATGAGTGGTTGCAACTTTTTGCCAAGTCTAGTATTACTTTTGCTTTTTGTCAGGTAACATCTCCCTACTTAATTGGATATGAGTACAATATTTGAGTCTTGTCTCTATTGGCTATATTTTTTAAATCGATCCCCTAACTTTCGACTTTAACCTTCCACACTGTGGGCATGACTGTTGCTTGCTTTTGGGTTGTACCTTCCTTACTGCAAGTAATGTTGTATGCTGGATTAGCATAAGCAACCAAACTAGGCACTCGCTGCAATTTCTCTTTCCTTACTCCTTCCTTGAACTTCCTTGATGCATGTAACCTTGATGTCCTTGCTACGTGCTTGTAATGACTTAACCTAAGAAGTATTAGCCCTTATCTATTACAATGAGTACAAAGTTCATGGAGACACTAGTTCCTACCTTACAATAGAGATTTTGTCATCATAAAAACTAAAAATAAAACTCCTAGCATGGGCTTTTAGAGCGAAAGTTCATGAGTTTTTCATTTTATAAGCTTCAACCCTTGAAGTAGAGAGCAAGAAACAAAAGAGGAGAAGATCAGAGCAAGAGCCAACGACAATTCCAATCGAGCCTCTAACCGTTGAAATTTTTTTTCAATAGAAGCCGTTGGAATTTTTTTCCAACAAATTTTCCAACGGCAAAAGCTGTTGCAATATTTCCAAAATTTAAAAAAAAAATTAAAAAAATTTAATGAATTTATGCTCTGTTAAAAATTTTATGTTGGAATTGACAGTTTTCTTGTAGCGTACATAATTTCGTTCTAAATAGTACAATTCTTTTGAAAGGAGAAAAATCCTCAACAGGTGTAGTGTTCATTAGTCAAACATTTTCGGTGCCTCTTTCTTGGCGAAGCATAAGATACCCCATATTTCCTTCTATATCACCTTTTTGTGTTCACTTTTTTCAAAATTCACCTTTTTGCAGAAAACATGCATAAGTATTATTATTGCATCTACACACCTTTTCTTGTCTTCACACTCCCATTTACAGACATACCCATTTACTAGTTTGTACAGAAAAAGAAAAAGAGATAATCTCTCTCAAATGGGTTCTGGAGATAATCTCTTCACTGTTGTCGCTAAGAACATTGATGTTCTTGCTATGTAAGTATCATTTTCTTCTGTCATACACATTTTTCTTAATGGGGACATTATTTGAGTTTGAATTTTGCTTATCTTAACTCTGTACTATGTATGATCCTCAGGCCTGTGGTTTCTCTTGTTTATCCTCTGTAAGTCACTCTCTCTCTCTCTTTCAATATCATCGTAGGGGTTAGTACTTCCGCTCCCTCTAATACACTTCAAAAACAGTGTCTGGTCACTTTGTTCGAAAAATATAATCGTTTTCAGTTACACCAACCGAACACCTTACCACATGTTGAGTCGATACTCACCGAATACTAAAAAGAAAACCAAACTATTTTACGGGATGCATTTAGAGGAAATTGGGGTGTTAATAGGCCGTCTTTATTTGAAATGTAACTTTCAGTATATTGTTGTTATTATACAGATATTGTTCCATCAAGGCCATTGAGACAAAATCTCAAACAGATGATCAGCAATGGCTAACATACTGGGTTCTTTACTCCCTCATCACCTTATTTGAGCTCACATTTGCCAAACTTCTTGAATGGTTAGAAATTAATAAACTCCTCATCTACAGTCTCCATATTATCATGACAGTAGAAAATAAAATGAATTTATTTTAACATGAATATTTATATACAGGTTTCCGATTTGGTCATACGCAAAGCTGGTAGCAGTGTGCTGGTTGGTGTTGCCATATTTCAACGGGGCAGCATATGTTTATGAGAATTTCATAAGGCCTTTCTACAAAAACCCACAGATTAAAATGTGGTACGTCCCACTGAAAAAGGATATATTCAGCAAACAAGACGATGTATTGACTGCTGCTGAGAAATATATCGAACAAAATGGACCTGAAGCCTTTGAAAGGCTCATTGCCAGGGTAAATTTTACTTGCATTACAGATATGACAAACACTTAAATATGACTGTCTTCTTACCGTAAGACAGGAGTTACTTTTGATGTAAAAAGTATTACTTTGAATATTAATTTTTATATAGGCAATAGATCTAAAAAAATAACAGTTTTTGCTTACAATAAAAGTAAGATTTTCTACGTTAAAAGAAATTACTTTTATGAGATCTTACATAAGTGTTACTTGATAAGTATTAGTATTTTATTTTATTTTTATTTATTTATTTATTTTGGTGTGGGTGGTGTAGGCTGACAGAGAAGCAAGAACAAGGAGGAGCAGCTACACAATATTCCATGATGATTATCAATATTAAAAGTTTTAGAAGATTTCCAGGCTTTCTGAACTACTACTGAGTTTATTTGTTTTTGTAAGTTCTTATTATGAATGTTTTTTAATTTTGATTGGTTCATGCTTTAGGTGTTGTAAAATGCGTGTATCCTAGTTTAAAAAACAGTAAAAAAAATAATAATAATAAAATAAAATAAAAATAAAAAATGTTGCTTGTTGGCTTAAAAATGGAGGATGGAGTTGAGGAACTCAAATTTCAAATTAAGGGTATCCGTAACTGTTACTGTTCTAAAAGTTTCCGCCTGCCTTCAATTAAGTCTTTTAGACATTAGACTCGCATGGTTCATTTACGTTTTCTGGGCACTTTTCTCCGTCTTATTCTACCTATTTAAACCTCGATTAAGTGTTAAATTTTAATTTACCCTCCAACTAGCATTTAATATCATTTAAAAAATTGCGAGCACTAAGATGAATTGGTGCCTACCATCAATTTGCTGCACAATAGACAACGCCATATAATTTGATCCTGCACTCTACGGACTTGCTACCTATTTTATTTTCTTAGCAGCATTATATTGAACACCATTTTATTTTGACGGTGTTCGCAATCCTCAAAATTTTTTAATTAATGCAACTCACTTCTTAATGTAGTCCACTTATGTTAAAAAAATTAGTACATAATCCTTAATACAATCTACTTAATAATAATTTTTTTTCTTTATTAAATTAAATTATTCAAAATAAAATATTATTAAAAAAAAAAAAAACTTAAAAAAAGCAAGGTCCACCGACCACCATCAAAGTCGAACATGTACCATTGCTTCGGTTCAATGAGTTAAATGTGGTGCACTGTATTCAACTATGTTTGGTCGAACAGGTACCGCGATAAATCTGTTTTACAGGTCGAAAATTCAGAAAAAAAAAAAAGGAGATAAACATTAATTTTACAAAACTGAGAAGGTTTCTTTCTATACCTGAAGGAAATTTGTCCTAATAACTCAGTGGGTGGTTATGTGTTGTTGAAGAAAGGAACTAAGAGTTGTATTTAGCGGCGTAATAGCTGATTTGAGAGTGGGATCTCACAGGGAGAATATAGAATAAAAAAATTGGCCGCTGTGATGTTGGTGAATTGGAAATACTATCAGGAAGTTGGCACAGTCATCACATATAATGCGAAAATAAGTAAAAGAAGATTCGTTTATTCATATTAGTCGATTTTTGTTGTTATTTTTGTTCTTTATAAATTAAGGCGGCGACATTAAATTTTTAAACGTAACTCAGTTTTTTATGCAACTCATTTATATTTAAAAAATGAGTGTTTATTTCTTAAGGCAATATATGCAACTGTACCCTTGCAGAAAGATTGAAAATCTATTTTATCATTTTTACTCTCTCCCTCTCGGTTAACTTGTCACAGTTGACCGAGCACGGATGTTAAGAAAAAATAGATTTTGTGGAATCTTTGACTTTTTTAAAGGCGAAGATTGAATGTGGATATTTTGAGGGTGGAGATTGTTGCCTTTAATTGTCATTTATGGGTGTGACAAGTTAAGTGGGACGGAGGGAGTACTTTAAAATGGCTGAAAATACATCTTTGAGGTGTTTGCCCCATACTGCCCCTATATATATATAACCGCGCTGTCAAGGCACGTCAAATTAGTTATTTATTTCCTAACTTCCTTTCCTAATAATAGACAGGGTAAGTCAGGGTCGATCCCACGGAGAATAGAGAAACTAATCGAATTATTGCATTAAACCAATTTATATAGTTAATTATAACAACATAAATATAAATAAAGTGGGGAAATTATTTGGAAGAAATTAACTAAGTAATTAAGCAATTAATCTAACAAATTAACTAACTAACGATGAATTTAATTATAATGAAAGTATTTTCCCCTTTAACACAGTATCCCCTAGTCTGAATCATTCATGTAATTATTGCAATCGTTTGACAAATTAGTTCTGAGATCCCTACCCCAAGAATTAACAGGTACGCTTAGCTAATCTTGTTACCCTTTAAGTATAATTAATCACAGGTTCGCTAAGTAATTAATCCTATCCAATTAAGTAGTCCTAGGATACGATCGCTAGAACAACGTTAATCAAATGCATAGGGAACTAAGGCAACGGAGTAGGTACAATATTGTACTCGCAAGCTCCATACAAGAGACCGCGACTTATATTATCCTAGCGAATAATCACTATTTGCTACTTTTAGACATAAATGCATAACAATTACGAATTATGAATTTACGACCTAGCAACATTTATATGCCTACTACCCGAGTGGTCAATCCAAATAACACACGTATAAAAGATATGAAGAAAGCAAATAACATAAATAATCCCAAAACATAGTTGAATCAACAATTACCGGAATAATTACAAAAACATCGTTCTAGGGTTCAACTTAGTTAAAGACGGAAATAAATAACTTAGCCGATCATAGCGATGACTAAAAACAAACTAATAAAGAAAGACATAAAACTAGAAAAACCCGAGTAGCCAAATCTTGATTCTTCGTTCTCTTCATAATTCTCATGCCCGTGCTCTCCAAATTAAGTTGAAAGTTCCCCCATTGATGTCTAGAGCCTTGAGATATTTATAGGAGTGCATCTCTAGGATAAAGAGGGAGAAAACCTAATTGGAATAGGGAAATAAGTCTAAAACTCGTTTTTGAGCTTGTAGGCCGACACTACATTGCTTTTCCAACTTCAAAGCTATTTTTTAGGGTCTTATGGTCATTTTTGGGTTTTTCCTCTTTCATGCAAAGTTATAGCTCTTTGAATTAGCTTTCCAACGCCACCAATTGCACCTCAATCGGAGTTGTAAATCTCAATATATAGTCAAAATACTAGAGGTGTGTCAAGTTGGCAGCCTTAAGTCTCGGCCGAGACTGATGATTCTCGGCCGAGACTCTTCTACAACCAAAAATCCGAGTTTCCCTGACCTTCTGTCTCGGCCGAGACTCTATTGTCTTGGCCGAGCTCAATCTCCTAAAGCTTTGGCTCGATTTTTCTTTATTTTTGACTTGTGAAACTTGTTCTCAACATTCATTCTTAGTCGAGTTCGACTTTTTGGTCTAAATTCACCCAAATAACTTCAAAACAAGTCGCAAATATCAAATTGTCCAATAATTCAAATACGAATAATACACAGTCAATTATGCATGCAAATGTCATTAAATGAACATTTAACTCGACCTATTATGCATGCATAATCACATGTACCAATATATAAAAATAAAATAAAAAACCTTTATATTCTTATATTAATTCAGAATATATAATTCAGATTTTCGGTCGAGTCCTACAATTTTCAAAAAATATCAAATTTCAATCTTATTAATTTTTCACTATTCACCGAAATTGATCCTCTAAATAAACACTCATGCAAGATCCGATCACACACACAAAATTGGTATCAGAGGCCTATATTTATTTAAGAAATCATGAATTATATTTATTATGTTATGTATTGTAACATCCCCCACTTTTGAAAATAGACAAGTAAGATTTATTAGGAAAAACTAGGAGACTCTTTCTTACCTCACCTTGCATCACAGGTTGGAATCCCAAAATATTATATAAGCTACCAAAATCTTAGGGACAAAGAACTCAAACTTCATAGGTATACTAATAATTAGAGGAGTTTTAGCAAAACTTCATAAAACGGAACATATAAAACATTATCCTCTCAAGGTCTAAACTGTTTAGCAAACCAATTGTAAATGGTTATTTAGATGTAATATTTTATCTTGCTATGCCTTTAATCATTCCACGACACCCCGTCAACTTCACCACCTGAAACATAAATTTATACATGAGGTGAGTTGTCAAAACTCCGTGGGAACATATTTGTCAAAATAGAGTACAAATGGATTACATGTTCAATTTCGTGTATAGTAAGTAGAGATAGAAATTGTCATGGCCGTTCGAGATTAACATTTTGCGTGCACTCCCGAGGGTCCTAAGCTAGGATCCCGGACCATAGACGGTCCCATGTTAAACATAGTTATAGTTGAGAATTTGCATACACTTTGAACATTATCGCATAGTAAACCACACATTTAACCACAAAAGTATCCGAAATTGACAAATAATTAGAATAAAGTTCCCACCTTGATGATTACCAACGCATTGCAAGAAAACCCACTTGACCTCTACTCCTCCTCGGAAGACTCGCCTCCTAGAAAGAGAGTAACCTATCTTAGATTGACTATCCACTACATTAAATGATACCATGTGTATATTTATATGTATAAATTGGAAATATTCAAAAGAATATATAAAGCAAATTGAATTGTCAAGATCTTTTGAAAAATACTAGATATTGAAAGAAATTGTTGAAAATAGTTGATAGAGGCTTGAAAGAAGCAAAAAGAACTTAAAACTTTTTTATGAATGATGAATTGAAGTTTCTTTGAAAACATTCTTCAAGTTTCTGTAAAGTGTGGAGAAAAGAGTAAAGAATATATGTTTTCCCTAGAATCTCACCTCTAGCTTGTTGCAAATAATTTGAAATGAAAATAACATCAATTCTAGGTCCCTTTTATAGGACATCCTAGACTAAATGACCTATAAATGCCACTTAAGGCCTCCAACCTTTCATTTCTAACTCTTCATTTCCCATCCTTACATTTCCAACCTTTCACTCCCCTAGAATTATTAGGGATCTTTAAAAACTTAAGTTACAAGAAGATCATGGGGTGTGTAGTGATGTTTCATATACTTTCTAGAACTAGGAGATAAAATAATAAAATATAATTAAATTTATATTGATGGTTGTTATATTCCTACCCCCTTAAAATATAATTAAATTTATATTTGATGGTTGTTACATGTATCATCCTAATGGAGGAGACATACAAGTAAAATATGAATCAGGACGAAAGTTCGAGAGAAAACACTCTACAGGAATACTTGGGTGAGAACTCAAGTAACCATGAATATTTTCATATTCTGGAAAGACAAAAATAGGATTTCTTCAAAGGGTTTCTTCGAAGATGTGATAATACTCTTGAAAGCCATAGACAGCTCATGAACAAGCTAAAGCAGCCTTTCAAGACGTGAAGCTCAGAGGAAGGGAGAGAAAGGATCAGACAAAATATCCTTGAACAGGCGATACCTCTAAAGGTAATGCAGTTGATCTGATCCACTTGACAAACATCCAGAAAAGATTTCCTACCAAGGAGATCTGGAGAAAACGTCCCAATCAGTCCCCATTAGATATCCAAAAACTTCATTTACATTTCTGGAAGAAATCATGATGGGGTCTAGTTGGGAAGAAGTGAGTAGAGAAAAATCTAAGATTACTAATCTTAGAGAAATCCAGAAGACGGTTCAACAAATCAATTGAACCCCTCATTCTATAATTATATATATGTGGTTATTATTATTATTAGGTTATCATATAAAATACTTTAAATCTGTCTACTCTCAGTGGTTTCGACCTTGTCTTACCACTTCTATAAATTAAAAGAGGAAAGTTAGGAATAATTTATTTTACTGCACCTCGACAGTGCGGTCAATTAATTTTCAACACATGGTTGATACTCATGCTCCATTAGGAGATTTTATGGATGCAGACAGTCGGGCTAATCACTTTTAAATTAGAATAACAGACTTATATTTTCTCAAGACTCTCACCTTGTCACTCTCAGTAGTAGACAAATAAGCAGAAATTATTACCGACTTTGTTTTCTTATCATCAAGAAACTCATACAGTAGATGATCCAAAAATGGCTTCAGTTTGGGTCAAGGCGCATCATCTTTCAGCTCTTCGTGCACCACATCTTTGCTGATATCCTCACTTGTAGTGCTTTCCTTTGGTGCCTCCTGCAGAGAATTCATGGCACTAACACTTTCTACAAGATCAGGATTAGTCGAGTCACGGTAATTCATGGAAACAATAGATTCATGTAAACAAAATTCTAGAGGGTCATCATCAATAGAAGAATTAAACTTCCTACCTAAGGTAGCATCGGAACAACGAATAGAGCTACACTCTTCAATTTGATTTACTTCTTCATCGTTATGAAACATCATTGCTTTATATATAGAATATGTAAGCTTCTCATCATTAATCCTCAAAGTAAGTTCACCTCTTTGAACATCAATTAAAGCCCTTCCCGTTGCTACAAACGCGCAACCTAGAATTAAAGGAACATCTTTATCCTCCAGCATATCCAAGATTACAAAATCTGCTATGAACTTACCAGCCTTTAATAAAACATCCTTTACAATACCCCCTGGTAGGTCAAAGACCTATCATCCATTTGTAGGGCGATTGTAGTGGGTTTCATGGTGCCTATATCTCTTAAAAAATAGATAACGGCATAAGCTCAATACTAGCTCCTCGATCACATAGTGCTCTCTCAAATACCTCATTGTCAATAACACAAGTGATGGTAAAACTACCCGGATCTTTGCACTTTTGAGGCAACTTTACCGCACTACACTTTTCCGTCAAATTGACTGTCTCGTAGTCTTCCAACTGACGCTTCCTTATTATCAACTAAACTAAACTAAACTAAACTAAACTAAACTAAACTAAAACTAAACTAAACTAAACTAAACTAAACTAAAACTAAACTAAACTAAACTAAACTAAACTAAACTAAACTAAACTAAACTAAACTGAACTGAAACTAAACCTAAACCTAAACCTAAACCCTAAACTAAACTAAACTAAACTAAACTAAACTAAATTAAACTAAACCTAAACCCTAAACCCTAATTAACAAAAGGTTTGTTAATGTGAATTTTCTTAAATATATCCAAAAACTTCGCATATTGTTAATCTTCTTTCAACGAAAAGCTTGAGGAAAAGGAAGGGGAGAGATATATTTAGGAGCATCCAAGAGAGTAATAGATTTTGGCTTCTCAACCCTTTTTTTACTCAACTCTTCCTCTATCTCCTTGGATGCACTTTCTTCTTCCAACTGATCTTTCGCTACAGCTTTCTCTTGGTCAACCGGCAGCTTTGGTCCTTCATATTCGATGGCATTCCTCATACGAATGTCTTGGCATTGTTCCTTTGGATTTATCAATGTATCACTCGGGAACTGCTGTCTTTGGTGTTGAGACCCTATGGCTTGTGTAATTTGGCTCAGGTAAGTCTTTAGCTCCCTTATGTCGGCCACATGATTCTTCATCTCTGCCCCGTAACTCACGAGTGCTTTATTCATCTCTACACCTAAACTGCTAACTCTCTTCTCAATCTTTAAAATCATCTCATCAGTCTTAGCAAATTGAGACTGCATCAGCACTTCTTGAGTCGGCTTTTGTCCATCATGGATCATACCATTAGTAATTACGAAGTCTGGTGGTGTTTGGAGCAAGTTGTTTGGATTGTTGTACGAGAGATTAAGATGATTTCCCGCACTTGATTGTTACTGATTATATAGCTGTTGGTTGCCACATCATCGCTGACGTGGCACACGTGGTGCCCGTCCATTAGGCCACATGTGCTGACTCAGCCGCTGACTGGTCATCAGTTCACCCATCAACATCCACTCTCGCCTGACGGCGGGTGTGGGCCACACGCCGTCACCGAGGCGGATTCCAGTGACCGGGTTCCGGCTACCCCCCTAAATCAACCCTCCCGATTCCAACAGTATGTTCAATCTTACGTTTTACCCAAAGAAAATATGAAAACAGAACAACACGCATAATCAAGGAGAGTGAGGTATAATTCAGAATCCATAAAATAATACAAAAAATCTGAAATATTACATAATAATTCTCAGATTGCGGAAATATTCGTAAAATATTCATACGGAAGAAAAATGTAAGGCCAGCGGCGATGGAACCCAAATATTATGTACTATGATCATGCCAAAATTCAAAAAATTTCATTAATAGTACAGAAGGGAATTACAGATCAAAAAACATAAAAATTTGATCTTGTTTTAATTTTATAAAATAATCTGTAAGGCCAAAAATCATGAAACTTTGCAGTTAATTCATACATAATTCAAAGAACATACAGAAAAAATTTCGAGTTGTACAGGGTGTGTACTAATCCGTACACAATGCAGTACAGAAAACACACTATCCACGCGCTCGGGATCAGAACCCATGGCTCTGATACCAATGTTGGATTTAGTCATATCAAATACACAAATTCAATATCACAAGATCGAATAGATGACTTACATGTTGAAGCGTGCTTTATACGTAAACCAATTCTGATCCACGTGTCGTGATACTATAGATCGAGACAAAGTTACGTTGAACTTTGCCTTCTCTTCCAAAACCCTTGTTGCCTGTGCTTGAGAGAATAATTGTTTTTTTGTGAGATACTTGTGAATTCCTAGAATGAAGAATGAAAAGTCATTCTCCATTCTCTAATTACCGGAGAGTAAGGTTGACTCTCCTTTCCTTGATTGAGTAAATCACTCAATCAAGGGAGTAAGAGAATCCTTTCCCTTTTGAGAGTCATCCCTTCCTCATTCTCCAATTGGACTTATCCGGATATTCTAAATAGGCTGTTTAGTGAAATATCCGGGTATATTCAAGTGGGCTCATCCCATGGACGGCCCATTAATTAAATAAACCATTATTTAATTAAGCCCAACTAACATTCATTTAATAAGAGCTTAGCAGCCCAACCGAACAAACTCCAGGTGTTCCATAGACGCCCACTTTATCTTTACTTTGTTCCATAGACGCCCACTTTATCTTTACTTTGTTCATCCTATACTAAACCTCATGTTTCAATATTTGTCTTATCCCAAAAATGAAACTCTTATTTCAAAAGTTAATATTTCTTTTTAATAATCTAAGTAAACAATTTTTATTTTTTATTTCACAAATTAATTATAGATGTTTAATAGCTTGAATTAAAAAATAAATGATGTCATGAAAAATTAAATGATTGTTTAAGGGGAAGCAGAAAAGTAAAGAAGAAAGATAGACAAGGAATAATTAGGGTTCTCTTATTCATCAGATTCCCTTTATATAGGGTGTCAAATACAAAGGTTTCACAGTTACATAATATTTAGTGAATACCTAAATCGCCCTTCATCAATTACTTTTAACGAAGACACACTAATTGTGTTTTTCCTTCAACACTCCCCTTGTGCCAAGTCAAAGGGAAATTGGTGCATA
The DNA here is from genome assembly GCA_958295605.1 of Ajuga chamaepitys. Lineage (NCBI taxonomy): Eukaryota > Viridiplantae > Streptophyta > Magnoliopsida > Lamiales > Lamiaceae > Ajuga > Ajuga chamaepitys. The sequence continues at coordinate 5,180,109 of OY282508.1, forward strand.
ACTTGTTGCCTCGTTAAAAACCTTGCCAAGTAACAAAACCCGGTAGGAAAAATAAATCTTGGTCGAAGGAAAAAATAGTGCAACGAAGCTTTGTTGAGACTCCCCCTGAAGTCTATATCTCTCCCTTGATACGTACATCTATCAAGAGAGTTTCGAAAATCTCTTCATCCTCAATTTTACATAAATCATGAGGATATTATGAGGTTGTTAGTTATAGAAAAGCGTTGGCGGTACATCCTTGGTCTCGTCACCTTTGATGTGTAGCATAATCCATCTGTTTGTTTTAAATGACTTCATCTTCATAACTTCGGATAGGCTCTTCAGTGGTATAGCTCAAGTCACTAATACTTTAACCATATAGGTTAATGAACTTCGTGAGATATCATCCATGAGTGATGTGATGAGGTAGCTTGAGCAGTTGTGATAGGTTGATCTTCAAGTTTTCGTCGTATTCCTCATGGTAATACATAACCATAATGACCTTTACATTAGCCACTAAGATAACCAACATATAAACCTACCAAAGTAGTATTTAGTATTTCATAGTAGGGGGATAGCTTCAATATTTATTTAGGAGTTACATATTCATTTGTAATCCTTTTATCTCTCTATATGAGAGCATTTGACATTTCCTTTAGAGTTTACAATTTCAGTTGTAATCTCTCTAGTCTCTAATATGGGAAGAACAAATATGTGTCAATGGTTTCTTTCAGATGTCAAAATACTTTTTGATATCATTCCACTAATATTGCGTTGTCCTGAGTAAAATATAAACAACAAGTGATTTGAGAAAGTAATACATGGTTGAGTGCATTGAGCTTTTTCAACAATAATGCGTACATTTCAATTAAGTAGGGAATTTCATCTCCCAATAACTCTTTCTACATTTTCTTTAGACTCAAATGAATTTTTATGTCCACACTTCAACCAATCATAGGAGTGCTAACAGATTGCACTTTATCCATGTTAAATCGCCTGATAATCTTTTTGATATATGCAAACTGAGGAATTAATATTCCACAAACTCGGTGAGTTTTCCCATGATCCTTTATCTCAGTTTAGATTTCAAATACATCACAGTATCTCTTATTTCTTTAGAAGTACATGTTATGTCCTTAACATCGACATAAGTTGTTACAGTTGCAAATATAGAACTCATTTTCTTTATAAATGCATAGGGGGCAATACTACTTGTTCTTTCCCTTTCCAATCAAGTAGTCACTTAGACGGGCATACAATTTCCGTCCAAATTTATTTCGATCAAGGTGAGCATTTCAATTGTAAATGCACTCCGTGGTCTAGAATCACTTGAGTTGGGCAATGCAAGTCCATCTAAAACTTTCACATATCTTAATAACAAGATCCCCAAAGAGATATGTTGTAACCACATTAGTATGCTACTTTTCCAATCCTTCGAAAACTTATCAATAAGACGTTATGATGTCCGTTGCGGGAGAATATCTCCTCGTAGTCAACTACAGGACTTTGTGAGAAAACCTTGTGCTTTAAGGTAAGTTTTGCATCTTAGGACTTATTCTTCTCACTACGCTTACTGACAAAACATATTTTATGTCCTACAGGCTTTTTTACACTTGGTAAGGCTAGCATTATCAAACCAAATACCTGTTGTTTTGTCATAGAATCAAGTTCTACCTGGATTGATTCCATATAGGTCACTATGTACTTTGTTGATATCTTATAATAGAGTGTGGTTCGATATTATTGAGTTCTATAATTCATTGAACAACGATGTATACATCATCAATGCATGTGAAAGATTTTTTTCATTAACTCACATGCACTCTCATTATCTCTAGAATCATATTGACCTTCGTAGCGTCCTCCAGTGATGATTCATGGACATAACTAATTAGAGATAATTTGAGAGTATTTCTTTTTATTGATGATTCAAATTGTGCCACATCTGCCTCCTTCCTTGAGCAGGTGTTCATCGAATCACATGGCATCCCTCATTTTCTTTTGGGAGCCACGGCCACAACCACAGCTCAAGTGTGGTTGCAACACCTTTATCTGCGGTGTTGTGCCCCTTAATGGAGACTTTTAACCTTGTAGGTACATTTGCAGCTAGTATATATGATATTGTCACTTTAGCAATTTTAGCAAATGCATCAACAATCAAATCTTCCATACTTTGAAGATCGATAATTCCATGTACTTCACTTTACATTATGAAGTGTGGGGATCCTAATGAGACATACTGGGAAACACTTCCTGTCGTTCCCTTAGAAAATTCTTTTTCTTATCTCCCCCTAACGACGGGAAGATTGTCTCGTTAAAGTGACAATCCACCAATCTAGCGGTAAATAGATCTCGCCTGTCAAAGGTTTCAAATAGCGGGTAATAGTTGGAAATTCACAAACAACATAAATATTTAATTGTCTTAAAAGACCCATTTTGGTGCGCTGTGGGGGCGCAATAGGCACATATACTGCATAATCAAATATGTGTAAATGTAAAAATATCAGGCTAAATCCAGTTACCAACTGGTACGCATAAATTTTTAGTTAGCAGTGGGTCTAAGACAAATAAAGTAAAGTTGCAACGATATTGCATAACCTCATACCAGATAGGCATTTTAGTACGCATTGCAATGCCTAATCCTCCATCTATATCCTTTTGATGGTGGCATATGTGAGACCATTTTTATGGATCCACATGGGTTAAAGGGACTATACATTGATCCTGACAGATATGCAATAATCATCAAATCCTTATGATGAGAACTCTCTAGAGTTAATAAATCTTATAGACTCTATGAAGTGAGGGTGATGAGCCCTTATATTATATTTTCTAGGAGTTTTTCAAATACAACATTTCTTGTGGACAATAATGTGATGATCAGTTAGTGTGCCAAAGCATTTATCAGAACCATAGATACTTTAATGCCCCGCTTTTCTAGTTTGATAGGTCCACACATATTATATTATGTTCTTTTGTAAGAATGGAATGTATTACTTATATATTAGGCATAGGAAGGGCTCGATCCTACTTATTACTAAATAGTAGGCTTGGTAGAATGAGTGGTATGCCTTAAAACAGTTAATGAGGCAGAATGAGATGTTGGTCGTGCTTTTAGTACTTTAGAAAGCATTAACTCTGTAATAATAAAATTAGTACTGACATTGTACATCGTATAAGATTTTCATCCCTTTTTGTATTTCACTCAAAAGAAAGAATGTCCATATAATTTCTTAAATACAGATCATCGTGTTATGACTATCATGTCTAAAGTCATTTACCAAAGCCTGTATGAGTGAGTGTCCCAAAGTTCGTCTTGGTAACAACATATATAAGTCTATTAACATATAAATAGTGTCTCAAAGTCCATTATGGGTAATAATTTCGTGTTCCCAAAGTTCATTTTGGGTGACAATATTTGATTCAAAGATCATCATAGTAGTGGAGTACATGTCACTATATTGACTCATTAATTTCTATATGATGGGTTCCCTTTCATATTCATTAGAAGTATCATAATATATTCAATTACATTCTCGCAGGTAGTTCTAAATGATAATCTTTGATACAAGTATCTTTTACTTAATAATATTTTAGTAGCTCTTGGTGCATATAAAGCGTTTTGTAACTATAATTGTTATGTCATTAGGCATCTAGAGAATTCGACAATTTTTCGCCCTTTAAGTGCTTGTGATTCAATGATGGCCATTATGCAGTGAGTCTTTGTTCTTTGAACTTCCTGTATCTCTTATAGTTTAACTGGTCTAGAAGTTTTTATACAAAAGTATAATATTTCTAAAAAAGTTCATTACCAACTCTATCCCTTTTGTTTATAGGGTTCTAAGGTGTGTTTTGTACCTTAGTGTCATAACCACCATGTCCATTTGGGGTAAGCACATCGGAAGACTTCCAGGGCTTCTATGTCCCTTACTTTGTGGTGTATTATGACCACAGCTGTAGAGACACACACATTCATTCCCTTTACTTTGAGATTATTTTCACTATTTAGTTTATCATAGTTAGGCTAGAGAATTTTCTTTATCCCAGCGCGTTTGATGTTACTTTTTAGGAGAAACTGGTCATGCCTCTCAACTACTTGCACTGGTTGATTAGCTAATTGAATATTGTACTTTTTTTATTTCATACTCTAGCCTATACAGGTTCGCTAGTATAAGCATTAGAGTAGGAGAATAAAGAGATTTTATGTATCATATCATCTTCTGTGATTTCATACTCTAGCCTATTAGGAATATCAATTGTGGTAACTCAATTTCTTCTGAGTCTAATATTCAAATTTAGATCGAGTTGGTTTAATCATTTTTCATTGAATTAGATTTCGGGACCATATATCACAAGTTTTTCGATACTTTGTGAAATTACTTTATCATGTAGTTGATTTGTACTGATTATGTAACTTCCATGAATTTTCTTTATCATGAAAATATACAATTGTACTTAACTAAAGTTTATACGCAAGTATGATCAAGTACTCAATTTATCAAGCAAATAGACTATTTACAAAAATCTCTAAGCGTATAATAAACAACTCACGTGATAAAGTCATCACAATTTATAGTTATAGAATCTCAGAGTATAATAATTTGACTACATAACTTTCAATTTCATTAGAAAGTGATCAAGTATTAAGCAGATGGGTCATGTCCTCATGAAAATTATCTAAGTCATGCAAAAAATCCACAATTTCCAAGATTGTACATACCGTCATATACACATAAATCTATCTCAACTTTCACAAAACTATAATTATGTGCCATAAGAGAAACATATGCTCATATAATTTTTTATGCTTGCTTGACAATAATTTGTGTCATATATAGGCACACACACATCATATCATTGTAAGTAAACACTAATTTATTGTATTTAAATCGCAAAGTAGGATGAGTCAATTTACCTTTTAGGAAAGACACGATTCTTTCCTATAACACTTCTCAATTTTTGCGGAGAATGTATAGATAGTTTTCGGAATTGTAGACTTCTAATCCAATTTCAACGTCAGCAGAAACGAGTCCATGCTCGCAAGTAGAAATAAAATTCATACATACAAAAAAAAAATTGTCAACGAATTTATATTGGACTTCAGTTATATCCAATTGAATATGTTAAGTAATTCATTAATAAATTTATTAGTAAAATAGGACTTGAAGTTCATAAAATAATCCACTAGCATGTTTGGCTAAACAAATATATTTTTACGTACTCAGATGTTTGTAGGTTCGGGCATAATCAAATTCTCCTTTCACTTAATAATGCCCAACATATTTCCAAACATGATAAATTGATGAATAGTAATTTTGTTCATGAAGAATTCAAAGAATTCATCCTGGAATGCTTTTGATAGGTAAAGTATAGTAGCTTCAAATAATTCTCGTCCCAAGAACTACTTCTTTCAATTGATTCGATATATACGTCACGTATGATATGATACAAACTGAAAATTAACTAAACAAATAAATTGAAGATAAAACTAATACAATACCAATTGATCTCAGAACATCCAAGTTCATCGATAATTGAAGTTGATATATGATATATCCTTATCCAAACATCAACAATGAAAACATGAAACTTATTCAAATCGAAGCCAGATAACTAGGGAATTAAGCGCAACGTACTTGATTCTTGATTGAATTTTGAAAGGGCATACCTTCACAAGGGGTGTAGTGCCAAATTATTTTATTGAACAGATCTGACAGAAATCATCAGTTTTTTAGTTCGTGCCATTAATTGTTAACAGTAGGTAGGGAGGGGAGCGCTCGTGCTGAAATCTGCCAGTCCCGATCAACCTAGGCAGGCTAAGTTGGGACGGAGGGAGTAATATTTAGTGAATACCTAAATCGCCCTTTATCAATTACTTTGACGAAGACATACTAATTGTGTTTTCCTTCAACAATGATGATTTTCTGAAGTTGTATTTTTTATCAAATTGATTAGGAAAAAAAAAAAAAAAAAGGAGCAGCAGCACAGACATGACTAAATTTATGTGGGGTTGGAATTATATAATAATAAATTAACAACAGAATTATTTTGTTTATTAATCTAAAAGTACCTATAATCAAGTGAAGACAGTACATGGAAAAAAATAAAAAATAAAAAAAGTGGTTATTAGCCAATTATCCACTTTCTCTTTAGACAAAATGGATTGCTTTTTTGGCTTTATTTCTAAAAGAAATAAAGAGAGCTTGAGAAAATGACAAAAGTGAATCCATCTCAATCATAGAATCCCCGTCTCAGTCCCAGATACAAAACTGAATTTCAGTTGATGACATGGCAATTTCCCGGAAAATTAGGAGTTGTTGAGAAATACAAAAAACGCAGAGAGAGAGAGCAACAGAAGGTATGCACGTTTAAGGGTTCTCACCCTGAAATTCAACCCTTTCCAAATCCCATAATTCCTTCACAAAAAACCCTTTTGATTTCAACAACCAATTATATGTTTCCAAATCCCGTGATTTCCTTTTCGTCGCCCTTGATTGGATTCTAATAAACCTCATTTCTTTGTTCTTCTTGTTGTTAATGTCACCATCATTCGCAAGAATCTGTGGGTTTGTTTCTGCGCAACAAAATCATTCTCTTTCTACAGCCATTGCGTTCAGTTTTGGCCCGATTCTTATACATGCCTGCAAATTACAAGAAAACAGTTTCTTTAGGGTTCAAGATTTGATCTTGACAAGTGGGGCAGTTGAATGATTGAAAGTTTTCATTCTCTTCATCAAACAAGTGTACATTTTGAGTTCTTAACCTGTTTTCTTGACTGGGTAGATGAAGAAATTGAATTCTGATTATTTGAGTTCATATGGAGCAGAGTAGGAGGGGTGACACATTGTTAATTTGTGCGAACTCAAATGGGGTTTGGGCTGTTACACATAGTTACTTCGGAACGTGAATGGCTGATTTCCAGAGGCCCAGTCTCGTAGATAGAGACATTGAGCAGGTACTATCTGTTTATATGGTTCTTTATAAGAATTTCTTAAAGGGAATGTTATATATAATCTCTAAGGAAATGCTTGAGTGAAAATTGTTTGTATTTAGGCCATAACAGCCCTTAAGAAAGGGGCACACTTGCTGAAGTATGGGCGCAGAGGGAAGCCGAAGTTTTGTCCATTTCGACTTTCTGCTGTAAGTGTTGTCATTATTTCGATCTCAATGTTGAAAATTTGAATGCTAAGTCATATTAGGACATGATGTAAATACTAAGTACTGACGTAAAGATTAGCAATCACACGTACTCAAGGAAGTAAGTGACTTCTATTTGATGACTTGATTGGCGTTCGATCAAGCAGACATGATATGTCTTCCTTAGTAACCATCGAGCATTATTTTCTTGTTATTTTTGAAATGCATTTGATGGCATTATAGTTATATGGTACGTGTATCTAAATTTCAGGATGAGTCTACCTTGATATGGTACTACGGAAAAGATGAGAAACAGCTTGAGCTACGTCATGTTTCCAGAATAATTCCTGGACAGAGGACTGTGAGTATGATCAATGATTTGTTTGTTATACTATCCATTTTGCTACCTCTAACCCTATCTGACCTCACTAAACCATAAGGAAACAAAATAAAATGAATAACTCATGTTCCCACCAGCACAAACATTACACTGTAATTGTTAAAACGTTTGTATACTAGAATAAGTAGATTTATAGATTAGGAGGAAATAAAGTGTAAGGAAAAAATGAATTCAAAATTAATATCGGTGATTTTTCTAAAATGATCAACATGGATTCTAACATTACATATATCTCGAGAGTAGGTAATCTGTTACAACCCAGAACTTAGATCCAATTTTCCTTCATGTTATCTAAATACAAAGAACGTGAGCTTTTCAATTGAAAAGCTTATTCCCATCTAGAATGTAGTGACAGATGACTGTGAGTATGATCAATGATTTATTTGTTATACTGAATCAACAGTTTTCGTCTCCACAAAGAAGATGAAGAAGCAGTTTTTGTTTCCTGTTGGAACTTCATTATTGTTATTATTCGACATTTGTACTTTTATGCTTTTGTTCTTAAATATATGGATTTTGATCACCTGTGCTTTTTTAGTGTCATTAAAAAAGAATCTCTACTTCAGTGGAATGAACATGCATATGCTATCTAATGGGTTGAATGAATTGTGTATATCCTTGTGTTAAACTCTGAATAAATCATTTGTAGTCATGCTTATTTGATGGTTTTAACTAGTTGTAGTTTATTGTTCCTGGTAGTATTTAAGACGCATCTCAATAAATGCAGACCTTTTTTTCGTATTTTTCCCTTTTCATTTAATATCTTAGTATACATAACCAATTCGACAATAACATCCATAGCATTTAACTGTCGTGGTACATCTATCTTCTTTCAGGCAATATTTCAGCGGTATCCTCGGCCTGAAAAGGAATACCAATCATTTTCTCTTATATATAATGAAAGATCCTTAGATTTGGTGAGTTTCTGGTTATTCTCAACGTATCAATGATGAATATATCTGATGGGTTTCTGATCATTCTCATTGATTGACCGCTATGACTTGTAAAAGCGGATAATTATTTATATAGACATTTATCAAATCTGGTTCAATTTGGTTCAATTCAGTTCATTGAAATTCTACAGATATGTAAAGATAAGGATGAAGCTGAGGTTTGGTTTGTTGGTTTAAAAGCTCTAATTGCACGTGGTAGCTACAAGAAGCCAAGAAATGAGACACGAAGTGAAACCGCGTCATCAGATAGTCCACGTGCTTGTAGGGATGCTCGAACAAGTTCGTCTGTGAGTTGCCCTCTCTCTCTCTCTCTCTCTCTCTCCCCCCCACCCCCACCCCACCCCCCCCCATGTACATGAAAGACTTTTCCAATTCGTCTTCCTCATCTAACCCCTTTCCATTTTCATCCAACTAACCATGGTCAGGATCAGGGAGATGTCCAAAGATCAGATATCACTTCTCAGAGCAGATTGGGGAAAGCGTTTGCTGACGTTTTATCATACACTGCAGCAAACAAGACTCTTCAACCAGCTGAGCCTGTTCCATCGCCGCCACCTCAGCAGACACTTGGGGCTGCGGAAAATGCAAGTGCCCGTAACTCTGGAGCCGAAACATTAAGGGTGAGCCTTTCTAGTGCTCTAAGTTCATCAAGTCAAGGTTCCTGCAATGAGGATTTCGATAACTTAGGCGACGTTTTCATCTGGGGAGAAGGCACTGGTGGCGGAGTCATGGGAGGTGGTCTGATCAAAGTCGATCGATCGTCTAACAAGAAAGTTGATGCTTTAGTCCCCAAGGCTTTGGAGTCAACAGTGGTACTTGATGTGCAAAGTATCGGTTGTGGGAAAAGACACGCTGTTTTAGTCACTAAACAAGGGGAAATATACAGCTGGGGTGAAGAGGGGGGAGGGAGGCTGGGGCATGGGGTAGAAGCCGATGTTCTCCATCCAAAGCTCATCGAAGCTCTTAGGGGGAAGAGCATTGAAATGGTGGCTTGTGGCAATTACCATACCTGTGCCATCACACTTTCTGGTGATCTCTACACTTGGGGCGACGGTTCTTTCAATTGTGGCCTTCTCGGGCATGGAAGCGAGGCCAGTCACTGGATCCCCAAAAAGGTGAGTGGGCCCATCGAGGGCTTGCAAGTGGCGTCCGTCTCTTGCGGGCCCTGGCATACTGCGTTGCTGACGTCAACTGGCCAGCTGTTCACGTTCGGTGATGGAACTTTTGGTGCACTAGGGCACGGAGACCGGAGTGGTTCAAGCATTCCCCGGGAAGTAGAAGTTTTGTATGGATCACAGGTGGTGAGCGTTGCTTGTGGTGTATGGCACACAGCTGCAGTTGTCGAAGCAACATCTAGATTTTCTAATTCAGGACGACGAGCGTTAGCTGGAAAGCTGTTTACTTGGGGGGATGGAGAAAGAGGACAACTAGGGCATGTTGATACTAAACCGAGACTAGTTCCCGAATGTGTTGCTTCTTTGGCTGACATTGAAATTTCTCGGGTAGCCTGCGGGGAAAGCCTGACAGTTGCTCTGACTACTTCAGGGAAAGTCTACACAATGGGAGGAAATTCATTAGCAGATGCTAAGGTTCCAATTTGCGTAAGAGGAGACATTGCTGATAATTGCGTTGAAGAGATTGCTTGTGGCTCACACCATGTTGCGGCTATGACTTCGAAGGCTGAACTTTACACGTGGGGTAAAGGTGCAAATGGGCAACTAGGACATGGAGACAATAAAGACAGGGATACGCCCACACTTGTCAGCTTCTTGAAAGAAAAGCAAGTAAAGAGCATAGCCTGTGGTTCGAATTTTACTGCAGTCATATGTCTTCATAAATGGATATCTAGTGCTGACAATTCTGTCTGCTCAGGCTGCCATAACCCCTTTAATTTCATGCGAAAACGTCACAATTGCTACAACTGTGGGCTTGGTTTCTGCAAAGTGTGCAGCGGTAGGAAGTCGCTCAAAGCGGCCTTGGCACCGAGCATGAACAAGCCATACCGTGTTTGTGATGATTGTTTTGCAAAATTAATGAAGAACACTGAGTCTGCATCCGCTGCTAGAATTTCTCATGTTAAAAGTGGAGGTTCACTTTATAAGCTTGGTGACTTGACAGAGAAGGAGAGTGCTATTCCTCGTTTTGCAGGAAATATTTCGAGGCTGTCATTTGCTGAGTCGTTCAAGTTTGATACAGTTTCCGCATTTAGGAAATCTGAATCAAATGATAACCGTGTCTTTCCTCTTCAGAATGGGCATATCCAGAGGCCTAGCTCTGGCTCGAAATCGCCACCTAGCCCATTTGGATCTTTGCAGTGTTCTGCTTCGTTTTCAATTCCTGATTCTAGACTGTTCCCTCAATCACCATCTCCAGTACAAGGGAAGAGCCCTCGGAGGTCTACGACACCATCACCATCGTCGTCTCTCTCATTTCGGACACTCCCAGATGATATAACGAGTAGCAATGATAGCCTAAGCCTGGAGGTTAAAACTCTAAGGGTACAGGTAAGCCTTTTTGCAGATATAATGCTTCTTTGTTTCTTATGACTGTGTGTAATTAAGTTTCGCAGATGCCCACTCTGCTACTATAAAACATATAATTCCTTTTCTGCAATCTGGACACTGACAAATGTATCTATGTATCTTGGAACTTTGGTTATAGTCTGATGTCTGGAAACTATCACTGTAAATCCCCCAATACTTGAGCCTGTAATAGAGCCGTGTTCGTTGTGTACTTGAATGTTTGTATTTGATGTGAAAAGATGACGTTTCCTTTCCTAAAATGGTTACTATGTCGGTTATTGTTTGAATTTAAGCATTTTTATTGTCCCCTGAGCCCAAAGGGATATACATTATATTTTCCGACAGCAGAATGTGAAGTGTTTATTCGTTCTGGTAGGTACACAAATTGCGGTCATCTCTCTGTGACAGTGAATGTCTTACTCATCTAAAATTGAAAGTTTGTTCAGATATTCTAATCCTGCCAATTTCTAGTTTATTTGAGTGAATCAGTATCAACGCCTTGAATTTGGCTTCAATATGTTTTCAGGTACAACAACTTACGACCAAATCCCAAATGCTTGAAGCCGAACTGGAAAGAAAAACACAGCAACTCAAGGAGATGACCGCAAGGGCAGCTGATGAAGTCGAGAAAAGCAAAGCTGCAAAACAAGTGATCAAGTCGTTGACTGCTCAGGTTGGTCTTCATAATTTTAATGCTACATCCCCTGCTAAGTCATTTATTTTTTGGTGATTCAATTTCATTGCAATCGATATCTTAAAGAGTCTAATGAAATCACCTGCAGTTAAAAGAGATGGCTGAAAGAATACCAGAGGGACAAGTTGCCTGCAGCCATTCGGATACCAATGAGCATACAACCAACGATACTAATCGTCCTTCCAACGGGTGCATTATGACGAGCATTTCTCCAAAGAGTGAGTCTAGTGACAATTCAACTCTTCCACCTTTATCAAATGGAACAAAAGTGCAAGTACAGAAAACAGAACGGACTGTGCAAGACGAGCCTGGCGTATACATAACTCTAGCCTCCTTACCCAATGGTGGCAATGAACTAAGACGAGTTAGGTTCAGGTAGAGTTTCACTCTTCGTTTCATGCACCTTATTTTTCTCCTAAGTCTCAAACCATAAGTGAAGAATACATTTCTATTGTCTTGTGCAGTCGAAAACGGTTCACGGAGGAACAAGCAGAGAAGTGGTGGGGGGAAAACGGGACGAGGGTATGCCAGCGGCACAGTGTCAGAACTATCGAGTAGCTTCACCTTAACCAGGCCTTTCTTGTTATTGCCTAAAATTGTAACTATATATTCATGCCTTTATTTCGTTTCTGTTTGTTAGTGCAACTTCAAGTTTTGGCTTTGGGTGTCTCCGTTTTTGCAGCTTTATGGGTTTATTCAAATGATTAAAATCATTGTTTGTGGTAAAATTGACTTGTAACCATAGCACTAGAGGTACTTTTGGAAATTCAAGTATTTGAGGGTTAGGCATTTAAGTAAGTTCTGAAAAAAAAACTGAACTCTCAATTTAAAGGTGTGAGTAGAGCGTTTCATAATTTTGCATTGATCCTCAGGCGTAATCTACTCACGTGGTTTTAGAATTGCATGAAATTTCCACATCGTTTCAGTAATTGAGTACAATGTTCTTTTTCAAAGTAAAAAATACTCTTTTTTCCTGTTTTCTAGTTAAACGCTTGAATAATCTTTATAAAAGTAAGTTGATAGTGCATAAAATAATATAAAAAAAATACAAAAAGGTCAATTTTCTGCTTGAAAAGGAGACATTATATTGAATTATTGAAACTATGTGAAATTTCACAGGTATAAACTATGTAGGCATCTTGTGCAAGATTATAAAAAGAAAAGCACAGGTGCTATTCACCCCTAAAAAAGTTTTATTTAATCAAAACCGCAACCCTGCTACAAAAACTAACTAGAAGTGATTTTTGGGCTTTTTTTAAGGCAATGTTTACATTAGTAGATATCTCTAAATAATGAATAATTATCCTAATATTTTCAGTACTTACTTTGCTAGAGATTTATTTTCGAGTTATCTTGGTTTTAGTAAGATTTTCCTTTATCTCAATTGATTATATCACAGAGGAAAGAAATTTGAAAATTTTCACTATCACACTCCTTTACTTTGCACTTTGCAGAGACCTTTTTGTGATTATCTTGATTTCAGTAAAAAATCTCTTCTATCTCAACTTATAATCTCAACAAATAAACATATGTATAAGAAATACGAGTACATTTATCCATCAGTTATATCAGTAAACACTAGAAAGGAAAAAAAAATTATAAGGTATCAATCTATCTTTGATATTTTAGCCAAAAATCAACTATATTCTCAAACACCACCTACAATACTATAAGTAGTTTTCCAACAATAAACACTTCTTTGATAGCAAATTTTAGGCTTGAAACTGCATTTTAGGTAGAAATTACAGTTTCAAAACACTCTAGATAGATTCTACCAAGCCGAAAGCTGGAAGCCCATTGTAAGAATCAAGATCTCTTTGCTATTTCTTTGAGATATCTAATAGTATTTCTACAGCATTCAAACACAAGTTGCAAAATAAAGTGGGATAGAAAATACCGAATCACAATGAGAAAGGCCTTCCTTTGAATTAACAAGATTCATGTCTCATCTGTTTCAGTAAAATTAACATTGTAACAGAAGTTGGTACAATGGAGTGCGACTCTCCGAATTCATCGCTCTCTTGAGGAAGAGGAATTCCTGCCAAGTGAAGCCTTATCCTCTTTGAAAGGCTGAGTCGATTCGTCCGATACACTAGGCAATCTCGAAACACTTCCCTTCCCTTTCTTTGCATTTGGTCCAATAATCTCTATCATGTATTTCCATCCATCGATGGGCCTCCTTCGGCTAAATATGTGTGTTTTTATAAAGCTGGCAATCTGGAATTCGTCAAAAGAAAAAGTTAAATAAGCATAGAAATTTAAAACTAAATAGTAGAAATTCGTGCTGAGCTAAACGAACCTGGAACTTATTGAAGGCAATTCGACGCTCAAATTCTTGAACCAAGATGTCTTCTTCTCTTTGTGACATATCCCATATGTTACCATCCGGATTTTTCGACGTTGTTTCCCAGCCATCAGGTTTGTTTTTGAATTCGGAGGCTGAAACTTTTGGATTCCCCAAATCATTGTTCGTTGAATCAAATATCCTACATTTATTTAACCAAAATGTTTCAGTCTTGTTCTAGTTAACATGATGTTGCCAACAAAAAAGCAGATTTAGACATTCCCATGACAGCATTAGAAAGTTTGTACTGTTCTCTCTCCCCCCTAAAGATCCATAAAAGATTTAATCTTTTTATTACATCATTAGCAGAAATTCAGCAGTTAGAAACTAAATGAAAAAAGTTCCCACCAAGAGAGTGAAAGTTTTGTATCACCATGTGAAGCGTCAGTAGAATAAAAGTGTACTAACTACCAATGTTGAAAAAGTTGCTAGATGGCAGCCTTAGAAATATAGACGTAGTTATACAGGTAGGAATTTACTTAGCTAACTAATAGTAATTTAGTTGAAGCTGGTCGCGAATTTATACAATAGAGTTAACTACAGTGCAGCAAATGGAAGAATCCAGCTGAGAATACCAAAAAATGCAGCTACTGAGTAACGAATTTATACAACATTCCATCTTTACGGGACACCTGATTCGAAATGAGAAATGAAAAGGAGAAGATAATTACGTACTCAGAGGCACTGTCGAGCAATTTCTCAATATCGTCGCCGCCAAGTGAACCTCCCAGTTTAGCTTCCTCTAATTTTTCAATCTCCTTCACCCACAGCGCCGCGTGTATCTTCTGCTTTTTCAGTCTATAATCCCTCTTTATATTTTCCAAGCTGTAAAGAGAAGAAGGCGATGACGATGAAGATTCGGATGGTATCACATTTCGTTCGGTATCCTTTTTGACCGATTTGCCCTTCCTCTGTTCCCAATTATCGTTCATCTCCTCCACGAAAGCTTGAGTCTCGGGGTCAATTTCATCCGGTGGTGTAGTCTGGGGATTCTCCGAGGAGGCAGGGAGGGAGAAGTTGACGTCGGACTCCCATGGGGCACGTGCGGATTTGCCAGAGATATCGTCAGGTAGCCAAGCGGTTTCCCATGTGTCATTCCACTCATCCTCGCCGGCTTTTTTGCTTCTAACGGTTCGAGTGGTTGTGAAAGTGCGGACGCCGGCCGCGACGGCGATGGGGTTCAGGTGGGGGGTTTTGATGACGGAGGTTAGCTTGTTAATTAGACTCATTTTTTCTAGAGATTTACAAACCCGAGTTTGCTGTTTTTACGTAAGAAAAAGTGAAAAATGGGCTAACGAAATTAAATTATAATTGGGACGTGGAGAAAGAGGCCCAACTATATAATAAAGCTCTCGTACACTTGGCCCAGTAGGGTTCGGCCCATGAATGGACTATTTAAAATGTCTAAAATCCGTTCACCTCAAAACCCTAGTCTTTGATTTCTACTGCGATCAGCAGATCGGACTGAGGGCGTTGGAGACGGCGGAGGAGAAGCATGGTGCACGTCTCATTTTATCGCAACTGTAAGTTTCAATCCAATGCTTGCATTTTAGAACATGTGTATACTTGTTGAAATTTTACCCTACTGTCTGGCATTTTAAATCGTTGTTACAGTGAGTTTTCTGATACATTCCTTTTCCTCTTCTGCATTTCTGGTTGGTGTTAGTCTATGTGTTCCTTTTTCTCTTCCAGAAAATACTAACTTTTTTGTTATTTAGCACTGTTTTTCTGTTTTTAGCAATGATAGATAATTGTACAGTGAGTTATATATGCTACATGCGAAGGTTGAGCTGTGATTCGTCAGTCAGCTGATAAATCGTGGTACCTATAAAAAAGAGTTTTAGGATGTAGGACATAATTTGCTATTCTACCTAGGAACAAATTGCTGTGTACTTGATTTATTAATTTCATTCTTTGTTTTATTGAATTTGATATAATATGACTTAATGCAACAACTTTTATTTATGATGGTGTTTTTTTAAAAGAAATTGGCTCTGATTTTCCTTTTCTAAAATAAAAAATGACCCTTTCGAGTAACGACCTTCATTTTTCCTGTTGAAGGTATGGGAGTGTTTTTTCTGTTGGTATTGTGTAGGAATATTTGCTTGTTTTTCTGTATGATATGTGTTGCAAATATAGGAGCTTTAAATTTCAATGCTAGTATTAGGGGTGAACTATTCTGTGTAATGCGTGCATGCTGATCACATTTATATATGAATTATTTGCCAAATGAAGTGCTCTACCACCTGGACAATTCAACTATAATTTCATCTTCTTAATTATAGTTGAATGCCAAATTGCATCTCATTCATTTAAGATGAGGCCATTTGCTAAAGAAATGGTTACTCAACACGATGTAAATAAATACCAATGAGGCTATGAGCATATGTCTGAAGTCAAATTCGCTGGTAACAGATGGAAAGACTTTCAAGAAGCCTCGTCGTCCTTATGAGAAGGAACGACTTGATGCTGAGCTAAAACTCGTTGGAGAATATGGTCTGAGGTGCAAGAGAGAGTTGTGGAGGGTTCAGTATGTTCTGAGTCGTATTAGGAACAACGCAAGAAATCTTTTGACTCTTGATGAGAAGGATCCTCGTCGTATCTTTGAGGGTGAAGCCCTTTTGAGGAGGATGAACAGGTATGGGCTGCTTGATGAGAGCCAGAACAAGCTCGATTATGTCTTGGCCCTCACTGTCGAGAATTTCCTTGAGCGCCGCCTACAAACTCTTGTGTTTAAGGCGGGTATGGCCAAGTCCATCCACCATGCTAGAGTTCTTATCAGGCAAAAGCACATCAGGTATGCTTGATATATTTCAGATTGTCAAGATTTGCATAGTGATATCCCTTAGTTACCTCTCTTGTTTTGTAGATCGATATATCTTCTATTCATTATTATCATATGTATTGTTATTCTTTCTAAATGCATGAACATCTCTATTCGTACTGTCTCTGTGACATCATTAAATGTTATATGATGCTGCAGATGGGTAGTGGGAGGTCCAAGTTTTTAAATGTGTCTTAGCTTTTACGTTATCGAATGGGATTCGCCTAATATTAACAAGTATCAGTCTAGTAGTCGGAAAATTTTCCTGTACATTTTGGTTAGTTGAATTAGATTATTGAATTGTATTAGTATTTCTGTCTCTAGTGTATTATACTTGTGTATTGCCGTATTGGGGTTAGTTCAACTATGCCAGTGGGATTTTTGGAGTGCTCCATTAGCCTTTAGGTTTAATTCACAGGTTTTAAAATTGATTAAAAAAAAAATAAACCACAAGT
The DNA here is from genome assembly GCA_958295605.1 of Ajuga chamaepitys. Taxonomy (NCBI): domain Eukaryota; kingdom Viridiplantae; phylum Streptophyta; class Magnoliopsida; order Lamiales; family Lamiaceae; genus Ajuga; species Ajuga chamaepitys. Next base: position 5,197,417 of record OY282508.1, read on the forward strand.
TCTAAAATGTAGTTACTGGTTATTATATATTTACTTTCTGTTTATTACTGTACTGTTTCAAAGTTTCAACTGGTTTCAGTAGTCTTAATGGTTTGTGCTTATTTTGCACTATCATGTTGCAGCCTATAATAATTGCGAATTTCTAGTAAAAATACCTATGTTTTGGACAGAATTGTTCCCAGAAATTATACAATCAAATGGCTATGTATTGCTCCCTAACTTGTATTGTATTTCAAACTGCAGAGTTGGGAGGCAAGTTGTGAATGTGCCATCATTCATGGTGAGGATGGACTCCCAGAAGCACATTGACTTCTCTCTGACGAGTCCATTCGGTGGTGGCCGTCCTGGAAGAGTGAAGAGAAAGAACCAGAAGGCTGCTGCCAAGAAGGCATCTGGTGGCGATGGAGACGAGGATGATGAGGAGTGAGGACTCTAGTTTCAATTTTGTTTTATGATAATGCTAGGAAGCAGTGAGTTTGTCTCTGTTGCTCACATAGTGAATGTTCTTTTGTGCAAACCATTAGCTTTCTTTAGTTGAGATATTATGATTTATGAGCTTTGCCATGTTTGTCGAACTGTCGTTACTTTTGTTATGGTTGACTTTTACATCTTATATGAAATTGGGCACTTCACATCTCATATTTGGATGATCCTTTTCTTGTTAATAATTTAGATTCAAGCTGTTATGCGGCAATTCGTGTGGTTGGGTTTGTGCTCAATTTATGGTTGATGTTATACATAAGAAGTTACTTTAAATGTAACAGCATCATAACAGCATCAACCATAAAATGTTTTTTTTTTTTTTACTCATTTCACCTTTTTATTTACAATATGCTCACATTATTTTTTTTTTTACAAAGTTATCCTTGCATTAAAGTAATCTCATTCACTTCATTAAACTCTTCTTTTGTCACCTTTCACCACTCTCACATCATAGCTCTCAAACAATTTGCACGAGGGTTACACGAGAGTTACACGGAAGTTAAAATTTTCATAAATCAATACTAATTACACGAGATTTTGTGTACACGAGATTTACACAAAAGTTACATGGGAAGTTAGAATTTTCATAAATCAATACTAGTTGCACGAAATTTTGTGTACACGAGGGTTACACGAGAGTTACAGGAAGGCCACATGAGAGTTTCAAGAGACTTACACGGTAGTTACACGAGATTTTTCTATACACGAGTGTTGCACGAGATTTACACAGGAGGGTTACAGAGTTTCAAGAGACTTACAAGGTTGTTACAAGTTACACGAGATTTTTCTGTACACGAGTATTACACGAGATTTACAGGAGGGCCACATGAGAGTTTCAAGAGACTTACACGAGATTCTAAAATATGTACACGAGATTCCGCAAATTGTACATGAGCTTAATTACTATAGTTACACGAGGATGTGTTTGGCATGTACACGAGATTCTAACCAGTGTACATAATTGTACCCTTACACGAGTCTACACAATGATTTATGTAATTACACTATATTACACGAGATACAACACGATATGCTACACGAGAGTTTGGGCTGTGACTCACAAGCAAGTTCAACTTATCCAGCAACTGACATAAAACAAGGGTAAAAATGGAAGCACGCTACTTTTGGGACATTTCATCAGGAAAAAAGTTAAGTGAGTAAAAAAGTTGGTTCTTATGGTCTGACAGGACCTGCGAACCCATTACCACTAAAATAAATTATTGATAATAGGTGGACTCTGGTCATAATTAAATTAATTGTGTTTGTATTAAGTTGGTTTGGGCTTCCACTACTTATTAGGGGTTGTTTACTTACCTTAGCTTTGGTTGGTTTTGATTAAGATAATCAACAGAGTCAAGAGTTTACTTTGAAAGATTCTCTTACACAAATAATCAGCAGGCCCGGTTCTAAATGCATAAAAGTCTACTGTTTATGGGATTTGAATCCCTTGTCTTGGGATGTGATTCGTACATCCGCTATTTGGAGATAATAGAAACTAACAACTTTGCCCTTTCAATTTTTTCTCGAAAGACAAATCTATCCTTTTTAAAATTCTTATTTACCAAAAATAATATAACTAAAAAAAAAAACTTGGTCTTTCCTAGGACAACACAAACGGGAATATTTTAATGAAATGAACATGTAGACATATGTATTCGTTATGTGACAACATTATTACAAAAGTCATATTCCAATGGAATATTAGAAATTAGAAATCTTACTTTTTTGGAGTATAATCTTATTCCTCGTAATTTACATTTGTTGATATTACATTGTGTATTTAACATCAACTTATACCGATACGTAAAATATATATACTGTTACATAAAATTATAAGCGTCTAATTATCAGTCCTCTTCTAGTCCGTCTGAAGATGTATTTGGACGGAGGATCGACAGGGGCTGGGGAAAAAAATTCCCGGAGTCATGGTATCGCGGTGATAATAAGTCCAGGGACGAAAATTGCTCTTCAAGTAGCACTGTTGGCCACGTCTTTTCATAAATATTCATGTTTAACTCTATTATACCGATATACTCCCTCCGTCCCAAGTTATTTTACACGTCCACTCCAGCACATGGAATAAGAAAAGGCTGTTTTTTTACTTTTTAGTTGACTTTTTTAAAGGTGGAGATTGTAAGATTTCTTCTCATTTTGGAAGTGTGTGAAATAGGATGAGACACCCCGAAGTGTGCAAAATAACTTGGGATGGAGGGAGTATAAAATATCATGTTGAAATTTTACTAGGGTTTTTGTAATTTAAAAAATAAAAATAAAAATTGGCATAAGTAAGTTTACGTTTGTTTTGCAATTTAGGGGATATTTTCCTTACTTTCCCCCTCAAAAGAAATTTGAAGACCGAAATATTGCATGCAACAATTATTAATTGATGGAGTATTTTTTTTATTTTATTATGGTAAAGTAAAAGTGTCGTAGTAAAAGACTCAAGGTGGGTCCATAAAGAATTATTTTAAATGGAAAGAAATCAAGTTAGGTAAACATTAGATTCTTGAGACTATTATGTCTCCTTTTGAAATTATCCTACCAAGTATATAGCCTAATGCTAGGCTAATCACATCAAAATACTAGTTGTTATCACTTGGACGATCCAGAGAGGATAACTCACATCCCTCCAGTAAATAGAGGTGGCAATTCGGGCGGTCTGGTCCGATCGTAGGGCCAACACCGTATTTCGAATCGGGTCGCACCGGCCCAATATTTGGTTGGGTCTCAAATTAGTCGGTCCGGTCCATGATATTCATCTATAATATACTAAGATTATCGGACCGGTCCGGAGTCCGTCGGGTTTTTGGTCCATTGAATCAAATAGTACTTCGTGCCTATATTTTTATGGTCCGATCTATCTAAAATATCGAGTCTGCTGAGTCACTCCATTGAGCCGGGTCAATTTTGTCACCTGTACCAGTAAACAACCCTTAGGGTACTGATTGAAGGTGTGTTTCATTCGATCGGGGCTAGAGTCTTTGTGCTAATTGGGCCGGATCCAGGAATGGAAATAAGTGGGTTTGCCTCTATGAGTAAAGGTGTGTAAGTGGATTGTCCCGTTAAGTCCAGCCCAAGCCATAGGGGTTACTTGGGTCTGGTCGGGCTCACTTTCCTTATTCTACTAGCACACTTCAACGACGCTCAGGTCCATTGGGTTGTCAGGCCACGATTGGCCCAACAAGTTTATAAGAAGCTAAATCAATAAAAATTGTAAAAATACTGAATTAGCAGAGTTATGTAGTATATAACAACATATAAATGCAAGAAAGGGAGAATCTTAATAGGATTATGTACAGGAAAACGAGATAATTGTAAAAATTATTAAAACGCGATATATAAGACACCTGAACACATTAAAATACGAAAATTGATTATACAAAAATAAATTTATAAAAATTGGGCCGGTCTGTCAGTTTACTCTCGACCTAATTGGGTTGGGCTGTATTGAGTATTAGGGGTTTAGTTGGATTGCACTCATTTTTATTTGTACGTAAATTCATGATCAGTACTTGATAACGGTACATACATTTTCGAATAAAGAATTGGAGACAACTAATTTGGTACAAATTTTCCGAATTAAAGAATGAAGACAACTAATTTGGTGGATGGGAACAAGCTTTACAAGGGATGGGCAATGATGCTGGCACCTAGACGCTAGGCGCCTCCAATTCGTCTTCGATTATGTTCGAATCGGTCCTTATGCATTTTCGGTATTTTTTTAATAAAAACGTCATTGTCTTTTGAATTTAATATAGTTATTAAATTAAAAGATAAAATGTAAAAGTTAAAATCCTCCGTTTTCTTTTCAACGACAAAAAATGAAACAAAAGTTAAATTTTTTTCCCTCACACTTTAACTTTCTCCGCCGCCCCTTCTTTTCATTTCATCTTTCACAATTAATTAACTATATGAACATTTATAGTGAAATTTGGTCCACTACAAATATAAACCTATAATTTCAATATGTAAAAGTTATATTTTTTTTCAAAAAACAAAGAATTCTCTAGATGTCGTCCAAACGTGCCACAACTCCGCCCAACCACTGAGTTCCGAGTTTTGCTAGCATGGAAAGTGGGATGAGGATTTCCCTTTTTATTACGCGGGATGGTATGGGAATAGGCTTTATTAAATTGGCCACTTAGAATTTCTTTCCAATTTCTAATCATCTAACAATACATCTACTCGCACAAATTCTAACTAGACGTTGTATTAAATCTGACGTCCGACTAGCGCCTAAAACTAGAAAAGATCAAGTATATATTTGAGGGTTTAAAATTGGGTAATATCCAGCTAACAGCATAGTGAGGAATAATGGTTGAAAATTGAAATGAGAGAGACCCATTGCGAGAAGAAAAGGGTCACGGCATAAATGTAATTTGGAAAGTCCCTGAAGGGTATGTCTGACACGGCACGGCCCTTTTGCAATCAAATCATGTCTATTCTTTTATAGTCCTTTTCCCACATCCTTTTCTCTATCTTCCTTATTCTGTTACATGTATCTTTCCATGTACCAATTTTTTTTTTCTTTCTTTTTTTGAGGTAATCATTTTTTGTTTTATTAGTATAACTTGATTATATGGATGACAATGGATCAGGTTGAAATTCGAATTCGCACTAAATTTGTTTCATATAGGGTGAGTTCAAATCCGATCAAACGAATTATGGGACGAGTTCAAACTCAATCAAACGGGTATTGTCGGATTTGAATCGGATTGTGGATTTGCTAAACCCGCTCCGTATATATTATTTATATTAATATTTTTATATTATTATTTATTATACTACCTCCATCCCGACTATTCTTACACTGGGAGGGTTGACACAAGTATTAAGAAAAATTACTTTTTGAAATTTTGTTGACTTTTCAAAGGTGAATTAAGGATGAAGATTGAGGGTGAAGATTTTGAGGGTCTAGATTGTATTATAACTTTCCCTTTTAAGGGATGTGCAAGTTTAACTGGGATGGAGGGAGTAGTAATATTTTTCTCTTACTACTATTTCTTACTATATTCACATTTTTATTAGTTTAATGTGTTTTGATTTAGTTTGAGAACTTACTTAGTTGTTTTCGTTAATAATTTTTTTAATTAATAATATATATTTTATATTATATTTTAATTATGGAATAATTATATTAAAAAATTATAATGTATATATTGTTGAAAAAAAAATGGCAGGTCAGGGCGGGTAAACCCGCGTTACGAAAGCGAGATTGATTTTATAAAAAGGCGGATCGAAGGGAGTTATGAATCTAATTCTTTTCATGTGAGGCAGGTCTTGGAAATAGTCAAATCCGCCCCATTGTCATCCTACTTTGATTATGTCATACTACTAATTTTATTAGTAATATAAAATACGAAATTAATTTGAAACACAACAATCAAATTGATATTTGGAACTTCAATTTGTAAACGTCAATGTGGGCGTGTGTTGTACGATTATATAAATGGGATTATTTATTTATTTTAATTTAATTTGGAAAATTAAGCTATGAGATGACGTGTGATAATGAGTTTCTAATTAATGTTTTTTATTGTTTGTGAATATTTGACAAGTCTAATAATTTTTCGATAATGTTTGTTGAAATGTTAATTCTATTACGAAAGTAAACTCTTGAAATGATCAAAACAAATATATAGATTTAACTTTTATAAAATATTTATAATTATATATATTTTTTAGTTTTTTCTTCACTTTTCTCCCATAACCATCTCAAAGAAATCTCACCCTTTTCGATTACCATATTTAATTGATAAAATTACTAAGAAACAACATAAACGGAAAGGAGCAGAAATTTTGGACTTTAACAGGTGAGAAGGAAACTAGTTAAAGATTTGTTTCTTCGTTAAACTTATTTGTCGAATTTCGAAGATATAAAATAGTCTTGGGCTGTGTTTGTTTTGGTTGGTATCGGTAGATTTAAAGGATCGAATCCTAATAAAGCATATTCATTAACTTCCTCAATCAAGTTTGACTCATTCCTCGTCAACCTTAAGCAAACACATCCGTAGTTACTAATTTTAAGTAGACGACACAACATACCAGAGGCTCCAACTTCAAATATGATCAAATTTATTCTTTCTAATTCCGTAGTTACTGTATATAAATGCTTTTATTTCCTCTTTTATTTCTCAAGAAGATAATTCTTTTCATTTTTAAGAGTGTATTAAATACTTCTTTCGAACATACCCTAGTAAATGATTCAGTGGACTTAATTACCATTTATATATCACACTTCTTTTTTCACCATATTAACTAAGGGTAAAACTAGGTCCCCCAAAAAAAAAACTAAAGGTAAAACGATAATTTACATATGTAATAAATGAATTTTTTAATTTGTGTAAAACTTAAAAAGAGATTATCGAAAAAAATGAGTATTTTTCAAGCTGGAAATTGACTTAAAATCAATTAATTGCATACTCTATAACCCAAGTTTGTAGGTTGGGACTTGGGATCTATTCCCACCGGTCTATCTATTCTCTAAATATGTACTAAAAAATAAAAATAAATTTTGAGCTATTATAGGGTGTTTACAATTTTTTTTTTTAAGTGTTTTTTAATTTATAACTTGCGAAAAGTTATTTTAGTGTGTTTGCGAAAACAACTTCAGATTTAATAAAAGTGATTTTATATTTACCAAAATCACTTTATTCACAACACTACCTACTTTTAACTTAAGCAATTTTACCATAATTTCTACTTTTATGGGATGTTTTCTTTGCTTAATTTTTGGAGAAGTGATCAAAAGTATAAATTATGGTAAAATTGCTTAAAATCAAAAGTAGGTAGTGTTTGAGAATAAAAATTTTGGTCAAATGTAAAAGTTGGAGTGTTCGATATTTAATTAAGAAGTTTTTATATTATGAGTGAGAGAAAACACTTCTATTTATTTACCAAAATATCAAAAAGTAGAAAAAATCAACTATTTTCCAACACTTCAAAACAATTTTTTTTAAACTATAAGCTAAAAAACAATTGAAAATATCCTTTATCACTTTCTTCAACAAAAGAAAACACCCATAAGTTGAGTTGAACCAAGTTGATCATTAATGATACAAAAGCCTAATAAAATAGTGAAGAAAAATGAGCAATCACTGAATGGTAGCCCTAACGAACTCATCACTATTTCCATACATCTACACAAAAAGTTTTTAGGGCGGCTATGTTTTGGGTGAGTATACCTTTGAATAATTTAAAACAATGTCCCATGATTTGGTCTAATTTGTTTAAAGTAATGTTGTTGTCTCTTCTTCTTATTGTCAAGATTGACATAAAGAATAATAATAGAGTAGCTATCTTGATGAGATAAGATGCCATATGGCACATCAACTATTACTCAAATTTTGTATTGTGGGGAATCCCATTTTCAGAACATGACTTGACAATATTTCGAAAGTTTATATGACACTCATCATAATATTTGTTTAATGGAAATCATTTTTATTTTATTTGTCATCATCATGTAGGTTATGATGGCGTGGTTCATGCTTGTGACTTGTGGACTAAATTAATTAAATTTCAGTTGGAATATAGTTGAGTGACAGGACCCACGAGGACGGAAAGTAATCGTGATGCACAAAGGTATACACAATGATCGATTATTTACAGTTTTTTAGGTGAAGGAAAACGTGAATAAATCAATTCTATACTAAAAAAGTAAGATATCCTGAGCCTGTGTGAAATTATATAGTCAATCTTTGAAGAGCACATTGGGACTGTGCAGGTATGAGACTATGCGCAGTTGAAGACAACTTGAAAAGTTAATTAGTGTTACTCATAACAACGAGATGCATCTTTTTTTTCTGGCACTCGTTGTGAGAAAATTCTAAGGTTAAGTGTGTTGAACTTGAAGCAATTTTATGATAGACTTTCCTTAAAAGTTTTTCGGATATGCATGAGTAAGGACAATGCGCCCTGAAGAAGAAGTATGTTTATTTATGAGGAGAGTCTACTAAGTTTAAAGAGCGGGTGGTTAGAATTCCGTATGTACAAAAATATTTACACTTCCCTATTATATGAGAAAATTCTCATGATGCGTACCAAAATTATAAATAATAATATTTATATATGTATAATAGTTGTAAATAATATTTTGATACGTATATTTTATATGATATTGTGAGTGATACTATTTCTGTATATAGTGACGGATTCAGAAATTTTTTACCATATGTACACCAATTTATGTATATGAAATAAAATTTTGATCACTATTAGTACTATATGTATCATATTTTACTAATAAAATGCTACACATGATATTTGTAAATGTAATAATACGAAGTTTATTATATGACCTAGTACAAATAAAATACTACTTTCACAACAAACGTCTCTTTTTTTCAATGTTCTAAAAATCGCTAGTCGCTAGTCGGTCGGTCGACTGGGGCTTAGCGCCTAGGCAGCGCCTAGACGGGGCCTAGGCGGCACCACCTTAGACGAATAATTTAATTATTTATAAATATTCAATAAGTAAATAATATATAAAAAATTTGAAAATAATAGCAACCTATCCTAAACAAACTATATTTTGCATGTTAGCTAACATAATCAAGGATAGTGCAATATTTACATGTACAAAAAACAAAGGATACTGCAAAATTCAATAGTCGATACTGAATAAAGCAATACGTGAAGCATTAGTCCATAAGTCAAAAATCAAAATATGTAATCCAAATATATATATATATATATATATATATATAACTTAAAATTAAAAAAAAAAAAAAAAAAAAAAAAAAACTGGCTAGGCGCCTAGGCGGGTTAGGCGCCGCCTAATCGGGCTCGGCGGCGCCAAACTCGCCCAGCGCCGAAAACGATCGAATAGGTAAAAAACGGGACGGGCGCTAGGCGGCCGCCTAGCCCGTTTTTTAGAACACTACTTTTTTTAAGATAAGATTTGATATCATAAAATTGGGGTAACTCTTACCAACAATCTCAGAAGAAATTTTTGGAAAATTTAACAAGAATAAAGAAAAATAGAAGAGATCTCTTACATGATTAATTTATTTTAGCTGTTCTTTTATATTTTAATTATTTTTTACAATAATACATGATTTTTAATAATAAAAATATAGTAGCAAAAAAAAAGTTACGGGGGCACGTACTCTCGGACCGGGGGTTGTGCCTCTGACTCTGTCTGTATATCATTGGACGATTTAGCTGCACTATAGAAAAATGGTCTGTTAAGATGATAAAAAATAGTCTTAAATAATGAATATTTGTCACAAGTTATGAGCATTTATTACAACTTTATAATAAGAGACAACATGTAGTCGCTAGTTAGTTGTCTCAATAATTCGTATGCAAAAATATATTTTTTACGATAAAAGTGATATCAAATATTTTTTGCAACATCTAGTTATCTCTAAAAATAATTTTAAAATGATTTCAAATAATTTGTACGGAAATTTGGGTGTGGTCACAGAAAATGTTATGCAAAATATGAATGTTGCAGTGTAAATTTGTTTTGAGTTTGGCTTAGAAGGATTCTCCACCATGCAATTTGCACTATGTTTGGTTGGACTTTAAAATCTTATTCTAATTTAATCGATCTCTGTCCCGACAATTATGAACCATTATTATTTAATAATTTAAAAACAAGTTGCTAACATTTTATATATAACAATACGACCTTATACGTGATACACATGCGGCCATGGACGTTTTTTGGACCTATTTCCGGGCTAGAGCCCACTGTTATGTTGTTGTCTGTGTTTTGTTTTATTGGTTTTTTAGCCCACTCCATTTTATCCCGATTTAGATCAAATTTATTGTTAAACAAAAACGTACAGACCTAAGTTAGATACATCACGCCACATTCCAAATTCCACTTGCACCTTTTACTAACTCATATAATAATTTATAGAAAAAAAATGGCATGTGTCGGAATTCCACACAAAATAACCGTCCAACATCGATTAATTAGCTTTAGTCTGGGGGCGGTAATTGACGGGTTCGAGATTGGTATTGAGCATCACAATTTCATCTCAATTTTACATCTTAAATTCATTCTCGTAAAGTTTTTCATTTAAGAAATCTGGGTTAGGTATGGGAATTCCCTGTTGAGAAATGAGTCCCTCGCTGGGAGTTGGATGTCCCACATATATTTTTCTTTTGCTCAAACTTTCTTATTTTTTAAATAATTTTATAATAAAATATTAATTTCTGCTAACTTCAGAAATCTTTGAATCTGGTACTGCTTACAAGATTTAAATCACACGCACCTTATAAGTTATTTCAATTTATTTAAATATTAGAACTATGGTGGGATTTTATACAAAAGTAATGAAGAGCCTAGGATTAATCCTTAAATAATATACATATTACAAAATGACAAATGCTAACATAAATAATTAAGAATTAGAGAATGAGAAATTTCATTTTAATTAAGGGGGAGGGAACGAGGAACATTGGTCTCATCCCCATATCATCCTCACTCCCACTCTCGCTATCATCGAGAAATCCCTTACTCAATAATCTCTGATCCCAACAGGGATAGATTCCCACGGAATTTTGTCAACCCTAGCTATAGTTGATTTTACTATTAAGAGTCCTTTGCCTTCATTTATATAAAATTTTCTTTTGGAAAATTTCATTAGGCTGAATATTTTTTTCATAGTAAGAAAAAATTTATTTTCTTACTCAATTAAGCATTCTTGAATCCGTCCGTGGCATGCGCCATTTATTTTATATAATATGTTAGAATTCCACACCGTGCGATACATCATTTAAAATATATTTATTTGTAAAAGAAATCAAAGTCAAATAATCGAACAACTTAATTTTGGTTAAATAAAAAAATATTAAATTATCTAGTAATTTTTAATTTTATTTATAAAAATATTTAATTTATTTTTATTTGCAACTCAAATCCAATATGAATGTTTAACTCACATAAATATTTAAATCTAACCACAATAATCATCCAACAAACAATCGTTATTTTATATTTAATATATTATATCAAAATATTGAGTACCCGTATCAGATTAAATATTAAGAAAAGGTGTTTGCATTTTTTCTAATGCAAATAATGGAAATGGATTAAAAAAAGTTATTAATGTCTTTAGAATATTTTAAAAATAAAAATATTTGAGAGAGAGAGAGAGATAGGGAGCTTAAAAAAAATAAAGCAGGTCCCTAAATTTTTTACATCCTAACGTGAACACGTGTGTTCCTATTTTTTTTTTTTTTTTTTTTAAAGTCAAATATTATGTGGATCTACAAACTGAAAATTAATTAGTAATAATGTATCATATAATACAATTACTAAAAAGAAAAATACTACCTCTGTCCCGCTCTAATTTTCCTACTTTTCTTTTCTGTTTGTCCCAACTTAACTTTACAGCCTATAAATGACAAATTTATCTCACAATCTCCACCCTCAAAATCTCCACAATCAATCTCCACATTTAAAAAAGTCAAAGATTCTACAAAATTTAGTTTTTCTTAATCTTCGTGTTCGATAAAAGTAGGAAAATTAAATTGAAACGGAGAGAGTATATAACACTATTGTGAGAAGATCCGAATTGTTTTTGACCCGTTAGGCTATTAAAGCACCTAGACCTAACGGATGGTCCACAACTTATCGCTCATTCAATGCATTGCACTATATACTACTCCTATAAACAAAATAATTATATCCAAAAACAAAAAAAGAAAAAAGGGATCTTGGGCGGCCGAACCGTACAGCTTACGCCAAGGAAAAGGGTATTTCAAGTCTCTATACTTTGGTTTATTTTTTATTATTATTATTATTTTGCTTTTCTTTTTTTTTTCCTTTATAAATATATTATGTCGTATTCTATTTTCCATTTTTTTTTAATATTATTTCTTCTATTTTTACGTTCTACATTTCTCGAATTGTTATTTTCAAAGATTTTTCCATATTGGAATTTTTTATATATCTAGACTAAGAGGGTGTTTGGCTAAGCTTATTTTAAACATCTTATAAGCTCCAACATCTTATAAGTTGTTTCAAGAGCTTATAAGATGTCATTTTTAAGGAGCTTATAAGTTAACAAAGTGTTTGGATAAAAGAGCTTATAAGTTTGCAATTGAATATAGTGATTTAGCTATAAATTTGGGGTCTAATTTAAAAATTAATATTAAACGTACATTTTGATTAGTGTGTGAAATGTATGTAGTGTGTGGTGTAAATAGTATGTGAAATGTGTGTAGTGTGTGAAGTGTGTGTTGTGTGTGAAATGTGTGTGATGTGTGTAGTGTGTGTAAGTGTGTGAAATATGTGTGAAATTTGAGTGTAATAATTAAGATCTTAAAAAATAAGATGGAAATAAGTTGGGGTAAAGCAACTTATTTTTTTTAGATCTTATAAGCTCTTAGAGCTTATTTTTTGATTTTATAAGCTCCTAAACATCTTATTTTGCCAAACACTTTGCAAGAGCTTATAAGCTCCTAAACAACTTATAAGATATTTTTAGGAGTTTATAAGCTCAACCAAACACCCTCTAAAACATCTTGAAATTTACGTAAAAGGAATGAGTGCAATCAGTAATGAAATAAATTAGGCGAATTGCATTATTAAACCCCGGAAGTACCTGCCACCCAATCATTTGTTTTACTCTTTGCGTTTCATTTTATGTTCTACTCTTAAGGGTTCATTACTTCATGATTCATGTTTAAATAATATGATTAAAGTTTTATAATTAGGTTATTTTATTTTCATGGTACATGGATTCAAAATTCATTAACTCATGGTTCACGATTAATGTTGTATGGATTCAGGGTTAATTTTTTTCATGGGTTAATGGTGCATAATCCATCGTGTATAGACTTCTAATTTTGGTGTGGAACATATGATTTGGTCCCCCAAATATTGTGGTTGTTCTCTTAAGCCCCTGGATTTTTATTTGATTACATTAAGGCCATTTGATATTGATTTTCTAACGTTATAAATATAATTTTGTTAAGCAAATAGAGAATAGCCTTTCGAAAATATTCAAAATAAAGAATATATGCTACACGTTTAATTATTGTGAACGCGTCGTAAATACCTGTTTGTAATACTAAGTGTAATATATTTAATAAACTACTACATGAATATATACTCAAATGTATTCTTCATGAGTATACAACATATGAATTCTCTGTTAGACAAGGATAGTGATGCCAATAGAGAACAATAATAAAATTGAGGCCGTGTAAAGCATAGTTTCCTTAAAATTAATTCGTCCTCTCTTCACTAGTGCTAAGAGAATTATCGGATAATAGTTTTTAAGGATACAACAAGTTTAGCAAAAATTGTAACACACAATTTCGGTTCTAGAAAAAAACTAAAAAATTATCTGAACTGTATCACTAAGCAAAAGAGGGTCAAAAAGGTAAACTGGAACAAAAGAAATAACAATTGCTGGAAGGTATTTTTTCGAGTCTTTATCAAAAGTTGGAAGAGCCACTATCCATAGGCTCAAAATGGTTGTTGGAGCACCCACTACTTTTGTAATAATCAGCATTAGATCAAAAATTACAAAAAGTTAATGGAAAAAAACATGAAGATTAACAACCAGGAAGTTGTACAATTATGCATACTGGAAAAGATAAAATAGCAAAATTGACTTGCTTCAGAAGTCACAAAAAGTTAATGGACAAAAACGTGGAGAAGATTAACAATCAGGAAGTTGTACAGTTATGCATGCTAGAAAATATAAAATAGCAACAATTGACTTGCGGGGTCGCCTCTTGATCAGACCGACATTCGTGACGCAGGTCGCGCTTGCACAACAAGTCCCTTAGTCCGAGACTCGAATTGGCCCTTGATTTGCACACCCCCCAGCTCCCCCTCTGCGCATGGTGGGCGAGAGAGAGCCTCTCTGCTACACATTCATATACTCCTTAGAAGAAGATTATATATATACTAGTCAATTTTGCACTATTTTTCCGATGTGGGACAATGTCTCAAAACAACTTCAAGTGCTCCTAATTTGAGCTTCAGTTTCTCATTCACCCATTAACCATTTTGGGCAAATCGTCTCGAACCTCTTTTCGGAGGAGAATATGATACCATCTTAACATTCCACGTTTCATTACTGCGTCTGACTTTAAATTTGCATCCGAATCGGGCTACCTAAAATGGTCATTTTTGCAACAATCTCCCACATGAATGGAAATTGACACAAACTTAAATTGCTCGATAATACAAAATAGTTGAATCTTACATAGGGCAAGTAGGTGTTACCCTTTGAACCTTCCTTTGTGAAAACACATTTCCTTTACTAGCTAACAGTAGACATGATGTCCTTGAACTGATCTGCCATTTGTGTAAATGATAATGTGCTTCACACATGATTCTCCATAACACATTTCAATTCTCATGGTTATGTTCATTTTGGCCATGAACATCTTCCCGGTTCTGCAAGAGTTTTTAGGAATTGAGCGTTTCACAATTCCCTTTGAAGCGGTCATACTTCTCTCTCACATAGGTGATTCTTAACTAAGAGTAACCCACATTACCCCGCTCAAACAGACGTGTAAGAATCATTAAAATTCTCAAGCTTAACCTTATCCGCACGGGCATCATTGTCTCATCCTAGGAATAGGCGTGGGACTGACCCCTACAGTGATTTCAGAGTTTAACAATTAGGTTGTCCCACTGAACTCAGATCTTGGGATCTCCAGTCGACTAGGTTGGATTTTCATTGTCTCAACTCTTTCTTTCAAAGGCTTTACTCCCATTCCCCTTGATGATTTTCCAATCAAATATTTATGTAACCCTATGGTTAACAAATCCGTTGTATTGTCTTTAGATGTAACATCATCAAAAGAGATTACGTCGGTTGAGAGTAGTTGTCTAACAGTATTATATCTACGGTGTATGTGCCTAGACTTACCATTGTACATGTTGCACTGTGCTCTCTTAATGGCTGACTAACTATCACAATGTATACAGATTGCAAGCACAGACTTGGGCCACATTAGAATATCTTCTAAGAGCTATCAAAACTATTCGGCTTCTTCTCCATATTTGTCTAGAGCAATAAACTCCGACTCCACTGTGCAGCTAGTAATTACCATTTGCTTAGAAGATTTCCATGATAATGCTACACCACCTAAAGTGAACACATATCCACTCGTTGACTTTAAGTCGTTCATATCCGAAATTCAGTTTGCATCACTGTAGCCTTCAACTATAGTCGAAGACATTGTGTGGTGCAGTCCAAAATTACAAGTATATCTCAAGTGTCTGAGTACTATCA
The DNA here is from genome assembly GCA_958295605.1 of Ajuga chamaepitys. NCBI lineage: Eukaryota > Viridiplantae > Streptophyta > Magnoliopsida > Lamiales > Lamiaceae > Ajuga > Ajuga chamaepitys. The sequence continues at coordinate 5,213,121 of OY282508.1, forward strand.
GAATTTATTTCCAATGATTGTCTCCTAGATTGCTTGTGTATCTACTTAACTTGCTTACAGTGAATGCTATGTCTGGTCTCATACAACTCATTAGGTACATTAGACTCCCAATTATTCTTGAGTACTCGACTTGAGAACTTTTCTCCTCTATTTTCGATAGATGTTGACTTATATCTATCAGGTTCTAGCGTAGGAAGTGTAACCCTTGTTGAACTTCTCAAGGATTTTATCAATGTAATGAGATTGACTCAAAACAAGTCCTTTCGGTGATCTATGGATTTTGATTCTAGGAATCACGTCGGCTATTCTCATATCTTTCATGTCCAATCTTGAATTCAACTTATATTTTGTGGACTTGATCATCTTGACATGGCTACTAATGAATAACATGTCATCTACGTAAAGACATAGAATGACATAGCCACTTTCTGTGTTCCACGTAGATACATTTTACAGTATGGACTTAGAGAATGGTACTTGTGGATGTAGAAAATGGGATTTCAGTGAAATCCATTGTGCACTCCACTGTAAAAAATTGAACCCTGGAGACTATGTGCATAGATTTTATAGAGTTGAAACATACAACACTGCATATGCCACTGCCATCATACCTATAAATGGGAGGGAGGAGTGGAAAATGACAAAGTACACACCTCCTCTTCCACCAAATTATGGGAGAGGAATTGGAAGTCTCTCAAAAGCAAGAAGAACGTAACCTGATGAAATTTTCCAAAAGTAGAGAAAGAGGGTACCTAGGGCTTATGGAAAATTTCATCAGGCTATGTTCTTCTTTTGGAAGTCTCTCAAAAGCAAGAAGAACGTAACCTTGAACGTATACAGGTCTTCTTATGATATGTTTTGTCCTTATGTTGTTCATTGAATAGGTAAGTCATACCTAGGGCTCACAATCTAACAACACCGAATTTCAGCAAATAGCTTCATCAAGTTGGCTTGGGAATTTTTTCAATGATGGGGTGTTTGAGAGTCTTTTCAATAATGATGATAATAGTACTCAACCTGGACAGGAAAGTCAAGTGAACAGTTAGATTGTAGATATTCAATCCTCATATACAATGGCAAGAGGAAATGTAAGAAATTAACTACTAAATAACTTGTAAGGTACTTATATCTCACACTTGTTTTGACATTGACACAGGGGAAATAGGGACCAAGTATGTATGATCAATTTTAACAGGGACAAGTTAATACTAAAAGCAATGCGAAGTCTGGGTCATTTATTACTAAAGGGGGGAAGAAGTATGTGACAATGGAAAATCAACAAGAAAGATGGAAAATAGTGCAACTTTAGAAGTAGATGATATGATGAATTAGGGTATTGGGATAAGTTTTTGAGCTATAAATTATTTTAATCATTTTTTTATATGTAATAGGCCAGTGATCAAGAAATGGCACTCATTTTGTTCGGATGTGGTTTTGATCAGCTTTTGAACATAAACCGTGTATTAACATTTGGTATGTTTATCAATGACTTATTTGGTTGAACAATTGTTAAGTTTATTAACGCATTTTGACTGGTTCAGTACAACTTTTAATGGATTTATTCATCTAAAATAAGTATCAATTATGGGCTAATTAGTATACAACAAAAAGCCACCAACAAAGCTTATTCAAACAAATAAAGTGTCAATTATATGAGTAAAAAAGAAGCATTAGAGCCAACCAAGCCCCAACAGAATGCATTCAAACAAACAAACCGTACAACTCATACCTCATAATAAGTGCCCACCAAAGCCCAACTAATTATGTTTCAAACAAACACCATACACAAGCATTACAAAGTGATCAAACACTACATTTTGTTAGTCAACAATTAGACAAACTGCCTTTCTTTCATTCAACTAAGTTCACAAACAACAAAAAGGAAGTGGTACCAACAACAAACTGCATACAAACTACTACAACATAACCTAGAAAGTCACTTAGATAACCAAATTGCAAAGAAAAAAATAAAGACAAACAGAGGGATCAAACATCTCTTTCTTTTCTTGTCTCTTCTTATCCTCCAACATCTCCTCCAATTTCTTCAGCTTCTGATCCTTTTTCTCATTCCCTTTCGTCATTTTCTCCTTGTTTTTCTAGAAACAGGTAGTTCGTGTCTCGTTCTTCGCCACTTCCTGTTCCTTTTTCCTTAACAGATTGTTTAGAATATTATAATTCTCGTCGATTTGCTCCCGCAACTCGAGAATCACCTCCTTCGCCCTAATATTCATTGGAGGATTCCATCATTTGAAGTACCCGTGATGCACTATTTGCTACCTAGTAAACCGCAAGTGTACGGTGCTAGTGTACCTAGTGGCAAAAAGGTCAATCCCCACAAAGACTGTGTCCTATGTTCAGTTTAATACCCAAATTTTAATAATTTTACTCTATCTAGACTCTCGGATAAAATTATTTGGTTTCAGAAATAAGTAAAAACAGAGAAAGTAAACAATTGCTCAAATAAAAGAAACAAGTAAACACGAAAAGTTCAATCATATAAAAGACGTGATCCAGGGATTCGATTTCAGCTATTAGCTCCTACATTTGATTGCCCTATTAATCTCAAGTTTTAAACCTGTTTTATCGTTTACTAGGTGGCATGACTATTGTTTAGTCCTTCTTTCAAACGATGCTAACATGTAGATCAATTATGGATAATTATCCTCTCGGTCTAACTACCACACAACGACTCCCAAAAGACCCTAGACTAGTGCCTATATAAACACCTCACTACTTTCGGACGATTATTGGTATCTATGCTATATACCGTAAGCTTCTTAACAAAACTCTCCTCTCGAACGACGAATTGTTAAACTTGCAGAAATATACCAAGTGATCAATTTGATAAAATTATGTAAATACAACAAGCATATAGATAAACAAATAAGACGGAGTTTAGATATAATGACCTACTCTCTGACCCTAGCTAATACACAATAGGATTAGTTACCCATAATCATAATTAAAAGACAAGACCATTCATAGACAAACATCTTGTACAAATAAAAATAAAGATGGAAATAATCAAAACCCGGATCTTAAATCTTGATCTTCGCCTCTTGCTCTTTAACTCAAACTTCCAAATGCTTCCCAATGATAAAGGTATATTTTTATTGGACTTGAGACCATGTATTTATAGTTTGGGATGGATTAGAGTTGAAACAGACCGAAAATCAGCTAAAACGCGTAAAAACCCTTCAGATCGCTATTCGGACGCGACCAATCCAGCTGTCATGGCCAGTTTAGTGACTTGGACATGTTGGGAAACGTGACCGCGTTGGTGTGTCAGTGGCAACAACATTTTCTAGGCATGTTATTTCGTGGATGCGACCAGTTCGGCTCAAAACCAGCCCAAACCCGATTTTCCTAATTCGGTTCGATTTCTAACTTCTTTTCGTTCGTTTTTACCCCTATGTGACTTGTTTCTTCTCTGGAAAATGTCTAAATCAACTTTTAGGCATAAAATGGCCTAATTAACTCCAAAACAAGCACAAACACATCATACGATAGAATATGATGAATATACACATTTTTCGGCCAATTATATATGCAAATGATATGAAATACTCTTCTAATTCGTCCTAAATGTATGCATAAACAACGTGTATCAACCATGATGACCATGCTAAATCATAAAACCCAATAGAGGTTTAGCATTTTTTTTCAGAATCATGAATAAAAATATGGGGATTGTACTTACATTCCAATCCTTGAAGTCAAGGAATCGACGATCCGAGTTGGGTTTCGTCCATAAAATAGTCAGCAATGCCTCTTTCCCTAGAATCACGGAATTCGTGCTCAGGTGACGAGAAAGAAGAGGCAGACATCTTTTTTGTTGATCGACCACCCAAAAAATTTGTGAGAATATCACTGTGTGTATGCACGAATTATAGGAGAGAACAACCCTGCAATTTCCATATATATTGTTTATATATGCGTGTAATTATCAGCATTTTGGGTGGAGAATTTTTCTCACAATCCTTCTCCATCAAAGCAATTTCCTCCAAAAATATACTCGTGGCAAAGAAATAAAAAACGCAAATCTAATAAAAAGTTGGTGCTACATCGCTAAAATATCTTCTATGTTAGCGCAACCGATTTCGTAACCTGCTACTAACGGTCACAAGACGTTATTGAAAGGTTTTTGCAGGTTACAAGATGTTTGAGTTTTGGTAACAACTAGAGGACCATTTTCAGGAGTGATAAAGATACAGGACAATTCGACCAATATTCCCCTTATTTTATTTATTTATTTGATTTATTCAACCAAATCCAACTATTCATGTAATAAAAAAAAAAATTAGAATTTGACTTGGACATATAAAATGAGATATTGGTTTTAGAATAGTACTCTAATTTTAGGACAACACAATTTTAAATATAACTCTTATCATGAAGAGGAGAATTTTTTTGTTAATTTAAAGTGTGCATTATCGTATTCTTTACTATGTTTGCGTTGACATACATATTAGAATTCTCTATTATGAAGTTTGTAGAATGAACACTACTAGCTATTACATTTATATTAAATATTAATCCGACAAAATTTGTTAAAATATTTTACAATGTAAAGTATAAGTAATACTTCTAAGGAAAATAGCATTGTTTGTCCTTTATTTTGTATTCATTTCGATTTCTATCCTTTTTATTTTACGTTTTTTGAGATTTTCCCTTATGTTACAAAATTCGATAAATTAGTATGGAAAATTGTGTTATGGGATTACTCGCCTAGGATGGCGATACATGTTCTGCAATGAAAGAAGAGATAAAAGTCATCAAGGCAAAACTTGACCATCTGAGATTGGGTATTATTACACAAGTTGTCCAAGATGAAATGTTTGAGCTTAACGCCCGTCTCGAACTCTTTCTTGACAAAGAAAGTATGTTTTGGAGGCAGTGGGCGAAACAACATTGGTTTCGCGAAGCAGACAGGAATACTACCTTCTTCCACTCTTACACCTTGGTCCATGAAGAAACTAACCTCTTTGAATTCCTTAAGAATGATTCTGGCCAATCCTGTCACCGAAAAGAAGACATAGAAAACATCATCTCCACCTATTTTTGTGACATATTTACCTCCTAAAATTAAAAAACCTGAACTTATCACTCAGTTTCGTCCAATCAGACTTTGTAATGTGGTGTGCAAATTGGCTGCCAAAGTTCTTGCTAAACGTATGCATCCTTGCCGTAGTCATGTCATCTCAGAATCTCAATCAACTTTTGTCCCTGGTCGCCTCATAGATGATACTCCATCCGTCCTATCTTATCTTGCACAAGGGAGGTTGACATAAGTATTAAGAAAAGTTACTTTTTTAGATTTTGTTGACTTTTCAAAGGTTGATTGAAAGTGGAGATTTTTAGGGTGGAGATTGTGTTATAACTTTCATTTTTAAGGGGTGTACAAGTTCGCCTGGGACGGACAAAAATGGAAAGTGTGAAAGATAAAGTGGGACGGAGGGAGTAATATTCTTGTTGCTTATGAGATTCATCATCATATGAAAAATATGAGAGCCGGTCGTGAGGGTCTGTTGTCAATTAAATTAGATATGAGTAAAGTTTTTGATCGAATTGAGTGACTATTTATATACAAGATTTTGACTAGACTTGGCTTTCCTCAACATTACCGTGACCTCATTTACACGTGTCTTCAATAGTTTTATGTTGAACGATCGGCAATTTGGATCACTTATTCCTCAATGAGGAACCCGTCTAGGGGATCCACTTTCACTGTATCTATTCATTCTGTGTGCAGAAATATTTTCATGTTTCTTGCAGGATGCAATTGTGCTGCAACATCTCGGGTATTAAAGTCTCCCGCTCTTCCCCTCCGATCTCTCATCTGTTTTTTGCTGATGACACATTACTTGTTTGGAAGGCCAGCATTGATGAAGCTAAGTATCTCAAACTTACGATCCAACAACATGGTTTATTTCTGGCCAAAGAATTAACTTGAACAAATTTGGAGTTCTCTTTAGCCCGAATACCTCCCCTCCTATTGCATCGACTATTTGCTCCATCCTTTGGATTAGACGTGTGGATTCCCATTCCAAATACCTAGGCTTGCCATCTGCTGTGGGGAAAAGAAAATCTGATGTCTTTGCTAGTGTAAAGGACAGAGTAGGGAGAAGATCTGGGGTTGGAAAGAAAAGCATTTAAGCAAGGTAGGTAAGGAAGTCCTCATAAAGGCAGTCATCCAAGCAATACCATCTTATGCCATGACATTTTTCCAGCTATCAGATAGTGTTTTGCATGACATCGAACGAATGGATCACTCTTACTGATGGGGTGATGGTAATGGTTCACACAACACTAGATGGGCCTCTTGGGATCTTATGGGAAAGTCGAAGAAGGACGAGGGATTAGGCTTTCGAAATATGAAAGCATTTAATTTGGCATTGCTAAGCAACCAAGGCTATCGTCTTCTAACCAATCCTTCATCTCTTGTTGCTAGAATTTTGCAGGCCAAGTATTATCCCCGCTCCTCATTTATGGATGCTCGTCTATGCAGCAATCCCTCTTTCACTTGGCGAAGCATCTTGGAGAGTCGTCAAATTATCCACCATGGTACAAGAAAATTGATTCAGAGTGGCGGTCAAACTAGAATTTAGGGAGACAACTGGCTGCCCAATCCTTCCATTTCCTTTCGCATTAGCAGTCTAATTATGGTGCTGCACCCATCAGCCACTATAAGTCAGCTTCGGTTATCTGCTATGGAGGGCTGAATGAGCCTTTTGTTCATTAAATTTTCCATCTAGATGATGCTAATTTGATTCTTTCTATGCCTTTAAGCAATAACAGTGCCTAATGATAGGTGGATCTGGCAGATTCCCGTTCCGAGAAATTCACGGTCAAGACGTCCTACCTCTTTGTCCTTGACTCAGCCCCGGATATTATCGGTATTGCTCCTCACCCCTCAACTAGTGTGCAATCACATCATATTTGGAAGAAGCTATGGCATTTACGTCTTCCGATGCGTATTCTATATTTTCTTTGGAGGTGCTGCTCTAATTCGCTTCCTACTTGTGAAAACTTGGCAAAAAAGCATTTGTCACACTCCTCCACTTGTCCACTATGTGGTATCTCAGATCACTCCTCAACTCATCTATTCTTCCACCATCCATTTGCTAGTTTAGTGTGGGTCATTACATGTATTCGACATATTATTATAGGTTTTTCTCAGCCATGCTTCCATTTATGGTTTCGGGATTTGCTGACTATTTCGGATAATAACATCATTGAATATGTTGTGGTAATTGCCAATACTCTTTGGTATAGTCGTAACAACTTGGTCTTTTCTAGCATACGGGCTGACCCTTTTGGCGTAGTGATTCAGGCACATTGTCTAATGCTAGCTTACCGGGCTGATGTCCTTGGTAAGGGCGAGACCGATCCCCCAGCTGCATTCCCCTTACACACTCCTCCGACAGATGGTATCCCGATCTATTTTGATGGCGTTGTTTTCCAACGTCTGAATGCAGTCTTTGGGGTTGTTTGCATGTTTTACGAATCTGGAAATTTGATCAAAGTTATGGCAAACCAGGATGTTAGGGACCACGAACCCAGAAGTGGCTGAATTTTTTGCCTTGAGAGAAGCTCTCTTATTTGTACATCGACAGGGACTCCAACATTTCAATGTTATGGGCGATAGCAGTGTGGTCATTCTCTCAAGCCTTGACGAAGCGGATTGTTCAGCTGAATGTCTTCCTTTGTTGCCTGATATTCAGAGTTTATTGTGTACTTTATCTTCTACGTCTTTGTTTTGGATTGACAGGTCTTGAAATCTCCTGGCACATACTATTGCATCTTATGCCAAATCTTGTAATCTTGATCATACTGTTTGATATTCTGTTCCCAGCTTCCTTTATCACTTCAGTGTTGGTTGATTCTAACTTATCTATATAATATGCCAGAAAGAGTTACTTAAGTTTTATTTTATTTCAAAAAAATTCAAGTTAAATTATTTATTCAAGTATTGAGGCTAATGAAGTTTCAAGAGACAAAGTATTTTTTACTTAATTTTATAGTAGAAGCTATCAAGGGGATTGAACTCACTCGTACATTCGTCTGAAATAAGGAAGAAGGGTACAAAGATTAGAAATAAGAAACATGCTTAATTTTATTAATTGTAAAAATGAGAAGTATTTATATATATATATAAAGCACCTATATATATTGTCAACTTAAGTTATATATATATATATATATATATATATATATATATATACACACACATATATACACGTATAAAATAGGTTAAGCATATTACATGTTTGTGGATGTAGCTTTTGACAAAAGAATATTATATGTGTATCTCAACAAATTAAGTCATGCATATTAAACATAATTGTTGATAATATGTTTATTCTTATCAAAATGAATGTTGTAGTTTTTCTGTATGGAGGCGAAATATAAAGCTCCAGCCACCATCCACCCTTTCATTCCCTATCCTACGTCGAACTAATGGAAACTAATAAGAATTGTATTTACTATAAATAGTAACTTATTAGCGTTAGGGGATTTGGAATTATAAGAAATAAACAATTACATGCTAAAAACATGTATATGTTTATAAAGGGATTCCTTCAATTAGAAAACCCTTTGTAGTTTACTTTTAAAACGACGTTCGGAAGCTCGGTCTCTCCAACGGTGTTTGGAGGTTCGGTATTTTATGAATCGTTTTAGTATATCTATTTAAATGTATGTCTTCTTTAGTAATTCATTTTCTTATTGTTGTAATTTATATAGATTTAATTATTTAATTATTTCACTATTTTTATGTTAAGTAGGTGATAGATATGATGTATATTAGCTAGTACACATGACTTAGGGTTCTTATGTAATTGATTGTCAATCTACCGATTTGCTACATGATGGAAAATCGTACACGCATGTTTATTAAATGTATTTTGTACCGTTAGATATTTTTATTATTGATTACTTATGAGATTCATATAATTATAAATAATATATAAATAAGAGATTATATTATTTAAATGTGTAAACTTTATTTGTTGTATGTCAAAATTCATGTTCAACATACAACTTTGAAAAATTATGTAAACATATTTACATTATATTTTTAAAAACTTTTATACTATGTTATAACATATGATGTTAGGAATTTATAGTCAAAATTTGATAGCGTTTCGTTGAGTTAATAATTTTTAATGAATTTTGCAAAATAAGCCGATTTTAGAAATAAAATATTCGAATTTGATTCTAGAAAATATTTTTTATAAAATTAGTGTCTTTGGGTCTTTCAAAACTGTTTTAGTATGATATAATACATGATATTAGAAGTCTATGATTAAAATTTTGGAAGATTTTATTAAATATATTATTTATAGTGGATTTTACAAGATAGGTTGGTCTTAAAGCCTAAAATTTAGTTTTCTAAAAAGATGTGTTTACCCTATATGAATCTAACTTCTTGTTATCATGTCAACATGAGTATAACAATAAGTTAGATTATGTTACACGTATGTTACTATGTTATTATGTTAATGTATTCTAAATGTGATTAAATGTATAAGCATAAGTATACATGTGCACTAGTTATACGCACAAGCTAAAATTATGATTGATATAATAAGTTATGATAAGGGGAAGAATAATAAAGAAAACTATAAGTCTAAATATATCAAACCGGCGAGTGCAGTACGAGTTGGATCGGATAACCTTGGAGCTTCCTCAAAGCAATTCAATCAACGGACATCTACACCAGTCAAAGAATGTCTTCAAGAAAAGTGGGTAACTATGTAGCTTTTATACAATTGAATTTGTATTGTGATTTATATGTTCGCTTTCGGGCATGTGATTACTCCCAAGTTGTAAAATGGGCTTTCGAGTAAGACTTTTGAGTTATAAGATTGACTCATAAGTCTAATATTTTTAAGTCATAAGATTGGCTCTTAAGTGATATTAACAATATGGCTTCGAGTCGTAAGATGGACTCCTAGTCAGTGTTTTGAGTGGTAAGATTAGCTCATAAGTCAAACAATATGACTTCTGAGTCGTAAGATTGACTCCTAAGTCAAAGGCTTTTGTGTTGTAAGATTGGCACCTAAATCAAGGATGTATTTATCATGGGGTGCGTATTCATTTAGTATAACAACTTACAGAGTTTTCCCTTTGAGTTAGCATAACTCATGATGCTATGCTTAAAATATTTTCAGAACCAATGGATGACATGGGATCTAGCTGGTGCGGACAAGTTCCCAATAAGAAGAATAAAGAATAAAGTAAATGTATTTGAAGTTAAGAATCATAGTAGAAGTCTTAATTTTACATTGATTAATATTACAAGTGATTTAAAGTAGTTTTTAAGTATAGTAAAAGTTGTTTGATTTTGAAGTTATAACTATTGTATCTTTTATATATTTATAAATTAGAAGTTTCTATTACTTATGATATTCTAAAAATACTTTAGAAATTTTAACTCAAAGACGTAGGTTTATACGAGTTAGTTTTTATGCCAAGAATAGTTTGATTAACAATTAATGAGAAATTTTTCTAACTTGTGTTTTTATTAAAGGTCTTTCACTGATAAATAATTTGAAAGTAGAAGTATGTTTTAGTGGCAACCCTTCACCTACTTGCAGGGTTAGGGTGTCACAATAAAAATCGAAATGGTACTACATAATGGACGAAAAAACTATTTTCCCTTTCTAAAAATTTACATATGATATTCATGGATCTTACGACTTTGTTTTGTTAACTTGTTCGAGTTTTCTTATTTTATCGAGTAGACTGCAAACAATCACGACTGTAGGAAAAAATTGATCCGTTCATGGTTTAGAGCATCTCCAGCAGTTAGCGCTGGTTCTCTACTCCGGCGCCAAATGCAGTACTGAGCTCCAGCCGTCTGTGCTGTATTTCGCGCTACATGGAATATTCTTCTTTAATTTTATTTTATTTTTTGTGAGCAAATCTAATTTGCTAGTAATGTAGTACCCTTGTGTATTTGTTTTGATTAGCAATGTTTATGTATTTGTTTATGTAGTTGTAATTTTATGAATATTTTAATGTATTATTTTATAATAGTCTATTATTTCATAATTTGTTTTTAATAAATTAATGTTTTTTAGAGGGAATTAAGAAATTAAATTAATAGTATAGAAAATTTAACAAATATTTAATTTGAGCAAGGACAAAATTTGTATTTTAATGAAACTAAATTTATTTTACCTTTAAATATAATAGGTATACATATTAACTTAACACAACAATATAATTAAAAATACCACAATTAATATGTATATAATTAAATTACACACAAAAAAAATAAAAAATTAGAGGTAGAGTATTGTGAACAGTGTGGCTTTGAAAGGTACGCCAACTGTTCACTTGGCGTCCCTGTGGCGTATGAAGGGGCGCAAGATTGGGGTTGAAAAATGGTGAATAGTGGCATCTCCACATTGTAACAACGCGGCGCTGGAGATACTCTTACAACTACTTAATTATGATATTTTTTGTATTCATATATTTTCAATTGCAAGCAGCGTGATAGTTTTCTGTCCATTTTTTTTTCCTCACGATGAGTTGAGTTTTGAGACTGATTCTTTTAGTTGAATTTGTAAATTCTTTTACTTTTCTTAATTCTAACAAATCTCTAGTTTTTTAAAGAATTAAATATCTAAATAAAATATGCACATCAGCTGCCGTAATCTATATCTATATCTATATCTATATATATAATATGAATATGGGGGCAAGCATGATAAGATGATAATGATGTTTCTGGAGGAGACAATTGTACAAGATAAATGTGTCCCAACAGTGGATGGTGGGGTTATTAGTTTGGACCCTCCAACCATTATTCTATATCTGTTTTCACGAAAATTGTACCCACAATTTGCTTTATGCTTCACAAAAGTTGATATCCATCTCTATCATCCCAACTGTGTCTCTATTTTACCTCCAATTTCTACTTTCTTTTTGTTTTTATTCAAATCACTCATATACGGCGCCCCGGATGTAAGTCGGTAGCGTAGCATGCAGCTACAGATCGAGTGTTTGTAATTGCTTCGACTTTTAAATTTAAAAAACTGTTTACAAGAAGTAATTATAAAAATAATACTCATATCTTCTGCTTTTTTTACCCAAATCAACTTTAATTCAATAGATGTCGCTTAGAAACACCAATTTACAGCTTATTCGAAGTCAAAAGTTAAAAATTACTTATTTAAAGTATATATGTTGGTAATTTTTTTTATAAAATATTAATATTAATCACTTTTCTTAAGCATGAACATATTAATGAGTTTCAAAATTACTCCAATATTTTTGAAATATAACTCCATTTTTTATACACATTATATTTTTCAAATTTCAAATACTCCTTCCGTCCCGCTCAGATTTGCACACTTTTCTTTTCGATCCGTTCCACTCAGATTTGCACACCTTTAAAAATGAAATTTCTCAAATAATCTTCACCCTCAAAATCTCCATCTTCAATCTCCACCTTTGAAAAAGTCAACCAAAAAGCAAAAGCAACTTTTTCTTAACCTCCGTGTTCGTTCCTACGTGCAAATTTGAGCGGGACGGAGATAGTAATACTTATTCTTGGATGAAAGGAGTAAAGTTGAGAATTGATTGTAACTCAGTTGATGGAACATCTTGTGACCGGGTGACTGCGGTTCAATTCCATCCACCCCAACCGGAATCTGTATTAAAAAAAGAGTAAAGTTCATACACTTAAGTTAAAAATGGAAAAAGAAAATTAATATGAAGGAATTTTAGTTTACTAAAGGGAAAAAAAACTGACGATTCGGGGAAAGTGAGCCTAACATCACTTCAAAATTATGGTTAAGATTCGGGGAAAAGCAAACTCCACCTTAAATCTGCGATTAATAGAATATGTTTGTTCTGACCCCTCAACCAAGAGAAGTATTGCATCATAATATATGATGTGTAATAATCATTTTAGACTGACTAATCACTTGATCTCCTTAAACTTGTGAGTCACCAAAACGAGCACATATCTTTAACAGTTTAATTTTTCAGGATCTAAATCGATGTTTCACATAAAAAGTCAAGCTCATAAATTAGTGATATGATTCTGACTCAGTTAATATAATTACTTTAAAAGGGTTGCTTCTGGGTAGCTTCGAGCGACAATTTTATGTAGGACGATAAGGTCAATCAGCAATCGTACTCAGGATCATATTTTCTTGTTTGGTCAAGTTCATATTACGATTAGATCTACCTTTTGCAGTTGCGTCTTAGTATGTTATGTACCTTATTTTAGGCAAAGTCAGGTACACGATGTAATTCGAATTGAGTATTACGATTTATACTTAAATGTATTACTTAATTTTGGATAAATGTATTATATACATTTACTCAGAATAAGTAATACATATAAATATAAATATTAATACAGTTTTAGCATAATACATTTATTCAAAATATGTAATACGTTTAGACATAAACTTGTTACTATTAATTTCCTACTAACTTTAAAGAAAATTGGTGTACCCTTCTCTTTCTGGTGATCAGTCAATTTCCAATTTTCTTGCATCTGTGAAATTGTATATACTTTATTTACAAGGACAATTTACGAATAGGATTAGGGACTCAATTACAAAAAGTATGTAATACAAGATTAATTTTACAAATGAAAAACTGAAAACCCCAATTATAGAAAAAAGTTTCCTAGAAAAATAGCCTCTTTTTAAATTTCACATAAATTAAAAATCTATAACTCCCTCCGTTCAAAAATAAATATCAAACAAATAAGTATCATTCTAACAATCTTTATCTATTTCTTCCAACAATGTCCTTAGCTAAATCTAAGGAATTCTACATGCAATCTTACAAAATTATTATTACGTAAATTATTTAATCTCCCAATTGGTATATAAATTAATCATCTTCATTCTCTTGCAGAGAAAAGATGGAGAAATTTATGGTAATAAAAAAGTTGATGGAGAGAAAAATAAAAGTTAAGATTATAGACATAGATATTATAGGGTTCTATTATATATCCATTCCATAATATCATAAATAACACCTAAAAGTCTAAAATGACACTAATTGTGAACGGAGAGGGTATTACATTAGGAAATTCCTAATATACCTTTGTTTAATATAGTAAATAATATACGTAAATAATAATGGCAACTTATATGAAAATTAAATAGGAGTATATCTCGGAAAATATATACCATGAATAATCCTTTTATACATCGGGTATTATTTATACTAAGAGGTACCGTATAAACAGATATACTTTTTCACAGATCCGTTCTTCGACTTAAAGTGTATCAAATAAAAGTCGTAATCATATACACACGAGAATGTGTAATTTAAAATAGCCTCCGTGGCCTATTTGAAAAGAAGATTGGTCACAAACAAGAAGTACGCACATGACATATAGCCTATTTCTTATTTTGGTATCTGAGGGTTCGTTTGCTTAAGATTGGAGAGTGGTGTGTCAAACTTGGCTGAGAAAGTTAATGAGTATGCTTTATTGAAATTCGGTTCTCTAAATCTATTGAGTCCAATCTTAAGCAAACGAACCCTGAGTGTATTTCTGCATAAATGCAGACTCAGAAATACGACATAACAATAAAGTTAAAAGATGAGCTTAGATGATTGTGAATATTTCAAATTTCAAATACTTGAAAAACAGAGCATATTCAATAAAACCTTTTCCCGATATCACAATTATAATTTAATTTGAATTTATTTTGTGCTTACTCAACTACTATTTTCCTTTTCTCTAGCCGACAATCACCTTTTCTTTTATCAGCCTTCCAACCGGCATCTCAACCTTCGAGTACGGTTAAACAAGTCGAACCAAATTGAGTATTGCCGATTTGAGTTTAAACTCGATCAATAATTTTGAGTTTAATTAGGTATGAGCTCGTTGAGCTCGAGATCGGCATAATTTGGATCGATTTATATACAACATAATATGAAAAAAGATTTAAAAAATAAAATAAAAAATGAAAATATTGATTATAATATAAAGTATTGCTGCAAATGATTTGGAGACATTATCGTTTCACCTTATTTATTTTATAATTCGAAGAATATAATTATGTAGCAATCTAATACAAGTAGAATATCACTGAGCTCAAACTCGATTTCTATTCGAGTAGTTTGAGTTCGAACTCAACTCATTAATCTCGAGTTAGTTTCGATATGTTTACAAGTCGATTTTGAGTGGGTGACGAATGACTTGGTTACACCCTAACCCCACCTCTGTACGTCTCCCATACACACACCACACGTTCCAAGCACGTCCTTCTTCCTCTCTCTTTCTCATTTGCTTTCTTCCTCTCTTACTTACCAATATTAATAGAGTTGTACAGTTTATGCTTCTGTTAATATATATATTTATATGAATTGTATATTTGTATTAGTAAATTAGTAAGAAAATGTAAATAAGTATTTTATATAATTATGTATATCTTGTTTGAAATAATTTTTTTAATATCAAGATTAAAAAAATGTAAAAATAATTGTAAATTTAATAAATAAGAAATCCATATATAAAATCATGTTTTTTTTTGTTTTCTTAATATAAAATAAATATAAATATCCTAAATTATCTAAAAAAATGTTTCAAATATTTATCCAAGAAAACGAACGAAATAAGCTTTGGGGTCCTTTTCTGCAATTCAGATTCTCTGTTATAGTAGGTGTTTCATCCTCTGATACATTCAATTCATTATGTGGCACATATTAATTTGTGACATCATATCATACACGTGTCGGTTAGTGAATGAGTGAAACACAAAATTATTTACCAGATAAAGCAAAAAAACAAATTTGAAAAATCAACAAAACTCAAAAAGTAATTTATTTTTAATATATGTATGCACGTTTATTCGGGACGGATGGAGTTTTTGTTATTATAGTGCAACGATCTGAAAGTTTTTGAGCCATTAGTGAATATCAGTACTTTCTTCATTGATTGGTTTTGCAAGACACAAATCATTTCGTTCGAGTGATATATATGGGGTCCACAGAAAATTCTATGCCACATTTAATAATAATATAAATAATGTGTGATATGTGACACTTTAAAAAATAATATTAATTTAGATAAAGTTTCCTATACATTAATTTGGGGTATCACTATTTATATTTAAGGGCCCGCTTGATTGGGGTTTAGGGGTTAGGAATGAGAATGAGTCTTTCATTTTATGATGTTTGGTACATAATAAATAAATTAATCATTACCTCATTTTATTAACAGTTTCCCCCATTTCATTCCACAATATGATTGACCTCTCATTCATACCCATTGTCATTGATGATTTGCAACCAAGCGAGCCCTAAAGTCATTACTACTTGGTCTCCGGAAATGTATTAATCTTACCTAGTAAAAGTATTACATTTTAGCATAAACACTAATATATATCCAACATGATACATTTACCCACAATAAGTAGTACATTATAAACACTAATATTTTTTGCCTATAATCCAAATTGCATGGATTTAATATTCATGCAATTGGTGTACAAGAGACTTACCTTAGACATAAACATTAATATTTTTTTGCTCATGACCCAGATTGCACGGATCTTGCTGATGTATAAGAGACCTACCTTTGAATATAAACAGCAATACCTTTTCGTCTATAACCCCGATTTTACGAATCGTGGTGTACAAGAAACCTACTAATGTTACAATTATTATTATTATCATTAGCAGGTTTTCATACCGTTATTCGAATTTAAAATTTAAAAAAAAAAAAAAAAAACAATTGCCTATGTTTTTTTATAGCTCCCACTTTTTTAAAGATAATTAAAAGTATTTTTCAATTTACAGTATCAAGTTAAATTTGTACAACTAACTAACATTAAATTGTTAGGTTTGTTTAAAGGTGAAAAGTGTTGAGTCAAATTTAATTGAGGAAGTTAATAAATATATATTATTGAGATTTGATCCTCTAAATCTATTAAAGAGAATCATAAGCAAACACACTCCTATTGTTAATTGATTAGGTAGAATTTTCTTTTAACTGAAACATGTCTTTGAAGACATGAGGCCCAGGCCTAGCCACCTAGGAGAGTAGAGTTCATTCGAGAATTCAAGAGCATTTTGTCAATGTTTGGATGGGATTGGGGTGACCGGGTTAGGAGAAGTGGCTGGAGTTAGTGGCTGGGAATGTTAGAGAGTGATGTTTGATTAGGTGGCTGAGGTTATGGTTGAGTGTGAAATTTAATTATTAATTGTAAAATGTGATGTGATATGAATAAGAGGTAGTTATTAATAATTGAGAGAATGATTAAAGTAGTTGGATTTGTGATTGATGTCCCCCACTAAACCCTAATACCCTAGCTTGGCCAAACCAGCCCAAAAAAACATAAGATTGAGTTGACCAAACTGATGAGAGGTTGGGCCAACCCCAACCATCTCTTATATTCAATTCATTCGTAGTGACACTTTTGTGTGTGTGTCTGTTCACCTATTATACGAATGAAGGTTAATCATGAAATAAATGTGCTACTTATTTGAATTTTAAATTGACTTAGTTGTAGAAAAACCGTCACTTTTTTTGAAATTGTAATTTAAACTTAACTTTTAAAATTTAGCAAAATAAAACACCACTTTTACTTATAATTGCAAATTGAATCATCGATAAATTTTTTGGTCACCGAAGTCCGCATGTCCAATTATTTGCCATGTCATATGCTACATCATTTGTCAGAAAGTTACAAGAACTTTTAAATTTGTAAAAAGAAAATCAAAATTTTCAAAAAATTGCAATTTAAATCTAAGTTGCAAAAAAAAAAAAATTCTACTTCTAAAATAATTGCAATTTAAAACTTAAATTTGTGTCATCTACCTTTAATGTTAAAAGAAGGTTGCCCGTTTTTCGGAGCAAACACGTGTCGCATTGAGGGGCGCTCAGAAAAAAATATTGATTTTCCATTTAAAAATATTTTTCAAGTAATTCGCAAAGCGCGTGTCGGCGCGTGGGGAATACGTGTGAGCGCGTGAGAATACATGTGAGCGCGTTAGAGAAACGGTCGAGTGCGCGAGAGATATCAGGATGTTTGTTATTAATTAACACGATGAAAATACAGTTGATTTAGTCCATGTTATATTTTTTATAAAAGATTTATAAAATAAAATATTAAATGTATCTGTTTCACAACCAGTCATCTTATGTGATTTTTAAAAAAATTAAATAGAATTCTGATTTTTGGGAGAAAACAAATTAAATAAAGTAAGTATAAAATTAAACACGTACAACAGTAATCGAAGATCACAACTATTGCATGATTTACACCTTATTTCAACAGAAATCAAATAAAACAAATAATTTTTTAATTTATATCTCTAAATTTATTATAAATCCCATTTTCTTATTAAATAAAGTGAGTTATATAAGTTTAATTAAATGAAATATCAATAAACTGAATGAATCCACTACATGCCACTACCTCACGTAATAGACATGGATTCCAGCAGTTTATTAACATTCCTCACTTATAAAAGCCTCCAATGAAAGCACAAAACACAACAATGGCTCCTTTTTTCACTTCAGTGAAAGACATTGGCAATTCGACAACTTTGTGTGCAATGCGTGTACGACTGGTCCGATTTTACGAGATACCTGCGTTCGGAAGCAAATCAGAGATAGCGAGCTACGAGTACGTTTTCGAGGATAAACAGGTACAGTAAAAACGTATACATAAAAAATGCAACTTTCATATTATTATTTTACAATAACATGCTAAATTTAATCCAACCATGACTGTTGAATTTGATACAGGGAGACCGTATTCATGCCACGGTTCGAGGTACGACCATGACCTGCTTCAAAGGAAAAGCAACAGAAGGCCTCTTATATGCCGTCAAAGATTTTCTGGTGACTGAAAACAGAATGAAATTCAAGACAACTGCGCATCCGATGCGACTTATTTTTTTGAGGAAGACTAAAATGCAGGAAATTACAGACGAAAATTTTCCGGCAATGTCCTATCAATTCAAGAAATTCACAGAACTACAACCTGGGAAAGAAGTGTCCCAATTTTTTCTATTTGGTAAAATATTAATCATTTTCTGATGATTTAGTCTAACATACAAAATATTTTTCGATTTTAAACAATTAATTTGTTTCGACTCAGACTTGATTGGAAGGGTTACCTCATGCGAACTACCACCAGTTGTTACAGCGAGGGGAAAGAGAATGGAGTTCACCCTGCAAGACAGCGAAGATATGGTTATCAGATGCACGTTGTGGGATGAATACGTTGACTGTTTACTACCATTCGTAGAGGCAGAAAGCGAAGAAAACATTATTGTGATGATAGAATTTGGACGCGTTTCAGTTTTCGGAGGTATACACTTTTTAGTTTAGTTTTCAAATTTTTTACTTACATTTTAATGACTATTATCATACCTAATACACAGATCAAGTTAGGTGCTGCAACACTTACAACGTCACCAAAGTAACCGTGAATGGAAAAAATGATGCATTTAAGAAGTTCAATGCAAGGTATACATCATAACATTTACTACCTTATATTTTATTTTTCCTACAGATTGCAAAAAATATTTAATTAATTTCACCATTTTCTGTTAAACAAAAGTCTGGTAGAAGCTGGAATTGGGAATGCAATAGTAACAACTGTTGAAAGTTGTACTGCCCCAGCAGTAGCAGACGCATTTAAGAAGTGTGAAGCAATAGTAAAAAATTTGGCCGAGATCGTAAGGTGTGAAGAAGATGGGAGTTACTGGGTTGCTGCAACAATTATGCAGCTGGAAACATTAGCTGATTGGTACTACCTAGCATGCAGTAGATGCTCGAAAAAACTCACAAAAGATGGAGGGACGTTTCTTTGTTTGAAATGTGGAACAAAAGAAAGCCGGGGTAATTATAAGTAAGTAACATCCTGTTATATTTGTTGTTACGTATGCATATGAGTTGCTGATGTATGTATTCTGCATGAAACAGGTACAAAATAGAAGCACTTATGCACGATGAAAGTGGTGTCGCTCGGTTCCTCTTATGGGACAATGAATGCACATAATTGATTGGAAAGACATCATCAGAAGTTTTAAAATCCAACGTATGTGTTGTATATGCATCAAAATATTTATAAAGATAGAAATATAATAACTCCACAAGATTTGTTTAAATTTATGCAGAAAGAGGCTTTTGATTTTGTGCCTAAAGTGATTGATGATGCACTGAACAACCGCGTTGGTCTATTTAAGGTTCCAATTAAGGGAAACGATAACTCAAGAGATATGGTGTACAATGTGATAAAAGCCACAGCGGATTCAAAAATACTGGATATTTATTACAAAAACTATGTCGACAAGAAGGTTTAAATTTTATTAATTTCGGCCATACTTTGAGATACAATTCATATATTTTGCAGACTAACGTTCTAAACTTATTACTTCTTAGCCACCAAAGCAGGCACTTTGTATTAAGGATGCAGAAAATACGAAAGATGACAAAGAAGCCGAAAAAGAAAAGGGTTATGAGACAGATGATGAGGGAGAGGAAGATGAAGATGACATTCCTCTAAACAAGTTAGGAATGGACAGTGGTGGAGAGTGTGGCAATGGCAAGAAGCAGAAAATAGTGTGATGAAGGATCCTAGAAATCGGATTTTAGCAATAGATGTTCTATTTTTATTCACAGCAGAAGTACTAGGTTTTCAAGCAGTCTCTATAATTTAATAGTATTAGGTTTAGTTTATTTGAAGTTCTGTTTCAATTTGATATTCGTTATGTTTTTCTATGTTTAATACAATTTGACTTTAGCGTGTTTTTCTATGTATCTATTCAATCAATTTGTTATGTTTTCCTATGATTCTATTCATGCAATATGAAATGCATTTTACATTCTGAATGAAACTTATCTTGCTTATCTTGATAGCATCTCAGGTTAAAAGGCGTTGAAGACTTGAAATAATTTAACATTGAAAACTTTGCAGGAATCAACAAAGCACATAATTAAATAATTTAAAGTACAGTTTAGTGATACATCACTAAGTCCACAGATTAAAAACCCTGATAGAGTGAAAGAGAAGACTAGGGCCACACCAGTTTCTATGTATATATTACTACTGAATTAAAATTAATATTAGTATGCTTTTAATTTTGTAACTTCCCTTACTAGATTTCTGAAGTTAGGAACTAGATGAAACTATATAAACTTCAACTTATTGTTAGAAATTACTTTTGCCAAATACTACTGTTTGCATCGTATTTTGCCAATCCATGAGATGAATTTATAGGTACATAAAATTAAATACAAAAATAAATTATCATCCAATACTAATACTAATACTTAGTAAGGAAAAACTTATTATAAAAATAAATTATAGGTAACATACTGACGTTCATACTGCATAAATATATATTACTAAATGATTTATTAAAAGAACACAGTTACAAAATAAATATTATTCAATAAAAGAAATTACTGCTTAAAATAAATTATTATGAATATGTACAAAGGTCTTTTATATAAAAAGGAAACAACTGCACATTTTATTTTCTTTAGCAAGACTTATAATAATGAATAATTGTTCATATATCATACATAGTTAAAACAATTTTTTTAACTTTAATGCGGGGAAAAGGTTTAGGGTATTGATTACTTAAGCAAATCATTCTCTTTCTGTTCAACCTACTGCATTTTTAGTTTTACCGATGATATTTTACTTATATGTAATTCTACATTCAGTGCTTCAAAAATATTTACAATTACTTCAGATGAATTTAAATGTTTATTAAAGGAATTACAAATATTTACTACGAAAATAATTTATAGGTATATTAAATTAATTATAAAAATAAATCATCATCTAATACTAATACTAATACTTAGTAAGGAAAAACTTCTTATAAAAACAAATTATATGTAACATACTCACATTTGTACTAATAGTTACTAAGCAAACATTTACTATTAAAATGATTTATCGTGAAACCACTAACATTTTTACTGCACAAACACATTAGTCAAAGATTTATTTTAAGAACATTATTATATAATAAATAATATTTAATAAGAAGAAAAATCAGGCTTAAAACAATTTTTTATGAATATGTACATAATTCTCTAATATAATCAGCAAACAACAACAGCTTTAATATTTTTTGGCATCACTTAAAATATTGAATAAATGTTTATATATCATATATAGATAATTTTATTTTCAACAATTATATTTAAATATAATTTTGTTAAAACACAATATTTCAAGTGTGGAAGTTTTATTGTACGTATTTATAAGTTCATATATCAGCAGAAAAATACTGGATAAAACATACCTCATATCAACCCACTAACCCACTAACCCACTAATTTATATCTTAACCTACCCACTACCCCATTAATCAGAAATATTAACATCAGGTTTTACAATCAGGTTATTTATGAATATTTCAAATTTCAAATTCGAAATTCAACTATCTACACGTCCAGAAATAACCACCCCCTTAATTTTTTCAGTTTCCCGTCTATATGGAACAAATAGTTAGTATAGATTGTGTAAATCTCCTCCATTTTTTTAGCTACAGAACCTAATTTCCAAACTTATCAACCGATCATCAAGATAGCATACCTCATGGCTCCAACTTTTGCTCTAATCCGCGATCTCACACCTCTGAAAACAGACTGGCTGATCACTGCCCGGTTGTTCCACTGCTACCACATCCCTGTCAGAGGAAACCCAGGATCAATTTTAACAATAGAATGCGTTTTTGAAGACATTGAGGTATAAAAAAAAATTTAATTGCTTAGCTTTATATTATATGTTCTTTTTAGTACTTAATTAATGACAATTCTTATTGTGTAAAGGGAGATAGAATTAATTGTACAATTGATGGCACAGCAATCCAACATTTGGATTGCTCACCAGTTGAAGGCTATATTTATGGCATCCGAGATTTCATGGTTGTTGAAGACACAAGCCCTTTCAAAACTACATC
Organism: Ajuga chamaepitys; assembly: GCA_958295605.1. Taxonomy (NCBI): domain Eukaryota; kingdom Viridiplantae; phylum Streptophyta; class Magnoliopsida; order Lamiales; family Lamiaceae; genus Ajuga; species Ajuga chamaepitys. Next base: position 5,236,047 of record OY282508.1, read on the forward strand.
TAATCGAAACAAAATACTTTTTGGTCCTAATACAAGAATGGTTGAGATTGTTCGTTCACAGCCAGTTTCACACTTTCGTCAGGTTTTTCGTATTTTACTACGTTTCAAATGTAACAATTTACATGTTTTACACAAACTAACTTTACATGTCACATGTGTAGGACGATATTTTTTATGCCACTGCAGTCATCAACAATGTAGACGATCTAAGGGATTGGTTATCCATTGGTTGTACTGATTGTTTGCAAACATTTAACACACATGGGAACTTCATTTTGTGTACAATATGTGGAGCAAAACATGATGATGGTATTTTCAGGTATACAAATTTGCTCTTTAATTAAGACAATTTACTAAGTTTTTTTAATTTTTTAGTAGAATAATGAATGCAATTTGTATTATCTCAGGCCTAAACTTGGAGTCATAGCATTTGATGGATTGGGTACAAAGAGGCTAACATTTTGGAACAAGGAATGTGTAGGGCTTATTGGATACTGAAGACGTGCATGGCAGGCTAAAGTTCATTCAACTATATTTATGCAATATTTTCACCAACAGTACTGGATGTTTATTTTCTTATTTCCGTCTGTTTTTTCATTTACTCTTTAATATTGTCCTATGTCATGTTGTTATCCATTGTAATATACCCTATTTCGTTCCATGATTGTAATTCGTTTTCATTTTATTCCTAAATTATGCTGTTATATCATAACATTATAAATATAACATGCCACTTTTATTACAAACACACCAAACAATATACAAGGTTAATGTATAAAGGCACATTTTACATCACCAAGTTGTACAAATCTGCTTTAAAAAAGGCAAGCCTCCTAAACTATGCAATCATATTATAATATTAATGATTATATTAACAATGTATAAGTCAGGATAGATTTATTAAAACTCAAAGTTAATACTAATACTCAGTATTATGTCATTGTAAGTATTAAACACATATGTAAATTATATAAAAAACATAGCATATAACTTACAAATTGAGATCCAGTTTATTCATTTATCCTACATTTAATATCATTTTCAGCATGTTTAATCAGCAGATAAAGTTGAAAAAAATAATATAAAGTTTGTGTTCATTGAAAACACTGATGGAAATTTATTTTTTTTTTCAGTTCAATCATTAGTACTTATTTTATACAGTTCTATAATTATTCAGCAAGTATTTAGTAATTATTTAAACTTTTAAATGAAAGTGATCTCATTTCTTTCCTAAGTGTTATGCCAGTCAATATGTTATAACATATACAACCTTTCCAAAATGAAACATTAACTAATAAATAATAATTCACTTACTACATATACTATGAAATTGGGAAATGTAGATTTTATCATTTTATAACTCGGTAAAACAAAAAAAACAAATGACATACAATTCAATTTTAAAAGCTGCAATAACAGATAAAAGAATATCTTGCAATTTTGACTGTCTAACAATCTTACATAATTTTATATCATAATATTATTCACAATTAAAACTTATATAAGATTATTTATTATAAGAAAAACAAACAGGGGACTAAATTTTGATAAAATATTTTGTTTCATATAAAAATTGTATAAAGCTATATTATATCCAATTTGAATTTGTAAACCAACTAAACAAAAAAAATAAGATTATTATAATGACTTTACATTATTTACTGAAAGACATGTAAATTTTTATTTGTCTACGGTTACGTAAAAACATTTATAAACCATTTTTAAAGATTTTATTATTACTATTATATACATTATTCAACAAAATTGGGCTGATACAGCCCAAAATATATGATCTAACATTAGGGCCTATATATCCAATATTAAAGTCCACAACCTGATAAACTGAAACCTAAACGAGGACTAGAAACTGAACATTCAAACTAGCCCACGACCTATTCAGTTATATCACAGAGTTCACATTAAAAATACATTATTTCCCATATATAACAATCCAAATATAAACACAGGAATACTGAAACCAGTAAATATAGATACCATACTTGAAACCGTGAACAGTTTCCAACACATCATTTCAGAATCTATACACAAGATTTTGGGCGAAAATAGACAATCACTGTACAGGTTGGTATATTAAATTTACAGTTTTCATAAGAAAATAATATTTGTTCATATATTACATAAACATTTAGATCAGATTATATGATCGACATACCTTATATTGATAATGTTTTCATAGAAACACCTGCATAATGACGTTAGTATGGCCTAAGGTTAGAACAATTTCGTGTCAAATTAAGAACTCCAGGAACTAGGCCGTACCAGTTTGAATTTTAGAATAGATGCCATTTGAAAACCCTTATGATCCTCTAAAAAAACAACAATGTATTAAACCTCAGGTTAATTAATTTAAAAAACACCGCTAATACATACAGAAAGTTCACTCTAAAAAATACTTCAAATTCTAGGTTCTGAACTTTCTTTAGTTTTATCTTTGAAACCTTAAAATTTAACTGGACAATTAAGAAATGCATTTGGAGTAAGTATTTTTTAGTGAAATATAGTTATTTTTCCTGCATTTTAGTTCGTACCTGAAAACCACCGAAAAAGTTCTATGTATTCTTTGTTTCACGAGTTAAATAGCCCCAAAAATTATTCTATCTTAGATCCGGCTTGAAAACCCAAAATCTTTTGTCCAACATTTTTTATTGTAATTTTCCAGAGTATTCTGTTCCTTTTTAATTAGTTTAGTTGTGATCATTTCTATCATTTTAAATATCTCCAGATGCATTATGAGACAAAGAAATGTCTCGAACTATAGTAAATGTCTGGAATATTCGAACAAAGCATAAGACACCGATCACAACCATTGCTTGACTGTAATCGCTGACTTAGTTCGGAACATAGTGGATATGCAGATCTACATCTTAAAATAAACATGCATCCACTTGAACAGTTTGGGAGAATACATCTTCAATGCTTTTATATAAATTAGTCCAACAAAAATAAAAATCTTCCAAACTTCTTTAATCATAATTTGCAGCCATTGTTTGGCTGAAATCGATGATTTTTGTTACGGGTAATGTGCCAAATTTCAGATCTACACCAAATCAAATATCTTGATAATGAAACTAAAGTTAAATACGTTTAAAATGTTCCAAAACTTAGATAATCATTATTCGCAGCCATTGTTTGGCTGAAAATGATGAATGCTGTTAGATTTAATTACATAAGCACTTATTTTAGATCCGTTTAAGTAAGAGAATGCAGATCTATATCTAACCAAACACATGCACTACTTTCTCAGCTTTGATAAGTACACCTCAATATTTTTTTTTTTTGTTTACAGTAGTCAAACAATTATTAAAATGTTCCAAGCTTCCTTAATCATAATCCACAGCCATTGCTAGGCTGAAAACTATGATTAAACTTGGATTTGAATGTACCACATAATCTGTAAGGGTCTCAACTGATTCCTTCTACAGTGGACCACAAAAACATTCAAAAATTTCAGATCTACACCGAAAGAAACACATGTATGTGGATCTGAAACTAATTTCTCCACATGTAAATGTAGATCGGTTTTTAAATCATAATCTGCAGCCATTGCTTGGCTGAAAACGATGATTAAATTTGGATTTTAATATACCATATAATCCGCAAGGGTCTCAACTGAGTCATTTTACAGTAGACCTCAGACAAATACAAAAAATTTCAGATCTGCAAATATAAAAAAAATCACATACATGAGATCTGAAACGTAAGTTGCGACAAATATATGTGGATCGACACAGCTGTAGCTGCTCTTATCTGTCGATATAGCAACAGATGGAGATGAAAATGGAGAATGAGAAAGAGAGCTATAGCAGTGAAGTATTTTAGAGAGAAGGATCACGGATAATCCTTTGTAGAGAGAGAGAGAGAGGCGGCGACAAATGAAATGAAGAGGCACCAACAGTGGTGTCGATATTTATAGATAAGACAACTGGCCGAAAAATTAGGGTTGTAATAGAAAACCCTAGCTTATTCTAGAAGAGTCCATAGTGTGACTCTCATTTTATTGAATTCCCGGGCTGGGCTGTTTATGTAATAAAAATATAATAGTCTGGGCCCATAGGTGATTTGGAACATTTCCAGAGATGGCCCACTTCTGAACTTTAGGTTTTTAACTATACATATTGGGCCTGTTTTGCTATTAGTAAATGAAGAGTGTTTATGTCTAATTTATTTTTTTATATCACATAAATAAATTGTCCAAATAATTATAAAGTGACTAATTTTGTTCTCATAAATTAGTGCTTCTCATACATGCTTTCAAATTAATCGATTGTAAATATTAATTATATTCAAAAAATATATTTAGGTAAAATTAACCCAATTATATAATGTAACACTATATGTGGCTATAATTTATTACATATAAATTTTTTGATGTTTTATGTACACAAATAATAATGCATAGTTTATTAATTTGAAAATATTATATATTTTATCCACTTTATGTATCCATATATTTATGGTTTCGATTGTGCCATTTTTATATATTTATTTTTTCTTTCAGGTAGATTTTGGTATCCAAATACGCAATGGATGACTCCTATTCAAGAGAAGCACGGGAATTACGTAAGAATGCGATGAAAAGAAAACGGCGACGAGACACAACAAGTTAGATATTAATTTTTCAATTATAATATTCAGTAGTGTTTTCATTAAATTCTTTTAACTTTATAACATCACTTAAATCTATAAGAAAAAATTATAGGTGATTTGGGGTCTACTTCTGCAAAAAAACACCAGTCTGCTGGAAGTTCTACTAGCGCTCTCCCATCGAGATATGGCCAAACAAATGTTGACACGAGTAAGATGTGAAAGATTTATCCACTAATTTAAAAATTTATTTTATTTGTAAATTTGTTAGTCTTTCCTGCTTAAAAATGTTTGAACACCTATTAAACAACATTTTACGTATTTTATTTAGGTAAATTGCATTCTGCGAGATTATTAAGGGCGCAAACACATGTTACTAATGCATCAGTTAGAAATTCAACTACATTAAAAAATATTCCAGGTACATGTTACTTTAATGAATTTATCTTATCCTCTATGAACTACACATTCAACACTTACATTTCTAATGCAGTGAATTTCAAAGGACCTATTGTTAGAGGACTTCTAAAATTACCTGAAACAATGCCAACCGGTACGCAATTTTTTCTAATAGAAATATAATAAAATATTGTCTCAATGATTTTATTATGAGAACATATGAATGGACATGAAATTGCACAGGTACTCTGAACCATGAATTTAATAGAGTGCCGGGCCAAGTATCCAATTTCCAGCTACCCACAACTTCCACTGGTATTGGTAATAAATTAGTAATTTATTTAGACTTATTTCGCAAAATATCACACAGTTTAACATAAAGTTCGAATGTTTTAGTAACTATAGTATTTATTATGACATTACTGTTCAGGTTGCACAAGTTCATCTATTCATCAATATCTATTCTTTTAATATTTTAAAATGTATTCGTAGGTTATACAACAACAGAGGGGTCTGCACATAGTAGTTCAAGGTAAAGTTGAAATTACTATTTCTGTATTTATGACTATAGTAGATAGTAGATGTCGATCGGTGCGATACACGGGATGAATACGTTTTCTATAATAATAATAATAATAATAATGATAATAATAATAACAATAACAATAATAATAATAATAATAATAATAATAATAATAATAATAATAATAATAATAATAATAATAATAATAATAATAATAATAATAATAATAATAATAATAATAATAATAATAATAATAATAATAATAATAATAATAATAATAATAATAATAATAATAATAATAATAATAATAATAATACTAATGAATTAGATTCTATATATTATTTGAGAATATAAAATCAAGAGTTGATTTTATTGTCCAATTGTCTTTCTTCTTCCTTACATATCTTTTCCAACATGTGATTTGTTTAATATCTAATATCTTATATTATGATAACAGATCGAAACTACTTTTATTAATTTTGACCCATATTATTTTAGTAGTCAATGGCGCAGGTTGCAATAATTGACTTATTATTTTCGTAGATAACATAATTTTTCTTTTCACAAAATATAAAAAAATAATAATAAGCACACTAATTCAATTAATAAATCAATTTAATAAAATGTTTAATCTTTTTGCTATTGTAAAGTGTAAATTTAATAAATTTAGATTTTCTTATGAATTTTTTAAAACAAAATTCTTTAAACTATCCAAAAATTATTAAGATAAAAAAATGTAAAATTAAATTAAATTAAATTAAATTTGATATATTTTTTATTTTATAGGAAACAGAGTTGAAACGAAAAAATTATAAGACCTTAATTTTAGCTTAGGGAAAAGAAAAAAAAAATAAAGAATTGATAAAAAAGGGAAATATGATTGATTGCAAGAATAACCACGAAATAAGGTGAAGGAGACATGTGTTTTCCCCTATTTTCTTGCAAATCTCTTTTAGTATTAAAGGTATATATATCACTACGTTATCTTTTTTATTATTAGTGTCATTCAAACCGCACAAGAACATCCACAAGCACCTATTTTAGGTTTGGAGAATGACAGTGACTCCTTTATATGTGCGCTTATTGACTGTACAGGTACTAAATGCATAATTTTGTTTTTTATAATTTCCATGGTTACACTCTATCAACTTAAAAGAAATTATATATAACTTATTTACATATAAGGACTATATTATTGTTTTCGTGTTGTTCAGAATATTGGGATCTAGGAGATGCAGACCATAAGTGTGAGTACTGCGATGCATTTTTTTGGTATGAAGAAAGGTTGAATTCTAGCTATGCAGCAAGACGACCAAAATATTCTGGTTGTTGCATGCAAGGCAAAGTTACACTACCAAAGATGAAAAAACCTCCGCAATTATTGCTGGATTTGCTAAGTGGTGACACACCAACAAGCAACCATTTCATCAAAAACATCAGATCCTACAACAGCATGTTTTCATTTACCTCTATGGGGGGTAAAATTGATAATACTCAAAACATGGGAACCTCACCACCTATTTTTAAGTTGCATGGTCAAAACTACCATCTCATAGGTAGCTTGATGCCGAAAGAAGACGAAGCACCGAAATTTGCTCAACTGTACATTTATGACACCGAGAATGAGGTGGCGAACAGAATTAGATCTGTCAGGTAATTTTGTTATAATGTATTTTATTTATAAATAACTAGCCTTCTAAGAGTATCTTAAAAATTGAACTCAGCATTTATGTATTAAAATATGTGACACAACATTCTATAGGTCACGCAAAGACGCAGATGGACTTCACACTGACATTGTTGAAGGACTGAAGGATATGCTTGATGCTAACAATATCTTAGTCCAAAGCTTCAGGATGGCAAGGGACAAAATTCAACAATGCAGTGAAGCTAATGTTAAGCTACAACTACTTGGAAGAAGAGAAAAAGATGGTAGAATGTACAACCTTCCAACAGTTTCTGAAGTAGCAGCTTTAATTGTAGGAGACTTTGATGAAGCATTAGGTAATCGAGACATTATTGTGGAGTCACGAACTGGATTTCTTAAGCGGATTAATGAGCTACATGCTTCTTACCTCGGTTTGCAATACCCTCTACTCTTTCCTTATGGAGAAGATGGGTATCGGGAAGACATCTTACACTCAAACACAACAGCTACTATAGGGAAGAAAAGGAAACGTGTAACAAGCAGGCAATTCTTTGCGTACAGATTCCATGATAGAGATGGAGAAGAATGCGTGCTTTTATGTTCTAGAAGATTGACACAACAAATAACGGTGGATGCTTACACCATTATAGAGTCAGGAAGACTAACGTGGGTTAAGCTCAACCAGAAAACACTCCGTTGTGAAATGTATAAAGGGCTCAGCAATGCGTTGTTTCGGGGACAAACAAATCTAGCGAATCAGGGTTTACCAGTAGTTTTGCCATCATCATACACTGGAGGACCCCGATATATGGTTCAAAATTTTCATGATGCTATGACAATATGTGGATGGGCTGGATATCCCGATCTGTTCATAACCTTGACATGCAACGCAAAATGGCCTGAGATTACTCGCTATCTACATAGAAAAGGTTTGAACCCTGAAGATCGGCCAGATATTGTGTGTAGAGTATTCAAGATGAAGTTGGATGGACTAATCAAAGATTTAAGGAAGAACAGAGTTTTTGGCCGCGTCAAAGCAGGTATCTTCCCTTCTCTCCAAAATTAAATCTTTTTATTACATATACTTATGTATATTCATTTGTCATTATTTATTCATTACTGTTCAATTAAGACTAAAAGAATATTACTTCTATTTCCAAATGCACATATATTACTGTTCTTAGCTTCTGAGGATAGATATCCCACTGTGGTTGACATAGATAGAATAATATCAGCTGAAATTCCCGATGTCAATATTTATCCTGCATATTACACTGCTGTTGAGACGTTTATGATTCATGGTCCATGTGGAGATGTTAACAAGAAATCTCCATGTATGTCTGAAAAGGGTTGTACGAAGTATTTTCCAAAGGAATTTGTTGATAACACTACTTTTAGTGACGAAGGCTATCCCATTTACAGACGAAGAGATAATGGAAGACATATCATGAAAAATGGAGTTCCTGTTGATAACCGATTTGTAGTGCCACATAATCCTTATCTTTTGCTAAGGTATGGAGCTCATATGAACATGGAATGGTGTAATCAGTCACGTTCCATAAAATATTTATTCAAATACATAAATAAAGGATGTGATCGTGCAACTGCACAGTTCATAAAGAGTAAGAAGGATGCAGAGAATGGGAAAGTGATTGATGAAGTGCAAATGTACTACGATTGTAGATATCTTTCGCCGTGTGAGTCTATGTGGAGAATTTTTGGATTCGATATAGCATATAGAGATCCACCGGTAGAGCGCTTGAGTTTCCACCTTCCCGGAGAACAGACTGTTATATTCTCAGAAACGGAAGACATCGAATCTGTCATTGATGCTCAACCCTTCAACACAAGCAAGTTTGAAGCTTGGTTCAAGGCAAATATAGAGTACCCAGACGGAAATAACCTCACCTATCCAGAATATCCACAACACTTTGTCTGGAAGCAAGATGAAAAGAAATGGATGCCTAGGAGACAAGGGATTGCACTAGGAAGGCCATACTATGTGCCGCCCGGAGCAGGGGACACTTACTATCTTAGATGTCTCATTAATGTAGTTCGTGGGGCAAAATGTCATGATGACATGAAAGTCGCACATCTTATCCAATACGATTCATACAGAGATGCGTGCTATGCATATGGTCTTCTTGAGGATGATTCTGAGTATATTGATGGGTTGACCGAGGCAAGTTTTTGGGCATCAGCACACTCTCTTCGCACTATGTTTGCGACGTTGTTAACCGAGAACTGCATGGGGAGACCAGAAGTTGTGTGGGAAAAGTGTTGGGAATATTTGTCGGACGACATCCTATACAACCAAAGGCAATTCTATCATAATCAAGGTACATATATCAAAATTTTACTTTTCCCTTTTGTCAGGATTTAATCTTTTTGTTTTATTGTTATTCTAAATTTTACCTTACTCAATCTCCTCACTTAACTTTGAAGATTTGAAGCTAACGGAGGCACAAATTCAGAATCTTGCACTAATTGAAATTGAGAACATACTACGAAGGTGTGGAAGTACCTTAAGAAAGTTCGAGACAATGCCCTTGCCAGATTTCAATGATGTTGCAACCTGTCGGAACAGATTATTGCATGAAGAATTGCAATATGATACATTATTATTGTCAAAAGAGCTTGAATCACTACTTCCAAAGTTGACAGAAGAGCAGCGGATTGTGTTTGATAAAGTAATGGAGTCTACACATGGAGACATGGGAAAGATTTTCTTTCTTTATGGTTATGGAGGCACAGGAAAAACATTTGTCTGGAAGACTTTGTCCGCCGCAATTAGATGTAAGGGTCATGTAGTTTTGAATGTTGCTTCATGTGGAATAGCGTCTTTGTTGCTTCCAGGTGGCCGGACTGCACACTCTCGATTCAAGATACCCTTGAAGCCCCATGAAAAGTCTATGTGCAGTATAAAGCTTGGAAGCGAGTTGGATGAACTTATAGTGAAAACTAAGCTCATTATATGGGATGAGGCTCCCATGATGCATAAATTTTGTTTCCAAGCTTTAGATAGAAGTCTTAAGGATATCATGAAATGCGTTGATGTGGAAAATGCAAAAAAACCTTTTGGTGGTAAGACGGTTGTATTTGGGGGAGATTTCCGTCAAATCCTACCAGTTATACCGAAAGGTCGAAGACAAGATATTGTGAATGCAACAATTAATGCATCTTACATATGGAACTCATGTGAAGTTCTTCGTTTGACGAAGAATATGAGGTTACAAAGTGTGAGCTCAGAAAGTGAGGCTTCAACCTTGACTGAATTTTCGCAGTGGTTACAAGATATAGGAAATGGTACGATTGGAGAAGGGGATGATGGTTCGTCGGTAATACAAATCCCCGATGACGTACTGTTGCAAAATGGTGCTGATCCAATTGCAACAATTGTTGAAAGTACGTATCCTAACCTATCTGAAAGAATACATGACCCTGAATATCTACAACAGAGAGCTATACTTGCGCCAACTTTAGATGTCGTCGACTCCATCAACCAATACATGATTGAGAAAAATACCGGACAAAGTCGTCCGTATTTCAGCTCCGATAGTGCAAGTAAATCAGATTTGACAGTAGATGTTGGAACAACTGTTCATACTCCTGAATTCCTTAATGGGATCAAGTGCTCAGGAGTTCCGAATCATGAATTACATTTGAAAGTAGGTACTCCAGTGATGTTACTCAGGAACATTGACTCAAGTCGTGGTTTGTGTAACGGCACAAGGTTGCTTCTTACAAGACTAGGGGATCACGTACTTGAAGCTAAGATAATGACCGGATCAAGTGCAGGTGAGCTGGTGTTGATTCCCAGGTTAACGTTGACTCCGTCAGATTCAAAAGTACCTTTCAAATTCCAACGCCGTCAGTTTCCTATAACAGTTTCATATGCCATGACAATAAACAAAAGTCAAGGTCAATCGTTAACTAATGTTGGCCTGTACTTGCGGAAGCCTGTGTTTAGTCATGGCTAGCTATATGTTGCTTTTTCACGAGTTACTAATCGTAAAGGTCTGAAAGTGTTGATTTGTGATGATGAAAAAAAACATATCAACACAACTGTAAACGTTGTGTATAGGGAAGTGTTTAGAAATCTTTAATTATCCACTTTGTGAAACGTACAAGTACATTATATGTAATACATTTAATTTACATGTCTCATCGTCCAGCTTATAGTTCATAGATTTTTCGTGTTATTGAATTATATTACATAAATTTTGCACAAAATGTATCATGTTACACTATTGAAATATCATCATTTCACATGTTACTTAATATAAAAAAAATAAAAATAAAAATAAAAACTAACCCGTGCATCGCACGGGTGGACATCTAGTACCTTTTTATAGAAATCAATTGTTATAGTAATAGTAGTAATAAGTTTAATGTGACTGAAATATATATATATATATATATATATATATGTGGTGTGCGCGCATATTAATGGACTTATTAGGTTGTGTTGGATTGTCACGTTATTAATGTTTTGGGTTTTGGTTGTTATTTTCAACTCAATAAACTTATAGACCCGATTTATGTTACCTCTTATCAGTTTGGGTTCTATTAAAATGGCACGATAATATCTAACCCACATGATTTGTCATCCTTGTTCATTCACCCCTGAATATGTTCAACGAATTCCTAAAATTCTCCTACTTATGGTATGAGAGGAGGACGGAGCACAACTAAGAGTAAAAGAAGAGTTTTTGGAAAAGATTATTAGAGAATAGAAGAGTTTTTAATATTTTCTAAAAAAATTGCAAGGGCTAGCATTAAGATGGATGGAATAATATTTAGACATGGAGAAGATAATATTAACAAAATTAGTTAGGACAGACGCAATCAATTAAATTAAAAAGCATTACCAAAAGCCTTCCCCAGAAAAATAAAAAAAATAAAGTCTTCAGCACTAACATAGCCATTATTTGATTCTTTTTCAAAATTGTTAAATTGGCATACCTTTCCATAATTAAAGAGAAAGTGAAAGCAGAATCCAAACCCATTCCAAGTAAACTTTGGTCACGTGAGAATATGGGCACAAAAAAGATTCACAAACAAATACGAAATATATAAATCCAAAACTTGATACCGACACTTCAAATATTTGCATTCAAGGCCTTCAAAGGGTATATTCTTTTGGGGGAAAATTTACAGTACTCGGGCAGAGATATTAAAAATATTTTTTGTCATTTTGACTTTTAAATTACAAATGTTGATATTCATTATATCCTTTATCTAATTTATTCTCACCTTCATCGACACCCACTTTGTACATGATACACGACTCGTGTATTATGTATGTAGTCGTGTATCATGTCGGACATAATACACAGGTCGTGTATCATATCCGACATGATACACGACCTGGTGGACATGATACACGACCGATCGTGTATCATGTCAGACATGATACACGAGCTAGTGGACATGATACACAGACCTGGTCGTGTATCATGTATGTGGTCGTGTATCATGTCGGAAATGATACACGGCCGATTGACATGATACACGACCATGTCCACCAGGTTGTGTATCATGTTCGAAATGATACACGACATTCTTATATCATAGCCAATTCAGATTAAAGTTCTTCAACAAAAAGAGAGGGCAATTTGAGTATTGTGGGTATTTTAACAATTTAAAAATTGAAGTGGCAAAAAATTAAGTTTGCACTTTCTACTTGGACCTACATCCTATTTCCACTATTTTTTTTCTCATATTACCGAATTTTCGTTTGTAATTACTAATGAGGTGTAAATTTGGTTTGCAATATAATTAAATCCTACACTATTATAAATATGCTACAACTATAATTTGTTTACCTTTTCATTTTTCAGCATCTTCATTCTTTATATCATTCTACATTTTTAAATTTCCAAATCTAATTATCTCACAATTATTCGGTCATCACAATATAATAATGTAATTCCATACATTTTTCCGAACTGATGTGACAGCTATACTAAATTCTACCGTATATAAAAATGAATTTTACTGTTCACTTTTTATTTTATTTTTATTTTTTATTCCAGGTGTAATTTTTCCTGACTCAAGTAAGGCGTTGGGCTACTTTTCATTACTTTAACTTTTGAAGAGGTGATCAAATCGTAAAAAGATTGTCTAAAATTAGAAGTAAATAGGGAGTATTTGCAATTACTTTTCTTGAGTAATTTTCAGCTTATAACTTGGAAAAAATTATTTTAGAGTGTTTTGGAAAACAATTGTAGCTTTAATAGAAGTAATTTTATGTTAAAGGCTAAAAGTAGAAAATAGTTTTTTTTTTCCAACTTTTTTGTATTTTGATAAATAAATAAGAGTTTGTCTCTCACTCATAAGCTAAACTTTGCTTAAGTATCAAACACTCCAACTTTTACATTTGACTAAAATCACTTTTATTCTCAAACACTACCTACTTTTTTATTTTTAGC